>JAQPPZ010001149.1:0-2409314 GCA_028583015.1 Wollemia nobilis | reverse complement strand
GACAAAGGGCTTGGAAAAATCAGGCATGGCTAAGACTGGTGTGGTTGTCATTGCGTGCTTCAACTCAAGGAAAGCCTGTTCAGCGGGTCTAGTCCAAGTAAAAGAATCATTTTTTAACATGGAGGTTAAGGGAGCGGCGATTTTACCATAATTACGGACAAATTTGTGGTTATAGCCTGTAAGCCCCAAAAATACACGGAGACCTTTTAGAGTGTGAGGTTTCAGCCACTCTTGAACCGCCTAAATCTTTCGAGGGCCAACTTTAACTCCATCTTTGGTGACAATGTGTCCTAAATACTCCACTTTCGTCAACCCAAAAGAACACTTGGACCGCTTAGTATAAAGCTGGTGTTTTGCCAAAAGTTGTAAAGTTTTATCCACATGGACACGGTGCTCTTCCCACGAGCGACTATAAACCAAAATGTCATCAAAGAAAACTAGGATGAATTTCCCAAGGAATGGACGAAAAATGTTGTTCATGAGGCTTTGAAATGTGGAAGGGGCATTGGTGAAGCCAAAGGGCATCACCAAAAACTCATAGTGACCTTCATGAGTACGAAATGTGGTTTTGGGAATATCTTCATCCTTGAGCTTGATATGATGGTACCCAAAACGAAGATCCAATTTGGAGAAAAACATAGTTCCATGTAGCTCGTCCAGTAATTCATCCACCACAAGGATAGGAAACTTATCCTTGATGGTGAGCTTATTGAGCTCATGGAAATCGATACAAAATCGCCAGGACCCATCTTTATTTCACACCAATAAGATCGGAGAAGAGTAAGGACTGTTACTTGGCCGAATGACTCCCGCTTTTAACAATTCCTGTACTAACTTCTCTATCTCAGACTTAAGGGCATGAGGATATCGATACAGCCTTATATTAGGTGGTACACTACCAGGTACCAATGGAATAGCATGGTTGTGAGAGCCGTGTGGTGGCAAGTTTGATGGTTTGGTAAAACCGCATTATGCTTGTCAAAACCATGCAAATCTTTGGGAATCGGGTCTCTCGAAAGTGGGTGGTTGGATTGCAAATATCTGAGCTATGACCCCTCGAGAAAGATCTTTTCAACAACTTCTCCATACGATTGAGCTAATAATCTAGGAGGCCCCCGCTTTTTGAACCTCAAAGAGTATAAGACTATCCATCTTGGTGAAAATTGCATCCCGCAGCTCGACAAAGTTCCATGAGATGGTTCCCGTTGCCACATTTTTGCTAAGGGGTAAAAATTCTGAAAATCTGAAAAAAATTGCTGCCGCCTCCTTCCTTCCTTCCTTTCCACCCTCCCTCATGCAGTTTCTTCTGGGCTTATGCTTTCTGTTTTCAACTTTGTTTTTCAAGATTTCCAAATAGCTTTCGACAAGCTTGGTGAAAAGCCCAAAATCCCTAAGTGTTGGGTACTTCCCGCGGTCGCTCCATTTTGGAGCGATTCCGGGAGTCGCTCCTCCTTACGGGCGATTCCCAGCTTCACCCTTCTCCAGCGACCGATGGCGTTCTGAGCAATAAGATAGACGGGGAGCAGATTGAAAAATATTCTAAGTGTTAAACTCGAGCGACCCCCATCGTCGCCGTTTCTTCAAGCGCTCCCTCCTTCTCTCCTTTCCGCCCTTCCCTCATGCAGTTTTCGCTTATGCTTTCGTTTTCAACTTTGTTTTTCAAGATTTCTAGCGTGCAAGCTTGGTGAAAAGCCCAAAATTTCTAAGTGTTGAGCACTCCCGTGGTCGCTCCATTTTGGAGCGATTCCAGGAGTCTCTCCCTATTTCGGGCGATTCCCAACTTTGCCTCTCCAGACGACGACGACGTTCCGAGCGATAAGATAGGAGCAGATTGAAAAAATTCTAAGTGTTGAGACTCGAGCGACGCCCGACGTCGCCCGTTTCTTCAAGCGCTGCCCATTGTCGCTGCAGCCCTTCTCGAGCGAACCTTGGTGGGGAAGCAAAAGAAAATTGTGAAATTTGTCTAGGTGTTGGCTTGGGAGCGACTCCGTCGTCGCTCCATTTTGGAGCGACTCCCGTCGTCCCTCCCCTTTTCGAGCGACCATAGGGAGGAAGAAAAGGAGAAAATGAAAAATATTCTAAGTATAACGCCTCCCATCGTCGCTCAAGTTCGCTAGCACCGTCCGTCGTCGCCCATCTTCGTCAAGCATACTCAGGTCAAGGCAACATTCAAAGATAGACGTCGGTCCCCTTTTTCAGCGATAGCAAGCAAGGAGGCTCAAAATTGACCAAGGCATCAAGGGAGCGACAGACGCCGATCGCTCATTTTTCGAGCGCCTCCGTCGCCGCTGCCTTTTCCTAGCAAACGCGTCGCCCCTCCCCGCGCCGCCGAATGCGAGCAAAGAGGACCAAGTTGCCAAAGTTTCTAAGTTTGGGTGTCTCCCGGGATCGCTCCATCCTAGAGCGACTCCCGGGTCGCTCTCTTCAGCAAGTGACTTTTGTTAGACCCCCCTTTTGTCAACAAACTTCAGACCTAGGCCAAGCAAGTGCAGATTTCGGGATTTGAGCCTGTCAAGATGTGACATGAAGGTCTACCTCAAAGGTATGGAGTAGGTGAACATTGATGGCGTCTGCAGAGGCAAATTGTACTCAACCTACCACCTTAATTGGACCTGACTTCTCATCTACCATATCTGTACGGATCTGTACCAACTTCAGAAGAATCTTGCTGCAAGTACACTCACGGTCAGCTAGGGTCTAATCCTGGCAACTTTTGGCAGCTTTGGCAGGTTTTGAGTTTCGTGCATGATTGTAATTTGGGGGGAAATTCCTGCTATAAGTAGCAGATGAACTTCATTGTAAAAGGGGGGGAAACATATTGCTAGGAGAGCTGCTGTAACTCCAATTCAAAGTATACTTGGCTCTGTTTTCTGTCTCTTTCTTTTTGCTGCCTTCTGAAAGTATTTCTGCATCGTGTCATTTATTTTTCTGATTGTTGTCATTCTGAATCCTGGATCACAACATTGGCAATTAAGTAGACCTGGAATACTGAATGAAGGATACATAGGAAAGAATCACAGTAATAGTTTATGTTACATACATTGTTTTGATTGCTGTTGGTTTAGTGATAGGTTAGTGACCGTGCTGCTTGTTCTTCCCCCCCGAAACACATGATATTTATGTTTCTTTCTGCATTTTATAATCTCTTTCCAGTTTTAATGTTGGCATGCAGTTTGTCTTTGAAATATATTTAATTTTAACACAATTGATAAGCCGAAGCACATACTTCAAACATGTCTATTACCTGTTTTAATGTTGGCATGCAGTTTGTCTTTGAAATAGTGCATTTTATTTTTACTTTTAACTGTATTTGAAATTGTTTGTGATGACGTGCATTGTTTATTTTTTTAATGGGTTACATGGGATTGAAATGGGCCCACCCATATTACATCACGGCCATGTTACGGCAGTTTTTTAACAAACCACATTGTGGTATTTGGCAACTCTGGATATATCGCCTGGCAAGATTTGAACCTGGATCTACACATTGAAAGTCCATGTTTTAAACCACTTGAGGTCATGCCATTTGATGATGTTTATAGTCTTTTACTTCTTTTGGTCCTTTTCATTTTCATGCTTTTCGTATATTCCTTTGTTTGGCTTATTATGGGATACATGCAACCTTTCTGTAACAGAATTTTCATATCATGAAGAAAATAGAGAAATTATGGAAGCATTTTTTAAATATTCTAAAGTAAAAGGATAGTTCTCATGGATATATTCTCTGGTCTTGTTTATGGAGAATTGTTTATCAACGGTTTGATGGGACAACATCTAAAGAATACTCTATTTGACTGCATTAGGGTTTATGCTTGCGGCCTGGAACTGTGGATGGTGCAATTAGTATCTCAGCTGTTCAGGTACACATTGTTTAAGTATTTGATTCTAAGGAAAGGCATTTAAGGAGACTTTATAATCTTGAGAAAATGCCAATATATTTTTATTTTTCTACATAGAAACACATTTTATTTGAGGTATATTGGTAGAACATGAATGACATTTAGAAGTTTCATGCAATTCAATTAACAGTTTATGTTAGGACTGTATTTTGTGTGCTGAAACTATCATGAAATTTTTGAAATATTTTCTTATAGCTTTTGCTCATTAGGAATTTCTGAACGGTGAGAATGCTGAATGTCACTTGTATCGCAAATCTTACTAATGCCTTGGACATCTGCTGACTTTTATGTCTATTTGTTGCAATTAACATGGCTTCCTTTGTGATTGACATTCATCTTTTCTTAATTGAGTGCATCAAGTGGTATATCCGCTAGTTTCCCAACCAGTTGACTTTGGTGAGAATTAGAGCAATGAATGACTGCTGCTTTGGGTTGGTTGACAAACCTAAGTCTATTTGGTCATGTTAATTTTCATTGTGCTAAGATATTTTCAAGTTTGCACACATTTAATTAGTTGAGAGAAAATTAGCACTTTTTCATCTATGCATACTCCCAAATGTTTAGTGTATGAGAAAGTGTGATCCACATTAGCCTTGGGATTCATAATTTTTCCAAGCTGTGGACAATACTAACCTCCTCAATGCTTGTTGACACTGGTGCGGTGGGTCTGTGAGGGGCAGTGCCCGTTGACCCCACAATATGCTGCTAATGCTTGATCTGGCAAAAGGAACAAGGAAAATGATAGATGTCTGTTTGGGGCTAGCATGGTTTGAAGAACAGTCATATATGGTACGTCAAGGTTACCACTATCGTTATGACCAATGCACACACCACCTCCAGCCTTTATAACACGGTATGGCGAACTTCTTCCATGAAGTTCGAAATTTACAAAACTTCAAAATCCAATGAACAAATTTGTTAATCTTTGGCATTCCAGTTTGTCATACCTTATATAAACACAAATGGATGAAATTTGACAATCAAATTCATCGAAATTTGTCCAAAAGAAAGCATAAAATCACCAGTAGTTGTAAAAAAAAGTGAAAATTGAGAAAATGTGCATGTGGTATCAGATAGGGGGAAAGAACTGTTCTGCACGTAGGAAAGAACTTTGTATACAAGTTGAGAACAGAGGGAAATCTGAATATTAGAAAACCAAGTAAACATCACTGGACGAGAGGAAAACATGCAAGCAAGAAAAAAACATTGCAGTCTTTTTATGGCTTGTTTTGTTGCAAAATTTCATATTAGAGCTAATCCATGGCTGCACGACAGGCAGTGGTCTTCGTTATCCAGTGTATTTGTCCCATTTTCCTCTTCCAGGCATGTGCGAACTTTGTAGGATGTTTGCATGTGAGGGTCTCTGGAGCATGCACAATGCAACCGTGAATTCCTGTGGCTTGTGAGTGTTGAATGCCTCCAGTCCTTTACGAATTCATTGGCAACATGGTCTCCAGGGGGAGTACCTTAACTTCAAGCTTGTAGCTATAGTATATTCATAGAGTGGTACGGTGACAAACCATGCAGCAGCAACAACTTCTGTTCAGGATGCAGTAATGCTATGGCATCAACGCCTAGGCCATATGAGTGAAAAAGGCCTGAAAATTCTGCATGACAGAGGTATGCTTTCTGGGATTAAGTCTTGCAATTTAGACTTATGTGAGCACCGTATTTTTGGTAAACAGAAGAGGGTTCGGTTTACTGCAAGTCCTGGTAAGAGTTCTGATTTTTTGCAACTTATACATTCAGATATATTTGGACCAGTCCCCACTCAGTCCTTGAATGGCGCCATCTATTTTCTGACTTTTATAGATGATTATTCTAGGAGAGAAGAAGTTGGAAGCTTTGTAGAAATTTAAAGAGTACAAAGCACGGGTAGAGAAGAGTTTGGAAAGTCGATTTTGTGTCTTAGGTCAAATAATGGGGGTGAATATTGCTCCAAGGAATTTGATAAATTTTGTATGTAGAAGGTCAGCCACAACAAAATGGTGTGGCTGAGCGGATGAATCGCACAATCATGGAACGTGCAAGAAGCCTCGCTTAGCGCAGCCATGTTGGAGAAAAAGTTCGGGCGGAGGCTGTTAATACAACCGTTTATCTTATTAACGGTGTCACCTACGATGCATTGGATGGACAAATTCTGGAGGAGGTTTGGTGTTGTAAGCCGCTTGATTACTCTCATTTGCGCACTTTTGGCTGTGACGCGTTTGCCCATGTACTCAAAGAAAAAAGGTCCAAGCTTGACCCGAAGTCAAGCAAATGTGTTTTTCTCGGCTATGGAGATATAGTGAAGGGGTATAGATTGTGGGATCCTACTACCCACAAGGTAATTATTAGCCGGGATGTAATTGTTGATGAAAAATCCATGCAAAGGAAGGAGGTACAGCAAAATTCTAATGTTGTACCTCGTTGAAGTAGAATTGAGTGAAGATGACTATGAAGATGAACATGTTGAAGTCCTTGATCAGCATGCAGAATAACAAGTATAATAGGAATTAGAACAACCACAACGGTCACAAGACCAAGAGCCGTAACCGATCGGATCATTGGGTTAGAAGATCTACACGTCCACAAAAGTGTCCGGAAAGGTATTCTCATGTGTATCAGTCCTCTTTTGCTTTGTTAACTGATGATGGTGAACCTAGTTCATTTCGGGAAGCTAGAGAGTCTGAGAATGCAACAAAGTGGAGGAAATCCATGGAGGAGGAAATCGAGGCACTTCGAAAGAATAAAACTTGGGAACTTGTGGATCTCCCACTTGGAAGAAAGACTGTTGGAAACAAGTGGGTGTACAAAGTGAAGAAGAACAACGATGGGTTGTTGGAACGCTATAAAGCTCGCTTGGTGGTAAAGGGCTATGTGCAGAAGTCATGTGTTGAATTTAATGAAATTTCTCTCCAGTTGTGAAGATGACTACTATTAGAGTTCTACTTGCACTTGTAGTCATAGAGGATTTTGAACCGGAGTAGCTTGATGTAAAGACCGCTTTCTTGCATGGTGATGTTGAGGAAGAGATATATATGGATCAACCTGAAGGCTATGAAGAAAGAGGCAAAGAGCATTTGGTTTGCAGACTGAAGAAATCACTGTACGGATTGAAACGGGCGCCAAGGATGTGGTACAGGAAATTTGACACCTTCATGAAGAGCCAAGGTTTCAGCAAGAGTGAAGCTGACCATTGTGCATAATATAAGAGGTTTGACGATGGCAGTTTTATTATTTTGCTGTTGTATGTTGATGATATGTCGGTTGTAGGCCCCAGAGATGAAGAAAATCATTGATCTTAAGGCTCAGTTGGCTAAGGACATTTGAAATGAAGGATTTAGGAGCAGCAAACCAAATTTTAGGGATGAAGATACACAGGGACAAAAAAGGAAGAAAGATTTGGTTAATTCAAAAGTCATATGTGGAAAAGATTCTGTAGCGCTTCAATATGCAGAATGCTAAACCACTTAGTACCCCACTTCTTCCACACTTAAAGTTGTCTTCCAACCCGTGTCCTAGAACAGAAGCAGAGAAGACAAGCATGTCTCGTGTACCGTATTCATCAGCAGTAGGAAGCCTCATGTATGCCATGGTGAGCACCATACCGGATATTGCCCAAGAAGTGGGAGCAGTCAGCCGGTAAATGGCAAATCCTGGTAAGGAGCATTGGAATGCGCTGAAGTGGATATTCAGATATTTAAGAGCCACTTCAGATGTTGCCATTTACTTTGGATCGACGATTTGCAAGTTACAGGTTTTGTGGATTCCGATTATGGTGGAGATAGAGATGAGAGAAAATCCACTACAGGATATACCTTCACCCTTGTCGGAGGAGCGGTGAGTTGGGCTTCTAAGTTGCGATCCGTTGTGGCCTTATCAACCACCGAGCGAATACATTGCAGCAACTCATGCCAACAAAGAGGCAATTTGGCTAGAGCGATTGTTGGGTGACTTCAAGGTAATGCAGAGAAAATTACGTTGCATTGTGATAACCAGAGTGCTATTATGTTAGTGAAGAATCCAACATTCCATGATCGCACGAAACACATTGATGTCAAGTACCACTTTATCAGAAATGTGGTGGAAGAAGGTAGGATCCTGTTGCAGAAAATCAACACTGAAGTGAATTCTGCAGATATGCTTACAAATCCGGTCAAGGTAGAGAAGTTTGAATGGTGCAGAACTTCTCTGGGCTTGCTGAAAAAGTAACAAGGGCAGCATTGGGCAATTGGCACTGGATGAAAATATTTTTGCAGAAGAGTTCCTGAATACTGACTTCAAGTGGGAGAATGTTAGGTGTGAAGTCCGTATGGCCACTAGACGTCCGGGCAGCCCAGGACGTTTGGGCTGCCGATATCCGGTCCGGGCAGACGCCTAGGCCAAACGTCCGGGCTGCGCGATGTTTGGATTGGCGGACGTCCTGGTCAGCGGAAGACGTCCTGGTCGCGGTAGACGTCTAGGCCGGGACGCTTGGGCTGGGCGGACGTCTAGGCCAGACGTCATGCCAAGAAGACGCCAAAGAAGCAAACGTCTAGGTAGACGTACGCGGAAGACGAAAAGTCTTGGGAGCGGAAGATGAAACGAATAGTCTTTGGAGGCTTGCGTTGGAAGATGAAACGAACAATTTTGGAGTCTTCCTTCTACTCTATAAAAGGGATGTGATCCCTTGCATAATGTAATAAGAGAGTTGTTGAAAACGGCAAAGGATGTGGATGTAAATTTTGTTGAAATAATAAAACAAGAAGTTACCATTGCCCCGTGGTTTTTCCTGCACATTGCAGGTTTCCACGTAAAATATCTGTGTCACTTGTGTTATCATGCTTCCGTGTTATATATTTTTGTTTTTGTGCTTCCTCTTGCAGGTGTGGAATCTTGAAGTTTTTCCTAACAATATGTCTTTTCATTGTGAAACTCCATCATATGGGCCAGCATGAAGTTGGGATTTATGTCTTAGTCACACTTGTACTGTCCAAATGCACCCAATGCATTCAAGTACTTGTTGGGTGTGTGATTGGTTGTGATGCATGTATTGAGCTTGGTTGCGTCTTCTGTGCAGTAGGAGACATGTACTCACACAACACTGCAAAATTGTCTTTGCAAAAAAATAAAAAAAAAATGTTCACAACGATGCTAACACAAACTAGTGCAAAGTAGGAGGTTTGCCAAATTTAATTATAGTGGAAATGGATTTAAAACTTGAAATGTAGGACTCATGGTAGTCAGATGGCCATCGATGAGATAATAACAAAAGATAAATGTTTAGCGTTGAACCTGTTACTGTACATTCACAGTTCTTTATGTTGAAATACTTTCCAACCTTTGTAAGTAATATAGTGTCTTTTTACCTTTTCCTTTTTTCTCTCCTATTGTAATTTTCCTACTTTGTAACAGATTCAATTAAGTGAAGAATGTTTGACTTGGCTTCTAAATTCCTTCCAGTTCATCATGGGAGTAAATTTACAAATTTGCTTATGACTAGCTTAGATATATAAAATATATATATCTATAAACGCCGAGAGTTATCAATCTCGAGGCGCCTATCTCCTATTTTAGTTTAAATAGTTTAAATATTTTTTAAATATTTTAAATCCACCCTAACCCTTAATGTCGGCGGATAATTTTTTTAATGTTGGCTTTTTTAATAAAATATTAATATTGTTTACGGTGTGGCTGACCTTCCTGGCTGCCATTGTAGGACGCCTATCGGCGTAACTATTGATATTATATTTGGCTTTTTGTTAGCTTTAAAACGAAAATGGAGATCTAGCTTCCAAGAGGAGCAGAAATTATGAGAATAATTGATGGAGAAGGAACATAATAATTGTTGACATTGTATGAGCAGTTAAATGTGCACAAACATACCTATTTATATCTTATTCTTGAGCTCTCCTTTTCATGTGTACAGTATCTAAGCTATTATCACAAATATCATCAATTGAGTAAAAGCCAATGACCTTAGAATATATACGATTTTCAGGTGAGGTATCTATGGGCAATGATTACTATTAAGATCCATGTTTGCTACATGAAAATGATCAGCTCCATTGTTACTTGAAATATATTGTTTCCATATAACAGACCTAGTGAAGAAGAAGGAAAAAGTACATTCAAACATGTATCCACTGGATAAAGCCATGCAGATTACAACCTTATGGTGTATCAGGTGTTAGAAATGGGAACTTGGAAATACAGTAAATGCAATTCCTGTAAAGGGGGACCATGAGGGTCCATTTTCAAAGGGAATTTGGGTATTGCATTTATGGGAAAAGGTAGGAAACAGGAAACAACATGAAATGACAAAGGAAAGGGTTAGCTTTTTGGTGGGGCAAAAAAACTGTTGAAATTGGTGGAAATGGTGCAAGAAACTTCTGAATATTTATCTGTCCCAGAAAGAGCTGGAAACATTTCTGAGAATCCCTCAATTTTTTCAGTTTTTAGTAGATGTTGTGGATTCAGTCTCCCATCCCAACAAGGTTTCTGGTATTGTTGGGATAGAGAAATGCTTTCCCAAATCACAATAAACAATTTTTTTGTTTCAGAGAATGTGCCATGCTTCCTGCTGTTTGCATGATATGGTCCTGCAGAAAAGGGAATTATAACAGGAGACTCATGTGTGTATCAGAAGGAAATGATTAACTAATAAGATGTTCTCATTTGGTTGGATCTTTGTTCTGATATATTTAGTGATCACCGTTGTTTAAGGTCCTCAGATGACAGTCAATGACCCATCACACATTATGGTGAAGAACTTCTTAAACTATGTAACATAGAGGGATTGATCATCTGCAATGGTATAAACATTGTGGCAAAAATCTGGAAAATATACTAGTCAAAAACATGATCGACACTGTGTAGTTGATTATGCTATTTGCTCACCAAACTTCATTTCAAGGATAAAAGATCTAGAAATTAAAGCAATTCCCATGGAGCTAAAATTTGATCACAATCCAATGTACATAAAGATCCAAATGCAAGAAAGTGGGTAAGAAGAACATCTTCAAATAACTAAAGGAAAGACAACAAGAAACATCTTTATGACAAAGAAAATCAGAAAACTTTTAAAACATCACTCAAGCAGATTATGCAAAGACAGGAAAGAAAGAGGACAGATATTTTTCAGACTTTTTGTTAGCAGTAAACTGATGGATATAATCAGAGAAGCCTTGGAATCATGCAAAAAGTTAAAAACCCAGGAAAAGAAAACATGAAAGCTTCTCTGTAAATCCATGGTATGATGAAGAATGCAAAGCAGTAAGGAGAACCTTGAAAGAACCAGACAAAGAGAAAACAAATAGCAAGATATATAAACAGCTAGTGAAAACAAAAAAGGAAGAATACATAAGAGCAAGGCAAAAAGAGTTGATATATCTTGCAAAGCATAGCCCAAGACAATTTTGGAAAGAGCTACAACAAAGCAAAAGGCACACAAAATGAAAAATCAATATCACAATTGAACAATGGTTGCAGTAAGCTGATCAATTATATGAGAGAAACCAAGAAGAAGATAACCCTCCTATAATTGACACAACTAAGGAACCTTTTTCTCTAAGGGGGAATTCTGCTGCGCGTGAGGGGGATTTCTGCTGCACTCGGGAGGGGATTTCTGTTGTGCGCGAGGGGGATTTCTGCTGCACTCGGGAGGGGATTTCTGTTGTGCGCGAGGGGGATTTCTGCTGAGCTCGGGAGGGGATTTCTGGTGCGTTCGGGAGGGGATTTCTGGTGCGAGCGAGGGGGATTTCTGGTGTGAGCGAGGGGAATTTCCGCTTCCCTCGGGAGGGGATTTCTGTCGTGCTCGAGGGGGATTTCCGCTGCGCTCAGGAGGGGATTTTTGCTGTGCGCGAGGGGGATTTCTGCCGCGCTCGGGAGGGGATTTCTACCGCGCTCGAGGAGGATTTTTGCTACGCTCGAGAGGGGATTTCTTGGTGTTCTTGTGTTATGGGGATACTTGATGAAGGAGGAATGGAGGAAACACGAGCTTCTCCTCTTAAATCTATCCAACACTTTCACACAACAATTTCATACCAGTGTTTGTCTAAATAGATTAATTCTCTCTAGAAACAACTAGACACACAAGCTAGTATTATACTCTCCTTGCAAGACCAAGTGAAAGACGGCAGCCGCATTATTGCAGATCTCCAAATTAAACTTCAAGATCAGCAAGCTATCATTACTCAATTGCAGACTGCACATACCGAACAACGTCCTCAATATTCGTGAATTTACACTCTGAAATCTTAAAAATTCGAAATGAACAAGTCGTTCTTCTTGTTGAGCAGAACGTCTCAAAGAAGCATCAAGCGCACAAAGCCAAAAATTAGCTGACCAACAATCTTGGGTTCTGGTTGTAGCCGGAAAGAAGAACCCCCCTCCTATAGTTGAGTTGGCTGTCCAAGCTAAATTTGAAGAAGTAAGAATCCGTAATACGAAAGCGCTCAATATTAGGGTTCGTGGGGTGCCCAAACCTATTGATCCGCTTCAAGCTGGAAATGCCGTCATTCACAACACTCTTGAGTTAACAGATGTTACTCTCGAGAGAGCATGGTTCTCTCCCGACTCCACATTGGTCATACGCTTCAAAAATGCGGAAGAGTGTATAAAGGCGTTGAGGGCCAAACGGAAATTATTTACTCTTCAGGACAAGATCTACCTTGATGAGGACCTTACGCGTTGAAGAATTGAAGAAAGCTAGGGAACAAGTAGCCGCAACCAGGAAAGCCAACAAATGGGTAGTTATACGTAATTTGCGTACAATGATTAGGGACTCTCCCCCACCCGGGTGGTCCAAACCCTTGCCTAACAAATGACTCCATCGGCACGTAAGGGGCGTGGCGGATAAGCTAGCTATAGCTTGTTGGAACCGCAATGGTATGATGTGGTCCGCCCCTGGGGTCCCTTCTTGATGTGATTGGTAGACATGACATCATTCTTATCTGTGAGATGCACGAGAGTCCCGAGCGGGCCCTTCCAGTTATCTTTGGTTACTTTTGGTGGTCCAGTTGTTGACAACTCACTCGACGCTCTGGAGGGGTTAGAGGATCAGGAGGTGTTGCTGCTCTTCTCAAGGATAAGCTCCATGGTTCGGTTTCCTTGGTTTCGACTGACCCACTCCAGGTTTTTATGGATTAAAATCAATCGTCACCCACCTCTTTAGGATATCTACATTGCCACCTGTTACTTTCCCCCCACCACGTCCAATTTTGTTATTCACACGGACGGGGACCCTTTCCAGGATCTCTATGAGGACATTACTAGATTCTCGGCTTCAGGGGAGATACTTCGTTGGGAGATTTCAATGCTCTGATTGGACCTATGCAGGTTTCTCTTCATGACCTCACAACCGATGAGATGCAGACTCGGAATTGGATCTTGAGGACCTTGGTTTTGCTCAAACCTCCAGCGACACACAGGTGACTGCTTATGGTAAGCATCTTATTGAGTTGGGTGAATCCAACAGGCTAGTTCTTCTCAATGGTATATCTTGTTTTCTAGATTCTAGTGGGTTTACTTGCTTTCCTCATAGTGGTGCAGCCAGTGTTGTCGACTATGCTATTTCCTCTATCACCCTCATTCCATTCATTTCCCGATTCAACGTCTCTGATCATCCTCCTTCCCTTACCGATCATTCAGTTCTTTCTCTTACGTTATCCTTGTTTCCCTTCCTGTTACTCCTCCCCCTCCTCCCTCCCCTTCAGTCCCTCGAGTCACTATAGACTTTGACTGTTATTATTCCTTTACCTACATGGACCGGTTGCGTCATGTTCTCCCCAAGGTGTCTTCTCTTTTCGATGTTTCCGATCGTTTTGCTTGCTTGGTCCAAACTATTTGGAAGGCTGCTTTGGAATCAAACCCCCACACTATTCGTCCTCCCCCTCGTCCTCGTCCCCCTGGTCATTGCCCCATGAACATCTGGTATGATGAGGAATGTAAGTCCGCCCATTGAAGGTTGAAATATGCCATTCGAAATCTTTCCCAGCCCCATGCCATTTCTTACAAAGACTATAAGATGCTTCTTCGAAAGAAGAAGCGTCTCTTCCTCTCTCAACATCGACTTGATCTTATCCACTCCCTTCAACAATCTCCTAAATCCTTCCCGGCGCCTTATTCTCCCCGTGATCGGATTACTCATGGGATCGATATTTCCTCTTGGACCATCCATGCCTCTTCCCTTTATACCATCCAAAATCAGCCTCGTATTTCTGTTCCCTCCCCCCTCTTCGTGCCACCTCTTTTCTACTTGGTCTTGTCGAGCGTGCTATTTGGAAACTCCGTACAAGCAAAGCAATAGATTTGGATGGGTTACAGGTGGAATTTTTGAAGCATGGTATTGACCCTCTTGTTGGGCCCCTTGCTGATCTCTTTAATCTTGCTGTCTATTCTAGGTTTCCTGAGTCCTGGACTCAGCATATCATTCACCCCATTCATAAGGCAGGTGATCCCCATGAACCCAATAACTACAGGACTATCATGATTGGGCATATCTTTACCAAGCTCTATGCCACAAAATTGGATGTGCTTCTCTCTCGAAGGTTGGAGGAGGGGGGTTTCGGGGCTCTTTGCCAAGCTGGTTTTCGACAAGATCACTAGACCACGGATCACATTCTAGTCCTTAGAGCTATTATTGAGGAGGCGCGTTCCAGGTCCTCGAAGGTTTATTGTTGCTTTGTTTTCTTCAAGAAAGCTTTCGACACGGTGTCTCGACATTTACTTCTTGAGAGGCTTCGATCAATTGGCATCTTTGAGCGGTTTTTGACAGACGGTTACATAGTTATATGAGACTCGTGAAAGGTCGGTTTCGCTCCCCTCAAGGGCTTTCAGCCAATATTCTTAGCACCATAGGAGTGAAATAGGGATGCCCCCTTTCGCCGACACTTTTTGGGATCTTTATTGACGAGCTTGAGAATTTTATCAGGGAGAAGCTCACCTAGAGGATGGTTGCCTTCTTCACCATGTGTTGATTTCTATTCTCCTCTTTGTCGATGATGTTGTTCTTTTGGCCTCATCCCCTGAGGGGCTTCAACGTCATCTGGACACACTTGCCGTTTTTTGTGACTCGAGACAGTTGACGGTGCATCTTTCTAAGACCAAGGTTATGGTATTCAATACTACCAAAGAGGCTCTATCCCTTCTCCACTTCCTTTTCTAGGGCCAGGAGGTCAAAATCACCACCTCTTATGTGTATTTGGGGGTTCTTTTCCCTGGTCCCACTTTTGGTATGAAATCGGCCGCCTAGGTCCGGGTGTGTAAGGGGTATGCAGCTACGTCTTTGCTAGAGAGGAATTGCTTCAAAGCACATTTTCAGGATATACCTGTGAATATGAGGATCTTTGACGCTTTGGTCAAGCCAACTATTACTTATGGGTCAGTGGTTTGGGGTCCTAGTCTTGGCCCGACTGAGTGGTCATGGGTTGAATGAGTGCAAACACTCTTTCTTCGACGATTCATTCGTTGCAAGGGAACATTCCCTCGTTCTATTATTCCCGCGAGTTTGGGGCTTCTCCTCTCCAGACTTGAGATTATCTTCTTGATTATCGGTTATCTTCACGAGATCCGTACTTTCGGAGATTCCCCCGAGGGTTGCGGGTGGTACCCTTACCTCGCCCTTCACTCCTCGATGGAACTCTCTCCAAGTTCTCGGGGATGCCGGAGGAGCCGGTATTTTCAGGTTTCTACTCTCCTGGCCAACATTCAAATACGGATAGACAAGGCTGCCCCCTTATTCTTTGGGGGTTCTCCCCCTCTCGGCTTACTAAGGAGAAGATGCTCCACGAGATTCGGAAGGATGTTAGTCTCCAGTACACCAGATGCACATGGATCTCTCCCTGTTGCCCCTCTTTCCCGCAAGCTGTCTTTATACCATGAGCACTTCTTAAAGATACAGGAGGGCAGAATGGTTCCTCCACAATACCTTCAACAGAGCACAATGCATAGTCTTCAAATCACTATTGGGAGTGCCAACTCAGGGTGTGTTCTCACCAACTCCGGATTGAGTCAGATCACCATCTTTTGATGGAGGAGCGAATTTTCTTGTTTTGCTCCTTGGGTGAAGTTGAGACCCCGCATCACTTCATTTTTTGTTGTCCCATTTATTATGAGATCCGGGGTAGGTTCCATTGCCTTTTCAGGGACAACTCTCGATGTGTTTCTACCTTCTTCAGATACCCGGACCAACATTGTCTCGCATGCTTTCTTAGGGCGATAACTCAACTTCGACGACATAAAAGTTCTCCAAATGGATCTCACCCTCCTCAACATCGGCTCATCACAACATACTTCACCAAATCCGACTGACCAGGTGACTTTGACCGGAAACACCCCACACCATCCAGCTTTGAACGAAGCGGTGGTCACTAGACAACACACCAACAATTTGTCAAGGTTCCGAACTAGCAATGGGCAGAGACATATCATGGACTTCTTCAGCTTTGGTACTTCGGCCTCGACTGTTAGGAGAGATTAGTTTTTGGGGGATTCTCGGAGCTTGCCCCTCCTGGGCTGCTCCCTCCCCCTCCTTCTCTCTCTCCGTTCTTCTTGGCATGCACTTCTCTCTGTTGGACTACATTCCTTCCCCCTCTCTGCTCTCCCTTTTCTTTTCTTTTCTTTTCTTTTCCCTTTCTCTTTGGCCCGTTTGTCGGGTTTGATCTTGTATTTTTCTTAGTTCTTTTCTTTGTTGGGCTTTTTAGCCTACTAGCTGGTAGTCATTATTGTACTTCTTATAGTCCCTTGGGTCTTATTTTGGCCCACCGCGGACATTAATAATATTTCATTTCATTTCTGAAAGATGTGGAGGAGGGCATTAAGAAAATAGCAATAGGTAAAGCTCATGATATAGATGGTTTGCAAGTTGAACATCTCAAGTGTGGGGTTTGACATCTTAGCACCACACATCCAAAATATTTTTAATGGCATCATTAAAGGTGGATTTCCACGGGAATGGATAACCAACCTAGTCATACCATTGCATAAAAATGGAGACACCAACTATCCTTCAAATTACCGCATGATCATTACTAATCCTCTTTTTACAAAATTGTTTGGCTGCATAGTAGAAAGCAAAATCAGTCAGTGGGCAGAAATTCAAGGAAAGAGGGCAATAGGGCAAGCAGGGTTTAAACCAAAGTACTCAACAATAGATCACTGCATTACTTTAAGGCGCCTATTAGCGAGGATATGGAAGGAAAAAGGAGAATTTTATTGTTGTTTTGTGGACTTTAAAAAGGCTTTTGACACACTACCTAGAGGTAAATTATGGAAAAGAATGGAAGAAATTATCATACCAACCAACTACGGAGTAGGTATACACAGACTTTATGAGTAGGTGGTGGCAAAAATTAGAACTCAAGAAGGACTATCAAAGTGTTTTGGGAGGGATATTGCGGTGAAACAGGGTTGTCCATTGTCACATATTTTATTTGGCCTTTACATTGACAAATTGGAGGAATGGGTAGAAAGGATGGGAGGAGAGGTAATACAATTGGCTAATTATGTAGTGAACTTTTTCTCTTTGCCGATGACCTCATCTTGATTGGCAAAAAACTTGAAAGGTTAAAAGAACATCTAAAAGCTTTAGAGCATTTTTGTAAAGAAGTTGGGATGCAAGTAAACAGTAGCAAGTCTAAAATTATGGTCTTCTCTTCTCGGAGAGAGCAAAAACAGCCATACATTTTATTTGAAAGAAATCGTATAGAGGTAGTAACGGAATACAAATACCTTGGCTTAGATTTTTAAAGCAAACTAAATTGGGGAATATGCACGATGAAATGAATACAAGCAAGATGGAGGGCAGTCTACTCTTTTGCTAAAAAGGAGCAGAAAAACAGAGTTGTGGACAATTAGGGTCCTTTTGGGTTATTAATTATTCTAGTGGCAAGTAATAACATCAAAATTTAAAAGGAAACCAATAGAAAGATTTCAAAAGCGACTAACTACAAATAATTAAAAAAATAAAGCATTAGTCCCATATGAGATTTTACTTGCTGAAACAAAGACTTTTCCACTAGAAGCAAAAGCTATGATAAGGCTATTGGGGTACCTAAAGAAAATACAAAGAATGAAAGATAGCAGGTTGCCAAAACAGGTAATCAAAGAAACACTGAATAGAAGAAAAAACATGAATGAAACAAAACAACAAATGGATGGACAAATGGAGCATTAAATTTCATGAGGTCCCAAACTCCAACAAAGAAAGTAAACAGTATGTGAGGGAAAAATTCAGACTTGTCATGTGAACTGAAAATTTAGGAAGGAAAAAACAATTATACATCAACGAGTTCAACCCGAACTGTAAACACAGCCAAAAGAAGTACATAGATTCAAAGATCAAATGGAAGGAAAAAATGCTTATAGCCCAACTAAGATCTAGTTCACACCATCTCAAATGCAAAACTGGGAGATGGACAATTCCTCAGGAGGCATGGTCAGAACATATGTGTTTTTTGCACAACAGGAGTAGTGGAGACTGAAAAACATTTTGTCATGGAATGTGAAGCCTATGAGGACATCAAGATTGCATATGAGGACACTCTAAAAGGAAACTCACTAATGGAATTTTTTGAGGACTTGAGAATAGAAAAATCAAGGAACCTTCTTATCAAAATCAACAACAAAAGAAACACACTCCAAAAGATGATAAGAGGATATTGAACTCTGAATAGGAGGTCCAAGGTTTGAATTCAATAGGGAGTAGGGTTGTACACCATACCCCATCTTGTATTAAGCTCTTGGTCCCATAGACCGTTTTGGTCTCGTGGACGTAATTAAAATCATTTCATTTCATTTCAGTCACCCTATTCTTATGTTAAATGACAAAGCTAGTCTTCCTATTCTTATGTTAGTTGACAAAGCTCTTCTTGCATGATTGGGTTTACAAGTGAATAAATTGAAAATATGAACAATCGGCTTAGTAGGCAGTTACAATTGTAAGATGAACAATCCAAGTAGTTGAAAAAAGGCAAAGGATATTTTTATGTTCCAGCCTATACACCATCCCTATGGGGTCCTTGTATTCAAACAAGTAAACTATTATTTACCCATACTTTGTTTTAGTAGTATCCCTTTCCAGGTTTTGACCTCATGACAAAGCTCAGAAGCAAAATGCCCTCACCAATCTTCTATATGGGAATGTGTGCATTATATATTGTGTGCGGACAAACTGCAATCAAATATCAAAGGTCCACTCTTGCATGGAGCTTGGCATACCTCGCTTCCTTTCTAATCTAATAATCATTTAGAAGTTAAGATAAGGAGCTTTGCTTTAAATTTTAAATTTAAATGCATGCAAGTTAGTGTTGAATGGGTTATGTTTTGATAATTGAATAGTGCATATGTTCTTTTATTTCAAGGCAAGTTATGCTTTCTTAAATGTGAAATTTTCACCATGCTTAATTGTTCATCTTTTCCTCTGATCTTGATATAAATAATGAGAGGTTTTCCTCCTGAAGGAAAAACTTAGATTTGTATGCTTTATGTTGTGATTCTTATGGAGCCAATTATGTTTGTTAACTTTTGTACTTGGAAGTTTGGAACACATTAAATTTATTTATAACAACATTTGATTTCAATATATGATAGGTACTGGATAATGTTTGCATTATGAACACAAATTCTATAGATTTGACACAAAATGCAGGAAATGCTTTCTTATCAATTCTCCAAATCATCTCATATTTTCTGTTTAAGAGTCACAAATGTTAAATTTGAATTAATTTTTAGGAGAATAAGGTAATTGCAGATGCTAGGGAAATTTAGATTTTATGGTTTGGCATATATATTAGAAAGGGAATTGCTTAGGGAAATTGAGTACATCCATGTAGACATACAGAATTCAGAAAATGAAATGAACTTGCTTTTTCTTCATGTTTAGTTATAGCAATGGAAAGAAACAGTTGAAACTTCCTATCTCGATATGTTCATGAAGTTTATTAAGGTAGCTTGCATTTTCTCAAATTTAACTGTTTAGTTGACATTGACTTTAGTAACTCTGGTGTATTACATAACGTAATATTACATTGACAAGTTTAAAGATCTAATACTTGTTTACTTGAGCAGTGGCTTTGCAATGCTGATAAGTCTTGCAATGAACCAAAATTAAGATTGAAGTAAGTTATGCTTCGTGTAATCATGTTTCTTATTATTTCTGCATATTAGGAATTGTGTTCTTAGGGAAATTTATTGAATTGAATTTTGCATACCGTGCAAAATGAAGTAGTAGGGTAACCTTTATGTCTGTATTTTTCTGAACTTAGAAATTATTTTATGTGATATGGCCAGGGCTTTCTTTGGATCACTTTATAGATGCTTATCAAGAGGTGCACGAGCTGTATTGCAGTTCTACCCTGCAAATCCAGCTCAGCTTGAAATGATTACTTCTGCTGCAATGCGTTCTGGTTTTTCTGGGGGACTGGTTGTCGATTATCCTCATAGGTATACTGAACTGTCATTATCCAATGTGAATTTTAGTTTTGCTGGTACTTTTTATTTAATGTGATTTCAACTTCAGTTTATGATTTGACAAGTATTGTTCAACTTCTTACTAATTGATTCTGTCAAGTGTAATAGAAAATATACAATGGTCATCACTCAGTTGACACTTAGACAGTTGATAGTTAGGGGCAGTTTTATATTCGAGTTGGAGAACAGAACTTATAAATATACAGCAGATTTGAGCATTCATAATATATTTATGCTTCCAAGTCCTCGGTCCCGATTAGGTGGGGTTCCTCACACCTATTAACATCAAGTTGTGGCATGTGTTGTTAGGTACCCAAGATAAGTATTTAATATTATAATATTGTATAAATATTATAATATTATATTAGATGTAATTATCCCACATGTATGGATAAGTGGGAGTGGTAGGTAGTTGGGCATTATAAATATGGGCAAATACTCATAGAGAGGATATGAAGAGAAGAATATTGTATTTATCTCAAGTTGAGATATATTAAGGAGTGAATTCCTTCCAATAAGGAGCATTGTACGGTGTTGGCCTACCTTAAGGGTTCTAAATATAAATTAGAAACACTTGAGTAATTTGCTTTAATTTCATAAATTGCATTGTGAGATTATTCATTGCAGTTTATTTAATATTTTGTAAATTGTTAATAATTTCTGTGGATGAGCAAGGAGGTTCATAACATGTGTGTGGGGGGGGGGCGGTTAGTGGGTCTTCTTGCTTTCTAATTGGATCTATGCAATGCTTGTTGATATTATAGGCTGTTTCTAATAAGTGGCATATTCCTATGTTTGGAATTCTGTTCCGCTCTAATACCCTCTTCTCTCAATTGTCTTCACAGTTTTTTGTTTTGTACATCCATTTTCATCCAATGGTGGTTTTAGAGCAAATAGTGGGTTTTTGAGGTTAGTGTCAACCCAAGCGGGCATCTAAGTTAGAGAAAGGTAGATAAGATAATTCTTTTAATGTCCACAGATGGCCAAAGTAGGCCAATGGGACTCATTGAAAAGAGCTGTTACAAATTACAATGCATTATAGTAACCACAAAGGACTACAAAAATAAGCTAAACTAGAGTAAATAATTTAATGTGAACTACTCTAAAGTAGAACAACTTTATGTCATAAAATTACAGCCTCGAGGGTTACCCAAAATGGATAAAATCCTAACATGTTGAAAGTAATGATTAAGAGAGATCTAGAAGTTTACAACAGAGATAGAAAGGAGCTCCAATGGATCCAAGTGCCAACATTAGTCTATAGTGGGACGTAAAGTAGAAGCACAATCATTTTTGTCATCAACTATCCCAAAAGGACCAACACAAAATCTAATGATGTTCCCAAGAGAATGGCCAAGACTAAGAGGGCCTAGTTGGATAAATCTAGGAGGACATGGAGTTTGACCTCTTGAGACTCTTCTAGCATTTATGGCTATGGAACTAGTAGAGGAGGACAAGAAACTAGTAAGCTATGCCTATCTAGGCCACTTAGTTTGTGAGGGGTGTCCGAAACCTAACGCCGAAGAACTGCAGTCTTGTCCTATTGCAAGCAAGAAGAAAGAGCTGAAGCCCTAGTAGCCACTCTTATATGCAGACAAGGGCACACAGATCTGCCATTAATATTTTGGATAGTTGTAGCTTCTAATGAGTGCTTGTGACTCTCGATTGCAAAGATGGGGTGAAAGAATGAGGTGATTAGTCAAGTAGTAGTCTGTCTCCCTTGTAATAATTGACGCCAAATAGTCATGGTTCCCTGAGGTAAAGAGCCAATCATCCTGGTTGGGATAGCTTAAAAAAGTGGCAATCGATCCACCTAAGTCTCAATACAAGCAATAGTACCTCCCTTGAATCTAATAATAAACAAGACACTTGAAGATGAAATGTTCTTCATCTCCACATCCCGAATAGAGAAAAGACGACATACCTTATCCTCTCAAGGAATAGGGTGGCCCACAACTGATGTGGGCATACTCTAGGGCTGTGTGTCCAATGTGGCTCGACATAATGAGGACAAGTAATAATGCCATTCTTAATCCTCATGAATTGCTTGGTGTAGAAGGCCAACTTAGGACTAAGTGGTAGAGAGGGTCAAGGGGCTTTGTTAAAATTTTTGACACAAATTCTTTCAGACAGATGCTGTATGCAGAAGGCACATATAAACTCTGTTAAAGCTAAGAAAGACTGCAGAATAGCGAAGGAAACAAAATTGAGAAGTTATTATCTCTTTCTTGTATTCCTTCTCTGGAAGACCAAGAAGCTGAAAACACCACACTAGCAGATTAAATTAAAGACTGCATGTCTGGAACCTCCTAAGGGGAAACACATTTGGAAAACATGCTCCCATGTGTGCAAGTCATGACAGAGTTATGTACAGTGACTTCTGAACAGAGTGGAAGCCTAGTCAAAGCTGTTAATAGATGCTAAAGCACTAAAAGAGAAATAAAGAACCAAAAAAAAGAGACAATATCTGAATTGTGACTGAAAATGGTGGAGAGAATAGACCAGAACCAAGCAAGACAAAAAAAATAAAAAATAGTTCAAATTAGTAACAGTTCTGTGTGAAACTCAGGTGTGGATATTCCTAAGAGTAACAATTTGTGAAATCAATTAATTGTTTTTTTTTTTCTTTTTAAAAATCCGAAGTGATAGGGAGGAAGTAAACATGTGAGGCCAGAAGAATTTTTAGCCCAGGCCTGAAGAACTGGAGGAAAACTGAAGCAGATCCAGCATTTATTTTCTTTGCCATGCTAGAAGAAATTTTGAAATTGGTCTAATGTCAAGTTGAGGACATCAAATTCTTTAAGCAAAACAAAACTGTCAGAAAATCAGATGGAGAGATTGTAGAGAGAGAAGATTTTAAAACTGGTCCTCCTATGGTGGTGATTTTGGATAAGATTGTGTGATTAGTGTTCTATAAAACATTTTTGATAATGGAAACTCTAGACTCGATTTTAAATGAGGTCCTGAAACTCAATGGTGAAAATTGTAACATTTTCAAAAACAGCATGATGGCAATATTTTAATACTGTTGACTCGATGGGTGTTATTGATACGCAACAAGACACAAACAGGGAAGTTGAAAATCAAAGTCTTCCCACCATAAATCTAGAAACAGCTAAGGAAAAGGAAATTTAATAATTCACATGTAAAATCATAAGTTGAAATTATTTTTAAAACAAAATCAAAAGACAAAATAATTAATAATTCACCGAAAGTTACCTGGCCTCATGGTTGACCTTGCTCGAATGCGAGGATGGGAAAAGGATACCTTCACATTTCTTATAAACTTGCATCTCATCCTGTATCTTAGTGCACATTTCCTCATCAGGGAACATGCGGTCAATGCATAGTCAAAGGATTGACATCACCTCATAGTTGGCTTGGAATGAATCATCATAAATTTTTTCGGGGTTGAGGTATTACCCCGCTGCATGAAGAGGGCTATGGAGCTGACATGTGCATTGTTGGTCAATGATATCCCAAATGGGACCATATTTGGTGTGGGAATATTTGTAAAAGGAGACAGTTGCCTCTTTATCCAATCCATAGACTCATATACATATCCCATTGGTGATTGTTCTCCATCAACAAGATGGAGAACCCTCACCAAAGGCTCTAACACCTGAAATAAAAAAGGGAAAATAATTTAAATAAAAATATTTTATAATCAAAAGGATTTACAATACAAGATTCACAAATGGAAAAATAATTTAAATTAAAAAAATAAAATTAAAAAATTTGTCTTGTATCTTGATGTCCTCATCCATGGCTATCTAGTAGGGCTCCTCAAACAAATAGTCATCCACCTTCTAGCCCTCATTGGAGAGTCGATATCTAGTAGCATCTTTGGCATTCCACTCATCACTCACAAACATCTTCTTCAATGCCCCCTTTGCATCAAAGAGGCTCTGCAATGTCACAAAGTTTGTGGTGAAGCATGTAACTCCAGCCCACACTAGCTCCCTCCCACCAGTAAATTGTCTCATGAGTTGGAGGACCCAATTATAGTTGTAGATAAATTTTGTAATAGCTCTAGCCTTTTGTACAACCTTTGACATCCAAGGTAATTTCTCAATGTCTTCAAGTAGCAAATCAAGACAATGGGCTGCACATGGGGTTAAAAAAAGGGTGGGTAATATCTCCTCCAACATCCTACCAACTACCACATATGTCGTTGCATTGTTCATGGTGACTTGGACAACATTCTCCTCTCCCACCTCTAACACAACCTCCCATAACAACTGTGCAAGCGTATTAGCACTCGTAATTTTTTCTGATGCATCCACTGACTTGAGGAATATAATTCCTCTTGTAGAAGCAACCAAAAAATTAATGAATGTTCTGCCTCTCCCATCGGTCCACCCATCAAACATGATAGTGCAACTCCTCTTCCTCCACACCCTACGTTGGTCATCAAGCAAAACCTGAATGTTGTCTATGGATTCATGAAGGAGAAGGCCCCTATGATCGTCAAAGTTGGTAGCTTAAATCCTATGTCGCAACTTGTGATGGCGTCTACTAGTCCCTGCCAGTATGGAGACCTTGCCATATTGAAGGGAAGGTCGGAAAAATACCAAAAACATGCAACGGCCTTCCTCGTTGCCTTGTGCCTCTCGTTCCAAGTGACCATACCCTCAAGCGTGGGTTGTGACCCTAGCGTAGAGCGTTCCGCAAAATAGGACTCTTCCGCCCCACTTCTTGGGTGTGCAATTGATGGATTGGAACTATGGTGGTAAAACTGGCTAAAGGTGTTGCGTGTACACTCTATACAAGGTTGAGAAGGGGGTTTGACATGGCCTCGCTTTGTCTTTGTTTGAGATCTTTTTTCACCTCATAGTTTGAGAGGATAACATAGCGATCTTTTATCTCCTCATAGTTTGAGAAGATGACATTGCATTCTTTTTGAACATCAGAGGACACCTTTGGGCATGCCCTGACATCTTTCTCTTTTTGCTTTGCCAAATAGTATTTGAGGCGGTTTATGCCTCCATGAATGTGAGCCCCACAAAAATTGCAAAAAACTTCCCCTTTCTTATCCCCTTCCCTTGCATACTTCCATGTTGGATCTCTTTTCGTTGACATTTTCTTGTGGCTGCACATGGAAACAAGTAACAACAAACAATTACTTATAAACTTAAAAAAAAATGCCCTAGGGCTTAAACACTAGTTTAAACATTGATATCTAAAAAGATGGGTTTGCATACATAGTTATCAAGCAACATTACTTATGAAGCATTACGTAAAAAGAGAAAAAAAACAAGATAGTTGAAAGAGAAAACAAAAGACATTTTGAAAAAGTTTTTCAGATTTCTAGCTCAAATGTAACAATTGGGTGGCTGTTGCATTTGGTTTGAATCTTAAAAAAGAAAAAAAAAACATGCTTGAAACAGAAAAAGAGAAAAAACAATAGTTGAAAAGAGTTTTTCTTACCTCGGATGAATTAGTTGGGCGGCTTTTGGTGGCTGCTAGATTCCGTCAAACTGTAAAAAATATGCTGTTAGGATGCATTTTAGTGTTTTGTTTGGTATGGAAGCATGTAGGCATAGCTCTCTCTCCAATTTGCAACAAGCAAAGTGAGGCAAAATGAAAAAAAAAAAGAGTTTTTTATTGCATTTCCTCAACCCGTAAGGGTCAGCTGAGTTTTTGCTTAGGACTCGGTGAGTTTTCAAAAACTTGTGAATCCCGAGTACTTGATGAGTTTTTGAAAAACTTGGCCAAGCCTTGAAAACTCATGAGTCACAAGCCCGAGTGGCTCGACAAGGCCGACTTGGACTCAGACTTGGCAAAAATCGCTGAGTTTTGTCGAGTTTCTCTATAATTATAGCGATTACTTATGGTGCCTACGGGTGCCCACTATATATTTCTCTCTTTCGTCCTTTTTATGCTTTTTGTATAAGATTTGAGTGGATGGATTGCTTATATTTGTTTATGAAAATAGGTGTAAATTCCAACTTTGGCTGACATGCTTTCTCATCAAGACAAGGTCCTCTATCGTCAAAACACCATCACAAGATCTGCATTATTTGGCTAACTACACTCATGCTCAAGCAAATGATTTTCGAGTAGATGGCCCTTATCCTCACGTTGTGAATGACATACACAACTCATAGCATACACACTTGAGTTAAATTTACCCATGCTGTACTCTTACAATCTGCACTCTTCTAGACCAATTCTTTGGATTGCACTTCTCTAGGATGCACTCTTGCTTCTGTTCATCTACGTCTTTGCTTGTAATTGAGGTTCGTTGACAAGTTACTAGTTTTACCCTTGTTACCGTGACCATCCTTGGTTTGTATGAAGAGAAATCTTGCAGTAAAAACTTAATGTTTTTTCAAGGTCTATAGCACCTATCTTGCAATCACAATATTTGAGTTGGAAGTAAGGACCTTCTAATTTGTCTCCTTTCGTCTTAGTCTTTTATCCACAATGTCACTCCACATCCTCTTCTACTTCAATCATATTTACATTGCCTATTTCAATCTGCCTAGGGCTTTGACTATTATTGTGGTTCCTAGTATCATACCATGCACATTTTAGGCATGCATTTTGCTCTGTAGTGTTTGTACATTCTCAGTTAAAGTGCCCCCCATTGCTTACACTTGTGACATTGCACAATAGGTCTGCCATTGGTGGTTGTAGTAGATTCATCCATTACTACCATTGCCACCTCCTTAGTTTGAGTTTGAGCTTATTCTCATTCTTTGACAACTATTTCTATATCCACAATTTGTGGTACCTCCTTTTTGATCGTGAGGTGCATTCTTTGCCCGAATTGTCATCACCTAGTTTTAGTTGTTCTTCATGTAACAGTGTATGCCTTTGTAGAATGCCCCTTTATATTACAAAATACCTTCTTAGAATACATAGTGTTGTCGTGTCCCTTGAAGTTGTAGTGCATGTACAAATTGAGTGGGCTTGATTGTCAAGACTATAGTACTCTAAATAGGAGGTCCAAGGTTTGAATTTGGAAGGGCTTAAGGTTGTACACCAAACTTTGCTACCCAAAGTATCAGAGTGTGGGTGGCTTAATATATATTAGATAAACAACATCATCCCATATGGTTGAAGACATCATGGACGTTAAAAACTACTTTGCTTTCCTTTCCTTTATGTTACTATGTTGGTTCATTGAATTCGCAAAACATTCTCATCATGTATTTTGGGAGAGCATCTATTGATGCTCCATCATTGTGGCTTTTGTTGTTAGACTCACTCATACATTGACTACATCCACCACTTGACATTTTATACTCACTTTCCAAGTTCAGGTCCCTATGGAAAGGATCCTTGGTATGATGTGAGGGGCACAATATTCATTTCTCTAAACTTTGGAAGAAGACCTTTGATAAATCATCATTTTTCAGTTCATCAATTGGTTGCTTCTCCAACTTATCAACCAACTCCTTTAGTTGTTGATTTTAGGACCAAACATTCTAAGTCTTACTTCTTACATTGCCTTGTGTTGTGACAATGTCATTGTTATTGCGAAAGAGTCTAGATGTCTTCTTCAATGCCTATGGTATGTCGATGAGCCACATTGTGGATGGGTTTGATAATTGTATGCCAATCTACTATTATAACTCCACATGATGTTGCAACAAGCACCCTCATCTACTCAACCTACAATCCCTAATTGGATTCTCCTTTGTGTCTCCATGAAACTTTAGACACAAACTTCTTGCACCCATAACCGCCATGGTCCTCTATGTCTAGTTTGTATTGTTTTTGGTTTGTTCTTTGTGTCTTTTTTTTTGTTTGACGACGTTAGCTTCTTAGAACTTGCCTTTCAAGATGAGAGGACATTGATTCTTTGTCCTTCTTGTGGCTATTGCTACCATGATCCTTTAATCTTTGTCACATGTAGCTGTGTGTTTCATGTTGAACTCTTGCGCCACACATCATTGGACACTCTCACTTGTAGTTGTTTCCATGCTAGACTCTCATCCCGTGCATTGTTGGACACACTCTTCTACACTTACTTCTATGCTAGAAATCTTTGTGCCCTACCGAGCGCACCACCTGTGTCACCTATGAATCCTACTACTTGGGCAATCTCGGTTGTTTTTTCTTAATCTTGGCATTCAAGTTTTCATTCTTACTCTAGTGTCGTTAACAGCCTCTCCAATCATATTGGATTCATTTGATACATGCTTTGTTCCTTATCATATAAAATATATTCTGACAAAGGACTTGGCTCGTTTTGAGGGTGCCAAACATGCTCTATCTAGCAATGAAATTCCTTCTATATAGGCCAAACATGTTCCATAACTAGAACAACCTCATCACTTTCTTCTACATGTCTTTGCTCTTGTTGAGCGGGTAAGGTGTTTGCACAATTTCTCTTCCCTCATAATGAGGGGGAACTGTAGAAGCTACACCTATTCTACACTTACTTCTGGTTGTGGAAGGGTTAACTCTCATGGCATGCTTTAACTTCTTCTTGGATCATCTACAAGTGCTTCGTCATTGGATACACTATATCGTTTGCCACATTGTGTGCTCTGCGTTTAATCCTTTTTGGCCTTCTAATGGGCTGGTCTTCATACTGTTGCCATCATCTTCACCCTAGAGTGATGTTTGGGCCCTCATTTATCAAATCATCATGCACAAAACAACATGTATAATGCAATAAAGTGACAAGAAACAACAAATTTTTTTGCAATGAAATCCTATAATACATAAATGATGACAATAATAGAATATCAAATTATAACCAAGTATGCAAAACAGAATATGAAAATCAGCAATATTCATTTTTGTTTCAGTCACCGGCAGTACATCTCTAAAAGATAACCTGGTTGAGTGTACAATACACACACAATAATATTGAAAATGCCTCGATGATGCTCTAGGCCAGACAATAAGGTGTACATATGGTCCTCTAGGTGGAGGTTAGGATAGGGCAACTATTATACTTGTCCAACCATGCGCACACTAACAAAGCTTAAATGCAAACTTAATCAATTATTTATGACACTTGCTATTTATTGCATCTTTTATTTTGAACTAGTCATAACAATAAAACATAAGAAAACATAGGTACAACTCATATAGACTAGCTCCGCTTATGTAGAACAACTTGTCTACCTACAAAGAAAGATTCCTATAACAAAGGCAAAGGAAATTAAGGTAAAAATGAAGCCACTTTATATGCCATGGGTAAACCAACATACAAAAACATTTGTTGTTAATTTTATGGGAAGATACTCCATTTAAAAATATTTTGTAGGAATAGAATATGGCTTGATACTAAAAGGAAACATAATTCAGTCCAGGCATTCTTTTTAATATGCAAGGAACAGGATGACCATGCCTTAGTTGTCACTTAGAATAGAAGCAAATGAAAATGGTTGATATTTGGATTTTCATACTAGTAAACACATGTCTAGCCAAAACAACTCATTTGCCATGTTTGTTAGAGATAACTCAAAATTTGAAAGTGTGATTTTGTAGCAAGAAGATAACCTTTTAAAATATATTGTATTTGCGATAAAGAAAATATACTTTCAATCAGTTGAATCACAAGATGAGGACATTTGGATGTCATTTTGCGAAGGATAAAAGGTGGAATAAGGTTATTGCATATGGTGTTAGACAATATAACCTTTACAGATTTGAGGAGGTGGATCCTTCACAAATACATGCCTTGCTTACAGCCAGAAACACTAATTTGTTATTATGACACCAAAGTGTGGTCAATCAAATCTTCAATATTGTAGTGATGTGGGGAAGAAGAACATGCCAGATGTTTTGTCACAATTGTAGGAAAACAAGGAAGTTTGTCCTGCACATTTTGTAGGATAACTATCTCAGAAACCTTTAGAGAATGAAAAAGCTTGGCAGGCAAAACAGGTGTTGGAGTTTGTACATGGTGACATATGTGGGCCAGTAGGTAACCTGAATTTTTGGTGCCACGTATTTCTTGCTTCATGTGGATGATTACATTAGAAAATGTGTATTTTTTTGCAAAAGAGATGAAACGATTTTCTTTCTTTCAAAAAATTTAAGGAAGCAGTTGAAAATGAAACTGAACATTGAATTAAGGCCATAAGAATTGATGATGGGGTGAATTCAGTTCCAGTTCGTTTGATGATTTTTGCATGGAGTTCACAAGCAATTTTCAGCATCATATACATCTTGACAAAATGTTGTGTTGGAAAGAAGGTATGATATCTTGAAGAAAATGGTAAGGTGTATGTTGAGAGAGAAGAATGTTTCAAACAAATATTGAAGAGGTGGTTCAAAGATAGCTGAAGATATGACACATAAGGAAGTGTGGACATGTAAAAGGTAAAGGTAAGCTACATTAGAATGTGTGGTTCTTCTACACATGCTTCTTCCAAATGAAAACATAATTGGATTCGCAATGCAGAAGTATGGTGTTTATTGGTAGAGTGACCATTTCCAAGCATACGAATTGATAGATATCTTTACAAATAAGACAGTCATTAGTAGAGATGCCATTGATAAAAATGATAGTTTGCTTTAGCATGGTAATGATGTTCCTAATTGACACTCCTAAAACTACCAAAAATAATGTTTAAGGTAATGTGTAGGGTGAAGAGATACCATTGGATGTTTGGAGAATGTTGAAATGTGTTGATCTTTTACTTTTGGCTCCAATTGACATTGTATTTATGGCGTATTAGTTTTTGGCCTACGGGCCTATGTTCACCTTGGTGGTGATCCACGTAGTATATTGTGATCCAATAATATGTTGATTTGACTATTATTGGGGTCTATGCATTGTGTTGTGGTGGGTATTTATACCCCCACATACATTCATTTGTGCATCAATTGGAGATCATTTGAAGATATTTGGTGGCCATGAGCATCATTCCAAATATTTTTCTTTCATGTTTCTTAAAGTTCTTTGTTGATTTGATTATTATTGGAATTTATGCATTGTATTGTTGTGGGTATTTATACCTACACAAACATTCATTTGTATATTAGTTGGAAATCATTTGAAGATATTTGGTGTCCGAGGGTATCGTTCCAAATCTATCATTTTCTATCTTTTTCTTGTGTTCCTTAAATTTCTTTTCCCTTTATTTGGGTAATGTGTTGATTCCATTCATTCCTTCCAAAGTATTGTGAATTTATGGTATAGGAGTAGGTGTGGATCTTCATCACTTGATCCAGTTTTCTTTTAATCCGCAACTTTAGTGAGTTGCTTCATATTGTATTTGTGTTTAAAAGTTGGCAAGAGAAGAGTTGGAGTGGTTTTATGGATTCTTTTTGAGGAAATCAATTTTTTAGACCTTTCATATTTTTCAGATAGGATGTTTCGATGGATATTGACTTTAAATTGTGAAAGATCACCACTTGTGCCTTTTCCTTATGGGCATTCCTAGTGCATACATAGGTTTTTGGACAAAATTTTATGCACCATAGATTACTCCCAAGGTTGGGCTATAAGGATTCAAGGAGCTGATTTCAGGTTTTGTCAAGCTTTATCTCAACATTCTGATGTGCTAGTTAAGGGGAAAGCAACAAGTTTTTTAAAATCCAATAAATGGATTTTGAGAACAAATCATCAGGAATTATGGAAAATATCTGCATATTGAAATCTGTGCATAAAAATATGGGGCTCTGAGTTGACGCTTTTTTGATTTTTTGTTTGGGCTTGAAGATTTGAAACTCAAGATTGCTTTTTAATATTATGGAGGGGCAATTTGCTGCCAAACAACATCCTTTTCTTTTTGTGAGTTATGTGGGTTTCTTTGGCATAATCCTCATGTCCTATAGGACGCTATTTGGGTGTTGTATGGAGGGCAGGTTACTTTGATATCTTCTTACTTGACAACACTCTGGACAAAAAGATCAGCCTAGCCATGCTGAGTTGTTTGGACCCAAGGGTTGCTGGTTCAAACCCTCACCTGTGTTTGGGCTTGACTAATTGTGCACCTTACTACCCACTATGGAACAAGGACGTGGCAATAGGCATATGACTAGCAGGTTTAACACGAAGTGCTCATAGCCCAAGCGTCATGTGTTCGATATTTCCATCCTTCACATAAACTTTCTGGCCCCCTTTGATTGATACACTTGTTAGTTGAGGTGGCATATGAAGTCTTGTGTGGCTGTTGAGTTGGACAATGCGGTGCTCGCTGAAAAATATTACCACACATCTATAAAGTGCCTAACCAAAACAAACCGTGTGTTTTCTTCCTATTCCTCTACAATGATAGATAACAAAGTTCAATTCGTTGCAGGGTCGTCAAAAGATAGCCAATACCAATGTGATATATGGTAGTAATAAACTTTTGAAGGGAGTGATGAGGTTTGGAATCTTCAAAATTTTTGCCTTTGCATCTATCAATAGGGCTTCATTCTAGAGGTCATAACTTTATCATTTGGAGATCTTTTTAGCCCCTTTCATTTTAGGTTGCATGATTATTTTTTTTCCCTAGTTTGAAGGTAAATTAGTGTGGGAACTTCAAGGGTCCGAAAGTCTACGTGACTCGTTTGAATGAGCACAATTTTCATGTTTGGAAGAACCAAATAACTCCTCACTGCAAAGTAAGGGTTTATGGAGCATCTCTGATCAGATGAAAGCAACAAACTTTGATGCTAAGTCCCTATGGGATAAGGAGGAAGCAAAGAGCTAAGTAATTCATTGAAAATATGGAAGGACCTTAAAAATTTCTTTGGGAAGAATAACATCATTGAGGTCAACCGTGTACAAACAAGGCTTGCTACCCTCAAGTTGGGGAATTTTATAGTATTGAGAACTATATTGTGAAATTCAAGGACTTGAGAACTTTTTTCTACTACAAGAGGAAAACCTAAGGATGATGTAGAGTTTAGTATTATTCTCATCAATCACTCACCTCCAGATAAGATAGGCGGTTTGATTTGGCATGTCATTCCCATGTATATGGAGAAGTCAAAATCACCTAAAATTGATCAAAGTTTTTTCACTTCTAATCGATTTTTTGTTTGCTTTATGGAAAATGGGATTGGTTTTTTTCGCCATAACGAGTTGGTTTCTTTTATGTACCCTTGACTGTAAAGGTTTGTGGGTGATTGATTCTTGTTATTGTGGTTATGGACATTATAGGTTTTCCTTGTTCTGGTGAATCGGTGATTGTTTCGATTCCACTTTAGACACATCCTTGCTACTCATACTACTCGTATCTCAACTTTCCTCTTTGGATCCTTTTTTTCACAGTTATATAGATTTTTGGAATATTTAGGGTTCGAAGAACTAGGAGGATCTTTCTTCCCTTTGTTTGTATGATACTTTCTTTGTGATTAGAGTCTTGTTGATGTTGGGGTTTATTCTTATTTCTTGAGTTATTGTCAGCTTGAAACCATGGTCTTTTATTCTTTTTAAAGAGCTTGTTTTCATATTTTCGGGCTAGTTGATAGCTAGTGGAAGGATAAAATCATCGTCGACTTGAAGTTAGTCTCTTTTATCAGGCTTTAATCCACCCACATAACATTGGACTAGGTGCTTGTTCGTGATATTTTATATATATATATTTTTTTATTGAGTAAATACTTCTTATACATATACATATCCGCCGTGGGGATTGAACCCGGGTCACATCACCGATAATGCAAGTGGCGTCCTTGCCGGTAGACCACATCACACGGATATTTGTTCGTGATATTTGTTAAAATATCGATAATGATTCTAATTCCAAGGTGTTTCTTTGATTGATCTCCTTTGTATTATTTAGGACAATTGATTAAATTAGTTGGTCTCTGGGGACTCAATTCCTTTAGAATAGTATGCTTATGAATCCTACCCATGTTCATGTAATCTCTTGTGTCATTTTGTGCCACTAGGTACCATTTCCATGCCTTTCCTTTAAGATGTAAGGATGCTACCATAAGAGCATTATCTTCTATATTGGTAAGGTTTAACTCATGATAAGTTTTATACTTATCATCAAATCAGTAGTTTGATGTATATTTTCACCATTGAATATAGGTATGTCAATTCTGATGGTTAACTTGAATGACCACTTGTGTGTTATAGCTTTTACTCTGTTGTTATGGAGTATTAGAAGTTAAATATTGAGAGGCCCTATGGGGATTTGGTCCTGGTATACAAGTAGAAGTGCTTGGCAAACCTGAAGAGTTGTTTTGTGTGAGCAACTATCAAATCCCTGAGTTTATTGCAGCAATTTCTTTGTCTCTCTAATCCTATTTTGCATGTTGTCCATGCCTGAACCAACCTTGTTTACCTGCAACTCAGTTATTTGCAGCATTGTCCTAATGGGTTAAGCTAATACTCTTCTAACAATTAACTACTTGTTGTATAGCCTCCACAATTGATTGAAGCCAAGTGTTATTCATCCTTGGAATCTTGATGAATTAAATCACACTGATTTTTATCTCTTTTTCCCCTCCTTTTTCCATAGCCTATTTAAATGCGCAATATATATAGTACATATACACAAACACATATTTAGTGTTTTTTTTTTTCAATTTTTTATAACTACATATCCCTTTTTAGGGAGGAAGAAAAGGTTGGATTTAATGAAGTTAAAGCTAACTATGTTAACTTTAACCTTCACAAGCATATATTTTTAAATAAGCTTATGGTAAAGGGGTTAAGGTTAAAAATTACCCATCTTAAATTTAAACTTCACATGCTTAATTGTTTTATAAGCTTATAAAGCATGATGGGATTTGGTAATTGAAGCTTAGAAGGATGGATTTCTCAATGGGCACAGTGGCATTTTGGAAACAAACAATCAGACTCAAAGATTTCAATCAAATGCAGATATGGAGCATCCAATGTGCATCCAGTGTGTTGCAATTCTCGACTTGACTTAGGATGTTCTTTCCTCAATCTATTTGCGTAGTAAATTTATAGTAATTGTGTTGGTATTTTTGGGGTTTATTGCAAGGAGTTTCGTTCACCTTTTAAAGGGTTTTTGCACTACTATGACTGCTGCAGGCTGTAATTTGTTGTCTAAGCAGGCCCTTCACACAGACTTCTTCCTGCTGGGAAGATTTTTTTTTTTTAATAAATAATTTTGTTTCTTTATTTTTTTTTAAACCTAGTTTTTCTCAGGTGCAATGAATGGCAGTGGCCTGAATGTGGTGCAGGGAGTAGGAAGAACGTGTGGATGGAATAGAATTCGTTGAGTGACTATCGTGGCCAAAATTAAAATAAAATTATAAAAAAGAGCTAGTCACAATATGAATGGTATATTGGTTGAGTTTAAGTCATGGGAATCTCAGCTCTGAGACTTGTTATGGTTCAGACAAGGCACAAGAAATATACAAATATATTTGAATATTAAGAATTGTATAAGATAAGATACAGTGAGTCCATGGCACCTCATAGATAATAAATATCCATGAAGGGGCACTTGTGAAGGGGAGTGACTGGTGAGCATAGATTAATATAATAGTTAGGGTTCATAACAAGCAATGACAAAGGCATATTATGATTCTCTTATGAGGAATCAAACTTCGAAGTTGCTTTACTTGCTAAGGACATGAACTTTGTTTGTTGTAAGTGGGTCTATAAGACCAAATTTGATGTTGATGGTTAAATAGAAGAATAAGGCTCACCTTTCTGCTAAGGGGTTCTCTTAGGAGGGAGTTGATTAAAATGAGACTTCTATCCACCCTTGCTCGTATGTACTCCATTTGGATGATTCTCTCCTCTATTGCTCCTTGCTGATGGGAGGTTCACCAAATGGATGTTAAAAGTGCATTTCTTCATGGAGACCTTCAAGAGGAGATCTATATGCAACAGCCACCAGGTTTTCTTAAGGATGCTCCTACACCTCTTGTTTGCAGACTGAGGAAGTTGTATGGGATTTAAGCAGACTTCTCTTGTTGTGGCTTCTTTTGCAGTGAGTTGTTGTATGGGGTTAAGCAGTCTTCTCTTGTTGTGGCTTCTCTTGCAATAAGGTGGAATATAATATTTTATGATGAACAAATTCTTGTTATTGTGCTTTATATGGACAACCTGACCATCATTGGGAGTTTGTTTTGGATGATTCAGTATATAAAGCTACAACTTTGGGATTCCTTTGGGATTATAAATTTGGGCCTACTTTGGGCATTCAGATTGTTCAGTTGTCTTTGAGGTCTCTCTTTCTTAGCCATAGTATGCATTAGATCTTCTGGAATGATTTTGGATGGAGGATTGTAAGTCGAATCATACCTCATTTGTTTCAAGGGTGAAACTTGTATCCAGCTGTCCCTCTCCTTTGGCAGATGCTTGGGTTTATTGATCTTTGGTGGTTACTCTTCTTTACCTTACCCAGACATGATCAGACATCACCGTTGCTGTCAATCGTTGTTCCATATATATGCAAGCGCCACATGAGAGTTACTGGAAGACTGCCAAGTGGATCTTGCACTATATTGGAGGTTCACATGCGCATTCATTATGCAGTAGATGCTTCCATTTGTTTGGATGGGTACTCAGATGCAGATTGGGCCAGTGATCTAGATGAATGGAAGTTTACTTTGGGGTACTTGTTTTCTATCAGCTTTGGACCCATTTCTTGGAGTTCCAAGAAACAAGCTATGATATTGCTATTTTCCATGGAAGCAAAATATTGTAGCACAGTCCAAGCTGGAAAACATCTCGAGGGGATGTGGATGTTTCTTGAGCAGATGGGTCTTCTAATAAAGGATCCAATGCTTTGCATCCTAATAATCAGAGTATTATTCTCTTCATTCCCAACCCATTGGAGCATCAACGGACCAAGCATATTGAGCTTTGGATGCATTACATTTGGCAGCTTTATTCTGAAGGCTTGCTTGTGCCACTATATGTGGCTTTGGTATATCAACTTGACGACACCTTCATGAAGGTCATGCCTGAGGTTACCTTCATTTGGTTGTGGGAGTATATTGGTGTGGGAGAGACTCCATTAAAGGGAGATGTTCAGTAATGTCTTCTCTTTGTGGCTCCCATTGAGTTGAAGAGGGGGATGTTGAAATGTCTTATCTTCCACTTTTGGCCATGGCCGACATTGTGTTTGGGAGGTATTATTGTTTGGCCAATAGGCCCATGTTCATCTTGATCTATATATTTTCCCTTGTGATCCAAGTGCTTTATGCATGGAATATCAAATTCTTTGTCTTTTTTATTGCACTTTTGTCATAATGTATTACTGTTGCTTCCATTGGAGTCACCTAGAAATCATCAAGGAGCCACCTCAACTAAACTGCTTCATAACCTAACGCATATCCTACCTAGGATTAGTAATCATCTTGTAAAACCTGTACATATTGTAAAATTTGTTTTGTTTTTCAATTATCAATCTTTGAACCATTCATCAATCTCAAAATTTAACTGACAGCAAAAATGAGATTAGCCCTCCTAGTTGTAAGATTTCAAGCTCCACATCAACTTCTGATAAAGTGAATCATCCGTCTGTATTGAGTTGTAGGTTTGTTGCTTCAAAGAGGCTTGTGTAGAAGTAGATAGCTGTTTGCAGTCACTCATACGAAAATTCAAGAAAATGGTTTTGGAATACTTTATTTGAAAATTAAGACTGATTTGCCAAAATTGTTTAAGCAATAATGCATGAGGCCTATATCTGCCTTGTCAAGAGTGGAGCACAAATCTAATTTTGCTTGCTCGATACCCTTGGTATCGTCCCTTTTGATGACTAAGTTATCCACATAGAAAGTGTGGATCACTCTTATTATCAGGAATATTCACATAGAGATATCAATCAAAAAGGGTCCTTTTTGCATCTTTATGTAATATCATGCTTCAACCCGTAAAGAGACTTCACTAGCTCACATACAAGATGTTTTACTTATAACCTAGGCAGCCTTGTTTGAGTTCATGTTCAAGTTCGACAAGAATGAAAATCAGAAAGAATTGCCATTGAGAAAATCAACAATAAAAATGACCATCAAGTTCTAAGAATAGATATAGACATAATTATCAGGTCTGATGAGTTCAGTTCATGCGGGAGGGAAAAGAATATTTGAAGGCTCGAAATTATCAAAAGGGCAAATACATTGTTTCACTAATATACCACTTTTTAAGGCTTGTTATGATTACATCATAATTCACCATTTGATCTGGCATTTGAGTTGTCACAGAATGATGTGGATAGCCATAAGGAGATAAACAAGCAAACAGATTTTTTGAAAGATCAGCTTGATTCATCAAAGAGTCTTGGATAGCTTGAAGGAGAGCCAAGCCAAGTACAAGGCAAGGCATGATAAGCATAGAGTTGACCATACTTTTCAGGTTAGAGATTTTGTATGGTTGAACTTGGGAAAATGAATGGATTTGTGGGGTTGGTAAGTATTAGAAACCTATTCAATATGATCATTTCCATATTCTTTGAAGAGCAGGGAACAACCCTTTTGAGTAGAGGGCACAGTGTTTAACCTTCCATGCCCCTTTTTTTCCTCATTTTTGGGAAAACATAAATTGGGGTTGTTGCATTTTACAGCAATAGGTAAGGCTGGAGTTTTAGAGTTTTTTGTCTTGGAGGACTCTTTTTCAGTTCATTCATGTCGTATGTTTATTGTATTTGAGCAATATTAGATATGAGCAGCATTTTCCCATGGGTTTTCTTTCCCACTTAAATCTGTGTCCCTGCTATTATGTGATGCTTATTCTCATTGCCGATGTGTGTTTATTCTACTGTTTTGTTTTCTGAGCAAGTTCCTGTTGTGTTTGTAAAATTGTTGTCAGCTATTGGGGAAAAGATCTGTGTGACTAATTCATTCGAGGGTTGCCAGGATCAATGCTTGTATTAGATTTTACCAGAACCTGGACTTCTAATCTTTTTACATGCTGAAACACATCAATCAAACTGATATTCACAGGAGTAATAAAATCAATCAAAATTAACATTGTCATTGTATTATGTGTATGATAGTTCGTTTTGGCTTAATTTTCATGTTTTATGCAATTTAATGGAAATACTGAATATTGGCTTGAAAGAGCAGCTAGTCCAAATGTTTCTAGATAATTGAATGATATTGAGGTGGCTAATTTCGAATGTCGCATGTCTGCTGTAGTACTCGAGCTAAGAAGTATTTCCTGTGTCTGATTTGTGGTCCACCAAGTGTAAATACAACACTTCCAAAGGCAAAAGGTGAAGGAGGAGGGAGTGAGAGTGATGACGAAGATGATGAAGAAAACAGTACTGTAAGTGCAAACTCCTTGTGAACTATCTTTAAATATATCGTCCATGATTTTTTTTTTGGTTAATCTTCCATCATGTTCTCATTATTCTTTTGGTTGGCAGTTTTCAAATGTATGTATCAAACTATTGGCGTGGTATCTTGCTCTCATGATAGCTATTAAAATCATTGTGTTATAAAATCATTAGTATACTTTTCTTTTCCAATACGGCATTGTATGATTCAATTGCTTCTTGTGATTGCAAATTGTTCGAAGACAGCTTGATTGAAAACATAGGGTTCTTTATGTGATCGCTCAAAGACATGACATTACACTCAATATGTGACAGGGAAGAGAACCTATCCCTAAATGCTTTACAAAAAGAATCATCTCAACGATTTAATACCAAAAAGAATTTGACAATACAACTTGATACGCCATCAGTAACTAGACTGCATAAGTAACACATGAAATCACATGACAGTATACATAAGAACATTGCAGTTTCTTTTCAAAATAATTCCCAGCTATGTCCACTGAGTTATTCTCATACAAGATTCCTATTCTCAACATAAAAACATACATAAGTAACTGACATTCATGTCCTTTACTCTCTTTAAAGATTTACAATGCTTAGTTTTGCCAATCAAGTGATGTTTTCAGCTCACATTAATAATCAATCCTTTCTATTTTACCACAGTATACATTGTAGAATGCAAGGCAACCACTCTTTTCAAATTTCATTCATTCACTGTTATGAGCATTCAAAATTCATGTAAATATGCTGAATCTCTAATTCAGCCTTTCCAAACAAACATCCAACAAACAAGAACACTAATAAACTAGGAAATTTCTTTCCCTGTCAAATTTATTGCCCCACTATTACTACAACGAAATCAATTTAATTTCGTTTTCCTTTTCATTTCAATCCAACAACAAAAAACATCAAGTAGCTGCAAATGAAGATGAAGTGAGTGAAAAAGTAGAAACAAATTATATTAATGTTCATGAATGACCAAAGTAGGTCAGTGTGACTGAAAACTGCCTCAAATGGAAATAAAATAATTCCACATGCTATAGTGGGAACAGTCAAGTTAATTATTTGCCTATTTCAAACTTGAGTGCAAGGATTGGTAGGTCCATATGTCTTAAGGACTCAACCGCATCTTACAAAACAAAGCAAGTGCCTGCAGGGCTTAGAAATAAACATCTTTACGAAATGTCGTTTTACTTCCAAATAAGAATTGAAATGGTAATATATATTCTGAGGTATTAGTTCCATGTCTATCACATGTCAACTTGAAAATATCCTGTCTAATCAAGTCAAAGTTTAAAATATCACATCAACAAACATAACTGTCTTGGTGCAGTCATGGGGTTAGATCCTAAGAATGGATGTTCAGAATATTAGATCTTCATTCAGATTACATATTGCTCAATGCTAAGCATAAGACTTTTGCTCATATGGATGGAATAGACGTGCCTTGAGAGCCTTTCAAAGCTCAGGTGTGAAGAATTAAGATTTACAGGTTCTGCATGCTTAAGTTTAGGATGCGCTCAATTTTCTGGGTAGCATGATATTGTGCTTCAGACCACAACTGTCTATGTCAAAAGAAACATGAATTTGCTATATATATATATATTTTTTATTTGTGGAAAACATCCCAAAAGGGATGCCACTTTCGGGTAAGACCCAAGGAGGCAGGGGTATCCATTCCGCCAAAAACGCCCAGGACTCGGACCTGGCCTACCACCTTTGACATACTCAAGGAGCAAACAAACACACAAAACCAATTTAAAAATAAGTAAATAACAACAAAAATAATAAAATAAAATAAAAAACATGCTCCTTGAGTGTGTCAAAAACAAAAGCACAACCAAACACGCACAATAAGATAAAAGAAACCACAACACAAACCACATAGAAAAACACAAGAACCACATAACAAAACACAAACAAGACAAAAACAACAGAACACTACAAAGACATAACCCAAAAAAAACATGAAAAATAAACACAACCAAAACCTAAAAAATAAAAAAAATAAAATAAAAATAAAAATAAAAAACAACCAACAACAGACAATAAACAAAAACAAAAAACATAGAAAACACTCACACATAAAAACACGAAATAACACAAACAAAGAGAAACCCAAGAACAAGAACGAAAAAACACAAGAACAATAACAAAAAACATAAAAAAAAAAACAAAACAACAAAAACACATGAACAACAAAAAACAACACAAAGAACACAAAAACAAAACAAAACAAAAGAACCCACCCACCTTAAAAAACTAAACAAAAAAAACAAAAAGAAAAAAAAAAAAATTGAACATAACAATGACCTATCTAGACCAGAAGACTATTAAGGCAAGAATCAACAGAGGAAACAAAATAAAGAATAGAATGAGCTAGGGAACTAAAAAAAACTGAATGAACCAAAGAGAAGCAAAAAAAAAAAAACAAGAAGAAACTAGGTACCTTCGTAACTCGGAGCCATCCAAAGAAATGATAGAAAGAAGAGCTTCCCTAATTTGAGAAGCCCACCATATAGGAGGGTGGCCATAACAAGTAAGATCACCTTTGTCCAAAGCCCAATTAGCTAAAGCATCAACACTCTTGTTTTGATCTCTCGACCACATGATTGTAATCAACTTTCAAAAATCCCATCCGAATTAATTGAATCTTCTCAATAATTCTTTTTATTCTCCAATCCACCTTATGATTCTTAGAAGGAGTCTTCAAGAGATTAATCATAAGTTGAGAGTTCGACTCAACTAACACCTTTTCCCATCCAACCTTAGTAGCCTCCTGAAGGCCTCTCGAGGATACCATACCCCTCAAGCAAGGTTATTGGAAAGAATACCCAAATTCTCAAAGAAAAGTAAAAACCAGGGAGCCATCTGAAAGTCTACCAATTCCTCCCACATCGGCTTTTCCAGGGTTCCCTCTAGAGGCTCCATCAGTATTGACTTTTCCAAAATCCTTAGGAGGAGGTTGCCAATTTCTAGTCCTATCCATCTTACTAATACTCACATTCCCTTTAAGTTGGTTGCCCTTAGAAGATTTAATCTTCAATCTTTGCATCACTTGATCCCATCTTTGGTGGGAGTTTTGGGGGTGATTAAGGAGTTGATGGACTGATTCAACTAAGTTGGCTATGGTCTTTTGCCAAATATAGTGAATATCCTTCCTATCTTGATTAAAAATTCGGCTGTTCCTTTCATTCCAAATATTCCAAAGAAGAATGGTAGAACCCATCCAAACTAACTGCCTAATAAAATGATCAACACCCTCTTGATTAGGCCAATCCCTCCAAAGCTGTTCAAAAGTAAAAAAATTGGACCACTGTAAGCCAAATAAAGTGGCCATTCTCCTCCATAGCTCGTAGGCTAAAGTACACTCAATAAAAATATGGTTGAGATTTTCTACATTCTCTTCACACATTTCACATCTAAAAGGGCCATGAAAACCACGCTTCATAAGTTGCTCACCAAGAAGCACCCTACGATGCAATAAAAGCCAATTAAAGAACCTCACCTTAGGCCAGAGCTTTTGAGCCCACAATCGAGAAAATATGTCAAAAGAATGGTTGGGATTATTATGGCATAAGGTCAAATAACCTTGAGCAACCGAATACTCACCCTTAGTAGTGTTGTTCCATCCAAAACAATCTTTTTCATGGGACCAAGAGAGGGATCTCATATGAAGGATGCCTTGGATATCTTGTCTTTGCCTTTCTGGGATTTGAATAGGCCAGTCCTCAATAGGGATCCAATATCTACCAACCTTTGAATTACCAAGTATGGTACCGACAGTAATTAGCCACCTTTATCCAATTAGCTCGATGAAGCTCCTCCATCCAAGGCCTCCAATCGGGAAACTGAGTTATCAAAGGCTTGTGACCATCCCAAGAATCTGTCCAAAAATTTGCCCGTTGACCATTATGAATGATCCAAAATAATTTTTTCTTTATCAAATCCTCACCAGTCTTAAGAACTGCTAAAATGGGAGAACCTTTGGTAGGAAGTTGATAGCGAACAAGGTCTTCAGGACTTTTGTTCTCAGCATATTTAGCACGGAGATTATTGGCCCAAAGAGCATTGGGGTTATGCAACATCCTCCAATATAATTTAGCAGCTAAAGCTTTGTTGTTATTAATAGAAGACCGGAATCCTAACCCCCCTTCACTCTTAGGAAGACATAAAGTATCCCATTTCACCAAGGCCCATTTTCTTTTCTCCTTAGTACCACTCCAAAGGAAACGATGACTGATTTGATCCAATTCTCGAAGAACAACCTTTGGGATATTCAAAACGGAAGAAACATAAATAGGAATAGCTTGAAGGACTGATTTTACCAAGGTGATTCTACCCCCGTAAGAAAGCCACTTGTTGGTCCACTTTCCAATTTTCTTCTTGACTTTGTCCAACAACCAATTCCAATCTTTATTTTTCTGCCTTTGAATATTTATGGGAATACCTAAATAAGTGATTGGAAGAGAGGTCTTCTTATATCTTAATTTATCCAAGACCATGGATTCCTCGTCTAGCAGAGCAATGAAAGAAAATAACTTTAGATTTGTCTTCATTGATCAACCGCCCAAGTAGCCTTAGAAAAACAGCTAATGATTTGCTTAATATTAGAAGCTTCCTTAACCGTAGCTTTACCTAAAAGAGTAGAGTCATCCACAAATTGAAGATGAGAGATAGGTCTAGCTCCATGAGCAATGGTAACTCCCTCAAGGGTTTTGTTTTCCCTCTTTTTGGTTATAGTCCTACCCAAGCATTCAACAAGAATGATGAATAAATAAGGGGATAGCGGGTCACCTTGCCTAATACCTCTGGAAGCTCGGGAATGACGGAGAAGGCCTGCCATTGATAAGAACTAAGTAGGAAACTCGAAGAGATACATCCCATAATCCAATCCATCCAATCCTTAGAGAAACCAAATTGCCTCAAAACTTTGATAAGGAAGTGCCAATCCACTCTGTCATAAGCTTTGGATAAGTCTAACCGAATGAACATGGAAGGAGAATTTTGCATATCCATGGAATGGATGGCTTCCTCAGCAAGAACTATCTCATCTACTATTTGACGTCCTTCCACATAACCCCCTTGCTCTGGGGAAATAATCTTATGCAAAAGAGGCTTCAACCTTTCTCGCCATGATTTTAGTAATGATTTTGAGAAGAACATTACATAAAGCAATAGGTCTAAAAGCTGAGATATGATCAACCTCTTGAGCTTTTGGAACAAGAGTAATATAAGTTTTATTGATAACCTTCAAAATTTCTTTGGCTTTCCCGGCTTCTTCCACCACCTCTAATAAATCAACATGAAGGATATCCCAAAACTCTTGGTAGAACTCAATGGGAAAACCATCAGGACCTCGGGTTTTCCCTTTTTGCATTTTAAAAACTACTTGTTGAAGCTCATTGATAGTAACAGAAGTAGTCAAAATAGAGTTCTCCTCGAAGTGATAAGAGAAGGGATTGCTTGAAGAACATTTTGTTGTGAAGCCGAGTCAAGAGGAGTAGCAGCAAAAATATTGGAAAAGTAATCAACAACAATAGAGTTCATGCCATCCCAAGTATAAACAACATCTCCATAATCTGATTTTAAGGAAGAAATAAAGTTGTGAGATCTTCGAGCTAGAAGAGATTTGTGGAAGAAATTTGTGTTTCGATCTCCTTCTTTGAGCCATTGAATTCTAGATTTTTGCTTCCATAAGATTTCTTCTCTTTTTTCCCATTCCTCTAACCGAGTTGTGAGTTTAATTTCATCTCGCACTTCTCTTCTCTCGTGAGGCCATCTAAACGGATTTTCTTATTCAAATTTTCAAGATGAGCAATAACTTCATGTTTTTTTTTATGAACATCCCCAAACTCTTTCCAGCTCCAAGTCTTGATTTTGGATTTAATGTATTGCAGTCTTTTGGCAAAACAGAACATCTTAGTCCCATGCCTAGGTTTACCTTCCTTCCACCATTGTTGCACACGAGGTCTGAAGGAAATGTCTCTAAGCCACATTAATTGAAAACGAAAAGGAGAGAAACTCACATTGGTTTTCCACATTTCCACCATGACCGGCCAATGATCCGAACCAACATTATTAAGAGTCTTCACTTTAGGAATGTGACCATGGATTAAGAAATTTTCAGAGAGCAAAAACCTATCCAATCTCTCCATTATACAAGCTAAGCCTTGCCTTCTGTTAGACCAAGTCATAAGGCCATTATCCAGTTGGATATCCACAAGATGGAGGTTTGCAATATATTCGCTCATGAGGTCGTTGCTTTTGTCCAAATTTCTATTTCCCCCCTTTTCTCATCCAGAGAGAGGATGGTATTGAAATCTCCTCCGATCAAGATCCAAGCTTTAGGAAAATGAGAGATAATATGAGTAATATCCTTCCACCTGTCTTCTTTTTTCCTCCAAAGAAGTCGGAGCATAAACAATAATGCAGAGCATAATCTGGTTGGAATGTCTACTTTGAATAGCTATAGCCAACAAACCCCAACTCGCCAACCATATGGTGAATAACTACCTCTTTTGGGTCCCAAAGACAAGCAATGCCACCAGAAGTCCCTTGGGAACTGAGGGTAACCACTTTTCCAAATGGCCAAATTTTACCGGCAATTGAGTCCATATCCTCCATTGACATCTTTGTTTCTTGAAGGAAAACAAGATGTGGATGATTTATCCGAATCATTCTTCTAATTTCATTTTGTTTTGAAAGACTCCCTTTGAGTCCTCTAATATTCCAAGTGATGATCTTCATTAATACCAGGGCTAAAAAAGTTGGGAAGGGCATTAATCTTACCTTCCTCTACAAGCTTTTCACCTTCTTTTACCATATGATATTGATTGGTCTTGCGACCTGCTTTTTGATTAGAATCCATCTTCAATTTTTTTTTCCCTCGTTTCTTGACTTATTCCAATTGAATCTGGAGATGGCTTCTAACCTTGAAGAATGCTCGTACACAGCCAAAATTTTACTAGATGGTTCAACGGAGTCTATATTGGGACCTGCATTATTTGAAGTTTTGACATTTGAAAGATTGTTTTTCTTGTGTAAATTTTCTCCTTTTTTTTTCTCGTTGAAAACCTTTGATTTGTTGGTTTGTCTCTCGAGTTCTTCCCTTCATATTTAAATTGTGTTTCTAAGATTTCAGTTTCCATTATTTCCTCTTCCTCACTTGGGACATCATTTGTGGAAAGGATTTCAAACATATTAGCAGATGACTTTGATTGATCCTTCATAACCGGTTTTTTCTCGAGTGTTCTTCTTCTTAGGTATTTGGAAACCTCGCTGAGTTTATATCTTCTTTCTTTTGATCAGGAATTTTATTTGGGCAAGCATCGGCCAAATGACCATATTCATGGCAAATTCTACAACGAAAAGGAATGTTCTCATAGTCCACTACTTGCTCCCAAGTGTCTTCCCCAAATTGTAATGTGATCTTTTTAGGTAGGGGTTTGTCAAAATCCATTAAAACACAAATCCGAGCATAAATAATATGTTCAAAATTTTGAGTACAATCAACAGTCATCATAAAAGTTCCTAAAGAGTTTCCAATTGAAGAAAAAATAGTAGGATTCCAAAATTCAATAGGGAGGCCAAAGAGTCTAACCCACACGGGAGCTATAGAAGGCATCTCTTCTTCGGCTTTAAATTTAGTATGCCAGGGCTTCATGAAAAGCCCCGCCCTTCCAAAAAACCAAGGACCCCCTTGAAAAGTTTTCTCTCTATCTTCATTATTAGCAAATAAAACAAGAAAATAACCATTTGGATAAATAGAGATTTGTAACTCACCTTTAGTTTTCCAGCTTTTTGCAGCCCAGACTTTGAAAGCAGATAGACTCGGACGAAAACCCACGAACCGACAAATTAGTCCTCTTTTTTCCAAATCTTCAATGCCAGTCTGAATGTTACCCATATCAAGCTTAACAATAGGAGTTCCATCACCTGCTTTAAGACATCCTGACTCCGTTTTCCTGGGATCAATCTTAGGCATTCTTAGAGGTTTATGGGAAGCCCTAAGATTGATATTAGCATTGGGCTGAGGCTGTCCACCACGAAGGGCATCCCTAAAATTCATTTTTGGGACCGAGTCTTCGAAATTCTTACCCTTGACAGGGGTTTTCACAATAGAATTATTTTGTGGGTGCACCTTAGCACCAGATTCACTTGAGATATGAGCCATTTTTTGATCAACTGCTTGAAACTTGTTTCGTGATCTCTTTAATCCTTGCCCTAGACGTCGTGGAAAGGTATGGTTTTCACTTTTCTTTTGTGCAGCAAATTGGAAGCCGTTGTCACTCAAGTTCACAATATGATCTGTTGAAAGACAAATTTCTAACCCATCTTGGATCCCCTGCAACATTTCCTGCTAAAATATTGAGCATAAACCACAAAAATATTGGCCGCTAGGGCCCGAAGGCCCTAAAAACCAACCTCTGGAGCTGCTTGCACTCAACCCAGATGAAACCCTCGCATAGCCGCTTGCCAAATATCTCGTTCACACATAGGGATGCGCTAGGATCTGTGTTGCTCCAAATGATATGAAAATTGGTGGAGACGTTCTAGGTTTTTTCAGGCATCTACCCTCAAAATTTCAGCTCAATCCGAGTCCGGATGAGTGAGATATGGCCGAAACGAGTTCGGCAGTTTGGGCAGTCCTGCGAAAATCGTCTCAATATTCAGATTATGGTCTAATCATGAATTTGCTATATCTAATCTGTGCTACTTTGGCTAATTAAATTTTAATGTCTATTTCAAAACATGACGAAACTCGGGAAACATAATAATCTTACTGTTCCTAGTCATTTATTTCTATATCCTAAGCACATACACTAAGGATTTTTTTCTTTCTTTTTTCGATTGGTAATATGAAATTGAAACGGGCCCGACGCTTATTACATCACCATGTAGTGGTATTACAACAGCTTGAATATTTTCTATGTATCACTTGGCGAGATTCGAACTCGGGTCTCCTCATTGAATGTTGAGGAATTTAACCAGTTGAGCTAATGCCATTTGATACATACACTGTAAGGTTTTTATGGCAATGGAATTTAATTTATATGTTGCAGAAGCTGAAATTGAAATAATGTAATCTGTCATCTAATGTACAGGTGGGCTTTTCTGAGAGGTGCAGACCAAGAAAGAGACTAAAGGTTTCAAAGAAAGGCAAGGGTCGGGAGTGGGTTATGAAGAAAAAGGAACAGAGGAGGCAAAAAGGCTATGCAGTTCCCGAAGATACCAAGTACACTGCTCGGAAGAGAAAAGCACGCTTCTGATCATCTTCTGTGCAGAGAGATTTTTGCTTGGAGTGTTCATTTTCTTACAGCACTTTTGGAGTGTCTGCAGTGAATTTTTTTGTTTAGGTTTTGACACAGCTGAGATTGTATACTAGTTTTGGCTATTTAGGTGAGCCTTTTTACATGCCTCCAAGCAAATTGGAGGCAATTGTATTGTATTATTCATAGATTCGTTTCTTTGACAAATAAATTTTGATTGATTCAGTTCTATTCATTCTATGATGATATTCAAATGAGAGAATATTCAGTATTTTTCTGATTGAATAACAGATTAATACATACTATTAAAAATTAAGTTATTTAATCAATTTCTGTTATTTGTGTATTGATTAGAAATAGTTCTCTGTTCTAGAAAAGTTGAAAGGAAATACTGTATTACATACTGATAAAATTAAAAGCAAAAATAAAATGCCAGAGATCAAATGGTTAAAAATGTAGACTTTCAATGAGGAGAACCAGGTTCAATCGTGCCAGGCGGTATATACATAACTGCCAAAAATGATATTGTAATACCATTAAGTGGTTTGTTGAACTACCAGAAATTGAATGTCGGTAAAATGAAGTATGTTTTAAAAGGAGCCCTTTTATCAGAATAGGAGCCTTATAATATGTTCAGATCCATTACTACTCAGAAGCAAGGTTGTAGTGATGCATAGTTATTACGTGCTTAATTGTCCCAATTATATTCCTGCCAGTTGCAATTGTGGTGTTCATAGATGCATGATAAACATACTTTTAGCCCACAGACATTTTTTCTCCATCAATTTGAGCAACAATATTTGAGCAACATTCTTGTGTCTTCCTAATATTTTGGGCCACATTTATTAGAGAAATGTGTTACACTGAAACCTCTATTACTCGTATGGTGGCAATGGCTGGCAGATATGGTGGATTTGTTGTGGGGATTTTGCAACTATTTTTTGTGTTTTAAGAACAGCATATATTTTTGCTAGTGTAAAAAGATGTGATTATATAAAAATATATAAAATAGCTGAAATTGGACACATGGTGTATATCCTTTCAAAATACATAAATTCTGTGTCAAACCCAAGAAACTAGATCTGCCTTAGAAGTAGTCAGCTGCGTATTAAAAAATTGATCTGTATCTGCATTACCAAGAAAGAAGGGTCTTATAAGTTGGATAGTACTCTGAATATTTCTTGCATGCCACTTGCCTGATCATAAATACATGACACCCAAAATTGCCCTTTCAAATTCGAGACCAAACAGAGAGGAACAACATTCCAATGAGATGCAGCCCTGAAGTTTATCTTGGTTCTACTCAATCAAGGAACACATGCACTCTTCCTTTCATTATATGGCAGTAAGCAAACTGATTACACAAATTATTGATCCCATAGGCTTGATATTAAGAACATGATTGATCACTGACAAGTAAAGGACTTGGAATTTAAATTCCACTTTTGTGCCCCATATGGCCTCGACAACTTTAAATTCCCTTTCAAGCATTTTGTTGAAACATGTAAACAAACTTGTAAGGCTGTTTGGCATATTTTGTAACAGCTCTACAGTCAGTTTGTATTTTATCATTGGCATAACTTATTATTATGTTGGACTATTGGATACCAGAATTTAAATTCCATTTTTGTGTCCCATATGGCCTCGGCAACTTTAGATTCCCTTTCAAGCATTTTGTTGAAACATGTAAACAAACTTGTAAGGCTGTTTGGCATGTTTTGTAACAGCTGTACAGTCGGTTTGTATTTTGCCATTGGCATAACTTATTATTATGTTGGCCAACTAGTGGATACCTCACCACTCTAACCTATGTAAAGGCATCTCATTTGATAACTTTAACCATGCAGTTAAAGTTAATTGTATATGGATCACGAGTATCCTAGAAACGCTTCTCAGAAAATGACTGTTATAATCCATCAATATAGCTCGGTGGGCCTCAACCTTGAGAATATGGAGTTAGGTGGTTAATGACTTGGAGAAGCCTTATTGGTGCAATAGATTAAAGTGGTAGAATTTATTTATATATATTTTTTAATGGATTTGCTTTATTTGTTTCTGAAGTTGGTTGGTGACATTGTTAATAATTTATGGCTCAAATTTTAGTTCATTATGGTTCCTGGTTAAGAAAAATTACTGTTTTATAACTTTTGGAGAAAGAGATATATTGATATCATAAATTAACTTTTTTGTATGGCTTTTCATATTAAAAATAGTCACAGATTGTAGATATATTAGTTTCACACTTCTTTAGAATTGGGCATCAAATTCTTTAAAATTGTCGACTTACTAATTTTGATAAATTGCATATTTGTTGGAATTTAGGTCAAATTTTATGTATTTGTTTATATATTCAAAATCTTTGTCTTTATGGAATTTCATGGAAGGTTGTCATTTTGCACTCTCAAGGATTTGTTATGTGTTATTTTGCACTTTCAATGCAATTCATGTTTTGACAAAATCAGATGCCTTAGTTGAGAGCTAAATTGCACCTTGGCTTTTGAAGCACATAAATTGCATCAAGAATAATAAATAGTTTTTTAGATAAACTCGATTGAAGGGAAAGTTATACAAAAATAATGATGATGAGATTGTTTATTTCAGTTGTAGACTATTCTAGTTGTGAAGAGCATTGCGGAGCATTCCATTCAATGGGAATGTATTGTACTCTAATTAATTAGACATCAAAAAAATGGGAGCGAAGTCAAGGAGACAAGCTCATGTTATAAGACACTATCATTAAGGGGGGTTTGGTGTAATGTCTCATTCTTTGTGTTGAGAAGTGTAATTCCATATAGGGAAACATTTATTTCCCACTTGACACAACATGTAGGAATGTTGGCTTGTTGATCAGGCTCAACTCATCACCACTTATGAGATCATGTGTTTGATACTTTGGGTTGGTGATTAGGGCTAGAAATTTTGCTAGAGCCTATTAGAGTCGTTAAGATTCCTTTGTTTGTAGTGCTTCGTTGATTTTTGTAGAGGGGGAAAACAACCCACCACCTACGATTCTCGGTAGAACCGTTGGAAGGTGAGGTGACCACGAGGCTATTGTGGTTCTCTACATTGAGGGATTTGGGGATCGAAGGGTCCATCAAGAACCGTTAAAGGATTTGCTCCAAGTCTAGGATGAAAAAGGTTTGATGTGTTTATTGAACCAACACCTAAGATTTGGTCTTGATTAAGATCTAAACTAGAAAGGATTAAAGAACAACAATGCGGTGCACACAATAATGCAAGCAAATAAAGAACCATTCCTAGAAAGATTCTTTATTTCAATGAAGACCTAACCTAATTTGCAAGAAAGTAATTATTTTCTTTCCAGGCAAGAGTCCATGAGAATGCATGAACAAGGTTAACCTCGATGCAAACTCTATGCTTTTCTTCTTTTGATGCCTAGATCTAAAATCAAAATGTAATTTTCTAATCTATCAAATTTATGTTATTTCTTTCAACTATAGAAAGCAAAGTGATCATGGACACTCAACAAACAGCCTAAATGATCTAACAAGCACTTACTTGACTCGATAGTTGACCTTAGCCAAATTCGCGTCCTAATAATCTCGACCGTGAATTTGGTCAAAACCTACAAAGCAACTTCAAAACCTTGGAAAATTGATTAGTGTTTTGGGGCTTGCTTAGGCCGCTATGTGACTGAGCTTGGAGGTGCAACAGTCAACCCCTTTGGTCCTTTTAACTGATTTTTCGAAAATGAAAATGATTGTTGACCTTTCGGAACAAGCATAACAAAATATAGTAGTATGAAACAATGAAAACATAGTGCAAACAAAATGGGTGTAATGGAAAACAAGTGTGCAAATGAGAACCTAGGGTTTTGGGAGTAGAGATTTGCCCCCACGCTATTGTGATCGAATTTGCACCTCGTAATTAGAGGTCGCAAATTCATAAACAAAGGAAAAGATGGCGAAACCATTGGTTTTGCCGAATTTGTACCCATAAGTGCGGGGCACGGATTTGCACAAGAATGATTGAAAGCTAATTCAAGAATGCAAATTGCAATTTTAACACTAAGAATTAATGATTTAAGAGCTACTAAATCTATAGAGAAAACCTGATAAGTTTGTAGATGAAACAAGAGTAGAGGTAGAAACCAAAGTGGAAGATCTTTCCTCCTTAGAAGACAAATGATGTGCTCAATCTAAAGCTTCTCCACTTGCTTATCCTCAACAACAAATCATAGAACACACAAAAAGTAGAGCACCAGAGTATTCCAAAAGCATCAAAATTTGAGAGCATGCCTATGATGATTTCAAAAACTTGCCAAGAGAAAAAGGGAATTCAATCCTTCTATTTATAGGAGGTTTGGAGGGGTTTAGCAACCTTGGCTAAGAGCCGATGCCATAGAGGTTGACCCAAAACTTAGGATTTTCAAGAGAAAAAAAATTCAAATTTGTCGAAATTGTGCCCCGTCTTGGATGATCGCGAATTCGACAAGGCCAAGAGAAAAAGCAAGGCAAAAGAGAAAAAAAGGTTCAAACTTGCACTTAGCAATTTTGAGGGGTTTCCTAGGGATCTAAGAAAAAATGACTCATTTTGATGGGTCAAATTTTCATGTCTACAATTTGCCCTCTTTGATGCATTTATGGCTTAATAAATGCGTCAAAAAAAGTTGAAGACACCTATGGACGAAAATCGAAGAACACAAAAAGGGGTAGCAAATTTGGGCAGAGGGATGGTGCAAAAAAGGTGTCATTCTAGACACTTTGAAATTTTGCATGCTCTATGGGGCATTAAAGATATTAATGTCCTTAAGGCTGGGGTGCCTCCTTGAGTTCTAGAAGGAATGCAAAATTACTAAAGAAACGTGAAATGGTGGACAAAATAAAACAAAGCAAGAAACATAAAGAAAGATAGAATGAAAAAGAAAAGAGAGAAAAGAGAGATTTCCTTTTTTTTTTGTAATTAATGAATGAATGAATTAATGTTTATTGATTATTATGATCAAATTAATGAAATTTTGTTCATGTTTATGATTGCAACATGATGTACTCAAGAGCAGGGAGTGGCGACCAACCTCCTTAGAGGATGCTTTACAGGAGCTCACAATGAGAGAGGGACACCCTATGAGCGGTGGGGCTACTGCATTTGGTAGAGATGCCCCGGATGGAGGCGAATAGAATGTTACTAATGGAGTTGGTTGAGAGGTGGTATCCAAAGTCGTCAACCTTCCGGTTACCCATATGGGAGATGACCATAGAGGATGTGATATGGATCTTAAGGATCCCTATCAAGGGGAGGACAACTACAAGGCACATGTGTCACATGTAACATTGCAAAGATTATCGGGGGACCCGACACATGAAGTCCTACAAAGTGGACTACACGATGAGATGCCTACGTGATACGAAGTCGGGGTATTGACTACTGTGCTCTATGGAGTCACGACCGGGCTACTGGTGTGCCACACTAGAAGGCAACACTTGCCATGGGTACTAGCAAGAGGTGATGGTAGATATGCAGGACTAGTAGATACGGTTCGAATGGGCCCCCTATGTGCTGGCTACTTGTACAAGACATTGTACAATGTTATGTACAAGCAACATACAGAGTTAGTCTGTACGATATTGCTCCAAGTGTGGTGTTGGGAGCACATAACAGTCTGGAGACCACATAGACTACTAGGGCCACTATCCGACCTAAAGCAACCAACAACATACAAGTGGGATCAATAGTTTGAGAAAGTCTAGAGGACATACATTGATATCCTGCAACTGGGGAGGCTGGTGATAGATGAGTTGTGGAAGCACATGATCATATGTCGATCGTAACATCTACACCCTAGATGGGTTGAGGATGGGGAGGAGTTGGCTCGAGTTAGGAGGATCCGGTGGGTCACCACTGAGAAGGGTAAGTGTTGAGTGTTAATTTGTCATATTACAAATAATAACACGCAACTTAGAGTCTCGAACAAAAGACTCTTTCTTGCAAAGAAATAATTTATTTTATTTTCCTTCCTTTTATTATTTCTCCAAGCTTCTTTGTGAAACAACTTTTACGTATATAAAAATGAATTTTAATTTTAATACATACAGCTCGATATATCCCGGAATAACTCAAAATCCCGCAGATAGTCGTTAACAAGGGGCCTTTGTTGATTCTCAATGAACTTTATAATCTTGACTTGTTTGATTAATCAAAAATAAACAAAACTCCTTTTGATGTTCTAATATTCACAATTTATTCTAAGGTTAACCCGTTCGTTTTATCTCTATTCAATAGTTCCGTTATTTCAATGTTAGTCTCCGACATGAAATTAAGCATATCAAGGAATAAAACAGAAACCGTTATTTTGAATCAACTGGAAAATAATGAAGGATATTAAAATGGTTCACGATCTCCTCCCTGCAAAATCCCAAGTTAAGAGATGAAGTCCCCAAAACAACCCAACCGATCAGATCTGTACTAACACACAATCTAATCAAATCAGATGCAAGACTCTAAGGAAAAGAATATAACTGCATCATTCTACCATTCACCTATCGTAACCCATCCCATGGCGTAAACGAAATAGATACAAGACAAAATGATGCAACAAAAATATTGACAAGAAAACAATAGTTTTGGCTTCGATCTCCTTTTGATTTTACACACAAAAGTCGTGTTACCAAAGAAAAATCCTTTATTTCAATAAGTAATGCTTTTTTGTTACAGTCTCCAGCCCCTGTATCCATCTACATTTTTGCTATTTAACCTTTCTGTCGCGCGTTCTCGGCTGCTCCATGACGCTTCGTTTCGACTCCCGGGACCCTTCGCTTCAATTCTCGCCTTTTGGTATTCTAACCCTTGCATGCAATCGTAACGCTCGATCTCTGCGGCCGAGAATCGTTGTTATGAAACGTTACTCCGGTTCTGTCATTTTCGCCACGTGTCCTACGTCTCCTGCACCTTTCGTAACGCCTTCCCGTGGAAATCCCGACAGAATTTGCATTCGGCCTCTTCCGTTTCCTAGCCGCGATAACGCGACATGTCGCGAAATCGTGACATGTCGCGATATCGTGACATGTTCTTGGTCCGTACGCCCGTAGTAGCTCGTTGTAGCGATATCGCTACCGACTTTGCTTTGCCTTCTTTTCAAAAAGTGGTAGCGATATCGCTACCACTTTGGTTCCGAGCCTTCCTTTCAAAAAGTGGTAGCGATATCGCTACCACTTTGGTTCCGAGCCTTCCTTTCAAAAAGTGGTAGCGATATCGCTACCACTTTGGTTCCGAGCCTTCCTTCGATGAAGTGGTAGCGATATCGCTACCACTTTGGTTTCGAGCCTTCCTTCGATGAAGTGGTAGCGATATCGCTACCACTATGGTCTCGAGCCTTTGCTTCACGAAGTGGTAGCGATTCGCTACCACTTTTCCTTCGAGCCTCCGCTTCACGAAGTGGTAGCGATTCGCTACCACTTTTCCTTCGAGCCTCCGCTTCACGAAGTGGTAGCGATTCGCTACCACTTTTCCTTCGAGCCTCCGCTTCACGAAGTGGTAGCGATTCGCTACCACTTTCAACCTTGTGCTTCCTCTCGGCAACTCGTAGCGATGGAGAGACAGGTCACGATTTTGCGACATGTCACGATATCGCGACATGTCGCGATTTCGCGACCCTTTCAACACTTAGGCATTTTTCTTCTTTTCTTCATTTTTAGCATCCGGGTCTTTGAGATCTTCCCTAAAACTTGCAAAAACAAAGGTGGGTCCCCACTTCTGGGGTGTGTTGTGGATGAACCACAACAAATGGCGACTGTCAAATGCTCTTGAGCATTTAATAAGAACCCAACCTAACACAAATCACAAATTTGAAAACATGGGTTAGCCCATAATCAATATAACTAATGCCCAAAATCAGAAGTACATGAATTATCGAATCATCAAGTACTAGCTCGGTGTGTGCAATGAATTCCTTTCCTTATCATTTGAATTTGATCCACATTCCATCATCGGTTTTGCATGAATGCATATGCGAAATTGTGAATGATTTGTGTATCCTACCGAATATGCCATGAGAAAATGCATAGTCACTCTTGTAGTATTATGTGCAAACATTCAAGACTCGCCAAACCCTCTTAGGATCCACTAGTGAACGGTTCATTATATCCCAAAGTTGGTTATGAGTCCCTACTATCTTGAACCCATGTGCAAGTGGATGTGAAATCAGAACTTTGGGGAATCGGACTCCCAACCAACCGAGATGAGAGTTTAACCCTATCCTTACTATTCTGATTTAGAATTCTTTACCTCACTTTGAGCAAAATAACTAAACCAATTATGGAAGAAATGGTCAGGCTAGTCTAACCCTCTAGACAATCGGTGGTCTTATTTTTTAGGCAAGACATGATGCCATGCATGGGCCTATCTAACCCCATAATCCAAAACTTATCTTCATTTCTTTGGACCTTGGGGATGACTACCCATCCCTTGCAGAGGACAAGTAGTACGATCCTTACAATCCAATATAAGGATGAGATGGGAAAAATTTATTTATTTTACTTCTTGGACCTTGGGGATGACTACCCATCCTGGTTAGGGACAAATAGTACGATCCTTACAACCCAAGATTTTAAATGTAAATGGAAAATATTAATCTTGTTACTTAGACCTTGGGGATGACTACCCATCCTTTGCAGAGGACAAATAGTACGATCCTTACAATCTAAGACTTAATACGAAATGAAACATAAGAGCTTTGGGGAATCGATTCTCAACCAACCGAGATGAGAATTTATGCCCTATCCTTACTACTCCATGTGGGTCCAATCAAAGCTTTGGGGAATTAGATTCTCAACCAACCGAGATGAGAATTTAACCCTATCCTTACTACTCCGATTTTAGGCTTTAAGCTCTATGGAAGTGGTCAAAACCACTGTTTTTAGGATCATGTTGCATAATAGGATAGACATGAAAACCATTTTCGCCCAACCTTTTCCTCCAAGTTAGGTTTTGATCATTTTGCTCAAGATCCCTTTTAATGTATGAAACGTGCTTGGTCCTAGATACTTCAAGACTCAGATTCCAACCTTAGGATTTACTTAAATTTATGTTATAACATAACCCTAAGAGGATTCAACATACTCAAATGAATTGCACCTAAGATGCATATGCCACTACGGTGAAATGTATGAAAAGTGAGATGGAACATGAATGCATTATTTCTTGAATTGCAAATGAGATGATTTGTCATGCAAAACTGACTTTTTCATGCATCACAAGCTTCAAATGATCTAAATTAACTGTTTGTATTACATGTGGAGCTTATACAACATGATTCCAATGTTTCATATTCTCCCAATCTTAGGCATGCGTTCAACATCAAGCTTTTATTCCCCTTCTTTTTTTTTTTTTTTTAAAGGCAATGAAAAGGAAATCAAAGGAACACCACCGCCTAAATGTCCAACTTAAATGGGGTAAAATTGTGGTGGTTAAACCGCAAGCACAATAGGTGGAAACAAAACTACCCACGTTAATTGTTAGAACAAATCAAAATTGCAAAGCAATACATAAGGCCCTCCTTCTAGCGCCAAAATGTTGAGTGTTAATTTGTCATATTACAAATAATAACACGCAACTTAGAGTCTCGAACAAAAGACTCTTTCTTGCAAAGAAATAATTTATTTTATTTTCCTTCCTTTTATTATTTCTCCAAGCTTCTTTGTGAAACAACTTTTACGTATATAAAAATGAATTTTAATTTTAATACATACAATTGATATATCCCAGAATAACTCAAAATCCTGCAGATAGCTGTTAACAAGGGGCCTTTGTTGATTCTCAATGAACTTTATAATCTTGACTTGTTTGATTAATCAAAAATAAACAAAACTCCTTTTGATGTTCTAATATTCACAATTTATTCTAAGGTTAACCTGTTCGTTTTATCTCTATTCAATAGTTCTATTATTTCAATGTTAGTCTCTGACATGAAATTAAGCATATCAAGGAATAAAACAAAAACTGTTATTTTGAATCAACTGGAAAATAATGAAGGATATTAAAATGGTTCACGATCTCCTCCCCGCAAAATCCCAAGTTAAGAGATGAAGTCCCCAAAACAACCCAACCGATCAGATCCGTACTAACACACAATCTAATCAGATCAGATGCAAGACTCTAAGGAAACGAATATAACTGCATCATTCTACCATTCACCTATCGTAACCCATCCCATGGCGTAAACGAAATAGATACAAGACAAAATGATGCAACGGAAAGATTGACAGTAAAACAATAGTTTTGGCTTCGATCTCCTTTTGATTTTACACACAAAAGTCGTGTTACCAAAGAAAAATCCTTTATTTCAATAAGTAATGCTTTTTTGTTACAGTCTCCAGCTCCGTATCCATCTACATTTCTGCTATTTAACCTTTCTGTCGCGCGTTCTCTGCTGCTCCATGACGCTTCGTTTCGACTCCCGGGACCCTTCGCTTCAATTCCCGCCTTTTGGTATTCTAACCCTTGCATGCAATCGTAACGCTCGATCTCTCGCGCCGCAGAATCGTTGTTATGAAACGTTACTCTGGTTCTGTCATTTCTTCCACGTGTCCTGCGTCTCCTGCACCTTTCGTAACGCCTTCCCGCGAAAATCTCGATAGAATTTGCATTTGGCCTCTTCCGTTTCCTAGCCGCGATAACGCGACATGTCGCGAAATCGTGACATGTCACGATATCGCGACATGTTCTTGGTCCGTACGCCCGCAGTAGCTCGTTGTAGTGATATCGCTACCGACTTTGCTTTGCCTTCTTTTCAAAAAGTGGTAGCGATATCGCTACCACTTTGGTCCGAGCCTTCCTTTCAAAAGTGGTAGCGATATCGCTACCACTTTGGTTCCGAGCCTTCCTTTCAAAAAGTGGTAGCGATATCGCTACCACTTTGGTTCCGAGCCTTCCTTCGATGAAGTGGTAGCGATATCGCTACCACTTTGGTTTCGAGCCTTCCTTCGATGAAGTGGTAGCGATATCGCTACCACTATGGTCTCGAGCCTTTGCTTCACGAAGTAGCGATTCGCTACCACTTTTCCTTCGAGCCTTTGCTTCACGAAGTGGTAGCGATTCGCTACCACTTTTCCTTCGAGCCTCCGCTTCACGAAGTGGTAGCGATTCGCTACCACTTTTCCTTTGAGCCTCCGCTTCACGAAGTGGTAGCGATTCGCTACCACTTTCAACCTTGTGCTTCCTCTCGGCAACTCGTAGCGATGGAGAGACAAGTCGCGATTTCGCGACATGTCGCGATATCGCGACATGTCGCGATTTTGCGACCCTTTCAACACTTAGGCATTTTTCTTCTTTTCTTCATTTTTAGCATCCGGGTCTTTGAGATCTTCCCTAAAACTTGCAAAAACAAAGGTGGGTCCCCACTTCTGGGGTGTGTTGTGGATGAACCACAACAGTAAGCTAGAGCTATATCACTTTGATCGAGTGCAACAATAGTTTGGTATGCTGTAGGAGATTTTGGATCTAGGCGACTACTGGTTTAGGAAGGTGTAGAGGGACCCATCAGGAGTCAGAGGGTATCTTGATGAGAGGTTGTAGAGGATGGCCTAGATGACCCTTTCTATGTTGACCCAAGAGTGGATGATATCAGGGTAGCCCTTGGGTATCGAAGATGGTACAGGGGTATTATGTTCCTGAGGATCTCTCCATCGATGTTTGTGTAGAGGTGTTAGGTCATGGATTGACAGGTGTAGTTGACGCTATTGTGGTTAATCCACAACACACCCCAAGATTGGGGACCCACCTTGTTGCAGGTTTTCAGAGAAAATCTCACTGACCCAGATGCCAAAAATGAAGAAAAGGGGGCAAAATGTGCAAGTGTAGAAAAGTGTCACGATATCGCGACATGTCGCACCGTCGCCGCTGAAAAAAGAAAAGTGTCGCGATATCGCGACATGTCGCTCCGTCGCCGCTGAAAAAAGAAAAGTGTCGCGATATCGCGACATGTCGCTCCGTCGCCGCTGAAAAAAGAAAAGTGTCGCGATATCGCGACATGTCGCTCCGACGCAGAGAAAATGGTCACGATTTCGCGACGTGTTTTGACGAAGTGTACGGACGATGAAAATGGCAGCGAAATCGTGACATGTTGCTCCGTCGCGGCCCAGAGAGGAGAGAGAAAGGCAGAATGAAAAACTATAGCGAAATCGCGACGTGTCGCAAAATCGCGGTCAACATGGTCAACGGCAGCAGGTGGGCGAAAACGTCGCGAAATCGCGACGTGTTTGATTTTCGCGGCTTGAAAGTGGATAGATGGCACAAGGTAGAAAATGGTCACGAAATCATGACAAAACTGGGATAGAGGTGCATAGCTCGAAGAGGCGTCGCGAAATCGCGACGTGTCACGTTTTCGCGGTGCAAGTGGATAGAAAGGGCCGAAGGAGAAAATGGTCACGATTTCGCGACGTGTTTTGCCAAAGTGTATGGCTGATTAAAATGGTCGCGATTTCGCGACGTGTTTTGGCAAAGTGGCCCGATAGGGAAAATGGTCACGATTTCGTGACGTGTTTGGCAAAGTGTACGACAGGAGAAGATGTCGCGATATCGTGAATGAAGACATGCAAGGAAAGGTAGCGATATCGTGACAGAAATGAAGACCATGCCCGAAGCAGAAACGGTAGCGATATCGCGACAGAAATGAAGACCATGCCCGAAGCAGAGAAACGGTAGCGATATCGCGACGGGTTGCGGTAAGATGGCCCGATGGGTAAAATGGTCATGATTTCGTGACGGGGTTACAGCCGAAGCGTACGGAGAATGAAAGCGTCGCGATATCGCGACATGTCGCGATATCGCTACGAAAGCAAAGAAGCAAGGCCACGGGCTATTTTTAGCCAAGATTTTTGGGGACCGTTACTGAGCATGCAGAGAGCGCTGAACACGTGGCAAAATGCATGAGGATCAGAGTAACGCTTCGAATCGACAGTTGTTGGCCGCAGAGAAGATCAAGCGTTGCAAATGCATGCGAAGGGTTAGAACACCAAGAGGCGGGAAACTGAAACGAAGCGTCCTAGAAACTGAAACGAAGCGTCACAGAGCAGTCGAGAGCAGCGACAGAAAGTTTAAATAGCAAAAATGTAAATGGATACGGGGCTGGAGATTGTAACAAAAAAGAACATTATTTGTTGAAATAAAGGAGTTATTTGGTAAAAGCGACTTTTGTGTGTAAAATCAAAAGGAGATCGAAGCTAAGACTACTGTTTTCATTGTCAATCTTTCCTTTGCATCATTTTTTCTTGTATCTATTCGTTTACGCCATGAGATGGGTTACGATAGGTGAATGACGAGAATGATGCAGTTATGTTCTTTCCTTAGAGTCTTGCATCTGATCTGATTGGATTGTGTGTTAGTACAAGTCCGCTCGGTCGGGTTGTCTTAGAACTTCATCTCTTAACTTGGGGTTTTGCAGGGAGGAGATTGCTAACTAGATTAACATCCTTCTTTGGTTTTCCAGCTGATTTGTATAAGAACATTTTCTGTTTTAGTTCCTGATACGTTTAATCTCATATTAAAGACTAACGTTAAAATAACAGAATGATTAAACAAAGATAAAATGAACCAATTAACATTAGAATAAACCATTAATGTTAGAACATTAGAAGGATTTTTGTTGCATGATTGATTATTTTAACAAATTAGGGTTACAAAGTTGGTTGTGAATCAACAAAGGCCCCTTGTTAACGAGTTACTTGCGGGATCCGAGTTATTCCGGGATATATTTGTTTATGTGCATTAAGTTGAAATCGGTTTTATGCATATAGAGATCTGTTCCACAAGAAGCTTGGAGAAATAAAAATTAATAACTTATTTCTTTGCAAGAAAGAGTTTCTGTCGAAACTCTAGTTGTGTGGTCATTTTGTTGTGAGACAAAATATTCACTCAACATTTTGGCGCTAGAAGGAGGGCCTTCTTTATTGCTTTGTAATTTTGATTTGTTCTAACAATTAACGTGGGTAGTTTTGTTTCCACCTATTGTGCTTGCAGGTATAACATTTAGACATTTTATTTGGCAAGTGAGTTGAGAGAAATCTTTTAGAGTTCTAGAGTTTCCAAGCTGGCCCAACCTGAGTACATAGCTACAAGGTCCAAAACCAAGGGGAAACTATCTTCCAAAGCCTTTCTCCCACTGCTAGGAGGCCGAAAAACAAAACATTAGAGGTCGAAATACCACCCAGTATACTTGAGTTAGGGATTTCTTTAGACTCAAGTACGTCTAGCGGGCCTGAGCCCTTAATTTCAAGTGCGACAGTAGCACCAGGTGTATCTGTCTCCATAGTTCCAAGCGGTTCCATTGTTCCCACAGGGTTAACACCTTTGAATAACATGGCCCAGAAGCAACAACAACAACAACAACAGCCACCTGCCCTTTGGTATGGTGCTCAAAGTTCCCCCTTAGATATTCTCGGGGCAGTCCACGACTTGCCTAGAAACATTGAAAGGGGATTACCCAAATTCATTCACGATGGTCCCACAACAACAGAAGATCATGTCCAAATCTACAAAGATTACATGTTTAGGCAAGGGGTTACTCACGAGGACGTTGCTTGCCGAGTTTTCCCTGCTAGTCTAGACCCCACGGCCAATGAATGGTATCGAAATCTGCCAGCGGGGTCCATCACTTCATGGGCCCAATTAGAAACCGCCTTCATAAGCCAATTCAGAATGTTAGTGGATCCCTCCATAATCTATAATTTGTTCGTATCATGCAAAAGATTACCCAATGAACCCATACGAACATTCAATCAGAGGTTCCAAAAACTATACGCGAATGTGACTCGTCACTTTGCGGTAGATCCTGCGGTCGCCTTGCAATTATATTTCGGAGCCTTAGATCCTTTAACGTCTTTGTTGACTAGAAGGAACCCTCAGGTTACGACGCTTCCTTTGGCCTATGCGAAACAATGACTCTCGAACAACGAGATGAACCTGCCGAGGGCGGGATTGTCTCAATTGAGTCGGGATGGGAAAATATGGTCCATACGGTCAATTTGCCATGATGAACCAGTTAATGGCACCACAGGTCCCTATGATGAATAATTTTCAAACACCCGCTCAAGTGGCGCCATTTCAAAGTTATCCGAATGCCTCAGTCCAAACGCAAGGATTAATTCAAAATAGCCCGATGGGTTTGCCTGGGTTCGGCATGGGCAGTAATTTGTTGACCATGCCGGGGTTTGCTCCCATTAGCACGCCAAGCCCAACGACTTATCCAACAGTTACTCCCATTCAAAGTGTGAATCCAGGGTGGAATCCACCTGCCCAGACCCAAGCTATTCAAAATGTGAATCCAGGATGGAATCCACCTGCTCAGACCCAAGCCATTGTACCTATTCCAGAGGTGGCTAATGCAGCAAACACAACTGGACCCGGAATTACAGTGCCTCAACCTCAAGGGTCTGAATCCGCCATAGAAAACATGAAGGAAACCTTGGCCAAAGTTTTGGTCACGGTAGGAAATGTCAATAAAAAAGTGGACCAAGCCATGGGTCATAACCGGCCTCATAACCATAGAGGAAAAGGAACATACAACACGCAGCCGAATAATGGGCGAGTACCCAATCCCGTAGCCAATCAGGCAGATGTCTCGAAAGATTTTGGAGAATCGGGACCCAGTGATAACGATTGTATGCACTGTGGCCACGGGAAGCATGAGTCTATATTGATTGAGGTTATACATTCCCAAGAAAGTGAAGAAGAGGAGGATGTAGAATTTTTTGGAAGCGAAGATGAAGAAACCTTGGAAGTTCATGCCAACAAACGTTTTGGGAAAGGAAATCACAAATATTACACTAGGAGTTCTAAGGAGCCCAAAACTTCCTCTACACCTCCAAACAATCAATTACTCCCTCCTGATTTTAAAGGAGAGGTCAATCCCCCTCCTCCATCCATGGTGGAAAAGTCTAAGATGGTGCAAGATATGCCAAACTCAGAAAAACCCACTTATGACTTAGTGGAAGACATGAAGAAGACTAAGGCCAACGTCTCGATGTATGACATGTCCCGATTATTAGGCCAAGAAGTAAGTTCACCAAAGAGATTAAATCCATCTGCCCAAGTTCATGAAGCCAAAAGTGTTGAGTCCCGAATGGTTTTACAAAAGGAAAAAAGAGATATACCTCCTTTTTTGATAACCATTAGAATTGCAAGTAAAAACTTGCACAATTGTTTAATAGACTCAGGGGCCTCGGCTACCATCATGCCCCTAGAAATCTGTAAAAAATTGGGACTTACACCAAAGCCCTCTAGAAGCAGGGTGGTGCAGCTGGATAGATCAACCATGGAGGCAGTGGGAGAATTGGGTGATGTGCTTATTCAAGTCAATTCAGAACCTAGGGTTCAACAACGCATAGACATATTGGTGCTCGACATTCCTATCAAATATGGCATGGTTTTGGGAAGAGATTGGAGTAAAAACCTAAACGGTTACATTGTGACAGATTCTTCACATATGTGGTTGCCTTGGAGGGGAGTGGCCAATCAAATTCGGATTGATAGTGAACCCGGGCTCAAAGAGATGATCACAGATTACAACAAACCGAATGAGATCCGAGTACATTGAAGCGGAATTGGGAGCATATTGTTTGGACATAGAAACACCTGAAAATACCCAAGATGAAAGGATTGGGTGCAACGTAAGCGAGGGACACCGGGACATTTGGACTTTAAGATTTGATGGATCCAAGTCCAGGCAAGGAGCAGGAGCCGGTATTGAATTATCATGTTCGGACGAGAGAGCCTACGTTCGCCGCATACGGACTACGGTTCCCTCGCCACCAACAATATGGCTAGAATATGAGGCCTTGATTCTCGGACTACAATTGGCCCTTCGGAAGAAAATTAAATATATCAAGGTTCTTGGTGATTCGGAACTGGTGGTAAAGCAAGTCAAGGGACAATACGTATGTAAGGATAGGCGGCTCGGAATTTATCGAACTAGGGTTAGAGATTTGATAGACGAGTTTCATGCTTTTAACATATCTCCGATTTCTAGGAAAGGCAATCGCCTGGCCAGACTCCCTAGCCGTGGCTGCGAGTATGTTGAAGCCGGTGGACCATAAGAAATGCAAGAAGTTCTCCATAGAGCTGGTCCCTTGTCCCTCGATACCAGATAATGTCACGAATTTCCAAGTGTTTGATAGTGACAGGCACATATTCCATTTTGTCACCAATTACGGTATATTTGAAAAGCAGGTTATAGATGAGGACGAAAGGGACCTAGAGGAGGCAGTTTTGGACGAAAAAGTTACTGGAAATAAGATGCCAGATGAGATGGCTTCATTAGAAAAAACTTTCGACATTGGATACCAACCCAGAGAGGGTAAAAAGGTTCCACCCCCCAGAGAGGCCTGTGATTTAGTTAACATTGGAAGTGCAAAAAATCCTCGAGAAGTATTCATAGCAAAAGCATGTACCAAGCAGGAGAAGGATTCCATCGCCAATGCATTAAAAGAATACATAGACTGCATAGCCTGGAGTTATAAGGAGTTGAAAACCTATGATGAGAATGTCATAATGCACACGATTCCATTGAAGCCAGATTTCAAACCCTTCAGGCAAAGGCAAAGGCGAGTTAATCCATTATTAGAACCCTTGATAGAGAAAGAGGTGAAGCGACTGTTAGAAGCTAAGATCATCTTTCCTGTTAGGCATTCCACATGGGTTGCTAACTTGGTCCCCGTGAGAAAAAAGAGTGGAGAAATAAGGTTATGTATCGATTTTAGAAATCTTAATAAAGCCTCCCAAAAGGACAACTACCCGTTACCCACTATTGATGAAATACTCCAAAAGGTGAACGGGTCGGAGATGATGTCATTCCTGGATGGCTATTCGGGATATAATCAGGTCCTTATCCATCCTAGTGATAGGATGAAAACTGCTTTTACCACAAAGTGGGGCACCTTTGCATACAGGAGAATGCCCTTTGGACTATTGAACGCAGGTGCCACTTTCCAGTGAGCTATGGACTTTGCTTTTAAAGGGCTCATAGGTAAGTGCATCATTGTCTATGTCGATGACATTCCTGTCTTTTCTAAGAACAGGGAAAACCACGTCAGGGATCTTAAGAAAGTTTTTCAAAGATGCAGGGAACACGGTATTTCTCTCAACCCAAAGAAATGCATTTTTGGGGTAACGAAAGGAAAAGCTGTTGGGGCATATAATATCTAAGGATGGAATTTCCATTGACCCTGAGAGAATAGAGGCCATACAGCAGATTCCTTGTCCCACTAGCAAGAAGGGGTTGAGATCATTTTTCGGGAAGATCAATTTTGTCAGAAAATTTATTGCAGATTTTGCAGAAATAGCAAAGCCTTTGAACGACATGTTAAAGAAAGAAGTCCAGATCAAGTGGACAAATGAAAGTATAGATGCTTTTAAAAATATCAAGGACGCGATTTCTAAAGCCCCGGTTTTAGTGAGTCCCGATTATACGAAGCCTTTCTATATCTACACCTTTGCTTCAGATCACTCCTTTGCGAGTGTTTTAACTCAGAAGAGTGAAGGCAGCATTGAAAATCCCATTGCCTTCCTGAGTAGTCCTCTCAAAGATGCGAAGCTGAGATACTCTATTTTGGACAAGCAAATGTATGCTCTGGTTAAGACTGTGAAAAAATTCAGGCATTACATAGTCCACAGTAGGGTCTTTGCTATCGTCCCAGATCCTGCAGTCAAAGCCATGTTCATACGAGAATGAATTGGGTGAAAGACGTGGTAAGTGGGTTTCAACTTTGCGGGAGTTTGATCTTGAGATTCGGTCGATGAAGATAGTTCGGGGGCAAGGGTTGGTTAAGGCAATAGCAGAGCAGGATCTAGCAATTCCATGTCAACATTATGAAGTCTCGAGATATAACCAAAGATGAGTGGTATGCGAGATGTGGTGTACTATCTACTAAATGGTGAATGTCCACCGCATTTGAATGCTACTCAACGAAGAGCCTTGCGTTTGAAGTCCGCTAATTTCCTAATTAGATCCGGCACATTATACAAAAAAAACCATGAAGGTATTTACCTTCGTTGCGTTGATCAAAAGGAGGCAGTGCAAATCCTCGAGGAATTTCATGGTAAACATGGGACAGGGCATGGGTCCGCTAATGCCACGGCCCATCAAATCCTCAGAGCCGGTTATTATTTGCCTCGACTATTCAAAGATGCCCATACTCATGTGAGGTCATGTCATACATGTCAAGCTGCAGCCAATAGAGACGAGGAACGCTTCCATGCCTTTACAATCCGTAATTGAGTCTAGACCTTTTGCGCAATGGGGCCTGGATTTTGTTGGGATTATCGGTCCCAATTCATCCGATTCCCACAAATACATTCTGATGGCTACGGATTATTGCACAAGGTGGACCGAAGCTATCCCCACAAAGAATGCTACTTCGGAGGTTGTTATTAAATTTTTAGAGGATAACATTGTCACTCGGTTCGGGATGCCTAACTCCATTGTAAGTGATAATGGTCCAGCTTTTTCCTCTCTAGAGTTTGCTAATTGGGCATTTGATAACAGCGTGAGTTTAAAATTCTCTTCCAATTATTACCCGCAAGGTAACGGATTGGCCGAATCATCTAACAAGAATCTGTTAAATGTCATAAAAAAATTGTTGGAAAGAAATCCACGGGACTGGCACAACAAGCTTAAGTTGGCCCTTTGGGCTGACAGAATCAGAGTCAAAGAAGCAATAGGAACATCTCCTTACCATCTGGTTTATGGACAGGATCCCATTTTTCCTACAAATCTCGGATTACAAACACTGCATTTCATGAAAGATTATTTCGGAACTAATGATAAACTTGAGTCTAGACTAACACAATTAATGCTTCTGGATGAAAAAAGGGATGAAGCTATGCTTCATTTTAGTAAACACCAGGATGTAGTAAAAATATGGTTTGACAAAAGGTCTAGAGCAAAGGCTTTTAAAATATCAGATCTAGTGTTGTTATGGGATAAAAGACATGAGAAGAAAGGGGAGCATGATAAGTTTGATTACCTTTGGTTGGGTCCCTACCAGATTTCAGAAGTCCTAGGGGAAAACAGTTTTAGACTAAGAACCTTGGATGGAAAGGATTTGGCATTACCTATCAATGGGTTGCACTTGAAACACTACTTCCAGGCTTGAGGAAGCTGGGTTTGTATTATATGTAATTATGCCATGCTTTGTTTCTTTTGTGTGCAGATTTGATACTTAAGTGTGTGTTCTTGACATGTCTAGTTTTGTATTAATGTTGTGCTTGGTTTCTTTTGTGTGTAGATTTGATATTTAAGTTGGGTGTTTTGACATGTTCAGGTCTTTGTATTAATGTTGTGCTTTGTTTTGTGTGTGCAGGTTGGACATTTAGGTGGTGTGTTTATTTGACATTTTTTTCATTGTCTTATATATAAAAAAAAAAAAGGGAATAAAAGTTTGAAATGTTAAACACATGCCTAAGATTGGGAGAATATGAAGCATTGGAATTATATTGTAAAAGCTCCACATGTAATACAAACAGTTAATTAATATCGCTTGAGGCTTGTGATGCATGAAGTAGTCAGTTTTACAAATTATGGTAATACTTCAGTTGCAATTTAAAGAGCATTGCATTCATCTTACATCTCACTTTGCATATACATGCCATCTTAGTTGCATATGCATTTCAGATACAAATCATTAAAGTGTGTTAAATCCTCTTAAGGTTATACTATAACATAAATAAAGAAAAATCCTAAGGTTGGAAACTGAGCCCCAGGATTATCTAGAACCAAGCACAATTTGTACACACTAAAAAAGATCTTGGGCAAAATGATCAAAACCTTCCTTGGAAGAAAAGGGTCAAGCGAAAGGAATATTTCATGTCTATCCTATTATGCAACATGATCCTTAAAACAGTGGTTTTTACCACTTCCATTAAGCTTAAAGCCTAAAATCAGAGCCTAAAATCAGAGTAGTAAGGATAGGGTTAAGTCCTCATCAAACTTAGGTTGAGGATCCAACTCCCCAAAGCTTTGATTTGACCCACATGGAGTAGTAAGGATAGGGCATAATTCTCATCTCGCCTAGGTTGAGAATCTGATTCCCCAAAGCTCATATGTCTCATATCAAGATAAAACTTGGATTGGAAGGATCGTACTACTTGTCCTCTGCAAGGGATGGGTAGTCATCCCCAAGGTCTAAGTAATAAAATAATATTCTTCATTTTCATCTAAGACTTGGATTGGAAGGATCGTACTACTTGTCCTCTGCAAGGGATGGGTAGTCATCCCCAAGGTCTAAGTAATAAAATAATATTCTTCATTTTCATCTAAGTCTTGGATTGGAAGGATCGTACTACATGTCCCTGGCAAGGATGGGTAGTCATCCCTAAGATCCAAGAAGTAAAATTAACTTTTTTCCATCTCATCTTTATATTGGATTGAAAGGATCGTACTACTTGTCCTCTGCAAAGGATGGGTAGTCATCCCCAAGGTCCAAAGAAATGAAGTTAAGTCATGGATTATGGGGTTAGGTATGCCCATGCACGACAACATGTCTTGTCTAAAAAACAAGACCAGCGATCGTTCGAGAGGGTTGGACTAGCATGACCATTTCTTCCATAATTGGTTAAATCATTTTGCTCAAAGTGAGGTAATGAATTCCAAATCGGAGTAGTAAGAATAGGGTTAAACCCCCATCTAGATTAAGTTGGGAGTCCGATTTCCCAAAGCTCGATTTCACTTTCACTTACACATAGGTTCAAGATAATAGTGACTCATAACCAACTTTGGGATCTAATAAAACAATTCATTATACACATGGTTGATCCTAAGAGGGTTTGACAATCTTGAATATTTGTATATGATGTTAGAAAGTCTATGCATTTGTAGAAGCAAATCTCTAAGCATTTTTCATTAGGTTTCACAAATCATTTACAATCTCACACATGCATGCATGCAAAGTCGACAATGGAAGGTTGATCAAGTCCAAGCGATGGGGAATGAAAACAAATAGCACACACCGAGCTAATACTAATGATTCTGATGTTTCATGTACTTCTGATCTGTTGGTATTTGTTTATCTTTTATGTGCTAACGCCTGTATCTAAGCTCATATATTTCAGGTTGGGTTCTCACAAAATGCTCTGGAGCATTTGACAGCTGAGTCGCCATTTGTTGTGGTTAATCCACAACACACCCCAAGATTGGGGACCCACCTTGTTGCAGGTTTTCGAGAAAATCTCACCGACCCGAGATGCCAAAAATGAAGAAAAGGGGGCAAAATGTGCAAGTGTAGAAAAGTGTCACGATATCGCGACATGTCAAATTCGTTTGCGTCGCGGAAAAAAGAAAAGTGTCGCGATATCGCGACATGTCGCTCCGTGAAAAAGAAAAGTGTCGCGATATCGCGACATGTCGCTCCGTTGAAAAAGAAAAGTGTCGCGATATCGCGACATGTCGCTCCGACGCGAAGAAAATGGTCGCGATTTCGCGACGTGTTTTGACGAAGTGTACGGACGATGAAAATGGCAGCGAAATCGTGACATGTTGCTCCGTCGCGGCCCAGAGAGGAGAGAGAAAGGCAGAAGGAAAAAGCGTAGCGAAATCGCGACGTGTCGCAAAATCGCGGTCAACATGGTCAACGGCAGCAGGTGGGCGAAAACGTCGCGAAATCGCGACGTGTTTGATTTTCGCTTGGAAAGTGGATAGATGGCATAGGGTAGAAAATGGTCGGAGAAATCACGACAAAACTGGGGGATAGAGGTGCATAGCTCGAAGAGGCATCGCGAAATCGCGACGTGTCACGTTTCGCGCGCAAGTGGATAGAAAGGGCCGAAGGAGAAAATGGTCACGATTTCGTGACGTGTTTTGCCAAAGTGTACGACTGATTAAAATGGTCACGATTTCACGACGTGTTTTGGCAAAGTGGCCCGAAGGGAAAATGGTCACGATTTCATGACGTGTTTTGACAAAGTGTACGACACAGAGAAGATGTCGCGATATCGCGACAAAAATGAAGACCATGCCCGAAGCAGAGAAACGGTAGCGATATCGCGACAGAAATGAAGACCATGCCCGAAGCAGAGAAACGGTAGCGATATCGCGACGGGTTGCGGTAAGATGGCCCGATGGGTAAAATGGTCACGATTTCGCGACGGGGTTACAACCAAAGCGTACGGAGAATGAAAGCGTCGCGATATCATGACATGTCACAATTTCACGACATGTCGCGATATCGCTACGAAAGCAAAGAAGCAAGGCCGCGGGCTATTTTTAGCCGAGATTTTCGGGGACCGTTACTGAGCATGCGAGAGCGCCGAACACGTGGCAAAATGCATGAGGATCGGAGTAACGCTTCGAATCGACGAGTTGTTGGCCATAGAGAAGATCAAGCGTTGCAAATGCATGCGAAGGGTTAGAACACCAAGAGGCGGGAAACTGAAACGAAGCGTCCTAGAAACTGAAACGAAGCGTCACAGAGTAGCCGAGAGCAGCGACAGAAAGTTTAAATAGCAGAAATGTAAATGGATACGGGGCTGGAGATTGTAACAAAAAAGGACATTATTTGTTGAAATAAAGGAGTTATTTGGTAAAAGCGACTTTTGTGTGTAAAATCAAAAGGAGATCGAAGCTAAGACTACTGTTTTCATTGTCAATCTTTCCTTTGCATCATTTTTTATTGTATCTATTCGTTTACGCCATGAGATGGGTTACGATAGGTGAATGACGAGAATGATGCGGTTATGTTCTTTCCTTAGAGTCTTGCATCTGATCTGATTGGATTGTGTGTTAGTACAAGTCCGCTCGGTCGGGTTGTCTTAGAACTTCATCTCTTAACTTGGGGTTTTGCAGGGAGGAGATTGCTAACCAGATTAACATCCTTCTTTGGTTTTCCAGCTGATTTGTATAAGAACATTTTCTGTTTTAGTTCCTGATACGTTTAATCTCATATTAAAGACTAACGTTAAAATAACAGAATGATTAAACAAAGATAAAATGAACCAATTAACATTAGAATAAACCATTAATGTTAGAACATTAGAAGGATTTTTGTTGCATGATTGATTATTTTAACAAATTAGGGTTACAAAGTTGGTTGTGAATCAACAAAGGCCCCTTGTTAACAGTTACTTGCAGGATCTGAGTTATTACGGGATATATTTGTTTATGTGCATTAAGTTGAAATCGGTTTTATGCATATAGAGATCTGTTCCACAAGAAGCTTGGAGAAATAAAAATTAATAACTTATTTCTTTGCAAGAAAGAGTTTCCTGTCAGAAACTCTAGTTGTGTGGTCATTTTGTTGTGAGACAAAATATTCACTCAACAGGCGCTTCAAGAGGCTACCCGATGCACAATTGAGCTACAATAGATGGGTGCTAACCCACCTAGGTAGACACAAGTATATGTTCAGATAGAAATGGTGACAACCATGAGGATGAATATCACTCTCTCTAGCTTAGGGGGAGGGGGGGCATTTGGATGTGCCCCCACGGTGACTAAGGCTGGGTCGAGCAAGACAATGGGAGATGTCCCTACAACAACAATGACAAGATCTAGCAAGGCCACGAGTCAAGATGACCCAGTGAGGGAGGTTGAGGTTGTTAGCGTATAGTTGTAATTATTCCATTATTTAATTAATGGGATATTATTAGGGTTAGCATCTATATTGTTAGCTTCGAATATTTTATTGTTAGCTACCTTAGTGGGAGGTGTTATTTTGGGTTTATTGTATCCAATAATCACAGTCTAATTTAGTCCTAGTTTGTATTATATATTGTTTTGAGATTAATGCAAACTTGTTCATTCTACTAATAATGTATCAGAGCTTAAGTTTACCTATAGACACCAAAATAACACCAATCCGATTATGTGACAACAAGCACTGATCGCACTAACACACACAGCCCCCAGAGGTTAAACAGTGGTTCTAACCACTCACACAACAGTTTTACAAGTCAAGGATCAATTTGGCACCTTTTAGACACTCAGCTACTTATTCGTCCCACCCAGGGACGAGTGCGGATTTGTACTCGTCTTACCCAGGGATGAGTGTGGATTGGTACTCGTTTCACCCAGAGACGATTACTAGTGCTCGCTTCGGGGTGGGATGAACGCCAGGTTTGACCAGCAAAAAGTCAGATCTCGGCGCATGACAACTCATAACTGCCACTTAGCTTTTCTTGCATGGCATAGGAGTGCGAGTGAGTTCTTTTGACAACTCATATCTGCCAATTGACTCTCCCTTCATTGCATGGGAATGAGAGTGAGCTTTTTAAGACAACTCAGATTTGCCACTTAGCTATCCCTTCATTGCATGGGAGTGCGAGTGAGCTTTTCTAAACATACAAAGACATGCACAGAGGCAGTTAAGAAGCCCTTGATCAAGAAGAAGTCTTCTCTTCACAAAAAAGCATTCATGCAAAGAAACACTTTTGCATGTTAATTCAAAGAGACCCCTTGGGTCTATAAAATGGTGAGCTTCCTCACCCAAAAGATATACGAGAGAAGGAGCATTTTGAGCGACGAAGTGCTGCTAATTCACTTACTTGCGATTTGTGCTTTCAACATCCATAATCTCTTAATCGAAAGAGAGGTTATTGGGTGACTTTTGAAGGCACGAATCAAGAACCAACCCCGATTTTTCTGACCACAATATCCTACCAATTTGTCGACAACACATCACATCAGGTTTCGGACCCATCCCAAGCGGATTGGTGTCGAAGCAAAGTTTCACCCGCGGGTGGTTTGCCTTCGGGCACCCCCGCTTTATTGCTTTTGGTGACTATTTCTTTTGTAGTATTTAGCTAGTTTCATGTTTATGCTTTTGTCAAGTTTTCAGTTTATTTAGACTCATTTTAACCATCGTTAGATTTATCTTTTATTTTTCATACACAGGTGCTACTGATTCTTTGTTTGTTTCTTTGAACGCAGATTTGCGAGCATTAGAGGAGCAACGAGGAATCTACCTTTACCAACGCAAGCGACGACAACGTTTTGGTTCGCCCATCTTATATGTGGGCACGCGAAAGAAGGAATTCTGAAACAAGTTGTAAAAGACCAACATTTAACGCTCCTATCCCCTAAAAAGGAAGGAGACGCATTGTAACACAAATTTGAAAAGCATATCAATAAAAGGGCCGTACTTTTTATATTGCTTTGATATCTTGTGTTCATGTTCTTTCTTTTTACGCATTTTTCAATAACATAGGGTTTAAGCGTTATTTTAGTTTCGTTTACATTGCATTTTTAGTTTATCCTTTTTGTTTCTGGAATCTCGTGTTTTCAATGGCGATCACGGTGGGACCTCTGTCCTCTATTTTTTTTTAGGTTAGATTACTGATCTGAAATTGCTTGTTTTGATTACAGGTACCTATTTTCAATCATCAGACTGTTATTCGTTTCTGCAAGTGACGATTACAGAATTGGTATTCGTTTCACCCCGGGACGAATATACTATTCGTCTCACCCTGGAACGAATACTGTTCTGATATTCGCCTCACCCAGGGACGAGTATAGTTCTGTGCATTTTTTAGAGCAAATCAGAAACATCCTGTTGGGCAGAGAAGAGGTAGGGGTTTTTAAAGCTTCTGTCAAATTTCTGTTTTTTTTTTTGGTTTTCAGTTTTGTATGGCTTAGGGAAAGATTTCTTTTTCGTTTGCCTATTTCAATTTTTGCAAATTAAAATGAACCCCACACACCACGTGGTATTTTAAACACAAGGCGTTGGTCGTAAAACCCCAACCCTTGAGCAAGACCAAAGGTGGATTCCATTATCACTTTGGCTTGAGATATTGCATCCATTACCTCGATCGCGACTGTTGCTAGACGTAAATCCTGACGAAAGCTGACCGAGTGTAGCTAGGGTGATTCCTAGCGCATGAGGATAAGTCTTCTATGGTAGGTGTCATAAACAGAGTGATTCCCCTTCCGTACCGCCTATGTTCCACGTATCATCTGCTCTCACGTACCTATAGTCTCCCTCACGTAAGGGCGGGTATATAGAGAGGTTGGTATATCGGTCCGACAATGGTATATTGAAGGGGCGACCATTTTGGGAGTCATAAGAGCCTTCATAATTGCATTTAAACGTTTCACAAAAATTTTCAAAAACAAAAACAAACAACAAAAACACACTAAACCAGATTTAGGGCACACTATTAATCTTTAAAAGAGATAATCATTGCTTGTGTGTGTATGCTATTTTCTATTTAGACAAAAAAAATCATAAAAAGAATTTTTGCATCTTTAGGGTAGCATTACCATGGTGTTTACTCGTAGCCAAGCCCAATCACGGGCAGAAGCTACAGAAAATGCACCAAGAGAGACAAATCATCTCCGATATAGCCCTGAAGACTTGGCCATCCCGCCTCGGTGGCAGGGTACACCAGTTAGTTCACACCATGCCGAACATGGCTCTAGAGGCACCTCCTTGAGGGGCACTCCAACCCATACAGTCATAGAACATGGCTCTAGAGGCACCTCCTTGAGGGGCACTCCAACTCATGCCATCAATAGACAAGACTATAGAACCCCCTCCCTAAGGGGAACTCCTAAGCAACAAGAATCTTTTCAAGAAAATAACCAATATGTAGCACTTGGTCTAAGTACGAGGCCTCCTTTGGAAGTTCATTTTGGGTGGCCTAGTGATGAAGCATTGTGTATTGCTCTAGAACAACAAAGGGTCCAAAAGGAGGAACCATATGATTTTGTTGCTCCTAATTTACCCCTGATTAATGTCGGACACAGTAGACCATATCCAGAACATCAGGTTCTCCCGACAAGGCAAGACAATTCTGCCCGCACTTTTTATGCATATCACAGAGAGAGTGAGGAGGATTACTACGTTCCTCAAGAATAGTACTCAGTGCGGAAATGATGCACGTCTGCACCTGCTTTATATCCAGATCGCTCATTGAGACCAGAGCTTCAAGTTAATGCTGCCAACCTCGACAGAGGGAAGCAACATATAGGGGTCTCAGAGCACCATGATCGAAATAGATATGTAGGGGAGACATCTAGGCCTCTTAAACAAGAGACGATGGAACAAAATGACTTGGCATTTGCCCAACTAGCCACCCGCCAAGCGCAAATCATGCGGCTTAGGCAAGACCAACAAAAATTAGAACATTTGTGTCGCCTTAATCAAGAGCGCATTCAGCGTCAGACAGCTGAATTGCTTCACAACAATGCGCTTGAGAAGGCCCCAGTTCCTCGCGCACAGCAATCTGAGATGTATGTGAGGCACAACCCCCTAGTGCGAGACAGGTCTCCACGACGTCAGCAAGCACTGCCTCCAAGACCTCCTAGACCTGAGCGGGAGGCCACTCCCCGCAACCGTGATGGGCATCCTCCGCGGGCACCCATCCATGTTTACAGGCCTAGGCCAAACACTCCTCAAGAAGATTATGAGGATTATGACCAAGAAGAAGAGCGGGCTGAAATGCCCTATCAAGGCAGAAGGGATGCTACCCATTTATCCATCCAAAGGCCTCAAGTTCCCCGCAACCCACGAGCGGGAACAAACCAAGGAGGAGGAGATTACGTCCTCCGATGCATACAAAGTGTTGTTAGAATGCTTGGAGACTATGGAACTCAAGACTGCTGGGCCCCAAAAGCCTACCTTACGCCAACTCCGTAGTCATCCGGTGCATCCATCAGTGCCAGCACCTCCATACCCCGAACATTTCAAGCTGCCCCAATTGGCACTCTTTAAAGGGGATGAAGATGCTCAAGAGCATGTGACTCGATTTTTGAGCCAATGCTTTGGTATACAAGACAATGATGCATTGCTATTGAGAACATTCATAACCACATTCACAGGATCTGCCTCGGATTGGTTTACCCATCTACCGAAGCATAGCATCTACAACTTGGATCAGCTAGTGGACGCATTCCTAGAACGTTTTGCTTTCAATACAAAGAAAAAGGCGTCACTAAGTGATCTAGCTAGCCTCAAGCAGTATGAGGAGGAATCTATGGTAGCATATGGGAATCGATGGAGGACGGTGCTTTCAAAGTTGTCCTACCTCCCTCCTATGTCTGACCTAACTCAAATGTTCGCAAAGAGCTGTTTGCGAAAGATCTCTGTGCTATTGCAGCTGCAGCAATACGCCACTTTAGAAGAAGCTCTAGCGCAAGCTAGAGTTATCGAAGAGATCAAGATACAGGATGGCAAAATTGCCAAGCCTAAGAAAAAAGAGTGGAATAAGAGCACCAAAATAGGGAATACGCAACAGACACCCATCGCGGTCAATCAAGTTGCTATCAATGCCCCTACGCCTGCCCAAGCAACACAGCCTCCAAAGGCTAATTATCAGGCGGTGCCTCACAATAACTATGAGAAAGATAATAAAAAACAAGATCAAAATCAGCAGCGTCGCCCTAGGCGGCAATTTACACCATACACTGAGTCTAGGGACTCCTTGTTTGACCGTTTGTCAGCGGCAAACTTGATTAATCTGCCAGAGATTCCAACAATCGATCCTAATGCGCCAAAGCCTAAGGGCTACAGAGAGGATCTTTTCTGTAGATTCCACAGAAGGAAAGGGCATGACCTTAATGTCTGTTGGACGTTTAAAGGTTTAGTGCAAGACCTCATTGATAATCACACATTGGTAGTGGATAACCCCATCGCACCCAACAACCAACAAATGGGTGTTTTCAAAGATCCTTTACCCACACATGATGCACAAGCAAAACCTCTTCATGTCAACGAAGTGCAACAGAATTGCCCCATGGAGGGGTATGTTGGGATGATTAGCATTGTGACAAGAAACAAGAGACACCCAGGGGCTGCCCCCGCGACAGCCACCAGGGAAGTTCCATCCACGTCACAACCTCAACCGAATCCTACACAGTTGCCCCCGCCTAGACCAGTGGCCACGATTCGAACTAGACTTACTCAAAGTCTACGGACCACATCGGCTAGGCTCTCCATTTATGAGCTTATTCAACAATCGACGCCCCATCGGGAAGCTCTTATGGAGATATTAAAGGCAATTGAATTGCAACCCCACGAAGCGGATTCGTTCAACAATTTTGTGGGGCATGTCAAACAGATGTACTGAACCGAGTCATTACCTTCAGGGAAGATGAGCTAAAAATGGTGACTGGAGATGTAGCGGATCCACCCCTGCACGTTATTGCGTGGGTCAACGGGACTCCGTACAAGCGGGTGTTGGTAGACACTGGTTCGTCCAGTAACATTATTACAACCGCTGCACTGAAACATTTGAAGCTGCCAACCTCTCACATTGCACCTTCCACTTATACCCTTCGAGCATTTAATGATGCGATATGCTCGACAGTTGGCACAATTGTCCTGCCCATACAAGTGGGACAAAAGACCATTCATACGTTGTGCCACATTTTAGAAGGTGAGATGGCTTACAATATCTTGCTTGGGCGGCCTTGGATCCGGGATATGAAGTGTGTCCCTTCAATTGCTCATCAATGTTTGAAGTACACATTTGAAGGACAAGTGCACGTGGTCCCCACAGATTTGGAACCTTTTAAATATTGCAACTCAGTGCAAATCATGCCGCAGTCGACCCTCCCTTCAACGCATGTGGATTTCCAGTTAAATCCATCTAAGAGGGGTCCGACTAAGCAAGAATCTCCATTACCAAATCAATCAAATTCCCAGGCGGGTTCATCTTCTTCATCCAGTCCTCCCACAATGATGCCACCTACGGTGGCCACTCCAACGGACAAAGGAAAGAAGCCCCTGGAAGCGGAACCACCTCTAGTCTCCAACATCTCTACAGAAGAGACGCCTAATAGAATGGAAGTTGAGACGCCTAGTTCACCCCACATGGAGTGGACTCAAGGAGAACTCCCATTCGCTTCCTCTCAATCGCCAACGATTACTGTTGAGATGTCTAACACAGGCATGGGGGAGTATATAGTGCGCAATGTTGTTGCAACGCCCACACTTCAGTCTATGCAAGACATGGGAAGACCTCGACTCCCCATAGGCTCCGTGGTTCCTTTAGGCTACCCACCTAATCAAACAAACTTTATTTTTGGGGGCTTGGATCATGGCGTTGAACCTTCCCGACAAGAAGAGGAAGATGAAGATCCCTTTGTGGAAGATGTCAATTATCTGGCTAACCCAGACTTCGCATTACGATATCTTAGCCAATGCAATTGGCATGGATACGGGTTAGGCCGGTATGAACAAGGAATGCATGTTTTGTGCCAACCAAGATACCAAATGCCTTATGACAAGTCAGGAGTAGGGTTTAATCACCCTTTGCCCCTCGACATCTTGGTCAAAAACATGCAAAGCCTAGGGATAGGCAACAAGGATGGGTTGGCATCGGATCCATATGCCAATCCAAATACAACTTATACATTGGGGGATTATTTCCCATTACAAACAAATAACCTTGTTGACCTCAACAACCCTTTCCCTATGGCCGAACAAGGAGAAACCTCATGGACTCACCCACAAGGGGAAGATGGACAAGACCACGAAGGGTCTTCTAAAGATGAGTCGGAGTACGATCATTCGCACGAATATCCAATGAATGACGATCAGGAAAGCTTCCTGATGATGTTCCCATTGAATGATCCCAGTGAGCATAGGCTACCTCAACAACAACAATATCCTTTGGACATAGATGACATGTTTGAACACTTACACATAGGTCCAAGACATAGGTGGCATTTCAACCCGACGTAGTTATAGCAATTACTGCACCCGCCACTCCAGGAATACAGAGAGCATCTTCCGCCTGGAGACCCTATCAAACCATCAGTGCCTAGGGTAGACCCTATTTGTAGGTCCACGCATAGGGCTGATCCCTTTGTGCCAGTGCCTACAGAGCCAGATCCAACGCACCAAGAACATCCCGAATGTCAGAGTTGTCACATTTGCGGTAATGGAGATTACAATCATTTCATCAACATGGTCTCCATTGACTTGACCGCCCCCATCCATGATCCAGCCAATCCAACATGATCATTGCATCTAGACATAGAAGCTATAGATTGGGATCGCGCTGACACACCACCATCTCCATCAGAGTATTGGCCTTGCGGTGGGATGTTTCATTTCACTCCAGGACAGACTCAGGATGTCTTCCATGCTTAAGAAGAGGAACTTGACGTTCCTAATGATGATCTTAATTCAGCAAACGATATCCATCTGATCCCAATTCCACACCAGTTGGAAGACGGATCCCATATGTCGGTCGAAGCAACGACTGATGTAGACATCGGCACAGATCCAACGAATCCATGGATTCTCAAGCTGGGGGTAAGTCTTTCCCCCGAAGAGCGAGCCGATTATGTTGCCCTTCTTAAGGAAAAGAAGGAGGTTTTTGCATGGTCATACAAGGATATGCCGGGACTAGACCCACAGCTAGTCACGCATAATTTAACGCTTGATCCGACAATCAAGCCAGTCAAGCAAAAACTACGCAAGATGCACCCAACAGTGGCCTTAATGGTAAAATATGAGTTACAAAAGTTGTTGGATGCCCAGTTTGTCATCTGTGTGGATTATCCTCCATGGTTGTCTAACATGGTTCCTGTCAAGAAGCCCGACGGGAGGATTCGCATATGCACCGATTTTTGAGATCTTAACAAAGCGAGTCCTAAGGATGATTTTCCCTTGCCAAGCATCGACGCGTTGGTAGACGCTACGACGAGGCCACGAAATGCTTTCCCTTATGGATGGTTTCTCGGGATACAATCAGATTCGTATCAATCCTGAGGACCAACTAAAAATGGCATTCACAATGCCTTGGGGGACATTTTGCTATAAGGTCATGCCTTTTGGCCTTAAAAATGCTGGAGCCACCTACCAACGTGCCATGACGTACATCTTTCATGATTACATGCACAAAACTTTGGAAGATTACATGGATGATTTGTTGGCCAAATCTCTTTTGCGCCCAGATCACCTCGGTGACTTGAGCAAGGTCCTTGATCGCCTCATTGAACATAAAGTCGGACTAAACCCCAAGAAGTGCGTCTTTGGCATCACCTCTGGAAAGCTCTTGGGTTTCATAGTCTCCAAACGAGGAATTGAGGTCGACCCAAACAAAGTCAAGGCAATCCTTGAAATGCGTCCCCCAACCACCATCAAGCAGCTCAGGAGTCTGCAGGGAAAGGTTGCGTCGATCAAGCGCTTCATAGCGCAGTTATCTGACAAATGCCGACCCATGAATAAATTATTGCATAAGGGGGTCACATTTCATTGGGATGACGAGTGCCAGTCTGCCTTTGATGACATTAAATAGTACTTGGCTTCGCCGCCAGTATTGGCACCACCTAGACCAGGAGTGCCATTCTATTTATACATCTCAGCCACTGAGGTGGCACTGGGTGCCATGCTATCCCAGAAAAATGAACTTCACAAAGAACAGGCTACATACTATCTTAGCCGCACCCCGGTCAGTTATGAACTTAACTATGCATACGTTGAAAAGCTCTGCTTGGCGGTGGTGTTTGCTACCAAAAAGCTATGCCACTACATGCTTGGTAATAAGACGTATGTTGTGTCTAAGGAGAATCCATTGCGATACATGATGAGTCGTACTTATCATAGTAGCCGCACGACGAAATGGATCATGTTGTTGATGGAGTTTGACATAGAGTTCATTGGACAAAAATCCATAAAAGGTCAAGTCATCGTCGATCAACTAGCTGAGGCTCCTCTTGAAGACGATCAGCCTCTGACTTTTGAACTACCTGATGATGGGGTCTTCCATGTTTTAGAGTCGCCAGATTCTGATGAGCCTGAGTCACAGGCTGACATAACCCTATTCTTCGATGGTTCTAAATGTGAGCAAGGGGGTGGCACGGGAATTGTATTCTTCACTCCACAAGGTGCTCCAATGCCCTTGTCATTTAAATTAGACTTCTCGTGCACCAACAACAATGCGAGAATACGAAGCCTTGCTCATAGGTCTTCAGACAACAATCACCATGAACATTAAATGATTGAACATCTTTGGTGATTCGTTGTTAATTGTCAATCAAGTAAAGGGGATATTCCAATGTAAATGTCCAGTTTTGCAGGCCTATAAAGCCCTTGTGGACAAATTCCTGGCACAACTTGAATGGTATGACATCGAGGCACTCCCTCGATCATCAAATCATTTTGTAGATACTATGGCCTCCTTGGGGTCACTCATCCCGCAAGACCCTTCTGGTGAAATGACAACCATTCAGGTTAAAACATTATCGCAATCTGCGATGGAGCGTGCAAGCTCTGATCTGACGCCAGGAATCCACATGATCCAGATTGAACCATCTTCGGATAAGTTCTCTCGAATTCGAGATTGTTTGACTCAAGCCAACTGGGGGTCCTTGTTCTCCCCGACCCCTCTTACTAGCAACACCACGTTGTTTTTACAAGTTCTTTCCTGCTCAACTTTTGTTCGGGATGGACTTCAAGAGGGATTGGCCATTCATACTATCGAGGTTTCTGATCAGCAAGATTGGTACACACCCATTCGGGATTACCTCAAGCTAGGTAATCTCCCACTTGGATTGACACAAGCCACGAAAAGATCATTCAAACAGAAAGCGGCAAAGCATGTCTTGTTAGGAGACATTTTGTATCATCAAAATTATGAAGGAATCCTCCTTCGTTGTTTGGACCGACAAGAGTCCGCTTGGGCGATCACCCAAGCTCACGATGGTACATGTGGTGGCCACTTCAGCGGTATGGCCATCGCAAAGCGCATTCTTCGCATGGGTTATTATTGGCCATCTTTAGAGCGAGATTGTTGCGCATATGTGAAGAAGTGCGTGAAGTGTCAGCACCATGCTAATTTGACACACGTACCTTCTCAGGCCTTGCAATCGATTCAATCGGTTTGGCCTTTTTCGTAGTGGGGCTTTGATCTAATTGGAAAGATCTCCCCTATGTCGTCTGGTCATCACACGTTTATTTTAATGGCCACAGAGTACTTTACCAAGTGGGTGGAAGCAATTCCGTTGACCACTACGACTGGATCCCGCATTGCGGAATTTATTTTGCATAACATCATATGTCATTTTGGTATTCCATCCAAGATCTTGTCAGATAATGGGACACCATTCAAGAATAAATATGTGCATGCTTTGACCACAAAGTACAAGATTCAGCACAGCTTTTCAACACCCTATTATCCACAGGCAAATGGGCAAGCAGAGGCGTCAAACAAAATGCTAGTCGCCATTCTCAAAAAGATAGTTGTAGACAATCATAAAGACTGGCACATTCAGATCCCGCTTGCCCTATGGGCTTATCGCACCAGCATTCGAACGCCCACTAGGGCAACTCCATTTTCGTTGGTGTATGGCTCCGAGGCAGTCATGCCTTTTGAGTTGGAAATCCCTTCCCTACGCATTTCAATGCAAGAGTTCATCGATGATGACGTTGCACGACATGCCCGGTTAGATCAACTGACGTTGCTCGATGAACGACGCGTTAATGCTCTCGAGCATTTGCGTATCTATCAAGAGCGACTTAAGAAAGCATACAACATGAAAGTCCACCTTAGGGAATTTCAGGTTGGTGACTTGGTCTTAAAAGAGAACCAACAGAATTCTAATTTGTCGTCCCATCTACGGGACAAGTTCACGGCAAACTGGTTAGGTCCTTACATCATTGACAGTAGAATAGGACCCGAAACATACCGGCTTGCCTCTCTTGAAGGAATCAAGGAAATAGAACCCTTGAATATCATTCATTTGAGGCCATTCCACATCTAGAGAGCCATAGTTCAACACAAAAAGCTCCAAGGATTATCATAATCGCTTGGTCAACCCTAAATGCTCCAAGGTATCTATCAACCCTTTGGTCAAGACAAAAGCTCCAAGGATTATCATAATCGCTTGGTCAACCCTAAATCCAAAGGTATTATAAACCCTTTGGGTCAAGACAAAAGCTCCAAGGATTATCATAATCGCTTGGTCAACCCTAAATGCCCCAAAGGTATCTATAAACCCTTTGGTCAAGACAAAAGCTCCAAGGATTATCATAATCGCTTGGTCAACCCTAAATGCCCCAAAGGTATCTATAAACCCTTTGGTCAACACCAAAAGCTCCAAGCGTTACCATAATTGCTTGGTCAACATAAATATTCAAAAATAAACAAAAACAATATAAAAATCAAAAATCACAAAAACAATTGCATTTCAATTCCATGCATATTCAAAAAAAAAAAAAAAATCACAAAAACATTTATTAAAAAAAAATCAAAATCACAAAAACAATTGCATTCCAATTCCATGCATTCTCATAAAAATCAAAATCACAAAAACAATTGCATTCCAATTCCATGCATTCTCATAAAAATCAAAATACAAAAATATAGGTTGCATTAGGCATTGCATCCATACATTATACATTTGCTAGGTCATACAAGTCAAAAGCACCATAGACAGTCATTACTTGGCAATTCCATCCTTTTCCACATCAGATCCATTTTCATAAACGCCTACATCTAGAATAGCACCATCGCCATTTTTAGCATCGTCAGTTGTCTCCTAATGTATATAGGGTTTTCGTCATTCAGTTGTCTTTAAATTTCTAGCCAAAAATTGTACATAGTTAAGCAGATTTTACATGGGAAAGTTTTACTTGGATCACGCCTTGTTACGTAACATCCCAACACAAATTAACACACATATAATAATTCCTAAGTTGTGTGAACGAAAGATGAAACCTGCACAGTAATCCAGGTCACCATAAGCGAAACGGCTATCTTGCTCATCCCCCTGTGCGAATGACCCTAGGAATGTTGAGAGTTGGCAAAAGGACAAGCATCCTCCCTACCCAATTCCCCATGAATCCCAAGTTCTCAAAAGTTGCAAAACATCAAAAATTTGCAAAACGTCAAAACACTAAAATTTGACATCCTACAGTGCACACATCAAAAGGCACAAACAATAGTGATTCTCATCACTCCATATCCAAATCCCTTGCTCAAAAAAAAAAAAAAACAAATAAAACAAAAATAAATAGTGATTTTATCACTATAAAGGAGCAAGTATCCCAATACAATTGAAGAAAAGAAGGGAGTCGAACTTGAATCCCTGGAACTCTCAAAATTTCGATAGGTCATGAGGCAAGCTTCAGTATCGGTTTGGTTGATAGCCTATCGGTCACTGGCGGTAAACCTCCCGCATGACGATATATCTGTCACATTAACTTGTGTACAGATCAATGTTTGCATGTGGATGAGCTAGCTTATGGTATCCTAGATAGCATCGCAGAATAATCTGACTAAATACAATAAAGGAGTTAGTGGAGCTAATTAGGTGATCCTCAGTACAAGTTCGGTTGAAAGCCCATCTGGCACTGGCGGTATCCCGACAAATACCACATAAACGAACTCAATTGCACACACAGGGATGTGAAATAACTTGGTTAAATTCAAGTCGGATTTAGACCTTGTTCAAAAGTCTTGCGAGATAAATGTACAGTCTTGGCTAGTTAGTTAAAATATCTGCATCTCAGAAAAGCTTAACTACATTTTCAAACAACCGGTACATTTCATTCCGTACATCACCATCAAAAAATAGACAAAATACAAAAACAAAGTTTTCACATGCACAAGCATTCCACAAAGTTATCCCATTACTATAGCAAGTCAATCCAATCTTGTACAGTCTATGGTGCATCGACAAATCATCAACAATTCATTTCATTCATTCCATATGCATACATCATACAAATTAGAACCATCGCATTCATAATCGCATATGCATACATCAATGTAAAAACATGCACATAAAAATAAATCATGAAAAATGTACAAACACCAAAAAGAGTCATCTGTATATATATATCATAACAAAATTGCCCGCAGGCTACAGTGCACCGGTCCTCGGACCTCGCTCCCATAATCCAAAAACTCAAAAACCCCCAACCTAGGGCGTCGGCCACCATGATCACGCAGGATCGGTGCGACGAGAACTACCCCCTGTAGTATCGGTCCTCTGGGACCTCTCAGGGCGACTGCTCGCCCCTGCATCACGCCCACTAGCGCCTCCCTCATCTCGTCGCCTACGACGGGATGATGCCGACTGCTCTGTCCCGTTGTCTCTCGTCCGATACGACGAGCCACTCGTCGGAGGCTCTGGTATTCGCCCACCAAGGCGGATAATCTCGCCCTCCATCTCTCACCGATGCCGACTCCACTCTGCCTCCCACCTATGGTAGTACGTGATTGCATCATCGCGCTATGCTAGCTGCACCCGCAGGAGATCCCTCTCTCGTGCAGCATCCGTATCACCCTCCTACCGATGAGACGTAGCCCCTACGCTCTCCCGCTCTGCCAACTATGTCCATAGGAGATCCCTCTCCTGCGTCATCTCCCCAAGCTCTCCATCTCGCCTCCGTAACACCTCCATCAATCGTGCTACCTCAGCGCGCAACCCCGCCTCTGTATCCCCCGGCCCGACCGGCTGCCTCGACCTCTCTGGAGCATCAGCCTGCTCCGGAGCATCCTGCATCTCTGGCTGCTCCTCATCCCCAAAGTCCTCTCCTGCATCTGCAACCTCCACCATATCCACATCAGTAGGAGCTCCCCAACCCTCTCCTGGTGCCTCTGCACCCTCTTCGCCTCCCGCTGCCTCATCCCCTCCCAATGGCCCCTCACCTCGCCATTGCCGGAGCGTCCACCACTCCTGGTACTCGGCAGTCACTCCGACATCATCCACGTCTGGAATGTCCAGTACTGTATCCGCCTCCTCCCCCAGTGGCTCGAGGATCGGCGTAGCTAGGGTCCTCTCATCGCTCCGACGCCGATAGACTACGGGTTCCCCAGGCAACCCCTGGCGTACCCCAAACTGTCGTGTCACTCAGAGATAGTGAAAGTACTCCTGCTCCGTCCCGTGTCGTCCAATGACCCATCTCCCCCTTCGGACCCACCGAAGCCACTCATCAGCCTCTGGCCATGCGGGACAATCCCGATATGGCCTCCATACCACATCTCCTGGAGTCAGTCATGCCAATGCATCTCTGTAATGGTCCACGTCTCCCACAAACCGCCGACTCTACCCCCGCTCCTCAGACCGATACCATAAAGCACCATAACCAATATCTCTGTCCACCATGTCAACCCGTGTAGTCCAGGGTAGCCCTCGTGGTCGCTCTACGGCTATATGCTGCCATGCCCAACACTGCAACAAGTAACTACAGCCAATCCCCTTCCGCCTTCGACAGCGGACCTCATACAACTCATCATATAATTGAGCCAAAAGCGTCTGGCCCCATCTCATGATCATCGGCTCTATCATCGGACAATCCACTAACTGCCACACCACCTCCAATAGGTTCCATGGGAACCTCGCTCCTGACGAGTCTGGCAGGAGCATGTTGGAAATGAGGCTCATGAGTAGTGCATGCCTCACTCCCAACACTCCCCTCGCATACCACCATCGTACCAGAATCCCCCCAATCTGACAATCCAGCTCCGCCCTCTCCAACGAGCTCATCCCATCCACATCCTCCCCGTGTCCAAAATACCGAGTCAGTACAGCCGTCCTCTGGCCTCGTGGCGTCGTCCGGATGGGAACCCCGTCTATCGAAATCCGGAGAATCCGATACACGTCCTCTAAGGTGACTGTCATCTCCCCTGTCGAAATATGGAAGGTGTTCGTCCGAACATCCCATAGGCCGATCAAAGCTGTAATGTACGCCCGATCCGCAACAACTGCATCCAATCGAGCCACATGCTTGAGCCCTAAGGCATCAAGCCACTCCCAGTCCTCCGCACTCAACGCCTCGCGGGCATTAGAAAAAATAGTCGGTACCCGATGTCGACTCTTCACCACCTGCACATCACAAAAAATAACACACATCAAAAACATGCATCAAATTACCATCACATGTACAAAAATGCATAACTGTACAGTAACATCTTTCATTCACATGTACATCCATTACAAAAAAAAAAAAACAACAATTTTTTGACATGGTTTACCTACGGTTTTACCTAAGTTTACCATTTCAAAAAAAAAAATTCATCAAGTTTTCATCTTACATTTCATAAAAAAAAAAAATTTGACATGGTTTACCTACGGTTTTACCTAAGTTTACCATTTCAAAACAAAAAAATTCATCCATTTTTCATTTTTAATTTCATAAAAATAACAAAAAATTGACATGGTTTACCTACGGTTTCGACCTAAGTTTACCATTTCAACAAAAAAATTCATCCATTTTTCATTTTTTAATTCCATAAAAATAACAAAAAAAATTTGACATGGTTTACCTACGGTTTCGACCTAAGTTTACCATTTCAACAAAAAAATTCATCCATTTTTCATTTTTTAATTCCATAAAAATTACAAAAAAAAATGGGCATGGTTTACCTACGGTTTCGACCTAAGTTTTACCATTCACATAAAAAAAAAAACATTTTTATAACCATGGTTACCCTAAGGTGTTACTCTAAGTTTCATTTTGGGTTTATCCTACGGTTTTCATCTAAGTTTCCATCGGTTTGCATCCACGTTTTATTTGGTTTCATGGTCTTTAATTCATTCACCTTTTAATTTAATTAATTAGGGTTCCATGTCTTAAACAAAAGAAAAACATAATAAAAACACATTTGCATTTTTCAAATTCAAACTCGAGGAGATAGTGCACTTACTGGTCTCGCCTCGGCTCCGCCGCTTGACGACCCGGTCTGTGCACTCATGGTGGCTGGAAAATCCGGCAGCGCTTCGCGTCAGAAAATCTACCTCCTCCTCCCCAGAGCTCCAAATCGCAATCGATGAACAGTGCAAATGAGCCAAATCCGTCATTTTTGCATATTTATACTTTTTTCTTGCTGGTAATCGTCCCTGACTGGAACGAGCACTTTTTCCTCGGAGGCACGCTCGTCCCACCCTAGGACGAGTACCATCATGGCGTTCGTCTCCCCGGGACGAATAAAAAAAAAAAAAATAAAACAACCAAACTATAAAAATGACAAATGCCAACAAAACCACTAAAAATTGCCGGACAAAAGTGCTCTTGCACTTAACCTCTTGGCATAAGAAAATTGATGTCGGGGTCTACCTTGTCGTTATCCTACTCCCCAAGAAGGCTACCATAGCCGGACCGCTCCACGGGAAGATGGATTTTCGCCAATGTTAACCCCAAATGGCATCCCAAAATGGGTTCACACCCACCAAAAATAGGTCAAAACAATCGAGAAACTGCTCGAGCATGCATCGGATAACATCTGAAGGCACCCTCACTTAAGTCATCTTGGGTCAAGCGACTCGTCGCTTTTCTCATGTCGGTCATTCCCTCATCGATTCGTCGCTTGAGGGGGTAGTCACACTTAGTTGCCAATCAACAACAATATACCCAATCTTGGAAATGACACGCATTCAAAGGATCATTGCAAAAGACAATCGCGCCCCTGCTTGGGGCAGCAAACAAGCAATTATCACAAACCGATCATATACTTGGCATTCGTGAATCATGAACTCAAGGTTCCCACGGACAAAAGGTTGCGCCCTTTGCCTATTCATGACTGATCAATGTCTAAGTTCAAGTAATACCTCACCGAACCAGGTTAATGCTTGATTTAAGTTCCTTAGCTCGTCAGAAGCAAGGATTCAAGAATGCGTGCCCTTTCCATACTTGGGGCATCAAGAGTTGGTTAGGTTACTGAGAAACCCTAATCATTAGTGCTTTGGTTATCTATTTTTGCTCAACACTGCACCATGTGCAACGCTTTCCAAAAAGGGGCATCTAGTAGACACCAAAACAACACCAATCCGATTATGTGACAACAAGCACTGATCGCACTAACACACACAGCCCCCAGGGCAGCCCCTAGAGGTTAAACAGTGGTTCTAACCACTCACACAATAGTTTTACAAGTCAAGGATCAATTTGGCATCTTTTAGACACTCAGCTACTTATTCGCCCCACCCAGGGACGAGTGCGGATTTGTACTCGTCTTACCCAGGGACGAGTGCGGATTGATACTCGTTTCACCCAGAGACGATTACCAGCGCTCGCTTCGGGGTGGGATGAACGCCAGGTTTGACCAACAAAAAGTCAGATCTCGGCGCATGACAACTCAGAACTGCCACTTAGCTTTTCTTGCATGGCATAGGAGTGCGAGTGAGTTCTTTTGACAACTCATATCTGCCAATTGACTCTCCCTTCACTGCATGGGAATGAGAGTGAGCTTTTTAAGACAACTCAGATTTGCCACTTAGCTATCCCTTCATTGCATGGGAGTGCGAGTGAGCTTTTCTAAACATACAAAGACATGCACAGAGGCAGTTAAGAAGCCCTTGATCAAGAAGAAGTCTTCTCTTCACAAAAAAGCATTCATGCAAAGAAACACTTTTGCATGTTAATTCAAAGAGACCCCTTGGGTCTATAAAATGGTGAGCTTCCTCACCCAAAAGATATACGAGAGAAGGAGCATTTTGAGCGACGAAGTGCTGCTAATTCACTTACTTGCGATTTGTGCTTTCAACATCCATAATCTCTTAATCGAAAGAGAGGTTATTGGGTGACTTTTGAAGGCACGAATCAAGAACCAACCCCGATTTTTCTGACCACAATATCCTACCAATTTGCCGACAACACATCACATCGGGTTTCGGACCCATCCCAAGCGGATTGGTGTCGAAACAAAGTTTCACCCGCGGGTGGTTTGCCTTCGGGCACCCCCGCTTTATTGCTTTTGGTGACTATTTCTTTTGTAGTATTTAGCTAGTTTCATGTTTATGCTTTTGTCAAGTTTTCAGTTTATTTAGACTCATTTTAACCATCGTTAGATTTATCTTTTATTTTTCATACACAGGTGCTACCGATTCTTTGTTTGTTTCTTTGAACGCAGATTTGCAGCATTAGAGGAGCAAGCGAGGAATCTACCTTTACCAACGCAAGCGGCGACAACGTTTTGGTTCGCCCATCTTATATGTGGGCACGCGGAAGAAGGAATTCTGAAACAAGTTGTAAAAGACCAACATTTAACGCTCCTATCCCCTAAAAAGGAAGGAGACGCATTGTAACACAAATTTGAAAAGCATATCAATAAAAGGGCCGTATTTTATATTGCTTTGATATCTTGTGTTCATGTTCTTTCTTTTTACGCATTTTTCAATAACATAGGGTTTAAGCGTTATTTTAGTTTCGTTTACATTGCATTTTTAGTCTATCCTTTTTGTTTTCGGAATCTCGTGTTTTCATTACCATTTTGTTATTTTTTTCACTCCATTCACTACCCTAATCGTTATTGTTGTTAGACGTAAATCCTGACGAAGTGTTCTCTCCAAAGTGTTTAGGGGAAGTTACGCCCCACGCATGAGGAAAGACCTTCTATGGTAGGTGTCATAAACAAAATGATTCCCTTTCAGTACCGCCTATGTACCACTTATCGTTATGCTCTCATGTACCTATAGTCTCCCTCACGTAAGGGCGGGTATTTCGAGAGGTTCGGTATAAAGGCCTGGTAGGTATAAAGAAAGGGGGACCATTTGGTGTTATAAGGAACCCTCATTATGGCCACTATCCACAAGTACCTGAATGATACTCAGTTACTAAAAGGTTCCAATTACACACCATGGAAAACAAAAATGAAGGCTATTCTACAAATGGAAGATTTGTGGGATGTTGTCTCTAGCACAAAAACAAAACCTTCACCATCAGCCAACACAACTCAACCTACATGACCAACTGCAGAACATATTGCATTTGACAAGAAAGATAGTAAGGCAAGAGTGCTCATCTTACTTGCTATTTTAGATGAAGTTCAACCTCACATAGCTGACAAAGAACATGGTAAAGAGGCATGGGATGCCCTTAAGACCATCTATGAGGGTAAGAATGATTCCACCATTCTTCACCTTCAATCTCAACTTCACAGTTTGAGTATGAAGCATGGAGAGATAGTTGAACTATTTCTTTGCAGAGTGGCTGAGTTGAAGTCAAAGTTGAATTCTATGGGAGAGACTGTAGAAGATAAGCTCCTCACTTCAGTGATTTTGAGAGCTTTACCTGATTCATACAGAATGTTGATAACTTCCCTTCAAGTGTCACAAAGACAAGTTACCTTTGTTGAGTTGGTCAATTTGCTTCAGGAAGAGGAGGCCCACCAACTACACAAAGATGAAGCTTCTAATACAACCCTCTATTCCAACAAGAAGGGTTCTAAGAAGAAAGGTAATTTTTAGAAGGGAGGAAATTCTTCCAAGGATTCCAAGGGAAAACAACCTCAACAACAGAAGAGATATTGCAAAATTTGTGATAAGGATACCCATGACACCAATAGGTGTTGGTACAAGAACAAACAACCTAAGAACAAGGGCCATAACAAACCACAAAACAAAAACAAGCAACCCAAGGTGAATGTTGTTGTTGAAGAATTAGATTCAGATTCTGAGTGGGCACACAAGGTGCTCATGACTACCACAACCTCCAAGCAAAAGGATCATGTGTGGTATGTTGATTCTAGCGCCAATAAACACATGACTGGTGACAAGTCATGGTTTGAGACATATGAAGCCAAGGAAGGTAAACCCGTAACTATTGTTGATGATAAAACCTACAAGGTTCAGGGTGAGGGTATAGTTTCAATCAACCTTCCAGATGGAAAATGTCAGATTGATAGAGTCCTATATGTTCCAGGATTGGCGAACAATTTGTTGTCAGTCACTCAAATCTTGGATAAGGATATGGTTGTTGATTTTTGTGTTGAGGATGGAAAGAAGTGTTGCTTTATCACCAAGAGGGGTAAACACATCGCAACAACTTCATACAAGCATGGCTTGTTTGCATTAGATGCTATCTCCACCCCTCATGTTGCCATGGCAGTCTCTACAAAGGAGGCAACTTCACTTTGGCACAAGAGATACGAGCATCTAAGTTCTGGATATTTACTTGAGCTAAGTAAATATGAGATGGTAAAGGGCCTTCCCTCCCTTTCCTCTACATTGCCAGTGTGCTCTGATTGCTTAGTAGGGAAGCAACATAGAGTACCATTTGAAAAGAGCTCTTCACGAGCAAAGAAACCTTTGGAGTTAATTCACACCGATCTGTGCGGTCCTTTCACACCAAACAGTTGTGGGGGGAAGAGGTACTTTCAGTTGTTTGTAGATGACTACTCATGGAAGATGTGGGTTTTCTTTCTTCATCTAAAATCAGAAGCTTTCAGTTACTTCCAACAATTCAAGAAATTTGTTGAGAAGGAGTCAGGGACTTCTATAAGGACCCTCCGCTCAGATCGAGGGGGGAGTTCACCTCTAAGGAATTTTCCTCATATTTGACTGCACATGGGATCAAGAGACAACTCACTACTGCTTATACTCCACAGCAAAATGGAGTTGTTGAGCGGAGGAACCGTTCCATCATGGAAATGGTTCATTGTATGCTAACAGGAGCCCATCTAGAGCAATAATTTTGGGTAGAAGTTGTCACCACAATAGTGTACCTACTGAATAGGGCACCCACAAAGGCCCTAAAGGGAATAACTCCACAGGAAGCATGGAGTGGTCGAAAACCCTCCATCTCTCATCTACGTATTTTTGGATGTAAGGCTTTTATGCACATACCAAAAGAAAAAAGGAAGAAGCTAGATGAGAAGACCTTGCAATGTGTTCTTCTTGGATATGATGAGCATTCTAAGGGTTATCGGTTGATTGATCCTTTGACCAAGAAGATTCATATCAGTAGAGATGTTGTTTTTGATGAAGCTTTCACATCACAAAACACATCCGATGTATACCTAGATTTTGAGGAGTCTAAGGTTGAGAAGTCTCCTTCTTCTTCTTCGCCACAAAAAAATATTCCTAAGTGGTATACAAGTACTATCAAAGACTCAAATATATCCACACCACCAGATATGACTTTGAATAGACCTCGTACTCGTAGTATGGCTCGACAAGAGAAAGCTACAACAGAGACTACTGAGGTTGATGATCTTTGTCAATCCTTTGAGGAGCTTTCTGTAGATACAGAGAGAGAAACAAAGGATATGGAAGTGGATGATGATAGGGTTTTTATGTCTTCACTTGATGAGCATGAACCCACCACAGTACAAGATGCTCTTAGTGAGCCACAATGGAAGGCTGCTATGGATGCAGAGTACATGTCTCTGAAGAAAAATTAGACTTGGAAGCTTGTTGATCTACCGCATGGAAAGAAGCCCATTGGCTGCAAATGGGTGTACAAAGTAAAGTACAAGGTAGATGGAACAATTGATAAGCATAAGGCCCATCTTGTTGCAAAGGGCTATGCACAAAAAGAAGGCATCGACTATGAGGAAACTTTTGCACCTACTACTCGGATGACTACCATTCGAGTTCTTTGTGCTATGGCAGCATAGTTCGGGTGGAAAGTACATCAGATGGATGTCAAGAGTGCCTTATTGAATGGTGATCTCAAAGAGGAGGTCTATATGTCACAACTTGAAGGATTTGAAGTGGAAGGCCAAGAGCAAAAAGTTTGCAAATTGGTCAAGTCCTTGTATGGTTTGAAACAAGCTCCACGAGCTTGGTACATTAAGATGGATGATCACCTATTGCAACATAAATTTAAGAGAAGTCCATCAGATGCAAATCTCTATTTCAAGAAATAAGGTTCTGAAATAGTGTTACTTGTACTCTACGTGGATGATCTGATTATCACAGGTAGCTCAAAAACATTGATAACTATCGTCAAAAGTGACTTGTGCAAATATTTTGAGATGACAGATCTTGAACTTCTCCACTATTATCTTGGCTTGGAAGTGAACCAGAAGAAGCACCACATCAAGGTGTCACAGAAAAAGTATGCCAAGACATTGTTAGAAAAGTATCGCATGACTGATTGCAAGCCAATGGCAACTCCAATGGAATCAGGGCTTTAGTTATCGTGGTATGATGATTCACCTCAGGTAGATGGTACTCTCTATCGCCAACTGATCGGGAGTCTCATATATCTGACAAACACTAGGTCAGATATCGTGTTTGCTATAAATTATCTTTCGAGGTTCATGCAGGAGCCTAAGGTCACTCATTGGAAAGTAAAAAAATGTGTTCTTCACTATGTTCGTGGTACTATTGAGTATGGCCTAGAGTACAAGAAGAATGATCAATTCTTCTTGCAAGGATACACGGACTCCGACTATGTCGGATCATATGATGATCGAAAGTCAACTTTAGGATATATTTTTCATCTTGGATCCGGTCCTATCTCTTGGCACAACAAGAAGCAACAGGTGGTTGCTATTTCATCTATAGAGGTAGAGTATCATGCCACACGTGAAGCAGTGTGTGAGGCGATATGGTTGCATCGCATCTTGACAAGTATGGGTCTTCCATCCAAATCTCCAATTCACTTGTTTTGCGACAACCAGGGTGTTTTGAAGCTCGTTAAGAATCCAGTGCATCATGAACGTACCAAACACATTGACACTCAATGTCACTTCATTCGAGATGAAGTTCCAAGGCACAAAATTCAGCTTCAATACATTCCCACCAATGAACAAGTTGTGGATATTTTCACTAAGGCACTTGCACGTGTCAAATTTGAGTTGTTTCGCAACTCCCTTTGTATTTCAAAATAATGTAATAAGGGGGGGATGTTAGCGTATAGTTGTATTTATTCCATTATTTAATTAATGGGATATTAATAGGGTTAGCATCTATATTGTTAGCTACCTTAGTGGGAGGAGTTATTTTGGGTTTATTAGATCCAATAATCACGGGCTAATTTAGTCCTAGTTTGTACTATATATTATTTAGAGATTAATACAAACTTGTTCATTCTACTAATAGAGGCACTGCAAGTCAAGATGACGATCATGCAGAGGGACATTGACCTGCTCCAAGAGGACAAGTCCAAGAAGCTAGAGGGGTTGTGGGGAGCCCTAAACATAACACTTATAGAGCAAGATATGATGAGGGTTGAGGCCAATCGCTACAGGGCGGAGATGAGCCATTTGGAGTGGGAGTGACAATAGGCCTAGGCAGAGGGGATGGTTGTCATAAGTGATAGCCAATAGGATGCTACTATAGGAGCTGCAAAAGGCGAGGGAGAGGTTGGAGGCATCTATTTGGAGGGAAACCTTATACTAGATGTACTTTTAGGCAATTCTAGCAAAGAAAAGGGTGACTGTGTCGTCCTCCTTATGGTCACGGAGTAGGTTATGGACCGTTTCATGATTCGTGAACATGCCCCACAAGGACCACCTCCAATAGGTAGAGTACAAGAGACTAGCTCATAGAACTAGGGCGAGAATCAGGATGACATACCATTTTTTAGTGTGACATTCTTCCCTAGGCTAGGAGATGATCAAGTGTGCCAGGATTCTATTGTGGCACACTGATCCGACTGACATGCTCTATTTTGAGTAATATATCATGTTGGAGTTTATAATTATGTGTTTGTGAATTTTATGTGTTTGCAATTTTTTTGATTATGCATGAATAAATAGACAAAGGAACAAATGAAAAACATAAAAAATGCATACAACTAAATAATGCATACTATATGAACTTAACTAATGAATGCATGACTAGATGACTGGATTGGAAGCATAAAAAGGTGTTGGAAGAAAGAAAAGAAGAGAAAAAAGAAGAAACAAAAACAACACTCTAGCCAAATTTACACCCTATAAAAATGGATCGCGAATTCATCTCAGAGTGAATTCTAGGGCACAATTTTGGCAAAAAGGAAGAAAAAAAGAGAAAAAGTGAAAAATAAGAAGGTGAACAAAGGTCAAAGAAAGCAAAAAAATATGCTTAGAGTATGATATTTGAATTAGTGTAGATCGCAAGAGGTTAGTGTGATCAAACGATCATAACCCAAGAAAAAAAATAAAAGAAAAGAATATATGGAGTGAAAACTTGTGAGGATGTATGCTCACAAATAGCTGGGGATGGAGTGAAACTTGATATGGGTGTAGTGCTCGTGAGTGACCATGAATCTATCCTACGAAAGTGTTATGCTCGTTGAAAAGAACAAGTTGATGGAGTGATACCTACTATGGGTGTGTACTCGCTAGTGGATGTATGTGGAGTGATACCCACTAGGACGTGTGCTAGAAAATGGTATAAGTGGAGGTTGATACTCATTGGCAGCCATGAAGCTACCTATGTGGGGTGTAGTGCTTGCTGAGTCAAAAGAAATGCAACTTGATAGGGGTGTTTTGTGTGCATGTGCTAGTGAGAACAAAGCAATGTTTGTGCCTTGTTTGAAATTTCAATGGCTAAGAGATGTGCAAAGAATAGATAGTGGTCGTACAGACACCATAAATGATATCCATGTGATATCTATCCTGTCCTACGAGGATCCCTTAACAATCAAGAGATCAAACAAGAAAAAGTGTGAGCAAAAAAAATATGTGTAGATAGAAGAAGGAACATATATCCTTTGTCTTGGAGAAAAGAAGAATGATTGAAAACTTGCAAAGGACAAGGATATACAAGATATGAAGAACAATATCCCTTGACTTGGAGAAATTTTTATGATTATTAATACTTTCAAGGTCAAGGAATATTCCCTAGGTTGGGTATTTTCTAAGCATCAATGACCTAGTATGAGTGCAATGCATATGAGCTAAAACCTAACTAAGTTTCATCACTTATTGCAAAGTCCTCAAAATATACATGATAAAGCAACAAAGAGTAACTATATGATAAGCATAAGTGCAAAAAATATGGTATGTCAAGCAATCCATGCAATGTATGACAAGCAACCATGCAGTATGAGCAAGCAAACCGATGCAAGCTAGCACAAAAAAAAATAAAAGTAAAACAAGAGAAGAATATATACAAAAAAAAGGAGAACAAAAGAGAGATGATGTGAATTCATGAATTATAATGTTTTAGATGCATAATTTTCATTGGTTATTTAAAATATTTACCGTCTAATATTGCTAAATGGTAGGCTCTTGAGTCAAACTTGGCCTTTATGACAAAGGGTCCTAGCCAATTGGGCTAAAATTTGCCTTTTAGATCTATGCAAGCATTAGTGTTCTTCTGGTATTCCTTGAGAAAAAGGTCCTCAACTTCAAAAGAATGAGTGCAAACCTTCTTGGAATAATATTGCTTGAGCCTATTCTGATAGGCTAGAATATGCTCAAAGGCATGGATGCACTTTTCATCCAATAGCTCCAATTGGTTTAGACGATCTAAATGATACTTTTCATCGGCCAAGGCATCTTGCAACAATATATGCAAGGACATGACCTCTAGCTCGAAGGAGAAAATCGTCTCAATGCCATAGACCAAGACATAAGGGGTTACACCTACATGGGTTCACACACTAGTACGATAGGCCCACAAGGCAATATAAATTTGGATATGCTAGTCACAACCAGTATTACTTACCAACTTCTTAAGGATATTAACTGAGGACTTGTTGGATGCTTCAACTTGAATTTTACCCTAAGGGTAATACAAAGTTGACCATCAATGTTGAATCTTGTACTTTGCACAAATTTTATGGATATCCTTATTATTGAAAGAAGTGCAATTTTCAGAAACAGTTATCGAAGGAATCCCATACCTACAAAGGATTTGGTTGAAGATAAACTTGGAGACTTAAGTTCTAGTAATTGTGGTCGGGGGCATCGTTTTGACACACTTGGTGAAGTACTCTATTGTTGTAATGATAAACTTGTGATCATCATATGACATAGGGTTAATCTTCCTGATAATGTCCAATCTCCACATGGAGAATGACCAAGGGAAAGAAATAATTTGAAGGTTTTGAGAATGAGCATGAACAAGGTTATCATGGAATTGACACTAGTTGTAGCATTGAACATAATCACATGCATCTTTTTTCATGGAAGACCAATAGCAACTGATTTGAAGGAGCTTCTTGGAAATGACATTGCTACAAAAATGACCTCCACATGATCCTTCATGAGATTCACTATGGAATATTCAAGCTTCATCAGAGTTAAGGCATCGTAAGAGGATGCCCTCAAAAGAGTGCTAATATAAATTATTGCCAATTATAACAAATCAACATGCTCTTTTTTACAAAAGCTTGCATTTATTGCAATATAAGCAATAAGGAATCAAACCATCTTTAAGTAATTTAAATATGTCTATGTACCAAGGCGTAGAATGAGAAACTTTGATAATTGGGACATCTAATGCAACAAGGCTAGAGCTAAGGGTTGTGGGTTCTTAGAGTTGTTGGATAATAATCATTGCTTGATCATATTATAATTCCAAGGGGATAAGAGATGAAACAATGACCTGGCATTTGCATGGCGGTTGGAGAATCTAGGGATAGACTATGGTTACCTTATTCAAGGTCGATAAGAGCTTGGTGATAATGTTCTTGTAAGGTTTTAGCTTATCATATCGAGTTTGATAAACTTAATTGAGTTGATTAACCACAAGTTTAGAGTCACTAAATATAGAAAGGACTCTAACCTTCAAGGCTAAAGCAACCCTAAGACCTAAGACCAAGGCTTCATACTTTGTAGTATTATTAGTGTAAGAGAAATGAAGCTTGAAGGAAATGGGGATGAGTTGTTTTAGAGGGGTGACTAGAATGATTCTAGCCCCAACACACTTTAAGCAATGAGCTCCATAAAAAAACAAAGTCCAAGACTCAAGCTCTTCTACTTCTAAGCTATAACACTCATCGAGAAACTCGATGACTAGGGGATGGGAAGACTCTAAGGGGGCAACAACTAGTTTGTCAACAATCATATGAACTTTAATAGCCTTTTGACCTATGAATGTTAAGTCAAATTCACTAATGGATAGAACCCACTTAGTGGCTCAACCTGAAAGGTGGGACTTTGACATTAAGTAGTGAAGAGGATCAAACCTTACAACTACTAATATCTTATGGCTAAGCATGTAGTGTCTCAACTTTTGAAAGGCAAAAACTACAAAAAGGTAAATATTCTCTAAGGGAGTGTATCAGGTTTCATAGCTAACCAAGGTTCTATTGATATAGTAGATAGCTCGCTCTTTGTTTTGATCATCATTCGAAGCAAGCATAGCCCTCAATTATTAGGTTGTGGATGCTATGTAAAGCATTAAATTATTATCGACCTAGGGGAAATAAGGACAAGCAAGGAAGTGATATATTTATTGAGTTCATCAAAGGATTTATGATACCGAATATCCCACTTGAACACAATATATTTCTTAAGAATCTTAAGAAAGGGCTGAAACTTATTGGCTAATTGGGCTACAAAGCAACGAATAGTTTGAAGTTTTCCTTGCAAGCTATATAACTTGATTAGGTTAAGGGAAGGAGGTATGCCAATAATAGCCACTATTTTAGTGGGATCAACTTCAATGCCTCACCTAGAAACTATGAAGCCTAAAATATTTCTAGATGTGACTCCAAATACACACTTGGAGGGCTTAATATGAACTTTGTATTGTAAGTCTTCGAAGATACGTCTTAAATATTGAGCATGTGTTTCTTGATTTATGGAGCAACCAAGAAGATCATCCACATAGTCCTCAATAATGTCATGCATCAAGCCATGAAAAATATATATCATGACCCTTTGGTATGTAGTACCAAATTTTTTCAAGCCAAAAGGCATGACTTTATAACAAAAGGTACCCCATGAAGTTATGAAAGTTGTCTTGCGATGGTCTTCAAGGGCAATCATGATTTGATTGTATCTTGAGAAAATGTTGGTCACGAATCTACCTAGTTACAAAGTCTATGCCTTATGCACCCTAGACCCATCCAACATTAAAATTCCATAGGAGAGAAATGTCCTCTGGGCCAATCTCCAGAGAGGGCTAACTCCCTTTCTAATCTCCTTTGGTTGAAAGCTTAGGAAAACAAGAAAGAAATAGGGAAATATGGCTATAAGCTGGAAATATTGGATGGGGATAGACTAACAACCGAAATTACACCAAGTAACAATTAACAACATACAATGGAAAAACAAGCACACAAAATTTTAGCAGTTATGCAATGAAAACCTCTCATGGGTATCTTAGTGTTCATTCATTTAATAACAAAATCAAATTCAGAAGTAAAATTTAAACACAACAAATAATAGGACACAAAGAAAATTTATCAAGTACAAGACCACTCAAAGAACCAGAAGTTGAAGCATTTCTATTGATGCAAAAAATTTGGAATATTTTTTTGTAGAATGTCCATCCTCCTTTTACAATGAAAAATGATTAGTATTTATAGAGGGTTGCACCTATTTCATTTAATGCGCTTACAAAAAAAATATTGGTAGATCAAAAACCAGTGAGAATAATTTCCTCCTTGACATCAGTGATATTCTGGTCAAAATATTTTGCATGGAAACTACGATCCAGCTTTGGTGAGAGAATCATATAGAGAAATTGACAAGATTAAATGCTACGAAGTAACCTTGGACATCGGTGCCTTGAGACATAGCAAAATCACCTAAAATTTGGGAGCTTGATCATTGAATTTGCTTCACCTCTATGCCTTGAAAATATATTTTCGCTCGAAGAGTCCACTGAGCATTAAATCTGCTTTGAAAACTGGCAAGGTTTATAGGTGGTGTATTAGAAATAAACAAAAATTGCCTCTGATCCTACCATGTTGAAGCGAACATCTTGGAAGCGCTGCCTGCATTGCTCCAAGAATTAAACTTATTCTTTGCCTCTTTCCAAGAGAATATGCAAAATCACACCTTTGAAAGAAACATACCTGTGAATTTAACACCAAATAATTGATTTCACCCAAGAATGGGGTGAAACAACCTTTTTTGGGGCAACAACGAGAGACAACGCTACTTGGTTTGACATCTTAGAAATTTTACCCCTTAATTCTCTTCTTTACAATCAACTTTTTTACTTTTGCCTCAAAGGAGGGTGACAAAGAATTTCATCCCTCTGGAGAGGCGACATCACTTTTAAATTTGACGTAGAGCGTTGCACACCGCTTTCACCCAAAATTGAATCTTAAAACCCCATTCACCCCCTGGAAAGGCGAAACCACATGGTGCCTCTCCATAGAGGCAACTTTGATTTGTTGCACTTTAAACTTGGCACCAAGCGCTACCTTTTACTTCTACCCAGTCGTAGATGAAATCATCAATTACATTAAGGCGGGCCCCCATGACGTCAACCTTCTTTCTTGCCTTTAAAATATTCAAAATTCCTTTTCGCCCCAAAGAGGGGCGACAATGAGTTTCACCCCTCACTTGGGGTGAAACCGCTCTTTAAAATTTTGCATTGATTCGCCCACGTTGGGCCCACACCATACCTTCTTTTTAAAACCTTTTCATTGTGTTTCTGATGGAATATTTTCAACATATCCTCCTTAGTCCTAAGTATTAAGTCCTAGTATTTAGTTTTAGTTTAATGTTTTGATTTACATATTTCTAGTTAATTTTATTAGCATACATTGAGGTTTTGGCTTGGTTGGTCAATGTTTGACCATAGTCCAAGATTAGCATGTTGTTAGGATAAGAGCTATCTTTAAGTTAGTTTGTTGTAATAAGTTTAAGAGGATTTCTCTCAACCATCGTGTCTATTTTTAGTTCTTTCAAGAACTATAAAACTATGTAATGCATTGTTGATCAATAGAAAAATTTCACCATTGTTTCTCATTTAGTATCAGAGCAGGTTTGCTAAGACGGATTAAAACTTGTGGAGAGTGGCGTGAAGAGATTTGAAGCATGCACTTTGTCAGAGAAACTCAAGTGGCCAACACTCAACAGAGTTGCAAGGAAGAGCTCGAGTAAATAATTAATATATCATTCATAATGAGGTATTTTATTATTAAATTTTTAGGGTTGTTAGATAATTGTATCAAGAGGATGCAGTCAAAATTTCAGGTGATTTGGAGCTAATTTTCTGATTTTATTAGCATTTTGAGTTTTTTAATAAAATGGTTGTATAAGGTGTAATATAGGGTATTTGATTCTCAAATTTTAGGATAAATATTATTTAGATAAAATAATAATTCAGACAAAATTTCAGATCATTTGGATATGTATTGATTGATTTGTGTGAATATTGATTTTTTCTTCAAAAATCCTAGATCCGGGATTGTGATAAAAAGGGAAAAAGTAAATGATCACATATTTTTCACCTTTGTGAATTTTATTCTTAAATTTAGAGGGTTTTCATATTATTATCTCAGGAATACAGAGTTTAATTTTCAAAAATTTTGGAGTTGTATGGATTTATTTATGTGAAAACATTGAAGTTGTCTCAAAAACACTCTAAGATCTAGAAAGGGCAAAAGTAAATTGATCACATATTTCTCATTTGTGTGAATTTGGATCTGAAATTTAGTGGATTTTCAGATAAGTATATCAAAATTCTACAGGAAAAATTTTATTTTGTTTCAATCAGTATTGGCCGATTTATGATAAATTGGGTGCTTGAGACTTTGGTAAATAAAAGGAAGCCATGTATGCAGACTTGGTTGTACCAAAATTTGATGGAGATAATTATGCTATTTGGAGCATAATTATGAAGAACTTCTTGAAGGCTCAAGACTTATGGGATATAGTTCAATAAGGCTATGAGGAACCCACTTGGAGCAAGCTACAAGGTGAGGAGAGAAAGAGAAGAAGGAGCAGCAATATGCAAATTGCTTAGCTCTTATGGATTTGAGGAGAGGAATGGAAAATAATGTTTTTCCTCTCATAGCCAATTGTAGATCAGCTATAATGGCATGGCAAGTTTTGAAGGATGCTTATGGGTTTGATGAGGATACCGATAAAGCCATATGTGATAATCATGAATATTGTTTAAGCAAGGAGGAGCCTTGCTTCCTTGAAGAAGTTTCTGAATTAGATCCTTTTGAAGGAGCTTTTGAAGAGTCTTGTGAAGACTCATATGAAGGTATGTATTTTGTAGAATACATACATTCTTATAATGGAGAATTATTTCTTGAAGAGCAAGACATACTTGAAGAAGAGCCTTGTGTGAAAGAGAGAAAATAATCCCTTAATGGAGAAGAGGATAAGAAAGAGGAAGAGCCTTGTACAACTTTCATTGGAGAGAGTTATTGTGAGACACCCATAGTTGCAGACATGTCTTGTAATGGCATGGAAAATTGTAATAGTCAATTATTTCTTTTAGGAGGAGAAAAAGTTGAAAAGAAAAATTGTACTAAAGAATTTTTTGCAAGAATGGTATGCTTTGAAAGCATTCACATTGATAGCAAAGAGGAAGAAGAATTTGAAGATAAAGGAAGAGAAACACTCACATTGGAGTGTTCCTTTCTTGAAGATCACCAAGGTGAGATGTATGATGAAGAATATCTCATGAAGGAGACATATGAAGAAGAGTGTCTTATGGAGAAGACACCAAATCAGCTATTTGTTGAAGAATACTTCATGGAGAATGCATCTACAATTCTCATGGAGGAGAATAAAGAATATGATGATGGAAAAGCAATGTTCATGGAAGACTATTGACTTATTTTTGTTGAAGACCATTCACTTGGAATGGATGTGTGCTCTCTTGAAAGATCAAATAAAGTAATGTGGGATGATGATCCACAAGAAAATTTTGATGAAGAGGAAATGGAAGCTATAAGCTTCTTGTTAGAAGATCACTCATCAAGGGTGAAGGATGTGTTGGGTGAAGAAAAGACCCCACAAGACTCCCTCATTTGGGAGATGGAAAGTGAGAAAGAAAATGGGATAGAAACAGAAAATGAAAATGAGATTGCTGATTTTCTTGTTGTAATGGCAAAGAAAACATCACTCATGGATGATGATCACTCACTTGGAGTGACTACATTGCAGAAAGAGAGTTGTCTTGAAAAGGCAACAATGTATAATTGCTTGAATGAATGGTGTTTCAACACACCAACATGGATTGAACAAAGGAGGAGAACTCTTAGTGAAGAGTTGATGGTTGATCTTGAAGCAACATACCTTGAAGGAGAACTGCTACAAAATAGCTTTATGGGAAGCACCAAATCTACTCATACTAAAGGTAATGTTTTTATGATTAATGATTTGTTTTTTGTGAGCAAGAATGAAAAGAAAGGCAATTGTCTCATTGAGACAACTTTGATGAAGAGTCTTCTTGGAGAGAATACAATGATGGAGAACTTGGGTCACATGGATCAAAATGATGTGTTGAAAATTCCTTGGGAGAAGGATTCTTGTAAAGTCATTGTTGTGAGAGAATATTTGTGTGAGGAGCAACTTTATGTTGCATATGTAGTTGGTCATTATATGGCCATATTTATTGTGATATTTTGTGTGGAAATATGTGAAAGAGTTGTATGGTATAATCATCTATGTGAGATGATTAATTTTAAATACTCATGTGGAGTATTGTTTAGTGTTGAAGATGTAAAAGAAGATCAAAATGTGAGAGCATGGTTTAAAGACCATAATGATAAAGATGTAAGAGAGTGGTTGCTGAAAACCACAAGAGGAGATACTTTTGTTGAAGGGGGAGCTAATCAACAAAAGAAGGCACTCAAGCATTTGCAGAAAATTCCACATGAAGAGTGGAAGGAGTGCCACCATAAGTATTTTGTAAATTCTGATTTCTTGATTCAAGATTGGAGGAAACGTAAGAGAAATATTTTCTTCCAACTCTGTGATGCTTAAATAACTCTTGCATGAGTGTCTTTAGCATCAAGGGGGAGAATGTTGGAATATTTTCAACATTTCCTCCTTAGTCCTAAGTTCCTAGTATTTAGTTTTAGTTTAATGTTTTGATTTACATATTTCTAGTTAATTTGATTAGCATACGTTGAGGTTTTGGCTTGGTTGGTCAATGTTTGACCATAGTCCAAGATTAGCATGTTGTTAGGATAAGAGCTATCTTTAAGTTAGTTTGTTGTAATAAGTTTAAGAGGATTTCTCTCAACCACCGTGTCTATTTTTAGTTCTTTTAAGAACTATAAAACTATGTAATGCATTGTTTATCAATAGAACAATTTCACCATTGTTTCTCAGTTTTGCCCCAAAGAGGGGCGATGGGGAGTTTCACCCCTCACTTGAGGCGAAAGCCTTTTTAATCTTCAGATTTAATTTGTTGGTGCTCGACTCACAAAACATCACTTAAAATTCTTCTCTACGCTATATTTTACCCCAAAGGTGGAACGAAAAGGAGTTTCGCCTCCACTTGGGGCGAAAGATATTTTAAATTTTAATCTACGACCACTTGCATTTTTTTTAAACATAAATTTTGCCCTGAAGAGGGGTGACAAGGGTTTTTTCCCCTCAATTGGGATGAAAGCATTCTGTTCCTCCATTTTAAACTTGAGGCTTTTTGCTTCCTTTGCTCCAATGGGTGATTTTAATCCTTTGAATCATGTTTCGCCTCCAAGATGGGTGAAAGTGATTTTCGTCCCTCGATTGGGGTGAAACTACTCCCATCCCTCCCTTCAACCTGCTTTTGAATTAGAGCACGATTTTCATATTTTCTAGGGTAAACTTCCTTTACAAGTGCAATTTGGGGTGAAAGCGCCCAACTTCGTTGCTTCTTCTTTCTGAAGCGCTTCTCCCTTCAGAATCGATTCCTTGTCGACGCTTTTGTTCCTTAGAAATTTTTAAACAAAATTCTTCATTGCATTCATGATTTTCATGTTATTTACAATAATGAAATATTATTTTAAAAATGCAAAAACACAATAAAATGAATATCATAACTGCACCTTTCTTTAGTAAATTTATCAAAATTTTACAACCAACATTCAATAAAATTTCAATGTGGAGAAGTTACAAAACTACCAAAAAAAAACATCCATTAACAAAAGCATTTGACATCCGATGAAAAAATCTACTATCATATCTATATTAGGGAGAGGAAAATCATCCTTGAGATTTGCTAAGTTAAAGTTCTGAAAGTTGGTACATACTATGATTATCCATTCCTTATTAGCCATAGGAATGATGTTGGAGATCCAATCAAAATAGTCGATCATCTTTATATAAGCAACGCCAAGGAGTTTTTGGAGCTCCTCCTTGACTAGTAGGGCCACCTTAGGATGCATCTTCCTAAGTTTTTTCTTAATGGGTTTAACATTGGGTCTAACTACTAGGTGATGCATGACTAGGGAGGGATCAAGCCCTAGCATGTCGGTGTATGATCAAGCAAAAATATCTTGAAATTAGGTCAATAATTTGGTCAATTGTTCTTGCTCGTCCATGGACAAGGATTTTCCCTGTTTAAGGAGTCTAGGGCTTTCCTAAGAACCTATATTAATGTTGAGGGTCTCCTAAATAAGGATGTGGGATTCATCATCATAGTGAGGAGGGGCAGGGATCACTCGTAGTTGCTCAAGATCTTTAGGAGACATAGGAATAAGATCCACTTAAGAACTAGTTGACTCAACATGGGAAACACAAGGGACCGACCCATCAAAGAAGAAGCTATTTCGAAGGGTATCTTCATGATCCATATTACAAAGAGTATCTCCTTCAGCATAATCCCTTGGGGTTGCAACTTACTCAAGGTACAACAAAGTTATCACATTGTAAAATAATATGTTAGAGAGAGAAGGAGGTCCCTTATCCTCATTACTCCATTCTAAGCCATGATGATCCATGAATTCAACAAAGGTGACAACTTGATCATCATCAGTTGGTAAAGGTTGGTTTTTGTTGGGGATGTAACCTATACCACATCTCCCAGGCCAAATATTGACTTCCAAAGACTCTTGAATGTCTTGTTGTTGTGGCCCCAAACCCTTACCTACATAGCATATACTAGATAGGATCTGCTTAGGAAATGGATAATCATGGATAGATAATAATGGGAAAGGGTTATCTCTACTGAAAAGGGGTTTCTACCATGATTCTTTTCTTTGTGGGATGATATCATGTAGGCAAAGGTATACATACCAATGCATACTAATTCATACTTTTTATGGGGTAAACTCTTAGTTTGGTGTGAAGGTGATAGCTTGGCTAGATCTAGAAGAGGAATTTCAAACAAATGATTGGATTGATCTTGTGATGAGATTATGATTGATGGTTCCTCACTTATCTTGAAATTCTCAAACTCCTTGGTGATTTGAGAATTTTTATGAAGAGAAATAGATGGACATAAATTGATGTTAGATTGGGCTTGCTCAACCATTGAACAATATTGGAATGGATAAGGGTTACCTTGGATGGTGATAAGCTGATTTTTTAATTCATACTTTATGTAGATACAGAATCAAACAACACCAAATAACTAAACTTAAATAAATGAACAACTAAAGAAAAATAAACACATGTGATTGCATAGAATTAAATTTTATTTTTATTGTCGGGTGGATTTCTAATATTACAACCAAATATGCCCCAGATTGGGGTTTTACAAAGCTTTATTGCTCAACACAATAATCTCAATATGCTAAGGTTCTCTGAAACCCTAGCCAATAAATTAGGGTGATGCCTTCACACTCGATCGATCCCAACATAAGCGAGTGATCTTTAGATATCCATTGATCAGACCACTCCAGCTTAAACAACTACTCAATACCTGTATATCTCCAGATCTACATGCAGAGAATGAAAAAAGAGGATTAGTAGTAACTGTGAGGGCTCTAATGTGTGAGACCCTCAGAAATAAATAAAAACCCTAAATACCAAATGATAAACTACATGCACATATGGAAATAATAAAAATAAATACAATAATGGAATATTTACCTTGTTAAATTATCACTTTCTGATTTCTCATTGTTATCATTGTAGGAAACAGATGCACAGATGGCCAAGAAACACCCGAGGGTTTTTTGGTTAGTAGAATTGGGGTTTGAGACGCCCGCAGGTGCTTGACAGCAACATGAAGCACACAAGGGCACTCGATGATGGAGGGAAGGCATCCAGAGGTGCTCGACAATGGAGGGAAGCACCCAAAGGCACTCGACGATGACAAGGAACATCTGGAGGCACTTGGAAATTGAGATAAAAATCTGCATAAGTAGATATGGTGCAGTAAAATAGGTAATGACTGATGCGAAGGCTACAACGAATGAGGGAATATGGCAAAAATGCTTGGATTCTTAAGGACTTTAAAAAATTAGGGAAAAAATTTAGGGCATGAATTGCTTAGGTTTAGACTTAGAAAACTTAGGGGTTGAGCCATAAAAATGACTCTTATTTATAATCTTCCCTAGGGCACGTTAGGGTTTCAACGACACAATTTGTGTGGTCAAGATTAAAATGTGACAAGGGTGGAGATTAAATCTAGGCAGGTGGCATGGATTAAGGCGGATGAATGGCTAGGATTAGACCAAGATGGATGGTTGAGATTAATTTACATATATATATACACATTTATTAAATATAATATAATATAAAATATTAATATTTAAATATATATTAAACGAATATATATAATATATGTAAATAATGGGTAAAAATTATGGGAATACCTAGATGAGCGACAAGTGGATAGGATTTGGTGTCCACTTTAAACATTGGTGAAGAGTATAAGGGACAACACTCATTGCATTAATCCAAGGGCATTCGAGAAGAATATTAAAAGATGATGGGCAAGATACCACATAAAACAAAGTGTTTAAGATCTTGGGTCCCACCCTAAGGGGAAGGGATAGGATGCCACAAGCTTCTTGGGACTCGTTGAAATATTTTATGATAAAATCAAATTTGGTTAAATCTTCCTCCTTTAATCCAAAAATTTGGAAAATTTTTTAAGTGCATATATTGAGGGAGGAATCATTGTACACCAATATCCTTTTGATGAAATTTTCCCCAATATATCTAGTGATGTAAAGGGAAGTATCTCCTTGTAAATTCAAAGGAGGATCATCATCATAAAAAGGTATGTTATTTATCCCAAAAGTACGTACAAAATTGGCTAGGTTACTAGGGGGAAGGTCTTGTGGGACATATTGTTGACTTAGAAGCTTCAACAAGGCTTACCTATGAATATGAGAAGTCTGTAAAAGTTCTAAGAGGAATATCTTGGCAGGTGTGCTACTTAATTGTTGTTAGAGGTCAAAGGAGACTTTTGGTTGTGGCTTCAACACTAAGGTTGGTTTTTCTACACTTGTGATCCTTTTTTAGGTACATTTAAGAACTAAGGGTGGTCTATAGGACTGGTTGGATGTAGAACTTATCTTCTGCTAATATTGTTGAATCAGTTGAGCTTGAGCTTGTTGCCTTGTAGTAGTTGCTATTATACCAACCATGTTGTTGTAGGAAGGTGGCACATTATGATATGACACTTAATTAGTTGTCTACTACACATGATTAGGTAGGGGATTTTAGAAAAATTTGATATCTTTATTAGTTATAGGTGTCAATTGAGTAGAATATTGATTAATTGGAGGTTTGTGGTTAGGATTTAGTTGGAAGTCATCCACAACAAGGTGAATTTCATCTATGAGGTCATTAACCATATGTTTTAACCTCTTACATGAATTCGTTATGTGCCCTTCCACCCTATGATACTCACAATGTTGATCAGACTTATACCAAACTGTCATGGTATCAGGTTGTCTTATGAGAGGAAAATTGATCATATTAGCTTCCAAAAGCTGCTTAAGGACCAAAAAAATAGGTTGGTTGAGTCTAGTAAAATTCCTTGGTGGGGGTTTTTGGGGTTTGCCTATTATCTGTTATCCCATCACCAATGACATGCTTGTTCTTAAATTGGATTTTTGTGGTCCTTTCATCTTCTTTCCTTAGTTTAAGTTGTCATATTTGAAAAAGAGCCTTCTCAACTCTTCTTGCCAAATCTCTTGCTTGTTAGAAAGAGGGAATGGTTATTTCTAACTCATATGAGATATGCTCTTATAAATTACTAATAAAGATCTCTAACATGTATCGATGAGGTAAGGTGTATCTCAAATGACCAACTAAACTTCCCCGTTGAGACAATTTTTTTGAGAAACTCTCATATTTCCCTTGTTTTAGGAGATACAAATATTGGATGGTTAATCATTTATCCACATAAGTTCCAAACTGCTGGAAAAATAACTAAGTTGTCTCCATAAAATTTCTCAAATAATTATGGGGTACTTGATAATACCATTCAAATACCATACCATGAAGGCTTTTAGGAAATATTTTTAGCAAAAACATATTATCATATATAATATCATGACATGTTGTTTTGAACATTCAAATATTCTATTGGATCCTCTGTTCCCTTATAAATGGGTAAGATCAACATTGGAAAATGCTTAGGGTAGGGCCTAGAGGCTACTATAGGATTTAGATTTTGATTGCACATTTCCTTATAGTTATAAGTGAAACTTGGAGCTTGAAATGTATCCATTCTTAATGCTAATTGTTTCACTATAGTTGTTAAACTTTGCATATCTATATTGTTGTCGTGCAATACCCCTAGATTCCTAAAGGTTAGGTTATATGTAGGTTGTTGAAAAGGAACTTGGTTAATGTTGGAGGTGTTGTGGTATGATTATGGAATGGGATGTTTTGTGTAGCATCTTGATATGGGGAATAATTCACATTTGGTGGAATTGAAAGGAATAGAATGAGATAGAAATTGAACATTATTTTGGGATGCACTACTAGTTGGAGGAGGTTGTGAAATTCCCCCAATGTTGGTGGTTGTTGTAGTAGCATATGTAGGTTTATGAAATGGATTAATGTGATGAGAATATTGAAACAAAGGATTGACATGAATGTTGAGAGGAGAATTGGTTTTATGATGAGATGCTTCAGCTTCTTCAAAGTGGGTATCTCTATCTAAGACTTCATTCAAGACTTTCTTGTTTTGCCTAAAAAATTTAAGAAATGATTATGTGATTTGAATATGAGTTACCTGTTAGACCCCTTAGTAGGATCAAAGTCATCACCAATCTCTATGTCCTCTTCTTCTTCTAGATTGGGATTCTCCCTCTCAACCATATCATCCACATGGCATAGAGGATTCTCTTCTGGTTCTATCATCTTTTGCTTACTCCTAAGGTTTGGAGCCATAATATTAAGTGAAATAGAAAGGGAAAAATATCTAAAACTAGCAAAAGACACACATTTTTTTTGAAGTGTTTTTATGTTTTCCTATGCAAATAAAATATAATGGTCTTATTTATAGTTTAAAACCCCCAAAAAAAGGAACAAAATGAACAAAATGAAAAAGGCTTCCTAGATGGCCACTAAGGATGTGTTTCACATCAGGTTCACCAAATATGTAGAGGGGGAAAACAATCCATCGTATATGATTCTTAACAGGTTGGGATCCGAGGTGATCGCAGGCTATTATGGTTCTCTACACTCGAGGGTTTGGGGATTGAAAGGTTCATTAGGAACGATTTAAGTACTCGCTCCAAGTCTAGGATGAAAAATATTTGATGTGTTTATTGAGTAAGCACCTAAGTTTGGTATTGATTAAGATCTAAACTAGAAAGTATTAAAGAACAACAATACAGAACAAATGATAATGCAAACAAACAAATAACTATTCCTAAAAAGATTCTTTATTTCAATGAAGACCAAACCTAATTTTCAAGAAAGTAAATCTTTTATTTCTAGGCAAGAGTCCAATAGAATGCATGAACAAAGCTAGCCTAGATGCAAACTATATGCTTTTCTTCTTTTGATGCCTAGATCTAAATCAAAATGTAATTTTCTAAGCTATCAATTTTGTGTTATTTCTTTCAACTACAGAAAGCAAAGAGATCATGGATACCCAACAAACAACCTAAAATATCTAACAAAGCACTTACTTGACTTGGTGGTTCATGCCCATAAATCCCAATCACAAATTCGATCAAAACCTATAAAACAACTTCAAAAACTTATAAAATTTGATTAGTGGTTGGGGGCCTACTTAGATTGGTATGTGGCTAAGATTTTAGGTGTAGTAGTCAAGCCCACTTGGTCCTTTTAGCTAACCGTTCAAAAATGAAAATGATTGTTGATCTCTGGGAACAAGCATAAAAAAATATAGCAGCATGAAACAGTGAAAACAAATTGTAAATAAAATGGATATAATAGAAATAAGTGTGCGAATGAGAATCTAGGGTTTAAGGAGTAAATATTTTTTCCAAGATATTATGATCAAATTCAAGACCCATAATTAGAGGTCATAAATTCAAAAACAAATGAAAATTCACCAAATTCATACCCCATAAGGGCAGAGTGCGAATTCACACAAGAGGGCTTAAAAGCTAATTCAAGAATGCTAAATGCAATTTGAACACTAAGAATTAATAATCTAAGAGCTGATAAATCCATGAAGAAAACTTGATAAGCGTGTGGAGGAAGCAAGAGTAGAGGTAGCAACCAAAGTGGAAGATCTTTCCTCCTTAGAAGAAAAATAATGTGCTCGATCTAAAGCATCTCCACTTGCTTATCCTCAACAACAAATCACAGAACACACAAAAATCAAAGCGCTAGAGCATTTCAAAAGCATAAATTTTTAAGAGCATGCATATGATGATTTCAAAAACTTGCCAGGAGAAAAGAGGAATCCAATCCTTCTATTTATAGGAGGTTTGGAAGGATTTAGGTAGGGAAACAAAAAACAACCTTGGCTAAGAACCGACGCCACAAAGGTCAACCCAAAACTTGGGTTTTTCAAGAGAAAATACCTAAATTTTCCAAATTCATGCCTTGTCTTGGACAACCACAAATAAAACAAGTCCAAGATTAAAAGCAAGACAAAAAGGGGGAAAAGAGGTTCAAACTTACACTTAGCAATTTTGAGGGGTTTCATAGAGATCTAAGAAAAAATGACTTATTTTGATGGGTCAATTTTCCATGTCTACAATTTCAAAGCAAGATGTGGGGCTTTTGGCTTGGCAGGTTAGTGTTATACACTCACAATCAAGAGGTTTGAGGCCTAACCATCCATTTCTTGGTGATTGTGTTAAGGGGATTTTGTATGTGTCACTCAATGCATCTCTCCAAGTGGTGATTCTTAGTCAACATTGTAACTTGGTTTGGTAATACACACACACACACACACACACACACACACACACACACACACACACAATGCCCATGGATAATTCCAATTTGTAAAGTGTTATCCTCATTCAAAAAGTATGACATGTTAGAGTCTAATTTTAGCATAGGTGGTCTATCCAACAAGACCATACCATGTGGCCAAGTATCCAATATGAATGAAAGTATCAAAGTTTGAATTTTCAAACTTCGAAGCACTTAAGTCTATTTTTGAAATGCACATTTCTTAGGATTTAAGGTTGAGTTTATGTGTCTTTTACATGGTCAAAATATTTATAGAATTCATGGAGGGTTATCATTTTCACTTTTGATGGATTTGTTATTTTCCCCCTCAAGATTTGCAATTAAAGTTTTTCAAATTAGATGCCTTAATTGAAAGCCAAATTGCACATTGCTTTTGAAGCACATAAATTGCATCAAGAATAACAATGAAGAAATTATTTTGACAAACCTGGTCAAAGGTATCCTTCTACAAAAATCATGATTAGATTGTGTGTGCCAATTGTAGACTATTCTAGTTATGAAGATGTTAATTCATATCTATTTTCAAAAATAAATAGAAGCAATACATCCACTCATCTTATAAGACAAAAATTGATGAAAAAGAGAGATATAGTCGAAACCTATAGGCACCACAAATAATAACTATGTTATCCATAAATACGAATTACAACACTCTAATGCAATGGATGGAGTGGTTGGGGGTATTTATATCAATACCTAATCCCCAATATTATGTCAATGAATTTAACCTAAGTTGATATAATAGGAGGGCTTAAAGTTAATTACAAGTTAGAAGGTGGGTTTAACCATAATGTTAACCAAAAACCATAGGGCTTACCTCATAAAATATTACAATAAATTAAATACATTAATAATTATCCATAGGGCTTACATAACAAAATATCACAATAAATTGAATACATTGTACAATGATTGCCCTTAGGTCTTTACATTATTACATTATACAATATTAACCCCCTCATAATCTAAATTAAAGGGCCAAGGAGAAGATATTAGTGAAAATAATATATCCCCCCATAATGAATGATCTAGTGGGCCTCCACAATTGAGGTAGACTCATCATTTAAAATTGGTTGCTATGAAAGTTCTTCTTGCACAAGAGTCTCCTTAGGTTGGACCATAGTCATTTCTGCCACTAATATAAACTCTCATACACATTCAAAAAACACTTCCACTAAGGCTTCAAATGAAGAAAAGTCAATTTCACCACTACCTATAAAAGGATAAGTTGCTTTAATTTAGTAGTTGCATAAGTTATGATTTTAAGGCATAGATTTTGCTTTTATAATATACATCACCTTGTTTGAAGACTTCCATTTGCCCTTGGGCCACCTAAATTTTATCACCAAAGAAGGCTTTGCATGAACTTGCTTAAAGGAAGAGCTATTACAAACTTCTAAGATTACCTGGTCAAGGAATAGAAGAGTGAGATCATGAATGATTAGATCTTCATGAATAAGCTAAATCAATAACCTAAAGGAGGAAGAGGGATTGACTAAATCACATCTTGAAATTCTTTTCCTATATGCCTCCAAAAGACCCAAAATTTGCTACAACAGTCACAATACAATTATATCTCCTAAAAAGGTCTACCAAAGATCATGATTGTATAAAATATGGTAAACCCACTTTTTCAAAATAGGGTAAGATATTTTGAGGATTATTCCTCACAATTCGACCTCTAACACTAGAACAAGTCTCAAAATGATATCACCACTATGTAGAATTTCAAAAAATAATGTAATTACAAAAAAATGGGCTCAAAATGCTTCTATATGTAAAGTTATAGCCTTCAAAAGAGTTTCTCTAATAGCTCTTAAAAATAGAAAATTTAAAGCCTAAAAATTTCAAAAAGAAATATCCATTTATAGCCTACCATGTGTCATCCACTCATTTGTTGGTGATAAATACTCATTTGTTGCCACCTGAACACGATTGATGTGTTGAAAACTTGCCAAACGTTGCTCTCTAATTGTTTGGAGAGATTTATGTATAGATTTTTCTTTATTGTTCCCCCACATGGACAAAAAGTGTCCATATATTTGTTTCAAATATTTCAAAAAATAGAGGCCATGCTTAGCAAAGCCCCAACATGAATAACAATTAGCCCATTCTCCTTGAAGAATGACATGTAGAAGATTCCTTTTGCATGTGACCACAACTGCACACATCAATCTATCGTTCACAATTAAAAAAAATTAGCAAAATACACGAAGAGGGAACATGCCAAAATTTGAATTCCATTTGGAGGTTTCCCTTTATTTCATTTATAAGGTAGAAGCTAAAGTTGGTAAAAGAACTCAAAAAACTTTGAAAGTATGGATGAGAAAATATGGGTTGAGATCTCCTCTCAATTTATTATGCCAAATAGGCTCATGAATATTGTAAAGAGTGATTCAACCTAATAATTTAAGGAAGAATTAGAGGCTCCAAATTAATGTTTTGCATGACTAAGTGACACTGCTCCATACTCACTCTGGTACAATGTTGGAATTCACCTATTTAAAAACAAAAACAAAAGCAATCAATCCACTCAAATATTATACAAAAAACACAAAAAGGATGAAAAAGAGAAAGATATAGTGGGCACCAATAGGCACCATATATAATCACTATATTATCCATAAATAAGAATCACAACACTTTGATAAAATGGATAGAGTGATTATGGATATTTATACCAATACCTAATCCCCGATATTACATCAATAAATTTAACCTAAGTTGAAATAACAAGAGGGCTTAAGGTTAATTACAAGTTATAAAGTGGGTTTAACCATAAGGTTAATCATGACCTATAGGGAATACATAATAAATATTATAATAAATTAAATACATTGTACAATGATTTCCCTTAGGCCTATGCATTATTACATCATAAAATGTCGGCCTTGGCCATATGTCAGATTATACTTTCAACAAAGAGCATTGTAGAGAAATCAATTTAATGGGAATTATTGTACTCCTCTAGTTAGTTGGGCATCTATATCGACATGGAAACAAATTCAAAGAGACAAACCCAATTTATATGAAGTTAACATTAAGGGGTTGTAATTCCACTTTCCTTGTTCTAAAAAGTGTAATATTTCACTTTTAGCCATGATCAACTTTTTACTTATGTTAATTTCTTGTCTCAGTCAATGGGGACTTATTTTTTCAATTGGTTATATGGGATTGAAATGAGCATCACCCGTATTACATTATCACCACATAGTGGTATCACAATAAAGCTTGGATATTATCCATGTATCGCTTGGAAGGATTTGAACATTGGTCTCCTCCTTAAATTTTGGGGAATCTAACCAGTTGAGCTAATGACACTTAATAGCCCATGGGGACCTTTTGCCTCAATGATGATCCAAGCATTATATCATATGATCTAATTAAGGGTGATCCAATAATTATATCATATGACCAAATAACATTTTGGTTTGATGGTTATTGGTATTTTTGTCATAAGAAGTATTTATACTCCTTACTTTATTTTGTACATCAAATAGATATATATTCATTAATGGTGAAGTATTTTGGAGTCAAATATCTTGTGCTCCTCAACTTGTGTTATTATTTTTTTTTTTTGTGAACCTATGTGATGCATTGGTTCTATTTTCTTCATTCTTGGTTATGGTAAATATTTACATCATATCAAAGTATGTGTGATTTTTTATCATTCAATTTAGCAATGCAATTTGTGGCTCTTTTGCCATATTGCTTCAATTGAAGTTGTCTTCCAAAGGTTATAATTGTAGGTTATTAGATTGGTTTTGCTAGGGTTTTATCAAAATGTAATTTGAAGGTTTTGAGGCTCTTAAGGCGCGCTTTTAAAAAAATTGATTATAAAATTAGGTTTTTTAGACCAACACTAGAAGGGTTTGTCGCTCTCTTATAGAAATTTTTTAAAGTTACAATTGCAAAATAAATGTTTTAGATTAACATTATAATGGTTCATGGAAAACTCATTTGTCATTACTAGGGTTGATGAAAAACCCATTTGTTTTTCTTGATCTTTTCATTTTTTTTTAATATAAATATTTTCATAGGGACAAAGGCTTAAGGTTTCAAGGGATTGAAAATGATGCTAAACTTGATTGTTTGCTTAAGTAAATTTAGATGTTTATGGAAAAATGATTGCACCATAGCTTACTCTTAGGGCTTGGGATTTAGGGATGGACTCTAAATTCCACCATAGCATCCATTTATTTCAATCAAAGAAATAGTTAGTCTTATATATCTAAGTAATGGTTCTACATGCCAAGTTAAGAATTGCTAAAAATATGTCTGTTTTTAGAATTTGTGTAAAATTTTGTAGGAAATGATACTTTGATATTTTGCATGATTTTTCCATCTTGGGCAAGACTTTACAAGAATTCTTGTTTGAACATCTTGCAAATCTATCTAATTTTTAAAATTTTATTTTATTTTATGGGGGTTAAGATCTGAACATTTTAAAGAAGATAGAATATTTTGGTTGGTTGGTCTGTATTTTCCCATAAGTTCCTTGCTTGAGCTTGGTAAATGAGGTAATCCCATATAGGGGAAGTCTATTTACCACCTAAAATGACATGTAGGAAGGTTGGATTGCGCACTTGAATTAAGTCATACCACCCACAAGATTATGTGTTTGACCCCTATGGTTGGTGATGGGGCTAGCACTTTTGCTAGATCTCATTTGGGTCATTAGTATTTCCATATAGTCTATAGCATCCCATTGGTTTTAAAGCAACATATGGGGCTCTTGGCTAGGTTGGATAGTGTAGGACACCATTCCCATGAGGTTTAAGGCTCAAAACTCCCTTGCTTGATGGTTGTGATGAGGGGCTTGTCTATATGTCACTTGATGTATCTCTTTAAGTGGTGATTCTTAGTTGACATGGTAACTTGGTTTGTTGATATGGCACCTATATGATATAATCTATATATATATATATATATATATATAATGGTTGTGATGAGGGGCTTGTCTATATGTCACTTGATGTATCTCTTTAAGTGGTGATTCTTAGTTGACATGGTAACTTGGTTTGTTGATATGGCACCTATATGATATAATATATATATATATATATATATATATATATATATATATATATATATATATATATATATATATATATATATATTTTTTTTTTATATATATATTTTATATCCCAAGTGATAAGGTGTCATTCTCAATTCGAAAGTGTGACATCTAGTAAAGTATAATATGAGCATACAAGGTCTATCTAACAATATCAGGCCATGTGAAAAGGATCCAATATGAATAAAATGATTAAAGCTTGAATTTAAATTTTTAAGCACTTAAGTCTATTTTTTAGCGTAATATTTTGTAGGCTAAAACATCATAAGAAAATATTTTTACCCCTTTTTTTAATTTTAAATCACATAGTTTTTCAATCTCTACATAGTGATATTGTTGTTATAGTCCTTTCTATTTTTCTAGGAGATAAAGTTGTGCAAAAAATTGATAGAATCTATGTATTTTATCCCTAATATAAATAGTATCATTCAAATAATCCATTGTTTTTGAATAAATATAGTTAACCTTCACTTGGTGAAGATTTTCTAACCTTGTATAGAATCAAGGTTCTTTGAGGAATAAGTGAAATATCATTTCCTTTGATATTGAGATAGAGAAACCTATTTGTGGTGGTGTAGATTATTTCAAGAATTAAAAGAAGTTGAGTTGTGGGTTTTGTATATATAAATATCATAATTCAAGACATATTTTGTTTGTATTTAGAGGCTTAAGGAATTTACTAAGAAGCATAGATGTGAACAAGCAATTCTTAATATTTCACACAATGATGCGATTGGTTCACATAGTGGACATATTGTTGCATAATTTACTTATTACTATTTTTCATTTTAATAGTGGAATGATTATTCAAGATCTACAAGGGATATGACTAATTTGTTTCATATTTTCTTGAATTATAGTTAGTAGCATAAGGGAAAGACAATTGTTAATAATTATAGTTAGACCTTGTAAGTTTTAAATTGTGGCGATGTTAGTATTGGCAGGTCTAAAATTTGGATATGTTCTTCATGTTCCATGAATTGGACCTAATATTCTCTCCTTCTATTATATCACACACCAATAAGGTGGCTAATTCAATGATTTTTAAAAATATTTATGATGGATTCAAGGTGGTTGTATTAGTGTATCATGCCAAGTAAGATAATATGTGCAACGTTGGTGATACTCATATTTGAATGGGAAGGGGTTGTTACTATGGTGACTAAATCCAATGATACTAATGAGATTTAGAATTGACGATTGGGACAGTAATTTTGGATCAATAAGACACTTGTCATCTTTATATGTACCTAGTAGAGTTGAGAGAATCATTTAAAAAAATTCCATTAGAAATTTTTTCCTAATAACAAAGTGTGACATGCTTCTAAACACTTGGAGTTAGTCCACAATGACATTTATGGTCCTTTGGCTATTTTTTCTATTACCAAAATATATTTATCATTTTTGTTAATATTTTTTCTAGGTTCTTGGGATCTATAACATGACATGCAAAGATGCAACTTTAAAAAGTTCAAGGTTTTCAAATAATTAGTAAATAATTGATGGTATTGAGACTAAATTAATTAATCAACCATTAAACTTGCATTAGATATTAATAAAATATAAATAAGACAATGCTAGGCTAAGAATAGCCATAGTTAGGTAGGAAAATAATATCCCCCCTCATTAGATAACAACAATAAGATATGTCACTGACTAATAACCTATATCACTAATGTTGCTAACAACTAATATTCGTTAATCAAAATATATTAACGAATATCTAACCTTAGGTAGTAAATTAATAATCTACCTAGGATAATTTACATATAACCAAATGAGGTAATAATAATAGTTACTTTAGCATAGTAACTCTAACATCCCCCATTATTACATTATTTGGGTAATGTATATAAATCCCCCCCATATAGTTAAGGAGAGAAATGAAATATGTTGGTATGCTGGCTCTTTCTCTAGCTTGAGCTCTGGAACATGGCTGTGGCTCTAGCTCTAAGTGTACCTCTGGATGAATACCTCTGGGCCTATCTCTGGATCTTCTTGTGAATATGCCTCTGGATCTACCTGTAGGTCTACCTTTGGATATTTATCACTGGGTTTTCCTTTAGGTCTATCTCTAGGTAATTACCTCTGGGACTGCCATTCAGTCTGTCACTGGATCTACCACTAGGTCTACCATAGGTTTTACCTTTCTTGTAGAAGCCATACAACATTTATTTTATCTTGGTCCATTGTGTGAGATCTATCCATCCACAATTGATATGAACCTTGTTGGTCATTTTCTCTTTGTACCAACAATTTTAAGAGTGATTTGTACATCCACATAAGTTACAAGGATGTAATTTCCAACACCTAGCTACTACATGTCCTATTCTTCCATAATGACTACAACAATGCTTTGTAGGAGTTGTTGGAGATTTTATTTTTTCAAACATAGTTTTACTGGTACTTGCTTGTCCATTATAGCCAAGGACTTCATTATTTGGCCTGACATTTGGCAGTTAGGAGTTTTAATACCTTTACCATGTATACCTAATCCTTTTCCATTGAATCCCATTTTGTTCATCAGTTTGGATCCAATGCCTTTGGTGTGTTTTTCAAAACACCCAAGTTATTCATCTTCATCAATTTTTTTAACAATATGGCATTTGTCACTATTGATGATATTATGGAACAATTTTTTAGTATTTCTAGCTTTTAAGTCATTGTTATCGCAAGCAAAATCTATTATTATAATGAGATCACCTATGCTACAACTGATATCTACCATTGAAGGTAAGAGGTCACTTGTATCACAACAAGCATTGGCCACAATGGGCTTAAGGTCACTTGTGTCACAACAAGCATTTACCATCATAGGTTGAATGTCACTTGTGTCACAACAAACATTCCCATCATGGGTTGAAGGTCACTTGTGTCTCAACAAGCATTCACCATCATGGGTTGAAGGTCATTTGTGTCACAATAAGAATTTGCCATCATGAGCATGACATATAATTCCTCATTGATTTTATTTTTATTTTTACATTGGGCAATGTCAAGTGAAACAAATGACATGTATATTGCCCTTACAATGCCAATAGGGATTAGAGCACCATTGTTCTGAATATCTTCACAAGACTTAAAATCTTTGAGAATGGATTTTACACCATTGCATAGTGTGAGAAATTGTCCATCCTCATAAAAATCCATTCCTTCCATCCCTGGTGGAAAGTAAGGACCTTTAACTAATTTTGCAACATCATCAATTAGTTTTGGGGTATTTTTCTTCTTTGATTTGCCCATTTTTAAGGTGTCGGTCTCTATTGAAAATGCACCTTTTACAATAGAATTTTGCAAGAAGTTTGACTAAGGTGTCGATCGCTGCCAAAAATGCACCCTTACAAGTCTTCCCCCCATTTTTGCAAAATATTATTTGATGGAATTTTGCATGAAGTTTGACTAAGGTGTCGGTTGCTACCGAAAATTCACCCTTACAAGTCTTCCTCTCTTGTTGCAAAATATTTTGTGATGGAATTTTGTAAGAAGTTTGACTAAGGTGTTGGTGTCTACCGAAAGTGCACCCTTACAAGTCTTCCCCCTTTGTTGTAAAATATTCTTTGAAATAAGAAAAGAATTATCCCCCCCTTATTGCAAGTACTTCAAGAAAAAAATTGCTATTATGAAGTCTAAAAAGAGGTTTTACAAATCTTGTCTTCTAGGCAAATTTAAAAAAAAATCTCCAAAAATTCCCCGCTTTATTATAGTACTTCAAGCAAAATATTTGTTATGAAGCCTAAAAAGATGTTTATAATGGTGCTTCAAAGGTTTACAAATCTGTCCCCCTTAGGTAATTTCTAAAATTTTCACCCTTTAGTGCAAAAGATACAAAACTTTGTCTCCTAGGCAAATTATCAAAAAGTTTCACCAAAAAATCCCCTCTTATTGTAAGTACTTCAAGCAAAAGATTTGTTTTTATGAAGCCTAAAAAGAGTTATAATTTGATGCTTCTACCTTTCTAATTGCCTTTGATCAATGTTTTGTGTTTCACTTTTAGTGCAAAAGATGTTGTAGGAACCTTTGCCTCTTAGGCAAATTATCAAAAAGTTCACCAAAAAATCCCCCCTTATTGCAAGTACTTCAAGAAAAAAAATTGTTGTTATGAAGCCTAAAATAAAAGGTACAATTTGATGACTTCTTCCTTTCTGATTGCCTTTACAAGTTTTATCTCCCTTTTTGCAAAATATGTTTTTTAAGGAAAAAAGAAAATATCCCCCCGTTAGTGCAAAAAATTGCTACTATGAAGGTTCCTTATTATAAGTCTCTCTTTCGATATACCCAAATGAGTACTAAAAAATAATTCACTCAAATTGATATTTAATAGCACTTGCCTAAAAACCCTTCTAAAGAAGGAATAAAAGTTTGAGGAATTTAAGCTAAACAAGAAGAGTGAATTAGGGTATTTTATAAATATCAAAATAAAAATTGGCTCTACCTATGCAATAAATTACACAAATGGGTGTAAAATTTGGGGTCTTAAGTGCTTTTTATTTTTAACTTAATATGTAATTGCAAAGATAGGAATTTTAAATGCAATAAACCATCAAAAGTGCCCACAAATTTTTAACACATAGGTGTTGAATTTGACCGAAAATGCACCTATTTTTTTTTTTAAATGCCAATTTAAAAAGGTGTCGAATGCTATCGAAAATGCACCTTATTACAATAATTTTTGCAAGAAATTTGATTTTGTGTTTGCAAAATTTTTGATATTTCACAATTTCCCCTTGTCTTACAATTTTGCAAAGAATTTGACAAAAACAATTGCCCTCCTTTTTGTGTTGCAAAATAAACAAGTTTCAATCCTTCAGCCCTTTGATTTTCACAATTTTCCCTTTCCTTGTGTTATAATTTTACAAAGAGAATACATATTTGTTTGTCCCCCCTTTTGTTTGTAAAATAAACAAGGTTATAGAATCCTCCTTTTGAGAAAAAAAGTAGTGCAAATTTGTTTTTGTATCCCTCATATAGTTTGCAAAATTATGCTTTGATGGAGAAAAGTTTGTATCCCCCTTGTTGCAAGTACTTCAAGCAAAAAAAATGTTGTTATGAAGCCTTAAAAGGGTTTTTACAAATTTTGTCTCCTATGCAATTTCTGAAGGTTCAAGGGCTTTTAAAATATTGCTCAATGAATATGCAATGTCAAAAATCACTTTGTCTCCATGGAGTGATTTACAAAAAAATTGCAAAAATTTTGACAAAAATATTAAAGCCACGTGGGCTTTTACAATAATGTTTAAGTTTACTTAAATTAAATTAAATTAATTTAATTTAAATTAAATAAATTTTAAGCAAATTTTTATTTAATGAGGGCGTTAATAGCTCGCACCCAAGAGAGGCACTTACCGCATAAATCCACTGTCAAAGAATGCTTACCCCCCAAATGTCAACATGCAAGCCACTAGCGATCTTCCACAAAGAGCCACCACGTGGAAAGCCAATGTCCACCATGTGGTGGATGTTCAACAAGAGGAGTCATTGTCCTTTTAAATCACACAATATGTGCTTTTCCCACCAATGTGGTATTAAACCCTTGAATTTTTTTGGTGCCCACACTTCATCCACATTCAGTCAATGAAGGCAAGAATCTCGATCTATGAATGTCTGTCTATGATCTTGCAGGGCATGCACAACAATTCGGGCTTGCAAGGGTGAAGGACTTCATCAATTCTTAGTCTACAACTGGGTCCTACGAAACTTGATCCCGAGAACCATCTCCTGCAACTTAAAATCATCAAGCAAATATGGATTTTGTAGTGGGAAAATGCATCGATCACCAGATAAAAACAACATTATCTTCATCCTCCGCATAAGAATCTTGATCTATTTCAGCAAATCTGCAAATATCATTGTGATAAATCCTAAAAAAATCTATCAAACATTGCAACAAAATGGTTCATTGAACCTATCCTTCAATACTGCAAAGAGATCATACTGCATCTGTAGATCGTATGTCCTCCGTGTGGATTACAATGTCTAGATTGATGCCCTTTTGTAGTGGATTTACAAAAATGATTTTGTTCAAGGAGGTCCATTGCCACTCTCCAATATCAATCACATATCTCTTATCTATAAATCGATGGAGGAATCCATGGATTTCTATGAGAATATCCTTAGATTTGTTTCCATCAAGAGGCCTGGGTATTTTGATTTTGATGATGCCTTTATCCTACATTCGGGAGGTCATGGCTCGCACAGGGGTTTAAAATTAAAAATGCTCCCTTAATAGGTTGTCTTCATTTGGAGAGACTCTACCTTACCAAATAGTCTATCCTCACACAAGCCATCCAATACGTGAGTGCCACTTCATAGGTAAATTTTTTGGGTTAACTAGGAGATGTCCATGTCTATGTAGTGTTCCACTGCATGTATGCAATTCCACATTAACTTTCCTCCTACGCCAGTCTGCTTTGCATCCATCGCATGTCTAGCCATATCTGGTTGTTCCTATTATTCAGGCTAGGTAGTCAGTTGTCCACCTAGGCTTAGGATTTTGGTCTACATTATTGTCAGATATGCGTTCGGTCCTTAATGGCCATGTAGGTTGTTTCCTGCATTACAATCTAGATCTAGGATCAATAATGAAATGAATAATTCCACCTTAATCGCTATTGAGTCAGAATAAATAGCGAAACAAAATAAAATTCATGTTGATCACCCTCCAACCAAGTTTAGGCCTTGTCCACCTATGGTGGAACCTGTATGAGATGTAAGTCAGGTCTTTTCCACCAATGGTGGAACCTACACACACCCCTTTAAAAATTGGAGAGAGGCCAATATGCCTGCTCTGATACCAATTATGGTATTGAGACTAAATTAATTAATCAGTCATTAACCTTACATTAGATATTAATCAAATATAAATAAGACAATGCTAGGCTAAGAATAACCATAGTTAGGTAGGAAAATAATATCCCCCCTAATTAGCTAACAACAATAAGATATGTCGCTAACTAATAACCTATCTCACTAATGTCGCTAACAACTAACTAAAGTTGCTAACAACTAATATTCGTTAATCAAAAGATATTAACGAATATCTAACCTTAGGTAGTAAATTAATAATCTACCTAGGATAATTTACATATTACCAAATGAGGTAATAATAATAGTTAATTTAACATAGTAAATCTTACAATAATTAGAGTAGGAATAAGATCAAGTGCATAAGGTTTCATGGAGAAGAGTTTTTTAGCAATGAGTTTGAAAATTTTCTCACCTCTTGGAATTTCTTGTTAGGAGACTATTCACTACACTCAACAATAGAATGGGATAACTCAATGAAAGAAAAATGCTATGATGGAGATGGCTCATTATATAATTTATCTTAAATATATGGATCTTGAGTTTTGAGAGGAAGGATTACACTGTGAAGTATACATTACCATTGGATACCCACTTATGTCATCAAGGGTTTAATTACCTTTGAGAGATGAACAAGATAAACCCTTTCAATTTACATGTCAATATTTTTGGACCAATTGCATGGGCCCACATTCCTATTGAGCAAAAAAATAAGCTACAATGTAAGAGTAAAACATATGAATATTTTTTGGAGATAATTAGGAGTCAAAGACATGTTGGCACTATGATATACCATGAGGTCATCACCTTAAAATATTTTTATGTTGGTTTTCTCTCATGGGGCTTCTTGATCTATCTTAATATTCATGTTGATTTTTATCCATCTTATGTAGTTATTGTTGATATTACTTCTTTCCATTTTATATTGGTCAATTTTCTATTTGTGAGCATAATTCATCAAGTGAGGTTGGTCCATGTTCCTATAGTATTTTACTCATGGATCTCTCTAGAGTTTGATGATCAAGGTTATTTTTTCTTGACATTGTTAGTGGATTACTTCTTGCCTTTAGGTGCTTCTACCACAATAAGGTATATTCCCAAGTGGTTTATGTCTATACTCAATAGCTTCAAGGAATTCCTTTAGTAGGAATGTTATTGTTAGCCTCCTCCATATTGTGCTTTCCTAATAAACATCTATATAGATGGGGATCCCATTATGTAAAATTAGTCTAATGGGTGTCATAAGTAGAAAGCATAAATGACGAAGTATGAATCACTCATGCAAAATAAATCTTGGATGTATATTCCCCTTCCTAAGAGTAAAAATATTATTTATATTAAATATATTTATAATATTGGGTTTGGTGTTGATGGTCAGGTTTAGAAGAACAAGGCTTATTTTGATGATAAAAAAATAAGTAAAAGAGAACTAACTATAATGAGACTTTTGCCCCACTTCATTGCATGGAATTCATTCAAATAATCATCTCCATTGATGTTTCCTTGCTATGGGAGGTTCATGGAATGAATGTTCACAATACCTTTCTCCATAGGGAGGTTGGAGGAGAATTACATTTAGTAACCACCAGGAGTTTTTAAGGATAAACCCACACCATTTGTATGCAAACTCAAAATTTTTTGTATGAGATTAAGTTGGCACCTTGAGTGTGGTATGAGAAGATCCACATGTTTCCTAGTTGTTATTGAAAGGAATGATGGTGAGATGCAAACATCAAACCACAAGCCTCAAGGATCAAGGCATTAAAGATACACCACATTAACCAAAAAATAAGAGACTAGAAATAACAGTAACAAGATAATGGAAGCTAAACAAGAACTGCAATATCATATATCAAAATGAAGTATAAAATACAATGGAGAAGCCTTGCTTAAATAGGCAAGGAAGATCCACCACAATCGTAGGATCAACAAAGAGATAAGGATCAATATCCACCATACAAATAGGGAGGTGCGATATGATCCATAGATTTGTAACTGCCATGGGAAGAAAATATCTCAACCCTCCAAAAGTAATCAATGAGTGTAACTCCCTAGGAATATAATAAATTCCAAATATCCCCATAATATCTAAATAAGATAAAACAAATATCCACACATAAAGTGGGTGGGAAAAATAAACTAAACTAATATAAAAATAAAGTACCTAGGTGAGCATGAGCTAGAGTCTAAAACATCTACTCTAACACCCCCCTCAAGTAAAGCTAGGGGCCAAAAAGAAGTGGCATATCCATAGTATGAGTCTTGAAAACAAGGCCTGATCAAGTACTCATGTACAATGTGTATCCAGAAGCTCTCAAACCAAAAGGTGGAAAACCATATGGGAAAAAACCATCCTACTAGAAAGAGAGAAGAAGTAAGAATGGAGCCAAGGAGTGCTCCCAACACCCCCTAGGATGACAAGCTCCATGAAGAAGTCCTATGAAGAAGTGGATGCCTCTACAATGAACAATGTGTCTCCCACGAGGAAGAAAGTAGCCATGAAGCATCCTCTGAATGTCTTCCCACTCCAAGTGAGTGTGAGAAGATGGGAATAAAATATAGAATGACGATATAGAATCCTTCAAAGAAAGCCAAAGTGAAGAAGATGTCACCAATGAATTATGAAATGAATCTCTAGGAATGTAGAAGCCCAAACCAACACCAAAATGGGGTAGAATATAGTCCCAATCAACATCCAAAAGATCAATGTGCATAAAACCATGAGTGTGCAAAAGTGGAAGAGATGTGTGAAGAGCATCCATCAAGGAAGAATCACCAATGTCCTACTGCATAAGTGATGAAGAGCCCATGGAAGCAACAAGAGAAAGAAGTGGAGGCTTAGAAGCCTCAAAAGAATCAACATGGTCTTTGGGATCTCCAAGTGAGAGTCCAACCAAAGATAAAATATTTGTATCCAACTCCTATAGGAGTACATCATCCAATGTGAAAGAAATAGGAGAAGAAAATGGTGGACAAGGTGGCTCACTCAAAGAAGGAGGGCACACCACAAAAGGGTCCTCAAAGGAAGAAGTACATGGAGGAGATACAATGTATACATCATCATCAAATAAATGAGTGAGCTCCTCATACATGTCAAGAAAATCACATGTGTGACACTCAATGAAGAGAGAGGCAACACCATCCAAGAAGTCATCCATATGTAAGGATGTAACATGCCATGAAATATCTATTGTATATGTTGCAACATCAACATGATCATCCACATAAAACAAGTGTGGAGATGTGTCCTATAAAATATCTAAAGTAGGTATTATAGCATCAACCTCATCATCCAAAATATCATGAGATAGTGACTCCAAAAACAAAGATGCAATATCACAAATGATGTCCTCCATGCAAGCAATTGTAAGAGAAGGTGCCTTGGGTAAAAACTTTCTTCTCAACATATGATAAGCAAGGTGAGGTGTGTTCTTGTGAACTCTAATAAATTTTTGAAGCTCCCCATAAACTGAATAATAAAGCATGCTAGAGATCCTTAAATTATTCATGAACCATGTCCTATACTCCTTATCCTTCACCATTGGTTTGGGTTTTGGAGTTATGAAAAAAGGATCCAAACCTTCACTTTTACATAATGAACAAAGTACCTTAAACCATGCTTCAAAAGTTTCAACATTTGCCTCTATGCTAATTTTAAACAAAATAAGTTCTCATTATAATGTAAGAGGTCTAGTGTGATGTCACAAGGTGGTGCAAAATACCATAAAATCACACCAATGCACAAATGAAGCCTCCGAACTCTAAAAATTCTCCAAAGGAATTCCCAAAAGAATCCCCTCCTTCAAACTAAGTGCCTCAATGAGGAATATTGGCACAAGAGGATGCACCACAAAAAAGCAAGGGAAGTCAAAGACAAAGGACTCCTCAAGCACAATAATGTGTAGGCTCCACCAATACTGAACACCAAGTAAGATGATCACAAAGGTCCAAACTAAGTGGACAAACAAAAAATGAAGGAAGATGGGACTTTATAACAATAGTCCATATACAAGGTTCAAGTGCAAAAAATAAAAATACCTTTTCACAATGCAATATAATGAGAGTGCATCATAAAATCATCATAAATTTTTGAATACAAATCCAAATGATCTAAAATTTTAGAAACAGATCAGAAACATGATTTTACAGTCCTAGAAAAAATTTAGCCAAGCAACTCCAAATATTTCACCCAAAAGGACAAGTTTACTAAAAATAGTAAAATCACTGTAACATTCTAAATATGACTCCAAATGCACTAAAATTTTAGGTGAGTATCTTTGATGGGATTCTCCAGTAATGTTTAAAATTTTGTAGATAAATTCCTAGCCATTATTAATATATGATCAAAATAGCATATTTGTACCTGTTTTACCAAAACCCTTATAACTTTCAAAATATCCAACAAAAAATTCTAAAATTTTATAGAGAGGTTTATATGATAGATCTAAAGAACCTCCTAAAATTTTGCAAAAAAAATCATAGTCGTTTGAAATATATGTCCATTTTCCAGATGGGCTAGGGTTTTGAGAGAAAAAAAGCAGAAATGATGATTTAAACCCTAAAAAATATTCAAACCCTAAAAAAATTGCAAAAAATGAAACTCCAAGAAGATCTTCAAGATGGAGGGTGAAGCCATGTGAGGAGAAGAGTGTTGGTAGGTTGTGGCTGATCCACAAGAAGAAGGGTGAGCAAACAAATCCCAACAAACCCTACATGTGCAATCCACCACCAAGAGATCCTCCAACCATGTCTTCAAACCCTTGAAAATGGAACACCAAGGAACCGAACAACAAAAAACCCTAAAAAATGAATGCCTTTATAATTTAGGCTTTTTAGATCTAATTTTTACAATAGAGAATTTTGCAGATCTGAGAAATTTGGAGTCATAAAAAATAATCTTTTACAAAGTTGTATGCAACTCTTCAAATCTGACACTTCTCAGTTTAATTAATGCAAAATTTACTTACATAAAATTGAAAGCCACTCTAATTAATGCAACAACTCTTCCACTCAAATATTAATGCCAAATATTTATCCTCACAAACACATGAGTTGCATGTAGGGAAAAATTGTAGGTGAAACCAGAATGAAGAAAAAAATTGCAAATCTCCACTCCACCAGATTGTAGCAAACAATCAAATTTTTAGATATGTGCAGAAATCAAGAAATTTGTAGATTGTGTGCAAAAACCCAAATATAAAAAAATTATGTAATCCATAGGGATCGATGACATTCAACAGGATAGATCAATGGCAATCCATGATTTGCGGTGATCTAGAGCACTAGATCGATGATGATTCTACAACTTTATACCAACAAGCAAAAAATCCCAAAAAAAATCTAAAAAACTAAACTTTTGAGTAACTCCATGGTCAGAGGGGTCAACCAAGATACAATGAAGGGCCAAAAGATATAGAAGCTCTTTGCAAAACAAATAGAAGACAATTTTTTTTTCATTAGAACTTCCAATCTCCAATTGCAAAACCTTCAATACGATCCGATTGCACGATCCTCAACAATGGATGTCTTCAACAATCCTTCAAGATCTGATACCATGAAAGGAATGATGGCGAGATGCAAACATCAAACCACAAGCCTCAAGGATCAAGGCATTAAAGATACACCACATTAACCAAAAAATAAGAGACTAGAAATAACAATAACAAGATAATGGAAGCTAAACAAGAACTACAATATCATATATTAGAATGAAGTGTAAAATACAATGGAGAAGCCTTGCTTAAATAGGCAAGGAAGATCCACCATAGCTGTAGGATCAAAAAAGAGATAAGGATCAATATCCATCATACAAATAGGGAGGTGTGATATGATCCATAGATCTATAACTACCATGGGGAGAAAATATCTCAACCCTCCAAAAGTAATCAATGAGTGTAACTCCCTAGGAATCTAATAAATGCCAAATATCCCCATAATATCTAAATAAGATAAAACAAATATCCACACATAAAGTGGGTGGGAAAAAATAAACTAAACTAATATAAAAATAAAGTACCTAGGTGAGCATGAGCTAGAGTCTAAAACATCTACTCTAACACCCCCTAAAGCGAAGCTAAGGGCCAAAAAAAAATGGTATACTCACTAGGGAGAATGGAGGAGAATTACATTTAGTAACCACTACAAGTTTTTTAGGATAAACCCACACCATTTGTATGTAAACTCAAAATTTCTTGTATGAGCTTAAGTTGGCACCTTGAGTGTGGTATGAGAAGATCCACATGTTTCCTAGTTGTGATTTCTCTCACAACAAGGTCAAACATGATTCTTATATCAAGCATCATCATGGTGATATTATTATTGATATATCTTATGTTGATGATCTTATCATCATTAGAATATTGTTTTTCATATTTGATGATTTAAAACTATGACATTGAAAGTCTTTTTAGATGAGATCTTTGAGCCTTTATGACTACTTTTTTGAATTTAGATTAGTATTTTTTAGGAAATCTCTATTAATTGCAATATGTTTTATATATTCTATGATGGTTTAGGATGGAGGATTCTAATCCAACCAATACCCTATTTGTCTCAAGGGTGAAGCTTTAGGTTATATATTCTTTCCCTTAGGTTTATGCTAATGTGGTTTTTGGTGGGTATTTTCTATTACTTGAATAAATATTAGTTTTATTGTTAGTATTTGTTCTATATATATGTGAGCATATCATAATTCATTTATAAGGTTGCCAAGTATAACTTGTGCTATACTAGAGGTGCTATTCATATGGGAATACATTATATTGTAAGGATCCCATTATTTCACTAGGATACTCAGATGTGAATTGGGTCAGTTGTGTGGAAGTGAATATCTACATTGAGATATTTATTTTTTCTTGATTTAGACTTTTTTTTTTAATTTTTTATAAGCTATGTGTGGTTTCTATTGGGAAGCCAATCCAATTACAAAAAAAAATATTCATTGCTCTCATTACATTTCTAAAAAGTTAATTAAAGCATATCCAGCTTTGAATTTCGATCAAATATATTCTTAATTTACCTTTCTATCAATATCCATATTCCTTAAATTGCTAAGTTTCCACAATCAAATCCTTTTATATCAATTGCATTTTGAAATTTAAATTCTACCAAAATGAAATTCAACACCACTAGTGGCTAAAATATTTGTTTCCCATCTTCTATATCTATAAATATGTTGTCTACAACAACATCACAATTTCTTAATTCTTTTTTTAGGGTTCTTATTCATTCCCCTAATATTCCAAGATATTATTTTCATTGTTATTTTTTTATTTTATTTCTGGGTTTAGCCCACTTGTTGTTAGCACTTGTGAAATTTTCTTTTGTTTTCCCATATCAATATCCCTCTGGGTTTCTTTTTCTCTTTGTTTTTGCTTCTTAGGTCTTCCTCTATTTTTTCATTCCCAAAAATACTTTCATATTCATCAATCTCTTCAATCTTCTCACATTGCTCATAGTAAGACTTATCATCTTTAGGTTTACCTTGTTCTAAAGTGCAAGGAATAACCTCAAAAGCATAATCTTCTTTATGTTGCCCTAGAAACCCTAAAGTGCAAGGATGCTCTTATGTAGTAATTACCTTCTTATTTTACTCTAAAAAACCTAAATTGTTATGGGCTTCCTCCATCCTTATTTCTTTATTATGTTGCTCTTGAAACCTTGAAGTGCAAGGGATGATATCTTCATCCCTTTCACTTTTATTACTTGGAGAGGATTTTATACTACTTGAGGAAAATGAAGATGAATTACTTGGAATAAACTTGACCTCTTTTGCTGGATTTGTTTTAGGATTTCTCTCAACATCTTCTTTTGCACCTTTAATTCCTTCTAAACTTACCAAATGATACTGTAGATAGGTTTTCTTTGCCTCTTATTTCATAGTGGAATATCTTTGATCTGATCTAGCTTCTATTATTGTATGATTTTCTTGATTCATATTGAAGTTTATCTCATGGCTATAATTTTTTATCTCTTTCTTCATAGTTTTCACTTTGCAAACTCTTTTCATGTGTCCAATATCATAACAATTATGGTAACAAAATGCGATATTTTCATAATCTACTTGTTGAACCCATTCTCTTGATTCAGATTTTATCTTAATGGATTGTGGCAAAGGTTTTAGAATATCCATAACAACACATATTCAAGTATATATAGAATGCTTTCGCTCCTTAGTAGTTAGTCCTTCCTTGATGAATTTCCCTAAGGTATTTCCAATATTATTTAGAACATCCTTATTATAAGTTGATATGGAATTCCAAAAAGCCTAACCCATACTAGAATCTTCTTAATAGTTTCTATATCAACAAAAAAAATTCATTCCATGGTCTCAAATAAAGCGTAAATCTTCCCCTAAACCATGGAACACCAACCATTATTTTATCCCTAATTTTTAAATTAGAAAATATGATGAGAAAAAAACCTTTAGGAAGAAACGTTACAAAGTAATTTGAATTTAATATCCACTTCCACTTGATCCAATTTTGAATCTCCAAAAATCATGGCCATGATCTATGGAACTTAGATATTAATCCTCTACTTTTAAGAACCATTATATAATGCTTAATCATCTCATCCTTGATACTCACTTTTGGTATAACATCTGCTACTTGGATCAAACTTACCATGTATTTGCTCTTCTACTTATCTCCAACTTGGACCTCCATACTTCCAACTAGGGCATCTTGACTTCCCATTAGAGCTTTCAAATATGTATTTCCTTCCATACTAGTTAATGGGGCTCGCTCTTGGCTTGCACTTCCTCTTGGATCACCTTCCCTCTTGACTTGCACTCTCTCCTACCTCACACTCTCTCCTAGCTTGCACTCCCTCTTGGCTCGTAATAGCCCTTCTATTCTTTTTCTCAATGTTCCTTTGCTTCAACAATTTTTTGGAAAGAATGTTCCATACATTTATGGTAAGAGTTTTAAGCATTGATGAACTATAGATGAATTCATTGTTCTTCTACCATGACTAAATATTGGCTTGCAATCCCTCTTAGATCATACTTTCTCCTGACTCAAACTAGATTTTCTTCAACTGGATCACACTTTGCTTTCTACTTCTTGCACACACTTCCTCCTCACTCCTGGGTCATGCTCACACTCACACTCACTTATGGCTGCACTCACTCCTAGGTTGCACTCGCCATTACTACTACACTCCACCCTACACTTACACTCACTGCTACACTCCCTCTTGACTCATGCTCACACTCTCTGCTACACTCTCTCTCAGATCACGCTCACACTTGAAGATATACTCCCTCTTGGCTCATGTTCACATTCAAAGTTACACTCCCTCCTAGCTTACGCTCACACTCGCTGCTACACTTCTTCTTATCTAATGATTTCACTCACTGTTGCACTCCATTTTGGCTCCACTAGCACTTGATTTAGACCTATTTATTCTAGTAAGCAACACATAATATGTTTACCTTCCATGGTAGAATGTGGTTTTAGGGGAGAAACATCTTGAGTGGATAAAGGTATTTCTTTATGTAAAATATCAATATATCTATTATATTGAATTCCATTAAGGATTTGACATAGAATATTATATTTACAATAAATATGAACAAATGGGTGGATACCCTATCCATAAAATTGTAAAGGTGTATGTGTGTGTATGATATGGATCTCCAAACTTGCTTAATTTTTTTCAATATATGTATATATATATACAAGATCATGATCTTGTGAGAGAATAAGAGATAAGGCCAAATTAAATGTAGGTATCTTGAGAAGCCATATAGAATTCAACTTCCATTAATGACTTCTCTAGAAGCTAACATTTTACAATTGCTAGCCAACCATGGCATTTCTAGAAGGTTGCTATGTATTTAATATTTAATAGATATTTAAATTATATTTTATTTTGTCTTTCATTCCTCATCATTCCTTCCAACAACAAAAGAATTGGATCCCAATGCATGAGGAAAATCATGAGCCATATAATGAGACTTTTTGCATTTATAGACTATGTATTGATGAAAGATAACTTGATGCCTAGTTTTGATGCTTATGGATGGTTATGCAATTATTTATGTTGATTTATCCTTGAGGAATATGGTATTGTTGATGTATTGTTGATTTGTAGGACCAAGTACACTCATGGGTGGAAGAGGTAGAATCAACCACCAAGAATGAGGTACTTGAGAAGGGAAATGATGATTATGGTGGCTCAAGGTAACATGAACGACTACCCTCATATATGTATGTATTATTGCTTTTGCAATGATCATCAACAATCCAACCATCCTTAACTAGAAGTTGGTAACGTAGAAGCTATTGTAAGTATTTGGCTAGGATAGGTTATTTAATAGTGATGACTTCACCCACCTTGTTTGATGTATTTTATTGACTCGATTTTGTTTACACATTCATCGTTGTGTAAGTGGATTTGGAAAAGAATTCCCTCTATAATGGATTAATAGATATAGAGGTTCTATTAATTCATTGACCACTTAAATACCATACTAATGCTTGATATTAGTATAGGTATTTTATTGGAATTAATCAAATGAGAAAAAATATTAATGTATTTTATGGTTTGAATTAAATTGAATTCAATATTAAATATTAATGCTTTAAAGTTCTATTTAATTCTTCCTTTTTTACCTTTCATAGATTTAATAAATAAATGAAAGGTTCTATTTAGAACAAGATATTTTGAAAAGGGAAGAATCATATTTAAATTCAAATATCTCCCCCCTTGTCACCTTAGGTAAGCACAAATTTACTTTTGGTAGATGGTATTTATTTCAAATTGGACTTTGGGGCTTGGGGTAGATGAGTTTCCATGTTAAGAGGGTGAGGAAAAGGAATAAGGAGGATTTTTCTTCTCTAGAGATGGTAAGCGACGAAGCAAGAATGGAGGGATCCAAACTTTGAAGGAGAATTTCATTGTAAAGAGGATTTAGGTTGGGAGATTACTCTCGACTAGTTTTAAATACCTCTATGTTATGGTGTTAAAAACTTAGGATTGTTAACAATGGTGGCATGCTATTCAGCTTGTTTTGGTATTTGCTTTGCAAATGAAAGCTTTATATTTAAAAACTATGTTGTTCAACCTATTTTGGCCTTTGCTTTGCAAATGAAAACTTTATAATTTAAAACTATGTTGTTTGACCTGTTTTGGCCTTTGCTTTGCAAATGAAAGATTTATATTTTTTAACTATGTTGCTCAGCTCGTTTTGGCCTTTGCTTTTCAAATAAAAGCTTTATATTTTTAAACTATTTTGTTCAACCTATTTTGGCCTTTGCTTTACAAATTAAAGCTTTATATTCTTTTAAACTATGATGTTCAACCTATGTTTTTTGGCCTAGGTATTTCAATATTTTGGTATGTGTAAAGCCTTCACCAATTGACCTGGATCATATCACTTCAGGCTAGAGATAAGCTTTCGCTCTTGTGCACCTTTGTTCCAAGATGAACTTGGTTTTATATGGGTGTTGGTGATGGGGGATGTCGATTTATGTTATCTTATTCTACCATGTTAAAAACAACGACTCTATGCTTCAAGTTTCCTTCCATAGACGTAAAACCCCATTTTTTCTTTGCCCTAGATCCTTCATGGCTATTGAGTCACCTATTTAACTATTTTTGGGTCATATTTAGGTTACTGCACTTTGTTGTAGTGAGGGCCAGTGATTAATTCCTCACTATTACCTAGTTTGACCACCCCCCTAAGGTTTAACCTTAGGGGGTGATTTTAATTAAACCCCCTCATCATTGTTGCTCCACTGTGGAGCGATGACTTTGTGTATGGATAGGTGCCAATGAGGGAAGGCCAATTTGGCCTTCCCTAGGAATTATCCCACATGGGATATGCCCTAACACTCTAGGAATATTAAGGGGATCTAGCCTCCCCTATTGAATTGACCATATGGACATGATAAAGGGGCTCGTCCCATGTGGTGGGCCACCCTACGCTAGTTTGAAGGTGTGGTTGTTGACTACTCTATGACATGTGTCTTGTTTCCACTGTTTTATCGCATGATTTTTCTTGCTATCTTACCTTGTCCTACCACGTGGAGTGCTATTTTTGGTTGGGTGTGATTTGCATGTGTTTCGCCTAGTTGTAGGGCTATAAAACCTTTTGTTGAGAGGCAATGGCTTATCCCACATTCTTGGTGTGGGGGGTCTCCTTGGAAACTAAAAGGGGAAAGGATTCCCCTTAGAGATGACCACATCTAGATGGGCATGAGGAGCCTTCTTGGGCTACCTTGGTATTAGTGCTTGTGGTTGTGCATGGACTGTGTTATTGTTGCTTGATCATCCCACGAGTTTGAACCACTGTATTGTCATGGTTGACTATGATATCTATGAACAATTGAGTTAGAGGTCATTTATTGAACCTCCACCCCATTTTTTGGAAATATGATTAATTTATTTAAATTATTTGAAATATGTTTAGTTTAGAAGGACGTTTTTTGGAAAGAGGATGTTTAATTTATTTAAATTAAAGGAAATATGTTTAATTTATCTAAATTTAAATAATGATATTTTTTTGGAAAGATGATGTTTAATTTATTTAAATTAAAGGAAATATGTTCAGTTTATCTAATTTGAAGGAAATATGTTTAGTTTATCTAAGTTGAAATAAGGATGACTAAAATGAAAGAATTATATTTATTTTAAATTAAAAGGAAATAGTTGATAAGTACTTTAATTGGTTAAAAGTATGGGCTTTTAATTGATTAAAGGAAATGGTTTAATAAGTACTTTAATTGGTTAAACGTATGGGCTTTTAGACGATTAAAGGAAATAGTTTGATAAGTAACTTAATTGGTTAAAAGTATGGGCTTTTAATTTATTAAAGGAAATGGTTATTATAAGTACTTTACTTGGTTAAAAGTATGGGTTTTTAACTAATTAAAGGAAATGGTTTTTATAAGTACTTTAATTGGTTAAAAGTATGGGATTTTAACTGATTAAAGGAAATGGTTTTTATAAGTACTTTAATTGGTTAAAAGTATGGGCTTTTAACTGATTAAAGGAAATGGTTTGATAAGTACTTTAATTGGTTAAAAGTATGGGATTTTAACTGATTAAAGGAAATGGTTTGATAAGTACTTTAATTTGTTAAAAGTATGGGCTTTTAACTTATTAAAGGAGATGGTTTGACAAATACTTTAATTGGTTAAAAGTATGGGATTTTGAGTAATTAAAGGAAATGGTTTGTTAAATACTTTAATTGGTTAAAAGTATGGGCTTTTAACTAATTAAAGGAAATGGTTTGATAAGTACTTTAATTGGTTAAAAGTATGGGCTTTTAACTGATTAAAGAAAGGGTTATTGAATTATTCCATGCTTGATAAATGATAAATAACTTTCTTTTATAAAATGACTCTCCTTCTATGATGAAATGAATGATGACAACTTTCATTCTTGGATAATTAATACACTTGTGTGAATAATGAAATAAGTATGCTAGTGGGAAAAAGAGAACACTAAATGAAATAATAGAGGTGAGTAAATTATGGGGTTTCCTCCTTATAATTGTATGAATGATTTATGCATAACTACATTGTGTAGATTGTATAGTTGCAATTTGGCATTCAATTTATATATGCACATGTTTCATAAGTCATTTAGAAAATGTATTTAGTTGCATGCTTCATAAGATCTATGAGTCATCCTAATCCCTTACTACCATCAACTGAGCGATGGAGGAGCAAGAAGGACAAGGAAGACACTTAGAACCAAGACATTGATCCCTTTAGATTCATATTGTAGTGAATATTTTGTTATAAAAAAATGTATTGCGGAGTAGGCTATAGCATGAGTAATCTCCAAATTAGATATAATGCTCTATTCATCAGCGTGATGATACTTTTATCCTACTTGGATTGTGAAATAATTTAAATTATGAATAGAAGATGTATATTTTACTTCTTTAATAAAGTATCTATGATGTCATAGTTTTCATACACTAACATGTTTGTTAATGGTTTAGATAGAAATTGCATCTTATTCATCTATCTTTCTTTGATTATATTATAAATATAATCCAAAATTTAATTAAGTAGGTAAACTTAATCATATCCTTCTAAGAAAAGAAATATTAGAAGATCTTGATGGTTTAGAGTAGTTTAAATGTTTAGAAATGGTATCTAAATTATTATGCTTATGTGTTAGAAGTAGAAAGGAACCTAAGGCATTATGGGATCCCTTAGGAAGGTACTTCGGATAATATTATGCTTCAAGGAACTTTTCTAAAAACCTAAACTAGATAGCTACATGAAACATCAATAGTTAAAGATAAATGAATTTGGTTATCACTAGGAATGATGGATGGAATAAGTTAGCTCATCGTGGGGATGAGGCTAATATTTTATTTGCACTATGCTTAGTGTACCTACATAGATAGAATTATGTATGGTGTAGTGATGGGTGTACCCTTTTGATGGGAAAAAAGTTTTAATCTAGCTTATTTGTGGAGGATGAGACTGATAGATTATTTGTAATACACTTAGTAAACCTACATAGATAGACTTGTGTATAGTGTATGGATGGGTATTCTTTTTATAGATTAAGGAAGGGGAAAAATTGGCTCATTGTGGGTATGAAATGAACTTAAAATATTATATCGAACCTTAGACAAATTTGTAGAATGACATATGTTGGATAGGGATATGTAAACCCCTATTGAGTATATGTTTATATAGATAATAATAATATAGTTCTCTAGTTGGTTAGTTAGATTTTGGGTCATCAAATTTGGTATCAGAGCTCTAGGTACAATGGATTAGAGGCTTCCATGGAATATGCTAAGTATCTAGGTATCTTACTATTTAGGCCTTTGCTTAGTTCTTAAGCTAAAGCTAGGAAGACCTAGAATTTCCAATTGCTAGAATTCTAGAGAGATGACCTTGGAAAAGGTAGCTCATTGATATGATACCTTACATACAGTAAGTGTGGCCATTAGTATGAAATTATAAGATATATTTTAGGGCAACACACCGCAAAGAGTGAGGATGGCCTTGGTATAAAAACTTTTTAGTTAGCTTATATGGATGACGTATGTAGCTAGAGTTAATAGTACAATTCAAGGAAGGAACTGTAACCTAACATGTTATTCTTACTTTTGTGTAACCAGAATATAGACACCAAATCCTAGCCACCTGTTACCCACGCATCATCCAATCACAACCGTCCATTATTTATTTATATATATATTAAATATATAAATTTCTCTCGGTTGTTTTTGTTATCTATGCAAGCATTGTCCCTAATGCAAAGTTTGTTGCTAAAACATAAATATGGAATGGGATCTCGAGCGAGGTGGCGTTAAAACTGATGGAGAAGCTAGGTATTACTTTATATCATCAAAATATTTTTTGACATTCATATTTCCATGAAAATGTCACCCCTTTTGTAGTAGGTTATTGAAAGTCCTGCATTTATCTGAGAGTTGTGCAATGAAATGATGGATCGACTAGATATTTCATTGTAAACCATGTAATTTTTTCAAGTTTGTTGGGGGAGGCATCTCCATAATGGCCTTGACCTTATTTGGGTCCACTATAATGCCTCTATTAGATATAATGAATCCTAGAATTTGACCTGAGGTGACATCGAAGATACACTTCTTGGGGTTCAACCTTACATTATGTTCTAGAAGTTGATCAAAAACTTTTTATAAGATATCGATGTGCTCTTGTCAAGTTTTATATTTTGCCAATATATCATCCACATAGTCTTCGATGATCTTGTGCATGTAATCATGGAAGATGTATGCCATGGCACGTTGATAAGTGGCACCTATATTTTTAAGGCCGAATGGCATTACCTTGTAACAAAAAATTCCCCAAGGTGTTATGAATGCTATTTTGTGTTAGTCATCATGATTGATCTGAATCTGGATATTATTGAAAAACCATCCATTAAATAAAGCATTTCATGGCCAGCATAACTGTTGACAAGAGTATCAATATTTAGTAGAGGGAAGCCATCCTTAGGACACACTCTGTTAAGATCTCGAAAGTTAGTGCGAATGTGTGTCATCCTGTTAGGATTGTGAATGGGCACCATATTTGAAAGCCACTCAAGATAGTCAATGGGTTGAATGAAACTCACATCTAATAGCTTTTGAAGCCCTTCTTTGACCATGAGGGCAATGGTAGTATGTAACTTTCTCAAAAAAAATTGACCGACTTAGCATCAAGATGCAAGGTTAAGTTGTGGACAACCAAGTTAGGGTCAAGACCTGCCATGTCTGTATAGGACCATGCAAATATGTCATTATTCCTCTAGAGGAGAGCTATCAATTTATCTTTTTCATCAGTGGATAAACTTTTTCCAAGTTTAAATATTTATGGATTGTCCACATCTGTACTAAGGTTCACATCTATAGTATCTTCAATGGCCATGTGTGAACCTTCCTCAAGTTGATGGGGCATTGGGATCAGATGAATGTCATAAATGACGTTATCAAACTCCTCTAGCATAGTATCCTCCATTTTTACTTGGAAAACAACCGAAGCTATGGGTGAAGGTGAATGTTATGAAGGAATGTAGATGGCCGAAGCCCTTAACAATTCCTCAGAAAGGATGAACTTGGAAAAGTATGGTGGGGATGAAATTTAATCCATATCAATGAGGCTTATATCAATTGGAATTGGTTTTGCCAAATCTCAAGGGTTACAAATTTGGATGAATAAGTCAACCAAATTTATGGTGACTTAGTGGGACATGGTGGTTGGCAATGTGAAGGAGGGTTTGGTCTTATATCCTAAAATTGATGAAAGAACCTTGGGAACATGAATAGTAGCAAGCAACACTTGTAAATGCAGATGAAAAGGCCATGCAAATGCAATGCAAAGATTTTTTTATTATGTACATATGTTACATGATGTTATGGTGAAGTGAATGAGGTGGAGGTTGTGGTTTACTGGTTGGTTCAGCTCGCTCCCTTGGGAGGAGCAAATGGAAGATGAATTGGTGGATGGAGAATATTCTAAGGTAGTACTCATATTATTCGATGAATGGAGTGACTCAAAATGATTCCTCTTAAAATTCATTAGAAACTATAGACATGATATAATATTCTTCATAAAAATCCTCCTCCAAGTCATCATTGTGATTGTTATTCTCTTTGTGATCTAGATGGAGTCTTTGAAAGGCTTGCTCAAAAGAGGAATCGACATATTGTGAGTGGTATCCTAGTCTTGAATGGTCATGCATTTCTCGATATTGAGGCTCGATGATTTTGTGCATGCCCTATTCATATCATCCTAGGCCATATCCTTTCTAATTAAACTGATGAAAGTATCATGATGGAAAATTAGAAATGATCATGCTTTTAGGGTGTCTTGGAGAAAGTATTTGATCGACTTCTAGAGTATAATGTAAGGTTGAACCCCAAAAAGTGTGTCTTTGGTGTCACCTCAGGAAAACTACTAGGATTCATTATCTCCAAAATAGGTATTGAAGTGGACCCAAAATAAATCAAGGTCATTATGGATATGCCTCCCCCAAAAAACTTGAAATAGTTGCATAGTTTATAAGGAAAGATCCAATCGATCCATCACTTTATTGCACAACTCTCTGAAAAATACAAGTCATTTAATCACCTGCTATAAAAGGATGTGATATTTTTATGGATATATGAATGTCAAAAAGTTTTTGATGACATCAAGCAATACTTGGCCTCTCCACCAGTATTAACTCCTCCTCGCTTGGGGGTCCCCTTCCATATTTATGTTTTAGCAACGAACTTTGATTTAGGGACAATGCTTGCTCAAAATAATGAAAACAACCGAGAGCAATTTATCTACTACATTAGTCAAACATTGGTAAGCTACAAAACTAGATACGCTTACATAGAAAAACTATGTTTAGAAGTGGTTTTTACCACTAATAAACTCATATATTACATGCTAAGCCAAACAACATATGTCATAGCTTACGAAAACCCTCTGCACTACATGATGTATCACACTTACAAATAACACTCACACCACAAAATTGATAATTAATTTTATTGAATTTGATCTTGAGTTCATTAGCCAAAAATCCATCAAAGGTCAGGTAATAGTCGATCAACTTGCAGAAGCTCCACTTCCTAGTGATAAACCCTTGATTATTGAGCTCCCTGATGATTCAATATTTACTATCACTGAACAATAATAAGATGTCATTTACGAGAAATATGTCAATATCACACTATTATTTGATGGTTCTAAGTGTGAGAAAGGACATGGTACCAAAAATTGTATTTCATACACCCCAAGGGGTACCGATTCCATTATCATTCAAATTTGATTTCCGATGGACAAACAATAATGAAGAGTATGAATCATTAATACTAGGATGTCATGTAGTTATAGCTATGGTCATAAAGCTTATCAAGATATTTTATGATTCTCAAATTGTTTTTCATCAAGTAAATGGATCATACCTATGCAAAGAGCCAGTCCTAAAACTTTACATTGAAGTAGCAATGAAATTGCTTGTCAAATTTGACTAGTACAAAATCGATAGCTTACCTTATTTGACTAATATATTTTTAGATGCAATGGCCTCTCTAGTATCATTGATTCCAAATAACTTCATAGGAGAGGTACATCCACTCATTTTCACAATGATCTCTAAATATATAATGGCCCGTGATGAATCAAAGGATGAGAGGGATGTTTTCTTCCTTCATGCAGAGACATATGAGCCTTGGTCTAGCAAAATAAAAGCCTTCCTAAATTTTGGAACACTCCCATATGACATTTCATGATATTCCAAAATAAATTTCAAACAAAAAGCAACTTGTTTCACTCTCTTGGAGGACATGTTGTATAGACATGATTATGATGGAGTCCTCTGTTGTCTCGAGCCTACAGAGGCATAAATAGAAATATCTAAATCTCATGATGGTACTTGTAGTGGTCATTTTAGTGGAATGGCCATCACAAAGCACATTGTATGCAGAGATTATTATTGGCCCACCATGGAACACGAATGTTGCAATTATGTCAAGAAATGTCAAAAATGTCAACAACACACTAATTTAACTCATGTACCATCATAAGCATTGAAACCTATTCAAAGTCTTCGACCATTTTCACAATGAGTGATGAGGCCCAAGAATGCCTCATTATTGCACAATGTTTGAATCATTATTGCACAATGTTTGACTACCATATGATAAGTTAATTGCCAAATAGTTGACTAGAATATACTATTTGTTAAGTGTTTGCATGTTTTTATGTTAGGAATACTATATCTCTGTTTTTGACTATTTTCAGCATTTTATGACTGATTTTGCGTGATTAAGTAGCAAGTAAGAACATGCATTTCAATTAACCAAATGTGGTATGCTAATATACATTAACTTCTCAATGGTTTTTGAATGTTTTCCTGCCCTTCAACTTGTTTCAAATCCACATTTAAGCCAAAATTTTAGGACTGTCATAAATCTGAAAATCTGAGAAAAACAGCCATATAAAAATCAGCAAGTTGTCACTTTATAGGAATACCTTGAAGTTGTCAGGCAAAGCATGAGGATATGGATGGAATGAGTTTAGAATGACTACATAATACATCTGACCTATTTAGAAGCATTCCCACATGATCTAAATAGGCAGCAACAGGGTATAATAGAGCAGGGACAATTGTGCAGCACTGTTGCACTATTTCAGCATGGTTACTTGGTGAATGAAGTGTATAAATTCAGTAGCAACTTGATGTACTACTTCATGTTGATACTTGAATAATTTTTCCATGTTCTAATTTGTTTGAATTTGCAAGAAATGCCAATATTTTACAACTGTGCAAGTAGAACTGAAAAATGCAATAATTTACCATGTAAATTCCAACAAGCTACAAATAAACAGCAAGGCATGGAATTCACATATGGAAAGAGATGAAGACCATTGGAATCTGATCCTAGGAGATAACCCACCTAAGATATGCAAAAGAAATCACTTGAAAAGTACATATTAGTTCATTTCGAAGTATCTTCAAAATGAACAAATATCTTTCAAATGAGAAAACACAGTGTCTTCGAAATGAGCAGACATCTTCGAAATGAGAAATGTAGTATCTTCAAAATGAGCGAGATATTCGGAATGAGAATTGCAGTATCTTCGGAATGAGAATTGCAGTATCTTTGAAATGAGCGATCTTCGAAATGAGAATTGCATTGTCTTCGGAATGAAGCCACTTATCTTCGGAATGAAAACAAAATGTGCTTTTTGACTTATTGACCGATTTTTGAAGCTGGAAAAATGGAAATAAAGGTTGGAAAAGGTAAAGGAAAAGATCTTCCACCTGGATTTTCCGTCATTGCCATCCAAAGCCACCATTCATGGAAAAGATCAATTTTGATCCTCTTCTAGGATAAACCCAAAAAAACTGTAGCATAATAGAAAGTTGTTTGCAAGATAGGAATGGCATATTCTGAAGTGGATAATTATGTGTGAGATATTTCTAGACTCCTCCCATGTACTCCCACCACTGAAGATGCTTTTTAAGGGCCAATGACTACTACTGCAACACAAACTGTCTAGATTTGCATTTATTTCAGAACCAGAATTATTAGCAAATGATTGTAAAATAGCACATAGGCTGATTTGAGCATGGGATATATTGTAAATATCTATATAAATAACATAGCTCCCTCCTTGGTTGAGCCAGTTAGGAATTAGAATAGAGGAAATTTTTCAGTAGCAGCAATTAAGACTATACAGTGATTTTCTATAACAGTTTTCAACATGTTTTGTCATCAATAAAAGTGCAGTATTTTATCATTTTATGTGCTAAGTGTTAATTAGTTAAGGAGTGTTTTTCACCTCCTTCTAGATCAGGAAGTATGGGCCCAATTTCAAATCTAAGGTATTTTATGGCAGGTTTTAATCTGTAATTTTGCTATAGCAGAATTAATAGATTGCTTGCCAGATTTCATTTTCTTGTTTTTATTTTGTATTATGTGATTTATGTTTCATATTATGTTTGTGTACAACATTTGTGTGTATGTCAGCTGAAAAATCATATTAAGCATTTTCCTTTATGTTTTTCCTACTTTCTATTTTAGCAACTTTTTATTTTCAGCATATTTCATTTTGCTGTCAATTCCTGTAGCAGAAGCTTGACGACCTTTTGTGGTAGGGCATTGACAGGTGTTTTTAGAATAAGTTTCAATTCTACAAAAGTAGATTAGATTTCAATTTAGCAATTTCAATTCTGTCATTTCAATTCTGCAAAAGTAGATTAGATTTCAATTCAACAATTTCAATTCATGCAATTGTAGTTAGATTTCAATTCTTGCAAATTAGAATTAGTTTTTATTTCTTACAAGTTTCCATTCTATAGATTAGGTTTAGTGTGACACAAAAAGGTTAAACCAAGTCTATCTCACCAAATAAATGCTTGAAATTTGAATGCCTGAATTGTACTCTGCTCTATCTTTCTATCGTAGACAGCCTTGGACACCACCCTAGATTGATAAATCATTGAGATTAAATGATGAGACTCAATGACACTCATCATTTTGGCACCGTTTCTGAGGAAAATGGTGTTGTTAGAGGGTAAAAGTAGTCAAATAATTATTATTGTGCTAAGTTATGAAGTTCAGAGTTAAATCTGAATGTAATAGCTGGTATAAATAATAATTATTGATAGTTGCATTTCAGTCCATTTAGAAAACAAACAACCATAGGGAGGTGATATTCACACTCTGGGGTTAAATTTCCTAGTTTGAATTATTCTCAAAGAGAGATCCCAACAACAAAAAATAGGGCAAGTAAATCAACCACCACCTTCAGCCCAATCTGTGGCCAATATACAGGACAGGCAACCCCTGTCTATGTAAGCTAAAAAAAAAAATCACAAAAAACTTTTGCACAATCAAAATAGGAGTTTACAACTTAATGATGATCCTAGAGTTTTCCATTATTACTTAAATATTGTTAGGATTTTACCGTGCTAAACCACAACCTAGCAATTCTTAGCCTACACGGATAATAGTTGATCTCATTAGAGGTGATCCTACCTGACAAGTAGTTGATCTACTAAAGTTGTACACTTCTTGTCTTATTGTGCAAACCAAAAATATTTTTTTAGCACAACCTGTGATCAGTCTGAATAATACAGGATAGGCAACCCCTGTCTATGTAGCTGAATCTGGTATATATATAAAAAAAAACCTGTAGGAAATGTTATTGACTACAACAACATCCAAATGTGTTAAAACAAGAACTTACCTAAGCTTGAAGAGACAAAAATCAATGGAGATATACAGAAAACCTTTAATCCAAACACACAGAAATTAGCCTTGGATAAAGGAGAAAAACTAGAAAAACTACACAGAAAATTTACTTCCATTTTACAAAGGGGTAAATTCTGTCCTCCTAGAAATGAAACAAATTGAAGTGCAACCAAGAAAATTCTTGAACATTATTAGCTGGCTGACTTATAAACAAAAAGTAAAATTGTTGCTATTTTGAAACAATATTTCAATCCCTTTACATGGAATTACAAGGGTATATCAAGATTTTATCTTGATGTAAGCACTTAACATCTTTTGGGAATTGATATTTAATTGTTTCAAGAACAAATTGACAAGATTTTATAGACTAGGAGCCATGGATAACACTTGATTGAAGAAGTTTTCAGATATGGATCAGTGCTTCTTTCTCCCATAGGTAATTCATGGAGGATGTTAGTGGTGAATGGACATTGCCTTCGGATATACCATGCACCATTAACTAAGGAGGAGTTCTTAAAGGAGATTCCATTGGATGTACACATAATGGAAGAGAATTTCTCTTCAATATCAGATTCAGAGTGATGATAAAAAGTTTGACAAAAAGAAAAAAAAAAAAGGAAAAAATACAAGAAAAAAAAAAAAAAAGAATAGTCTTGTTTGTGAACTTCCTTTTTGGGTACAAGCAAGACAAGAAAATTTAAAAGAGAAAAAAATTTGCAGCAAAGGCATGTCCCACAAAATGGGGATACATGAGGACAAGCATCAATTTCAGCAAGAAAGAGGAATAATGGAGCCAATACTTCATTTTTAGCAATAAGGAGGCAATGATGATGTAAGAATATTCTTACTGGTCATCTAGTAAGGAAGGTTGCATCAATGTTGCAGGTTTTCATAAAAAGAGATGGTGTTTTCATACAACAATTGACATGTTTTTGCAGAATAAGGATTGGTCTTATCCAAATAAGAGTGAGATATGTTCTCCCATTGAAGCAATTAAAAAAAAAAAAGAGGATAGAAGTTGGTTGAAAACCAGAAATGGCAGCCTCTTCTGATGAAAAAAATGAAAAAAAAAGAGATGAAAAAAAAAATGAAAAAAAAATATATAAAAATGAATAATTCAGTAGTGAAAACCTTCTTGGAGGCGCTACTGAGTTGGCTCGCATGAAAACTAATTTTTCGACATGCATTGCCTTATTGATCTACCCATCATTGTTCCACCATTGTACAAATCTCACACTGCACATGTGTTATGTTTGTTTATGTTTTCAGATAGCCTACTAACAATCATCAAAAGCAGCTTGTAAGGTGCATGACAAATTTTCAGGACAATAAGGTATGTGTTTCTTGCATTTAATTCATAGTAAACATTTAGCATTTAGTGTATGATAGTCGGTATTTGGCATAAACTATTCATACAATAGTGACAAATTAAAAAAAGAACATGTTCAAGATGTCAAGAAACACCTCCTTATGCCCTTAATTGCATGGAAATTCCAAAACTATGCAAAACCTGATTTTGGGATAGACATGGCAGTAATTCTATTTCAATTTTTAGGGCAATTTAAAAGGAGAACTGCAAGTTTATATCTCACAATTGTCTAATAAATTGAAGGAGGATAATCAACAAAATGCACCTGAAGGTTCTATTTTAGTACTATTGGAATAAAACAACAACATACAAAACAAATAATAGCATCTAAACAAAAGGATGAAGAAGGGATTTTTTATGTTATGGAAGGCTTATACACTCTAGATATGGACCCACAATAGAATCTGTAGCTAACTTTTGCATAGGAGGTCATTTTTGCATTTTTTGAAGATCTTCGGAATGAGAAATGCAGTCTCTTTGGAATGAGCAGGATATCTTCGGAATGAGCAGAAACTGTACCAAAATTGTTGAAAATGCTACAGAATAGCAAAAAGAGTAGGGTACATCAAATATTGAGGTTTACCACAAGTAAGTACATCCCTCAAGCATTTCAAATCAAAAATTTTATCAATTTTGTTCAAAAGGTGCAAACAACAAAAATAAGCATTCAGGCTGAAATGTTGTTAAGAAAAAAAAAATTCCATCAGTAGTAGTGCATCTGCCAAATACGGTTCCACAATAAGACTATTGCAAGATGAATCATATGATATCAAGCCTTTAAGAGATACCTTGCAACACTAAAACTTGTAGAAAAATAGAAAAAAAGTCATACATGTGCTTAATTGCAAAATACTTGATATAGTGTAGCAAGGAGGAATTTCTTAGTTAGCAGGTAGCAAAGGATGTTGTTCATAAGAATAAAACCTGCATATTACTATGGTCTACTAAGATGCATGAGGGCATGCATCAGTTCAAGTTGGGGGGGGATGATGAGGCCCAAGAATGCCTCATTATTGCACAATGTTTGACTCATTATTGCATAATGTTTGACTACCATATGATAAGTTAATTACCAAATAGTTGACTAGAATATACTATTTGTTAAGTGTTTGCATGTTTTTATGTTAGGAATACTATATCTCTGTTTTTGACTAGTTCAGCATTTTATGACTGATTTTGCATGATTAAGTAGCAAGTAAGAACATGCATTTCAATTAACCAAATGTGGTATGCTGATATCCATTAACTTCTCAATGGTTTTTGAATGTTTTCTTGCCCTTAAACTTGTTTCAAATCCACATTTAATCCAAAAGTTTAGGACTGTCATAAATCTGAAAATCTGAGAAAAACAACCATATAAAAATCAACAAGCTGTCACTTTATAGGAACACCTTGAAGTTGTCAGGCAAAGCATGAGGATATGGATGGAATGAGTTTAGAAGGACTACAGAAGACATCTAACCTATTTAAAAGCATTCCCACATGATCTAAATAGGCAACAACAGGGTATAACAGAGCAGGGACAATTGTGTAGCACTATTGCACTATTTTAGCATGGTTACTTGGTGAATGAAGTGTATAAATTTAGTAGCAACTTGATGTACTCATTCATGTTGATACTTGAATAATTTTTCCATGTTCTAATTTGTTTGAATTTGCAAGAAATGCCAATATTTTACAACTGTGTAGCAGAACTAAAAAATGTTGTAATTTACCATGTAAATTCTAGCAAGCTACAAATAAACAACAAGGCATGGAATTCACATATGGAAAGAGATGAAGACCATTGGAATCTGATCCTAGGAGATAACCCACCTGAGAGATGCAGAAGAAATCACTTAAAAAGTACACATTTGTTCATTCCGAAGTATCTTCAAAATGAACAAATATATTCGGAATGAAAAAACACAATGTCTTTGAAATGAGCAGACATATTTGGAATGAGAAATGCAGTATCTTCGAAATGAGCGGATATTCAGAATGAGAATTTCAGTATCTTCAAAATGAGAATTGCAGTATCTTCGAAATGAGAATTGTAGTATCTTCGAAATGAGTGATCTTTGGAATGAGAATTGCATTGTCTTTAGAATGAAGCCACTTATCTTCGGAATGAAAACAAAATGTGCTTTTTGACTTATTGACCGATTTTTGAAGCTGGAAAAAGGGAAATAAAGGTTGGAAAAGGTAAAGGAAAATATCTTCCACCTGGCTTTGCCGTCATTGCCATCCAAAGCCACCATTCATGGAAAAGATCAATTTTGATCCTCTTCTAGGATAAACCCAAAAAAACTATAGCATAATAGAAAGTTGTTTGCAAGATAGGAATGGCATATTTTGAAGTGGATAATTATGTGTGAGATATTTCTAGACTCCTCCCATGTACTCCCACCACTGAAGATTCTTTCTAAGGGCCAATGACTACTACTGCAACACAAACTGTCCAGATTTGCATTTATTTTAGATCCATAATTATTAGCAAATGACTGTAAAATAGCACATAGGTTGATTTGAGCATGGGATATATTGTAAATATTTATATAAATAACATAGCTCCATCCTTGGTTGATCCATTTAGGAATTAGAATAGAGGAGATTTTTCAGTAGCAACAATTAGGACTGTACAGTGATTTTCTGTAACAGTTTTCAGCATGTTTTGTCATCAATAAAAGTGCAGTATTTTATCATTTTATGTGCTGAGTGTTAATTAGTTAAGGAGTGTTTTTCACCTCCTTCTAGATCAGGAAGTATGGGCCCACTTTCAAATCTAAGGGATTTTATGGCAGGTTTTAATCTGTAATTTTGTTGCAGTAGAATTAATAGATTGCTTGCCAAATTTCATTTTCTTGTTTTTATTTTGTATTGTGTGATTTATGTTTCCTATTATGTTTGTGTACAAAATTTGTGTGTATGTCAGCTGACAAATCATATTAAGCATTTTTCTTTATGTTTTTCCTGCTTTCTATTTTAGCAACTTTCCATTTTCAGCATATTTCATTTTGCTGTCAATTCCTGTAGCAGAAGCTTGACGACCTTTTGTGGCAGGGCATTGATAGGTGTTTTTAGAATAAGTTTCAATTCTGCAAAATTAGATTAGATTTCAATTTAGCGATTTTAATTCTGTCATTTCAATTCTGCAAAAGTAGATTAGATTTCAATTCAGCAATTTCAATTCATGCAATTGTAGTTAGATTTCAATTCTTGCAAATTAGAATTAGTTTTTATTTCTTGCAAGTTTCCATTCTACAGATTAGGTTTAGTGTGACACAAAAAGGCTAAACCAAATCTGTCTCACCCAATAAATGCTTGAAATCTGAATGCCTGAATTTTACTATGCTCTAGTTTTCTATTGTAGACAGCCTTGGAAACCACCCTAGATTGATAAATCATTAAGATTAAATGATGAGACTCAACGAAACTCATCAATGAGGTTTGGACTTAATTGGTAAAATCTCACCTTCTTCCTTGGGACAATACACATTCATCATCACAAACATTGAATACTTCACAAAGTGGGTTGAGGTAATTCCTCTAACCAGTATAATAGGACCTCGAATTGTGGAGTTTATACTTCAAAATATCATCTGCCGCTTTGGTATCCCATAATAATATCTAACAATGGAAAGTCTTACAAGAACAAGAATTTTTTAGCACTTTTCAAGAAATATAATATTCAACAATTTCTCAACTCCTTACTACCCATAGATAAATGGATAAGCTAAGGCAACCAATAAGACCTTGATCACTATTCTCAATAAATTAGTCAAAGAATATCATCGATATTGGCACACTCAAATCCCTTTGGTATTATGGGCTTATCAAACAAACATTAGCATACCTATTGGGGAAACACCATTTTCATTGGTCTATGGTGTCGAAGCCATCATACCTCTTGAGCTCGAGATCCCCTCACTATGTATTTCATTGCAGGAATTCATAGATGACGATATGTCTAGACAAGCAAGTCTTGACCAACTTACACTCTTTGATGAAATTTGAATCAACACCTTAGAATATTTACGAGTATATCAAGACCTTTTAAAGCATGCTTTCAATGCCAAAGTCCATCTACTTGAATTCCAAGTAGGATATCTTGTCCTTAAAGAGAATTAGCAAAACACCAATGCATTGTTGCATCTTCGTGATAAATTCATGGCTAATTGGTTAGGTCCATACATTTTCAAACAAAATGTGGGTCAAGAAACTTATAGACTTGCCAATCTAGATGGAGTAGAAGAGCCCAATCCACTAAACATTATCTACTTGAGAGTGTTCTATGCTTAATGTATTTTATATATGTATATATGTACATGGCTGATACACAAAAATATCATCCATACATATTGCATTCATACATATTGTATTTCACACATTCATTTTTATTCTGATACATTTCATCCACCATACTAGGGTTCATTTGTTAAGTTTAGATAGTATTTGATCCAATAAATCTTATCACCTTAATCAAGGGTGCCTTTAATTCAGAATCCATCCCATTGTGCCACTTCATATATCCAATCATCATTTGTACTACAAGTTTCCATCATGCCTAGGGATTTTTGATCACTCAACCACTCCTAGTGTTTCAAACAAATCCAATACATGTCAAGTTTTCTCTAGGACCAAGATACATTTTTACTAAGAAAATCTTGAGTACTGGGAGTTGACTCTAACATTCTTGAACCAAACACATCTTACACATATTAAAAATATCTTGTGTCAAGAGGGATAACACCATGATTGGGTTGAACCTTGAAGTAAAAAAGTTATCTTTGCATGTCCCATTATGCACATAGTCCAAAATGAAAAATAGTGGTATTCATAACTATTAACACTTCCAAATAAAAGAATGAGTAGTAACGATAGGGTTAAATTATCATCACACCTTGATTGAGAATATGATTCCCCAAAGATCTAACTCTTTTACACATCACACACCATAGATCCTCAAGTAGTAAGGATAGAACTACATGTCCATCTAGATGGTTAGGTAGTTTTATTCCCCAAAGCTTAGAGATAAAATAATTGGACTATGGATCCAATCTCCACCGAGACTATAGATTCTTAAATGGCAATGGAGTATGCTCATTGGTGGTGACCAATATCTCTTGAAGAGACCTCTAACCACACATAAGGATGAGCTAGCTTCTTGGTCTTCTCCATGATAGGTTTCATCTCAATTTACTCAATATGGATTAATGAATAAACTTGCACACATGTTGGTTCTTGATTGACTTGAGTCACTACCATGCTCATGATTTGTAAACCAACATTTCACTACACACACATTTGATCTTGGAGAAATTAGACAAAACTTAGTGAGGTTGTTTGATATCACTAGTATGTTTGAGTCTCTACAAAACAAATCAATTATCCATAAGCCTACACAACATCCATAGCATTACCACATCATCATATGAGTCTTCCATTTCACATATCACCATTTTGGTGCTCCTAATTAAGCAAACATAATAACAATGGTCAAGCAAATCTAAACTACTATAAATGATCGTTATAACATCAGTCCATTTTAATTATCATAATCTATATACATCATCATTACATTATCATCCATAACATATACACATGTATTCACAAAAATGCCTAAGGTATATATATATGTATATTACATATACAATGGAGCACCAAGACTCATATACACAAATTTCCACACAACACTAGATAATGCCCATAGGTAGACCCCTATGACCCCGATGGAGCCCTAGACCTAGAGTTGTAATACCTAAAGTCATTATGCCTAACAGAACCCTCTAGGGAAGAGGAAGGCCACTCTAGCAGACCAATGTGGTAGGTCCTCTAACTCCTAGATATACCCCTCCCAAGATCAAAGACATTGCACATCCTACATCTGATGAGTATCCCTCCATGCCAGCTCTGCCTGGAGCCTCGCTATCACATCCTCAACTCCACCTTTCACCACTCGTACATCTAGCTCTACCCATAACCAAGCAATCCCTGCATCCTACTCCACCACCATCTGCTAGATCTGGTCTTACTCAACCTCAAGCCTAGCCCACTCCTCACTATGATTATGAGGTATCTCTAGAACCTCATTCATACCACCACCATCACCATTACCCCAATATTTGGAGGCTACTTTGTTATGACCCTCTATTGTATCCCTCTACTACTATATCAATGATGTATTTGATGTAGAGGAGTCTTGGCTTCTAATGCTACCTCTCCATCATCCCCACTACCATACTTAACTACCTAAGTTGGTACCTAGAAAAGTCTATGAATAAAACCAAGCCTCATACTCTATTGTGGTCTTGACATCATCCACATCTGGGAGATCTATCTCCTCATCATTCTCATACTCCACCTGCCACTCCTCCACACAAGGTAGGCTTGAATTATCAGATCGATGTTTATATAGAACTGGAGCATTAGGCACCCCCTACTATATCCCAAACTAACACAACACCTGTGATAACTAGATCAGCTCCACCTCACTCCCATGTCGACCAAAAACCCATCTAGCCTATTAGATCTTCCATAGATTCTCTCCATCACTAGGCCAACTATCCTCCCACCATGGCCTCTAATACACCTGATCAAACATCAACCCTACCCATAGATCTCATAACTCCTGGACATTACAACTGGGATGACTAACTTGTACCTCCTCAACTACCTACCATCTCAATACATAGGATTGATCCCTATCCAACTCCTTGTAGGGTAGGCCCATAGGATGATCCACACCAAAGTGCTCCTATCCCCAAACTTGTAGCAACACACTACAACCCAACCCCTTCTTCCCCCACTTCCTCACCTTATACAAATCCATATAATTCTAAATAAACAAATTTGATTCCCATGCATACACCCAAGGCTCATCGATCATATCATACACCATCTGAATCATGTTCCATGGGAATCAAAAATCGATGATGTTGGGCACCAACACATTGGACAACAAGAACATAACAAATATGGATAGGGTATCCAACTGCTTCTTTGCATACATATCCAAATAATAGATCCCTCCACCCCTAACACTCACATCCCTCCACCCATATCCAAAAATATACCTCAACTCATACTCCTTATTGTGTCCAACTTGGACATGCAACCCCTCCACTGGTACTTGAAAGATGTTGTATACATATTTGAGTGTCATTGTCACCTCCCTTGTTGATAGCTAGAAGGTTCCTCTATCTTGATACCACTACTTTGTTAAGGTAGAGAGGTATCCCTCATCAACCCTCACCACATCAATTCGTGTAATACCATCAAATCCCACCTACTCTAGCCAATCCCAGTGTTCCTTATGTAGTGTCTTTCTCACCCCTAGTATGATGGGTGAGAGTCAATATTGGACCTCCAATATCCTCAACTGCAACACAACATAACATGCAAATACACATTACCATCACATTTTATGTAAAAAAATGCACAAATGCAAATAAAAGAGCTAAGGGCAATTACCTCAACCACTTGCACCTCCACTCCCACTTCTACATTCACGTCATCCATCATCATCACCACACTCCATACTCCTTCACTCACTTCTTCACTCTTTAGATGCTACTTCTAGAACTCACGAATGCAAGAATGAATCCAATTTTGACTCTACAACACTCTTATAGCTGATTTTGGTGCACTCAAATACCCATGAATGTCTGCCTGGTGCACTCAAACATTGTCCTGCATTTGCCATGTGGTATATGCTCTTCCATGTCTGTACTTGATGTGGACACTAGCCGATGTCTAGTTCCAGAATGCTGTAAAAGGACTTAAAGGGACTAAAAACATATCTTACCTCTATAAAATCATCACAAAATCCATACATGCATCCATTTCATCATCACATTATGTTTTATGAAAACCTATATTGATTTGGATGCTTCATTTTTTATTGCAACCAAAAGTCATAAAAATGCCTAAAATTATGTACAAACACCTCAAAACGGTTCAAAATTTCACAAAATTTCCACATTCATCATCCCAATCATTCATCACACCATTTCATCATATTTTATGATAACATGGATTGATTTGGGTAGTTAAATCTTGTTTACGACCAAAAGTCACAAAATTGTCCAAAATTGCTTCAAAACAATTCCAAATTTCACAAAATCATACAATTCACTCATCAATGCATTTTTCTTCATACATCATCATTCACAATCATCAAATTCATTTATCATTGCATTTCCATTCAATATTTTCCAATTCCACTCACATTTTCAAGTGAACCTTGTATCTAGTGGTTTACTCTATTACCTTGGCGATTGTAGTGATTGGTTATCCATGCAATTTAGTAGGATGGGTAGATCACCATAAGTATGCTTTCCCATAACATCATTCAACATAATCTTGTTCAAAAACAAAAATCTATTTGGTCCCTCATTTTTTGAGTGAGACTATGTTCAAACTAATTTGCTCAAAAGTTGTCATTGAAGTCATCGTCCGTGGGACTAGAAACATGAATAACTTTCATTACATCATCTCTTCTACATTAATAGTCATCATGGATATAGGCCCATGAGGATGATTGATTCTAATTTAAGGAATTGACTACAGTCACTAGTCATCCCTCCTAGGTTGACTCTTTTATCATCTTGCATTGTCATCATTTTGTATTTCAATGACGCCAAAAGGTATATTTTTCAAAATCACTGGATCACCCCAAATGTGGGGCAACCAAATTTAATCTTGATTTCCCTCATTAGGATACACTCACTTACATCATTCATATCACCCACAATTGGAAAAAATCCATTTTTCTATTAGGGCAAGAGTAATCAATCATTACATCATCATCTATGTCACTCACCTTCATTTACATCATTCATATCATCCACATCATCAAAAATCCTTTCATTTATTGGGGAAAAAATAGAATACATCATTCACCTACACTTACATTATTCATACCATCTACATAATCAAAAACCCTTTCATTTGTTGGGGCAAAAATAGAAAACATCATTCACCTACACTTACATCATTTATATTATCCACATCATCAAAAACCCTTTCATCTATTGAGGCAAAAAAAATACATCATCCACCCACATTTACATCATTCGTATCATCCCCAATTCTATCAATTGGCTCATGAGATTCATTCTTCACTCATTCGTCAATTGAGGGGGTAAGCTACAACTATATTTTTTATCTTCAAGATCTTCTTGCACTCCAAAGAAAAGAAGCTTCTTCACCAAACCAAGTGTCCTATTTTTGTATTGTATTGTGTTTCATGCAACGCGATACAAAAAGGGATATTTTTTGACACCAAATCCTATCCACCTGTTACCCACACATCATCTGATCACAACTATCTGAAGAACACAAGCTTATACTGAGAGGGGGGTGAAAAATATAAGACCACTTTTTACTTTATTTCCAAAACAATATCAATTAATGTCCTTAATTGCAATAACCAAATATAGTAGTGTGAATTAATAACTCAAATAGCAGTAGTAAGCAAGAGCACAAGTCACCACATAAATGAGACAACAATTTACGTGGTTCACCCAATGTGGGATACTCGATGGTGAAAATGTTTTACTAAAACTTTCTCAATCAATCTATTTGGGAATCACTCCTAATTACAATGTTTATGGATCTTTGTCCAAAGGAGATGTTGATCCCCTAATCTCAAGTTCGTGGATCTCTTCCACAAGATAACTCTTTCCCCTTCTGCTCTGGCTATGTGATATTCTAGAAGACTATGTCTCTCTACTGCACTAACTGGTGGACCTCTCTCCACTTGAAGAATCCTCACTCAAATATGTCTTTAACTATTCTGGCTACTGGATCTCTATCCACTGAGACTCTATCCTCTATACTCTGTCACATCCAAATATTTGTTAATAGAATCAATAAGAACCTGCTAAATAGTCTCACACAGAACCTCCTTAACAAGCTCACACAGAACTTGTCAAATGTTGAATAATATACTCACACAAAACTTGTCCAATTCTGAATAACAAGCTCACATAGAACTTGTCCAATGCTAAATAAAAAGCTCACACAGAACCTGTCCAATGCTAAATAACAAGCTCAAATAGAACTTGTCCAATGCTGAATAACAAGCTCACATAGAACCAGTCTAATGTTGAATAACAAGCTCACACAAAACCTATCCAAATTTGCTCCAAAAATCTCACTAAGAACTTGTCCAAATATGCTCTAGCAAGCTCACCAAGAACTTTCCCAAATTTGCTCTAGCAAGCTCACCAAGAACTTGCCCAAATTTGCTCTAGCAAGCTCACCAAGAACTTGCCCAAATATTCTCTAGCAAGCTCACCAAGAACTTGCCCAAATATTCTCTAGCAAGCTCACCAAGAACTTGCCCAAAACTATCCACAAATCTGTCCCAACATTGTCCTCAAATCTGTCCCAAAGGCCTTCTCAAAGGCTCAATCAATCATGCTCAAGTAGTACTAAAAATGAACTCAACAATGAATGGCAATCTCAACTTAAATCAACTTCATAGAAGCATAAAGAGAATTTTTAGAGACTCAATATATTCTAATCTCACTCTCAACCCAAATCAATCTAAACTCAACTCAAATCAACTCATAGAAGCATAAATAGAATTGTTAGAGACTCAACATGTTCTAATCTCACTCTCAACTCAAATCAACCTCAACTCAAGTCTTATAGAACCATAAAGAGAATTTTTAGAGACTCAATATGTTCTAAACTCAATTTCAACTCAACATAGAATGATGGAATAGTTTGTTTCATAGAACTTGAACAATCACTTCACACATCACTTAACTAGGCTCAATCAACTAACTCAACCAATCATCACAAGGGACAACTCTCTCTCACACAACTCTAGTCCAAGTATGTATCAACCAAATCAGCTATTTCCAACAATGCTCAACCACAAATCTCACATAACAATGATACTCATGTTATTTTCTAACTCAAGTTCTTTCACAACCAATGAGCTTCAACCACTATGCTTATAACACAAGGTTGCACAACTCTCAATTCAGAAAACCTTGATGCATTCAACCAACCACTTTCAAAAATGAAACCACAAACAATCCTTTTCCCTCCAATGATATTTCAAAAATCAACCACCATAAACAATCAATAGGATAATGTGCCCATACCTTTTATGAAGTGAAGAAACCCCTTTGGAAATCTGCCACACTCAACACACTTTGAAAAAGAGCACAAAAATCTTCACTTTTGAACCCCTTTACAAAAATAGAAATATCTCTCTACATATACCTTATTTTTCCTTCTAAATGAGTTAGTCAAATATCCCTCAAAATAATCTTTCCAACGATATATAATATGATATACTTTTATAAAAGGAAAATACCAAAAATATCTTATTTTCTAAAAATGCTTTTTAAACTTGCCTTCCAATAAAAAATCAAATCAACCCTCATCATCTTATTCCTCCAACATTAGGCAATAATAAAAAATTTATTAATAAAAATGTTACTTGCCTCTTGGAGGGAATTGAACCCTCGTCTCTGCCCAAAAAATCCTCAACCGCGGCACCAAAGACCACGCAAGCTATGCGCTTGCATAGGACAAAGAGCTCAAAATGCGCTTTTCTCCTCCTCCCCTTCCTCACGTCAAAAAAACATGGGCCAATTCTCTTGCTCGGAACTCTAACCCATGGGAATTGAACTTCGTCTCTTTCGCAAGCAAAAACCTTTGCACTCCCCTCGCTCGTCGTTGGACCACGCTGCCACACGAAGATTTCGATGCTTTTTGTCTTATCTCCTCTGCATTCGATTCCAAGGCTTTTGAAATAAAAGCCTTTGCATTTATATGAAACTTCCCTTTAATTTTGCAAACATCGGTGGCAATTTTAAATTAATTTCTTTTTGATGATGACATCGGCGCTGAGGTAATTTTAATTTTAAATATTAAAATTTAAACCAAATATTCAAAATTGAATATCTCCATCTCTAGGGCACCTTTTTCAATGAAACGAAAAGCCAACCTGGGTTTTAAGAAAACCCCATTTCAAATATGTCATCCATAGTTTTAAATAAAACCTTTTATTTTACCTACCTTGGTTTTCACAAAAACCCTGTATATATCCATGCTCTTCGAAATATGAATGCTTTGGTTATCAAAACTCAATGTTACCTTGTGACATTAATGTGACATTAATGACAACATAAAACAACTCAAATTTCCAACACTATCCACAGGATAATGGCACAAAATACAATAATAGGGAAGTCTATTCCATAAAATAGATAGACCCAACAGGATAATATCGATACTAAAGCCTGAGATGAAGGCTCAAGTAATTCTAGTAGAAAGATGGATAAACTCATTGAGGTAGTCACATTGATACAAGAACAAATGGAATAAAAAATATAACTATTGAAAACCATAGAAAATCAGGATTTGTAGGCTAGGAATTTAGAGGTTAGGCAAGCATTAAACCAACCACTGAAGAACATGAAGCTAGAGCTCTACTAGAGATAGAACTGGCTAGAGATATAAAGGATATTCATACCTCAAAATTCAATGGAAAAGGATATGGTGATGTTGCCAAAGCCTGGTTGAGAGAACTAGAAATCTACTTCACTATAAAGAACTACTCTTTTGGGACTCAGAAAATTTGGGCTACACTTCATCTATAAGAGACTAGACTGGAATGGTGGGAGACCTTCCAAGAGGAGCCAAAAATTGAAGTAGTTGATTTAAAGTGGGAGGATTTTGCTATGAATTTCAATAAAATATTCCTTACAGAACATTTATATGCAACAAAGTTTGACGAGTTCTCCAACCTACCCAAATAATTTGAGGTGTACTATCAAAAGTTGGTTAAGTTATTAAAATATGTACCAGCCTATGATAAGAATATGAAGGTTCACAAATTTATTTTAGGATTATAACCTAATCTTAGGCCTGAAGTGAATATGCACAAACCAAAAACATTACAAAAATCCTATGACTTGGCTAGAAAAATGGAATCTCATCTCTAGTTTAACTATGCAGTTTTATCTGAGCAAGATCGATAATTGCTCAAAAAGAGGAATAGTGTTGGGTTCATGAAATGGGAAGTAGAAAAAAACTAGAAAAATAAAATATTTTTAAAGCTTGAAAAGAAGAATGAGGGGAAGCAATAAAATTTTAAAAGGAACTTCTAAAGGAGAAATAGCAACAATAGTAATAATAAACCTCAACCATAAAAGCAACCAAATTTGGTACCAATGGGAAAAACAATGGAGTAAAAAGGGAGTACACCTAGGACCCAAGAGTGGGTGTTACAATTGTGTGGGTACACACTATACTAAGCATTGGTCCACATAAGCCAAGACGAAGTACAATCAATGCGAAAGGAAAGGAACCAACCCATAGGATTTATGCTAAGATCAAAATCCAAAAATTGGAATGGCAAGCCATCCCATTACTCTTAAAGGGTAAGATTTTTAATAAATAAGTAAAGATTTTAATTGATAGTGGAGCTACTAATAACTTTATTTCTTCTAGTATAGTTAAGGATATGCCAAAAAGGCTAGGATATTTGGCACAAGGGTGGAAGGTTGAGTATGGTTTTGGACAAACCTACTCAGTGGATCAATGCTTTTCTATGACTGAAAGTACCCTCACCAATGATTCTATTGTAGGATGTCTTTATATATTACCACTACATGCTTTTGATATTATTTTAGGAATTGAATGGTTATAGAATCATAGAGCCATAATAAATTTTTAGGATAGATGGATAGAGTTATTAGAAAAGGATAAGAGAATATTAAGGATCCATAGTGAACAAGGATATTTTATAACCCAGTTGTTATCCTAAATGCAACTAAAGAAAACCATAAAAAAGGGAGGTATGGTTTATGTTGTGAAACTCAACGAATTTAAGGAGGATCAAAAGGAATAAGTGTTTGGAAAACACCCAATTTTGTAGAAATTTAAGGATGTATTTCCTAAATATCTACTCAAACTTCCTCCTATGTGTGAATCCAATTTCACAATCGAGCTAATGCTAGGAGCAGAACCTATCCACATAGATCCTTATAGGATGAATTCTATAGAGATGTAGGAGTTAAAAGTACAATTGTAAGAGTTTCTAGAAAAGGTACTAATCAAATATAGTGTGTTACCATGGGGTGCATTGGTACTATTTGTTAAAAATAAAGATAGTTATTTGCAGTTATGCATCGACTATATTTTCAACAAAGAAACCATCAATAATATGTATTTGTTACCTAGGATTGAAGACCTATTTGATCAATTGAAGGATGCCATGATATTTACAAAGATTGATCTAAAATATGGGTATCACAAATTAAGGATACATGAGGAGGAGAATCATAAGACAACATTTAAAACTAGATACGGGCATTATAAATTTATAGTCTTACCCTTTGTACTGACTAATGCCTCAATTGCATTCATGAATTTAATGAAGAACGTATTCAAAAGGCATTTGGATGATTTCATCCTTGTATTCTTAGATGATATTCTAGTATATTCCCAATATAGGAAAGAGCATGATAAACATCTCATAATCATGCTAGAGTTGTTAAGAAAGAATCAACTCTTCGAGAATCTATCAAAAAGTATTTTCTATGTCTCATAAGTACAATATCTAGGACATATAATATATACAAAAGGAATTGCAATGGATCCAAAGATGATTGAGGCTATTTAAAATTGGTTTTCGCCCACTAATGTGTTTGAAGTAAGAATATTCATGGGCATGATAGGTTATTATAAGCACTGTGTGAAGGATTACTCCAAAATAACTGTTGCAATAACCAATCTCCAAAAGAAAGGGAAGGAATTTAAGTGGAAAACTAAGTGTGAAGTTGCTTTTGCATTGATTAAGTGGAAACTCACCATGGTGCCAATCCTAAATATTCTATATCCTTAGGAAAAATTCTCAGTATACATTGATACATCTCTAGAAGGGTTAGGATGAGCGATCTCACAAAATAAATCAGTCATAGCATATGTATCAAGAAAACTCAAGAAACAAGAGTTTAAATATGCTATGCAAGATCTAGAGCTAACAACGGTTGTGCACACTCTTAAGATCTAGCATCATTATTTGGTAGGAATACTCTTTGAGTTAATGATTAACCATTAGAGCTTTAGGTACATATTTATTCAACCTATGCTCAATGCCAAATAGATAACATGTATTGAATTCTTAGTTGAATATGAATTTGATATTGAATATATCAAAGGAAAGAAAAATAAGGTGGTTAACACCTTGAACAGAAGAAGTTATATATCAGCTTTAACTCGAATCCATGTAGATTTATTAGACCAAGTAAGGGAAATGCAATCTTAGGATGATTATTGCAAGGAAAATTAGGCTAAAATGGGAAGAAATCCTAAAGAAAACAAGGATTTCAGCATAAAATATGGTCTTTTATGTTTCAAATATAAGGTTATCATACCAGAAATAGGTTATTTAAGGAGAATGATCATGTAATAGGTGCATAGCCTTACTCTACTCATCCTGGAGGGGCCAATATAAGGGAGAACATGAAAAATAACTTATTTTGGATAGGAATGAAGAAGGATATCACCAAATTTATCGCTCGATGTCTAGAATGCTAAAAGTAAAAGTTTGAACATAGACACCCTACAGGGAAACTATATCCACATGATATACCTATGCAAAAGTGGTATATTATATTTATGGATTTCATAGTAGGTTTACCCAAGACCAGGTATCAACATAGCACAATCCTTGTGGTAGTTAATATATTGACTAAGGTTGCACATTTTATACCAAGGAATATCAAATATGATGCTTGGGTTGTGGCTAATAGATTTTCCAAATAAATATTTAGGTTACATGGATTTCCTAAAATGATCATTTCAGATAGGGATTCAAGATTCACTTCTAAATTTTGGAAGGCCCTACATTATACAGTGGGTACAAAACTGAATATAAGCTCTACATATCACCCTAAGACCAATGGTCAAACTGATAGGGTAAACCAGGTCCTAGAAGACATGCTTCACATGTACTACATCGACCAGAAGTCTAGATGGGAATACTATCTACATCTTGAATAATTTTCTTATAATAATGGTCATCATTCCTCTTTGGGTATGGCCCCATTTGATGTCTTGTATGGTAAGAGGTGTAGAACATTATTATCTTGGGACAATTTGGAGGATTGGGTCATGATCATACAAAACATGGTAAAGAGATGGAAGGTTAGATTAAGATAATTAGGCAAAGACTTAAGGAAGTCATTGACCATCAAAAAAGCTATGCTAATATGAAAATATTACCAAGGGAACTATATGTGGGATATAAAGTATTCTTAAGGGTTAGGTTGATGAAAAGCATAATCAAACTCATGAAGTTGGATCCTTGATTTATTGGACCTTTCAAAATTACTAAGAAGATTAGTCTAGTAGCATATAGACTCACCTTGTCGCCCAACCTATCAAAGATCCATGATACCTTCCACATATCCCTGGTTAGAAGGTACATTTCTAACCTTGATCATGTGTGGGATGTTTCTAATTTGTATATGGCAAACATCAAGGTAATTGAAGTGATTTTGGTGAAGATTCTAGATTTTCATTTCAAATCAGTGAGGAAATAGACTCTAGAACAATGTAAGGTCCAATGGGATTGATATTCTGAAAGAAGTACCACTTGGGAAAAAGTGGATGATATGAAGAGATATTTTTACTTTTTATTTGAAAATATATTGTAATAAATTTTTATGACAGGAAAACACATGAGATTGTGTTTAGTCCAAGGGGGTAGTATGTCGTGACCCACCTTGGTAGGACTTTTTGCATTTATAGACTATGTATTGATGAAAGATAACTTGATGCCTAGTTTTGATGCTTATGGATGGTTATGCAATTATTTATGTTGATTTATCCTTGAAGAATATGGTACTACTGATGTATTGTCAATTTGAAAGATCAGGTACACTCGTAGGTGGAAGAGGTAGAATCAACCACAAATAATAGAGTACTTGAGAAGGGAAATGATGATTATAGTAGCTCAGGGTAACATGAACAAATATCCTTATATAGGTGTGTATTCTTTCTTTTGCGGTTATCATCAAAAATCCATCAATCCTTAGACAAAATTTGGTAACCTAGAAGTTATTGTAAGTCTTTAGCTAGGATAGATGATTGGATAGTGATGAATTCATCCACCTTGTTTGATGCATTTGATTGACTCACTTTTGTTTACATATGCATCATTGTGTAAGTGGATTTGGTAAAGAATCCCCTTCGAAATGAATTAATAGATATAGAGGTTCTATTAATTCATTGCCCACTTAAATACCATACTAATGCTTGATATTAGTATAGGTATTTTATTGGAATTAATCAAATGAGAAAAATGATTAATGTCTTTTATGGTTTGAATTAAATTGAATTCAATATTAATGCTTCAAAGTTCTATTTAATTCTTCATTTTTTACCTTTCATAGATTTAATAAAGAAATGAAAGGTTCTATTTAGAACAAGATATTTTAAAAAGGGAAGAATCATATTTAAATTCAAATATCTCCCATCTTATTACCTTAGGTAAGCATGAATTTACTTTTGGTAGATGGCATTTATTCCAAATTGGACTTTGGGGCTTGGGGTAGATGAGTTTCCATGTTAAGAGGGCAAGGAAAAGGAAGAAGGAGGATTCTTCCTCTTTGGAGATGGTAAGTGACGAAGCAAGAATGAAGGAGGGAGCCAACCTTTGAAGGATAATTTTATTGCAAAGATGATTCAGATTGGGGGATTACTCTCAACTAGTTTTAAATACCTTTGTGTTATGGTGTTAAAACCTTAGGATTGTTAAAAATGGTGGCATGTTGTTTGACCTATTTTAGCCTTTGCTTTGCAAATGAAAGCTTTATATTTTAAACTATGCTATTCAGTCTATTTTAGCCTTTTCTTTGCAAATGAAAGCTTTATATTTTTAAACTATGTTGTTCAACTTATTTTGGTGTTTGCTTTGCAAATTAAAGCTTTATATTTTTAAACTATGATGTTCGGCTTGTTTCGGTCTTTGCTTTGCAAATGAAAGCTTTATATTTTAAAACTATGATATTTAATCTATTTCAGCCTTTGCTTTACAAATGAAATCTTTATATTCTTTTACATTATGATGTTTGACCTATGTTTTTTGGCTTGGATTTTTCAATGTTTTGGTCTGTGTAAAGCCTTCGCAAATTGACCTGGTTCATATCACTTCAGGTTAAAGATAAAATATTGCTCTTGTGTAGCTCCATACCAAGATTGACCGAGTTTTATATGGGTGTTGGTGATGAAGGACATCGATTAACGTTGCATTGTTCCACTATTTTGAAACCAACCACTTTGTGCTTCGAGTTTCCTTCCACAGACGTAAAACCCCCTTCTGCATTGCCCTAGACCCTTTGTGGTTGTTGAGTCACATGTTTAACTATTTTTGGGTCATATTTCAGTTACTATATTTTGTCACAGTGAGGGCTGACAGTTAATTCCTCACTATCACCTAGTTTTTTCCACCCCCTAAGGTTTAACCTTAGGGGGTGGGTTTAATTAAATCCCTCACCTCCTCTATTTAATTGACCACATGGACATGGTCGAGGGGGCTATTCCACGTGGTAGATCATACTACACCAGTTGGAAATCATGGTTGTTTATTCTCTGTGATGTAGCTTGTTTCCACCACTTGACCACATGATTTGTCTTGTTATCTTGCATTTTATTACTGCATGGAGCATTGTGTTTGGTTGGGTATGATTCACCTGTGTTTCACTCAATTGTAGGGTTGTAAAAACTTTTTTTGAGAGGTAGGTGCTTATCCCACATTCTTGGTGTGGGGGGTATCCTTGGAACCTAAAATGGAAAGGCTTCCCCTTAGAGGTGACCACCTCTAGGTGGTCATGAGGAGCCCACTTGGGCTTACCTTGGTATTAGCACCTGTGGTTGGGTGCGGACTGTGTTGTTGGTACTTGATCATCATGCAGGTTGTTTGAACCACCTTGCTATCATGGCTGACTGTGATATCTATGACTGGTTGATTTAGACTTCATTTATTGAAACCTTCCTTTTTTGGAAAGATGATGTTTAATTTATTTAAATTAAAGGAAAGATGTTTAGTTTATCTAAATTGAAAGAAGGATGTTTTTTTGGAAAGATGATGTTTAATTTATTTAAATTAAAGGAAATATGTTTAGTTTATCTAAATTGAAATAAGGATGTTTTTTTGGAAATATGATGTTTAATTTATTTAAATTAAGGGAAATATGTTTAGTTTATCTAAATTAAAGGAAATATGTTTAGTTTATCTATGTTGAAAGAAGGATGATTAAAACAAAAAAATGATATTTCTTTTAAATTAAAAGGAAATGATTGATAAGTACTTTAATTTTTTAAAATTATGGTCATTTAATGGATTAAAGGAAATGGTTTGATAAGTACTTTAATTACTTAAAAGTATGGTATTTTAGCTGATTAAAGAAAATGGTTTGATAAGTACTTTAATTGGTTAAAAGTATGGGCTTTAAATTGATTAAAGGAAATGTTTTTTATAAGTACTTTAATTGGTTAAAAGTATGGGCTTTTAACTAATTAAAGGAAATGGTTTTATAAGTACTTTAATTGGTTAAAAGTATAGGCTTTTAACTGATTAAAGGAAATGGTTTGATAAGTACTTTAATTGGTTGAAAGTATGGGCTTTTCAATGATTAAAGGAGATGGTTTGATAAATACTTTAATTAGTTAAAAGTATGGGCTTTTAACTGATTAAAGGAAATGGTTTGTTAAGTAATTTAATTGGTTAAAAGTATGGGATTTTAACTTATTAAATGAAATGATTTAATAAGTACTTTAATTGGTTAAAAGTATGGGATTTTAACTGATTAAAGGAAGGGTTATTGAATTATTCCATGCTTGATAAATGATAAATATCTTTCTTTCATAAAGGATAAATGACTCTCCTTCTATGATGAAATGAATGATGGATGACTTTCATTATTGGATAATGAATACACTTGTGTGAATAATGAAAGAAGTATGCTAGTGGGAAAAAGGGAACATTAAATAAAATAATTGAGGTGAGGAAATTATGGGGTTTCCTCCTGATAATTGTTTGAATGGTTTATGATAATTACATTGTGTACATTGTATAGTTGCAATTTGACATCCAATTTATATATGCACATGTTTCATAATTCATTTAGAAAATGTATATAGTTGCATGCTTCATAAGATATATGAGTCATACTGATCCCTTACTACCAGGAAAAGAAGATTCAAGAAAGTTGGAAAGCTTCCTATATAGATCTAGGAAGAGTATATTCATAAGGATTATTCTAGCACTTGCAGCAACAAGTAGAAGATTGAAGATTTTAGAGACCTGAGGAGAGGTCCCATTACTAGATATTGTAGACTTGCAAAGTGTAGAAGAACAAAATGCCATGGTAGCCTTACTATTGATTCAAGAGACTCTAGAGAAGAGTCCAAAAGAAGATTAGAGGTTCATGATCTCCATTAAAGACTACAAATAAAAAATTGAATAAATTAGCCTAAATATGATTAAGAGACCCTTAGAATATCTAGTTACAAAACTTCCAGTTCTAGAAAATTAGAGGTTGGTGATCTCCATTAAAGCCTAAAAATTGCAGAAGTAAAGAAGGACCAACAAAGGTCCTATTCCAGATTCTAGAAATAGCAGTTTTCAAATATCTAAGAAGAAGATCTCATTACCAACACTTCCTTAGTAGAAGGTTAAGGAAATGTATCATTTGGAAGACCAGATAAGTTGCAATATTGAAGGCCTTGGTGAGGTCTCAAGGAGAAACAAGGAGAAGGCTTGGAGAGCCTTATTTCAAAACTCAAAGAATACCATTAAAGGAGTTTTTAGGAGAACTCATTGGAGAAATTTATGACCAAAGGAAGAACTTGGGATAATTATCACCATCCAACAACAAGTACAAGGGAGAAGGATTTGGAAATAAGCTTGCCAAATTTTGGAGGATATTGGTAAAGACCTCAAGACTTTCAGAATTTTGAGAAGAAGGCCTAGATTGAAGTTAGAATTTGATAAGGAGGTTGAAGGAGAAAGAAGCCTAAAATTTCTACCAAACCTGAAAGGTTTGACTATTTACCTTGAAGGCTAGAAGTCTCATCCAAAGATAGGGGTTTGCTGAATCTACAACAAAATATTGAAGGGTTCTTGAAGGAAAACTTAGTGCGATTTGGGGGAATTCCCTAGTTTCAAGAAGAACATTTCAATGCAAAAATCGACTGTGAAAGGGCATCAATTAAGATAGCATTAGTAACTGTAAAAATTTAGGAGTTACAAAGTCCATATTGAAGGTTAATAGAAGTCATCTACTATAGATTAAAGGGCAACATAGGAGTTACTAAGTTGCAAATTGGTGAGTTAAGGAGTTGTTTAGGATAGCCAAGAATAGTTGTAAGTACATCCATTTAAAAGCAATAATAAGGTGAATCTAATCACCTAGAAATCCTTCATCTATAGATATCATTAAGGTAAGCAACTTGGATGCAAATAGATTTATTAGTTGAACTTTAATTTGGGTTATTATCCAGTTCCATTAAGCACCATTTTAGTTCTTTAAAAGTTGTATAAATAAGGTTGCATTATAGTATTCAAAGGGAGTGTAGAAGGAAGTTTATTTTAGAGTTATTACTTGCATTTTAAAATAGAAGTTATATATATTTCAACATAAATGAAAATATCATCTTCCTATTATCTAGTTACACCAAAGAAGACTACATTAAGTTACAAAGATTACAGTTCATTTAAGAGTTCTTTAAGAGTTACCATTATTGTATATTCCAAGTTAATTTGAAGGAGAAATATGGTGAGACTACTATTACACTATTCTATATTATCTATATTACTACTCGTAAATTTCATTATGTACATTGGTTGTTAACTTAAGCTAAAAACCAAAGAGCATAAAATATGCTTATATCAAAGTGTCTAGAGATACTATTCAATGCACAAAACCTGCAATCTATTGTGGCCTAGAGAAGCCATATTATAGGTTAATATTCCTCCAAGGAGTGGAGAAGAAAGATGTCTCATCAAAAGCATAAATAAAGCTTGCAAGAAGGAGATTGGAAGATCTCAAAAATAGGTGCAAATCCAAATATTCTATTCTAACTATTGTAAAATTATTTACATTAGTTTCTTGCACCATTAGAAGGACAAGCTTGAGCATATTAAGGACACTCCAATAGCTTTCAATAATTTTTACAAAGTTGATAAGAAAAGAAACACTATTCAAGCAAGGTAAAGGGGTAGAGTTTGAGCAAGTAAAGAGAGTCATCAAAGGGCTCACATTTCTCAAGAATCAAGGTGTATAAAGACACCATCTTCAGTATTTCATCAGACATCCATAGTAGCATACACCTACAATGTCAAAAGCCAACATAAGGAGCTCATTATCCATGTAAGAGGGACAACATATCAAGGTCTACACTAAGTGCCTATCATCTATTGCATTCCAATGCAACACTAAGGATAGCTCATTACAATGGAGAAGAAATATTTAGCATAAACAAAATGGTAGATTACCAAGGTATATTGTGGAAGAACTGCTAGCTAGAAGAGCACCATATAGCCATCATCGAAGTGCCATACAACCATTGAATTGGAGCCAACTTTTAGCAAGGAGAATAACATCATCAAATGCCCAAGAGAAGCATTAAAGAAAAGATACAATAAAGCTATCATTAACAAGAAACATATAAGGAATAGTATACATTAATAATTGTTATTTCATGCAAATGAAGGAGCTACCACTTGTAAAATTTGGTAGAGCACCCATATTGTTCATAACATCTACATAGAAAGAAAACGTTTGTTCATGAGCATTAGAAAATCATTTGAAGAGCATCTTCATCATAGCTATGAAAGAAGGAGCGTTGAAAGAATCTTGATAGAGTTATCCAAGCACATAAGCCATGCAAGTGTCATCACGAGAAGTGTTGAAGTTACACAAGCATTACCCAAGAACATAAGCCATGTGGGTGTCATTTCAAAGGGTGTTGAAGCTATTTAAGTACATAAACTTAGAGGCTCAAAGTAAGTGTATCCATAACGAGCATGAAAGTGTATCCATACGTAGTGAAAGAGGAGCATACAACATCAAAGGTTTGAAGGTAAGGCTTCCAAGAGGGTCGAAGCAGCATTAAAGACTCGCTACCATTGTCATACACCCACCATTGAAGGAGAGGAGTGCACAGTAAGATAACACCCAATGCTCATTATTTAGGATTTGGAGCATTATAAAGGTAAGGTTTTTATCTTAATTAAATTGATTTCATTAAGGAGTTATAAGGAGTATAGTATAAGGTTAAAACTCTTCTATTATTTACTTTGAAAATAATAGCAAAATCAACCATACATTTGAAAGCAAATTTAAAGGAGATCTATATACTTAAATAGTTTAATATTTGCAATTAAGTACCATAGGAGATATAAGGGTTTCTACTTGGAAAATTAAAACTCTATTATTGCAAATATTATTATTTTCAAATATCCCAAATTAGGGAGTTATAAGGTATACTACACCAAAAATAGTTTATTGGAATCTAGAAATATTACACTATTGGATATTAAGGGTTGTAAAAGGAATTTCATCATTTACTTAAAAGAGTTGGAATTATATACTTACACTTGTCTCATACTCATACTAAAGGGACAAAATAAATCCAACCATAGAGAACTTCAAATTAAGTGCATAGTTCATTAGGAGAGATAAGGTGAAACAAAAGTTGATTATTTTTATTTACAAAACACTACTAAATCAACTCAAAAAGTGAACTACTACTTACTAAGCACTTTATTAAGATTATAGCTTATTCTAATCACTATGGAGACATAGGGATTCTACAAAACCTAATTCTATAAAGGTTCTATCAAAATAAGGTTATATACTTTAAACTAGGGAATCATAAGGTAGACTACTACAAAGGATCTATCAAAAGTGTTCTTAAAACATAAAGAGCTAAAACTAAGGAAAATATCTAAATCTAAAATAATACAATGGACAATGGTATGAACAATACTATTAGAAAGGAAATAGCAAGTGTCATGGAATCAAGAATTCACTTATAAAGTCTGAAGGAGACTTAGACCTTACTAATGAGCGTCGTCAATCACACCATTTAATCATTATAATTATTAGTCCAGGACGGTGTCCAATGGTTGTATACGATAGTAGAGGTAAGCAAATTGAAGGTCAGTCTACTCAGGAAATGGCTTTATTGATAAGACGAATCAATTTTGGGGGTTTCTGGTGTCACCTTTAATCCTATGAGCTGAATTGAACTCCTAATTACATTTGCTAAAATGAAATTGCAGAAATGGAAAGATTGCAGAAGATTGAAACTGATTACTCTTGCAGAATAAAAAATAACAAAAATGAAACATGTTTATGCTTGCAAAATGGAAATGATAGAAATAATAGTTTTACAAAAAGTAAATCCTAATTACATTAACAGGATTAAAAATGCTGGAATAAAATGTTGCAAAAATGAAACAACTGGAAATCAATTAGCACAAATGGAAATACCAAGAACTGGAAACAACTGCTGAAAATAGGGGAATATCAAAAAGTGTTGTAATATTTAAAAGCCTATACTAGGTGATCAACTGCCATGCATAGACATATATAGCACTAATACTACATGCATCTATAAACACAACAAATTTAGCACATGAAATGGAAATTGTCAGGTTTCTGCTAACCTGCTACAACAAGAAATGAATAGAAAACCTGTCAAAAGTTTATCCTTCTCCTGGGCCTGGAAGTGGCCCTTGCTCCCTGATCTAGAAGAAGGCAATAATACTGATCTAAACTACCTAATTCTCACACATCCACTCAAGATACTAAATTTAATGGATAAACTACACCTTTTATTGATTATGACATGACATTACAACAATGCAAGAGAAATCCTACAAAATTATTGCTTTGTTACAACTAAAACAACTATGAAAACGTCTATCTATCTTGATATTCATCTATCCCTATTTCCCTATGCTCAACCAATATGGGATCTTGGTTATTTATACTATTCTATTACATATGCTGATTCATTCTGTTGCTATGTTTTAGGGATTCAACAACTGTTTTGGAGTTGTCTTCTTGAAATGCAGGAAACTGTTCTGCTACAACATATCCATTTTCCTTGTTGGGCATCATCCATTGGGAGAAATGTGTTGGAAGAGGTGATAAAACCCCTCATATAGCTGTATCCACCTTTATCTCACCATTTTCCACCTTTTTGACCGTTCTGTTGATAGTTTTGACCAAAACTGGTCCTGCTTCGCTCATTCTTGAGCTGCTCCAAAATATCAGGCAGTGTAACAGTTTTGACACTTATTCGTGCATCAATTGATCAAGACGATGGGTTTGACTAGCTAGATAGTCTTCTTAAGTCCTCAGAATACTGATTCCATAGGTTTTACGTGTTGGCATTGACATTTTCCAAGCCATGTTGTTTATGCATGGCTGGCTGGAATTTGTATGGTCAAATTCTATTTTCTGCACAGTCACACCAGTTTGAATAGGTTTTGGCACCTTTTTACAATTTTAACAGGTAGAAGGCAAAAAAAACAAATAACATGATCCCATAATGGAATACATATCAACATACATTATTACATATTCAAATAAATGTTTATTTGCTAGGTAAATCAGCTAAAATAGTGCATAAAATGCAGAAAATGGTCAAAACAGAGTACTATGCTCTTGAACATTTAAACATGTAAATAGTAATACATAATGCATTCCATCATCAAAATTAGCATAAAAACATAGCATAAGGTCTATCAAATAGTTTATGAAATATCCAAAAATGGTCTATGAATGAGGTAATTTTTGGCCTCATCACTTACCTCAAAAAGGATTCATAGTGAAGCTTTTAAAGATAACTTTAAAACCATGGAATATTATCTGCGTGCTCAACTCACTAAATCAATTGATAATAAAAATAGTTAAATTTAAATTCCCTTAGAATTTTGTAGCATATTATATATGGCACTATTTACATTCAAATGTTATAAGGATGAGAATGTAGAACAAAGAGGATTGATAGAATTAATTAAACTAAAAATAAAAATGGATGAATCACACCTAGAGAAGATATTTCAATCCTCATGCATTATTGGTACTTCAAATTCTACTAACACAAAATATTATCATGATGCCTTAAGTGTTTGTTCAAAAGCTTCTATACAAGACCTGGAAAATGATAAAAAGGACAAAGGCAAATAGAAGATAATATTGCAAGAATCAAGTGATAGTATGCCCACCTATGAAAGTACTGACTCCAAATATGAGAATAAAGAAGAATAAGAAGAGATACCAAATCAAGAAGTCATATAGTACAAGGTGAATTAAAGATAACACAAAGGATCAGATCATGCTAAAGACTATTCAAGATGAAGATACACATTCAAATTCAGACAAAGAAGCAATGAAGGAACCTAGAGAAAAGAGCTCAAATTTTAGGACCAAGATAGAGATCCATATTGAATACTAAAGTCTTCAATACCCAAATAATATAATACAAGGGGGTGTTAAAGTATATTACATCATTTTGATCATGTAAATGTACCACATTTGGTACATTACTAGAGTAGGATTTTACTTTAGAGTAAAGTTAGTTAGTTACTTCAAGTATTATAATAAATGCACAAGTGTCAATGTGCATGTACTCCACATGTACATGAGTCTTAGATAGAGTAAGGTACAAGACATCTATCTTCCTATATAAAGGCCTCATAGTGAGTGTTTTCATAATAGTAGTAAATATAAAGAGTGTAGTAGTAAATATAGAGAGTGTAGTAGTTAAGATATAGTGTATGTGATATAGTTTCGTAGTATGGTACAATGTAGTCCTTTCATGGAGTGTTCATGTCCTTCATTATATAGCATTGTACTATTTTCATCACTCTCATTAATGGCATATTTTTGAGTTATTTTCAGATGTTCATCTTATTAGTTTCCTGCATATTATTGTGCCATTAGTTTATAGTTATCTCATATTAGTTATCTTACATCTTGTGGTTGTACTACCTCCCATAAAAAGCTAACAAAAACCTTGGATATTTTGGTTAGAATTATAGAAACCTTTGATATGCTAGTTAGAATTGTAGAAACCCTAGATTTTTTGTTAGAACTGTAGAAGCCCTAGATCTATTGGTTAGATCTGTATAAGCCCTAGATCTACTAGAAAAACTATAGAAACCCTAGATATATTGATAGAACTATAAAACCCTATATATGTTGGTTAGAACTATAAAAACCCTAGATCTATTGATTAGAACTATAGAAACCCAGGATCTATTGGTAGAAATGTAGAAACCTTGGATCTGCTAGTTAGAATTGTAGAAACCTTGGATTTTCCCAGTGGAGTTGATACTTGGCCTCTTCACATATTACTTCACCAAGCTTATCATTTCAATATTATTTTAAAGAACACTTAAACAACTTCACCATTCATATGGGATAAAAAGGAACATACCAATTTTAAACAATGTCTTTCTATATGAGATATTGCATTTCCAACCAATTTGGTATTGAATGCACTTCTCCTAATCAATATGTGAAAATGATACTTTTATTCCAACCAAAATATGAGAACTTAACTATGTACACTCTGTCATGCCCTCCAGTGGCAGTAAGATACTTTAAAAAATGAATTGATACGAATGTGATGCATCCAACCCTTATTGAAACAAAATATTGTTAGCGTACTATTACAATAGGTGTTATATTAGTTAACTAGTTATTTAACTTTAGCACCTTGTTGCAGCGGCATCCTGTTGAGATGCGCCCAACCCGGGCTAATCCAGGAGTGCTGTTTCTGCATGTTGTATTATTTAAACTGCTCTTCAATAATACAATGATGTTCGCACATTTACATGGTACCAGAGCCAGGGGCGAGGTGAGGAGCAGAGCGCGATTTTTTGATTCGGACGAGTTTTTTTTCTCGCAGTCCGTGCGTTTAAAAAAAAAAAAAAAAAAAAAGGGACGTCCAGGACCTCGCGCAGAGCGGGGAGGAGCCGAACGCGCGTCCAGTTCGTGACGATCGAGCACTGGACGCACGACAGAGGAGCCGAGTGCGGCAGTCGAGGAGGGGAGAACCCCCCCGCGCAGCGCAAACGTTGCGCGTTGGAGGGAGGTCGCGCCACGCGTCAACAGACGCGCGCGCCCCCCGAGGTGGCCCCGCCCCCCCCTCCCCACCAGCCCGACCCCCCCCCCCGGCCCGCGGAGCGGGAATTTAAAATTCCCGCCCGCGCGGGAACCCCGAGGAGGCGCCTTTCTTAATGTGCTTTGTTTTTTCATGATGGACTGGATTCTTGACGAGGTTCAGAACACCCTGATTGTCGCAAAACAAGTGTATTGGAGATTTTGATGGATGGCCCATACTTGTTAGAATGCGACGTAACCATATCACTTCGCACACAGCTTCACGTGCGGCGAGATATTCTGCCTCTGTTGAAGAAATAGCAACCAACTGTTGCTTCTTGCTGTGCCAAGAGACAGGACCGGATCCCAGATGAAAAATGTATCCAGAAGTTGACTTGCGATCATCAAATGATCCGGCATAGTCGGAGTCCGTGTATCCTCGCAAGAAGAATTTGTTGTTCCTCTTGTATTCTAGGCCATATTCTATAGTACCACGGACATAGTGAAGAACATGTTTCTGTCGCTTTCCAATGAGTAATCTTAGGCTCCCGCATGAACCTCGAAAGATAGTTTACAAGAAATACGAGATCCGGCCTAGTATTGGTCGGATATATGAGACTCCCAATCAACTCGTCGATAGAGAGTGCCATCTACCCGTGGTGAGTCATCATATCGCGATAATCGAAGTCCATTCTCCATAGGAGTTGCCATTGGCTTGCGATCGATCATGCGATATTTATCGAGCAATGTCTTGGCATACTTTTTCTGAGACACTTTGATGGTGTGCTCCTTCTGGCTGAATTCCAGACCAAGACAGTAATGGAGAAGTCCAAGATCTGTCATCTCAAAAGATTTGCACAAGTTTCTTTTGACAGTAGAGATCAAATCTTCTGAACTCCCTGTAATGAGCAGATCATCCACATAGAGTACAAGCAACACTATCTCAGAACCCTGTTTCTTGAAATAGAGGTTTGCATCTGACGGACATCTCTTAAATCCATGTTGCATTAGGTGATTGTCCATTTTTATATACCAAGCTCGAGGAGCTTGTTTCAGACCATACAAGGATTTAACCAATTTGCAAACTTTCTGCTTGTTGGCCTTCCACTTCAAATCCTTCAGGCTGAGTCATATAGACTTCTTCTTGGAGATCACCATTAAGAAAGGCACTTTTGACATCCATTTGGTGAACTTTCCACCCATATTGTGCTGCCATAGCACACAATATCTTCTCGGATCAGCCCGCTGGCTCACGTGGTCGTGAGCCGTGCGGTAAGGCTCAGGGAGCCTGCAGGTCGGGGGTTCAAATCCCACCGACTCCCCTCAGGTATATTTTTTTTTCAAAGTCGTTTTTAATTATTATTATTTTTAATTAAAATTTTTAATTTTAATTTTTTTAATATAGTTTTAAACTTTATAAATTAAAATTTAATTTTAATTTATTTTTTCTAAAGTTTTTAAAACTATATAAATTGAAATTATTTATTTTAATTTTAAATAAATCATGATTATAAAAATGCTTTGTTAAAGAAAGCCTTTTAAGGGGGGATATTTTAATGTAAATGTGCGAACAACATTGTATTATTGAAGAGCAGTTTAAATAATACAACATGTGAAAACAGCACTCCTGGATTAGCCCGGGTTGGGCGCATCTCAACAGGATGCCGCTGCAACAAGGTGCTAAAGTTAAATAACTAGTTAACTAATATAACACCTATTGTAATAGTACGCTAACATCCCCCTTTATTACATTATTTGGGTAATGTAATAACTAATAGCTATACTAACATCCCCTTACATTATTTTGCAATACAAAGTGAGCTGCGAAACAATTCAAATTTGACACGTCCAAGTGCCTTAGTGAAAATGTCAGCAACTTGAGCATCGGTGGGAATGTGCGAAGCTGAATTCGGTGCTTTGGAACTTCCTCTCGAATGAAATGACATTGTGTGTCAATGTGCTTTGTTTTTTCATGATGGACTGGATTCTTGACGAGGTTCAGAACACCTTGATTGTCGCAAAACAAGTGTATTGGAGATTTTGATGGATGGCCCATACTTGTTAGAATGCGACGTAACCATATCACTTCGCACACAGCTTCACGTGCGGCGCGATATTCTGCCTCTGTTGAAGAAATAGCAACTACCAGTTGCTTCTTGCCGTGCCAAGAGACAGGACCGGATCCCAGATGAAAAATGTATCCGGAAGTTGACTTGCGATCATCAAATGATCCGGCATAGTCGGAGTCCGTGTATCCTTGCAAGAAGAATTTGTTGTTCCTCTTGTATTCTAGGCCATATTCTATAGTACCACGGACATATTGAAGAACACGTTTTGTCGCTTTCCAATGAGTAATCTTAGGCTCCCGCATGAACCTCGAAAGATAGTTTACAAGCAAATACGAGATCCGGCCTAGTATTGGTCGGATATATGAGACTCCCAATCAACCGTCGATAGAGAGTGCCATCTACCCGGGTGAGTCATCATATCGCGATAACCGAAGTCCATTCTCCATAGGAGTTGCCATTGGCTTGCAGTCAGTCATGCGATATTTATCGAGCAATGTCTTGGCATACTTTTTCTGAGACACTTTGATGGTGTGCTCCTTCTGGCTGAATTCCAGACCAAGACAGTAATGGAGAAGTCCAAGATCTGTCATCTCAAAAGATTTGCACAAGTTTCTTTTGACAATAGAGATCAAATCTTCTGAACTCCCTGTAATGAGCAGATCATCCACATAGAGTACAAGCAACACTATCTCAGACCCCTGTTTCTTGAAATAGAGGTTTGCATCTGACGGACATCTCTTAAATCCATGCTGCATTAGGTGATTGTCCATTTTTATATACCAAGCTCGAGGAGCTTGTTTCAGACCATACAAGGATTTAACCAATTTGCAAACTTTCTGCTGTTGGCTTTCCACTTCAAATCCTTCAGGCTGAGTCATATAGACTTCTTCTTGGAGATCACCATTAAGAAAGGCACTTTTGACATCCATTTGGTGAACTTTCCACCCATATTGTGCTGCCATAGCACACATAACCCGAATTGTGGTCATCCGAGCAGTAGGTGCAAAAGTTTCTTCATAGTCGATGCCTTCCTTTTGAGCATAGCCCTTTGCAACAAGACGGGCTTTATGCTTATCAATTGTTCCATCTGCCTTGTACTTGACTTTGTATACCCATTTGCAGCCAATAGGTTTCTTTCCATGCGGCAGATCAACAAGCTTCCAAGTTTTATTCTTCATCAGAGACTCATACTCTGTATCCATAGCGGCCTTCCACTGAGGCTCACTAAGAGCATCTTGCACTGATGCAGGTCCAAGACTATCTATGGTAGACATGAATGCCCTGTCATCATCAATATCCATATCCTCAACTTCTCTACTTGGAGTCACGGAAAGTTCCTCAAAAGATTGACAAAGATCATCAACCTCACCGGCTTCTCGGCTTCTCTTTCCGTTGAGCCATACTGCGTGTACGAGGTCTATCCAAATTCAAATTGGGAGGAGTGGATAAATTTGCATCTCTCGATTGTATTTGTACACCATTTAGGATTCCGCTTCGGTGGTGGTGAAGAAGATGTAGAAGGACCTCCTCGTCTCGTGTTGACGAAGGAATCTCCTCTTCCTTTGGTTCCACTATATCCTGGTGTACTGTAGATGTGCTCTGTGATGTGAAAGCTTCATCAAAGACAACATCTCTGCTGATATGAATTTTCTTGGTCAAAGGATCTATCAACCGATATCCTTTAGAGTGCTCAAATATCCAAGAAAAATACATCTCGGTGTTTTCTCATCTAGCTTCTTCCTTTTTTCTTTCGGTATGTGCATGAAAGCTTGACACCCGAAAATACGTAGATGAGATATGGAGGGTTTTCGACCACTCCATGCTTCCAGTGGAGTCATTCCTTTTAGGGCCTTTGTGGGTGCCCTATTCAAAAGATACACCGCGAGTGGTGACAGCTTCTCGCCCAATATTGTTGCCCAAGAGTTGCACCCGTGAGCATACAACGAACCATTTCCATGATAGAACGGTTCCTTCTCTCAAGCAACTCCATTCTCGTCGAGGAGTATAGGCAGTTGTTAACTGTCTCTTGATCCCATGTTTATCTAGGAATGCAGAAAATTCGGTAGAGGTAAACTCTCCCCCTCGATCTGAGCGGAGGGTTTTAATAGAAGCCCCTGACTCCTTCTCAACGGATTTCTTGAACTGTTGGAAGAATGCGAAAGCTTCAGATTTCAGGTTGAGAAAGAAAACCCACATCTTTCGTGAGTAGTCATCTACGAATAACTGAAAGTACCTCTTCCCTCCAACACTGTTGGGTGTGAAAGGACCGCATAGATCGGTGTGAATTAGCTCCAGAGGTTTTCGTGCTCTTGTAGAGCTCTTCTCAAATGGTACTCTATGTCGCTTTCCCGCTAGCGCTCGAGCACACCGGCAATGTGGCGTAAAGGGAAGGAAGACCCTTTACCATCTCATACTTGCTGAGCTCAAGTAAGTAGCCAGAACTAAGATGCCCATATCTCTTGTGCCATAGGGAAGTTGCCTCCTTGGTAGAGACAATCATGGCAACATGTGGAATAGAGATAGCATCTAGTGCAAATAAGCCATGCTTATATGAAGCCGTTGCAATCTGCTTACCCTTCCCGGTAATTGTACAACACTTCTTTCCATTCTCAACACGAAAGTTGACAACCATATTTCTGTCCAGGATTTGTGTCACCGACAACAAATTGTTGGCCAATCCCCGAACATAGAGGACCTTGTCAATCCGACACTTGCCATCGGGAAGAGTGACTCGAAACCGTACCCTCTCCCTGAACCCTGTAGGTTTTATCATCAGCAATGGTGACAGGTTTGCCCTCCTTGGCCACAAATGATTCAAACCACGATCTGTCGCTAGTCATATGTTTACTAGCTCCAGAATCGACATACCAAATAGGATCCCTCTGAGTGGAATCTTGGTAGTCATGAGCACCTTGTGTGCCCATTCGGAATCCGAGTCGGATTCTTCAACAGACAACATTCGCCTCGGGGTTGCTTGTTTTTATTTTGTGGTTTGTTTTGGCCTTTTTGCTTGTTCTTATGCCAACACCTGTTGGTGTCATGGTTGTCTTTCTCACGGATCTTGCACCACCTCTTCTTCTCGTTGAGGTTGCTTGCCTTTTCCTTTCGTATCCCGTTGAGAATTTCCTCCTTTCCGAAAGTTGCCTCCTTTTTGCCCATTACCTTTCTTCCTAGAACCCCGCCTCGTTGGTGTATAGGGCTGTATTGGAAGAATCATCCTTGTGAAGTTGGCGTGCTTCCCGTTGTTGAAGCAGATTGACCAACTCGATGTAGGTAATTTGTCGTTGGGACACCTGGATGGAGGTTATCAACATGTCAAATGAAGAAGGTAAAGCTCTCATCACAAGTGAAATGAGAAGCTTTTCATCCACAGTATCTCCTAGAGAACTCAATTTCTCTTTCAACTCAGACACTCTGCACAGAAAGAGTTCAACTGTTTCACCCTGTCTCAAACTCAGGTTATGAAGTTGTTGTTGAAGATGAAGAATGGTGGATTCATTCTTCCCCTCATAGATGGTTCTAAGGGCATCCCATGCCTCTTTACCACTTGCTTTATCAGCTATATGAGGTAGTGGATGGAGTAGTGGATGGAGTAAAAAATGCAAAAAAGGCGTACTTATTCCTCCCCGACGATTTATAGAGAACAAGCTCAGACGTCGTTATAGCAGCTATATTAGGCGGCGGATACAGTAGCCAAATCACGACAGCTTTACCTGTAAGTGCTGGCCAGAGGTATCGCAAATACCGAACGCTGCAGTGCAATAAAATTGCACAGATGGGTTTTATATTCCGGGGACTTAGGGAGTGTTTGATTTTAAGTTTTTAATGTTATAGTGCAAAAATGAAATATGCAACATACAACATAAAAAAACTGCCCACAAGAATAACCCACAAGGTGTCGGTCACAATCGAAAATGCACCTTTTACAATGCCAAATTGCTATTTTTCATAAAATTACTCTCAATCCCCCTTTGATTTTTTTTGAAAAAATATCCCCCCTTAAAAGGCTTTCTTTAACAAAGCATTTTTATAATCATTATTTATTTAAAATTAAAATAAATAATTTCAATTTATATAGTTTTAAAAACTTTAGAAAAAATAAATTTTAATTTATAAAGTTTAAAACTATATTAAAAAATTAAAATTAAAAATTTTAATTAAAATAATAATAATTAAAAAATTACTTTGAAAAAAAAATATACCTGAGAGGAGTCGGCGGGATTTGAACCCCCGACCTGCAAGCTCCCTGAGCCTTACCGCACAGCTCATTGCCAAGTGAGCTTGCGGGCTGATCCGGAAGAAACAATGGAGCACCTCTCCTTTGTCCCTTCTCGGTCTGCCCAAGCCCTCTGCCACCTCCTCTGCTAGTCGCGGTCCGTCCCGCGTTCTACAGCCTCTTCCTCGTCGCAGTCTGCAACCTTCCCGGACGATGCGCTGCTTCGGCCTCCGGTTTGTTTTTTTTGTTTTTGTTTTTTTTTTTTTTTTTAAATTCGCCTTCTGCGAAAGAAAAAAAAATCCGGAACGCGTCTTCTTCGATTTGAGAGGGGGGGAGGGGGAGTCGCGCAAATTGCGCCGGGCGGGGGGGGTTTATACCCCCGTGGCGGGTGACGGGCGAGAAAAAAATTTAAAAATCCCTGCCCCCTCCAGCGCGTCGCGGAGCGTGGGCTGCGTCTCCTTCACGCAGGCCCGGAGCTGCGTCTAGAATGACGCAGTCGTTGGGGTGGGGGGGGTTTATACCCCTCCTGCCGCGGCGGGCGGGAAATTTGAATTTCCCCCCGCAGCGTCGGCCAAGGGGGAGGGGGCCTCCCCTCCTGTCGCACGGCCTACGCGACAGTCTGTCGCACGGGCCTGCTGCGGCAGCTCCGGGAGCGCACGGGCCTGCTGCGACAGCTCCTCTGTCGCGCGGGGGAGCGGGCCCCTCCTGGTCGCGCGCACACGCGGGGAGTGGTCTCTCTTTCCCGTCAACCGCGCGCAACGGGGTCCGGGCCCTCCTGCGACGCAGCGCGCCGGCTGCGTCTGCTTCGACGACCGGTGGGGAGTCTGCCTGTTAAACTCAATGTCTCTTTCTATCGCGACTGCGCGACAAAAAAAAATTTTAAAATTAACTGCACACCCGCCCAGATTCTCCAGCCTCGGCTTCTCGTCACGCCTCCCTGCACATCGCTGGCTCTGATGCCATGCCTCCTGATCTTCTCGGATCAGCCCGCTGATCTTCTCGGATCAGCCCGCTGGCTCACGTGGTCGTGAGCCGTGCGGTAAGGCTCAGGGAGCCTGCAGGTCGGGGGTTCAAATCCCACCGACTCCCCTCAGGTATATTTTTTTTTTTTCAAAGTCGTTTTTAATTATTATTATTTTTAATTAAAATTTTTAATTTTAATTTTTTTAATATAGTTTTAAACTTTATAAATTAAAATTTAATTTTAATTTATTTTTTCTAAAGTTTTTAAAACTATATAAATTGAAATTATTTATTTTAATTTTAAATAAATCATGATTATAAAAATGCTTTGTTAAAGAAAGCCTTTTAAGGGGGGATATTTTTTCAAAAAAATCAAAGGGGGATTGAGAGTAATTTTATGAAAAATAGCAATTTGGCATTGTAAAAGGTGCATTTTCGGCTGTGACCGACACCTTGTGGGTTATTCTTGTGGGCAGTTTTTTTTATGTTGTATGTTGCATATTTCATTTTTGCACTATAACATTAAAAACTTAAAATCAAACACTCCCTAAGTCCCCGGAATATAAAACCCATCTGTGCAATTTTATTGCACCTGCAGCTGTTCGGTATTTGCGATACCTCCGCCGACACTTACAGGTAAAGTCGTCGTGATTTGGCTATCGTATCCGCCGCCTAATATAGCTGCTATAACGACGTCCGGGCTTGTTCTCTATAAATCGTCTGGGAGGAATAAGTACGCCATTTTTGCATTTTTTACTCCATCCACCGCCCTTTATCGCACTTGTGTTTAGGCGTAAATCCCGACGAAGTATTCTTCATAGTGTTTAGGGGAAGTTACGCCCCACGCATGAGAAGAATCTTCTATGGTAGGTGCCATCAACAAGGCGATTCCCTTTCAATACCGCTTATGTTCCACGTATCGTATGATCTCTAAATTTCACCTATAGTCTCCCTCACGTAAGGGCGGGTGATTTTTTGTTGATCTTTCTAAATACCTATAGTTTCCCTCACGTAAGGGCGGGTATTTTGTACGGTATATTGGCCTAGCAAAAGGTATATCGAAAGGGGGACCAATTTGGTGATATAAGGAACCTTCACTATGGCCGCTGTTGCAAAATTGATGACTGATCCGCATCAGTTATTGAAAGGTCCAAATTATACACCATGGAAACATAAGATGAAGGCTATTCTCCAAATGGAATATTTGTGGGATATTGTTACTGGAGTAGCAACAAGGCCTTCACCAACAAGCGAGGATCCACAGGTCCTTCAACAGATCAGATTGCTTTTGACAAGAAAGACAGTAGAGCAAAGGTGCTCATTTTGTTTGCTGTTTCCGATGAAGTGCAACCTCATATAGCTGATAAAGCAAGTGGTAAAGAGGCATGGGATGCCCTTAGAACCATCTATGAGGGGAAGAATGAATCCACCATTCTTCATCTTCAACAACAACTTCATAACCTGAGTTTGAGACAGGGTGAAACAGTTGAACTCTTTCTGTGCAGAGTGTCTGAGTTGAAAGAGAAATTGAGTTCTCTAGGAGATATTGTGGATGAAAAGCTTCTCATTTCACTTGTGATGAGAGCTTTACCTTCTTCATTTGACATTTTGATAACCTCCATCCAGGTGTCCCAACGACAAATTACCTACATCGAGTTGGTCAATCTGCTTCAACAACAGGAGGCACGCCAACTTCACAAGGATGATTCTTCCAATACAGCCCTATACACCAACAGGCAGGGTTCTAGGAAGAAAGGTAATGGGCAAAAAGGAGGCAACTTTCAGAAAGGAGGAAATTCTCAACAGGATACGAAAGGAAAAGGCAAGCAACCTCAACAGAAGAAGAGGTGGTGCAAGATCTGTGAGAAAGACAACCATGACACCAACAGGTGTTGGCATAAGAACAAGCAAAAAGGCCAAAACAAACCACAAAATAAAAACAAGCAACCCCAGGCGAATGTTGCTGTTGAAGAATCTGACTCGGATTCCGAATGGGCACACAAGGTGCTCATGACTACCACAGATTCCACTCGGAGGGATCCTATTTGGTATGTCGATTCCGGAGCTAGTAAACATATGATCGGCGACGGATCGTGGTTTGAATCATTTGTGGCCAAGGAGGGCAAACCTGTCACCATTGCCGATGATAAAACCTACGGGGGTTCGGGGAGAGGGTACGGTTTCAGCCACTCTTCCCGATGGCAAGTGTCGATTGACAAGGTCCTCTATGTTCTGGGATTGGCCAACAATTTGTTGTCAATGACACAAATCCTGGACAGAAATATGGTTGTCAACTTTCATGTTGAGAATGGAAAGAAGTGTTGTACAATTACCAGGAAGGGTAAGCAGATTGCAACAGCTTCATATAAGCATGGCTTATTTGCACTAGATGCTATCTCTATTCCACATGTTGCCATGACTGTCTCTACCAAGGAGGCAACTTCCCTATGGCACAAGAGATATGGGCATCTTAGTTCTGGCTACTTACTTGAGCTCAGCAAGTATGAGATGGTAAAGGGTCTTCCTTCCCTTTCTGCCACATTGCCAGTGTGCTCTGACTGCTTGGCAGGAAAGCAGCATAGAGTACCATTTGAGAAGAGCTCTACAAGAGCACGAAAACCTCTGGAGCTAATTCACACCGATCTATGCGGTCCTTTCACACCCAACAGTGTTGGAGGGAAGAGGTACTTTCAGTTATTCGTAGATGACTACTCACGAAAGATGTGGGTTTTCTTTCTCAAACTGAAATCTGAAGCTTTTGCATTCTTCCAGCAGTTCAAGAAATCCGTTGAGAAGGAGTCAGGGGCTTCTATCAAAACCCTCCGCTCAGATCGAGGGGGAGAGTTTACCTCTAATGAATTTTCTGCATTCCTAGATAAACATGGGATCAAGAGACAGTTAACAACTGCCTATACTCCTCAGCAGAATGGAGTTGCTGAGAGAAGGAACCGTTCTATCATGGAAATGGTTCGTTGTATGCTCACAGGTGCAACTCTTGGGCAGAAGTTATCACCACTGCAATGTATCTTTTGAATAGGGCACCCACAAAGGCCCTAAAAGGAATGACTCCACGAGAAGCATGGAGTGGTCGAAAACCCTCCATATCTCATCTACGTATTTTCGGGTGTCAAGCTTTCATGCACATACCGAAAGAAAAAAGGAAGAAGCTAGATGAGAAAACACCGAGATGTATTTTTCTTGGATATTCTCGAGCACTCTAAAGGATATCGGTTGATAGATCCTTTGACCAAGAAAATTCATATCAGCAGAGATGTTGTCTTTGATGAAGCTTTCACATCACAGAGGACATCTACAGTACACCAGGATATTGTGGAACCAAAGGAAGAGGAGATTCCTTCGTCAACACAGACAGGAGGTCCTTCTACATCTTCTTCACCACCACTGAAGCAAAATCCTAAATGGTGTACAAATACAATTAGAGATGCAAATTTATCCACTCCTCCCAATTTGAATTTGGATAGACCTCGTACACGCAGTATGGCTCAAAAGGAAAGAGAAGCCAGAGAAACTGGTGAGGTTGATGATCTTTGTCAATCTTTTGAGGAACTTTCTGTGACTCCAAGTAGAGAAGTTGAGGATATGGATATTGATGATGACAGGGCATTCATGTCTACCATAGATAGTCTTGGACTCGCATCGATGCAAGATGCTCTTAGTGAGCCTCGATGGAAGGCCGCTATGGATATAGAGTATGAGTCTCCGATGAAGAATAAAACTTGGAAGCTTGTTGATCCGCCTCATGGAAAGAAACCTATTGGCTGCAAATGGGTATACAAAGTCAAGTACAAGGCGGATGGAACAATTGATAAGCATAAAGCCCGTCTTGTTGCAAAGGGCTATGCTCAAAAGGAAGGCATCGACTATGAAGAAACTTTTGCACCTACTGCTCGGATGACCACAATTCGGGTTATGTGTGCTATGGCAGCATAATATGGGTGGAAAGTTCACCAAATGGATGTCAAAAGTGCCTTTCTTAATGGTGATCTCCAAGAAGAAGTCTATATGACTCAGCCTGAAGGATTTGAAGTGGAAGGCCAACAGCAGAAAGTTTGCAAATTGGTTAAATCCTTGTATGATCTGAAACAAGCTCCTCGAGCTTGGTATATAAAAATGGACAATCACCTAATGCAGCATGGATTTAAGAGATGTCCGTCAGATGCAAACCTCTATTTCAAGAAACAGTGTTCTGAGATAGTGTTGCTTGTACTCTATGTGGATGATCTGCTCATTACAGGGAGTTCAGAAGATTTGATCTCTACTGTCAAAAGAAACTTGTGCAAATCTTTTGAGATGACAGATCTTGGACTTCTCCATTACTATTTTGGTCTGGAATTCAGCCAGAAGGAGCACACCATCAAAGTGTCTCAGAAAAAGTATGCCAAGACATTGCTCGATAAATATCGCATGACTGACTGCAAGCCAATGGCAACTCCTATGGAGAATGGACTTCGATTATCGCGATATGATGACTCACCACAGTAGATGGCACTCTCTATCGACAGGTTGATTGGGAGTCTCATATATCTGACCAATACTAGGCCAGATCTCGTATTTGCTGTAAACTATCTTTCGAGGTTCATGCAGGAGCCTAAGATTACTCATTGGAAAGCAGAAAAACGTGTTCTTCACTATGTCCGTGGTACTATAGAATATGGCCTAGAATACAAGAGGAACAACAAATTCTTCTTGCAAGGATACACGGACTCCGACTATGCCGGATCATTTGATGATCGCAAGTCAACTTCTGGATACATTTTTCATCTGGGATCCGGTCCTGTCTCTTGGCACAGCAAGAAGCAACAAGTGGTTGCTATTTCTTCAACAGAGGCAGAATATCGCGCCGCACGTGAAGCCGTGTGCGAAGTGATATGGTTACGTCGCATTCTGACAAGTATGGGCCATCCATCAAAATCTCCAATACACTTGTTTTGCGACAATCGTGGTGTTCGAACCTCGTCAAGAATCCACCCATCATGAAAAAACAAAGCACATTGACACACAATGTCATTTCATTCGAGAGGAAGTTCCAAAGCACCGAATTCAGCTTCAGACATTCCCACCGATGCTCAAGTTGCAGACATTTTCACTAAGGCACTTGGACGTGTCAAATTTGAATTGTTTCGCAGCTCACTTTGTATTGCAAAATAATGTAAGGGGATGTTAGTATAGCTATTAGTTATTACATTACCCAAATAATGTAATAAAGGGGGATGTTAGAGTACTATTACAATAGGTGTTATATTAGTTAACTAGTTATTTAACTTTAGCACCTTGTTGCAGCGGCATCCTGTTGAGATGCGCCCAACCCGGGCTAATCCAAGAGTGCTGTTTCTGCATGTTGTATTATTTAAACTGCTCTTCAATAATACAATGATGTTCGCACATTTACAAATATTATTATGGTTACTCTTTGACAAATCATGTATCAAAGTCTCGAGTAAGAACTCACTTAGTTTGTTGGGCACTTATTTGATTAAATTAAGCTAGACTTTGAAATAATAGTGTTTGTACGTTACTTTCCAAAAAAACATACATCAATTTAATAAATGTAAAATTCTGTAGCAATTATAGATTTGCATATTGACTTTAGAGGTATATTTAGGCTATACAGGTTAGACTGCTTTAATTTTGTGATCTCTCAAATGTGCTTAATTATGGAGAGCTAAACTTTCTCAATACCACTTTATGGAGATCCAAACTTGCTCAAGCCAATTATCATTCAAAAACTTGGAAAAAGATCCCTTCACAAACCCTCATTCTGTGGCTATATAGCCAAAAAAACCCTAAAAAATGAAATGAGTCGGATGGGGTCCAAATTGGGGTGCGCATCCCTCTTACAATATACAAGCCAAAAATAAATTTTCCAGTCCTAACTATAAATACATTAGGAGATATTAACCTTCGAATAGCTCAAAAAGCATAAAAAAGTAGGTAAGAAATTTAAAACCTAATTTCGGGGCACTAGATGATGGAATTTGGCCCCAAAAACTGATTTTTTTGGAAAAATAGGACTTTAGGGAGTCTTATTTGTTTAAAACTCTCCCAACTAGCTCCCTGTCAAATTTCACGTCAATCGGAGCTACGGTTGAGAAGTTATGGCCCCGATACTTTTGTTGGATGCTCCTGCATCACTTAAGGATTATTTTTGTATGAAGGTACTAAGTTACCAAAATTTTAAGTTCTCATACATAATAACCTCTACTTCCACATTCAGATATTGTGACATTTTTGAGTTTGAGTATTCATAGGCACTCTTAGGCTCTCTTTGAGTAAAAAGCAATGTAGGTATAGACACTCTTAGGCACTTTCAAGCAATTGCATGCACTCTAAAAAAAAATTAAAACTAAATCTTCTTGTTCTTTCATACGAGAACAAAGATTATAAAATTTTAACAAAATCTTACTAACAACATTCATCTTATTTCTCCAAGTAAAATATTAACCAAACAACCCATTCATTGAGCACTTTAAAATAATTAAAATATGATGCATGTTGAATCACCTCTAAATTGGATGGCACACTCTTCTTCTTTAATCAATTATAATAGTGTATTCAATCTATCAAATGTCATTTCACACTAGGACTCTGCAATATCTTCTATAGGGTAGTGCTTCTTCCTTATTACACATTTGCCCTTTCTAAATCTCTAAGAGACTCTCCCTCATCAAGCTTCATCCATTCATGTTTCTCTGATACCAAATATTGGAACAAAGTAAAAAAACATGAAAATGTTTTTATTCAAATCAAAATTCAATATATGTTTAGAGATATTCGCATACATATTTAATCTCTTACATGATGATCTCATTAGAGAAGAATCCCATGTAAACCATTAAAACAACAAAATAATAGAAATTTCTAACTTTCTTATATTTCATATTATATATTTACAATATAAAAAGAGAGAATGATTAATACAATAATAAAATATATAAAGCTATATCCTAATAGTTTTGAGAAAAATAATTATTAAAAAAAACTATGCTTATGTTTACCTTCAAACATTTAAACAGATTTCTCTTCAGGATAATGAAAATAACTTAAAGTTATCTCTCAAATATTATGGTACTTACAACATATGTAAGAAAATGATTTTAGTTGTGTATGCTCTTGAGTTTACAAACAAAGGTCATATTCATGATATTTTTCATATTTCTTGTTTGAGGTAAGAGTTGGGTGTTTGGCTTATGTTCATTAAAATTTTCTAATATTGGATGAGAAGGCAAACTTGTACTGTAGCAAAAAAGAATTTTGAAAACAAGTACAAGGTCTTTACGCTCTCATCAAATTATAAAATATTTGATTAAGTGGTAAGGTCTTCCAAAGGAAGAAGTTTCATGGGAGTCCAATTTTTTTATTGCATCTCAACCATCACTTCCAATGCTTCAATGACTTTGAATTTTTGTAAAGGAGGACTTGTTATGGACCCTAATCATTATATTAACATGTGCTCAACAATCACATCCCTTCATGGATATTTATAACTTATAGAGTACCATAAAATTTCCATCATCTTATCTTATATAATTCTTAATATTCAAGTATATGTATATATATTATTTCTTTTGGGTTTTTTAAACCATAATAATGTGAGGTACTTATTATATTATTACACCTCATTAGAGGTTGAGAATTTGAATAGTTATACCTCACGAGAGGTTGATAGAAGTTGAATAGTTAGATGAAGATGAAGCACCAAGAGTCTCTTGAGACAACCAAGAGATATTGTATGCATTTATATATGTACAAAGCTGAAGGTGTCAGTAATGAACAAGAACATAATAAAATTATTTGTTTCAAATTCCTTCATTGGTATTAGAGAAATACAAATTTTCAACATTGTTGTGGAGAAACATTGGCATAGCTGGAAATCTTTTTAAAAGAGGAAGACACACTAGCCAAAGAAGTGGTAGTAGGATTGACATCATTCTCTCCCATATTTTCATTGCATTCTTGTAGTGGCTCCTTGAATTTCTCATGTCTAGTTGATAGGTCATATATTGCCAGCGTAGTACGTGTAATTATTTCTACAATAGTTATTTTTTTCTTTATTTTATAGGTGTCATCATGCTCTATTGTGAAAGCAAAGGATATCTTGGAAGGTGACGATGTGCAAGTAAATTTTTTTATAATTATCATTCAAACATGGGTACAAAGTGCTGATAAAGTGAAATGTGCTACACTCAAGCCATGCATTGGTGAGAACCATACAATCATCCAAGAGGTACAAAATTTTGATTTCTAGTTGTTGTTCTTGATATTTTTGTCCTGTGTTAGGACGAGAATGACTGGTCACTAGAGGTTTTTAAGGCTACATATTTCCCTTCATGTAATGTAAAAAATGAGAAGGGTTTTGATTGTCACCAACCCATCCTAGGCAAAATGGGATACCTATTGAGAGAGTTGTCTATATATTCTCTGTTGCAATCTTCCATGCCACTAGTACAATATTTGTAGCACACTGAGCAAGACTCCTTGCATAAATTCCCTCTACTATTTCTTGAATATGATGCCTTAAGAGTATAATCTAAAAGTTCTTTTAATTTATCAACTTTAGTTTTAATCAAAGGACCCAAATACTCTAATTATTTTTGCTAATGCTTGTATTGTACAAGCCTCTTTATAATAGATGGTATCTAATACATTGTAATGCACTGCATTCACACATGTAAAAAATACACCCCTATTAGAGAATAAATTGATTGGATTTATACTTTATAAGCTTAGAAAAAAGATATCTACCATTCACTTTTCCACCTTGCAAGAATTCCAACTTGCTTGATAACAAGCACCCAACTACACTGTGTCGATGTAGGAAAGATGGTAACAAATTTCTTTGCAATGTAGCCCTCACACCTCCCATTGTGAGGTTTCTTTGTTGGATAAAATATCATTAAAGATATACATGTGGAACTAGGTGGAGCTGTCTAATAGATATTTCTTTTTTATATAGCTCTACTTATTAGATAACACAAATTTGGTGAGGTTTAAGCATTATAAAGGATACCTACAAAAATAAGGTGAAGGCTATTGATATAGCTAGCAATATTGCTTGCAAATAGCTATAAATTACCAAAGGTCTAAAAACTAGAGACTAGATGCCAAATTATACTTTTATTTAGTGATTATACCCAGCCAATGAATTACCCCTTAGATGGAAGAGTTTACTTTTTTTCATCCTTTGAAAACAAAAAAAATTCATATTTTATTTTTAAATAAAAAATAAAAATATCTTTCAAAACCATAAACAACATGACAATGATGATATATTATGGAGAAATGGTAGAGACATAGGGCAGCGAATGAGGCAGCAGGAACCAACAGGAAGTACCAGTGCAAGGAGCAGGGCAACGAGATCTAGGTAATGATGGAGACAGGGATGCAGGATCTCAACATATAGATCCCCACAACAAGGAACCCCTCGAAAAGCTTTCAAATGGGGGTCCCATCCTTGGGAGCCCTAGCAAATCTTCATACGCATAAATAACCTCGAGTGAGTTGATCCATCCAAAAACCTTAGTCACCAACCTATCCCTGGTGGGATCTGATATTTTCATTCTAGTAGAGGCTTTCTCCAACTACCTATCCAGAGCCTCCTACTCCCTGGTCGAGAAGTTTATCAGATGGCATCCAGACATGGAGATCATAAGGCACTGGGCCTTCTCCAAATATAAAACCATAGGGAACATGGAGATCGTAGCCCTCTCAAGGGGTTTCTTCATAATCAAACTTAGTAACTATGATGACATAAGTCGTATTCTAACAGGTTGACCCTGGTTCTTAGGTAGGAGGAATATGTTCCTTAGGCGATGGGCAATAGATTTCAATATAAACACCTAAAGCATAAACTTCACCCCAATATGGGTCCAAATCCTAGATCTGCCCTTCCATATATGGCAATAGAAAGTCTTGAAATCTATTGCATGAGCAGTCAGCGAGTTTGTGGCCATCAACTTTACAACCAAAGCAAGATCTAAAATTATCCATGCATGCATCTATTTGAATGCCAATATTGAGTCTGAGATCCCATATTTTTTCAACTTGATCTCGAGATCCTTCAAATGGCACCAAACACTGGAATACAAAAATAAACCAGCTTTATGCACCCTATTTCGTATGCAAGGGAACCTATAGAACTAATGCCCTCTCCTCAAGGCCTCAGATAAAATAGAGGGTGGTAAATCTATCATGAGGGATCCCCTCAGGCCCTTGAACTGATTCCCTACACCCATTTCCTTATATCCAAAGAACAGGTGACTCGCTCCATAAAATATCGAGCATCCAATGCAGATAGCCCCTAGGAAAAAGAGGAGTCAATCCTTAGATGACAAAGGGAAACAAAAATTTGATCCTGCTTCGGTTCTAGATCTCGATCAGGTATATCCCCATCCTAAATATCTCCTTTATTTTTATAAAGAGAAGGTGACCACCCCCATGCATGAACCCCCCCTCCCTCCTTGATCCCCCCTAAGTGGAAACAATCATCTCTAAATTCGTGCCTAAATCAAGTCCCCCTCTCCCTCCTCTTGCAATGTTTGAACTTGCTTCTGGGTAGTTAGATGGGGTTGATGAGGGAATTCCCACTCTATCCCAGTTAGCCTTAGAAGGATTTAGCCCTAAGAGGACCCGAAGCAAAAAATTCACTACTAAATTTGGAAGTGACAAGAAGAGAGGACGTCCAACCCTTAGCGAACAGAGAAGGAAAGAGGTAGAATATGACATAGAAAATGGCTTCCAAACCACTTTATTATCTAATGCTCTCAACTTGCTAAAGGAGGAACTAAAAAATTCAAACCTCCCTCCCACCAGGGGAAGGGAGGCAAAAACCCCATAAAAGTGTTAAATGAAGATTCTCACTTAGAATGTGAGAGGGCTCAATGGAGCCCCCAAGAAATGGATAGTTGCACATCTTCAAAAATAACACAATCCCTCAATTCTCATTCTACAAAAAACCAAATTAGATGATATTTCCTCCCCTAGAGTTGCCAAATTTTTTTGGAGCAATGGTGAATTCATCTTCACCCTGACCCAAGGAACTTTTAGAGGGTTGTTATGTATGTGGGATTCGTCTACATTCAAAGGAATACTGATTTCATCATCCAACAGAATCATCAATATGTTGTTTTATTGCAACACCAGTAACCTCACCTGGATCCTCCCCAATTTCTACACCCCTAACAACCTATTGAAAGGGTCATGCTTTGGGAAGTGATAAGTCGCATGAGAACCTCATTCAAAACCTTCCCATGGATCCTTGTAGGAGATTTCAAAAGCCCCATGTTCCCCTCAGAAAAGCAAGGAGGATCATCCCTAATCACCAGAATCATGGAGGCATTTGGGGCATTCATAGAAGCAAATAAACTCATGGATGTTCACTTGAAGGGGGCTAAATACACTTGGAGCAATAGGAGGGCTAGAACAAATCTCATTCAAGTCAAACTAGATAGGGTCCTACTCTCGAGAGAAGCCATCTTGGTGTTTGTTGATGCTAACCTCCAACCCCTCCCCAAAATTGGCTCTGACCACAATCTTCTCCTATTCGAGGCTGATAAATCTCCTTCTCTTAAGAGCCCCTTTTGCTTTGAGGCTATGCGGTTCCACCACCCAAAATTTATATGGCAAGTTGCCCAGTGGTGGAAGCAGCCTTTCGAAAGATCCCCATCTTAGAAATTATACCAAAATCTCAGGTTCATCAAGAATAATCTCACGGTGTGGAACATGGAAACCTTTGGCAATATTTTTGAAAATAAAAGGTTGGTCAAAGAGAAATTAGAGCTCATAGAACGATAATTCTAGGAAGGCACTCAAGACAACAACTCCAGGGTTGAAGAGAGCAAGCTCCTAGCAGATTTTCACAACATTTTGGCTAGAGAGGAAACATACTGGAAGGCAAAAATCTAGAGCATTGTGGCTCAGGGACGGTGTTTCAAAAACCAAGTTTTTCCATAATTCTACCCTGAGAAATAGGAGCTGCAACAAAATCTCAAAATTTCCATGCAGTGATGGCAGGACCACAAAGGAAATCTCTAAAATCTGGGATGAGTTAGCCAACTTCTTCCAATATCTTCTAGGCACTCCATCCTAGTCCTCCCCTCAGGAGGCTAAGGATCTCCTAGAGCACATCCCCCAATCCATCTCACTTGAAACTAATTATATGCTCATAAGCCCTCTAACATTCTAAGAGATCAAAGAGGCCATGTTGTCCATGAAGCCTGACACATCCTCTAGACCGGATGGCTTCTCCCTGTGCTTATTCCAAGCATTCTAGGATCTGATCAAGACCAAGGTTTGTGTTGTTGTTATAGATCTTTAGTCCACCAAATCCATCCCTCAAGGCATCAACTCAACCTTCATAGCCTTGGTTCCTAAAATCCAAGCCTCCAAATCCCTGTCTGACTTTTGACCTATCAACCTCTGCAATATCATCTACAAAATATTAACCAAATATCTAGCTAATAGGCTCAAAGGGATTCTCCCACTCATCATAGATACCTACCAGGGGAGCTCTATCAAAGGGAGATTTATCACTTATGAGGTCATCACTATTCACGAGGCACTACATTCTGCCACCCTGGCTAAGAAACCAAATTTCCTCCTCAATATGGACATGAACAAAGCCTTTGATAGGGTCAGCTGGGATTTCTTGGGTGAGGTCCTCCTTAAATTTGATTTCCACCCAACCTGGGTTGGTTTATTAAAAGATACATATCCTCCCCATGGTTCTCCATCCTAGTCAATGGGTTCCAAGCTAGGTTCTCCCCAATTACTAGAGGATTGTGGCAGGGTGACCCCTTGTCCCCTATATTGTTCATTATCCTAGTCGAAACCCTAGGGAGGACCATTTCAAGTGCTGGTAGGAGTAGGATCATATCTGGGATCAAATATGCTTTTGGTCTCAACCCGGTTATCCACCAGAATTTCATAGATGACACCATCTTGGAAACTTTAGCTTTTGTAGCTTAGGCTAAGACCGTCAAACACATCCTCCAGCTCTATGATAGTGTTGTATGGCAGAAGATCAACCTCCTCAAAAGAAATATCTAATTATTAAACATCCCTCATCCTAGGCAGGTGAAGATAGAATGGATCCTTGAGTGCTCCCTGGATGTCCTTTCCATTACTTACCTAGGGCTTCCTGTGTTCTTGGGTAGCCCCACCAAAACCATGTGGAACAATATCATTGAATGATATAGAAAAAGTTGGCCTCCTAGAAAGGTCATCTCCTTTTCTAGGTGGCCAAAGAAACTCTCACTTTGTCCTACTTGTAGAGCATCCCAGTTTACTTCATGTCTATATTCAAGATCCTCGCCTTAGTGAGTGCCATGATAGAGTAGATCCAGAAGAGATTCCTCTGGTTTAGGAGTGAGTAAAATAAAGGAATCCCTTTGGTAGCTTGGAACTTGGTATGTCAAAATAAAAGTGAAGGAGGCATTGGACTCAGGAGAGTCTCCCAAATGAACCTTGCCCTGCTAGCCAAGCACGCATGGAAGGTCTATACCAACAGTGAGACTGAGTGGGTTTAGATAATCAAGAGAAAATACCTTCAAGACCACCCCTTCTTAGGTGATCAAGAGCCCTATAATGCTTTTATTTTTTGGAATTCCATCTCCTACACCAAAAGTCTCATTTAGAAAGGTAGTAGATGTATTTTAGGGAATGGGAGCACCATTGACTTTTGGCAAGACAGGTGGCTTCAAGATGAACCACTAAGTAAGGACAGGGAGTTACAGATCCTCAAGACTTTCCTAAATGCTACCAAGGGAAGCAAGGCTACAAAATTTATCACCTGGAATAATGAGAGGCCCATGTGGAGTTCCATTATGGATGTCAGGTTCCCCCACCAAGCTGCCAACCTCTTTAATTTACTTAGTGCAACCACTATTCCAATGGGAGAGGTGGAGGATAGATCCATTTGTTGAGGAACTAATGATAGTTCTTTATCAGTTAAGTCTATCTACTCCTTCCAAGAGTCAGCTCAAGCATCTAACATCCCCTTAAACCTAGTGTGGAAGAAGAAACTCATCCCCAAAATCGGTTTCTTCTCCTGGACTACCATTCATAACAAGATCCTCACAATTGAGAACTTCTCTAGAAGAGGGTTCACGATCCCAAACCGATGCTATTTATGCCTGTAAAGTTGGGAATCTACAAACCACCTATTCACCAACTGTGTTTTTTCAACTAGAGCCCTTGGTCACTTGCTCTCATCCTTTCACATATAATAGGTCCAGCCAAATTCTATTATTGACTTGTTCTCCCAGTGGCCTAATCCATTTTGCCACCCTAAGCTCTGCACCCTTTGGTCCCTATGCCTCCACCATATAATCTATAAAATTTTGTTGGAGTACAATAGTAGAGCTTTCTCATCCTCCCCCAGGTACCCCATAGTTGTAGCGGGCAAAGCCATCGCCTATGCCACCAAGAACATCCAACTTTTCCATTTCTTCCCGATCCTTTCGTAGGTGAGTGAAAAAGCCCTATTCAAATCCATAGGAATCCCTAAACTAGATCTAGAAACTCCACCAAGTCCCAACCCTAGATTCAATCTTATATGGATGCCACCCTCGGTAGGATGGGTCAAGTTGAACTTTGATGGAGCTTCCAAAGGAAACCTTGGGCTTGCAGGAGGAGGAGGGGTAATCCGAGATCATGAAGGAAACCTAATCCTAGCCTATGTTGGACATCTTGGGACTCATACCAACAACTTCATTGAATCCATAGCTCTATGGTGAGGTCTTGTCCTGCTTCAGGAGGATCCCAGAAGACCCACCATTGAGGGAGACTCCTTGAATATCATCAACTACATGACTAGTAATAAGACTCCATCATGGAAATTTTTCAATGTCATTCAGGAGTCTAAGAGAATATTTCATAGACTCCCTCAACTGTCCATCTGTCACAACTTTAGGGAAGTCAACCAACTTACTAATTTCATGGCCAACATAGTAGCCACGTCAAGTGCCCTCAAAATATGGAGAGAAAACTTTCCCAAGGAAATATCTTATGCGACCATTTGAGAAAGAAGTAAAATTTGCGATGTTAAGTCCCAAGAAGATGACACTGAGTGACAGGGTCTGAGACCCACACTAGCAAAAATTGAAGATATGAGCTCCTTATTTAACCTGAGCCTACATGTCACAAATGTCCCTCTTGGGCCCCCCATAGGGAAATGATAAGTCACCCCAGTAATTTTTTACACATCAAATTCATCCATAATCGCCAATTGGGCCCCAGTAGTTTCATCATAAGCTACAATGTTGGACCTACCAATAGCCTCGGGAGTGGCTAAACGAGTGAACTTTCCAATCACCTCGACGATCATGCAATCTCCACCAAAGGCAATCATGTGGTCTTTTCCACTTAGGTCCTTATTATTTTTTGATGGCCCAGTCATTCCCTGCCAGCTATCCATGGGAACTCTGAGTGGCACGTGTGCTACATCCCTATGCAAATGGTGGCTTTTCATCAACATCTTCCCTAACTGTTCACTCTCTATTTCCTATTTAACCACCACTATTTTGTCGATGTTCCCCTACTACAACTTTGCAACCCTAGTTCCCATCATCTCTTTGATTCCAATCCACTCTCTAAGTCTCCATCATCGTCGAGCCACCTTCTGGGCCCCTGTTCCCTGTCCCCCAATTCCTCTGGTCCTTTTCATCCACCCCAATGACTATTGTGTATGTAGAGTTGAATAACCTCAATATCAGTAGCATTTCTCAAGTTTTCATGGACGTGAAATGTCTTACCCCCTTTCTGCACAAATTTGAAGGCCCTAATGACGAAATCACCAAGGATTTCATGGAGACCTAGCAGGATGGCAAATTTTGAGTTCATGGAGTCCATTTTAGGGTCTCACTAGAATTATTATTTGAGGTCATCAGGATCTCCACCTTAGGTCACTTCATCCTCTAGGACAAGCACAATTGGGAGGAGGAGCTCAAACAATTTCCAAATAGAGGTAAAATATTTGGATGGGATAAAATAGTGTTGTTTTGCTCTGCCCTGCCCTCCACTTAAAATGAAGCTATTGTCCCCATCATGCAATTCATAACTTGTGATGATCCCAAGAAGTCCCTCCACAGCTTCCATTTCAATTTTTTCAACCACCTTCGAGACTCCAAATAGGTTTGCATCCCTGACTATTTGCTTTACTCCATTACTATTTTTATTGATAAATGTCATAAATCGCAAGCCAAGCCCCTACACTGGGATATTCTAGCAGTTATCTTCTACCATGTTGTCACCAATAGTCAACCTGCTCAAGAAGTCCCTCTCTGGTGTCCAATCCCCTCCAAATTCACCAACCACCTTCAAAAATCGTAATTTTGGCCTTCCTAAGGAGATCAAACCTTCCTACCCCAAACCATAATTTTTTCCATGTGCATATGCGAGCATATGCTTTTTGCAAATTCGTTTTGTGGGTGGAATATTTTATAATTTGTGGCAGTCCAAAGGAGTAGATCAAATCTTCCCATCCCAAAAGCGCAAGACGCAACCCCACAAGGAAGCGAAAACTGATAAACGACTCCCCCTTCGGTCCTAGATATTTGGATTGGCTAAAGAAGCCCAACAAGGAAAATAAGGCCTCTCTTGAAATCATATCTGACTCTAACAGTACCAATGAGACATCCCCAACCCAGCTCCTCTTGAATATGGCCATCAATTCGATGGTCAACACGACAAACTCAATGAATGCCACCATCAATATCCTCAAGCAGCAGGTCCGCAACGAGGCGTCTGAATAGGAGGACACCATGAAGATCTGAGGTGAACTGTATCCACCCTTGGGTGGACCCCAATATGTCATCTATGGGAGGACAAAGTGTTTTGGTTAAGTGGGTCCCACTTTTTTATACTGGAAACTGGTTTCTCTACTGGTCCAAGGGTTTTTTTGTTTTTTCCCTTTTTGTTTATGTTCATTTCAACGTACGAAGGAAATACCTAAGAATACAATGCTACGACCCATTTTTTTATAATATTTTGGGATCCTCTTAAACAACCCATTTTGTATATAATTTCAATTTAACATTAAAAAAATAATTTTTTTTTTTAAGAAAATTAAAATAAAAAGAATAAAAGGAAAAAATAAAGTAGAGTTTACTATTTAAAAGAAAAACAAAGAGTATAAATATTAAAACAAATACATATAGACTTCTATATTTATTTGGTATTTTTAGTTAAGTATCTCTAAGAGGGCATATCTAAACCGTTGAGTCATATGAGCAAGTTTTTTTATGAGTCAAAATATTTTTTTGAAATTCATGTAAAGCATCTTATTTAAGTTAAATTATGTCAAGGTGAGTTGTAAAGTGTGAATTGTCACTTTTATGGAATTTGTGTTTTCATAAATATCAAGATGAATTCAAGATTCATGTTGTGAGAGTTTTGTCCAATTATGGGTTGTAAGTGTCAAGCTATTATGTCTTAAGTGTCTAACAGTGAAAAGAGTCAATTATAATTAGTCAAAGGTCAAAGGTTTATATTGAAAACATGAGAGTTATATGATAGTGTGGTGAGGAGTAGTTGTATTTTAGGTGTCAAAATATTTTATAATTTTTCAAAATATTTCTTTAAAAAAATTGGTCTATGGTCAAAAAGCATTGTACACAAATCAAACACATACATTAGCACACTTGCATTATTTAGTATAAATAGCACCTCTGGCTTACATTTATAATTAAAGCTATTTAATTAAGCTATTGTGTCTATAGCCTAATATATATGTCATAATGGTTTTTGGGCATCGACCATATAAATCATCAAGAAGAAATAAGAAAACAATTTGTGTGATTCTTTTGTGCCTATATTTAACCCTATTTGTCACTATCATTAGGTGTAAATTTAGAAATTTAGAAAATCTAAGTATATAAGTTACACTTATGTACAAGGGTATCTTTAAGCAAGGGTCATTGATAGGGTGAATCCCTTTTTGTACTACCTTGGTACCATGTATCATCCTCTTTCATGTACTTTAAGGTTTCTCTTCAATACAACCATATATATCAGGACTAGCTTATTCTACATGTTGATGGATATATAGGAAGGGTGGGTATATAGAAAGGTTTGATATATCAACTAGTGGCATATTGAAATGGGGACCATTTGAGAGACCTAAGGAACCCTCACCATTGTGTTGAAGAAAAAATCTAAAGACCACAAAATAAGTATTCACATCACTTGACTAAATGGGAAAAAAAAAAAACAAGCCAAAAAGCAAGTAGAAGTTCAAAAGTGTGTGACACCATATAATGATATTTATTTTCAATAAGCTAATAAAAGTGGAGAGAAGTAAGCTAAATTTTAGAAGTGGGTGACACCAAATAAAGATCTTTATTTCCTATAAGGCAAATATATTTATGAAGATGGAAAAATTTTAACATTAAGGAGCTACTTGTGAACAAATCTCAAAGAAGCTAATGCTTGTGAAGATCACTTTGAAAATGGTGTTACATTTCCTATTGATGTTGTGAAGATAATAGATAACATTAATAAATCTTGTAATTTTTAAGTATAAAAAGGAGGGAAAGCAAATGTAATATTGAAGATAAATGCTTGTTGTGACATAAGCAACCTCAAGCCCATAATGGAAAATATTTATTGTGACATAAATGACCTTATCCAAAGGACCAATTTTTCTTGTGGGATTAACATTGTTGACAAGCCCATGATGGTTAATTTTTGTTGTAACACAATAAACCTTATCAAAAAGATAAATTTCACTTGTGATACTAACAATTTAAGCCTTGTTAATGATAGTGGTATTTATGTTGAAGATGAGCATCATGATCTCATTAGTCATATTAGTCATGACAAATTCTATGTTACTAAAGACTATAGTGATGATGAAGAGATTGGGTGATTTGAAAATCACACCCAAGGAATTGGCTTAAAATTAATGAAAAATGGGTTATAATGGCACAATATTGGAAAGGAAAGGGCAAGGCATGAAAAATCCCATAGAACCAAATGTAAGGCCGAAGAATGAAGGCCTTGGTTACGATGGTCCAATAGGAAGTGGTAATATCAAGTTTGTTAAAACAAAAACATATGCATAGAATGATACTCCTGAAATAAATTGTTACAGTCATTGTGGACAACCCAGATATGTGGCAACTAGGTGTTGGAATCTACATCCTTGTGATACTTTTGGAGATAATAATCACTCTCAAAAATATTGTTGGCACAAAAATAATGTTATGAAACTTTATTATCATTAACAAAAATCATTCACTAATATGCAAAAATATCAAATCATTCATCCACAAATAATGTCCATAGAAACAATCCACACTATGTGATAAAGATAGATAATACTCTTAGGGTAGGGCAATACTAGTAATACTCCTTAAGGAAGGAAAACTCCATGAGATCTCCCAAGATGAGAGCGTCACTTGGAGAGGGAGAAATCTCATAAGCCATTTTGTGGAAAAATATGATTACAAGTAATACTTAATATGAAATATCTCCATGTTTACAATGACAATATCCCTTATTTATATACCCTTATTAAAAATCCCCATCAAACTCATTATTATAATATAATCAACCTTGGGTTACGTGTAGACCAATCCAACTATCCATAATACCCATATATAATATAATATCATATCGCCATATACCTATTCCTAGGTACCATATCATTCCACCCTCCTTACAAATGTTTCATCCTCAAAACATGAGAAGAAACTAAATAATATAATTTTTTAAGCAATGTTGAAAATTGGAATTGTGGGTGATTTTGTGTATTCCTCATCCACCTAACATTTTTCATAACGAGATGATCAAAAGTTGCAAACAACAATTTTTGGGTAAGTATGGTGGTGGTTGGACGTACCTTATCTAAGTGGTCAAAAAATGTGAGTAGAGCCATTTGCAAATAAGTATAAAATTTGTATTAAGTGGAGAAACGGGCACGACATCGCAATATGTCTCCATGTCACAATCACTAAAGCTCAAGAAACTTTAAGTGGAGAATCAAATGCCACATCATGAAATATTTTCATGTTGTGGTCAGTGGAGTATACCAAGTTGTAAGGGAAAAAATATCATGACATCATGACACGCCCCCTCGTCGTGATCATCGAAGCTTGAGCAGTTCAGAGATAGGGATGGAGGCATGATATCATGACATGTTGGAAATTCTTGAAGGTAAAAATATCGCAACATATTTTTGTATTATGTTTGTAAAGATTTGAAAGACTAAGTGCAAAAAGTGTTACAAAATTGTAACATGTCTCCTCATCACTGTCACAAGAACTTGAAAAGGGGCTCAAGACAAGAAATATTGTGACATAACGATATGTCTCCATGTCATGATCATGACAGATTGGGAAAATCTAAGTGGAAAAACAAATGCAAAATCATGACATGTCTATAGGTCATGGTCACAAAAACTCAAAAGACCCTAGAGGAGAAATAAAGATGCCACATCACGACATGTCTCCATGTCGCAATTTCCAAAGCATAGAGAGCTCAAAGGATAGAAAAGTGTCATGAAATTGTGACTTGTATCTGCATCATAAGGTTGGAAAGGCTCAAAGGCACAAAAAAAGCATGGTATTGTGACTTGTCTCTATGTCGTAACCACAATAGTTTGCAGGCAATAAAATATTCAACAAGGTCTCAACCTACCATGTCTGTTACAGATCCATGGTGGATATTGTTTCAAGAACAAAGGATGGGCCAAAATTAAGCTCATCCCCACTACTTTCTCACATGCAAGAAATAGTTGATCAACAACCATAAACCAAGCATGTTGTCCTATGTTAGATCGACGATGTTGCATGGCATATTTCCAACCTAGTCATTTGACTTTTTGTTGTAATGGTTTTTTAAAGAGGAAACTCTTTTGTATTTGATTTCTAAATATTGAACCATAGAAAGGTTATAAATAAGAGTGATGACTGCTTGTGAAAGGGTAGGCTCTTAGGCGTTTACAAGTTGTATGTATGGAGAACCTTGGAGAGAGCAATACAACTTAGGCTTATGTTTGGCCTCTGGTTCATCATTGTGCAGAACATGTATGTATGAGTGGATGTTTATTTTTTTTATAGCTAGAAAAACATGTATGGTATTAATTTTATTTTTTGGGACTTCTACATATACTTGTTCCCTAGTTATAGAATTTACCATTTGCTGGATTGAAAACTAATTAAAGATATTTCTCTATATTTTGTAAAACTAGTTGGTTTGTTAGGTGGTCTAAGAATTTTCTATGTTTTCATGATATTTATATACTTCTTGATGTCACTTAATCTGTACCACTTCAAGTTCTAGCTTTAGCTGAATTTTATTCTTTCTACACCCCTTTTTCTCTTCATTGTAGATTTTAGCTAGTTAGAACCCTGCAAGAGCCAACCTTCTTTGGATATTGACCTTGTTAAGCTCTACATATTAACCAATCATTCAATGTTGGCCAAGTCTTGGGTGCATATTTTACCTTAGGTATATTTTGGACTAATAGTTTTTGGTACGCCCGATGGGACCCAAGTCCCACATTTTGGTTAAATCAAGGTTTGGATATACCCTGTGTTGAAAAATATTTCTCTACTATAAACATAATACAAAACTAGTTAAAGCTACCTTTCAAATCCTAGTTAGATCTTCTTCTTAGAGGATCAAGATTTGATGAGTAGTCTTGACCCCATTGGCGGAGAAATTATGCTCATTTGATGACTTCCACCTAAAGGAGAAATCCAAGAATTTTGGAATATCTATGGCTCAAAAATATTATCCCTAGTGGAATGACACCAGTCCCCTTAATATTCCACATTTGCATAAAATTCCTAAGGTTGCTTTGAGGACTTTACCAAGATTCTATGAAACAAAAAAAACTACATTTAAAAATTGTCAAGATGTGGCTTCCTTCTCTAGTATGCATAATATTGCATCTAAGGATGTGATGATCAGATTGCTCCTTCTCTCTCTCAAAGAAAAAGTGTTTTGGTACAAATTATTGGAGGATATAAGTATCTACACATGGGTTTGTTGAGCAAGGTGCAGCAAACAGTATTGTCATTGTTGTCAACACAGTCAGAAAGATCTGTTGATGCAGTGGATAGGAAGTTCAAAAGCTATTCAAATGCAGAAGACAAGAGTTAAAAGGTTACTTAGAGTATGTATAGTAATTTTCCAAGAAGACCGAAGTGGACCACTTGCAAAAGATCAAAGAAAAAGACAAGTAAAAAAAGTGTCGCGATATTGCGACATATATAGCACGCAAGAAAAACTGTCACGATTTCGTGACATGTCGAAAGAGAGAAGAAGAAAGCAAAACTATCACGATTTCATGACATTTTGGAAGAGAGAGAAGAAGAAAGAAAAACTTTCGTGATTTCGTGACATGTTGGAAGAGAGAGAAGAAGAAAGAAAAACTGTCACGATTTCGCGACATGTTGGAAGAGAGAGAAGAAGAAAGAAAAACTGTCGCGATTTTGCAACATGTTGGAAGAGAAAGAAGAAGAAAGAAAAACTGTCATGATTTTGTGACATTTTGGAAAGAAAAAGAGCAAGTGGAAAAACTTTCGCGATTTCACGATATGTTGGAAGAGAAAAAGGCAAGTGGAAAAACTGTCGCAATTTCGCGACATGTTGGCAGAGAAAAAGGCAAGCGAAAAAACTGTCATGATTTCGTGACATGTTGCAAGAAAAAGAGAAAGCAAGAAGAAGTGTCGCAATTTCACAAGTTTGAAGAAAGAGAACAAGTTTGAAAAGTGTCACGATTTCGTGACATGTCGCAGTTTCACGACTAAAATAGGAGAGAGAAAATGAGTTGAAAAAGTGTCACGATTTTGTGACATGTTGCATTTTCGCGACTCGAAAGTGCAGGAAGGAAGAGAAAGAAAAAGTTCCACAATTTCATGACATGTCGCATTATCACGACTTGAAAAGTGCAGGAAGGCAAAGAAGGAAAAGTGTTGCGATTTCGCGACATGTTGCATTTTCACGACTTGAAGAAAGCAGGAAGGCAGAGAAGGAAAAGTGTCGTGATTTCACGACATGCCGCATTTTCACAACAAAAGTAGAGATGAAGTGTACGGAGGTGAAAGTGTCACGATATCGCAACATGTAGCATTTTCACGGTCCAATACAAGGAGAAATATGAGAGAGAAAATAGTGTCACGATTTCGTGACATGTATTTTCGCGGGCCAAAGCAAAGAGAAAGAGGAGAGAGAAAATAGTGTCGCGATATCGTGACATGTATTTTCGCTGGTCAAAGCTAAGAGAAAGAGCATGGAGAAAAAGTGTCACGATATCGCGACATGTTGTATTTTCGCGACCCAAAGCAAAGAGAAAGCGCTAAGGAGAAAAAGTGTCACGATATCACGACATGTCGCATTTTTGCGACCCAAAGCAAAGAGAAAGTGCTAAGGATAAAAAGTGTCGCGATATCACGACATGTCGCATTTTCATGACTCGAAGCAAAGACAAAGCGCTAAGGATAAAAAGTGTCGTGATATCGCGACAAGTCGTGGTTTCACGATCCAAAGACAATATAAAGCGTACGAACAAAAAAGTGTCACGATATCGCTACATGTTGTATTCTCGTGGTCCAAAGCCAAGAGAAAGCATACGGATGAAAAATTGTCATGATATCGCTACATGTATTCTCGTAGGCCAAAGCTAAGAGAAAGCGTATGGACGAAAAAGTGTCGCGATATCATGTGTTTTCGAGGCAACAACAACAGGAGAGTTACAAGGGTGGTTGAAGCCGACAAAGACCGATGTAAGCCAACAAAGATTAGGGTTTGCAATTGACGAAGATTAGGGCTTGCAGTCAACTAATATTAGGGTTTACAATCGACTAAGATTAGGGTTTTCATCATGAAAATGTTGTTATAAAAGCAGGGTTGTTTGGAGAATTGAATGAGAGTTGTATAAGTCATCAAATGCGAGTCGAAGTGTGAAATGCGGTCGTAAGAGTGTAGAAAGCGCAGAAGCAGCGAGATGATGGCAAAGTGTGCAAAGTGAGGAAGTTCAATCGTAGTGCATAGAGAGCAAGTCGTGTCGAATCGTGCTAAGTGTGAAACTTGCAAAGAAAGCAGAGTGTGCAAAAGGGAGAAGACGATCGTGAAGTTTGACTATGACAAAGCAAAGTGTGCGAAGTGATTGCACAAAGAGAGCAGAGTGCGCAGAGAACGCAAAGGTGAACTAGACCAGTCAGGGTCTTGTAAAAGCGTAGGTATTTTATGTTAAACTTCTTAATTCAAATTGAAGTCCAGGTTGCATCTTGGCATCAGGGGTTGGTGCTCCTTTCTGTTGGTGCAGATAAATAAGGGGTTGGTGCTCCTTCCAATTGGTGCTGGTAAATCAAGGATTGGTTGTCCTTTTTGTTGGTACAGATAAATCAGGGGTTGGTGCTCCTTCCAGTGGATGTTGGTAAATTATTTGTAAAGTTTTTTCTTTGCAAATGCTGGATTTGGATGGTAGTCCAAGCAGTCATTCTTGAGGAGTAGCCAAATTGGTGAACCTCGTTAAATCTTGTGTTATGTGATTTTCTCTTGTGATACTTACTTTATCTGGTTTTAAGGTTTCATTATTTCAATTTTAAGAGCTATAATTACAAGTTTAAAGAACTACACTGATTCACCCCCCCTCTCAATGCCATTGTAAGACTAACAATTGGTATCAGAACCAAGTTCCCTTCGAAGGCTAAATCAGTCAAGGTTGATTTTGGATTAGTACGCAATGGGTAAGAAGAATAGATCCTCCTCCAAAAGGGCATCTCAGTCAGTTTTAGTTCCTGTGGAAGAGAAAATTGAACCGGAAAAGGTTGAAGACTTCTTATCAAACCAAGCTCCTTTGTTTGATGAAATAAATTACGCAATCTGGAGAATCAGGATGAAAGTATATCTTTGTGCTTTGGGATACTACATTTGGGATTCAGTAAACAGTTAATACACAATACCCATCACTCCTCCAATCGATACTTCCAATAAGAATATTTTTGAGAATGAGTCAAAAGCAAAGAAAGCTATCAAGAGCGGATTAGTAGATAGTGAACTGGTAAAGATCATGATTTGTAAAATGGAAAAAGAAATGTGGGACAAACTAAGGAGTATTCATGAAGGAGACAATGAGATCAAGGAGGCCAAATTACAAACTCATCAAGCTCAGTTCGAAGCTTTAAATTTAAATGACGATGAGAACATAGAGGATGATTCTAAAAAGGAAACAAGTGGAGGTCTTCTCATAACACTCGAAGAAGAAATAGAAGAAGAACAGGAATGTGATAAAGAAGAAATTGATGCAGAAATAAATTTGAAAGAGGAACTAATTACAGCTCTGGATGAATTGAAGATAGAAAGAAAAAGGAATAAGGAAATCTCAAGAAAGCTTGAGGATGCAAATGAAATAATAACCAGTTTGAAAGTACAGGCAGAAGAATTCAAAAGGATTGAAGAAACTTTCAGGTCAAAGATCAATGAGAAAGAGATTGGTTGCTACAAACAAGAGGAAGAGATTGTTTTATTGAAGAAACAACTAGAAGAGGCCAACACAAATCTCAAATTCAAGAAGAGCACAAAGTTGCTAGATAAAATGATAATCCAAAAAAGAAGCTCCATGAATAAGCGTGGTCTTGGATATGAAGCTGAAAAACCTTCATCTTCCATCTCTGCAGAGAAGAAGAAGTTCACTATTGAAGGATCGAAGCAAGAAAAGTTTGAAGCTGAATCTTCAAAAGGAAGAAAATATTAAAGGAGATCTACAGCAAAGCAACCACAACAAAAGAGGTTCTATCACTCTCACTTTTTTCATAATAATACTTTTTGATATATAAAACAACAGTTAGATTCATGTCCGAGATGGTTTAAATAATACAATTGTAGGACTATAATAGCCCGAAGGTTACGAAACCATCCGAGGCTGAAATAGAACTTGTTATAACAAATAACAAGTTCTGCCTAATTAACAATATAATGTAATAACAAATATACGCTAACATCCCCCCTTATTACATTATTTTGGTAATGATATAACTATTAGCTATACTAACATCCCCCCTGATTACATCATTTTGTAATACAAAGAGAGCTACGAAACAATTCAAATTTGACACGTGCAAGTGCCTTAGTGAAAATGTCTGCAACTTGAGCATCGGTGGGAATGTGCTGAAGCTGAATTCGGTGCCTCAAAACTTCATCTCGAATGAAATGACATTGTGTGTCAATGTGTTTTGTTCTTTCATGATGGACTGGATTCTTGACTAGGTTCAGAACACCCTAATTGTTGCAAAACAAGTGTATTGGAGATTTGGATGGATGACCCATACTTGTCAGAATGCGACGCAACCATATCACTTCGCACACAACTTCACATGCGGTGCGATACTCTACCTCTGTTGATGAAATAGCAACCACTTGTTGCTTCTTGCTATGCCAAGAGACAGGACTGGATCCAAGATGAAAAATATATCCTGAAGTTGACTTGCGATCATCAAATGATCCAGCATAGTCGAAGTCCGTGTATCCTTGCAAGAAGAATTTGTTGTTCCTCTTGTATTCTAGGCCATATTGCATTGTGCCACGGACATAGTGAAGAACACGTTTTGTTGCTTTCCAATGAGTGGTCTTAGGCTCCTGCATGAACCTCGAAAGATAGTTGATAGCAAATACGATATCTGGCCTAGTATTGGTCAGATATATGAGACTCCCAATCAACTGTCGATAGAGAGTACCATCTACCTGAGGTGAATCATCATATAACGATAACTGAAGTCCAGTCTCCATCGAAGTTGCCATTGGCTTGCAATCAGTCATGTGATATTTTTCTAGCAATGTCTTAGCATATTTTTTATGAGACACTTTGATGGAGTGCTCCTTCTTGCTGAATTCCAGACCAAGACAGGAATGGAGAAGTCTGAGATCTGACATCTCAAAATATTGACACAAGTCTCTTTTGATAGTAGAGATCATAGTTTCTAAACTCCCTGTAATGAGCAGATAATCAACATAGAGTACAAGCAACACTATCTCAGAACCCTGTTTCTTGAAATAAATGTTTGCATCTGATGGAAATCTCTTAAAACCATGCTATAGGAGGTGATTGTCCATTTTTATATACCAAGCTCGAGGAGCTTGTTTCAAGCCATATAAGGATTTGACCAATTTGCAAAATTTTTGCTGTTGGCCTTCCACTACAAATCCTTCTGGCTGAGTCATATAGACTTCTTGTTGGAGATCACCATTTAGAAAGGCACTTTTGACATCCATCTGATGAACTTTCCACCCAAACTGTGCTGCCATAGCACAAATAACTCAAATTATTGTCATCCGAGCAGTAGGTGCAAAAGTTTCCTCGTAGTCAATGCCTTCCTTTTGAGCATATCCCTTTGCAACAAGACGGGCCTTATCCTTATCAATTGTCCCATCTGCTTTGTACTTGACTTTATACACCCATTTGTAGCCAATGGGTTTCTTTCCATGCGATAGATCGAAAAGCTTCCAAGTTTTGTTTTTCATCAGACTTATACTCTGCATCCATAACAGCCTTCCACTGAGGCTCACCGAGAGCAACTTGTGCTGATGCAGGTTCAAGATCGTCTATGGAAGACATAAACACCTTATCACTATCAATATCCATATCTTCTCGTATCTCTTGTTCGGATCTACAAAAATTTCTTCAAAATATCGACACAAATCATCAACCCCGAGTATTCTCTCGTTGCGGCTTTCTCCTGTCGAGCCATGCTCGCGAGTACGAGGCCTATCCAAAGTCAAATCTGGTGGAGTAGATAGCTCAGAGTCTTTGATTGTATTTGTATACCACTTTGGATTTTTTTTCTTAGGTGTTGAAGAAGATCCAGAAGAACCTCCAACCTTTGATGAAGGAGATTTAACAACCTGAGTTTCCACAAGGTCTAGGTATACATCTGATGTGTTTGCGGATGTGAAAGCCTCATCAAAAACAACATCTCTACTTATGTGAATCTTCTTGGTTAAGGGATCAATCAAACGATAACCCTTAGAGTGCTCATCATACCCAAGAAGAATACACTTCAATGTCTTCTCATCTAGCTTCTTCCTTTTCTCTTTTGGTATGTGCATGAAAGCTTTACATCCAAAAATGTGTAGATGAGAAATGGAGGGTTTCCTACCACTCCATGCTTCCTGTGGAGTCATTCCTTATAGGGCCTTTATGGGTGCCCTATTCAACAGATATACTACTGTGGTGACAGCTTCTGCCCAATATAGTTGCTCAAGTATAGCTCTTGTGAGCATGCAACGAACCATTTCCATGATGGAACGATTCCTCCTTTCAACAACTCCATTTTGCTGAGTATAAGCAGTAGTTAACTGTCTTGTGATCCCATTTTCTTTCAAGAATGCAAAAAATTCTTTAGAGGTGAACTCCCCCCCTCGATCTGAGTGGAGGGTCTTTATAGAAGTCCTTGACTCCTTCTCAACAGATTTCTTGAATTGCTGAAAGAAGCCAAATGCTTCAGATTTCAGTTGAAGAAAGAATACCCACATCTTTCATGAGTAATCATCCACAAATAACTGAAAATACCTCTTACCCCCACAACTATTGGGAGTGAAGGGACCACACAGATCAGTATGAACCAACTCCAGAGGTTTCTTTTCTCTAGTAGAGCTCTTTTCAAAATGCACTTTATGCTTCTTTCCTGCCAAGCAGTCAGAGCAAACTGGTAAAGTGGTAGAAAGGGAAGGAAGACCCTTAACCATCTCATACTTACTTAGCTCAAGTAAGTAACCCGAACTCAAATGTCCATATCTCTTGTGCCATAGGGAAGTTGCCTCTTTTGTAGAGACTGTCATGGCAACATGTGGAGTAGAGATAGTATCTAAGGCAAATAAGCCATGCTTATATGAAGCGGTTGCAATGTTCTTACCCTTCCTGGTAAAAGAACAACACTTCTTGCCTCCCTCAACACTAAAGTTCACAACCATATCTTTGTCTAGAATTTGTGTGACTGACAACAAATTGTTTGCCAATCCTAGAACATAGAGAACTTTATCAATCTGACAAGAGTGATTGAAACAATGCCTTCTCCCTGAACCTTGTAGGTTTTATCATCAGCAATAGTGACAAGTTTGCCCTCTTTGGCCTCAAAAGACTCAAACCATGATTTGTCACCAGTCATGTGCTTATTGGCTCCAGAATCAACATACCATATAGGATCCATCTGCTTGGACACTGTGGTAGTCATGAGAACTTTGTGAGCTCTCTCAGAATCCATGTCAGATTCTTCAATAGCAACATTCACTTGTTGTTTGTTCTTTTGTGGTTTGTTTCAGCCTTTCTATTTTGATTGCTTATTCTTATGCCAACATATGTTTGTATCATGACCTTCTTTGTCACAGATCTTGCAATATCTCTTTTTTTGTTGAGGTTGTTGAGTTTGTTTCCCTTTTGAATCCTTTTGTGAATTCCCTCCCTTCTAAAAATTACCCTTCTTCTGGTTTTGCCCTTTCTTGTTGATGTAGAGAGCAGTGTTAGAAGAATCATCTCTCTATAGTTGGCGTGCTTCCTCCTCTTGAAGCATATTAATCAATTCTACAAAAGTAACTTTTCATTGCGATACATGAAGGGAAGTAATCAACACCTGATAAGAATCAGGTAAAGCTCTCAATACAACTGAAGTAAGGAGCTTGTCTTCAACTAGTTCTCCCAAAGAATTCAACTTTGCTTTCAATTCAGAAACTCTGTAAAGAAAGAATTCAACTGTCTCACCCTGCTTCATGCTCAAAATGTGTAATTGAGATTGAATAAATAGAATGGTGGAATCATTCTTTCCCTCATATATAGTATTAAGGGCATCCCATGCTGCTTTACTAGTTGCACAGTCAGCAATATGGGGTTGGACTTCATCAGACACAGCAAGCAAGATGAGCACTTTTGCTTTACTGTCTAGCTTATCAAAGTCTCTTTGAGCATTAGATGGAGCTATAGCACCAGCAACAGGTGAAGGTCTGGTTGTTGCTCTAGATACAACATCCCATAAATCATCCATTGCTAGTATGGCCTTCATCTTATTTTTCCATGGTGTGTAATTAGGACCTTTCAATAACTGATGAGAATCAGTCATTAGTTTTGCAGACATGATGAAGGTTCCTTATAACACCAATTGGTCCCCCTTTCGATATACCTTTTTCTAGGTCGTTATACCATACAAAATACCCGCCCTTACGTGAAGGAAACTATAGGTATTTATAAAAATCAACAAAAATCACCCGCCCTTACGTGAGGGAAACTATAGGTGAGTTTTAGAGATCATACGATACGTGGAACATAAGCAGTACTGAAAGGGAATCGCCTTGTTGATGGCACCTACCATAGAAGATTCTTCTCATGCGTGGGGCGTAACTTCCCCTAAACACTATGAAGAATACTTCGTCAGGATTTACGCCTAAACACAAGAACGATTAAGGGTAGTGGATGGAGTAAAAAAATGCAAAATGGCAAACTTATCTCTCCTCGATGATTTATAGAGAACAAGCTCAGACGTCGTTGTAGCAGCTATATTAGGTGGCGGATACAGTAGCGCAATCACAACAACTTTACCTGTAAGTGCTGGCCAGAGGTATCACAAATACCGAACGCTGCAGTGCAATAAATTGCACGGATGGGTTTTAATTATTCCGGGGACTTAGGGAGTGAATTTGATTTTAACTTTTAATGTTATAGTGCAAGAAATCAAATATGCAACATACAACAAAGAAAAGTGCCCTCAGGAATAACCCACTAGGTGTCGGGCGCAGCCGAAAATGCACCTTTACAATAATGCCAAATTTGCCTTTCAAAAATTACTCACTTTCCCCCTTTGAATTTTGAAAAAAAATACCCCCCTTCTTTTTATCTTAAAAAAAATAATCTTTCCTCAAATAATTTTTCAACAATTATTTTATAACCTTAAGTTAAAAAATATATATTAATTTTAATTTATATAGTTTGTAAAAAAACCTTTTAAAAAGAAATTAAAATCAAATTAAAAAAAATTAATTTTAATTCATAAAGGTTAAACTATAGAAAATAAATTAAAATTAAAAATTAAATTTTTAACTTTAAGAAAAACAAAATAATTGAAAAAAAATCAAAAGAATTTTTTTTTTTTTTTACCTTTGATGAAGGGGAGTAGGCGGGATTGGAACCCACGACCTGCAGGCTCCCAGAGCCTTACCGCACAGTCCACCACCAGGTGGACTAGCGGGCTGATCCGTCAGGATCAGGGGCCCCCTCGTATTTGAGGAGGGTCCCTAGTCCCCTTCCCTAGCGTGGCTGCGGATCCCTCCTCCGCAGCGTTCTCCTCTGCTGGTCGTAGCCGTAGCGTCCTCCTCCGCTGGTCGCGACCGCAGTGCATGGCTGCTGTGCAGCAAGCAGCCTGCTGCTGGACAGCCCGCGGCGGCTGTTGCTGCAGTTAGCTGCTGCTGCTGCACGCTGCGCAGTGCGCACGCGGGGCAACACGGGAGGGGAAGGGGGGGAGGTAGGGGAGGCGTGTGGGTGGCCACGTCACGGCGACGGGAGGGGGTGGGGGGGGGGTTCCGCCGCACGTGATGAAATATCACGTCGCGACGGAGGGAGGGGTGCCGCCACGGCGCAAAAAAAAAAAAAAAAAAAAAATTAATTCAACACGCGGGGGGGGCAGTCACGGCCGCAAATTTTTTTTTTTTTTTTTCAATGCAATCACGCGGCGTGGGGGGAATTCCTGCGTCCGCAAAAAAAAAAAATTAATTCAATCGCGATCACGTCGCGAAAAATTAAATCTCGCGGTGCTTGGGAAAGAAAAACAGACCAGCGCTGGGAAAATCAGCACACAGGAGGTCTGTGTTTTTTTTTTTTTTTTTTTAAACTATGCGTTCAGGAAAAAAAACGCACAGTCCAGCGCTGGGAAATAAAAATTTTCTAGACCAACGCTGGAAAAAAATGAAGTCTTCCGCTTCCTGCAAAACTTTCTCCAAGCAAACAACGTCTGCCTCCTCTCTCTCTTCTCATGTTACTGGCTCTGATGCCATGATAGATAAAACAGCAGATTAGATTCATGTCCGAGATGGTTTAAATAATACAATTGCAGGACAATAATAGCCCGGAGGTTACGAAACCATCCGAGGCTGAAATAGAACTTGTTATAACAAATAACAAGTTCTGCCTAATTAACAATATAATGTAATAACAAATAACAAGTTCTGCCTAATTAACAATATAATGTAATAACAAATATACTAACAAATATACGCTAACACTTTTAATGGCTATTGTTTCAGATGCAACCAGTATGGTCACAAGGCAATTTATTGTGGATTGAATAATAAATCAAAGAGTTATGCTGGTAGAAATACTTTTGCATTTTTGAGTGAACAAAATGTACAATGTTTTCAATGTAATGGTCATGGGCACATAGCAAGGTTTTGTCCAAGAAGTTTTGTATCAAATCTAAGGCAAAACAATAGATTTCATCAGACACAAAGAATGCAACACAGACAAGGAATAAATTAGGTACATAAAAAGGAAAATAATCATTCATCAAGGATGCACAAGAGACTACCACACAAGAGAAATGTTCGAGTTCACAAAAAGGTGCAAAACAGGGATGTAGTTGAAAAATCCAAGCCCGAGTTCAAGAAAGTTTGGAGAAAGATAGAAGAAAGGAAATCATGTCTCCTTGGACTGAAGGAGACTACTCCGCTATTGCACTAAGCAACTCCAGGTAGCACATTCTTAGGGGAAGCAATATTGAAGTTTCATTTTAATGCTCTTATGTATTTGTTTGATTACCTGAGGATGAAAGGCAAGTAGTCAGGGATGTTGTTGTATAGTTGTCAAAGTGTGTTTTCAGTTCATATAGTTTGTGGAAGTGTCGTGAAGGGTGGTGATTAAATTGAGAGTTGTCTTTATTGGTAGTATTGCTATATGTCATTGTTGTACTGGGGATGGTTCTTACTGCCACTGTCCAAAGTTAAGGATTATAGCAGTTCAGATAATTTGGTTAGTGAAAGAATGTTGCTCTAGCCGCATCTATGTGTTTCGATAAAAGCAGTATGCATTTGAACTACACATTGACATGAAGTTTGTTAGATCTATTATGAAACTGTGGTGAAAAATATTGAAGTCTGATCATTGATTCATGTTTAGCTCATCAAGATGAGCAACTTTGCTTTGTGAATCTTACCTATTCAAGGTCCAGAAGTATGAGTTTGAGTAAGGTGCACCATAGTTGGCTATGAAGTGTTTAACAAAATATTGTCTCCTGATTCGAATAGTTGAAAGTAAGGTGTGACCAGCGATGACTGTAGAAAACATAGACCAAGTTGAAAATGTAAAAAGGGATTTGGTTGGTTTTGTGATATAGTGTTTTATTCTTGCATAGAGTTGCCAGTAAAATTACAGTTTCAGTATAATGTTGGACAAAAGTTGGTACAAGTGAAGTATGAATGGTAGCACGATTTCAAGCTAATCCCAAGGAGACTCATGTGACATCAATATGGTGGTTGATTTCTGAAACATCATTGAAGGGAAAATGACTGTTTGTGGTTTCCTTTTTCGAAAGTGGTTGGTTGAATGCATCAAGGTTTTCTGAATTGAGAGTTGTGTTTAAACCTTGTGTTATAAGCATAGTGGTTGAAGCCCATTGGTTATGAAAGAACTTGAGTTAGAAAAGAACATGAGCATCATTGTTATGTGATATTTGTGGTTGAGCATTGTTGGAATTATTTGAGTTGGTTGATACATACTTGGACTAGGGTTGTATGGGAGAGATTTGTCCCTTGTGATGATTGGTTGAGTTGATTTGATTAAGCCTAGTCAAGTTATGTGTGAAGTGATTTTTAAAGTTCTATGAAGTGGATTTGATTTGAGATTGCCATTCATTATTGAGTTCATTTTGAGTACTACTTGAGCATGATTGATTGAGCCTTTGAGAAGGCCCTTGGGAAATATTTGAGGACAATGCTGGGACAGATTTCTAAAGCATAGTTGGGCAAGTTCTTGGTTAGACTGCTAGAGAAGATTTGGACAAGTTCTTAGTGAGCTTGGTGGAGCAGATTTGGACAGGTTTTTTTTTATTTTATTATTCAGCATTGGACAAGTTCTATGTGAGCTTGTTAAGCAGGTTCTGTGTGAGCCTATTGAGCAGGTTCTTAGTGAGCCTATTGACTGAGCTTTGGAGGTGACAGAGTATAGAGAGATAGAGTCTTCTATAATATCACAAGGGTACTATGGAGTATGGGTTATGGTATCCTAAAGATGCAAATTGGGCAGGATGTGTAGATGACAGAAAGAGTACCAGTGGAAGTGCATTCTATCTTGGAGACAGATTGGCCGCGTAGAACAGTAAGAAACAAGAGTCAGTTTCCTAATCCATAGCAGAGGCAAAATATTTTTTAGCGACAGCGTGTTGTACGCAGGAGAAAGTTGTAGAAAGTGATGTTAAGTTGGATTTGTATTCCAACAACATATTGTGGAGTGGTCATGTTTCCCAAGAATTGACTAGCTATCGGGATCACATTCTCAGGGGGAGCATTTGTGTATTTGTTTATCTTTTTACTCATGTTTGTAATTTTTGCTAATTGTAATAATTTGTGCCTGATAATGTTGTGCATAGACTCAGGGGGAGTCTGCAACATCCCTTTGGTATTATTGTCAAAGGGGGAGAAGAATTATAGGAAAATTGCACATGTGTTGCCAACAATTCCAAAGGGGGAGATTGTTGAGCAAGGTGCAACAAATAGTATTGTCATTGTTTTCAACACATTCAGATAGATTTGTTGATGCAGTGTACAGGAACTTCAAAAGCTAGTCAGATGCAAAAGACAAGAGTTCAAAGGTTACTCAGAGTATGTACAGTGATTTTCCAAGAAGATCGAAGTGGACCACTTGCAAAATATCAAAGAAAAAGACAAGTAAGAAAAGTGTCGTGATATCGCAACATATACAGTAGGCAAGAAAAACTGTCGCGATTTCGTGACATGTCGGAAGAGAGAGAAGAAGAAAGCAAAACTGTCATGATTTCGTGACATGTTGGAAGAGAGAGAAGAAGAAAGAAAAACTGTTGTGATTTCACGACATGTTTGAAGAGAGAGAAGAAGAAAGAAAAATTGTCACGATTTCGCGACATGTTGGAAGAGAGAAGAAGAAAGAAAAATTGTCGCGATTTCGTGACATGTTGGAAGAGAAAGAAGAAAGAAAAACCGTCGCGATTTCACGACATGTTGGAAAGAAAAAGAGCAAGTGGAAAAACTTTCACGATTTCGTGACATGTTGGATGAGAAAAAGGCAAGTGGAAAAACTATCACGATTTCGCAACATGTTGGAAGAGAAAAAGGCAAGTGGAAAAACTGTTGCGATTTCGTGACATGTTGGCAGAGAAAAAGGCAAGTGGAAAAACTGTCACGATTTCGTGACATGTTGGAATAAAAAGAGAAAACAGGAAGAAGAGTCGCAATTTCGTGACAAGTTTGAAGAAAGAGAACAATTTTGAAAAGTGTCGTGATTTCGTGACATGTCGCAGTTTCGCGACTAAAATAGGAGAGAGAAAGTGAGTTGAAAAAGTTTCGCAATTTCGTGACATGTCGCATTTTTGTGACTCGAAAGCGTAGGAAGGAAGAGAAAGAAAAAGTGTCACGATTTTGTGACATGTCGCATTATCATGACTTGAAAAGTGTAGGAAGGCAAAGAAGGAAAAGTGTCACGATTTTACGACATGTCACATTTTCATGACTTGAAGAAAGCAGGAAGGTAGAGAAGGAAAAGTGTCACGATTTCGCGACATGTCGCAATTTCGCGACAAAAGTAGAGATGAAGTGTACGGAGGTGAAAGTGTCGTGATATCGCGACATGTAGCATTTTCACGGTCCAATACAAGGAGAAAGAGGAGAGAGAAAATAGTGTCACGATTTCGCGACATGTATTTTTGTGGGCCAAAGCAAAGAGAAAGAGGAGAGAGAAAATAGTGTCGTGATATCGCGACATGTATTTTTGCTGGTCAAAGCTAAGAGAAAGAGCATGGAGAAAAAGTTTCACGATATCGCGACATGTTGTATTTTCGTGACCCGAAGCAAAGAGAAAGCGCTAAGGAGAAAAAGTGTCGTGATATCGCGACATGTCGAGTTTTTGCGACCCAAAGCAAAAAGAAAGCGCTAAGAAGAAAAAGTGTCGTGATATCATGACATGTCACGTTTTTGCAACCCAAAGCAAAGAGAAAGCGCTAAGGAGAAAAAGTGTTGTGATATCGCGACATGTCACGATTTCGCGACCCAAAGGCAAGATAAAGCGTACGAATGAAAAAGTGTCGTGATATCGCTACATGTTGTATTCTCACGGGCCAAAGCCAAGAGAAAGCATACGAATGAAAAAGTGTCACGATATCGCTACATGTATTCTCGCAGGCCAAAGCTAAGAGAAAGCATACGGACGAAAAAGTGTCGCGATATCATGACATGTGTTTTTGTGGCAACAGCAACATAAGATTTACAGGGGCAGTTGAATCTGACGAAGATTGATGTAAGCTGACGAAGATTAGGGTTTGTAACCGATGAATATTAGGCCTTGCAGTCGACTAAGATTAGGGTTTACAGCCGACTGAGATTAGGGTTTTCATCATGAAAATGTTGTTATAAAAGCAGGGCTATTTGGAGAATTGAATGAGAGTTGTATAAGTCGTCGAATGCGATTCGAAGTGTGAAATACGGTCATAAGAGCATAGAAAGTGCAGAAGCGGCGAGATGATGGTGAAGTGTGCAAAGTGAGGAATTTCGGTCATAGTGCGCAGAGAGCAAGTCGTGTCGAATCGTGCTAAGTGTGAAACTTGCAAAGAAAGTAGAGTGCGCAAAAGGGAGAAGATGATCGTGAAGTTTGACTGTGATGAAGCAGAGTGTGCGAAGTGATTGCGCAGAGAGAGCAAAGTGCGTAGAGAACGCAAAGGTGAAGTAGACCGGGCAGGGTCTTATAAAAGTGTAGGTATTTTCTATTAAACTTCTTGATTCAAATTTAAGTCTAGGTTGCAGCTTGGCATCAGGGGTTGGTGCTTCTTTCTGTTGGTGCAGATAAATAAGGGGTTGGTGCTGGTAAATCAGGGATTGGTGCTCCTTTCTATTAGTACAGATAAATTAGGGGTTGGTGCTCCTTCCAGTGGATGCTGGTAAATTGTTTGTAAAGTTGTTTCTTTGCAAAGGCTGGATTTGGATGGTAGTCCAAGCAGTCATTCTTGAGGAGTAGCCAAATTGGTGAACCTCGTTAAATCTTGTGTTGTGTGATGTTCTATTGTGATACTTGCTTTATCTAGTTTTAAGGTTTCATTATTTCAATTTTAAGAGCTATAATTACAATTTTAAAGAACTACACTGATTTACCCCCCCTCTCAGTGCCATTGTAAGACTAACGGGGTTAACTTGGTGGAGGCTCTTATTAATACATTCGATGACACTAGAGATCCTTTCTTGTTGCTTACTCAACTTTCATTCATCAAACAAGCACCTCATGAAAGCATTTTTGAATTCAATGTTTATTGTAAAATAATATGGAGAAGGATCCCTCATGAATACCAACTATGCTCAGCCTAGGCATACCTATATTATATTTGTGCCTTCTCCTTTGATATAAGCATCCTTATCTAGCAATCTAGAGAAAAGAGGTTCCCACAAATTTTTAGAGAGGTCATCCACACTGAAAATATATTGATTCAAGTAGGAAAAATACCACCTACGAAAATTGCCCATCCTTTGCAATCTTCTGTGAGTTATGGGTCTTTCCATGAGGAGATCAAACCTCATCCATATCAAATAATAGAGGATGATACTACCAATTTCCATGTGAAAAAGCACCAAACAGAGTAGGAGTTGAAGGTAAAGATCCAGAGACTAGATGAAGAAGTTAGAAGTATGAAAATGTTTCTCTCAAAGAACAAAATATAAGACTTCAATGATAGTGGGCCAGTTGCATAACAGCCTCATCAACTTAGTTATTTTCAGCTAGAAAAATATGTGAGTTTTGAGTGATATATTTATCCACTTACAAACACATACACACAGTCAGGATTCATTCAAGATATCCTCTCTTGAAAGGAAATACTTGATCTCCCCAAGGTTCGGGTAATGATAATTTCACCTAGTTATATACTTATCAAAGTATGCAATGTAAAAAAAATCAGATGTTTAGCAAAACATATTACTATTTATAAGGGGTAAATTTAATTAATTTATTTATCAAAAATTCAATATTATTGCCCATGAAATCGTTAGGATATACATTTAACATCAGAGATTACTTTCGAAATATCAATAAATAACAATATATTTTATATTTATTTATTTATTTTATTTTATTTTATGTTTTTATACCAAAAATTTAATATTTTTTGAATTATTAAAATATTACAATTGTTGCAATTCTGAAATTTACTAAAAATTAAATTTTAGAAATAAAATATTTAATTTATCAACTCCTATTTTATTCATATTTTAAAGAAAAATCAAAATATGGGTTAGAAAAGAAAATAAATAAAATAAACAAGTTAATGTAATTTTTTTAACTTCATCTTGAATCTGTTGAAGCAAGTGCTCTGAATTTAACCAATCTTAACCTGATCAGCCTTCACACAATCTGGAATTAAGTTGGTGCAATCTTCTAAAGGGAATGAAACAACATACCATAATTATATCAAACAAGAACACCATTAACATGCATATATCTCATTAAAACAAACTCCAATATATTGCATTAGCAAAATATTCAATTAATACATACTCATATTTCCTTGCATCGGGTGATAACAATGGATAAACTTCTCAATTACAACAACTAGGGAGGATATGCTCATTGACAACAAGGAACAACCCTAATTTCTAAAATCTTCTTGCTCCAAATGGCCTCCAACCTCTTCTCCTCAGGTCTTAATGACTATTTTAAATTTCAAATTTTTAGTTATTTTGTTTCATAACTATTTCTACAATGGGTTCCATTTAGCACTAGTACTATCAACACCATCAATAACTATTCAAGATAAAAAAAAAAGGCCAACTCCAAATTGATAATATCTATGTCTAATTTTGGATCAAATTTTATTCACTTGAACAATGTCATTATATTTAATTTCACGAATATGTGAAAGAACCTTATTCCCTAAGCCCACATTAAATCACTATACGATCAAATTCATTCACCTGAATATCTTGATACTTCGATCTAGAGTCCATTAGTTGCCACTACTCTTGAAAAGCTTAGTATTTTTTTACCTCCTATTTCCTTCAACTATATATGGTAACAAAATGGTGCATAAATATGTAAACTTCAACCGTACCCATGTCCCTGCCTAGGCATAGCCTGTTACCACCTCCAAAAGATATTGAAGAACACAAGCTTATACTGAGAGGGGGGTGAACAATATAAGACCACTTTTTACTTTTTCTTCCAATTCAATATTATGTTGTGTAAAGATAGCAGTATCAATAGCAGTAATCAAAGCAATGCACAAAAACCATACACAATAGAGACACCACAATTTACGTGGTTCACCCAATGTGGGCTACTCCACGGAGAAAATATTTTACTAAAACTTTCTCAATCAATCTCTTTGGGAATCACTCCCAATTACAATGTTTATGGATCTCTATCCAAAGGAGATGTTGATCCCCTAATCTCAAGTTCGTGGATCTCTTCCATAGGAGAACTCTTTCCCCTTCTGCTCTGGCTATGTGATCTTCTAGAAGACTCTGTCTCTCTACTGCATTTATTGGTGGACCTCTCTCCACTTGAAGACTCCTCACTCAGATCTGTCTTCAACTATGTTGGCTACTGGATCTCTATCCACTGAGACTCTGTCCTCTGTACTCTATCACCTCCAAAGCTCTATCAATAGGCTCACTAAGAACCTGCTCAATAGGCTCACACAGAACCTGCTTAACAAGCTCACATAAAACTTGTCAAATTGCTCTAGCAAGCTCACCAAGAACTTGCCCAAATTTGCTATAGCAAGCTCACCAAGAACTTGCCCAAATTTGCTCCAACAAGCTCACTAAGAACTTGTCCAAATTCTCTAGCAAGCTCACCAAGAACTTGCCCAAATCTGCTCCAACAAGCTCACTAAGAACTTGTCCAAATCTGCTCTAGCAAGCTCACCAAGAACTTGCCCAAATCTGCTCCAACAAGCTCACTAAGAACTTGTCCAAAACTATCCCAAATCTATCCACAAATCTGCCCACAAAATTGTCCCAAATGCCTTCTCAAAGTCTCAACCAATCATGCTCAAGTAGCACTCAAATCTCATCCACAAATCTATCAAGGCAAAGCTCAATGATGAACTCAACAATGAATGGCAATGTACTCTTCAATGAATGACAACAATGATCCACAATGCTCTCAACTCAACTCAACTCATAGAAGCATAAAGAGAATTGTTAGAGACTCAATATGTTCTAATCTCAATCTCAACTCAACTCAACTCAAATCAACTCATAGAAGCATAAAGAGAATTGTTAGAGACTCAATATGTTCTAATCTCAATCTCAACTCAACTCAACTCAAATCAATCTCAACTCAACTCAACTCAAATCAACTCATAGAAGCATAAAGAGAATTGTTAGAGACTCAATATGTTCTAATCTTAATCTCAACTCAAATAGAATGATGGAATAGTTATTTTTATAGAACTTGAACAATCACTTCACACATCACTTGACTAGGCTCAATCAACTCAACTCAACCAATCATCACAAGGGACAACTCTTTCTCACACAACCCTAGTCCAAGTATGTATCAACCAACTCAAATGTTTCCAACAATGCTCAACCACAAATCTCACATAACAATGATACTCATGTTCTTTTCTAACTCAAGTTCTTTCACAACCAATGGGCTTCAACAACTATGCTTATAAAACAAGGTTTAAACACAACTCTCAATTCAGAAAACCTTGAAGCATTCAACCAACCACTTTCGAAAAGGAAACCACAAACAATCCTTTTCCCTCCAATGATATTTCAGAAATCAACCACCATAAACAATCAATAGGAGAATGTGCCCATACCTTTTATGAAGATGAAAAAACCTCTTTGTAAATCTACCACAATCACAAAATTCTTTTGCCAATCTTCACAAGGGTTAGTAGATCACAAAATAATCAACATTACTCCACTTTTCAATAATCATCACCAAGGCCTTTAATTGCACAACTTCCTTATCTCTCCTAAAACCACTTGTACCATAAAATAAAATAAATCAAAACATTGCATAACCTTTTCACTCCCAAAACCACTTATACCATAAAATAAAATAAATCACAATATTGCATACCTTGTCACCTCATGAAAGAATTAATCCTCTTGAAAAAGAACAAGGCAAACTTCACTTTTGGAACCCCTTTGCAAAATCAGAAATATCTCTTTACACACACCTTATTTCTCCTTCTAAATAAGTTATTCAAATAGCCCTCGAAATAAGCTTTCTGACGATATATAATATGCCCCCTTTCCGAAATAAATTGAAACCTTTATATATATATATATATATATATGCCAACCTCCATTAATTGCACATAGGTCGGCCCTCCATTAATTTAAACTTAAACTTTAAACTTTAATATCTTCATCACCGGAGGTCCTTTTTCGATGAAACAAAATTCCACCTTGGCTTTTAAGAAAATCCCTTTCCACATAAGCCCACCATGGTTTTAAATAAAACCTTTTATTTTGCCTACCTTGGTTTTCATAAAAACCCTGTAAATAGCCATGCTTTCCAAAATATCATAAATGCTTATTTATGAAATATTTTGGCCACCAAAACCAAATGTGATCCATGTGACATCAATGATAACATAAAATACCTCAAATTAACTCAAATTTCCAACAATCTCCCCCTTTGTCATTGATGGCAACACCTCTAAAGCAAAAACCACAATCACTGCAAAAACCATCTCTGAGAATCAAAGTTGCTCCCCCTAACTCAATAATCTCTTTGGAGGCTGCTCCCCCTAACTCAATGCTCTCCCCCTTACTCAAATATCTCCCCCTTTGACATCAATGGCAAAAGGGACACCTATGGGGCTAAAAGATATGACTCTTAAGCTTAGCCCCCTCACCCCCTTCTCTTTTGAGGTGATTAATTTTGGGGTGGGAGTACTTTTACTCCCATATCACTTTGTTTCTTTCCTCTATCAACTTCCTTCCACATATTTCTGATATCCTTTTCTCGATGAGTTCCTTGCTCTTCTTGTTTTGAACCTGTTTGACCTTCTTGTCTTGAAACTGCTTGACCTTCTTGCCTTGGATCTGTTTGGAATTGAGTCCTACACCATCTTGCAATATGCCCAAAGTTATTGCAATTAAAACACTTGATATTGTAGCCTTTGGTTGGTGCCCATGTCCTGAAATTATTCTTGAAATAATTTCCATATCCATTCCTTTCCTGAACCCTATATTGTGAAGCTCTGTTTTCATGACCATTATGACCATGACTTCTGAATTGTGTAGCTCTAAAACCAAAACCATGTTGCTCATTTCCTTTGCACTGAAAATCTCTATGACCAATCCTATTGCATGAGAAGCAATGTCCCTGAAAACCATACCTTCTTCCCTTGAAGTTTCTTCTAGCAAAATCAAACTTCTTTGATCCATGGATCCTTTCTTGACCATTATCCTTATGATCATCTTCAACTTGTGCATTGCATTCTTGAACCTTCTTTGTAGCATCTAAAACCTCTTCCTTGCCTTTCTCTTCAAGAATTTATTTTCCCTTTGAGCTTGATTCACCTATCTCAAAACAAGATCCAAACTGAATATTTGGAGCCATAGGAACTTTGGAGCTTTCCTTACAAATCTTAGGTGCTTCTTTGCTTTCATATTTTAGAACTTCCTTTCCTTTTGAGTGTGATTCCTCAAACCTAAAATATGGGACCTTTGGTGCTTTGAAACCTTTCCAAAACTTGTGCAACTTATCCTTGGAGTCTTTCACTTCCAACCTTAAGGAAACAACTTCATGTTCTAATCTTTCACATTCTTGCTTCCTTACCTTTAATTGTTCAAGCATATCTTCTTCAATTTTCTTTGCCTCTTCAACCATGATTTTTAGATCAATGAGATCTTGTAGGAGATTTGCCTTCATATTCTCATCCTCTTGTGCTTGAGCCTTTAGTCTTGAGTTTTCTCTTTTTATTTCTTCAAAAGCTTGTTCTGACACTTTCTTTTCTTCATGATCATAATTGTGCCTGTTTTCCTCTTCATGATAAATTCTTACTTGAGATTCCTGCTTTTGATCTTCAGTAGGAGCTTCTTCTTTTTCACTGACTGAGAGACTTTCATTATTGCTGCTAGAAGCACTGATTGCTTCTTCCATATACAAGCTCTTCTTGTCATGCCTGCCTTGTTCATACATGTTTTCCTTTTCTTTTTTATTCTTGCATTCATCTTCACTATTTTGATTGTGCCTGTCTTCCTTGAGTTCCATTTCATCTTCACTATCACTGAAGCCATTGCAGTAACCTGAGACATGATCGAGTTGACCACAAGCAGAATATTCTTCTTTTGAAACCTTGAATGCTGCCTTTTGAGCAACAATATCTTTGAAAATCCAGTCAAGTTCCATTTCCTCTCTATTGTTGCTATACCCATTTTGTGGACAATAAAATGCCCTGTGACCAAGCTTACCACACTCAAGACATCTTACTGATTTTTCTTCTTCCCTTCTTAGAGCTTCAAGATCGGATTCATTTTTCTTCTTAGATCTCATGGTTCTTCTTTTGCCTTTCTTTGCCATGTGTGTTCTTGTAGAATCTTCCCTCAAGTTGTTAGCCTTTCTGAAGGAACCCGCTCTGATACCAATTGAAGAACACAAGCTTATATTGAGAGGGGGGTGAATAGTATAAGACCACTTTTTACTTTTTCTTCCAATTCAATATTATGTTGTGTAAAGATAGCAGTATCAATAGTAATAATCAAAGCAATGCACAAAAACCATACACAATAGAGACACCACAATTTATGTGGTTCACCCAATGTGGGCTACTCCACGGAGAAAATATTTTACTAAAACTTTCTCAATCAATCTCTTTGGGAATCACTCCCAATTACAATGTTTATGGATCTCTATCCAAAGGAGATGTTGATCCCCTAATCTCAAGTTCATGGATCTCTTCCATAGGAGAACTCTTTCCCCTTCTACTCTGGCTATGTGATCTTCTAGAAGACTCTGTCTCTCTACTGCACTGATTGGTGGACCTCTCTCCACTTGAAGACTCCTCACTCAGATCTATCTTCAACTGTGTTGGTTGTTGGATCTCTATCCATTGAGACTCTATCCTCTGTACTCTGTCACCTCCAAAGCTCTATCAATAGGCTCACTAAGAACCTTCTCAATAGGCTCACATAGAACTAATAACAAGCTCACATAGAACTTGTCAAATTCTCTAGCAAGCTCACCAAGAACTTGCCCAAAATGCTATAGCAAGCTCACCAAGAACTTGTCCAAAAAATTCTCTAGCAAGCTCACCAAGAACTTGCCAAATATGCTCTAACAAGCTCACTAAGAACTTGTCCAAATATGCTCTAGCAAGCTCACCAAGAACTTGCTCAAATATGCTCCAACAAGCTCACTAAGAACTTGTCCAAAATTGTCCTAAATCTATCCACAAATCTGCCCACAAAACTATCCCAAATGCCTTCTCAAAGTCTCAATCAATCATGCTCAAGTAGCACTCAAATCTCATCCACAAATATATCAAGGCAAATCTCAATGATGAACTCAACAATGAATGGCAATGTACTCTTCAATGAATGACAACAATGATCCACAATGATCTCAACTCAACTCAACTCATAGAAGCATAAAGAGAATTGTTAGAGACTCAATATGTTATAATCTCAATCTCAACTCAACTCAACTCAAATCAACTCATAGAAGCATAAAGATAATTGTTAGAGACTCAATATGTTCTAATCTCAATCTCAACTCAACTCAACTCAAATCAATCTCAACTCAACTCAACTCAAATCAACTCATAGAAGCATAAAGAGAATTGTTAGAGACTCAATATGTTCTAATCTCAATCTCAACTCAAATAGAATCAATTGAATAAGTTATAGTTTTATAGAACTATGAAAAAATTACTTAGATACTCGAATATGTTCTAATCTAATCTCAACTCAACCAATCATCACAAGGGACAACTCTTTCTCACACAACCCTAGTCCAAGTATGTATCAACCAACTCAAATGTTTCCAACAATGCTCAACCACAAATCTCACATAACAATGATACTCATGTTCTTTTCTAACTCAAGTTCTTTCACAACCAATGGGCTTCAACCACTATGCTTATAAAACAAGGTTTAAACACAACTCTCAATTCAGAAAACCTTGAAGCATTCAACCAACCACTTTCGAAAAGGAAACCACAAACAATCCTTTTCCCTCCAATGATATTTCAGAAATCAACCACCATAAATAATCAATAGGAGAATGTGCCCATACCTTTTATGAAGATGAAAAAACCTCTTTGTAAATCTGCCACAATCACAAAATTCTTTTGCCAATCTTCACAAGGGTTAGTAGATCACAAAATAATCAACATTACTCCACTTTTCAATAATCATCACCAAGGCCTTTAATTGCACAACTTCCTTATCTCTCCTAAAACCACTTGTACCATAAAATAAAATAAATCAAAACATTGCATAACCTTTTCACTCCCAAAACCACTTATACCATAAAATAAAATAAATCACAATATTGCATACCTTGTCACCTCATGAAAGAATTAATCCTCTTGAAAAAGAACAAGGCAAACTTCACTTTTGGAACCCCTTTGCAAAATCAGAAATATCTCTTTACACACACCTTATTTCTCCTTCTAAATAAGTTATTCAAATAGCCCTCGAAATAAGATTTCCGATGATATATAATATGCCCCCTTTCCAAAATAAATTGAAACCTTTACATATATATATATATATATGCCAACCTCCATTAATTGCACATAGGTCGGCCCTCCATTAATTTAAACTTAAACTTTAAACTTTAATATCTTCATCACCGGAGGTCCTTTTTTGATGAAACAAAATTCCACCTTGGCTTTTAAGAAAAGCCCTTTCCACATAAGCCCACCATGGTTTTAAATAAAACCTTTTATTTTGCCTCGCCTTGGTTTTCATAAAAACCTCTGTAAATAGCCATGCTTTCCAAAATATCATAAATGCTTATTTATGAAATATTTTGGCCACCAAAACCAAATGTGATCCATGTGACATCAATGATCCATGTGACATCAATGACAACATAAAATACCTCAAATTAACTCAAATTTCCAACAGATATGAAATATAGATTGGGATCATAATCCTATTTTTGTCCTTCCCCAACCATCTCCAAGGGTTGAATTTTAGTGCATCTAGATACAGAGAGTCATTGTGATTTAGCTCTATCACATACAAGTATATTCTCCATCCTTTGGGAAGCCATTCATTTCCATATCTTATAACTTCATTCACAAGTGTTGCTAGTCCTAATGTTTCATATACAACACTCAGTGAATTTTATGGTTGTATAGTCATACCAAGTGATGCTTTCACCAGAAATTTTGCTCCTTTGAATGAAAAATTTTCTTGTCTTATCTCTTGAAGAGATTTTGGATAGTCATGAAGATATTTTACAACCATCATAGAGGCTATAGAAATTATTTCCTCATCGACATAAACACTAGCTATTAACAAATCCAGGATTTGATCATCACTAAGCTTAGCTTCATAAGACGAGCCATCGAGTAGCGTTGTAATCATATCATTAGGAATATCCTTGGCATAAAAAATGGATGCCTTCACCCTTTGTGATAATTCTTGTCCATCATATTATTACATCTATTATGATGATTCTATCGTATGGTGCTTTATTATATGCACTTCTATTATTGGGTGAGAGCACCTCAATTTGTCCATCTTACTAGACGAGATTTTTAAGCATTGAATGACATACATATATTATCGATAAGGTCTTCTCGTTGTGATTCAACAACCTCTAGTCAAGATAAAGTAGTCCGTAGGGCCATCTATCGTAACGTTTAACAACTCTATAAACTGACATGTTTGTTATGTAGCTATCCTAACAATCAAGGGATGAATATGTTGTTACAATTTTTTCTTATTTGTATTAAAAATATTGTTCAAATATAATTTGTCAATATTAATTTTCTATCATGAATACGTATTATGAACATAAAATCAGAATTGTGTGTTGTAGTTTGAAGACTTACATAACATGTATAGTTGGTGTGGATTTTAAACTGTCAAGGTCAATTAGGAACAAGCATCGGAGTGGTGTTAGGCTATGTGATACTAAATGGAAAATCATTCTAAAGGTTCAAGTTCCCTTCAATATCCTCTGATCTTAGATACTATAGACATTGTAGCGGGGATGAAGTAGATTTATATTAGAGGGTGAGTGATATACGACAAGAACGATGAATTCCAAGGAGAAGCAACAAACAACATGGCAAATCATGACAAAAAGAAGGCATGCTTCTTTTGTATTGATTTTAGAGTATATAAGGTCTCATATGGATACGTGGTATGTTTTTATGTTTTCATTGAAGAGATCTAAGTTTAGACTAAGAAATTTTAAAAAATTATACTTTAATCTAAAATTTTAGCCGAAAAGAATAGACCAGTTGGTAGCTACCGAGTGGTTGCCTAGACCTATACTTTTAAAACTTTGTAATCCACATTGGTATAGACTAATCAACAAAACACTCAATTCAAAAAAAATTCACATTAACCTCAAAATTTCAAGTGGGTCCCCAAATTGGGGTACGTTGTACAATGGCAACAACAAATGATGACTATGCTAAAAAATGCTCCTAAGCATTTTGGATAAAGAACCCAATCTGAAATAAATAAAACCAAATATTAGCAAAATATAGATCATCTGATAATATCCAAGAAGTATGGGGTTAAATAGTTTCAACTAAAAGTAAATACTTCACTTGCTTTAGCTTAGTGTGTGTTTTGTACATTCATTCTTTATTCTTGAATCAATCAGAATTCTATCATCTATTTTGCAATTATGCTATTAAAAATATCACTCATAAATATTTACCTCTACATTGCTCCATTGCCATTCAAGCATCCATAGCTCTGGTGGAGATGACCTTGATCTCTTCTAGACTTTGCTCTATTGCCAGTCGGGTGTCTATAGCCCCGGTAGAGATTATCTAAAACACCTAGATATTTGAATTATTTATATTTTTTTGTTAACATTTGATTGCTTTGCAAATATCATATGTGCCTCTTGGGTTAGAGATCACCTAAGGCTAGAGATGGAGGATATACAATTTTTGCCTAATCAACAAACCAAAATGACTTCATCCTTCAAGATTCAAAAATATCATTTAAATGTGGTGTTACATATGAAGCTTCAACAAAATGTTGCACTATTTCAATATCCACCATTTTAATCCACAATCTAATAATAACTACTAATTAATATAATTTATCTAGCTTTAGTTTCACCTAATTTCAAACAAGCAATTCATCTTCCACTACTAAGAAATATTTTCTTCAGAGAGACCAATAGTCCATTGCAGCTACATAACCATACCACAATCAGAGAAGCGAGAAGAAAAAAAAAAGCATTGTGAAAATGAAAAGCAAAATGTGAAAGTAAACCAAAACACATAACCTCACATGAACTTGCATTAATAAAAAGCATCGAAAAATAAAACAAAACCAAAATTTCAAAACCAAAGATAACAACACAAACAAATAAATAGAGATCATGTCCACACGATACATAAAAACAAGAAATTATATACAATAAAGTGTGTAAAATAGGAATTTATGTATAAATGATGAATGTAGAACTACCCATTAACAGGTAAAGGAACATCCTCTCCATTCAGATTATTCAATCTAAAGGTAATCTTATCAACAAAGCTAACAATTTACCATTGATCAAGCATTGCATAAATGCATACAATAGTGGCTTAGATTAGCCCGTAACCAACGGAGCTAACTATCCAACTTAGGTAGGAGTTGCAACTAGCATAACAACATACCTAAATAATGGAATAAAAAACTAGCTAACATCCCCCCTTATTACATTATTTGGGTAATAATATAACTACTAGCTACACTATCATCCCCCCATACAACAATATTTGGGTAAAGTATATAACTGCCCCAATACAGTGAAGAAGATGTCGATATGTTGGCTCTTGCTCTTGCTCGAGCTCTGTCACAGTGCTCTGGTTGCTCCTAAGCAAAAAGTGGATCATTCCTCACTTTGTATTCACATAAACAAATGTCCTTATTGTAATCTTGTCATCCAAATGGATTGCATTGGTAACCAGCTACTACAATCGCTAGGTGTAGTAGAGTAGATCACTTCATATGAGGTTCATTCAGTTACAATATGATTTTGCAACAAGTGTTGATAAGGTAGCTAAGGTGTTGGTCACTACCAAAAATGCACCCTTATAAGTTCCCCCCTTTGTTGCAAAACATGTTGTAATATCTGCAAGAAGTGTGACTAAGGTGTCGGTCTTGCCGAAAATGCACCCTTATAAGTCGTCCTTCCTTTTTAGAAAAAATAGTGTGAAGGAAGAAATGTATATCCCCCTTAAGTGCAAAAGATATGCAACTCATGAAGCTTGTTTACAAATATTGCCTCTTAGGCAAATCTACACCAAAAAAATCCCCCCTTTTATTACAAGTACTTCAAACAAAAAGAGTTTGCTATTTATGAAGCCTAAAAAAGAGGTACAATCACCCCTTTACTTCAAACAAAAACTTATGCTATTTATGAAGTCTAAAAAGAAGTTGTGGAATGGTGCTTGCCTAGGATGACAAATTTGTGTCCCTTACAAAGTGATATGAGCCATGAGCACTTTGTGTGCTCTTTCTGAACCAAAATCAGAAGTGGAATGAGACACTTCACTAGCAACATGGCCTTTGTGATGTGCCTTTGCCATTTTAGTTTTTCTTGTTTGGAAACTAACACCGTTTGGTGTCATGGTTGTCCTTGTTACAATTTGTGCAAAACTTTAATTCATGGTTCCCCCCTCACTTTTGCAGAAAAAAATTGGCCCCCTTGTTAAGTTTGAAAATTTTCCTCTTAAATGTTTTTAAAAACTTTTTCTAAAGTTTAATTAAATAATTTTTTTCAAAAAAAAATTATTTCAAATATTTATTTTTATTTAAAATAACTTTTAAAAAAATAAAAAAATTAATTAAACTAAGGAAAAAATTAAAAAAAACATATTAAAAGAAATTTTTTTTTTTTGAACTTAAAAAAAAAAAAAATTACCTTTTTAATCAAGGCGCGGGGGGAGGTCGGAGGGAGTCTATCCCTCGACCTTCTGCCAGAGCGCCTTATGCCCGGGCCACCAACCAGCCGAGCTAGGCTACTCAACGTGAGTAAGGGAGAGGCTCCCCTTACTTAAACTCCTTTGGGCGGCTCGAACGATGGAGGCATGAAAAGGATTGAAAATCCAACTAAGTTCATATTATTTACAAACTCATTATATAGGCTCTAATGGCCCAAAATACATAACCAAACCCACTAAATCATGGATTTGATCCCAAATCCTCAACCATAAGCTACAAAAATGCAAGAAAGAATGCACGTAACTTCTAAGCTAGGAAAGAAGGGAAAAATGCTAACTTGAAGTTCACTCTTCCTACTTTGAGTTCACACTTCCTAACTAACACTCCTAAATGACAACTAGAAGATAACTAGTGCCCACAAGTGCATGTGAGAAGGAGACTCACTTACAATATTAATTTGCAAGAATTAAACTATGCAAACCTAGCTAGGAATTACTAGAGGGGTCATATGAGTGATCAAACATCAATCCTCATCATGCCTCCCCACAATAGAAGCATTGGCCTCCAATGCTTTTAGAAGAGTAGGAAAGTCACGGGACATCTGATGAAAAGAAATCCAACGAGACTGATGCGGCAACTGTCCTCGTCGAGCCACAAGATATGAGGTGGTAGACCCCTGGCGAGTCTTTCGAGTCTTCGTGTCATAGATTTGATCGAAATCTAATGGTAACTGAGAATCAGGAACCACGTCCACAGGATGACTGATAGCTGGTGCGGTCTCCAATGTAGAGTCAAAGTACAACTTCAAAAGATCTACATTGATGATGTCATGAATTTCCAAGTGTGCTAGAAGATCAAGGCGAAAAGCATTCTTGGACACCTATTGAAGAATAGTATAAGGCCCATAGCGAATCGGTTTGATTTTACTATGAGTCTTATCAGTAAAATGCCACTTGTCAAGATGCAACCAAACTTTGTCACCAACCTGAAATGGATGAGGAATTCGATGTCGATCCATGGCCTATTTTTGTTGTTGTTGTGTCTTTTACAAAATATCAATCACCTTTGATTGAAGATTGTGCAAGTTCTGAATGAATGAGTGTGCCTTGTCTTGCTCCTTTTGAAGGTGTGAAGTGACAGGAGAAGGCAAAGAAAAAGGTAACTCATTAGGTGCCAAGGTCTGAAATCCCATACAAACCTCAAAAGGTGAGTGACCTGTAGAAGAATGTAGGGACCTATTGTAGGCATGTTCAATATGAGTGAGACTCAAGTCCCACTTTGCTGGTGAAGCATGATGATAGATTCTTAAAATTTGCACAAGTGTACAGTTTACCACTTCGATCGCCCATCTGATCGTGGATGATAGGCGGTGGAAAAGTTAAGGGAAACTCCTAAAATTTTCCACAAAGAACACCAAAAGTGACCCATAAAGTGTGAATCACGATCCGATATAATGCTTGTAGGTAGACCAAAGGAGCGCCAAATGTTGTCAAAGAACAATTGGGCTAAGTCTGTTGCAAAACTTGTCTTGCGACATGGAATAAACTTAGCCATCTTACTGAATATGTCAACCACCACGAACACACAATCATGTTGTCGCACTGCCATGGGAAAACCACTAACCAAATCCATGGAAATTCTTTCCCAAGGATGGGAAGGAATGGGAAAAGGCATGCCTAATCCAAACTTCCTGTTAGATGGTTTTGAACGACAAAAAATTGCACACTGTTTGAGAAATCTCAACACATCCCTCCGCATTTTAGGCCAGTAAAAAAATCTTTGCAAGTGATGAAGTGTTTTGTGCTTCCCAAAGTGACCACCATAAAGTGTAGAATGAGCTTCCTTAAGAAGTGACACCCTAGGCTCACAAGGAACACAAACCTTGTCCAATTTGTAAAGAAGTCCTTTGATGTAGAAATCTTGGAAAGGATGCAAATTGGAAGAAGAAGGCTTACTCACTTGCTCAAATATTTTCCCAAAATCAGGATCCTGTGAATACTGATTAGGCCAAGTCTTAAATCCCAAGTGTGAAGTGGACATAACTATTAAGGCAAGAGCGGTAGGAGGCCTACTCAAACAATCATCAACAAAATTACTCTTCCCCTTTTTGTACTTGATCACCAAGTGAAATTGTTGGAGGTAAGAGGCCCACTTCATATGTCTTGATTCTTCAATTTTACTTTGAGATTGTAAAAAATTGAGAGGCATATGATCAGTGTGTACTATTGTATCTTTTCCCAAAATATAATGTCTCCAGTATTTGATAGCTTGAACTAATGCATACAACTCCTTGTCATATGTAGAATAGTTCAACTTAGCAGTAGAAAAAGTTTCGAAATGATAAGCAACTGGATGACCATTATGTTTGAGCACAACACCTAGAGCAACTTTAGAGGCATCCATTTCAATCTCAAAAGGTTGAGAGAGGTCATGTAAAGTTAACACAAGTGCGATACAAAGTTTCTTTTTGAGTTTCTCAAAGGCAATATCTTGGTTTTTCTCCCAATGAAATGGAACTTTAGACTTAGTGAGATAATGCAATGGAGTTGCAAGGGTGGAATATTGAGGAATGAACTTGCGATAAAAATTTGCAAGTCCTAGAAAACTCCTTAACTCGGTGAGAGTAGAAGGAGGGGACCACTTAAGTAAAACATCAACTTTAGTGGGATCTACCTGAATTCCACTTTCACTAATCACATAACCAAGGTAAGAAACTAAAGTATTGCCAAAAGAACACTTGGAAGGATTGGCATATAATTGATTCTTCGCAAGAAGATCAAGTGTATGATGGATATGCCCAAGGTGTTCCTCCCAAGTTTTTGAGAATATCAATATATCATCAAGATATATTATTACAAATTTGTCAAGTACATCATGAAATACATCATTCATCAACCTCATGAAGGTTGCAGGAGCATTAGTAAGACCGAAGGGCATGACCAACCATTCAAAGAGGCCCATCTTCATCTTAAAAGTTGTCTTCCATGTATCCTCAGCTTGGATATGCACTTGATGATATCCACTTTTGAGATCTATTTTTGAAAAGAACTTAGCTCCTTGGAGCTGATCTAATAAATCATCAATGCATGGTAGTGGATATCTATTCTTTATAGAAATTATGTTCAAAGCATGAAAATCAATGCACAATCTCCAAGTGCCATATTTTTTAAGAACCAACAAAATAGGTGAGGCACAAGCAGTACTTTCCTTAATGAAACCCTTAGACAACAAATCTTCTATTTGCCTTTTAATTTCTTCATTTTGCAAAATAGATTGTCTATACATGGGTGCATTAGGTAGTGAAGAACCAGGAATGATTTCAATATTGTGATTAATTGTGTGAATTGGAGGAAGAGACTTTGGCTCCTAAAATATGTGTGAGTAATTTTGCAATATTTTATCCATTGAAGAGTGTTGCTTGGGAATGGATGTGGATGTAGGAGCATTTTGAGAGCGAATGAAAATGAGAGCAACGTCACCACCTTTTTTAATTGCCCTTTTTGTTTGCTTGGAATTTAGAATGATGTTAGGAGTGTTGGTGCTTTTAATGAGAAAGACCTTACCATATTTTTGAAGTGTGTAGGTTCTTTTGAAAGCATCATAAATAACTCTTCGATCATACTGAAAAGGTTGTCCAAGCAAAATCCCACAACAATCCATAGGAGTCACATCACAAGTGACTTGATCTATGAAATGTGGGCCAAGTGCAAATTTTAATGTGCAAGTGTGAGTGATTTATGAGCCCCTTCCACTATCCTTCCAACCCAAATAATAAGGTTGAGGATGAGGCTCCATAGGTAACTTCAATCGCTCGACAATGGACCTCGCAATTAGATTTTTCTGCGAGCCATTATCCACTATACAATCTGTTGCAAAATTATGGAGCAAATGAGCTCGAGTGATGAACAAAGCATCACGAGCGCCCCTAGATGAACTTACATTTACCAAGGTAACCTCATTGAGCTGACCTCATAATTCCGTGTATACTCTACTTTCTCCTACTAACTCAAGGGGACCTTTGGAAGCATCCTCCTTCTTGAGTAGTGATGACTAAACTCTTCTTCTTAAGCTTAAAACAATCTGCTTTTTCATGACCTTTTTTCTTACAATAGTTACAAAAATTTTTAGAAGAAGAATGTTTGGAAGAAGAAGAAGAAGAAGAAGAAGTAGAAGTAGAAGCGGAAGGAGAAGGAGAAGAAGGAGATGGAGAAGAAACATTCTTCTTTTGAGCAAAATTCTTCTTTTGTGAGAAAGAACTATTCCCTTTTGATGAGTTTGCAACCACTTGAGTAGTAGGTGCGTGGAATGCCTGTGAATGTGCCTTGAACTTGTCCTCCGCAAGTTGCACCTGGTTGAAAATTGAATCCAATGTTTCGATAGAAACAAACATAATTTCCCTGTACAAATGTTCCAACAAACCACTTTGAAATTTGAGAATCAAAGCTTTAATATCTTCCTCCACATTCAAAAGTATCCTGTACCTATTGAATTGAAAGATATATTCCTACACAGACATATTAGGACCTTTTCAAAATTGAAACCACTTAATTACCAATTAATTAGAATAATTGGAAGGATAAAAATTGGTCTTAAGACAGTCTACAAGCTCATCCCAAGAGATGAGTTCATCATGACCTTTTTTTCTTTCAACAAGTACTTTAGCTAAACCAAAAAGTTTTAGCTTAGCATATGGAACCATATCCTCATATGAAAGCTGAGTGTATGAAAACCAAGAACTCATGTCAAGAATCCAACTATTCAATACTTTGGGGTTTCGGGATCCATCATAAAGTGGCACTTCACAACGAACTCTCAGGAAGCAGAATCATGAGCAGAATTTGAAGCATTGTGGACAGAAATGTCATTTACCTTCATTGCAAGTTTACCGAGGACTTTTGCCATGGTAGTATCATTAGCTTTATCAACGAAAGCATTCACAACATGTGCAAGTTCTGCCACTTGGGTAACCAAGAGATAAGCCATGTGAAACCGGGTATAAGCCAGAAGTAACAAGGACAAAAACACTTAAAAATCAGGGTAAAATCTGAAAATACCTTGTTACAATGTAGTGCCTTGAAAATTACCCCTAAGGCTCAAAATAAAAAAATTTAAACTAACCTAAGGTTTAAAAATGTCTTTTATAATTTATTAATTTAAAAATAACTTAATTAAAATTTGAAATTAATTAATCAAAAAGATTAATTAAATTTAATTAAGATATTTAAAAATAAATTAATAAATAAATAAAATTTAATTACATGTAATTTTTCAACCTTAGATAAAGTAAAATTAAAATAACAATGAAATTTTACCTCGTCCTATCCAAGTTAACCTCACTACCGCACGTCCCGTTGCCTGCATGAAAATTTGCAAACTACTGTTTGCACGGTTTTCGAAGAGCTAAAATGCATGAACTGCAAGGTAAAAGGCAGTTTTGTTCTTCAAGGAGGAAAATCCAACAACTCCTCCTGAGGTTGGATGCAAGGCAACCCCAACAATGCTAACCGATGCAACCCTTAGGCTGCGTGCAGGCTATAGCCTACCAGGCCAAACAATTACCAAGCAGGACACTGACGCCTGTCAGATTTGGCAAGAGTGACAGTGCCTGCTAATTGTTGGCCTGTGATGCGGCACAACCGATGTCCCATTAGCTGTGTGGCGTGTCGTCGTTCGCACCTGCATTTCTTGTAGGTGGACGGACAGGACGCGATAGGCCCAGCACGTGTTGGAGCCTATCAAAGTCGACAGGTGGGACAGCGCCTACCGGGCTGTCGACCGTCGACGTTCAACACAGCCAACGTCCCGTTGACTATGTTGAACATCGATCGACATCCGTCAGTAGCCGACAGTCAATGTTTGTCGGCCTACGGACGTCCGATGGCCGATGTCGGCAGGCGTCGACGTTGCGTCAGCTGATATGCCTGTAAATATTGGCCCTCGGCTCCTGTTGAGATGGGGTCGAGGGGCCAAAAATTTATATATATATATATATTTTTGTCTTATTTTTCAATAAAAATAAATATATAAATTTATGAAAAATAGAAAAAATAAATAATATATATATATATATATATATTTATATTTTAAATAAAAATTTAAATAACTTAATTGTTATTTTAAAAATTTAAAATTTAAATTTTACAATGATTTCAAAGAACTAAGGTAATTTTCCCTAAGAATTTCAAGAAATTTTGTAAATTTTTCTTCAAACCAAGAGCAGGATTGAAAATCTCTATCTTGACTTCAGTAGCTCTCCTTTCAAGATCTAGTCGACACACGACCAGCGTTTGAAAGGCCACCAAATCTAAGTCGACACACGACCTGGTATAGATGGTCCTTAGTCTTCAAGACTCCTCAATGGTAGGAACAAATGGCTCCCTAATGCGTATTTCACCGTAGGAGTAGTCCAAACCTGCCAAGGGATTTTTGTAAGAGAGGAATCGGGGTAAACTTTTCCTATACCTCTTGAGCATAAGAAGAAATTTGGAACGAGGAGTTTGACGCCTAAGGAACTTCCTTCTATGAATGGTTTTCAAGCTCCCCTTGAGCTTGAACCGAGTCCTCAATGAGAAAGAATTTCTCATGAAAAATAATCTATCTCCTTCCCTCTCACCTCACAAGCCCTAGTGCAAACATAAACTAGGCTCTGATACCAATGAAAAGGATTGAAAATCCAACTAAGTTCATATTATTTACAAGCTCATTATATAGGCTCTAATGGCCCAAAATACATAACCAAACCCACTAAATCATGGATTTGATCCCAAATCCTCAACCATAAGCTACAAAAGTGCAAGAGAAGAATGCACGTAACTTCTAAGCTAGGAAAGAAGGGAAAAATGCTAACTAGAAGATCTTTTAGCTAACTTGAAGTTCACTCTTCCTACTTTGAGTTCACACTTCCTAACTAACACTCCTAAGTGACAACTAGAAGACAACTAGTGCCCACAAGTGTATGTGAGAAGGAGACTCACTTACAATATTAATTTGCAAGAAATAAACTATGCAAACCTAGCTAGGAACTACTAGAGGGGTCATATGAGTGATCAAACATCAATCCTCATCATGCCTCCCCACAATAGAAGCATTGGCCTCCAATGCTTTCAGAAGAGTAGGAAAGTCACGGGACATCTGATGAAAAGAAATCCAACGAGCCTGATGCGACAACTGTCCTCGTCGAGCCACAAGATATGAGGTGGTAGACCCCTGGCGAGTCTGTCGAGTCTTCGTGTCATAGATCTGATCGAAATCCAATGGTAACTGAGAATCAGGAACCACGTCCACAGGATGACTGATAGTTGGTGCGGTCTCCAATGTAGAGTCAAAGTACAACTTCAAAAGATCTACATTGACGACGTCATGAATTCCCAAGTGTGCAGGAAGATCAAGGCGAAAAGCATTCTCGGACACCTGTTGAAGAATAGTATAAGGCCCATAGCGAATCGGTTTGATTTTACTATGAGTCTTATCAGTAAAATTCCGCTTGTCAAGATGCAACCAAACTTTGTCACCAACCTGAAATGGATGAGGAATTCGATGTCGATCCATGGCCTTTTTTTGTTGTTGTTGTGTCTTTTGCAAAATCTCAATCACCTTTGATTGAAGATTGTGCAAGTGCTGAATAAATGAGTGTGCCTTGTCTTGCTCCTTCTGAAGATGTGAAGTGATAGGAGAAGGCAAAGACAAAGGTAACTCATAAGGTGCCAAGGGCTGAAATCCCATACAAACCTCAAAAGGTGAGTGACCTGTAGAAGAATGTAGGGCCCTATTGTAGGCATGTTCAATATGAGTGAGACTCAAGTCCCACTTTTCTGGTGAAGCGTGATGATAGATTCATAAACTTTGCACAAGTGTACGGTTTACCACTTCAGTCTGCCCATCGGATTGTGGATGATAGGCGGTGGAAAAGTTAAGGGAAACTCCCAAAATTTTCCACAAAGAATGCCAAAAGTGACCCACAAAGCGTGAATCACGATCCGATATAATGCTGGTAGGTAGACCAAAGGAGCGCCAAATGCTGTCAAAGAACAATTGGGCTAAGTCTGTTGTAGAACTTGTCTTGCGGCATGGAATAAACTTAGCCATCTTACTGAATCTGTCAACCACCACGAACACACAATCATGTTGTCGCACTGTCATGGGAAAACCACTAACCAAATCCATGGAAATGCTTTCCCAAGGATGGGAAGGAATGGGCAAAGGCATGCCTAAGCCAAACTTCCTGTTAGCTGGTTTTGAGCGACAACAAACTGCACACTGTTTGAGAAATCTCAACACATCCCTCCGCATTTTAGGCCAGTAGAAAAATCTTTGCAAGTGATGAAGTGTTTTGTGCTTCCCAAAGTGACCACCATAAAGTGTAGAATGAGCTTCCTTAAGAAGTGACACTCTAGGCTCACAAGGAACACAAACCTTGTCCAATTTGTAAAGAAGTCCTTCTTTGATGTAGAAATCTTGGAAAGGACGCAAATTGGAAGAAGAAGGCTTACTCACTTGCTCAAATATTTTCCCAAAATCAGGATCCTGTGAATACTGATTAGGCCAAGTCTTAAATCCCAAGTGTGAAGTGGACATAACTATTAAGGCAAGAGCGGCAGGAGGCCTACTCAAACAATCAGCAACAATATTACTCTTCCCCTTTTTGTACTTGATCACCAAGTGAAATTGTTGGAGGTAAGAGGCCCACTTCATATGTCTTGATTCTTCAATTTTACTTTGAGATTGTAAAAACTTGAGAGGCATATGATCGGTGTGTACTACTGTATCTTTTCCCAAAAGATAATGTCTCCAAGTACTTGATAGCTTGAACTAATGCATACAACTCCTTGTCATATGTAGAATAGTTCAACTTAGCAACAGAAAAAGTTTCTGAATGATAAGCAACTGGATGACCATTCTGTTTGAGCACAGCTCCTAAGGCAACTTTAGAGGCATCCGTTTCAATCTCAAAAGGTTGAGAGAGGTCAGGTAAAGTTAACACAGGTGTTGTACAAAGTTTCTTTTTGAGTTTCTCAAAGGCAATCTCTTGGCTTTTCTCCCAATGAAATGGAACTTTAGACTTAGTGAGATAATGCAATGGAGCTGCAAGAGTGGAATATTGAGGAATGAACTTGCGATAAAAATTCGCAAGTCCTAGGAAACTCCTTAACTCAGTGAGAGTTGAAGGAGGGGACCACTTAAGTAAAACATCAACTTTCGTGGGATCTACCTGAATTCCACTTTCACTAATCACATAACCAAGGTAAGAAACTAAAGTATTGCCAAAAGAACACTTGGAAGAATTGGCATATAATTGATTCTTCGCAAGAAGATCAAGTGTATGATGGATATGCCCAAGGTGTTCCTCCCAAGTTTTTGAGAAGATCAATATATCATCAAGATATATTATTACAAATTTGTCAAGTACATCACGAAACACATCATTCATCAACCTCATGAAGGTTGCAGGAGCATTAGTAAGACCGAAAGGCATGACCAACCATTCAAAGAGGCCCATATTCGTCTTAAAAGTTGTCTTCCATGTATCCTCAGCTTGGATACGCACTTGATGATATCCACTTTTGAGATCTATTTTTGAAAAGAACTTAGCTCCTTGGAGCTGATCTAATAAATCATCAATGCGTGGTAGTGGATATCTATTCTTTACAGAAATTATGTTCAAAGCACGAAAATCAATGCACAATCTCCAAGTGCCATATTTTTTAAGAACCAACAAAATAGGTGAGGCACAAGCAGAAGTACTTTCCTTAATGAAACCCTTAGACAACAAATCTTCTATTTGCCTTTTTATTTCTTCATTTTGCAAAATAGATTGTCTATACATGGGTGCATTAGGTAGTGAAGAACCAGGAATGATTTCAATGTTGTGATTAATTGTGCGAATTGGAGGAAGAGACTTTGGCTCCTGAAATATGTGTGAGTAATTTTGCAATATTTTATCCATTGAAGAGTGTTGCTTTGGAATGGATGTGGATGTAGGAGTGTTTTGAGAGCGAATGAAAATTAGAGCAACGTCACCACCTTTTTTAATTGCCCTTTTTGTTTGCTTGGAATTTAGAATGATATTAGGAGTGTTGGTGCTTTTAATGAGAAAGACCTTACCATATTTTTGAAGTGTGTAGGTTCTTTTGAAAGCATCATAAATAGCTCTCCGATCATATTGAAAAGGTTGTCCAAGCAAAATCCCACAACAATCCATAGGAGTCACATCACAAGTGACTTGATCTATGAAATGTGGGCCAAGTGCAAATTTTAATGTGCAAGTGTGAGTGATTTCTGAGCCCCTTCCACTATCCTTCCAACCCAAAGAATAAGGTTGAGGATGAGGCTCCATAGGTAACTTCAATCGCTCGACAATGGACCTCGCAATTAGATTTTTCTGCGAGCCATTATCCACTATACAATCTGTTGCAAAATTATGGAGCAAATGAGCTCGAGTGATGAACAAAGCATCACGAGCGCCCCCTGATGAACTTACATTTACCAAGGTAACCTCATTGAGCTTACCTCGTAATTCCGTGTATACTCTACTTTCTCCTACTGACTCAAGGGGACCTTTGGAAGCATCCTGTTCTTGAGTAGTGATGACTAAACTTTTCTTCTTAAGCTTAAAACAATCTACTTTTTCATGACCTTTTTTCTTACAATAGTTACAAAACTTTTTAGAAGAAGAAGGTTTGGAAGAAGAAGAAGAAGAAGAAGAAGTAGAAGTAGAAGGAGAAGGAGAAGAAGGATATGGAGAAGAAACATTCTTCTTTTGAGCAAAATTCTTCTTTTGTGAGAAAGAACTATTCCCTTTTGATGAGTTTGCAACCACTTGAGTAGCAGGTGCATGGAATGCCTGCGAATGTGCCTTAAACTTGTCCTCCGCAAGTTGCACCTGGTTGAAAATTGAATCCAATGTTTCGATAGAAACAAACATAATTTCCCTGTACAAATGCTCCAACAAGCCACTTTGAAATTTGAGAATTAAAGCTTTAATATCTTCCTCCACATTCAAAAGTATCCTGTACCTATTGAATTGAAAGATATATTCCTGCACAGTCATATTAGGACCTTGTCGAAATCGAAACCACTTAATTACCAATTCCTTAGAATAATTGGAAGGATAAAAATTGGTCTTAAGACAGTCTACAAGCTCATCCCAAGAGATGAGTTCATCATGACCTTTTTTTCTTTCAACAAGTACTTTAGCTAAACCAGAAAGTTTTAGCTTAGCATATGGAACCATATCCTCATCTGAAAGCTGAGTGTAAGAAAACCAAGAACTCATGTCAAGAATCCAACTATTCAAGACTTCAGGGTTTCGGGATCCATCATAAAGTGGCACTTCACAACGAACTCTCAGGCGAGAATCATGAGCAGAAGTTGAAGCATTGTGGACAGAAATGTCATTTACCTTCATTGCAAGGTTACCGAGGACTTCTGCCATGGTAGTATCATTAGCTTTATCGGCTAAAGCATTCACAACATGTGCAAGTTCTGCCACTTGGGCAGCCAAGTCAGAAGCCATGTGAAACCGGGTATAAGCCAGAAGTAACAAGGACAAAAACACTTAAAAATCAGGGTAAAATCTGAAAATACCCTGTTACAATGCAGTGCCTTGAAAATTACCCCTAAGGCTAAATAAAAATTTAACTTAACCTAAGGTTTAAAAATGTCTTTTATAATTTATTAATTTAAAAATAACTTAATTAAAAATTGAAATTAATTAATCAAAAAGATTAATTAAATTTAATTAAGATATTTAAAAATAAATTAATAAATAAATAAAAACAATTACATGCAATTCTAAACCTTAGATAAAGTAAAATTTAAATAACTGAAATTACCCTGTCATGTCCAAGTTAACCTGTCACTGCACTCCCTGTTAGCCTGCATGAAAATTTGCAAACTATTGTTTGCACGATTTTCGAGGAGCTAAAATGCATGAACTGCAAGGTAAAATGCAGTTTTGTTCTTCAAGGGGGAAAATCCAGCAACTCCTCCTGAGGCCGGATGCAAGGCAGCCCCAATGAGGCTAACCGATGCAGCCCTTAGGCTACGTGCAGGCTACAGCCTGCCTGGCCAAACAATTACTAGGCAGGGCACTGACGCCTGTCAGATTTGGCAGGCGTGACAGCGCATCGCTATGTTGGCTTGTGATGCGGCACAACCGACGTCCCGTCGGCTGTGTGGCGCGTCGGCGTCTGTGCCTGCATTTCTTGTAGGTGGACGGACAGGACGCGATAGGCCCAACATGTGCTGGAGCCTGTCAAAGTCGACAGTGGGACAACGCCTACCGGTCGTCGACCGTCGACGGACACAACCGACGTCCCGTCGACTATGTTGAACGTCGATCGACATCCGTCGATAGTCGACAGGCAATGTCTGTCGGCCGACGGACGTCCGATGGCCGACGTCGGCAGGCGTCGACGCTGCGTCAGTCGAGCATGCCTGTAAATATTGGCCCTCGGCTCCTGCTGAGATGGGGCCGAGGGGCCAAAAATCTATATATTTTTTTTTTTTTTTTTTCAATAAAAATAAATATATAAATTTATGAAAAATAAAAATAAATAAATTATATATATATATATATTTATATATTTAAATTTTAAATAAAAATTTAAATAACTTAATTGTTATTTTAAAAATTTAAAATTTAAATTTTACAATGATTTCAAAGAACTAAGGTAATTTGCCCTAAGAAATTTCAAGAAATTTTGTAAATTTTTCTTCAAACCAGCAGCAGGATTGAAAATCCTGCTATTCAAGACTTCAGTAGCACTCCTTTCAAGATCTAGTCGACACACGACCAACGTTTGAAAGGCCACCAGATCCAAGTCGACACACGACCTGGTATAGATGCTCCTCAGTCTTCAAGACTCCTCAATGGCAGGAACAAATGGCTCCCTAATGCGTATTTCACCGTAGGAGTAGTCCAAACCTGCCAAGGGATTTTTGTAAGAGAGGAATCGGGGTAAACTTTTCCTATACCTCTTGAGCATAAGTAAAAAGTTGGAACGAGGAGTTTGACGCCTAAGGAACTTCCTTCTGCGAATGGTTTTCAAGCTCCCCTTGAGCTTGAACCGAGTCCTCAATGAGAAAGAATTTCTCATGAAAAACAATCTATCTCCTTCCCTCTCACCTCACAAGCCCTAGTGCAAACATAAACTAGGCTCTGATACCAATGAAAAGGATTGAAAATCCAACTAAGTTCATATTATTTACAAGCTCATTATATAGGCTCTAATGGCCCAAAATACATAACCAAACCCACTAAATCATGGATTTGATCCCAAATCCTCAACCATAAGCTACAAAAGTGCAAGAGAAGAATGCACGTAACTTCTAAGCTAGGAAAGAAGGGAAAAATGCTAACTAGAAGATCCTTTTAGCTATCTTGAAGTACACACTTCCTACTTTGAGTTCACACTTCCTAACTAACACTCCTAAATGACAACTAGAAGATAACTAGTGCCCACAAGTGTATGTGAGAAGGAGACTCACTTACAATATTAATTTGCAAGAAATAAACTATGCAAACCTAGCTAGGAACTACTAGAGGGGTCATATGAGTGATCAAACATCAATCCTCATCAAGGCACCACTCGTCCATGGCTCCTCTGCAAGTGGCACGATGGCGGCTCGATTCTGCACATAGTAGAGTGCTTCAACAGTGCGTAAAACACTTTTTTTTCCTTTATCTGATCTGTTCCTCCTCAGCAAAGAAAGAAAGAAACTCCTTTGCCTCCTCAAATCACCTCGGCAACCTGCAACACACCTCCTCTGTGCACATCATGACAGGTTTCAATCGGGCTTGGCGAGATCTGTTTAGATCTGAGGGCTTAGAAAGGAAACTAATCCACCCAAGATGCTCACAAAATCAAGTTAGATCCATTCATGGCGACAAAAAACAATTTCATCGATGCAGATCTTAAGGAAAAATCTGGTTTTCAGTCGCAGGTTGACGCTGTGGGGAGGGGAGTGACGAGGTTTTCAAAAAAAATTGCAAACTTATTATTCGACATGCGTGGGGTTGGGCAGCTTTGTGGGGTTTAAAAAGTTCAACCCTCACCTAAGAGGGTGTCTCCTCTCGAGGAGACTATGCCCGAGAGGGCGATGGGTCTTCTCCCGCATGGGGCTGCCTTGGCTACCACGTTGGGGGAGGATGCCTTTCATGCTCACCTCCCATTGCTTGCCTTGCACCCCATTTTCATTGCTTGCCTTGCACTTTGATGCCCTCCGTTTGTTGTTCGATCAAGCACGATGCCCCAAATTTTGTCTGTCACCTTCATCCGCCAGTCTTTGTCCGTGTCGCTAGCTTACATTAGTCGACCGCGTCGGTTCCAGATCTCAGGTTACGTTAATTCCAAGTCAGGTCCTCAAGTTTATCTCGAGAAACATGCCCAAGATGCAGGTCCAACCCTACCTTGGGTAACATGCCCAGTTGGTCATTGTCAGTTCATCCTCGAAAAAATGATCCTCCCAAAAATTTGCTCTGATACCATGTCAACAAAGCAAACAATTTACCATTGATCAAACATTGCATAAATACATACAATAGTGGCTTAGATTAGCCCGTAACCAATGGAGCTAACTAGCCAACTTAGGTAGGAGTTGCAACTAGCATAACAACATACCTAAATAATGGAATAACAAACTATATGCCTATAACATACACTAACAAATCTCTCCAAGTATCTCAAAAATTTGATAGGGGTCTAACCAAAGGTTATCAAACTTGTTATGATCTCCTTTCTTTTCATGTGCCTTATCCCACAATAAGACTAAGTCAGAAATTCTGAAGGCTTTAAACTTATCTCTCTTATCAAACCATATTTTGACTATCCCTTGATGTTTACTAAAGTGTTGTATGACATTCTCTCTCTTTTCATATAAATTCATTAGATAGGTGAGTCTAGCTTCTATTCTATCATCAGTTTCCAAATAATCCTTCATGAACTGGAGGGTCTGCAATTTCAAGTTAGAGGGAAAGATATGATCTTGGTCATATACCAAATGATAAGGTGATGTACCTATGGATATTTTTGTTATGGTTCTATCTACCCATAAAGCAGATTTTAACTTATTGTGCCAATCTCTGGGATTTCTTTCTAAAAGTTTCTTAATTATTATCAATAAGCTTTTATTGGTAGACTTAGCCAAACCATTACCCTATGGGTAGTAATTAGAAGAAAACTTTATAGTCACTTTATTGTCATAGGCCCATTCTGCAATTTGAAGTGACATGAATACTAAACCATTATCATAGACTATAGAATAGGGCATTTCAAATCTGGTAGCGATATGTTCTTCTAGAAATTGAATGACAATTTTTGTGATGCAATTTTTTGTAGGTATGGCTTTAGTCCATCGAGTGCAATAATTTGTTGCAGTTAGGATGTATTTGTGACAATATGAAGAATTTGGGCTAATGACTCCTACAAAGTCTAATCCCCACTATGCAAAAGGTCTATCCTCAAATATAGGTTGCAAATAAATATAAGCATTTCTTTCTCTATTTGCAGCAATTTGACATGTATGACAAGATCAAACGTAGGCATGACCATCCTTAAAAATATATGGCTAGTAATAACCAACTCTTAAAATTTGATGTGCAGTGGTATTAGCTAAACCATGTATAGTCCCATATTTACCATGAAATTCATTGAGGATTTGTATAGCCTCATATTTATTTAGACATCAAAGAAAAATCCCTTCATGATTTCTCCTATATAAAACACCTATTTTAATCATGAAATTAGAACTCTTTAAACGTAGTGCTCTTCTTTGAGTAGTATGGAAATGATCTAGGCATTTACCATTCAGTAGGAAGTACACAATGTCTTTGTACCACTTATCTGTTATGATATATTTCACAGTATATTGCTAACACAAAATTTGAGGGTCAATTTTTCCTAGAGTTTTAGTCAATCCTTGACCTCTAACTAGTTTCATAGGGTGAATCTCCAAATCAAATTCTTGCAATGCAGACATCCACTTACCTCTTCTTTCTCCCAATTCTGCATCAACATAGTTTTAACAGTTGGGTCAAGTACAATAGAAAAAATTCTACTATGCAAAATATAATGCCTAAATTTCTTCACAACTTTGAATAATGTATATACCTGTTTATCAAGAATTGTGTATTTCAGCTAATTTTTTTTTAATGGAGAACTCATAAAAGCTATGGGATTTTCTGAATTAATTTCATTTTTTTTAATCAAGACACTAGCAAATGAATGTTCAGAAGAAAATGATTAAATTTTAAATGGCTTATTATAATCAGGGCTCACAAGAATCGATGCATTAGATATAGCATCTTTAATGCCTTGTAAGGTTGTTTTAGCTTCAAAAGTCCAAGTGATGTTAGCATCATTTTTAAACATATCATTTAATGGTTTAACTATCTCTACAAATACTGAGATGAACTTTTTGACAAAATTAATCTTTCCAAAAAATGATCTTAATTTTTTTTTACTACCAGGATAGGGATTTTTTGAATGGCTTCTACTCTTTTCGAGTCTATTGAGATTTCCTCATTTGAAATAACATGACCCAAGAGTTTCCCTTTGATGACTCCAAAAATGAATTTCTTAGGATTCAACGAAATACCATCTTCTCTACATTTTTGGAGAACTTTTATCAAGTCATTAAAATGGTATATTATTTTCTTTGAAAATACAAGGATGTCATCAACATATATAACAATGCATTTTCCAATTAAATCTCTAAAAATGTAATTCATTGCTCTTTGGAAAGTGGCACCTGCATTTAGTAATCCAAAAGGCATCCTTTATAGGAAAAAGTGCCCCACTTAGTAGTAAAATATGTTTTCATTTTATATTTGGGATCTATAAGGATATGATTATACCCAAAACATCCATCTAAGAATGACATCATCTCTGATCCATTTACCATCTACAAGATATGATCAATAGAGGGCAAAGGGTAATTATCCTTTTGAGAGGTCTTGTTAAGATTTTTTAAATCTATGCACAGGCCGATTTCTCTAGTCTTCTTTCTGATTGGTACTATGTTGGCTACCCAAGTGGAGTGCCTGATAGGAAATATGATTCTAACATCTAAAATATTCTTAACTTCCCTTTGAATAAATGGCTCTAATAATAGATTAATAGGTCTTTGGTTTTGCCTAAATGGCTTTGTATCTGGTTTCAATGGGATGGTATGTGTTATAATATTTTCATTGTATATTTTTAAGTCTTAATAACTCTAGGCTATGGCATCTACATAGACTTTAAGAGCATGTATGATTCCTTCTTTTTCCAGACTACTGCAAGCTTTTCCTATTAACATATTGTGTGGAACTTCACTAGTCTCTATATTAACAATGTTATAAGCATCATTCTGAAATGAGACTTTATGATATCTTTTACTTTTGTAATCAATGTCAAAGAATCTTTCAAGAAAAACTATAGCTTTGGGAATTGAATTGGTTTTCATGGTTACCTCATGGTATTTTTTTTCGTCATCTTGCAACCTTGCATCTTCATCAATAACCTGGTTTTCAAAAATACTATAATTAGTCACAAAATTGAAAATATGCCTATCATTTTTAAACACCTACAAGTTTTTCACATTATCAAGTATGGAATGACAAGGTATTAATTAAATTGAAACTTTATGTAGCCTTTTGTTATATATGGGTTTCAGAGTGCTTGCTACTACAGCTAAAGAGTTAAAAATTTGATTTTTCTTTCTAGAAATCAATGTAATATTAAAAGCATGAAATTCATTGATCAAATCTCTCACTCTATTCCTATAATGTATTAATGTTTTATCATGGCATGTATATTGACCTTTCACTTGTTTAAGTACCAACTCAGAACATCCAAGCACTTTTAAGCATTTTTTGTTCTTCTTCAAATCTAACTGCAATCCAAAAATCAAAGCCTCATACTCTACAACATTGCAAGTGCAGGAAAATTGTAGTCTATAAGCAACTAGAAAGGACTTCTCTTTGGGACTAAGCAGCTCAAATCCTACTCCACTACCTTTTTTGGAATTGGATCCATCAAATTTAAGAGTCCAAACTAAATTTTCATCTTTAATTGGGTTACTGGATGGTATTTCAAATTGAAATTCATTTGCATCCAACTTGGTTTCTAGAGTGTAAACTCCTAATTCAGACTCGTTGTAGAGAAATTCATTAGTTTTATTATACTAAGTAATCAATAATTTAAGTCTAGGTTATCTCTCTATTCAGATTTGGTTGGATACTTCTTTCCATGGTAGCCACATATGTGAGAAATCAGTGGTCATGTATCCATTTAAATTTTTAGACTAGTCTCTACTTAACAACATCCCATACCTATCTGGTATATCTATATATTGTTGTATCCTGGGTTCTAATGCTAGTTGTATGTGAATATTCTTAAACACACTTATCATATTAACTTTAGTTTTGTCCAACTACACTACTATTTTATTGGAAGGGATGGGTTTCAAACCCAATTCCTCACAAATAATATATGGGTTTCAAATCCATGGTTTTTTAGATTCATCTTTAATCTAATCACTAAAAGCCTTAATCAACAACTCTTGTTTATTAGTCAATTGAGAAACTTCAAATAAAGATATTCTTGCTTTTGGATTCTTTAAATCCTCTATGATGTTATATGCAATTTTATCATGTTCTAGTGTTTTATCAACTTTATATGAAGGTATGGGATTATTATTAGCTTGTGTATCAGGAGGAATGATGGTATCATTAGGTGGAGTAGAATAAGTGAATGAAGCTTTACTCTTGCTTCGAAGCTTGTAATTATGATTTCCTTTATTGAATTGTCTAAAAGCTTGTACTTCCTCTTCTAGAGATCCATCATATACTTCTTCATCTCCTTTAACTAATTCAAATGTTTCAACTACTAATGTTGTTCCCTTTCCTTTGCTAGTACTAGCTTTTTGGGAAGGATCTTCACTTGGAATTATTTCCATGTTGTCCATTTATTTTTGGAGTATGTCCAGGGTTGTCTTGAACTCAAGGCATTAATTTTCACTATGTTGTGTAGTAGAATGCACTCTACACCAATTGTTCAAGGCCAAATCAGAAATATTAACTATGGTACTAGTTTGATTTGAATTAATGGCAATATTGGTCTGATTAGCAATAGAATTGGGCACTCCTCCATTGTTTGGACGAGTGTTCCGTTTTCTTCTTTGAAAACTAAAATTCCTATTTTAAGGCAAATTCTGAGGTTCTTGCTTATACAAATGAACCATGTCACTACTAATTTTTTGGACTACACTTCGTATGTTATCTAACTAAGAATTAGATTCATTAATCTATCTTAAAATAGTTTGGTTGGTTGTGTTATTTGCAGTAGCTGCGAAATTCAAGAAATTTGGTATATTTTAATTATGAATAGCATGTGGAAATGCTAGGTTATTTTGATGCAGATTAACATTGGAAAATGTTGACAAGTTTTGTGTGTGTGTTGTATTCAAAAATGTAGGTATGGCATGAGCATTTGTTTCTGAAGAACACAAGCTTATACTGAGAGGGGGGGGTGAACAGTATAAGACCTCTTTTTACTTTTTCCTTTATACTTCAAAACAGTAAAGCAATATACCCAAAACAATATCAAAGCAATGCACAATATCATCCACAAAGTGACACCAATTTTAACGTGGTTCACCCAGAATGTCTGGGCTACATCCACAAAAATTTTCTCTAAAATTTATCTCAAAGTTCTTTGGGAATCCTTCCCAATTACAATGTTTATGAGCCTTGGCCCAAAGGAGATACCTTCCCCCAATCGGAATTTATGAGCCTCTGCTCAAAGGAGATACCTTCCCCCAATCAGAATTTATGAGCCTCTCGCTCAAAGGAGATACCTTCCCTCTCGCTCTGGAAATGATCCCTCAGAAGATCAATTGCCTCTACCTCTTGCCAGCACATGGGACTCCTTTCCACCGAAGACCTCTTGTCCTCAATGCTTAGCCTAAGAGACCTCTGCCTTCTATGATCACGTCCATAGAAGCTCAGCAACCTGTACCAAACACAGTCAGTCAGTCTAGTACAAGTCTTCCTCTGTCTGTCATATCTATCCAACTCTTGAACAAATCAATCCTCTACATACAAGCCTTCTTAAAGACTTGCCAACTGTCCTCAGGTTCTTCTCATAGAACCAATGCACCTTTGTCCTCAAGTTCTCTGATAGAACTATCAAACTCAGCTCACAAGTCCTCTGTTAGGACCTTTCCAAATCTGCTCACAAGTCCCCACCGAAACCTGTCCAAAAAATGCTCACAAGTCCCCACCGGAACCTGTCCAAAAACTCAACAAGCTCACCAAGAAAAACTTTCTTAGAAGGAAATCACAAAGTGAATTGTTAGAGACCCAATGTTATTTGTCAAACTCATAGAAGCATAAAGAGAATTTTTAGAGACTCAATATGTTATATACTCAAATCCCAATCTCAAAACTCAACTCAAATCAACTCAGCTCAATCTCAATCTCAAATCTGAAAACTCAACTCAATATCTGAAATGGATAGGATAGAATGTTTTCTTTCAAGAACATGAAACCCCAACAATTGCCAACTATGCAAAGAATCACATAACAATGATACTCATGTTATTTTCACCATCAATTAGGGTTTCAACAACAATGCTCATCAAACAAGGTTCAACCAATACTTCTCAACTCAACAATAACCTTGAAGCATTAAACCAATCATCACAAGAAAAGGAAACAAGTAGAAATCCTTTTCCCTCCAAAGATATTTGAACAAAATAGCCACCAACACAATATCACCAAATGCAAAGAATAACTTGCTCAAATCAACTCAATGGAGTAAGCCCAATATCATGAATCAAGTAAAGCAATAACTTGATCAAACAACCTCTATAGAAGCAACTCAACCATCAAACTCAAAACAGCCAACCAAGGGTTCCATCAACTCAATGCAAGTAGCTAGACTCACAAACATAAACCCTAGTGCACAATGCTTCCACTACCTCAAACCAGAATTATGCATTCACCAAAACTCTCATCAAGGATAACAATGCATAAGAAGTCTTCAACAAACCAAAAAATAGGATTTACACCCAACCAAAGGAAACCTAGTTGAAAACCTTTTCACTCCAACCTTATTTTAGAAAAACATACACCAATCATACTCATAAGGAAAATGAGCCCATACCTTTTTGGAGTAGAATAAAATCGATCCTTAAAGTTGTCACCACACACAACCCTCAAACTTCCAACCAAGTTAGGGTTAGAACCAAGATAAATGAGCATATATAAAAACTTTCCTTAATACACCTTTTAGCTTCTCTTCTTTAAAAACAACCACCAAAGAAGCCAAAAATACATCAACCAAAACTTACACCTTATATCTCCATTTTTAAATTTAGCATAGCAAAAGACTAATCTCAAAAATACAACCAAAGAAATATCCCCTTATTTCTCCTATGTCTTTTAAACAATGCTAAACAATGCCAAAAATCATATCAAGAAAATAATCACACCTTATATTGGCTGCCCTTGAAGAATCCGAAATTCGTGGCACAAAACACGTTTTAATAAAAACGTGACTAATCCATGCATAGCTCCCTCCGCGGGGATCGAAACGTAGACCTCCACCTACGCAAGGCCCAAATGCAGCCTTCGCTGCCACTAGCCCACAAGGGGCTTACGAAGTCCAAGACGAACTTCCTTCCACATAAACGGTCAAGATTTTCGAAAGCTTTTCAAACCACAAGCTCTCCTCTTTCGCAGTGTAAACAGATCATTCGATCGTAACCAAACCAATTAAATGCCTTCGATTTTCTAAGAGGGTTTAACCTTAGGAACCTTCTCATATTTATAGTCCCTACGTGGACTTTAGAACACGTCGGTTGCAAAGAAAAGTAATTTTGAATTTAATCAAAATTTGCTTTCTAAAGGGTTTAAAAACCCTTAAAGTATTTTTAATAAATTAAAAATAATTTCTCCCTTAATTAATTAAATAATTAATTAATTAAAACCTTGAAGGGTTTTAAATAATAATTAAATAAATAATAAAGAGAACCTCCATTGGTTTTAATGAAAACCATTGCCAATGGAATCTCTCCGGATTCTCTTAAAAAGATTCTCTTGGAATCTTCCACCTTTGAAGCCAAAACATCCTCTTAACATTAATGTCATTTCCTTTTGACATCAATGACAACTCATAGACAAGAAGCTAGGATCTCAAACCCAAAATTACCAATAGTTTCAGCAATTTTGTAAGGAGTGAATTGGTTGTCTAAATATAGTGGAGTGGTAGGATGTGTGGGAGTGATAGGAGGATTATATGGCTTATTGAAATTATTGTATGGTATGACATTCAACATTGGTAATTGTTGTTACGAAGCTTGTTTTATCATGGGTACTTGATTGTAAGCACTTGGTTGTCCTATGGAAGGTAGTTGTCCTATTACAAATCCTTGAGGCATCAACTGTTGTTCTATAGTTAAGGCTTCATTGTATGCCATGGGGAAATTGGTGATCTAAGGTGTTCTTCTCACAAACATGTATGTTAGAGGATCCAATGCTCTGAAGTACATTTGTATAGATGTATTTGCTTGAAGCATATAAGGACTAGTCAACTTGTTATACAATTTATGAAATATGGTATTAAATAGCCTCAAAGGCTCACTTGGCTCTCTCCTAGCTGAGGCAAACTGGTGGTATATAATAGCAGGGTCTATAGGTAACCTAAATTGATTGATAAAAGTTATTTCTAGTCCAATATAATAAGTGATGGAATTAGTTGGTAGGTTGATATACTAGTCGTATTCTAGTTCATCTAAAATGAGGGGAAACATTATACAAGCAACATCTTCATGATCAACTTGTAGTCTAATTAAAACATCCTTGTATGCTTGAATATGCTCTTTGGCTATTCTAGTGCCATCATGTCTATACTTGGTTAAATATCTTTCTATATTTATAGGAATATCATGGGATACCCCAAGAATACTTAATGGACTGCGATGACCACCTAACTAGGTGCAATTCCTGCCATTGATATTATTGGAGAGGTGATAAATGGTACAATGGATTGATATGAAGTGTTAATGGGTGGAATAGTACTTGAATTACTTTTAGACCTTATGGACCTTCTTGGAGGAGAAAGGCTATAGAATTTAGTATTTTCAGAAGCCTTAGACCTAGTGATTATAATTTTTGGTTCCAACTTTGATAATCTAAGAAATATAACATGCAAAGATATATGAAAAGACACAATTTTCAAATTTTATAAGGATAAATCATCATATTCAACAATTATAAAGGCAAAAATTTAACCATAAACATAAAAAACATTCTGGAATTTGTAACAGATCAAAACAAATACAACATATATTGGAGAATTTCAAGTTTTTAAAATTAATTTGAACTTCAATTTTTAAAAATCAAATCAATTACCTTCAGGCCCCCCTTTTAGTGCCAATTCTGTTGAGTGATATATTTGTCCAATTACAAACACATACCCAAATTCAGGATTCATTCAAGATATCCTCTCTTGAAATTAAATACTTGATCTCCCCAAGGTTCGGGTAAGGTAAATTTCACCTGGTTATATACTTATCAAAATATGTAATATAAAAAAAATTGGATGAATTACTCGGCAAAACATATAATTGTTTACAAGGGGTAAATTTAATTAATTTGTTTATCAAAGCTTCAATTTGTTTATCAAAGCTTCAATTTTGATGTTGACTTGTAAAAATGTTTTGGGGCCCCTTTCAAAACTCGCTTTTAATGAAAAAATTTTATCGAACAAAAAAAAAATGATGTTCATGAAATTGTTAAGATATACATTTAACATTAGAGATTACTTTCAGAATATCAATAACCAATAAAATATTTTATATTGTTTTATTTTTTTATTTTTATGTTTTTATACCAAAAATTTAATATTTTTGGAATTATTAAAATATTACAATTGTTGCAATTCTAAAATTTACCAAAAATTAAATTTCAAAAATAAAATATTTAATTAATCAACTCCTATTTTATTCATATTTTAAAGAAAAATAAAAATATAGGGTTAGAAAGAAAAATAAAGAAAACAAACAGGTTACTGTAATTTTTTTAACTTCATCCTGAATCTATTGAAGCAAGTGCTCTGAATTTAACCAATCTTAACTTGATCAACCTTCACACAATCTAGAATTAAGTTGGTGCAATCTTCTAAAGGGAATGAAACAACATACCAGAATTATCTCAAACAAGAACACCATCAACATGCATATATCTCATCAAAACAAACTCTAATTTATTGCATTAACAAAAGATATTCAATTAATACATACTCAAATTTCCTTGCATCAGGCGATTACAATGGATAAACTTCTCAATTCCAGCAACCAGGGAGAAGATCCTCATTGACAACAAAGAACAATCTTAATTTATAAAGTCTTCTTGCTCCAAATAGCCTCTGACCTCTTCTCCTCAGGTCTCAATGATTATTTATAATTTCAAATTTTTAGTTATTCAATTTCATAACTATTTTTGTAATGGGTTCCATTCAGCACTTGTATTACTTGCACCATCAATAACTGTTCAAGTTCGAAAAAAGGCCAACTCCAAATTGATAATATCTATGTCTAATTTTGGATCAATTTTTATTCACGTGAAAATATCATTATCTTCAAAATAACGCATGACCTATACTATGGAATCAATTTCACAAATATGTGAAATAATCGTATTTCCTAAGCCCACATTAAATCACTATATGATCAAATTCATTCACCTGAATATCTTGATACTTCGATCCAGAGTCCATTAGTTGCCACTACTCACGGAAAGCTTAGTATTTTTTTACCTCCTATTTCCTTCAATTGTATCTAGTAACAAAATGGTGCAGAAACATGCAAATTTCAACCGTGCCTAGGTTCCTACTTGGGCATAGCCTTTTACCACCTCTAGAAGACATGAAATATAGATTGGGCTTAGAATCCCATTTTTTTCCTTCGTGAGCCATCTCCAAGGGTTGAATTATAGCGTGTCTATATACTAAGAGTCATCGTGATTTAGCTCTGTCACATACAGGTATATTCTCCATCATTTGGAAAGACATTCATTTCCCTATCTCGGTTCTGTTTCCTCATAACTCCATTCACAAGTGATGCTAGTCCTAATGTTTTATATATAACACTCTCGATGAATTTTATGGTTGTATAGTCATCCTAAGTGATGCTTTTGCCAAACCTTTTGCTCCTTTGAATGAAAAAATGTTCTTCTCTTATCTCTTGAAGATCCTTTGGATAGTCATGAAGATATTTGATAGCCATCATAGAGGTTGTCGCAATCATTTCCTCATGAGCATGAACAATAGCTATTGATAAATCTAGAATTTGATCATCACTAAGCTTATCTTCATAAGACGATCCATCGAGTAGAATTATAATCATATTATTAGAAATATCCTTGGAATAAAAAATGGATGCCTTCGCGAATAAAAAATGGATGCCTTCGCCCTTATTTAAAGAATGGATGCCTTCACCCTTACCTGAAGCCCATGTATGAATAACATTGCATGAATTATGCTATGTTTACCTTGGAGAGCTAGCCTTCCTTTCCAGTCCACTAGTCTTCCAGTGTGTTAGGATGAGTCTTGAGAGATTCATGCTTCTCAAATCCTTTAGCTTTAACCAAAAATCAATAAATAATTATGGTCAATATCATAAATATGGATAAGACTACAAAAGGTGATCGAAAGCTATATGGAAAAATTAAAACCATATCGACCATCATATTTTCCAAAATCCTGGATTTGTCCATCTTACTAGATGAGCTTTTTAAGCATTAAATAACATACATATATTATCGATAATATTTTCTCTCTAGGACTCAACAATCTCCAGTCAAGAGAAAGTAGTCTGTAGGGCCACCTATCACAACATTTACCAACTCTATAAACTGATATGTTTGTTTTGTAGTTATCATAACAATCAAGAGATGAATATGTTGTTATGACTTCAGCTTCTTTGTATTAAAAATAATGTTCGATTATAATTTGTTGATATTAAGTTTCTATCATGAATACATATTACGAACATAAAATTAAAACTATGTGTTGTAGTTTGAAGACTTACATAACATGTACAATTGGTGCAGATTTTAAACCATCAAGGTCAAGTAGGAACAATCATCGAAGTGGTGTTAGGCTATGTGATACTAAATATAAAAGCATTCTAAAGGTTTGAGTCCCCTTCAATATCCTCTGATCTCAGATGTTATGTCCCTAAAAATAAAAATAAAAAAATCCTCAGACGTTGTAGCGGAGATGAAGCAAAGCTTTATTATAGGGTGAGCGATATACGACAAGAACAACGAATTCCAAGCAGAAGCAACAAACAATATGGCAAATCATGAAAAAAAGAAAGCATGCTTCTTTTGTATTTATTTTAGAGTTTATAAGGTCTCATATGGATACGTGGTATGTTTTTTCTATTTTTATTGAAGATATCTAAGTTTAGACTAAGACCTTTTAAAAAAAATTGTGCTTTAATCTAAAATTTTAGCCAAAAAGAATAGACTATTTGGTAGCTACCGAGTGCTTGCCTAGACATATAATTTCAAAACTTTGTAATCCATATTGCAAAATTTCTTTATATAGACTAATCAAAAAAACACTCAATGCAAACAAAATTTCACATTAACCTCAAAATTTCAAGCGGGTCCCCAAATTTAGGTACGTTGTGCAATGGCAATAACATTGAGGACAAGATCAAAAAAGGGGGTACAACAAGGCAATGATAGAGAGGGGGAAGGTGATCAAACTTTGAATTAAATATAGATGGAGGAAGATGAGAACCACTTTGATCAAATAAGGATATTCCTATTGATGAATGATATAATGGCTTGTAACTCGGTACAGACTATAAACACTAGAAAGATAGAAGTCTTATAGCATCTTAGCTTAGAAAATATGAAGATGTTGGCACTACATCTCCACTCTCATGAAGCATTGACATAAGGGGTCAAACATGTATTGTAAGTCCCTCCTTGAAAATTCAATCAGTAAACCATAAAATGTTGGAGGTATATAAGAGGATGTATTTCCCTATTGCAACAATTGAACATAGAATAGAAATGGTGAAACGATTCCACAACCTTTTAAAAACTTTATCCTAGTATTAGTAGGATTAAGGAAAGAGTTGTTGGTGTCAGATAAAGTAGACTTAATTAATATTTCCATTGGGAAATTACCATAGATTAGTGATGCACTTACAAGAGGCCCCTTCTCCATTATCCCAAAAATTTGTTCTTCTTTGTTCTATTTGTCATTTTTTTGAAAACAGGTATACTGCATAATTTTGTGGTAGATCCAAAATCTCAAGTCTCAATCATGTAAATAGAAGTCTATAGAAGTTTGGGTCTAAGCCTAGATACATGGGAACCAAAAGTGTTGTATTTTAGAGGAGAGCAATTAAAAAGAGTGGGAACATTGCACAAGGTACCAATGTTGATATGTGGGCACCTAGACTTAGTTGTGATCCAAGATGTAGAAATAATTTATGTACCCCTATTATTTGGAATACGCTTATACTAGGATTTTCTAAAATAGGTGGAAGGATACGTTACCCAAAAATGTGATCAAATGCTAATCTCATATACCAAGGAAGCCATCATGGTACCAAATCAAGGCTTGCACCCTTTTTGCATTTAGAGCTATAGAAATCAAAATATGAACCTTGTCAAGGAGCCCATGTGAAAAATAAAGGTAGATTTTGGTAGTTCATTAAAAGCATGGTCAACAAAGCCTAAATTTAACCATTTATCCTTTGATTATATATCTCATGATGACTCAATAATTTACTCTCAATTCCAATGGGATATAGAGGGTTGCAATTATCACCACCCTTGGGTAGCAACTTAGAACGTAAAGGCAGAAGAAATAAATACCTGAATTCATCACAAAAGAAACTAATGTATAATTAAAGGGCTAGTAAGACAATATTAGATGCTTGGTTTACCACTCATATCCAAAATACAAAAATTGTAGAGCGAGAGGTTAAATTAGAATGGAATCTTACTAGGGTTAATGACAATTGGGAACCATTGCAAAGTGATCACAAATAATAGCTCAAATTTGGTATCATATGGTCTAGACATTGCAAGTTCATAGGGTAAGCCCACAAAAAAATTAAAAGCTAGACATGGGCATACACATCATCTTTTTGTGTACATAGTTGGCAAGTGAATGAAGTGGTTGATTACAGTTATGATGGGTAAGTAGGGCAAGCCCGTATGAGAGTGCTTGCCTTGGATCACCATGTATATATACATAATATTAATAAGAGAATATCTAGAAGATAGGTTGAGAAAATAATTATATTTTCTAGAGGATCGAGACTTGGGGAGATCAAACGTGTTATCTAACATAACCATCAAAATGTATCACACAGTACCATATTTTACCATTTTATTTTTCCCTTTTAGCTAAGTTTTTCCTTACCTCATTTTTGTTCCCACATTATTGTTTTCTTGACTCTGTAGCCCAATGAACAAAGGCAAATTGTGTATACATGGAAGTCTAATGTGGTATAAATAAGAGACCAAGAACTTGTATATGCAAAGGAAAACATCATCCAATATGCATTATGATACCAAATGAATAAGTAGCACGAGTATGAAACTCAATCGACACGTGAATAGACAACCTAAGAAGTGCTAAAGATTTATGAGATCTAGGAGGAAGTAAGTTTATGGATGTCAGCTGACGAAGTAGCCTCACCTAGCTTGGATCTATATAAATATGAGCATACAAAATAGGAAGCTCTTGGTCTAAAGATTAGTTTGAAGGATCAAACAAAGCTTTTCATGATGAAGTATGAACAATTGAAGAATTCCCTGCTCACATGTGTGAGAAAATGAAAGAAGCGTAAGAAAAGCAAACGATGGCCCATAGATTTTTGGATTGATAGCCTATGGTAATCTATTTTTTCTTGAAACAACCTTGATTGGTAATGGAGTATACTCATGGAGGTACATTTTTGCTATGATTATTCATAACTTGAAATTTTCCCTTCCCCATATTTTATTCTCTTTTCCTAGTCTCTAGTATCTTTTTTGTTTTCTTTACTTTCACCTATGTGCCCATCCCTTCTACCCTTTTTTTTGTTAGAGTATATTACATCATTTGGGTTATGTAAATGTACCACCTTTGGTACATAGCTAGAATAGGAGTTTACTTTAGAGTGAAGTAAGTTAGTTACTTCAAGTATTGTAATAAATGCACAAGTGTCAATGTGCAAGTTGTAAATGTGCATGTAGTCCACATGTACATAAGTCCTAGGTAGAGTAAGGGCCAAGGAATCTATCTTCCTATATAAAGGCCTCATAGTGAGTGTTTTATGAGAGGAAGTGAATATAGAGAGTGTGTGTTATAGTTTAGGAGTATGGTACAATGTAGTCCTTTCATATCTATTCATGGAGTGTTCATGTCCTCCATTATATAGCATTGTACTATTTTCATCACTTTCATTAATGGCATATTTCTGAGTTATTTGTAGATGTTCATATTATTATTTTCTTACATATTATTGTGCCATTAGTTTATAGTTATCTCAGATTAGTTATTTTATATCTTGTGGTTATACTACCTCCCATCAAAATCTAACAGTGGTATCATAGCACATGGTAGATCATATAGAAAATAGGGAGAGCCACAAGTGAGACTAAGAGAAATCCAAAAATCTCATTTACAAAATTTTTGAGATTACATTTGGCTAGAGTCTTTCCACAGGGTTATAGGAAAACTCGTGAAGACTAGGACTCAATGTGGATTCCACTAGATTGACAAATCAACTAGTGAAGATTAGTCATCTCTAGATTTAATAGTTCTTACATTCTAGCTTCTAACATCTTGTTGTAGGGAAAAGGAGATTCAAGAGAGTCAAGAAGCTTCCTACATAGAGCTAGGAAGAACATATTTGTTAGAATATTTCCAGCACTTGCAACAACAAGTAGAAGACTAAATATTTTAGAGACCTGAGAAAAGGTCCCATTACTAGATATTGCAGACCTATAGATTGTAGAAGAAGAAAAGGCCATAGTAGCCTTACAATTGATTCAAGAGACTCTTGAGAAGAGTCCAGAAGAATATTGGAGGTTGGTGATCTCCATTAAATACTGTAAACAACAAATTAAATAAATCAACCTAAAGAAGTTGAAGAGACCCTTAGAAGGTCCAGTTACAAAACTTATAGTTCTAGAAGATTGGAGGTTGGTGATCTCCATTAAAGCCTACATATTGTAGAAGTAAAGAAGGACCAACAAGGTCCTATTCCAGAATTCTAGTAGCAATAAATTTTAGAGATCCGAGAGGAAGATCTCATTACCAACACTTCCATAGAAGAAGGTTGAAGGAAAGGTCTCATTTGGAAGACCAAAGAAGCTATGATATTGAAGACCTTGGTGAGGTCTCAAGGAGAAACAAGGAGAAGGCTTGGAGAGCCTTAGTTCAGAATTCATAGAAGGCCATTAAAGGAGTTCCTAGGAGAACTCATTGGAGAAATCTACCAACAAGGAGAAGTTACTAATAGAGCATAATTTGAGACAATCCCAGAGGAGATTGTTGAAAGACCTCAAGACATTCAAATTCTTGAGAAGAAGGTCGAGATTGAAGTCAGAATTTGACAAGGAGGTTGAAGGAGATAGGAGCCTAACTTTACTACCAAACCTGAAAGGTTTGAAGATTTTCATTGAAGGCTAGAAGGCTCATTCAGAGATAGGGGTTTGCTGAATCTTCAATATAATACTGAAGGGTTCTTGAAGGAAAAACTCAGCTATGATTTTGGGGAATTCCCTACCAAATTTTTGAGTTTCAAGGATAAATTTTCAGTATAGAAATTGACTACGAGAGAGCAGCAATCAAGACAACATTACTAGTTGTAGAACTTCAGATCTATAGAGAGCATTCTAAAGGAGAATCAAAACCACCATACTACAGTTTCAAGCAGCAAGATAGAGGAGTTACTAAGCTATGAATTGGTGAGTTAAGGAGTTGTTACGGACAACCAAGAAGAGCTGCAAGATCATCAAGTCAAGGGTAGCAATTTGGTGAATCAAATCACCAAGACATCCACCATCTTCAGGAGTTATTAAAGGTAAGCAACTTGGGTGCAAAAGGTTCATTAGTTGAACTTTAAAACTATGGTTTATTAAGAGATTCATTAAGCACCATATTAAAGTTAAAGTTGCAAGGAGTGGATTCATTTTAAAGTCTTCAAAGGGAGTGCAAAAGTCAAGTCAATACCTGCACATTAAAATAGGAGTTAGATATATTTTGAAAGAAAATTATCATCTTCCTATTATCTAGTTACAACAAAGAAGACTACATTAATTTATAGATATTATAGTTCTCTACAAGGAGCAATTACTAAGTGCATATTTCAAGTTCATTTGAAGGAGTAATAAGGTGAGATTAATATTGCACTATACTAGTTGTTCTTTAGATGCACTAAGTACTTTTAGATTTCAGTGAAAATTAGTGCATACTTCGAGTTACCTTGAGAGTTCATTATTACTGCACTATATTTTAGTTAAAGTGAACAATAGTGCAAAGTTAAACCTCTTGAATAGCACATTAGTTGCATACTTGGATTCATTCTTACTAAGTTATCCAAGTGCAAAAATTAGAGGTTAGTGTTGTCTAGTAAGGAAGGCAACATAATTATCTCTCAAGAAGTTACCTTATCAAAGAAGTTAGAGAGCTTGGAAAAGGAGACTTTCAATCCAAAAACTTGGTGCAAGTTAAGGTACACTATCTTAACTATTACAACTATATTTATAGTGAGAAAGGAGCACCATTCTTATCCTTTAAACAACAATAGAAGGACAAAATTTATTGCCACTAAAAGGCATTACAATGACCAACATTATACAATCATCAAGCGGCCACAACATCAATGTCAAGGGGGTAGATATCAAGGTAGAGAAATCGAGCCATCAAAAAGGCTCATAAGTTGGTTTTCAAAGGTGTATAGAAACACCAGATCAATGCCTACATAATAAGAGCCTACAACACATAAAGGGAGGTATAGCACTCATTGTAAGGTAGATAGCTCTAAGGATAACTAAACATAGATTACGTAAAATCAAGAGGTGGATAAGGGATACATTACCCAACTAATTACTTGGACAAACTACCAGCTAAAGCTATCAAAATCCATCATCGATTGGAGATGAATCACCAGCTAGGAAAAGAGTGATCATAGCAACCAAGAGCGACCATCGATTGAAGCCATATCATCTGCCAAAAGGGCAGTGTTGGAGCATCCTAGAAATACCATAGTTGGAGCCAACCTTGAGGAGAATATCATCATCATTTTCTGGAAAATGCACAAGCTTGCACTCATTGGCAAGAAGGAGAAAAGCGTTGAAGCTAAGATTGCACAGCTTGCACCCATTGGAGAAGAAATACTGAAGGATAAGGAGATGTTGAAGATGTCCTCACATGCAAGTGCCACTTGGTGGATCAAAAGAGAGTGTTACATAACACCTGTGCAGGGAGAGAGCATCTAAAATAGACATAACACTCATCTTGGAAGCGTTAAAGGTATCTTTCGAAGGAGTGAAAGGTGTAATAATAATTTCAGCCAAATGAGAGCATTGAAGACTCATTGACCAATGTTCGAAGAGACTATAATGTCTATCTACCATCCTCATATTCGAGCAATGTATACACCAAGTGTCGAGAGCATCAACATATTGCAAGGAGGAATGAGCATTGAAAGAACCTAATGTAACTCCCAAGTGACACTTGTCCAATGTCGAAAGGTATCCACGCTATTTAAAGCACCTAAACTCAAGGAGGAGAAAGCATATCCATAACAAGCAGGAAAGAGTATCCATACATAGTGAAAGAGGAGCGAACAACATTAAAGGACCGAAGTCAAGGCTTCCAAAAAGGGTCAAAGCAACATTAAAGACTCGCTACCATTGTCATACGTCTACCATTGAAGGAGAGCAATGCACAGTAAGACAATGTCCAACATTCACTATTTAGGAGTTGGAGCATTATAAAGGTAAGGGTTTTACCTTAATCAAATTGCTTTCATTAAGGAGTTATAAGGAGTATAGTATAAGGTTGAAACTCTTCTATTATTTACTTTGGAAATAATAGCAAAATCAACCATACATTTGAAAGCAAATTTAAAGGAGACTTATATACTTAAATAGTTTAATATTTGCAATTAAATACCATAGGAGATATAAGGGTTTCTACTTGGAAAATTAAAACTCTATTATTGCAAATATTATTGTTTTCTAATATTCCAAATTAGGGAGTTATAAGGAATACTACACCAAAATAAATTATTGGAATTTAGAAACATTAAACTATTGGATATTAAGGGCTATAAAAGGAAGTTCATCATTTACTTAAAAGGAGTTGGAATTATATACTTACACTTGTCTCATACTCATACTAAAGGGACAAAAGAAATCCAACCATAGAGAACTTCAAATTAAGTGCATAGTTCATTAGGAGAGATAAGGTGAAATAAAATTTGATTATTGTTATTTACAAAACATTACAAAATCAACTCAAAAGGTGAACTATTACTTACTAAGCACTTTATTAAGCTTATAGCTTATTCTAAACCACTAGGGAGACATAAGGAATCCATCAAGGATCATCATGACAACAAATAAATTCATTCTTATAGAATCTCAACTACTTAAAGGTCCAAATTACTCCTCATGGAAAAACAAAGTGAGGGCAATTCTAATAGTTGAGAAGCTTTGGGAGATAGTCAAAGGAATAACTACTAAACCTAATTCAGGTGATACAGAGATCCAGAAGTTTGAAGAGAGTGATGCAAAAGCATTAATGATAATAACTTTTGCCATCACAAATGAAATACAACCTTACATCAGTTCAGCAGGAACATCTACAGAAGCTTGGAAAACCCTAGAGAAAATATTTGAAGGGAAAAATAAAGCTACTATCCTAAATCTTCAAACTCAATTACATTCCTTGAAAATGAATAGTGGAGAAAATATAGAACTATTCCTAAGGAAGGTAGCAGACATTAAGGGAAAATTATTAACCTTAGGAGAAAAAGTTGAAGATAAATTCCTTGTTCAAGTAACCATGAGAGCACTTCCAGATAGCTACAAGCATCTAGTTACATCTTTACAGGTTCTAAGTAAAGATACATCATTTGATGAGCTAATCAATATTCTTCAAGAATATGAGGTGGATAATACAGTGAAGGATGAAATGACTAACAATGCATTGGTTTCAAAAGATACTTCATAGGGAAATGTTGCCTCATCATCAAAAGGATGAAGACCATGGAATAATCAATATTGTCATGTATGTAGGAGAAAAGGTCATAGTACTAATTACTATAGATTCAATCCCAAAAACTAGAATCAAGGAAATCAGATAAACCATGGAAGCCAACCAAATAGGGTATTCCAACCAAGGCAATATCAAGCTCAAAATAATCCTCATCAACAATAGTTTCAATGACCATACAATTATCCTCAATTGGAATATCGAGAAGGAAATTAGAAGGGACACATAGCTCAAAGAATTCAAGAAATTGAAGAACTAGAAGATCCTATGGATGATCATGAAGTCAAAGCTCTCTCAACAAAGATAGTATTTTATGAAGACACTAACTACTCACTTGAGAAAAGGTCATAGTACTAATTACTGCAAATTCAATCCTCGAAACTAGAATCAAGAAAATTAGATAAACCATGGAATTCAACCAAATAGGGTATTCCAACCAAGGTAATATCAATATCAAAATAATCCTCATCAACAATAGTTTCAACGACCATACAATTATCCTCAATTGGAATATCGAGAAGGAAATCAGAAGGGACACATATCTCAAATAATTCAAGAAATTGAAGAACTAGAAGATCCTACAGATGATCATGAAGTCAAAGCTCTCTCAAAAATGATAGTATTTTATGAAGATACTAACTACTCACTTGAACAAGACATGGAGAAAAGGTCATATACTATTACAAATTAATCTGAAACTAGAATAAGAAAATTAGTAAACCATGAATTCAACCAAATAGTTTAACAAGGTATTAATTAAATATTTAACATGTTTAAGACTAATTTTATGGAATATAGAAGAAATAAGGAATTTAAATATAAATGAATGGGTATGAATTAAAGTTAAAAAATGATAGTATTTTATGAAGACACTAACTACTCACTTGAACAAGACACAAACAACAGAGAAGGAGAACTCAAACTCCAGTACTAGATAAAATATCCATATTGAAGACTAAAGTCTTCAATACCCAAATAATAAAATACAAGGGATGTTAGAGTATATTACATCATTTGGGTTATGTAAATATACCACCTTTGGTACATATCTAGAATAGGAGTTTACTTTAGAGTGAAGTAAGTTAGTTACTTCAAGTATTGTAATAAATGCACAAGTGTCAATGTGCAAGTTGTAAATGTGCATGCAGTCCACATGTACATAAGTCCTAGGTAGAGTAAGGGCCAAGGAATCTATATTCCTATATAAAGGCCTCATAGTGAGTGTTTTATGAGAGGAAGTGAATATAGAGAGTGTGTGTTATAGATTAGGAGTATGATACAATGTAGTCCTTTCATATCTGTTCATGGAGTGTTCATGTCCTCCATTATATAGCATTGTACTATTTTTATCACTTTCATTAATGGCATATTTTTGAGTTATTTGCAGATGTTTATCTTATTATTTTCCTGCATATTATTGTGCCATTAGTTTATAGTTATCTCATATTAGTTATTTTACATCTTGTGGTTATACTACCTCCCATCAAAATCTAACAGTTTCTATGGATTTTCATACAATGTTTTGTCCCTATCCTTTTTTCATCTTCGTCTCCCTTTTTGGTTTTTAGTAATCCTTTTCATCCTACGACCATTATCATTTTTTTTCTCCTTTATTAAAACTCCCTTCACTCAACTTACCTTTTTGTCCTTTCTTATTCCAACTAGAGATTTCCCCGTGTTTTCTCTAATATGAAGTTGTCTAGGTTATGAAACTTTGCAAGCAAAGTTCCCTTGTGAGTTGCCAGGAATGTGGGTGCTTTTTGTGTTTTTCTCACCCACTTATCATTTTTCATAATGAGATGATCAAAAGTTGCAAATAACAATGTTTGGGCAAGTATGGTAGTGGTTGGTTGTACCTTATCTAAGTGGCCAAAAAATGCGAGTAGAATCATTTGTAGATAAGTGTGAAATTTGCATGAAGTGGAGAAACAAGTGTGACATCACGACATGTCTCCATGTCGTGGTTGTTGAAGCTCATGGAAATTTAAGTGGAGAATCATATTTGACATCACAACATATATCCATGTCACAATCACTGGAGTACACCAAGCTATTATGACAAAAAATATCATGATATCGTGACACGCCCCCTCGTCATGATCATCGAAGTTCGAGTAGTTCAAAGATAGGGATAGAGGCATGATATCATGACATGTTGGAAATACTTAAAGGTAAATAAATAACATGATATATTTTTATATCATGGTTGCAAGGGTTTGAAATACTATAAGTGTAAAAAGTGTTGCTAAATTGTGATGTCTGCTCGTTGTAATTGAAAGAACCTAAAAAGAGGCTCAAGACAAGAAACGTCATGACATCATGATATGTCTCCATGTCACGGTCACAAGAGCTCAAGAAAATCTAAGTGGAAAACCAAATGCGATATCATGACATGTCTATAGGTCACGGTCACAAAAACTTAGAAGGCCCCAGAGGAGAAATAAAGATACAACATCACGATATTTATCCATATCGTAGTCGCTAGAGCTCATAGAGCTCAAAGGGTAGAAAAGTTTCATAATATTTTGACTTGTATCAAAGTTGTGGCCACAAAGGTTGGGAAGGCTTAAAGGTATGAAATGAAGCATGGCATCGCAACATGTCTCTACATTATGACCACAACAATTTGCAAGCAATAGAATATTTAGCAAGGTCTCAACCTGCCATGTCCATTACAGATCCACGGTGGAGATTAATTTAAGAACAAAGGATGGGCTAAATTTAAGCTCATCCCCACTATTTTCCCACATGCAAAAAATAGTTGATCAGCAACCATAAACCAAGCATGTTGTCCCGTATCATATCAATGGTACTGCATGGCATCTTGCCAGCCTTGTCATCTAACCTTTTGTTGTAACAATTTTTAGAGAAAACTTTTTTGTATTTTTTCTAAATATTGAGCCATAGAAAGGTTATAAATAATAGTAATGGTCACTTATGAAAGAGTTGGATCTTATGCGTTTACAAGTTGTATGTATGAAGAACCTTAGAAAGAGAAATACAACTTAGGCTTTTGTTTGACCTCTGGTTCATCATTGTGCAGAACATGTATGTATGAGTGGATGTTTATTTTTGTTATAGTTGGATAAACATGTATGGCATTAATTCTATTTTTTGGACTTCTACATATACTCGTTCTCTAGTTCTAGAATTTACCATTTGTTGATTAAAAACTGATTAAGGATATTGCTCTACATTTTGTAAAATTGGTTGGTCTATTAGGCGGTATGAGCGTTTGCTCTATTTTCATGATATTATGTATTTCTTGATGTTGCTTAATCTGTACCACTTCAAGTTCTAGCTTTAGTTGCATTTATTTATTTTTCACCTTTTTTCCCTTCATTATAGATTTTAGCTAGTTAGAACCCTACAAGAGCCAACCTTCTCTAGAGATTGATCTTGTTAAGCTTTATAGCTTGATCGTTAATTCGATGTTGGCCAAGTCTTGGGTGCATATTTTACCTTAGGCAGATTTTGGACCAATAAGTACCAATCTTGATCATCCATCCATCCAAGTGAAATCTTGATTGATGGTGGTCTTTGATGATGCCAAGCTGCCATTATGCCACTTGAATATCTATCACTGCTCTATTGGATCTATGCTTCTACTACTTTACTTTGGTATTTCAAATGGTTGGTCCTATTATTCTTCGATGCTATTGCATCCCTTTGAAATCCAGAATCACTATGTTTTTTTTGCCAAACATTGCCATACTTGATGCCTTTTTTACTCAATATAGATCCATAATAATATTGTCTCCCTAAGCCATACCTCCAAGGTTGTTATTGGTCAAGGTGGTTTGGGTGGAGATTTTTGGATTTTTAAAGCCTTTACTACCAGAAAATATCATAGTTTATATAACAAAGGTCCCAAATATAAAATAGCCACAATAATAAAGGTCAAGATAATAATTTGAGTAAATTAATATGTATATCAAGGCTTATAATAAATCAAATAACATTCATTTATATACTAAAATATGAATGTAAATATCTTGAATCATTCATGAACTATGCATGAAGAACAACTTACAATATTAAATGCTCAAAATGTATACAAACTTTATTACTCCTCTTTTTGTTACAACTTTTAATTATCAATCCTTGATTCTTGACTAAATTTATTGAATTGCATGTAGCATTATATCCATAATACAATAATAGTGATGTGACTCTTCAAGTACTTGACTATTAATCTCCATATGCCAAGTCTTATGACTCTTGGCTTATCAACTTGCCACTTGCATACTTGATGAACACTTGATTCTATAAACTTGCACACTTGACTCTTGCACTTCTACATGCAATCCTAATATAGGACACTTGTGCACATCCTCACATTACATATTTGCACTCTTACATACAAGACACTTGTGCACATTCACTCAACCTACACTTGCACTCTAACTTACATGACATGTGCATTTCCTGCACATTGCACTTTCACATGACACTTGTGCATTTCTTGCACATTCACACTTACATAAAAGGGGAAATATAACTCACACTCTAAACTATAGACTCAACCCTAATCTATTACATATTTACAAATTTACCATGAAGGTACCATGGGGGTACATTAGCATATACCAAATAATGTGATATTTCTCAACAACGATATGCTACATTAAAATTCGATTTCTCTTGATTCTTTACCTTTTTGTTTATCTATTTTACATTCATCCTTATGATATTCTCTCTTATGCACTTTTTTTGGTGTGTCCTTATGTTAGAACTCAATGATTCGATATTTTACATTATAAAATGATAGATATTTAAAAGTATAGAATACCTATTTTAGGCATAGCAAACCGCTAACTAAACTTGCAACTACCCTTGTCCTATAGTGCATGCATAGACTTTGTATCGGGTCATTATACCACTTGCCTTTTCACATGGGCTATGATGAAATAACTTCTAATAGACTCTCCTTATTACATCATATTCATAGCTTCATCTCTAGCTTATGATAAAAAATAATGTCTAGGATGATGTTAGAATCTATAGATTTGGGAGAGAAACTCCCCCATTAATGTAGACTTTTGGCTTTGATGCTTACGAGTGTCAAGTTCTAACACATTTATTATAATTATTCATACAATAATTTCTATTACTTATAAAATTCAATGCATGAATTATGTGTTTCCACCAATGCCTTCATGAGGAGGATCTTCATCAAATATCAGTTGTTGATGAGATCAAATGCTCTCTTGCCAGGTAGACTTATTGCCAAATTTTGTCTTGATTAGTGTCTTCTACTATGGTGAGGTCATTCACCTCTTGAATTTTCTTCTTAATCATGGTTTCATTCATTTTATTAAGCCTTTACTTGTGATACATGATGTATTTGTGCTTTCTTTTATTTATGGTATGATGTGCTACCATACATCCTATGTCAAATTATTGAATTGACTAGTCACCAATAGTTTTTGTGTGTTGTCATATCTTTTGCATGGACCAGTTTTCATTTTATGTTTTGATCATAACTTGATCCAATAAGATCAATTACCTTATGTTTATTCCTTGTCTTGGCATTGTTCATATATAGAAGATGTTTGTGTCAAGTGATGTATTCATGTTTTCTTTGGTGTGCTATAGATGTTTTAATCTTAAATGCTTGATGCATTGATTCCTTATTCTCATTGCTAAATGCTTCTTCAATTTCTTCTACAGATGATGAAGAATCACATTTAGAATGTACATCTTCGTTCTTGTGCACTTGAATCTATTTCATTTGAAGATGAGTATTCACCTTGTTCTCTCATTGTTTGGAGTAATGAATTGATATAATATTTCTCGTATAAAACTTTGGATGATTTGAATGGATCCAATTTTCTTGACCTATCATTTGTTTGGTTGCTTCGAAGTCGTACCAAACATTTTTATTTTATCTTTGTCGTGTTTGTGCAACAAACACAATTTTTTTTTTTGTGGAAAACATCCCAAAAGGGATGCCACTTTCGGGTAAGACCCAAGGAGGCAGGGGTATCCATTCCACCAAAAATGCCCGGGACTCGGACCTGGCCTACCACCTTTGACATACTCAAGGAGCAAACAAACACACAAAACCAATTTAAAAATAAGTAAATAACAACAAAAATAATAAAATAAAATAAAAAACATGCTCCTTGAGTGTGTCAAAAACAAAAGCACAACCAAACACGCACAATAAGATAAAAGAAACCACAACACAAACCACATAGAAAAACACAAGAACCACATAACAAAACACAAACAAGACAAAAACAACAGAACACTACAAAGACATAACCCAAAAAAAAACATGAAAAATAAACACAACCAAAACCTAAAAAATTAAAAAAATAAAAATAAAAAACAACCAACAACGAGACAATAAACAAAAACAAAAAACATAGAAAACACTCACACATAAAAACACGAAATAACACAAACAAAGAGAAACCCAAGAACAAGAACGAAAAAAACACAAGAACAATAACAAAAAACATAAAAAAAAAACAAAACAACAAAAACACAAGAACAACAAAAAACAACACAAAGAACACAAAAACAAAACAAAATAAAAAAACCCACCCACCTTAAAAAACTAAACAAAAAAAACAAAAAAGAAAAAAGAAATAAAAAATGAACAAAACAATGACCTATCTAGACCGAGAAGACTATTAAGGCAAGAATCAACAGAGGAAACAAAATAAAGAATAGAATGAGCTAGGGAACTAAAAAAAAATGAATGAACCAAAGAGAAGCAAAAAAAAAAACAAGAAGAAACTAGGTACCTTCGAACTGGAGCCATCCAAAGAAATGATAGAAAGAAGAGCTTCCCTAATTTGAGAAGCCCACCATATAGGAGGGTGGCCATAACAAGTAAGATCACCTTTGTCCAAAGCCCAATTAGCTAAAGCATCAGCACTCTTGTTTTGATCTCTGACCACATGATTGTAATCAACTTTCAAAAATCCCATCTGGATTAACTGAATCTTCTCAATAATTCTTTTTATTCTCCAATCCACCTTATGATTCTTAGAAGGATTCTTCAAGAGATTAATCATAAGTTGAGAGTCAGACTCAACTAACACCTTTTCCCATCCAACCTTAGTAGCCTCCTGAAGGCCTCTGAGGATACCATACCCCTCAGCAAGGTTATTGGAAAGAATACCCAAATTCTCAGCAAAAGTAAAAACCAGGGAGCCATCTGAAAGTCTACCAATTCCTCCCACCTTGGCTTTTCCAGGGTTCCCTCTAGAGGCTCCATCAGTATTGACTTTTCCAAAATCCTTAGGAGGAGGTTGCCAATTTCTATTCCTATCCATCTTACTAATACTCACATTCCCTTTAAGTTGGTTGCCCTTAGAAGGTTTAATATTCAATCTTTGCATCACTTGATCCCATCTTTGGTGGGAGTTTTGGGGGTGATTAAGGAGATGATGGACTGATTCAACTAAGTTGGCTATGGTCTTTTGCCAAATATAGTGAATATCCTTCCTATCTTGATTAAAAATTTGGTTGTTCCTTTCATTCCAAATATTCCAAAGAAGAATGGTAGAACCCATCCAAACTAACTGCCTAATAAAATGATCAACACCCTCTTGATTAGGCCAATCCCTCCAAAGTTGTTCAAAAGTAAAAAAATTGGACCACTTGTAAGCCAAGTAAAGTGGCCATTCTCCTCCATAGCTCGAGAGGCTAAAGTACACTCAATAAAAATATGGTTGATATTTTCTACATTCTCTTCACACATTTCACATCTAAAAGGGCCATGAAAACCACGCTTCATAAGTTGCTCACCAGTAAGCACCCTACGATGCAATAAAAGCCAATTAAAGAACCTCACCTTAGGCCAGAGCTTTTGAGCCCACAATCGAGAAAATATGTCGAGAAGAATGGTTGGGATTATTATGGCATAAGGTCAAATAACCTTGAGCAACTGAATACTCACCCTTAGTAGTGTTGTTCCATCCAAAACAATATTTTTCATGGGACCAAGAGAGGGATCTCATATGAAGGATGCCTTGGATATCTTGTCTTTGCCTTTCTGGGATTTGAATAGGCCGAGTCCTCAATAGGGATCCAATATCTACCAACCTTTGAATTACCAGTATGGTACCGACAGTAATTAGCCACCTTTATCCAATTAGCTCGGTGAAGCTCCTCCATCCAAGGCCTCCAATCGGGAAACTGAGTTATCAAAGGCTTGTGACCATCCCAAGAATCTATCCAAAATTTTGCATGTTGACCATTATGAATGATCCAAAATAATTTTTTCTTTATCAAATCCTCACCAGTCTTAAGAACTGCTAAAATGGGAGAACCTTTGGTAGGAAGTTGATAGCGAACAAGGTCTTCAGGACTTTTGTTCTCAGCATATTTAGCACGGAGATTATTGGCCCAAAGAGCATTGGGGTTATGCAACATCCTCCAATATAATTTAGCAGCTAAAGCTTTGTTGTTATTAATTGAAGACCGTAATCCTAACCCCCCTTCACTCTTAGGAAGACATAAAGTATCCCATTTCACCAAGGCCCATTTTCTTTTCTCCTTAGTACCACTCCAAAGGAAACGATGACTGATTTGATCCAATTCTCGAAGAACAACCTTTGGGATATTCAAAATGGAAGAAACATAAATAGGAATAGCTTGAAGGACTGATTTTACCAAGGTGATTCTACCCCCAGGAAGAAAGCCACTTGTTGGTCCACTTTCCAATTTTCTTCTTGACTTTGTCCAACAACCAATTCCAATATTTATTTTTCTGCCTTTGAATATTTATGGGAATACCTAAATAAGTGATTGGAAGAGAGGTCTTCTTATATCTTAGTTTATCCAAGACCATGGATTCCTGTCTAGCAGAAGCAGTGAAAGAAAATAACTTTAGATTTGTCTTCATTGATCAACTGCCTAGTAGCCTTAGAAAAACAGCTAATGATTTGCTTAATATTAGAAGCTTCCTTAACTGTAGCTTTACCTAAAAGAGTAGAGTCATCCACAAATTGAAGATGAGAGATAGGTCTAGCTCCATGAGCAATGGTAACTCCCTCAAGGGTTTTTTTTTCCCTCTTTTTGGTTATAGTCCTACCCAAGCATTCAGCAAGAATGATGAATAAATAAGGGGATAGCGGGTCACCTTGCCTAATACCTCTAGAAGCTGGAAAATACTGAGAAGGCCTGCCATTGATAAGAACTAAGTAGGAAACTGAAGAGATACATCCCATAATCCAATCCATCCAATCCTTAGAGAAACCAAATTGCCTCAAAACTTTGATAAGGAAGTGCCAATCCACTCTGTCATAAGCTTTGGATAAGTCTAACCGAATGAACATGGAAGGAGAATTTTGCATATCCATGGAATGGATGGCTTCTTGAGCAAGAACTATCTCATCTACTATTTGACGTCCTTCCACATAACCCCCTTGCTCTGGGAAATAATCTTATGCAAAAGAGGCTTCAACCTTTACTGCCATGATTTTAGTAATGATTTTGAGAAGAACATTACATAAAGCAATAGGTCTAAAAGCTGAGATATGATCAACCTCTTGAGCTTTTGGAACAAGAGTAATATAAGTTTTATTGATAACCTTCAAAATTTCTTTGGCTTTCCTGGCTTCTTCCACCACCTCTAATAAATCAACATGAAGGATATCCCAGAACTCTTGGTAGAACTCAATAGGAAAACCATCGGGACCTAGGGTTTTCCCTTTTTGCATTTTAAAAACTACTTGTTGAAGCTCATTGATAGTAATAGGAGCAGTCAAAATAGAGTTCTCCTCGAAGTGATAAGAGAAGGGATTGCTTGAAGAACATTATATTGTGAAGTTGAGTCAAGGGGAGTAGCAGCAAAAATATTGGAAAAGTAATCAACAACAATAGAGTTCATGCCATCCCAAGTATAAACAACATCTCCAGAATCTGATTTTAAGGAAGAAATAAAGTTGTGAGATCTTCGAGCTAGAAGAGATTTGTGGAAGAAATTTGTGTTTCGATCTCCTTCTTTGAGCCATTGAATTCTAGATTTTTGCTTCCATAAGATTTCTTCTCTTTTTTCCCATTCCTCTAAGCCGAGTTGTGAGTTTAATTTCATCTGCACTTCTCTTCTCTGTGAGGCCATCTAAACGGATTTTCTTATTCAAATTTTCAAGATGAGCAATAACTTCATGTTTTTTTTATGAACATCCCCAAACTCTTTTCGAGTTCCAAGTCTTGATTTTGGATTTAATGTATTGCAGTATTTTGGCAAAACAGAACATCTTAGTCCCATGCCTAGGTTTACCTTCCTTCCACCATTGTTGCACATGAGGTCTGAAGGAAATGTCTCTAAGCCACATTAATTGAAAATGAAAAGGAGAGAAACTCACATTGGTTTTCCACATTTCCACCATGACTGGCCAATGATCCGAACCAGCATTATTAAGAGTCTTCACTTTAGGAATGTGACCATGGATTAAGAAATTTTCAGAGAGCAAAAACCTATCCAATCTCTCCATTATACAAGCTAAGCCTTGCCTTCTGTTAGACCAAGTCATAAGGCCATTATCTGGTTGGATATCCACAAGATGGAGGTTTGCAATATATTCGCTCATGAGGTCAGTGCTTTTGTCCAAATTTCTATTTCCCCCCCTTTTCTCATCTAGAGAGAGGATGGTATTGAAATCTCCTCCGATCAAGATCCAAGATTTAGGAAAATGAGAGATAATATGAGTAATATCCTTCCACTGTCTTCTTTTTTCCTCCAAAGAATTCGAGCATAAACAATAATGTAGAGCATAATCTGGTTGGAATGTCTACTTTGAATAGCTATAGCCAACAAACCCCAACTGCCAATCATATGGTGAATAACTACCTCTTTTGGATCCCAAAGACAAGCAATGCCACCCGAAGTCCCTTGGGAACTGAGGGAAACCACTTTTCCAGCTGGCCAAATTTTATTGGCAATTAAGTCCATATCCTCCATTGACATCTTTGTTTCTTGAAGGAAAACAAGATGTGGATGATTTATCTGAATCATTCTTCTAATTTCATTTTGTTTTGAAAGACTCCCTTTGAGTCCTCTAATATTCCAAGTGATGATCTTCATTAATACCGGGGCTAAAAAATTTGGGAAGGGCATTAATCTTACCTTCCTCTACAAGCTTTTCACCTTCTTTTACCATATGATATTGATTGGTCTTGCGACCTACTTTTTGATTAGAATCCATCTTCAATTTTTTTTCCCTGTTTCTTGACTTATTCCAATTGAATGTGAGATGGCTTCTAACCTTGAAGAATGCTCGTACACAGCCAAAATTTTACTAGATGGTTCAACGGAGTCTATATTGGGACCTGCATTATTTGAAGTTTTGACATTTGAAATATTGTTTTTCTTGTGTAAATTTTCTCCTTTTTTTTTGTTGAAAACCTTTGATTTGTTGGTTTGTCTCTGAGTTCTTCCCTTCATATTTAAATTGTGTTTCTAAGATTTTAGTTTCCATTATTTCCTCTTCCTCACTTGGGACATCATTTGTGGAAAGGATTTCAAACATATTAGCAGATGACTTTGATTGATCCTTCATAACTGGTTTTTTTTTAGTGTTCTTCTTCTTAGGTATTTGGAAACCTGCTTGAGTTTATATCTTCTTTCTTTTGATCGGGAATTTTATTTGGGCAAGCATCGGCCAAATGACCATATTCATGGCAAATTCTACAACGAAAAGGAATGTTCTCATAGTCCACTACTTGCTCCCAAGTGTCTTCCCCAAATTGTAATGTGATCTTTTTAGGTAGGGGTTTGTCAAAATCCATTAAAACACAAATCCGAGCATAAATAATATGTTCAAAATTTTGAGTACAATCAGGAGTCATCATAAAAGTTCCTAAAGAGTTTCCAATTGAAGAAAAAATAGTAGGATTCCAAAATTCAATAGGGAGGCCAAAGAGTCTAACCCACACGGGAGCTATAGAAGGCATCTCTTCTTCGGCTTTAAATTTAGTATGCCGGGGCTTCATGAAAAGCCCTGCCCTTCCAAAAAACCAAGGACCCCCTTGAAAATTTTTCTCTCTATCTTCATTATTAGCAAATAAAACAAGAAAATAACCATTTGGATAAATAGAGATTTGTAACTCACCTTTAGTTTTCTAGCTTTTTGCAGCCCGGACTTTGAAAGCAGATAGACTCGGACGAAAACCCACGAACCGACAAATTAGTCCTCTTTTTTCCAAATCTTCAATGCCAGTCTGAATGTTACCCATATCAAGCTTAACAATAGGAGTTCCATCAGTTGCTTTAAGACATCCTGACTCCATTTTCTTGGGATCAATCTTAGGCATTCTTAGAGGTTTATGGGAAGCCCTAATATTGATATTAGCATTGGGCTGAGGTCTGTCCACCACGAAGGGCATCCCTAAAATTCATTTTTGGGACTGAGTCTTCGAAATTCTTACCCTTGATAGGGGTTTTCATAGTAGAATTATTTTGTGGGTGCACCTTAGCACCAGATTCACTTGAGATATGAGCCATTTTTTGATCAACTTCTTGAAACTTGTTTCGTGATCTCTTTAATCCTTGCCCTAGACGTCGTGGAAAGGTATGGTTTTCACTTTTCTTTTGTGCAGCAAATTGGAAGTCGTTGTCACTCAAGTTCACAGTATGATCTATTGAAAGACAAATTTCTAACCCATATTGTATCCCCTGCAACATTTCTTGCTAAAATATTGAGCATAAACCACAAAAATATTGGCCGCTAGGGCCCGAAGGCCCTAAAAACCAACCTCTGGAGCTGCTTGCACTCAACCCAGATGAAACCCTCGCATAGCCGCTTGCCAAATATGTCGTTCACACATAGGGATGCGCTAGGATATGTGTTGCTCCAAATGATATGAAAATTGGTGGAGACGTTCTAGGGTTTTTCAGGCATCTACCCTCAAAATTTCAGCTCAATCCGAGTCCGGATGAGTGAGATATGGCCAAAATGAGTTCGGCAGTTTGGGAAATCCTTTGATATGAGAGAAAGAGGAAGGAAATAAAGGTGACAGGAGTAAGAGCAGCATGTCGAAGGAGCAGCACAAGAAAATAGCTGTGATATCTCCTCCTCATCTTGAAGGTTAGTGTCTTCTTGGATATATAAATATAGTTTTATTCTATTTCTTGAGCATTATTTTTTGCAATAATAACTTCTTCCGTGCAATAAACACATGTTCTTCTTCTTCTTCTTCTTGATTTTTTTCTTCTTCTTTAACTTGATTTTTCTTGTCTATATTTTTTTGATGTTTTTCTCCAAATTTGATTTTACTTGTCTAAAGATAACTTGTCTTGTTGATGGTTCATCTCTCATGAAGGGGATCAATTTTTAAATGGATTATGCCAACATTCCTTCATTATGTGGTTGTTTCAACCATAAATTTCACACATTTTATTTGTGAAAATTATTTCTTTGAGAATCATTTCTTTGATTTTGATATCCTTAAAAATCATTTCTCTGTTAGAAGCATTGTGGAGACCTTATGCCTCTTATTAATGTATGCTTCTATTTTTTATTTGAAAGAAGCAATTATTCTTCTTCCTCAATGGTATATGTACCTCTATTTTTTAAAGTATGTTCACCAAATTTTCAAATCTTGGTGTTTACTCAGTGATATTTAATGTTGTCAAAAAATATTATATTTTGATGGAAGAGATCTCAAAATAATTGGAACTAATGTTTCATTAGATACTTGGTTTTCCAATTCTTGTAATGATTCTTGTAACTCAACAATTCTCCTTATGAAATATTCCAATTTCTCTCCACTCTTCATCTTCAATCAATGGATTTGGCTTCGAAAAAATAGAATTTAATTTGTATTATTTGCTTTAAAGACTATTTGTAGCTTCTCCCATGCATCTTTGGCCATGGTTGAATCCTGAATGTATGCTTGCACTTCATCTACTACTCCAAACATGATGATTAATCTTGCCTTTCTATCTACCTTGTCAAACTTTGTTTGATCTTCACCTTCTATAGTAGGATTATTGATGATTTCATCTACTACTTGTCATCCTTATTTAAACTCAAGCTATGTCTTGAGTTTGATTTTCTAGGCAACATAATTATTCCCTTTTAATAGTTGGAAATTAGGAAACAACAACTTCGGTGCTCCACTAGCCATAATAAAATTTCATAAAATTTGAACATTTTATGTTTACTGAATCAACCTTGAAAAATATTTTTCAACGAGTATATATAAGTCTATACTTGTGATTTAATTGATGCCTTAATCTACGAGAAAAATAGTGTCTCATCGAGCAAAATAAAATTAGAAGGAATATTCTTCCTCCAAGGAATATTCTTTATAATATTATTCTTTAAAATATTGTTATTACCTTTCCTTTGCACCTATAAGTACTCAAAAGAGAGAAACACAATTTATAAAATACTTTATCCTACCCACTTATCAATGTGGGATTATTTCTTTTGATTGAGCCAAATTGGCTCTAGATATCCACATATTGGAAGCTTTGACTGCTTTACAAAACTACTATTTGCTAGTGGCTTATAGTCCATCCACCTTTAGAATAGGATGTCTAATAGGATTTCATGCTATAATACTTATCGTGGGCTCCCTTGTCTCTTGACATTTTGGCTTGCTACTTTGGATGATATTTTTGATGAATTGATGTCTTTAAATAGCATATAATCTAGGCTAAAATATGGTTTCATTCTATTAAATTGCCATCTTTGCAAGCCATGTCCAAATTGAATTTGCTAGATTTTGAATTAGATTTATAAATGGTGTAGTGCCTAGGCTTGATCATTCAATATGTTATCATTCAAATATTATTAATAGTGTAGATAATACCTAAGTTTGATTGTCCATGTCTGAGTCTTACATTTAGTTTTCTAAGAAATTTTCAATAGATTTGATAGTGGCAAGCTAAATATATATGAAGTGATTATGTATCTTGAATGTCCTTGATGAATTTTTAGAGGTGTAATGATAATGGTTTGAGCACTATCACATTTTTTTTCAAACACCTGTTGCTCCCTACATCCTCTCACATTGTTCAATATATATTGTAATGTGCTAACTACATTCAAATGCTCATGTTAGTTGTTTGTAAGACACTCATGGTCAAAATTTGTTAATGCATGGGCTTGTTGCTTGTGTGAATTATCCTTAACATGAGGTTATCATGGTGGATTTTGTTTGTGCACAAGTTCCTCTATAATCTACCTACAAGTATACATGTTCACCTTGGTTGTTTCCTTCTTCACATAAATTTTGAGATGTTTTCTAAGCACTTGCAACTTGGTATTTGTTGATTTGAATATATGATCCTTTATTTCAAAAAACACAAGCTTCATGATCTTGAATTCACAAGATCCTCAATATGAATGATTGACGCCAAAATTTATTGGGTAATGATTGATGTTGACATGTCCAAACTTTGGACTAGTATTTTAATATTTTTCTTAGAATAGAAGAGCACTAATGAACTTTCCTTAGCTTTTTGAGCATATTAACTCACAAAATAATTTATACAAGATAATTATAAATCAAATATATGCCACTAATCAAAATAAAAATGAATCTCAATATTGGAATAACAACAATATCTCACAAATATAACTCAAATATACACAATATCAAAAGATTACAAGAATGATTCATATTGATTATATTGCTTGGAGAGATGTCTCCAATATATAATTTTACATGACTTTTTAGTACTTTAACTATTGCTCTCATAAAAAATTTGGGAGATGCATCCTTTCATATTCCTTATATTGAGACAAAATTGTCATCTTGCCACATATCAATGTGACTCTTCATCATCTCTCTTGACACATACATTATATAAAATATAAATCAACTACCAAACTAATATTTACAACGAGGTCAAATACTATAATAATTCCAACACCCTCACCCCGTAATACATTATTTGGTAGGAAGGTTTTTTGCCTTCATACTTTGATTCTTCTTTCTCTTCATTCTTTAGCTCTAACTCTAGCATGGTTAGATATATGCAACCTTTATTAGGTCTCCCTTTATAAATTATATGTGTCTACCTTTAGATCAATTATCTGAATCACCTCTAGATCTTTGCCTCAAGGTCACTGCCACTAGATCTACCTCTGGGTCACTGCCTATGGGTCTCTACCTTTGGGTCATTCCCACTGGATCATTGCCTCTGAAACTCTTCCTCTAGATCACCTCTAGATTATTATTATCTCTAGGTCATCCACTAGAACATTCATAAGACTATCATATTTGTAGGATCATCACTATAGGTGCTTTCACTATAGGCCATTTTCCAAGCTATGTTTGGGTCATAATCATTCATTTCATATTTCTTCATGATAAGACCAATATCATTCTTTACATTCAATAAACTTTGATTTTTCATCATACTTGGTTTTCTTTTGTAGAAACCATACAACATTTCTTTCATCTTATTCCATTCATTCATACTTATCCATCCACAATCTATTTTTAATTTTTTATTTTCCTTTTCTTTATGTAGACAAGATTTTTTAGAATGATTATGTCCTCCACAAATTTCACAACAATGAAGATTCCAACATTTCTCTATCTTATGTCCATATCTACCACAATGATTACATATATTCCTTGTTATAAAATTTATTTTTTCATTATTACCGATTCTATTAGTCTCTATCACTAATTTTATATCATTATTTTCTATCATGAATTTAGTTCATGATTTATTACTGCTCATTTGTCCTATATATCCAATATCTTCATATTTTGGTCTTATTATTGGTAAAATTGGCTCTTTCATTCCTTATTCATGTTTTCCCAATATTGTATCTTTATATCCCATTTTACTTAAAATTTTTGAACCAATTTCTTTAGTATGCCTTTCAAAATAACCAAAACAATCATTAGCTTGATCCTTATCAACATCAACACAACTTTGAGCATCATGATCCTTTTCATCATTTGAATCTATGTCATCATCAATTTGATAGCATAAGCTTTTTCTGACTAATCATGAACTATACTCAAATCATATGAGTTACACTCTATATCTTTTTTTGTATGTCACAACATGCATTTACCTTCACAAGTTCCAAGTCCTTGCTGGATTCCTCATTACTTGATAATAGACATATGTGATTTGTCATAAGATTCCTGTGTATAGATTCTAATTATGCAACATACTATAGCTAATTACTCTAATCTCTTTGATTCCCTCTAGAATATTCTTGGTCTTTATCCTTCCTAATCAATGCATTATACCTATAAGAATTTATTTTTATATCCTTTTTCACAAATATGACAATAATTATTTTGTTTTTAATTTTGTGATGAAGTGCAAGATCCTTTTTCTACTACAAGAGCCTTATTGGATGTCTCATTTCCCAATTAATTTTCAAGTTCATATTATTGAAGATTATTTATTAACTCCTCAAATGACACCTTTCGATTTGATATTAGAAGATATGTGACCAACACTTTGAATGATTCAAGAAGTGCTCTAAGTACAACTGAAGAGTTTATCTTCAATATTTTCTCCTAAGGTATGCAATTTTGATTTTAATTCTGATATTATTTGAAGAAAATATTCTATGTTTTCTCCATTATGAACTTTTAGTGCATACAATTGTGATTGTAGATGTAAAATGGTTACCTTATTCTTTCCTTCAAATATCATACACATTTTTATTTTTCATGAAGTCTTTGAAGTTTCCTCTTCACTAATGTGTGCTTGAATTTTATCAAATATACCAAATAGAATTAACATAAGAGCTTTAGCATCATCATCTTTGAATTTTTGAATTCCTATTTTATCTCTTGGAATGTTTCTTTGTCCATCCACTACATCTCAAATTTTTTCAACAATGAGTATTGACCTCGTTATATTTTTTACGAGGTAAAATTAGACCCCTTTAATAATTGAGATTCAAAAAATAATATTCTTGTATTTGCCATTGCCTTTGAAGTTGACAACCTTATAGCTCCAAAAAATAATAATTAATTCATTAATTAATTGATTTTCTATACCTTTGAAGTAGTAGTCCTTTTATCTCCTTAGATTTAACTAATTCAAAGTTTCAAATTTTCTAAATTTAAATTCTATGAAATAGAAAACCTTGTCTCCCTAGTTTTAGAAACTAAGAAATAATTCTTTGCAAATTTATATTTTCCTAAGGTTTGAGGTTGAAACCCTTTTATCTCCCAAATAACTAAATTTACAATAATTCAATAATTTTCTACTTATAAATTTTCTCAAAAAAAAAACAATGAAATCAATATAACCTTCAAATATCAAATATCAAAATTTCAAAACTTTTAGGAGTAGAAATCCTTATGACTCCCTAATTTGATTTTAAATTTTCTAAACTTCAAATACTTCAATTAAATTTCAAAACATTTAAAGTTTAAAGTTTTTTTATTTTTTTAAAAACTTTAAATAATCATCAATCTTCAAAAAAAAAATCACTTCACTCAAGAAACCTTTTTACTCTAACTAATAAAATAACTTTAACTTATAACCTTATCTCTTCATAATAAAATAAACTAATTTGTATTCCTTATGAACAAATTATTAAACCCTACTTTAAATAACTTTAATCTATTAACCTTATCACTCCAAATTAATTTTTATATTTTTTCCAAGAAGCAATAGTTTTATAAAGCCTTATTTCTCCACTTTAATATAATGCACTCTAAAATTAAACTTGACTTACACACTTTAATTATAATTTTTTTTTTAAATTATACCTTAGAAAACGTAACCTCTTTTTTTGCCAGGCCTTGTCAACTGTCTCAGGTTGGTTTGAATATGTTTGGGCATTGATGAATAACAATCACCCAAATATTTTCCTTAAATTGCATTCTTTGCTTTGTGATTTCGCATGAGTCTTTTTGCATTTCAATTTCTCTTGAGATGTTACCAATATATTACTTCTGAACCTTAGATTTCTTCTGGCACAGACATTATAAATCCCAAGCGACAAGTGTAGGCACTATCTATTCTCTTTCAAAAGACTTTTAAGAGGTGTTACTCTTATTCCTCTGCTACCACTGCTCCATTTTTTACAATTATATTGCTACATTGTTACACTACAACAACTAGAGTCAACAAAATCTAAAAAATCATCACAAATTGCTTAGAATTTTGTGTTTTTCTTTAATTTGGATTTGAGTTTATTTGACAAGTTTTGAGAGGAAGTGACAGTGGATGACAATATAGAAAGATGAGTTTAAAACTGTGGAGTAAAAATATGCTTATCACAGGTAATGGAGATGATATCTTCTTCAATGTAGCTCCAAATATCATTCTTTACATTCAATAAACTTTGATTTTTCATCATACTTGGTTTTCTTTTATAGAAACCATACAACATTCCTTTCATCTTATTCCATTCATTCATACTTGTCCATCCATAATTCATTTTTAATTTTTAATTTTTCTTTTCTTTATGTAGACAATATTTTTGAGAATGATTATGTCCACAAATTTCACAACAATGGAGATTCCAACATTTCTCTATCTTATGTTCATATCTACCACAATGATTACATATGTTCCTTGTTATAAATTTTTTTTTTTCATTATTACTAATTCTATCAATCTCTATCACTAATTTGATGTCAATATTTTCTATCATGAATTTAGTTCTTGATTTATTATTTCTCATTTGTCCTGTATATCTAAGACCTTCATATTTTGATCTTATTATTGGTACAATTGGATCTTTTATCCCTTATTCATATTTTTCCAAACCTGTGTCTTTATATCCCATTTTACTTAACAATTTTGAACCAATTCCTTTAGTATACCTTTCAAAATAACCAAAAAAATCATCAAACTAATCTCTATCAACATCAACACAACTTTGAGCATCACTATCCTTATCATTGTTTGAATCTATGTCATCATCAATTTTTATAGCATATACTTTTTCTGACCAATCACAAACTATACTCAAATCATTTGAATTGCACTCTATCTTTTTTTGTCACAATATGTATTTAATATCATAGGTTCTAAGTCCTTATTGGATTCCTCATTACTTGATAATAGATATATGTGATTTACCATAAGATTCCTGTGTAAATATTCTAATTGTGCAACATACCCTAGCTAATTACTCTGATCTCTTTGATTTCCTTTAGAAGATTCTTGGTCTTGATCCTTCCTAGTCAATGCATTATACTTACAAGATTTTATTTTATGTCATTTTTCACAAATATGACAATACTTATTTTGTTTTTAGTTTTGTGATGAAGTGCAAGATCATTTTTCTACTACAAGAGCCTTATTGGATGACTCATTTCCCAATTAATTTTCAAGTTCATATTATTGAAGAATATTTATTAACTCCTCAAATGACACCTTTCGATTTGATATTAGAAGAGATGTGACCAATACTTTGAATGATTCAAGAAGTGCTCTAAGTACAACTGAAACTAGGAGTTTATCTTCAATATTTTCTCTTAAGGTATGCAATTTTAATTTTAATTTTTATATCCTTTGAAGAAAATGTTCTATGTTTTCTCCATCATGAACTTTTAGTGCATACAATTGTGATTGTAGATGTAAAATGGTTACCTTATTCTTTCCTTCAAATATCATACACAATTTTCTCATGCAGTCTTTGAAGTTTATGCTTCACTAATGTGTGCTTGAATTTCACCAAATATACCAAATAGAATTAACATAAGAGTTTTAGCATCATCATATTTGAATTTTTGAATTCTTGTTTTATCTTCTGGAATGTTTCTTTGTCCATCCACTACATCCCAGAGTTTTTCAACAATGAGTATTGACCTTGTCTTATTTTTCCATGAGGTAAACTTAGGCCCCTATAATAACTGAGATTCAAAAAATAATATTCTTGTATTTGGCATTGCCTTTGAAGTTAACAACCTTATAGTTCCAAAATTAAAAAAAATAATAATAATTTTCTATACCTTTGAAGTAGTAGTCCTTTTATCTTCCTAGATTTAAATAATTCATAGTTTCAAAATTTCTAAATTTAAATTCTATGAGATAGAAAACCTTATGTCTCCCTAGTTTTAGAAACTAATAAATAACTCTTTGCAAAATTATATTTTCCTAAGGTCTGAGGTTGAAACCCTTTTATCTCCCAAATAACTAAATTTGGAGAAATTCAATAATTTTCTACTTTTAAACTTTCTAAAAAAAAACAATGAAATCAATATAACCTTCAAATATCAAATATCAAAATTTCAAAACTTTTAGGAGTAGAAATCCTTACGACTCCTTCATTTGATTTCAAATTTTCTAAACTTCAAATAATTCAATTAAATTTCAAAACATTTAAAGTATTTTTTTTTTGAACTTTAAATAATCATCAATCTTTAAAAAAATAAATCACTCCACTCAAGAAACCTTTTTACTCCAACTAATAAAATAACTTTAACTTCTAACCTTATCTCTCCATTAATAAAATAAACTAAATTATATTCCTTATGAATAAACTATTAAACCTTACTTTAAATAACTTTAATCTATTAACCTTATCACTCCAAATTAATTTTTGAAAATTTATTTTCTAGGAAGCAACATTTTTATAAAGTCTTATTTCTCCACTTTAATATAATGCACTCTAAAATTACACTTGACTTAGATGCTTTTATTTGAAAAATATTTCAAATCATACCTTAGAAAACATAATCCCTTTTTTGGCAGGCATTGTCAGCTATGTCAGGTTAATTTGAATATGTCTAGGCATTGATGAATAACAATCACCCAAACGTTTTTCTTAAATTGTGTTCTTTGCTCTGTGACTTAACATGAGTCTTTTGGCATTTCAATTTCTCCTAAGATGTTACTAGTCTATTCCTTCTAAGCCTCAGATTCCTTCTAGCACAAACATTACAAATCCCAAGCGATAAGTGTAGGTGTTATCTATTCTCTTTGGGAAGGCTTTTCAACAGGCTTTACTCTTATTCCTATGCTACCACTGTCCCATTGTTTATTGTTATATTGCTACATTGTTACACTACAATGGACAAAGCCAACAAACTCTAAAAATCATCACAAATTGCTTAGACTTTTTATGTTTTGATTCAATCTAGATTTGAGTTAATCTGATGAGTTTTGAGAGAGAAAGCAACAGTGGACGATGATATAAAAAGATGAGTTCAAAACTACAGAGTAAAAATGTGCTTATCACAAGTAATGGAGATGAGATCTTCTTCAATTTAGTTTGCACTATTACCAGAAGTGGTTGTAGGCTTGTATTGGTTGGGAATGCAACGAAGATTTGTATTAATACATGGGCATCTGGAACATACACTAATTTGGATTCATATTTTTTGAGCTATTCTCGAATAATGTTTACTAAGTGGTTATAAGAGGCAACAAATTTATGCATTTTTGTCTTCCTCTACTGTTATGTTATTTGAGAACATGTAAAAATGCATCTAAAGAATTTTATTACAATGTTGTCAGAGAAGAAGATGCAACATTATATCTAATGGTGAAGGCTACTTTTGTAACTTGAATGCCAATTATTGAATTTGGACCAGAAAATAATGATGATTTGTATCATTGTATTGTTCAAAAAAATGCTTTGAGAACATTTTGAGGTAATTCTATGGATTATCACTTTACAAGTCTACTTGTTACACTCAAATAAATAAGAGACTCATGAAGATGGATCTAGGAACATATTTAGCTTCTCCAACTACCAAACTTGTTTTGGCCATATTTCACTCATCCAAACTTGAATTGAGCTAAAATTTTGAGGGTAGATTCCTGACAAACCCTAGAATGTCTCCACCAATTTTTAGATTATTTGGAGCAACAAAGATCCTGATTCATACCTATGTGTGAACAAGATTTTAGCAAGCGATTGTGCAAGGATTTCATCTAGGTTGAGTGCAAGCAGCTCCAGAGGTTGGTTTTTGAGGCTTTCGAGCCCTAACGGCCAATAGTTTTATGGTTTCTACTCAAGAGTTTAGCAGGATATGTTGCAGGGGATCCAAGATGGGTTATAAATCTATCTTTCAATATATATTCATGATGTGAACTTGATTGACAATGACTTCCAATTTGTTGCACAAAAGAAAAGTGAAAATCATACCTTTCCACGATGTCTAGGGCATGGATTAAAGAGATCACGAAACAAGTTTCAAGCAGTTGATCAAAAAATGACTCATATCTCAAGTGAATTTGGTGCTAAGGTGCACCCACAAAATAAATCCACTGTGGAAACCCCTATCAAGGGTAAGAATTTCCAAGACTCAGCCTCAAAAATAAATTTTAGGGATGCCCTTCGTGGTGGACAACCTCAACCTAATGCTAATATTAATCTTAGGGATTCCTGTAAACATTTAAGAATGTCTAAGATGGATTCTAGGAAAATGGAGTTAGGATGTCTTAAAGCAGTTGATGGAACTCCTATTGTTAAGCCTGATATGGGTAACATTCAAACTGACATTGAAGATCTAGAAAAACTATGACTAATTTGTCATTTTGTAGGTTTTCGTCTAAGCATATTTGCTTTCAAATTTTGGGCTACAAAAAGCTAGAAAACTAAAGGTGAGTTACAAATCTCTATTTATCCAAATGATTATTTTCTTGTTTTATATGGTAATAATGAAGATAGAGAGAAAACATTTCGAGGGGGTCCCTAGTTATTTGGAAGGGCAGGGATTTTCATGAAGTCCTGACACACTAAACTTAAAGTCGAAGAAGATATGCCTTCTACAAGTCCCATGTGGGTTAGACTCTTTGACCTACTAATTGAATTTTGGAATCCGACTGTTTTTCTTCAATTGGAAACTCTTTAGGAAATTTTATGATGACTGTTGATTGTACTCAAAAATTTGAACATATTATTTATGCTCGGATTTGTGTTTAATAGATTTTGACAAACCCCTACCTAAAAATATTACATTGCAATTTGGGGAGGACACTTGGAAACAAGTAGTGGACTACGAGAACATTCCTTTTTGTTGTAGATTTTGCCATGAATACGGTTATTTGGCTAGAATTTACCCAAATAAAATTTTAGATCAAAATAAAGAAGATATAAACTCAGCAGGTTGTTGGCAATTTGAGTTATTTTATGTTGTCATTGATGTCAAATGAATCATTGATGGCATATGGATCACTTTGAGTTTTGGTGGGCAAATGATATTTTGGAAAGCATAGATAAATTCAGGGTTTTTGTGAAAACCAAGGCAGGAAAAATAAAAGGTTTTATTTAAAACCATGGATGGCGGATTTGAAATGGGTTTTTCTTAAAACCCATGTTGGCCTTTCATTTCATCGAAAAAGGTACCCCGATGATGGAGATATTTAATTTTAAATATTTAGTTTAAATTTTAATTATTTAAAATTTAAATTTTAATTTTAAAATTAAAATTAAAGTTAGTGCCGACATCTAAAGAAAGAGAGAAAATCAATAATGCACCGACATCATCGAAAATGAGGAGAATACTATATAAAGGGGGATCCTAAGGTTCATTTGAAATTAATCCTTGCTTGTGTTAATCGTTGGTTAAGCATCCGAAGAGAGCTCGTGCGAAAATCGTTTTGAAAAGGAAGACAACAAATAAATCCAAGGGTGGTCGAAAGCCCAAGACATTGTGGGCAGAGTGGAACATTGTTAATTGGATTTTTGTTAAGGTGTGTGGCAGCGATTTACATTAAGGTTCGAATCTCCTTGACTGCATTCGAAGGCATTGGAAGGAAAGCGCTTGAAGCGCTTTTGGTTTATGCGGAAGGGATGAAGGACTTAAGGCACGTCATACCTTTCCTTACGAACTAGGGTCTAGCTCGTGTGGCAACCTTAGCCACGGCTAAGGCGTTTGTGGTGTGTGCAAGTTGGGGGTTCAAATCCCCTTGAGGAGGTAATTATGTTTTGCTCTAATTAATTTCGTTGATGCCCTAGGATAGGAGTTATAAGGTGGTTAAGGAATAATTAAATTTTTTAATTAAAATTTATTTTTATAAGGGTTGTGATTATTATTTTAGAGGTGGATGAGTTGTTGATTTATTTTGATATTCATGAAATTGAAAATTAAGATTTAGGAGAAATAAGGAGTTATAAAAAAAAATTTGAGAGCCTTGTTGATTATTATTTTTGATAAGAGTTTTTATTAAAAAGGACTTTGGTGGCTGTGTTTATTAATTTGGAGTAAAAAGGTGTAAATTGAGTTATGCTCATCTTGTGATTGTTATTTGAATTCCACTAAACCTTATTGATATTGGAAAGGAAAGTTTTGTTTAGTGTGGCAAATTTTGTGGATAACTTCTTGGCATCAAAAAGGTATGGGCACATTCTCCTATTGATTGTTTATGGTGGTTGATTTCTGAAATATCATTGGAGTGAAAAGGATTGATTGTGGTTTTCTTTGTTAAAGTGGTTGGTTGAATGCTTCAAGGTTTTCTGGTTTGAGAGTTGTGTTTAAATCTTGTTTTATAAGCATAGTTGTTGAAGCCCATTGGTTGTAAAATAACTTGAAAAGAACATGAGTATCATTGTTATGTGAGATTTGTGGTTGAGCATTGTTGAAAACATTTGAGTTGGTTGATACATGCTTGGACTAGGGTTTTTTGAGAAAGAGTAGTCCCTTGTGGTGATTGGTTGAGTTGAGTTGATTGAACCTAGTCAAGTGATTGTGTAAGGTGATTGGTCAAGTTCCATGAAACAAAATAATTCCATAATTTTGATTTGAGTTGAGAGTGAGACTAGAACATATTGAGTCTCTAATAATTCTCTTTATGCTTCTATGAGTTGAGTTGAGATTGATATTAGAACATATTGAGTCTCTAACAATTCTCTTTGTGCTTCTATGAGTTGATTTGAGTTGAGTTGAGTTGAGATTATTGTAGATCATTGTTGTCATCCATTGAAGAGTACATTGTCATTCATTGTTGAGTTCATCTTTGAAGCTTTTACTTGATATATTTGTGGATGAGATTTGAGTGCTACTTGTGCATGATTGATTGAGCCTTTGAGAAGGCCTTTGTAGACAGTTTTATGACAACTTTGTGGATAGTTTTGGGACAACTTTGTGGATAGTTTTGGGACAACTTTGAGGACAGTTTTGGGATAGATTTGTGGATATATTTGGGACAGATTTGTGCAAGTTCTTGGTGAGCTTGCTAGAGCAGATTTAGTTAAGTTCTTGGTGAGCTTGTTGGAGCATATTTGAGCAAGTTCTTGGTGAGATTGCTAGAGAATATTTGGACAAGTTCTTGGTAAGCTTATTAGAGCAAATTTTGGGCAAGTTGGTGAGATTTCTAGAGCATATTTGGGTAAGTTCTTGGTGAGCTTGCTAGAGAAGATTTGGACAAGTTCTTGGTGAGCTTGTTGGAGCATATTTGGACAAGTTCTATGTGAGATTGTTATTTAGATTTGGACAAGTTCTGTGTGAGCTTATTATTAAGATTTATACAAGTTATGTGTGAACTTATTATTCAATTTTGGACAAGTTCTGTGTAAGCTTGTTATTTAAATTTGGACAAGTTTTGTGTGAACTTGTTATTGCCTAGCTTTGAGCAGATCAAAGAAATCATTGTATTGGATAAGGATCCTTATTTCTGTGTGAAATATTATAAGGAGATTATCTAGTGGAGTACCCCACATTGGGGGAACCACGTTAAATCTTGTGTCTCAATTGTGTGTGGTGACTTGTGCTCTTGCTTACTACTACTATATGAGTTATTAATGCACACTATTATATTTGGTTATTGCAATTAAGGACATTAATTGATATTGATTTGGAAAGAAAGTTAAAAGTGGTCTTATACTGTTCACTCTTAGTATAAGCTTGTGTTCTTCAATTGGTATCAAAGCGGGTTCCTTTGAAAATACTAACAGATTGAGGGTAAATTCTACAAGAACACATATGGCTTCACAGAATGGATCATCTACAAATAAGGCTCCATTGTTTGATGGTAATAATTATGCTTTCTAGAGCATGAGGATGAAAAACTACTTGATATCACAAGGATATGAGGTATGGCAAATGGTTGAAAAATAGTATAGGGTTGAAGGTGATCCTGAGGCAGATAAGACTATTAGGAAATTGGTTGAGATCAATGCAAGAGCAACGAATTATATTTTGAGTGGGATTCGTGAGATAGATTTTGCAAATGTCATGGTATGTAATTTAGCTAATGAGATGTGGACTAAGTTGTGGAATACTTATGAAGGATATTCCAAGATAAATTTGGCAAAACTACAAACTCATAAAAAAAGATTTGAAGAATTGAAAATGGAAGATTATGAAGATATTGCAAAGTTTTTACTTCGAGTTGATGAGATTACTAACACCATGAGAGGCCTAGGTTTTGATATGAAAGAATTAGAAGTTACTCAAAAAATTTTGAGATCACTTCCCATGAAATATGATGCTAAGGTTTCAGCAATAGAAGAAACAATGGATATCAACAAGCTAACAATAGAAGAATTGCAAGGAACTCTCATAGCTTATGATATGAGGGTAAGTAAGCATTAGGTTCCAATAAAAGAGATTGCATTCAAGGCTTCAAAAAAAGAGAAAGGGAAAGTTTCAAAAATAAGTAGAGGTTCAGATAATGATGAGGAAGCTAACTTCATCAAAAGGAATAAGGACTCAAAGAATTTTAGGGATATAAGGAAATTCAGATGCTACAAGTGTGGTGATCTTGGTCACTATGCATACAGGTGTCCACATGAAGAAAATGATGATGATGAAAAATAGGGTCATGAAAGAAAAGAAGATGGAAAACATAAGCATGACAAAGATGACAAATACAAGCAAAACAAGTATGAGAAGAAGAAAAATTTTTGTAAGGCAAAGAAATCTTACTACATTGTAGAAGCAAGTGATAGCTCATATCACAGTGATAAAGACAAGTCAGATGATGAAAAGGAAGGACATTTATTCATAGGAATAGAAGGTGAAAGAGAACAGTGCTTTGTGTGTGGTCAAAGAGATCACAGATCAGGATATTACAATGGTTTCAGTGATAGTGAAGATGAGATGACACATCAAGGAAACAGGTATGGTCAAAGAAATATTGAGAGTTTATTTGCTATAGAATATTATAATGATCTTAGTGATAGTGAAGATGAAGAAGGTTTTTTCTATGGAATAAGATAAGTAGAAGAAGAACATTCACTCCAAACATAAGAAGTTAAGCAAGAGGATAATGTCTCAGTTGATCTAAAGGAAGACTTCAATGTTATCCATGAGCAACTACAAGAGGTTAAAGAGAATCTGAAATAATTGAAATGTTCCTTACTTGAGAAATTTGATCCATCACATGACTCAAAAGGTCAAGATATTTTCACTAAGAAGGAAACATGTATTTCAAAGGCTATAGAGATGGATGCCAAGTTGCTACTTGACACAAATAAAGAAAAAGAAGAGGAAGATTCCAAAGCACCAAAGGTATCATATTTTAGTTTTGGGGAATCACACTCAAAAGGAAAGGAAGTTCTAAAATATGAAAGCAAGGAAGCACCTAAGATTTGTGAAGAAAGTTCCAAAGTTCCTATGGCTCCAAATATTCAATTTGAATCTTGTTTTGAGATAGGTGAATCAAGTTTAAAAGAAAAAGAAATTCTTGAAGAGGAAATTAAGGAAGAAACTAAGGAAGAGGATTTAGATGCTACAAAGAAGGTTCAAGGATGCAATGCACAAGTTGAAAATGATCATAAGGATAATGGTCAAGAAAGGGTCTATGGATCAAAGAAGTTTTATTTTGCTAGAAGGAACTTCAAAGGAAGAAGGTATAATTTTTAGGGACATTGCTTCTTATGTAACAGGATTGGTCATAAAGCTTTTCAGTGCAAAGGAAATGAGCAACATGGTTTTGGTTTTAGAGCTTCACAATTTAGAAGTCATGGTCATAATGGTCATGAAAATAGAGCTTCATAATACAAGGTTCAGGAAAGGAATGGATATGGAAATTATTTTAAGAATGAATTCAGGACATGGGCACCATCCAAAGGCTACAATATCAAGTGTTTTAATTGCAATAACTTTGGGCATATTGCAAAATGGTGTAGGACTCAATTACAAACAAGTTCAAGACAAGAAGGTCAAACAGGTTCAAGGCAAGAAGGTCAAACAGGTTCAAGGCAAGAAGGTCAAGTAATTCATCAAGAGAAGGATATCAGAAAAACATGGAAGGAAGTTGATAGAGGAAAGAAACAATGTGATATGGGAGTAAAAGTACTCCCACCCCAAAATTAATCACCTCAAGAGATAAGGTGGTGAGGGGGCTAAGTTTAAGAGTCATATCTCTTAGCCCCATATGTGTCCCTTTTGCCATTTATGTCAAAGGGGGAGAGATTTGAGTAAGGGGGAGAGCATTTAGTTAGGGGAAGCAGCCTCCAAAGAGAGCATTGAGCTAGGGGGAGCAGCCTCCATAGAGATTATTGAGTTAGGGGAAGCAACTTTGATTCTCAGAGATGGTTTTTGTAGTGATTGTGGTTTTTTCTTTAGAGGTGTTGCCATCAATGAAAAAGGGGGAGATTGTTGGAAATTTGAGTTATTTTATGTTGTCATTGATATCACATGAATCATTGATAGCATATGGATCACTTTAAGTTTTGGTGGGCAAATGATATTTTGGAAAGCATGGATAAATTCAGGGTTTTTGTGAAAACCAAGGCAGGTAAAATAAAAGGTTTTATTTAAAACCATGGATGGCATATTTGAAATGGGTTTTTTCTTAAAACCCAGGTTGGCCTTTTGTTTTGTCGAAAAATGTGCCCCGGTGATGGAGATATTTAATTTTAAATATTTAGTTTAAATTTTAATTATTTAAAATTTTAATTTTAATTTTAAAATTAAAATTAAAGTTAGCGCCGACGTCTAAAGAAAGAGGGAAAATCAATAATGCACCGATGTCATCAAAAATGAGGAGAAGACTATATAAATGGGGATCCTAAGGTTCATTTGAAATTAATCCTTGCACGTGTTAATCGTTGGTTAAGCATCCGAAGAGAGCTCATGCGAAAATTGTTTTGAAAAGGGAGACAACGAATAAATCCAAGGGTGGTCGAAAGCCCAAGAAATTATGGGCAGAATGGCACATTGGCAATTAGCTTTTTGTTAAGGTGTGTGGCAACGCTTTACGTCAAGTTTCGAATCTCCTTGACTGCATTCGAAGGCATTGGAAGGAAAGCGCTCGAAGCGCTTTTGGTTTACATGGAAGGGAGGAAGGACTTAAGGCATGTTGTACCTTTTCCTTATGAACGAGCGGTTAGCTCATGTGGCAACCTTAGCCGCGGCTAAGGCGTTCACGGTGCAAGTTGGGGGTTTGAATCCCCTTGAGGAGGTAATTACGTTTTGCTCTAATTAATTTCGTTGATGCCCTAGGATAGGAGTTATAAGGTGGTTAAGGAATAATTAAAGTTTTCAATTAAACTTTATTTTTATAAGGGTTTTGATTATTATTTCAGAGGTGGATGAGTTGTTGATTTATTTTGATATTCATGAAATTGAAAATTAAGATTTAGGAGAAATAAGGAGTTATTATAAAATATTTTTGAGAGCCTTGTTGATTATTATTTTTGATAAGGGTTTTTATTAGAAAGGACTTTGTGGATGTGTTTATTAAGTTGGAGTAAAAAGGTGTAAATTGAGTTATGCTTATCTTGTGATTATTATTTGAAGTCCACTAACCCTTATTGAGATTGGAAAGGAAAGTTGTGTTTAGTGTGGCAGATTTTGTGGATAACTTCTTGGCATCAAAAGGTATGGGTACATTCTCCTATTGATTGTTTATGGTGGTTGATTTCTGAAATATCATTAGAGTGAAAAGGATTGATTGTGGTTTCCTTTTCGAAAGTGGTTGGTTGAATGCTTCAAGGCTTTCTGGTTTGAGAGTTGTGTTTAAACCTTGTTTTATAAGCATAGTTGTTGAAGCCCATTGGTTGTGAAAGAACTTGAAAAGAACATGAGTATCATTGTTATGTGAGATTTGTGGTTGAGCATTGTTGGAAACATTTGAGTTGGTTGATACATGCTTGGGCTAGGGTTTTTATGAGAAAGAGTAGTCCCTTGTGGTGATTGGTTGAGTTGAGTTGATTGAGCCTAGTCAAGTGATTGTGTAAGGTGATTGGTCAAGTTCCATGAAACAAACTAATTCCATAATTCTGATTTGAGTTGAGAGTGAGACTAGAACATATTGAGTCTCTAATAATTCTCTTTATGCTTCTATGAGTTGATTTGAGTTGAGTTGAGTTGAGATTGATTTGAGTTGAGTTGAGTTGAGATTGAGATTAGAACATATTGAGTCCCTAACAATTATATTTGTGCTTCTATGATTTGATTTGAGTTGAGTTGAGTTGAGATCATTGTGGACCATTGTTGTGATCCATTGAAGAGTACATTATCATTCATTGTTGAGTTCATATTTGAAGCTTTGCCTTGATAGATTTGTGGATGATATTTGAGTGCTACTTATGCATGATTGATTGAGCCTTTGAAAAGGCCTTTGTGGACAGTTTTGGGATAACTTTGTGGATAGTTTTGGGACAGATTTGTGGACAGTTTTGGGATAGCTTTGAGGATAGTTTTGGGACAATTTTGTGGACATATTTATGGATAGATTTGGGACAGATTTGTGCAAGTTCTTGGTGAGCTTGCTAGAGCAGATTTGGACAAGTTCTTGGTGATCTTGTTGGAGTAGATTTGAGCAAGTTCTTGGTGAGCTTGCTAGAGTAGATTTGGACAAGTTCTTGGTGAGCTTGTTAGAGCAGATTTTGGGCAAGTTCTTGGTGAGCTTGCTAGAGCATATTTGGGCAAGTTCTTGGTGAGCTTGCTAGAGCAAATTTGGACAAGTTCTTGGTGAGCTTGTTGGAGCAGATTTGGACAAGTTTTGTGTGAGCTTGTTATTCAGATTTGGACAAGTTCTGTGTGAGCTTTTTATTCAGATTTAGAAAAGTTTTGTGTGAAATTGTTATTTTGTTTTGGACAAGTTCTGTGTGAGCTTGTTATTCAAATTTGGACAAGTTATGTGTGAACTTGTTATTACCTAGCTTTGAGCAGATCAAAGAAATCATTGTATTGGTTAAGGATCCTTATTTCTATGTGAGATATTATAAGGAGATTATCTGGTGGAGTAACCCATACTGGGGGAACCCCGTTAAATCTTGTGTCTCAATTGTGTGTGGTGACTTGTGCTCTTGCTTACTACTGCTATCTGAGTTATTAATGCACACTGCTATATTTGGTTATTACAATTAAGGACATTAATTGATATTGATTCGAAAAGAAAGTAAAAAGTGATCTTATACTATTCACCCCCTCTCTCAATATAAGCTTGTGTTCTTCACAGGTTTCCAAATGCCTAAGAAGAAGAACACTAAGAAAAACCAGTTATGAAGGATAAATCTAAGTTATTTGCTATTATGTTTGAAATTCTTTCCACAAATGATGTCCCAAGTAAGGAAGGGAAAATAATGGAAACAAAAATCTTAGAAACACAATTTAAATATGAAGGGAAGAATTCAAAGATAAACCAACAAATAAAAGGTTTTCAATAGAAAAAAGGGAGAAAATATACATAAGAAAAAAAATATTTTAAATGTTAAAACTTCAAATAATATAGGTTTCAATATAGAATTTGTTGAACCTTCTGGTAACACTTTGGTTGTATACATGCATTCTTCAAGGTTAGAAGCCATCTTAGATTCAATTGGAGTAAGTCAAGAAACAGGAAAAAAACTGAGGATGGATTCTAATCAAAAGGTAGATTGCAAGACCAACCAACATCATAGGGCAAAAGAAGGTGAAAATCTTGTAGAGGAAGGTAAGATTAATACTCTTCCCAACTTTGTTAGCCCTAGTATTAATGAAGATCGTCACTTGGAATATTAGAGGACTCAAAGGGAGTCTTTCAAAACAAAATGAAATTAGAAGAAGATTCAGATAAATCATCCACATCTTGTTTTCCTTCAAGAAACAAAGATATCAATAGATGAAATGGAACCAATTGCTAGTAAAATTTGGCCAACCGAAAAAGTGGTTTCCCTCAGTTCTTAGAGGACTTCTGGTGGCATTGCTTGCCTTTGGGACCCAAAAGAGGTATTTATTCACCATATGGTTGGTAGTTGGGGTCTTTTGGCTATAGCTATTCAAAGTAGACATTCCAACCAAATTATTCTTTGCATTACTATTTATGCTCCGACTACTTTGGAAGAAAAAAGAAGACAATGGAAGGATATAAATTATATTATCTCTCATTTTCCAGAATCTTGGATCTTGATCGGAGGAGATTTCAATACCATCCTCTCTTTGGATGAGAAAATGGGGGGAAATAGAAATTTGAACAAGAGCACTGACCTCATGAGTGAATATATTGCAAACCTCAATCTTGTGAACATCCAACCAGATAATGGCCTTATGACTTGGTCTAACAAAAGGTAAGGCTTAGCTTGTATAATGGAGAGATTGGATAGGTTCTTGCTCTATGACAATTTCTTAATACATGGTCACATTCCTAAAGTGAAGACTCTTAACAATGTTGGTTTGGATCACTGGCCAGTCATGGTGGAAATGTGGAAAACCAATGTGAGTTTCTCTCATTTTCAATTCTAGTTAATGTGGCTTAGAGACAGTTCCTTTAGACCTTGAGTGCAATAATAGTGGAAGGAAGGTAAACATAGGTATGGGACTAAGATGTTCTATTTTTCCAAAATATTACAATATATTAAATCCAAAATCAAGACTTGGAACTGGAAGGAGTTTGGGGATGTTCATAAAAAAAATATGAAGTTTTTGCTTAGCTTGAAAAATTGAATAAGAAAATCCATTTAGATGGCCTCATAGAGAGTAGAAGTACAGATGAAATTCATCGCACAACTCAGTTAGAGGAATGGGAAAAAAAAAACTCTTATGGAAGCAAAAATCTAGAATTCAATGGATCAAAGGAGATCGAAACACAAATTTATTCCACAAATATCATCTAGCTCGAAGATCTCACAAATTTATCTCTTCCCTAAAATTAGATTTTGGATATGTTGTCTACACTCGGGATGGCATGAACTCTATTGTTGTCAATTACTTTTTCAATCTTTTTGTTGCTACTCCTCTTGACTCGGCTTCTCAACAAAATGCTATTCAAGCAATATCTTCTCTAATCACTTCTAAAGATAACTCTATTTTTATTGCTCCTATTATTATCAATGAGTTTCAATAGGTATTTTTTAAAATGCAAAAAAGGAAAACTCCAGGTCTTGATGGTTTTCCCCTTGAGTTCTACCAAGAGTTCTAGGATATCCTTCATGCTGATTTATTAGAGGTGGTGGAAGAAGCCAAGAAATCCAAATAAATTTTGAATTTTATCAATAAAACTTATATTACTTTTGTTCCAAAAGCTCAAGAGGTTGATCATATCTCAAATTTTAGACCTATTGCTTTATGTAATGTTCTTCTCAAAATCATTACTAAGATCATGGTATAAAGGTTGAAGCCTCTTTTGCATAAGATTATTTCCCTTGAACAAAGGGGGTTATGTGGAAGGGCATAAAATAGTGGATGAGATAGTTCTTGCTCAGGAAGCCATCCATTCCATGGATATGCAAAAATATTCTTCCATGTTCATTCGGTTAAACTTATCCAAAGCTTATGATAGAGTGGATTGGCACTTGCTTATCAAAATTTTGAGGCAATTTGATTTCTCTCAGGATTGGATGGATTGGATTATGGGATGTATCTCTTCAATTTCCTACTTATTTCTTATCAATGGTAGGCCTTCTTAGTTGTTCCATGCTTCCAAATGTATTAGGCAAGGTGACCCCCTTTCCCCTTATTTATTCATAATTCTTGCTAAATGCTTGGGTAGGACTATAACCAAAAAGAGAGAAAACAAAACCCTTGATGGAGTTACCATTGCTCATGGAGCTAGACCTATCTCTCATATTCAATTTGTTGATGAATCTACTCTTTTAGGTAAAGCTACAATTAAGGAAGCTTCTAATATTAAGCAAATCATTAGTTTTTTTCTAAGGCTATCGGGAAATTGATTAATGAAGACAAATCTAAAGTTATTTTATTTCATTGCTCTGCCAGATAGGAATCCTTGGTCTTGGATAAATTAAGATATAAGAAGCCCTCCCTTCCTGTCACTTATTTAGGTATTCCCATCAATATTCAAAGATAAAAAAAGAAGATTGGAATTGGTTGTTGGACAAAGTCAAGAAGAAAATTGGAAAGTGGACCAATAGGTGGATTTCTTCTAGGGGTAGAATTACCTTGGTAAAATCAATCCTTCAAGCTATTCCTATTTATGTTTCTACCATGTTGAATATCCCAAAGGTTGTTCTTCGAGAACTAGATCAAATCAATCATCAGTTCCTCTAGAATGGTACTAAGGAGAAAAGAAAATGGGCCTTGGTAAAATGGGACACTTTATGTCTTCCTAAGAATGAAGGGGGTTATGATTCTAGTCTGCTATTAATAATAACAAAGCTTTAGCATCTAAATTATATTGGAGGATTTTGCATAATCCCAATGCTTTTTGGGCCAATAATCTTCGTGTTAAATATGTTGAGAACAAAAGTCCTAAAGACCTTGTTCGCTATCAATTGCCTACCAAAGGTTCTCCCATTTTAGCAGTTCTTAATACTGGTGAGGATTTGATAAAGAAAAATTTATTTTGGATCATTCATAATGGTCAACAGGAAAAGTTTTGGACAAATTCTTAGGATGGTCACAAGCCTTTGATAACTTAGTTTCTTGATTGGAGGAGCTTCACCAAGATAACTACATAAAGGTGGGTGATGAGCACCAAAAATGCTCATATTTTGTACATATTTCTTTGATCAATATGCGGTTGTATAATAAGGATTACGTACTTTTATGAATGATTATATAGATATTTGATATAATTATGCGTGTTATCTAATTTGTGTGTTTTTAGTATGTTTTGTGGAATTGCAGTTGATTTAGTTAGATTTGGAACGGTTGAGGTCCTTTTGATGGACCTAGCACTTTATTTCATCGGGGGTTAATGAATAGAATACGAGCACCTCCCTAAAGTCAGAAGGCACCAACTAAATACCAGTGCCTCCCTGCAGTCAGAAGGTGCCAACTGAATACGAGCGCCTCCCTGCAGTCGGAAGGCACCAACTAAATACGAGCGCCTCCCTACAGTCGAAAGGTGCCAACTGAATACGAGCGCCTCCCTACAGTCGAAAGGCTCCAACCGAAGGCGAGCGCCTCCCTACAACCGAAAGGTGCCAACCAAAGACAAGTGCCTCCCCACAGTCGAAAGGCGCTAGCAAAAGACAAGCGCCTCCCCACAACCAGAAGGCACCACTGATTCTTTGCCCATTGACCAGATTTGAATGACGTGGACGACAACGGCTGGTGTAGTTCCAGCTCTGCGTCATGCAGAGCTAAATTGGAGATTGCACCAATGTATCAAAACGTCTTACTGATGCCAGGAAAAGCACGAACCGAACAACGAACATGCCGCCATTAGAATAGAACGCCAGATGTCGATTGCATTTACCAGACTATCTTGATTTAGTCTAGGACAGATCGGCTGTTGTAACTACTTCTGTAATAGAAGTTCTCAAAGGCTTGTGACCATAAAATATATAGAAATATATATATGACAAATTTTTGGACAAGTTCTCAAAGGCATGTGACAAAAATAGGAAACCATTCACCTTGTTTGGCCCGCAACAGTGGATAATCACTGTTGGTACCATACTGGTAATTTAAATGTTGGTAGATATTGGATCCTTATTGAGGACTAGCCTATTTAAATCCCATAAATGCAAAGACAAGATATCCAATGCATCCTTCATATGAGATCTCGCTCTTGGTCCTATGAAAAAGATTGTTTTGGATGGAACAACACTACTAAGGGTGAGTATTCAGTTGCTCAAGGTTATTTGGCCTTATGCCATAATAATCCCAACCAATAATCTAACATATTTTCTTAGTTGTGGGCTCAAAAGCTCTGGCCTAAGGTGAGGTTCTTTACTTGGCTTTTATTGCATCATAGGGTGCTTATTGGTGAGCAACTTATGAAGCATGATTTTCATGGCCCTTTTAGATGTGAAATGTGTGAAGAGAATGTGGAAAATCTCAACCATATTTTTATTGAGTGTACTTTAGCCTTTGAGCTATGGAGGAGAATGACCACTTTACTTGGCTTCCAATGGTCCTATTTTTTTACTTTTGAACAACTTCGAAGGGATTGGCCTAAACAAGAGGGTGTTGATCATTTTATTAGGCAGTTAGTTTGGATGGGTTCTACCATTCTTCTTTGGAATATCTAGAATGAAAGGAACAACCAAATTTTTAATCAAGATAGGAAGGATATTCACTATATCTGGCAAAAGACCATTGCCAACTTAGTTGAATTAGTCCAACAACTCCTTAATCACCCCCAAAACTCCCACCAAAGATGAGATCAAGTGATGTAAATATTGAATATTAACTCTTATAAGGGCAACCATATTAAAGGGAATGTGAGTAATTGCAAGATGGATAGAAAAAGGAATTGGCAACCTCCTCTTAAGGATTTTGGAAAAGTCAATACTGATGGAGCCTCTAAAGGAAACCCTGGAAAAGCTAGTGCGGGAGGAATTGGTAGACTTTTAGATGGCTCCCTAGCTTTTACTTTTGCTAAGAATTTGGGTATTTTATCCAATAACCTTGCTGAGGGGTGTGGTATCCTCAAAGGCCTTCAAGAGGCTACTAAGGTTGGATGGGAAAAGGTGTTAGTTGAGTCTGATTCTCAATTCATGATTAATATTTTGAAGACTCCTTCTAATAATCATAAGGTTGATTGGAGAATAAAAAGAATTATTGAAAAAATTCAGTTAATCCAAATGGGATTTTTGAAAGTTGATTACAATCATGTGGTCAGAGATCAGAACAAGAGTGTTGATGCTTTAGCTAATTGGGCTTTGGACAAAGGTGATCTTACTTGCTATGACCACCCTCTTAGATGGTGGGCTTCGCAAATAAGGGAAGTTCTTATTTCTATAATTTCTTTGGATGGCTCCAATTCTAGAGGTACTTAGTTTCTTCTTACTTTACTTTTGCTTCTCTTTAGTTTAGTCAGGGTATTTTAGTTCCCTAGCTCAAACTAATCTTTCTTTTGTTTCCTCTATTAATTCTTGCCTTAAAAGTCTTTTGGTCTAGAAAGGTCATTGTTGTGTTCAGTTTTTTTCTTTTTCTTTTTGTTTAGTTTTTTGAGGTGTGTGTGTGTTTTTTTGTGTGTTTTATGTGTTGTTTTTTGTTGTTCTTGTGTTTTTGTTGTTTTGTGTTTTTTGTTATTTTTCTTGTGTTTTGGTGTGTGAGTGTTTTCTATGTTTTTGTTTTTGTTTGTTTTCTGTTGTTGGTTGTTTTTTTTGTGTTTTTTATTTTTACTTTTATTTTTTAGGTTTTGGTTGTTTTTGTTTTTCATGTTTTTGTTGGTTGTGTCTTTGTAGCGTTCTGTTGTTTTTGCCATGTTTGTGTTTTGTTATTTGTTCTTATGTTTTTTATGTGTGGTTCGTGTTGTGTTTTTGTTTTTAATCTTATTGTGTGTGTGTTCGGTTGTGCTTTATCTTATTGAAACACCCAAGGAGTATGTTTTTTTTTAATCTTATTGTTTGTTTGTGTTTGTGTGTTCTTATTTTTTGTTGTTTCAGGTTTACTCCTTGAGTATGTCAAATGTGGTAGGCCAGGTGTGAGCCCTGGGCAATTTTGGTGGAAGAGATACCCCTGCCTCCTTGGGTCTTACTCGAAAGTGGCATCCCTTTTGGGATGTTTTCCACAAAAAAATGGATAGAATTAAAAATGCAATCCTAGAAACACTTGAGAAATTGGTACAAATGTTATATATCTCACTATTTTAAATTAAGGCATTTCCAACACATTTATTTGTTTTTCTGCTTTGATTTAAGGGCTTCATATGAGATCATATATGTAAGGATGGAAGGGTTGATGGCTGAGAGAAAAACCCTTCATGAAGTACTGCAAATTTATAATTCAGTAATAAGTTTTTCCTTAAAAGTAGCATTTGCTATGAATATTTTAGGGATAAATCTCATGGTATAGTGTCACAAAAATGACAGTCGCCTCCAAATACGCGTAGTTGGAGGATACATCAAACTTAATCCTTTTTGATTTTTTTGAGAGAGAATTTATTTTTTAATTATTTTATCAAACAAACTAGTTGAATTCCTTATCACTCCAAACTTTAGAAAATAAATATTCTATATATATATATATAAATTAAGTATACATTCTTATTAATACATACCTATAAAAAAATTAATTTAGAAACCAAAGAATAAACTTATAACTCCTAAAAACATTTATAACCATTAACCTTATGCCTCCTTCAATGGCTTAAATAAAATATTTAATAATAAAACTTTAGAATACCTTCAATAATGTGCAACCTTTGATTTGCTCATGATTTCAAACTATTGGAGCCCTTCGATCTCTTTATTTACTGTTGTAAAGTGACTTTTCATAGCACTTCATATCTTTGATACCACTGTTAGCTTTCTAAGTAGATTGACTCATAAAAATTGTTATACAAGATCAAGTATAAATTAAATATATGCCACTAATCAAAATAACAATGAATCTCAATATTAGGATATCGTAGTGGTAAGTCCTTGGGTTTTCATCTAGGAGACCCAATTTCAAACCTCGGTAAGAGGGGACCAAGACCCCTCATAAAAACCTGTGTAAACTTAAAATTTTATCTAAGATACCATCTTATTGTAGTGGTAAGGGATTTGACCTCCCTTTGAGAGGTCTAAGGTTCAAAACCCAATCAGTATGAGGGTACCAGGACCCCTCATAAAAACCCTATGTAAATTCATTGAAAAAAAAAATGAATCTCAATATTGGAATAATAACAATATCTTACCAATATAACTCAAATATACACAATATCAAAAGATTACAAGAATAATTCATATTGATTACATTTCTTGGAGAGATGTCTCAAATATATAATTTTACATGATTTTTCAGTACTTTAACTATTGCTCTCCTCAAACATCGAGAGATGCATCCTTTCATATTCCTCATATTGAGATAAAACTCTCATCTTACCACATAGCAATGCTACTCTTCATTCTCTCTTGACACCTTGTACTTTCTCTCATATTGACACATACATTATATAAAATATAAATCAACTACAAAACTAATATTTACAAGGGGACCAAATAATGAAATACTTCCAAAATTATTTAGGATTGGAAGTTCAAGATATGTGTACAATTGATGAGTCTTTTTGCTTGAAATGGAAATCCATGTTTTGCATGTTTAATTCTTTTGATAATTTTACTACTCTATATCATGTTCTTTTAGAACATTTATCTCTTGAGAATAGAGTAGATGGTGTATAGCCCACACATTAGTTTTGGATATAACTAATCTATTTTGCAAGGGATTCTTATGATCTCATTTCTATTGATCTTGACTTTTCTACTACTTTGTAAGCTATGACTTTATGGTCTTTGATAGAGTTGAAAATATTTTCACTTCTTAGAGGCTTTTGCCTTTCTGCTCTTTAGTATGGGTTTTCACTTTGAGATATTTTTATTAAGAATTTGATTTCTAAGAAATATTCTATGGAATTTTGTTTTAGAGAGATGATTACCTCTCTTTTGAGGTTTGTCCAAATATTTTAATTTTCTTCCATGGAATTTGTCTCATGAAGAAGATTATCTCTTTTGAGGTTGGTCCAAATATCTTAATTTTCTTTAATGGAATTTTCTTCACAAAGAAGACAACTACCTCTTCATTTGAGGTTAATATCAATTAATATCTGAAAGGGTTGTTTACCCTTGAAACTTATTTTCAATAGAGTGCTTATTGTGCTTCTCTAGATAAAAGAGAGGATGATTAGAAGGAGAGATGACTGTTCCTTCTACTTGCTCTAATACCACATGTTAAAACTCAATGCTTTGATACTTTACATTATGAAATGATAGGTATTTAAATACATAGAATACCTATTTTAGGCATAACAAACCTCTAACTAAACTTGCAACTACCCTTGTCCTATAGTGCATGCATAGACCTTGTGATGGGTGGTTATACCACTTGCCATTTCACATGGGCTATGATGTAATAACTCCTAACACCTTGTACACTTATTCCATGGACTTTGTTGCTATTGCTATTGTAGATTCAACTTTTGATTCTTCTATTGGTTTCTTAACTTATTCCTTTAGCATAAATGATTTTTGCTTCTCCTTGGATCCTTGCTCCTTAAGCTGAGAAATATCCTGCAATGTTATCTTCTTTTTCCTATACCATAACTTCATAAAACAAAATTGCACATTAATGTTAAAAGTGCCTAAATAATCCAACCAAGGATAACCAATAACAATATCCACATTATCCAACTCAATAGCATAAAATTATAAATGTAAAATGCATTTATCTATGGTGATTTTTAATATTGAAAAATATAAACATTCTCACCCTCAAGTTGTATGTCCTTAATTTTTATTGCTTGAACCTACAATCTCTTAGCCGAAGCACTATTAATGAAATTGTATTTTTTGCTAGGGTTAATGGAAATAATAACCTTTTTCCTTTGAATGCATCCACAAACCTAAAATATGGAATTTTTAGATGATTTTAGATCCTTCTCTTCCTTTTTTAAATCCAAAGATATGGCTTCTTAATTCTTCTAACTATTTTCCTTAACATTTTCCTCTTTCTCCTTGAGTAATTTTATTTCTTTTTCATAGTCTTCATTTTGTTTCTTGAAAATTTTATACCCTCATTTTATTTCATTTCTTTTTCATAGTCTTCATTCTATTTCTTGAAAATTTTCTACTCTCCTTTTATTTCATTTCTCTCATTTTGAATCCCTTGTAGTTTCTTTTCAAGGTCTTTGATGACACCCATCAAGCTATCTATCTTTTTATCCCTTCCCTCAAGCTCTCTTTTTAATTATTTTAATTCTTTCTTAAGCATGTTTATTTATTCTACATAACCTTTGAGTGTATCCTTCAAAGCTCTAATCCTACCCAAGTGTACCCCTTATTCTTTTCAGTCATAAAACTTAACAACCATATTTTAGCTTCCTTTTCTAAAAATGTATTAAGGTGGAATTTCCAATAAGGATAAGCAAAATATAAAGACTTAAAATATGTCCACCATTTTCTAGCATCAATATCATCCACTCTAATTTTTTTTTGAAGTGCCATGAGATCACATCCACAAAAATGATAATGCAAACTAGGGTTTTAAAAATTATATATCTTCCCACTATTTGAAGCTAAAATTCCACATAAACAATTAGATAAAAAAAAACAATAGATAATTTGCTTACCCAACTAATAGATATCTCAAATTTTGCCACTATCCTTGTTTCGAATGGCTAACTTCATAGGGTTGTATCTCCCTTAATACTCCTAGGATTCCTTCATGTGATCACTCATTTTAAAGCTCTCCAAGTTTTAAATAAAATGACACAAGAATTGTCTAAATAGGGTAATCCGACTAGCAAATATCTCAAATTTTGTTTTAAAAAAACACAATTTAAAAAATACCATTGCCCTTATTCTAGATGACTAACTTTACAGGGTTGTATCTCCCTCGATACTGTTGGGTTCCTTCATATGACAATTAATTTTAAAGCTCTTCAAATTTTGAATAAAATGAGACAAAAATAATCTAAATCATACAACTTTACACAAAGATATGGCTCCCAAAAAATGAGATGTTTTTTGAAAAAATTGTTCTAATTTTGCAATCCACAAAAAACAATCTCCACTTTGCTAAAATCGTTGCCTTGATACCATTTGTTATGATACTTTATTCTCATTGACATAAATCATTCACCAATATGTAGAAATATCAAATCATTCATCCATAAATAACATCCACATTAACAATCTACATAATGTATCTAGAGGGGATAACACAATAGTTCTATCTTTGGTTCTTCTTCGAGAGGTTTAAGGTTCAAATTGTGTCGTGAGCGTGTGTGAGGAGGTGGATGTGTGTTAAATTCCCTATTGATAAGTTCAACTATCTCCTTATGAGAGGCCATGGTGGGATGGGGATGCCCAACCTTGAGTGTGATCGTAGGGGTTTCTCACACTAACCAAATCCAAAATAAAAATAATTTACACAATGTGATAGAGATAGATACTACCCTTAGGATAGGGCAACACCAATAATACTCCTTAAGAAAAGAAAACTCCATAATATCTCCTAATATAAGAGTGCCACTTAGAGAGGGCAAAGTCTCATTAACCATTGTAATACGATTACAAATAATACTTCATATGCATGATCTCCATGATTACAATGACAATATCCCTTCTTTATATACCCATCTTATAAACCCTCATCCCACTCATTATTATAATATAATATAATAATATAATCAACCCTGGGTTATGTGTGGCCCATTCCAACTATCCATAATACCCACATACAATATAATATCATATCTCCATATATCTATTCCTAGGTACCATAGCAAATAAAATGGCCAACAAAATACATGTTGATTCTGGATGAAAGAATGCAATATAGTAAAAAAATATTGAATGGATTTTACAAGAGAATATTTTATCCTTAAAAGAAAGCGAAGAAAAGACAAAGATTGGTGGTTGATAGAAACCATAGTTTTCCCATGGAGCAACGCAATCTTAGGATTCTTTAGGTACATGATTTCTACATTGAAATTTATAAATATGACCCAAGCTATGCTCGAAAAGCCTATAATGACAATGCTTTTAGTAAACATCCCGTAGAAGATTTTGAATGAGTGGTGGTTGACCCAAAAATAGACCTAGAGGTGATGACCCAAAGGTAGACCCAGAGATAATTACCTATAGCCAGTTCCAAAGCCAAAGCAAGAGCCAGAGTTGATGCTAGAGCAAAAGCAAAAGCCAATGCTAGTGTCAATATCGGACTATAATTTTATTTTACTATTCTATCGAAGGAAATTAAAATTGAGGGAAAGTAATAATTTTATGTAAAAGATGCATTTTTGGTCATAATCAACCCCTTCAAATATTTGTTATACCAAATAATGTAATAAAATTAAATACTTATTACATTATCATTTTTCAATTGGTTTTACATTGTTGTATTATTACACCTCATAAAAATTTATTAAATAAAAATAAAATACTAAAAATCCCTGAAAAAAAAAAAATATATATATAAAACTAAAACCATAAATAATAAATAAAAGGACGATAAAATTATTTGTTTCGAATTCCTTCATTGAGTCATTCTAGCCATTCAACTCAACATACTAATTTCTATTTCCCCTGTATTTAAACTCAATTCTAAAACTTTGTCTTAACCAGTGAATCATTCTTCGCCCTTTGACTCAACATACTAATTGCTATTTCTCACAAGTCTACCATTGATGAATTAAACAAACTATTTAAAGTAATTACCTCGAGACACATGAATTGAAATAACAAAATCATTTGACGTGAAGGCAGCAAAATCTCTTCATTATGTTCTCAGCCACCTTGACGGGTAGTTGACTACTAAGCAAAAGAGGGTACACCATCAATTACTTCCTGTTAAAATATTTGAAAATTATGCTCCATATCCCAAACGAGGGTGATTAGGTATGAGGCTCTTGGCAAAGATTTGGAAGCCCAGGTTAATATTAAGAAATGCAATGCCATAAATTACTTTTATATTTATATGGGTGATGTTTGTCGTCAACATGATGGGAATATATGCCTTTGTCTATGTCCATAAGTTATTTTAATATTTATATGGGAATCTGCACCCAACATGGTCCATCTTTTTCTTAATCTTACATAAATATCTTGTACGATGATGTCACGGTTGTTTTCTTATGTTTAGCGAAATAATTCAATGTATTCAAAGCTTAACTTTTCTTCCGTTCTAATTATATTGTACTATAAAATCAATTAAAAATCATAATATGATTGAAGTATCATTTTACAACAATAATCGATAAAAAGTTATCATCATTAAATTTAATTTAATTTTTGAAGAAGGTTAGAGTCAAAAATATTAAATGATGTTGTAATAACTGACTTTTCCAGACAGTATTGATGTGAACAAATTTTTTATTATAAAATATGATATTATATTTACATTATCATATTAATGGGTTAAAAAGTAAGATAACCAATTCCCACACATCCTCAAATTCAATGTTAGGTGAGAAATCCAACAAAACATGTTTAAATTAAAAAATTAATAAAAATGAAGAATCAAAAAACGAGAAAAATAACTTGCATAACACACCAATAAGAACTGTATTACAATGATTTTTTTGGGAAGATTAGTTAGAACTTATATATATCCACAAGCATTTACTCTGATGCATAAATACAGCAGACGGTCGAATGTCAAATCTTTATCCTAACTGCTAACGCATCCATGATTATAACTTAGATAAGCAACTGCATCAAAATGCCGAATATACATTTTCAAATCAGATCAACCAATTAACAAGTAGTGTTTACCACGAGACCTATTCTGTCGGGTTACACCTCTTGCTTGTTATGTTGGGAAATTGTAATTAACAAAAGCAAATTCTGAAGTTCCGCCGTCGTTCTTCGTGTTCGTACAGTTATGTACTGACAACTAAGGATGCCGTAGCAGTTTCTCGCCCTTAGATCTGCTACGAACTTGCCCCGACTGTTGGATTCGGATGGGGCAGGACTCACCCCGTAACATGAGCCGCGTAGTGAAGATTAAAAATTTAGATCAAGACGTAAGATTTGGTTCATGTGAGGCAAGGACGCTTAAACTAAAAAGCAAAAGTGGAGGCTGGCAGTTGGCACGTTGTGTTTTTTTTTCAGAACGTGATGTCGACCGCCGATCAGATGGACTCCATATGTAAACCGATGACTTATTATCAAGCAGAAGCAGAAGCAGGAACAGCAGCAGCAGCAACGAAAACAGGTGTAGGTGGAATATGGAAAGGAGATGGATCATTCCGTTTGCCCTTGTCTCGCTGCTCTTTGTTGTCCTCTTGTTCATTACAACTCTTGTTGTGGGGATATCCTCTGAGAGGGCAATATACAGCAACTATGTCACTTCCCCACTAGACCTCCTGGGCCTAAATAGACCACAAAACATCTTTGTGGAGTCCAAGATCGGCCCACATTCCACACCCAATGCCACACTCAATTCCCCTCTTCCTCCTCCTCCAAGGATTGCTTATCTGATTTCCGGATCAAAGGGTGATGGGGAAAGGCTGAAGAGAACTCTGCTGGCTCTGTATCATCCTTTGAATCAATATATCTTGCATTTGGATCTGGCGTCGTCTCCAAGAGAGAGGGTCAATGTCTCCGAGTATGTGAGGACCCATCCCATTTTTGCAGAGGTGGGCAATGTTCACATGATTAGGAAAGCTAATTTGGTTACTTACAGAGGACCCACTATGGTTTCCAACACACTTCATGCTGCAGCAATTCTTTTGAGGACAAGCTCAGAATGGGACTGGTTTATCAATCTTAGTGCTTCCGATTATCCACTTGTCACTCAAGATGGTAAGTTTTTTTTTGGTTGAAGCTTGGTGGATTTCGGGTAATGTTATGAACTGCCTTTTAGGGTAAGCTTGGATCATATTCTTTTGGAAACTGGGCACTATGCTGAAATGTACGTATGTTCCAAGATGGTATGATGGGAGTACTCGATTAAAATGCCATATCTTGTTTTTCTTGCAAAAAGTCTTGATTAAAACTTTTTTCTTTGCCTCTGTTTGCAGATCTTCTTCACATATTTTCCTTCTTACCTAGTTACCTTAACTTTATTGGGTACACCAGCAACTTGGCCTGGAAAGAGTGAGTAGAAGAATGCTGCGTCTCTTAGGATTATTTTGCTTTTGGAGAATGAGTACTTAGTTAGAAATTTTCATCAGGCATATTATTTATCCATAAACTTTTTGGCAGGCAGAGAAGAATTAAACCAATCATCATAGATCCTGGGCTTTATAGATTAAAAAAGTCGGATGTCTTTTGGGTCACAGAAAAGAGAAGCATGCCCACTGCATTCAAGATGTTTACAGGTGTAGTTCTATCACCCACTTTGCCTTTTTCACTGCATGAATGTTTCATTTGCTTGGGTTGCAGGCGGCAATCTCTTTGGGCATGCCTATCGACACCACAGCTCTAGTTTTTTGTGTTTACCTATGTTGAATAAGACCAACCATATCTTCTTTTTTGAACTTTAGGCTTGGTAGATTGTAACACCAAGAATGCTTCATCATAGTTGAATCACCATTACACGTAGACGCCAAGGCCTTAAACCCCTAATGGGAATTGCCTCTCCTTGTCACTAGACCTTCCACTACTAAACAAGACCAACTGTAACCCTATCATTATAGATAACCCTTATTTGATGGAAGTCCTAAAACAGCCTGTATCCTAACCTTACACTCACCGGACATTTCATAATTTTTTGGGTTTGCTATCAACAGTATTTTCATTCCGAGTGACCGCTTCAATGTGTAATGCTTTCTTTGGCACTACTAGTTTGATCTGTACTTTGTAGATCTATTTCACAGACTTCCATTCTTCCAAACTGCTTAATTTGAACACCTGATAAACAATGATTTGTTTTTGTTAGACACAAAAGCTTCTTAATTTGAGCAGCTGATAAACAATGATTTCTTTTTTGTTAGACCCAAAAACTTTTGATTCTTATTTTAAAATTTCCCTTTAATCCATGTGTAGAGGTTAGTCTTAAAGACATGGATTTTATTAGAATACCGAAACTTTGTTATATGAATAATAAGCCCATTCATTGTCCCAAATTTGATGGTTCCAAGTTTCCAACTTCTCCTATTTGTCAGTTAATGTAAAAACGGTAAATACAAATTTTCACCCCTTTTAATGGCCACTTTTACATTGATTCCCATAAATCATAAAACAAATAGTATTTTATGAGCACAGGAGCTTGGACGCATACATATATATCTCAAGACTTTGGGCAAAACATGCATTGGTCACAGATCAGGCGATTCACAAAAGCAATAAGATCTTAACATATCTTATGAGTAGCTAAAGCTGTGGATTTGCTATTAGAGATGGTTCTTCAAAAGTAAAGCATGTTGCTGATCCAATAGCAAGATTAGAACTTGAGCAAGGAAGGGAACTGGGGTGCCGCTGGCAGAGCCTATTAGAGAGAGGTGTAAATTGCCAATGTTATAGGTAAAAACTGGATGCCGATTGTATATTCTCTTAATGTGGGTGTTCTAATTTAGGTATGTCCGAGTTCTTTACCTTAAAAAAGCTTCTACATCGTAACCTTTGTTGTGCTCGTTTGAGAGTATTAACTATTTAGGTGTGGAAATCTTAGTTGTTGTTTTTATCTATCCATTCTTGTCCATTAAATAGGAACCGGGACACTACATTTTCATACTTTATGTTCCAAAAATCTGGAAAATAGTTGCAAATAACAAATGCATATTTAGTTCAATGTATCTAGTTATAGCTAAGTAGCTATTAAAACAAGCAAACTCATAGTTTAGTGGATAAGTTCAATGTGTCAAGTCATAGTTTAGTCGCTATTATAACAAGCAAATTTCAGAGAATGTTCTAGTTAGCAGTGGTTGGTGAATACCATTCTTGATATAATACCACTCTAATGCTTAGCTATATGTAGGGGAGCTATCTCCTATTTGTATTCTCTAGTTTTGTCATTAATACAAATTTTTGGTTTCACTCTCAAGAGGAAGTCTCTTGGGTAAATCCTTTCCTTCATTTGCCTTTTGGATTTGCACATGCAATTCATCTTTTGAGTGCACAAGAGCTCCCATGTATCTCTTGCTATAGGTTGTATCAAAGCAGATTTTAGATCTATTGGGAAAAAGGTCCACATATTGTGAAGGACATAGCTTTTTGCTTGAGTGTTGTATTGAGATGAGTTTTTTTTTTTTTCCTTTGGTTTTAGTTGGTTATGTTGGGTTTAAACAGACTCCACAAAGCTGACATCTATTTCAGTGAACCACTTAACCATGCTATTACAACAAACCTTTGTATTATGTCTATTTCAACAATCCACATGACCATGCTATTATAACAAACCTTCGTATTATGTCTATTTCAACAAACCACATGACCATTCTACCACAACAAACTGTATCATCAAACTGTATCATCACAGTTTGCCTTCTTGTGGGAGTGTCCATCACAATGTGGAGAATTGAACTTGGGTTATGCTCATAAGATTGCATCCCATTTACCATTGCTCTTCCTACTGCCTTGGATTTTTATAAGGTTCATGCATAGGATTGGAAACTTGACTTACAATGTGAAACTTCTCTCACTCCACTGCTTGTCCCAAACCCACTGAGCTGTTTTTACATATTTATGCTGGTTAGAAACTTAGATTTAGAGTGATTTCGAACAACTGGTGGCTCATATATTTTAAGTTGTATCAAAGGGGATCTAGCACCTAGAAAGTGCTTTTTGTAGTGACCTAAAAACCATTCAATTTTGGTACTTTCTCTTCAGACTGTACAACTTTCAGCTAGAGTATCCAATTGAGGTGCCTTTTTTTGGGTGGTTGTTGTTGGAAAGTAGACTTTAAGAGCTTCCTGGGAATTGTTCTAATTTTAGTTTTGAGCAATTATGAAAAGACATTGCCTTTCAAGGTTGACATTTTAAAACTGTGATATTTTTGGGATTAAATTATTGGGATGATGGTAGTGATTTGGATGAGCCATATCTCATGAACTATAGTTTACGTGCAATTGAGGTTCCCATTTCTTTTTTTCAGGGTGGTGGTTGTTGGAAAGTAGACTTTGAGAGCTTTGTAGAAAGTGTTCACATTGAATTTTTGGGCAATAATGAGACAGCTATGGCCTTGCATGGTAGACATTTCAAAACTTGATCTCTTTGATGGGAAGATAGGAATGATTTGGATGAGCCATATGTCATCAACAATAATCTGTATTCAGTATCTGGAAAGGACATTGTAATCAAGTCTTTAGAAAAGAGGAGGCCCCCGTTGATATATTAATAAGTAATGCTAGTGTTTTAGTTTCTTGCCAAGTGAAGGCCTTTAGGGAGGCTATTTTGAAGCAATGTCTTAAGTTGGATAAGAATGTTAGATCCGATTACTTGTTGCTTTTGCGCAAGCTGATGTAATTTTGATGTATTTTTTATTCGTTTATTAATGAGAAAGTATTATTTCAATAAAAAAAAAAAAAAAAAAAAAAGAATAGAAAAAGAAAAACAATAATCTGTATATCCAAATTGGATAACATTTTATGGAAAGGTGTGTTACGGTGTCCACACTATGCATTTAGAATTTTAGTCTAATTAGATTTGTGGTTGTAGAAACAAAAACAATTTGATGCTGGAGTTTTGGAAACCCTCATTTTGGAGGATAACAATAAAAGTGTGAATTGTGGGACACAATATCTTCCCCATCAATTCTTTTCCTTTTTTTGCCAGGGGTTGGCAATTTTTGTGGGTTGAGGCGGCCTGTTTTCTCCAACTTGCAGATGTCCAACATGTGAAGGAAGAAAAGGGGTCAATCTCCATACATGACTAGGAAAGAGCTAAAGGAATCTCTATAGAAAGCTTTCATATACTTAGAACAAGACATCACACGAGTTGTACCTCTCTCAAAATGTGAAAGGTTTCAAAACAGGATTTTCCACTCCATTAAATGGAGAAGAGGAATCACCACAGGTAGTGTGGGATGAGGGATACCCATGGAGTTATGACAGTATAATATGAAAATGTCCATGAATATTAGGTAAAGACATAATGGTATTGGATGAGGATCTTCACAAAATTGAGAAGCAAATAGTATAAATAGTATGGGCTGACGATGCATTTGAAGGCAAGGAACATGCACAAGTAGAGGAACATCACGAAGGATTTTTTTTTTTTAATGTGGACTAATCCATGAATGCAAGCACAATCTAAAATGTATAATTTAAGAAGCTTACATAGAGCCCATAAGCCTCATGATCAATGCTCTATGTTTCCCTTGCAAGAGCACTTTTCATATATAAAATTATATATAATACAATCTTTCACATTGGTTTTCAGAAGAAGGTTGCATTTTTTTTCTTAATTCAATCAAGAGGCAATACCACAAACACAAATTAGGCAGCATTAAAATTCATAGTTGGCTACAACATCAGATGCATGAAAAAACATGGGAGGAAAAGAAGCTGAGAAAGGGTGTTAAAACATCCATTTACAAATTGCATACAAAGTGCAGCATTATTATGAGGGACATGAGCATGCTAGGCTTTGAACCTGGGCCATCACTGAAGTAAGAACCTGATCTCAGTTTTGTAATGTTAAATTATGGTGCTAGGTACTAAAACGTATCACACATTATGTTATAGTAGGTCACTTTATGAAGTAAGGCCTTAATAGTAATTAATTAATTAATTTTTTTTTTTTTTTAAGTGAAAAACCCCTTGCAGGGCCACCTTGGTCTGAGAGACCACGAATAGGGGGTTCTACACCGTCAAAGTCACCCGGGAGTCACACCCGACCCTGCCCGCACCAACATTATCAATTGGATTTTGGATACCCAATTCAGCTTTTTGGTAGGGTGGAGATTTGAACCTGGGACCTCTCTTGGAGGATTTCCCTCTCCTCTCCAACTCACCTACAACACCTGGGTGTAGTAATTAAATTTTTAAATCCAAGTCTACATAGCTCATTTCCTTTTTGTCTACCTCTTCTTTTTTACCCATCACTTCAAGCATGCTCCAGATAGCTGCAATGAATGGAGTGATTGGTGCAGTCCAGTGACTGTTCTTTTGGATTGACCTGAAGCTGCATGAGTTCTGTGTCAGTTAACTGCCCTAATATCCAATGAGCAATGCACATATTCTTAGAATGATACTCCTGATAGAAACAACAGTGTTCCATTAAGGTGACCACTATAGGTGGAGCTACAATAGGAGGAGATAGAGTGATTCCGTGCATGAGATTAATAAATTTTGGGGCCCTAAGGAGGCTTATTTATTTTCCTTTTACAACTGACAAGCTGATTCCCGTTTCAAACAAGCTTTAGAAGCTGATGAAGGAGCATCCAAAGATAATTATGTAATTATTATTAGTGGCCATTTATTGTCTAAGATAATGTGTTGAGTTGTGTTGGAGGATAAATATGATAATAAATGTTGGTAAGCGAGTGGTTAGTCTAGAGTCTAGACTGGGGGTTTTAGTACACATGGTTTACGAACATTGTTTGAGGGTGGGATTTCCCTTTATAAAAACAGGATGTAATGTACTTTGTAGATAGACAGGTTTAGGTGGATTAGAGGATTGACAAGATGTATGCCTTTTACGATGATATAATGATTTGTAAAGATATGACAATAAGATTATGAGTGTAAATCTGTCTCAAAATTGTGATGATGATATTTTGATGTGTTGGGAATTTGTTAATGTTTTGTGGATCTTGTTTGTTACTCTGTAGCATCAATTTGGTATCAAAACCAGGTTAAGGTTGGGACTAGTTGTGCACATTGGGAGAGTTGAGTTGCATAGATTGGGAGATTTATCTAAGTTGAGACAGATTGTGGTAGAAGAGAGATTTTTGTAGGGATCTAGAGAGGGAAGAAGAATATAATGATGGTGAAGGCAAAGTTCAAATTTAAGAAGAAGATGACGAAGAACTTGAATGTTAAAAAGGAAGAAAATGAACTTGAAGCTGAAAGTGAAGAAAAAAGAATAGGATGAACTTAAAGAGGAGGAAGAAAAAATAATGAGGGAACTAAGAGAAAATAAAATAAAAAAATTAAAAAGAAGAAATTGGCAATGCCAAAGAAAATATGGTATGAAGGTTGGATGAGCAAATTAAAGCTATATGAAATGGTTGAATTGTTATGCAGAAACAAAGATCAAGAAATGGCATGAGGAAGCAAGATGCATATGGAAACCAAGAAGCTGACTGCAAAGGAAGAGGAATCTGATAGTGGAGAATCTCTTAAATCACAGATCAATTTGTACATGTGGAAAAAATGGAGATTATTATGTGTCTGTATATTGAACCAGGATCTTCTATATTTTAACTAGGAAGGTTTGATGCAGGAGCATCAAAAGATAATGATGTAATTAATGTTAGTCGTCATTTATTGTTTGAGGTTGAGGTAATTGTTGAGTTGTATGAGAGGATAAATATGCTAACAAACATTGGTTTGAAACTTTGAATTATATATTAAATGTTGGTAGGCGAGTACTTGGTCTAGATGGTAGTTATTGGTTAATTGTTTTTTGTACAAATGACTTTAGGATGGGAATTCCCTCTATAAAATAGGATGTGACAGACTTTTTAGGTAGGAAGATCTAGGCAGGTTTAGAGGATAGACTATTGTGAATGTAAGGCATGAGGGATGTATGCCTTTTGTGATGATGTAACAATTTTGTGAAGAAGGTGATGATAAGATTATGAGCGTAAATCCATCTCAGAATTGTGAAGATGATATTTTCATGTGTTGAGAATTTGTGTATTTTTCCTGGATATTGCTCTTTAACCCACTGCATCAGAAGCTCAACTAAGTATGGAGGCCTCTATTCTGTGAAAGGCATTGCAAGGATAGAAACATAAAGGACTAGAGCTCTGAAAGAAATGTTTGGTGCTATCACTTTGTTTTCTGTCTCTTTAACCAGTTCAAAGAACTTTTAATATTCATTTCCTTAAACAGGTATCAGTAGTCAGGATTGACTGTGTTAAAGTATTAGCAGAAGTCTACATGTTTGTCTCAGTACGCTGCTTGGGGAATTCTAGTCGTCACTCTCTTGAGCCTCTGACTAGATTTGTAGATAGACTACGATAGCAGTGGCCATCAAATCTTGAAGAAGAGCTTAGTTTCAGGAGGAGACTAGAACTGGTTTCAGAACCATGTGCTCATTATATTCCAATTGTGTATTTTGGCAAAGGATAGAGGTGTGAACTCCAGAATAGCTTAGCCTGTCTGCACAAAGGGCTACAGATGCATGCATCCCTGAGGCTAGCTCCTATACTTTTCCCCCATTTCCTGCCATCAATCTATTGAAAACTTTGTGGAACATGATTATTTCCTTATTTCTAAAGTAGCCATCCCAAAAGGAAATGAGTTGCTATCTCCAACGCACCTCAAACCTGTCTTTTGTTTCCTGTCAGCCCTTATGGAAAAACTTCATGAAACATAGCAAATAAGCTCACTGCAATATTCTTTATGTCACTAGAAGCACCATGCAGACTTGTGACAAAACATTGAGCGTGCTTTGCCTTGGCATTAGACCTAGTTGCACTTCCACTTTAAGATATGACAACCTTGGCAGATGCTTTGATGAAAAATAATCAGGACTGGACAGATTTTGCAATAGAATTTACAGTGTTAGAGCCCACACAGAACTATGTTCACAGATCTAAAGGATTGAAACCAAAGAATATGATATCTGTGACTGTAATTGAGGCCTCTTGAGATAGCTGCTAGACGATAACCTCTGAACAGAGCAGCATCAATAGCAATGAGTTTTCAAACTACCACTGTTCTTTGTTCCCAACTTCCCATTATGGTTCCCAGTTTTTGTAGCTTAAATCTTTGCCTTTGAAGGGACCTAAGATTATTCTTTTTCAAGAAGGTAGCCACTCGTACTAGTCAAACAACCTTTGTAATTGCCTCAAAGGCAGGGATGGTTCTCCTCAGGCAGGCTTTGAAGTTGCAGATAAATCAGGACCAGTTACCTGCTAAAGATGGAGACAGAATAACTGAAACCGATTTTCAAAAATATATAAGATATGGTGTATGGGAAGAAGTATGATGCAAGATATGGAATGCTGTGATAATCGATAGCATGACTTTACATACAGTGATAGATACTTATTGAGATCTGATTGATTGATGAAAGAATCGAAGGTTTAGCACAATGAGCAAAGGAAATGTGTTCTAACATTGTGTGTCACAAGATTTGGTAATTTTTATCAAAAATGTCTGAATTTTGGGTATTTTCTACCTTAGTGAACAAGTTCAACAAACATATTTGAACAAACAACAATCAATGAAAAATCATATATTTAACACCTAAAATGTCTTCCATTTTTATCCTTCATTCCAACATGTACTTGATTCCATTCTATATGTATAAAAAGTAAAGGCTGAAACAAAAAAGGATTTTAAAGTAATTCATTCATAGATGCATTTGCAAGTTAACATCATTTTTGTATAAATGTGAAGTTAGTTGTATATCTATATTAGAGATTTACATTAATAAAACTAATTATTTTCTTTTTGGAACTCCAATACGAACCCATACCTGGTAACTTAGATTACAGGAAAGGACAATTGCAGAAAATGAAAGGGCGGATATTTATGCTAATTATTAGCTGTGAAACTCAACATGAGTAAATATTATTTACCAACTAGGGAAGGAACATGGCATCTGGTGTGATTACACTCTTCTTTAATGCCACATAGCTAAACACCTCCATTTTTTACTTGTTAGAAAACTTGGGAAACAAAGCCCAACTGTTCTAGAATAAAGAGATTGATGAGAGTCAATGTTTGAAGTTAAATGACTTAACATGTTGAACAATATGAGACAACCACACTCTTGATGCCTTGTGGGAAAGAGATTGCACCCCATGCCATGTTCAATTTCCTTGTGCCCTTCAAACATAACGATTAAAAGGAAGAACAACGCTTAATGTCCTTATTTAACAGGAGATTAGAATCATGAGTATTACCATACTTATCTTCCTTCACTATGAACATGAATGATCTAACATATCCAAAAAAATGAAACAGAGAAAGTAAATGGGCCAGATATTCCATTAATCTGATAAGAATACAAAACATGGATCACAGAGAAAAGCCCAATAAGATATTTTTGCTCTTAACGTAAACACACTTCAAAATTGGATGCGAAATGAAAATGACACTTACAAAAAACCAAGGCAATCCTCTCAACTTATCCAGACTGTAAATCCTTGAAAGTAATCAAAACAGAATGTAGAGCTCTATCAGCTAACCACCAAAAAAGTCAAAACCTTATCAAATCCAAGTGATATCTAGACTCAATAACTCAGATACTGGATGCATCTGTCAGAGAAAACCAAAAAGGATGATGTCTAAACTGATGCAACAGTACTTGGTTGAGAAGTAGATTAGAGTTAAAGTCAGCAGAGATCAAGTTGAGGTCAGTTCTGCATAGAAAATCATTTTTGATTAGAAATTCAGGTTGTTTAGCAAGTCAGTTCTGTTTAAAAAGCTGTTTCAGTTGGAAAATAATTTCTATTTTAAAGCTTTTTCTGTCAGACAGTTCTGTTTAGGAAAAGCTGGTTGTACTAGGAAGTTAGAAAGCATGAAACAGGAGAGAGGACTTTTTTGGATAAAAAGAGAGGTTTGGGATGGTTGGGAAAACCACTTAGTGTAGGGGAATACCTCTTTTTGTAAAGCTGTTTGACAGTGCTCTGTATTTGTTTTATTGATAGAATACAGAGTCCCATGAAGTGTTGAATATTTAAACGATTTTGCTGTGTAGAGTGACTCCATAAGAGTCTTTTGTGTAGTTCTCATTCGCTTTTGTGAGTATAAAACTCTTACAAGACAGCTGTACATTATAAACTCACAAACATAGTTGCTATATACAGACAGAAATACTCTTTGGGAATCTTTATCCTCCTATTTATAGGCTAACCTATTGCCTGTAGTGGATTTGGTATCTTCATGCTGTGGCATTGATATGGGCTGTTGGATGCTTGCTGGTTGATATTTTTGTATAATTCTGGACAAGTATCCGCACTTGTGGCCTGTTGCTGTCAAAATTATTAAAGAAGAGACACCTCCAATTAGCAACATAGGGAGCAACGTGTGTGACATCATCTGCCTGATTGGTTTCTTGCATGTTTGGCAAGTCTATAAGCTAAAATGAGTTTCCCTTACAAAGAGAAAGTTTGATTTTACCTATTCTGTCTGTTTATCATTGATCTACCATGCTAATCTCCTTATGTCAATGCCCCTGCCAGCAGTTAGAGAGAAAATATCATGGGTAGTTACTCCTGGAAGGTCTTTTCTCTATTGCCAAAAATTACATACATTTTCATGAAAGCAGATATGTATTTTAATCTACTATGAAAAGTATATGTGCTGTTTAAATATGGGTTGTTGGGAAAATATGCTGATAGAGGATGGGAATATTGATGCCTACTTTCCTGGTATTTTAATTGTTTTTTTATTTGAATAATGAATCAATGATAATTCTGGGCAATGCCAATATCAAATACTTATTCACAGCCTATATTTGATATTTGACATAAACACCACTAGCGTTTAGAAAGAAAAAGATTTTCATCTCAACCTCATTTGAGAAACGTTTTGGACTGACAAGATTGCATAGTTGGTATAGCTTACAGATTGAGATAATTATCTGGTGGCAACATGTATGGGGAAGCAAAATCTTTTTGAAGGGGCTGCATTCTCTCTGTCATACACTAATGTTAGAAATACCAGGCTATCTGGGCAGTTCTAATATTTATTAAAATTGCACCTCCATTTGTGGTTTATTGCAATTTCCAAGATGATGATTGTTCTTCTATCCTTAATTTTCAGATGACTATCACCGGCTACATGATAGATATTACTAGATCCATTTATTCATACTCTGAGAGCTCTATTTTTCATTGCTTTTTTCAGTAGCATAAATGTATGCAAGACCAATGGATTTTGGTTTTCACTAAGAGTGGAATATGCATGTCTATGTATTCCTGAATCTGTACAGTGTGTAAAACTGTGTGCTTTTGAAGGAACATGTACTATTAAAACGTGTAGATTGGGCCTGTCTTCATGTACTTTTACCCTCCTATTCTACATCTTACTAATATATATTCATTGTGCAATCCATCAACCACCTCGGGCATTTTGATAGTCATGGAGTATTATTACCATGTATGCTGCGACTTAGGCCATATCTTGGATGATTATGCTTGGTATGTGTCATTTTGTCTATCAAGGCTTTGGTATAGAAAATGACGATAATATTTTCAATGAACATGTTCACTGACAGTACCATAATGCAGGTTCTGCTTGGATGACACTGTCACGAGCATTTGTAGAATTCATGATATGGGGATGGGACAATCTTCCTCGAACACTGCTCATGTATCATGCAAATGTCATATCGTCTCCAGAGTTTTACTTCCACACACTTCTGTGCAATTCTCCAGGATTTTCCAACACAACGGTCAATAGTGATCTGCATTACATATCATGGGATAATCCTCCAAAGCAGCATCCACGCTCCCTTGGACTCAGAGACTTCCGAAGGATGGTACGAAGTAATGCACCATTTGCGAGGAAATTTCCAAGGAATGATCCTGTACTTGACAAGATAGACAGAGAACTTCTGGGTCGCAAGAAAAGCAACATTACACCTGGTGGGTGGTGCATAGGAGAAGGGAATGATCCCTGCTCTGTAATAGGTAACAAAACGCTTCTGAAACCTGGTCCAGGTTCAAAGAGACTTAAACAATTGGTTGTCAAGCTTATGTCTAGGAAAAACTTTCGTGGCAGGCAATGCAAATAAGGGGAGAATTCCTTTTTTCTAAACCTTACTTAAATGAAAGGTCTCATCCAACATTAGATCTACGAAGAAAGATGACATCCATTGCAATAATTCAAAAAAGCGCAGAAAGTCCTTTATGTATTTCCTTTTTCCCTTTACCTTGATGGGATTCAGGAAACCTTGTTAGGTAGCTATTCTGATGTTGGAATAGGGAGAAAGTAAAAGCAATTCTGATCATCCTCTTGTAATTTTACTGTAAAAGTTAAACATAAGAGTTGCCACATTAATGCATATAGGATCTCTTGACTAAAGAATCTCTCTTTATTGACAAGCAGTTCATTATTTCTTGAGGGCCTTATTGTTTTGCACAATAATTTGAGAATGCTGAATCTCGAGTTTGTTTTACTCATTGTAAGATTATGCTGCCCTTTTAATTGAATAATAAATCAACATGCTGCTCAATGCCAATTTTTTTTTGTGAATTTTTAGATTTGAGTGGAGACCAGTGTTTATGATTTGATTGAATGTTATCACTAAAATTTGTTAAGTTTGGTATATAGAGAGAGGATACACGGCTTTTGGAATTAATAGAATCATTTTATTTCATTTCAGTAGTGTTCATGATTCAGTAAAGTTTATTACAATTTATTAAGTTTAGTATATATATAGAGATATAGATGGCTTTTGAGATTAAGTATTTTATTGGATAGGACTTACATTAATTTTAGTTATAATTTTATATAAAAAATTATTTTAATATAGTATTCATAAAGTACATGGCATAAAATGTTTCACTGGAACATTTTAATTAATTGTTTTCAATTTAATTAATTATGATTAAGCTTTTATTAGTTTTTTTTTTTGAATTGAAACATATGTCAAGTTTATTATTTTTAAACACATAAGATATATTAGTGTATGTTCTATTGGAATACTTCCATCAAAATACCAAAATATTATATTTGTTGTTAGGTCAATTAAACCATATTCATTATGTCTTTTTATCACAATTTATTTTCATTTCTTTTTCTATCAAATATATTCTTCAATTTCCTGGAAGTGCTATCTTTCCACAATCAACTTTTTGACATCATTTTGAGTAAAAGATAAAATCTTACTTGGTCGGTTGCCTTCTAAAATTTGAATTTCACCCATATGAAGATTAAAACCACAAAATGGCTACATTATTTGCTACCTGATTTCCTTCTCTATAAATATGTTCACATTTCTAAGAGATTGTCTCCAATAATAAATGATGAACATCAACAATAATATTGTTTTTTATCCAACCCTGACATCCATTGAATTTCACCTATATGAAGATTAAAACCACAATTGGCTAGACTATCTGCTACTTGCTTATATATAAATATGTCCACATTTCTAAGAGATTGTCTCCAATAATAGATGATGAACATCAACAATAATATTGTTTTTTATCCAACCCCTCATCTATCTTTGTTGATAGCATTAATGATAATTTGTGAATCCCTTTCAATTGAAATATATTTCCATCATTTTTCTATTGCAAATTTAATCCTTGTAAGAAGTGCCTAGCCTTTGCATAGTTGTTAGTTGAAGTTCCATATGATTTTGAGTAAGGAGAATTTTGCCTTCATTATTTTGAAAAACATATCTTCAACCACTTTCCCGGATTTCCTTTAGAAGCATCATCAAAATTTATTTTGGTAAATCCTATTTTTATTTTACCATAGATTGAAGTAGATCCTTTGTTCTAATGTTGATATCACAAATAACTCTTCCGTGCATGTTCATATCCTATAACCAATTCAGACTTCTCTTTTTCCACACTAGAGACTTTTTATGATGGACACCAATTTTGTAAACATTTTGCAAGAGATAATAATATGGTTCCAAACTTAGGTATGATTTTGAGATTAATTCCAACAAATAAGTGTAGGACCAATCCTCCATAGAATATATAATGCTTTAGCTTTAAAATAATTACTCGACATTTCATCTACTCTTTTAATGTTGATGGAGCTGCCCAATATATTTTCATATTTATAAAAAAAGTTAACCCCAAACATTGTGAGCAAAGGGACATTGAAGTAAATAGTTTGATGTTTCTAAATCCTTCTCATACAAGGCACATCTGAAAGGTCCATGATATCCTCTTCTTTGTAGGCTCTCTCCTGTAAGAATCTTTCTTTGAACTCCTAACCAAATAAATGTTGACGCCTTAAGAGGAGCCTTTAGTGGCCAGACATTCTTCCTAGGAAATTCTTTAGAAGGAGGAAATTTTGATTGCTCTAAATCCTCATATCTCAACTTGATAGAGTATTTACCGTCTTTTGATAAATACCAAACCAATTCATCCTTTATGTAAAAATCATCAAATAAAACTCTTAAAATATCTTTTGAAGTCCATTTGCACTTTATTTGAGTTCCTCTCCTTCAACTAGGTTACTAATAGAAATCCATGATTTGGAGTTCCTCATATTAATATAGTTTTTGACCTTTGGACCTTTACAATAGGCATGCTCGAGCGAATGGTTGTCATTTTGAGTCAGAGATATAAGGATATGGTTTCAAATAAGTATTAGATAAAAAAATTGCATAATTCCCCTCATTGACTGACCATCTAATACGTTTATTTATCAATTGAAAATTATTTGATATGAAGTTCCATATTGACGATCCTTTGGATAGGGTGATTTTCTTAAATAATTTCATTGCATCAAAAAAACCTATATATATATATATATTTTTTTGAAAAAATTAAAACTTGTATTAAAACAAAAACCAGATACAAGCGGGAGAGAACACATCCCGAGCCAGAGCCAAGAGCAACACAACAAGGTCAGCGCACAAAGGCAACACTAGCAGCCACAAGGCACAGAGAACGGACGGCGCGAAAAGGCGACATGTCGCGAAATCGCGACAGGCAAACCCGTCACGGCCACTTCGGCGCCAACAGTCGCGATAACGCGACATGTCGCGAAATCGCGACAGGAAGGGCCCTCGACAGCCAACCGCAGAAAGCGTCGCGAAAGCGCGACGAAAACACTAAACAACAGTCATGCCGCAAAAGGGTCGCGATATCGCGACAAAAAACCAACCAATCGCAAAAGAGCCAAACATGCCGCGAAATTGCGACAAAAAAGCCAAGCTGCATCCACTTAGTCAACCTGTTGCAAAAACGCGCCACCATACCACCTTTGAACAGCATCTTCAAGAGAGGCCCAATATCGCTAGCAAAGCCCAGCAAAAGCCACGACAGCGCTACATGGCGCGATATCGCGCAAGAAATTCGCCAAAGGCCAGGAAGGCACAACCTGTCGCGAAATCGCGACAAAAACCAACTCGTTGCCGCGACAGCGCTACAGGTCGCGATATCGCGACAATTTTCCACCCGGTCGCCTAAGTGCCAAACGTGTCGCGAAATCGCGACAGGAAAACCATGCAGCTTCCAAATCTCAAACTTGTCACGAAAAAGCGACGAAATATTTACTTTGCTATTCAACTTCATGAAGGGAACGAGAGCGCGGCAAGAACGCCAATCGGACGAAGAAAGCGGGACCTGTCGCGATATCGCGACATGTCGCGGTATCGCGTGTCGCGAAATCGCGACATGTCGCGATATCGCGACATGTCGCGGTATCGCGACACGCGATATCGCGACATGTCGCGATGTCGCGACAGAAACCCACCAGAGGCCGCGGAGGCTCAACCTGTCGCGATATCGCGACAGCAACCAGCCAGAGGCCGCGACAACACTACATGTCGCGATATCGCGACAAAAAGGACCCTTAGCAAAAAAAACTTTGCACATTATTTCAAAAATTGTTCAAGGCCTTGTCTGATCTCGGCATCCTCCACAGACATATTGCTATGCAGATGCATCCCAACCTCTCTCTCAGCACCCATCTTAGCAAGGAAATCAGCCGCTTTATTGAGAGATCTACTAGCATAAACAGGTATCACATCCTCAACTTCCTTCCAAAGCTCTAAAATTTGGGAAACCAAAATCCTCAGCCTCCAAGCTTTTAAGGCAAAGTTCCTCATGCAATCAAGAGCACCAACCAGGATTTGGGAATCAGACTCAATGATTATCTTTTCGTGACCATGTTTGACGGCCCAGATGGAGGCAGATTTAATAGCAAAGGCCTCGGCTTCATTGTTTGTGGCATATCCCGGACCTTGCAATTCCCAATAGAGCACGGTCCCGGCATGATCACGGCGAGATAACTCCACTACCGGCATTACCCGGATTACCTTTTGCGGCTCCATCGGTATTGATTTTGACCCGACCTTCAGGGGAGGTTTCCAACAACTTCTTACCTGTCTCTCAAGATCAGCAACTCTCCCTTTCAAAGGCTTAGAAGGTGGCTGATTTTCCTCCTCGAGCATAGATGGCAACGGTTTCCACAACTTTGCTCCGGGATGACCTGCCATATCCCATCCACCGAAGAGAAGGTTTCACGGAAAATACGAGCATTTCTTTCCAACCACACCTGCCACCAAATAAAAAGGAAACCGAGCTCCCAGCCAGTACGAAGAGCTTTAGATATAAATCTACCTCTCTTCCAGCTTTCCCATAAATTGGTCCGGGACAAGTCTCCAAGCGCCTGAAGTTTAAAGTGGGAGAACCAACGATGCCAAATCTGCTGAGTGAAAGGACAATCAAACAAGAAGATGATCCGCAGTTTCCTCATTCCTATAACACAAAACACACTTGGGAAGGGCCAATGATGCCTCTAATTATGAGGTTGTCAAAGGTTAAGATACCATTATGCATCAGTTGCCAAGCAAAGAAGTTCACTTTCGGCCAGCCCTTGGGATGCCATATCTTCCTCCATTCATGAGCTGGAAAAGAGTGTGGGGGGGGCTCGGGAAGGATCGAAGCATAGCCCTCCTTCACAGAATAAACCCCAAGGTTCCCAAAGCCCCAGGCAAGCTCATCCTCCTCATCTCTCCCAGTAAGAAACCTTTCTGCCAAAAGTTTTTCCAGAGTTGGAGCCTGCTCCGGAGGGATTGGAATAGGCCATTCACCCAGCCGCTTAAACTTTTGAACCTTATACTCCCCCAATTGGTTGGTATTGAAGTAGCTCTCAATATTAATCCAACCCTTATCTTCAAGAGCTGATTTTAACGGATGCAAATCGGGAAACACGAGCAAGGATAGGAGGATCCTGATCCCAGGGAATCGAGTCCAAAATCGGGCCTTCTCCCCTCTCCCAACTTTCCAGAACAATTGATCTTTGATAATGCGAGATCCAAGCTTGAGCGCCTGCCACACAAGAGATCCATTACCCTCCAAAGGATAGCGGCCCAAGTCGTTGGGATGAACAAGACCCAAGTATTTACTAGAGAGGATTCTGCTGCATAGGGACGAAGGCTGGGAAATCCACCTCCAATACAATTTCCCAGCCAGGGCCCGATTGTTAAACTTGGAGCTTCTCAAGCCCAGCCCACCTTTTTCCTTGGGCTGGGTGACCTTATCCCAACCAACCAAGGCCCATTTCCTCTCTCCATTGGCACCTTCCCAAAGAAAACTTCTAGCCGCTTTGTCCAGCTCTTTCCAAATTGAAGGAGGGGCGGCCAGAATAGAGAATTTGTAAATAGGCATGGCCTGAATAACAGACTTCAGGAAAGTTAGTCGGCCCCCATAGCTTAACCATCTATGAGACCAGTGATTCATTCTCTCTTTGATGCCATCCAAAAGGTCCTTCCAGAAATCAGCTTTCGAGTTTTTGAAATGCGGAGGAACCCCCAGGATAAACAACGGGAAGGGAGGTCCTAGTGAAACCCGGGATCTCCATAACTCTCTCTTGTGACCTTTGATCAAGGTTAAAGAAGACCACTTTTGATTTTGTTTCATTGATGACTTGATTAGAAGCCCGGAGGTAGACGTTAAGAGAATCTTTGATTCCTCTTGCTTCCCTAAGGCTGGCAACTCCCACCAAACCCGTGTCATCCACAAACTGTAAATGAGTCAAAACTTCAGCCCCGATTTTAATTCCTGTAATCTGTCCTTGACGTCTTCTTCTCAGGAGGAGTCTGCCTAAACCTTCAGCCAAGATGAGAAAGAGATATGGAGAGCAGGGATCTCCTTGACGGAGACCCCGAGAGGCTCCAAAAGGTGGCGAGGGAAGCCCCTTAATTAAAACAGAGTAGGAAGGCGTAGAGATACAACTCATGACCCAGGCAATCCAATCCTGAGAAAAACCAAAGGCTGCCAACATCTTGACCAAGAAGCCCCACTCTACTCTGTCATAAGCCTTAGACATATCCGAGTTTGATGAACATTCCCTTGTTAACTGAATTATGCATAGAATGGATAGCCTCCTGAGCCAAGATCACTCCATCCAAGATCTGTCTTCCTTCAACAAAACCCCCTTGCTCAGGGGAGATTATATTACGAAGAAGGGGTTTTAGTCTTTCAGCCATAATTTTAGTGATAATTTTGTAAATCACATTACATAATGCAATAGGTCTGAAATCGGAAATGTGAGCCCCCCCCTCTCCTTTAGGAATTAAGGTGATAAAGGTGTGATTTAGAGCCTTGAGCATTCTTTTGTTAGTTCGGGATTCCTCAATGACAGCCAACACATCCTCCTCCAAGATATCCCAGAAGGCTTGAAAGAACTCAATAGGGAAACCGTCCGGACCGAGGCGATTTTCTGAGCACATCCCAAAGACCACCTTCTTGAGTTCATCCCGATCAATGGGCTTAAGAAGGGCCTGATTCTCTTCATGAGAAATAATAGAGGGAATGCCCTCAATGACTTCATTTTGGGCTTCCACATCATGCTGCATACTTTCCTTGAAGAGGTTTGAGAAGTACTCCATAGAGAGGGAGTGCATATCAGGGAGAGTGTCAAAAGAGTTTCCAATCTCATCTTGAAGGAATTCCATGTTATTCAATTGCCTTCTAGCACAGGCAGAGCGATGGAAAAATTTAGTATTTCTGTCTCCTTCTAATAGCCAAGTATTTCTTGCTCTCTGTCTCCAGTAGATCTCTTCTTGATTATCAATATCCTCAACCGCTTTGCGTAAAGCGTCATCCTCGAATTTAAGATGCTCAAAAATAATTCCTTCTCTGAATTGTTTTTGCACCTCATTCCATCTGTCCAACAAGGGAGCCCGTTGGAGCTGGAAATCAGATTTGTTAGTTTGCTTCCACTGTTTTAGTTTACTCTTAACAAAAAGAAGTTGTTTATGAAATTTGAACATATCTGTTCCAAAAGGGAGACGACCTTCTTCCCACCATTGTGGAATTTTCCTTCGTATGTCCTCTTTTTGCAACCAAAAATTTTCAAATTTGAAATGTTTGTAATACTTCCCTGACATAGTCCCTCCCTCCGACCAAAATGGGAGAGTGATGCGAGGCTGGGCCCTCCAAAATCTGGAATTTGATATTCCATCTAACATAAGCTTCCTCCGAGACCAAAAACCTGTCAAGCTTAACCCTCCTATTGTATGGCTCTCTTCTCTTATTAGTCCAGGTAAAGTTTGTACTAGGGCCTTTGATATCAACAAGGTTAAAGGCTTGGACTTGGGCAATAAACAGCCGGTCCCCTGTATCCAGAACAGGGATGCCACCTTCTTGATCTCTAGCAGATAATTTAGCATTGAAGTCCCCAGCAATAATCCAATCAAAATCTTCCCGGGAGGACCTCATGTTTTGAACAGCTTTCCATTGAAACCGTTGACCATCGGTGTTCTGAGCCCCATAGAAATTTGTAATTAAGACTTGTTCAGCTGTAACAATATTCTTAAAAAGAGATGTTAGGACCCCTCTCCAGGCTATATGTTCTATTGCTATCCACGCCAAAGGATTCCAAAGAGTAGCAATCCCTCCCGAGGCACCTAGAGCGGCCACTGCCATATGGCCAGCACCCCTCCAGATTCGGGTGACAGTTTTACTCATAAGGTCTAATGACATTTTTGTCTCTGAATGAGCGAGAAAGTCTGTTTTACTTCTCTCTAAAAGTCTTTGAACAACAGATTGATGGGTTCTACTGTTTAAACCCCTCACATTCCAAGATTGAATAATCATTGGAAACCTTGGGAGCAATACGAATCAATTGTTCTCGCCAATCCTCCATTGATTAGCTTATCTCCTTGCACTGCAATTAGATCCTTATTGGATTTCCTGCCCACCCCTTGGGAATTACTATTTTTCGACCTCTTCTCCACCTAGGAAATTCCAAGAGCTGGTCTTTCTCTGAGCTTTTCTGCAATTCCCATGGAAACATCTTTAATAACGGGCTGAGCCGGGAGTGGATTACCAGAGTCTCGGGGTTTTCTTGCTGCAAAGTCTCAGAGGAGTCAATCACCTGTTCAAGGACAGGGGTTGATGAGGGAGGAGCATGAGTAAGGATGATATGATCCTCAAGGTTCCCATCTGCTCCTTCCATAGTTTGGTCTTCTTGATCCACAAGAGATTTGAAGATTTCATACCGGTTGGTTGGCTTGGGAAGAGCTTGCTCCTTGCCATTTCTCTTTTTGTTTCTTCTTCTCTTCTACTGTTCAAAGCCATCGTTCTGGCCCTCAGAACCGGGGGAATGACAGGTGGTTCCTTGACCGAAGTGGACTTACCTTCTCGGGAGCGATTTGACATTCCCTGTGGAGCATCCGCTTTGGTGCTCAAGATATTTGGACAGAACCTTGCCAAATGGCCATGCAAATGACAGACTCTACATCGGAAAGGTAGGGCTTCATAGTCTAGCTGCTTGTATCCAGGAATGTCCTGCTAACTCCAGTTCCATCTCAGCTGGTAGCGGTTGACTAATATCCAGTTCTACACAAATTCTCGCATAAACAACAGTATTTCCTTCAATGGTATCCTTGGAAACTCCCAAAAATCTACCTAGAGAGTTGCCTATCAATTCAAGAATCTGCTCACCCCAAAACTCCATCGGGAGAGCATACAGCCGGATCCAAACCGGGACAGCCGTGGGCTCAATGCGAGGGTCGAAACCCGCTCTCCACGGCTGGACAAATAACCCTGCTGGGCCATGGCTCCTCTTCTCTGATTCAAATGCTCTGTTTCTATCCATTAGGGAAGAAAAACTAATAATAAAATACCCATTGCTTATGGGCCATAAGGAGTACTCACCGATAGGCTCCCAATTTTTTCTCACCCAGGAATGCAAAAAGTGCAGGGTAGGTCGAATGCCCATGAACTTGCAGATCAGATCATGAGTAGCCCGATAGTTTATCGTGTCTTCAACCGGCTACTGGTTCGATGACTATTTTTGGTCTTGACGCAGATTGCGGGAGACATCCATTGATCCTATGCCCAGGAGAACCCTTGCCCGCATTCTTGGATAGCAGATGGAAAGCACTCCGCTGAGCATCAACAGAGGAAGACGCAGGGTTTTCTCGTAATATCTCCGCATAAGAGTTCTTCTTCCCCTCGAGAGAACCTGGAAGAGACCCCATTGGGCCCTCCCGGGGCACCGAAAGATCCTAGAACAGAAACCAGCAGCAAACCCCCAACGACTCTGGAAGAGGTTTCCGATCTGAAACCCTGGAGGCTCGGCCGTCGGCAGTTCAGAAGGTTTCCCGCCAAATCGCCAGAGCTCAAAAATCGCGTTTTTTCCTTCAACAAGTTTTATTTGTTCACTTAAAAACCTATATATTTTTGAAGTAATATTTTTGTCCAATTCTTTCCTTGATCTCTAAATAATCTTCACCCAAACTTTGCCGCTAAGGCCAAACTCATAAGTCTAAAATTATGCAAGCTTGCTCCTCCAATACTCTTTCCTTTACAAACCCTATCCCACTTACAAATAGAAAACCTAAAATTTTCCTCGCATCCTTTCCAAAGAAAGTCTATTTGAATTTTATCAATTTATGATGATGTTATACCTACTGACAATCTTGAAAGTGACATCATATAAATAGGAATGGATTGCAATGTAGTCTTTATGAGTTGTAGCCTTCTCGCCATGGTTAAGAACTTACCTTTCCAACTTGTCAAATAAGATTTCATTCTATCCAAACAAGAGACTCAAAGCTCCTTTTTATTTTTTTATGAGACAAAGGAATACCCAAGTAGGTTGATGGAACATTTTCAATTTAAACTCTTAAATATACACAATAATTCATTGTAAATCTAGGAGCAATGTTAATGCTTTTTTATTTTGGATTTTCTAGTATTAACCAATTGCCTGGTAGCTTTCTCATAGCATGATAATATTTTTTTAAACTCTATTGCCTCACTGATCGAGGGATGACCCAAAAGAAAAGTATCATCAATAAATTGAAGATGAGATTTGAAAGTGTTGGAATTATGTTGAATATTTTTCATGTTATTCAGGAGGGGTTAACTTTGAAAATATTTTACGCTATGTAAATATTTACTCGTCGGGGTTCAAAAAAATTGTTTTTGGGGATTTAAGCTATTTTTAGACCCATATGGAAATTTTTGGGTTAATGTAATGTCGGCCCATGGTTTTGCACCCATGGTATTATAAAACCCCTTCTTGTGTTGGTATATAAAACAACACTTGCATGAGGGTTTGGTAATGAATTTGGAAGAAATCTAATCACAAGCGAAAAACGAGAAAAATGATGTTATTGTATTGGAGACGGTCAAGTTTATACAATAAGGAAATATTCTTGCTGGGATTTTTCCCGAAAGGGTTTTCCAAGATAAATTCTTATGTAATGTGTTCTCTGTTTTTCCTTTGATTATGCAATTATTGTTTTTCTAGATTTTTGTTTATTGGGGTATTATTTCTTTTCATTTTATATCAGAGCTAGGTTTTGGCTTTGTTTGAAGAATAAGGGTTTCAATCCTAGAATAAATTGATTCTTGAGCGGAAGCAGTGCGTGGAAGAACCTAGGAGAAGGAAAAATAATGAAAAGCACATCAGTAGTGATCACAAAATTTAATGGATAGAATTTTGAGTTATGAAAACTCAATATGGAAGATCTATTGGTGGATAAAGATCAATGGATTGTAGTCTCGAAATTAAAACCAACAAGAATGACATATGAGGAATGGCTAAAGATCGATAGAAAGGCAATGAGCTCTATCAAATTGTGCTTATCTAATTCAGTATTGCTGAATGTATCGACAAAGGCCATGACAAAATTGTTATAGGAAAATCTAGGAGCACTGTATCAGACAAAGTCGGTAAAAAAACTCTTTCTCTGAAAGAAGTTGTATTCTCTTCAGATGAATGATGGTGACTTTGTGGCTAAACATCTAAATTCTTTTAACAATGTGGTAAGTCAATTAAACTCTGTAAATGTAAAAATGGATGAAGAGAAAAGTTTTTTACTTTACTTTGTTCATTACTTGACTCCCGGGATAACCTAGTTATGGCTATCACCAATACTACTTCTAAATTGAAAGTAGAGGATATAGTAGGAACATTGCTATATGAGGAAATGGGACAAAAATATTCTAAGGATTATCATCAGAAGGATGTCTTAGTTGTAAGAGGTTGTTCTCAAGAAAGAAGCAAAAAGAAATCAGAAGAAAGGAAATCAAAATCTAGGGAAAAATTTATTATTCATAACAAAAGGAAATGCTGGAAGTGTGGCAAAACAGTGCATTATAAAAGAGACTATAGATCTAAAAAGGTTGATGAACATATGGAGAAACAAAGACCACAAATGAAGATTCAGGGGACCTGTTCGAAGTTGCAACATGCTCAAGTGAACACCATGACCATGGTTGATTGACTCAGGCACTTCTTTTCATATGACTCCTCATAGGGAGGGGTTTTGTGAATATGAAAATATAAATGGAGGTGAAGTCTTCTTGGGAGATAATTCGACAGAATATAATAGGTCGAGAAAGAGTCAAATTGAGGTTAAAATATGGAAGAGTTAAAATCTTTCCCAGTGTGCTGCATATTATAGGTTTGGCAAATAATCCTCTAATATCCATTAGTAATATGAATGACATGGGTGTGATTGTAGATATCAATAAGGACAACTACAAGATGGTTCATGGATGCTTAGTGTTGGCAAGGGAAGTTCGTACAGGAACTTTGTTCAAACTTGAGGCTAGCACTATAAGTATTGATTGTAATAACTCTTCAGTTGTAGAGGAAATTAATACGGTAGAAGAAGCTCCAAGTATTCTTGTAGCGAAGACAATGTTGTGGCATCAACGCATGGGGCACATTGATGAGAAAGACCTTCAAACATTGAAAATGAAAGTGTTAGGATCCTCAATCCTAACATTTTTAGTTAGTATTATTAATCATTTAATTATTATATTATTAACTTATAAAGTGAACCATCACAACCCTTCATAACGTGAACCATCACGTCTCTTCATACGTGAACCATCATGTCTCTTCACCAACGTAGCTTTAGAGTAGATATATATATATATATTAGGTTGGCCATCTATATCAAATCATCCAAGAAGAAGAATAATAAGCATAGATTCTAAGGAGGGAGCCCCCTATAGTGGCAAAGCGATTACAAGGGAGCCCCCTTTGAGTGGCCTGCGATTACATTTACATTAATTTGTTAATAATTTTATAGTAAGACCTTGGGGTCTTACCATTTGGTATTAGAGCCATGTGGGACCTAGTCATGTGAGAATTGCTCAAAGATCTTCATCAAATCACTTTTGTATGTGAGTATCAAACTCGGTTTGAGGATATCACCAAACACAACACAATATTGGATGAATCAATTCTCATCAATGGCTTCATTAGGGGATTAAAAGAGGAAATTAGAATGGAGGTGAAAAGGTTCAATCCCTATACCATGATGCAGACCTAGGGATTGGCAAAATTTGCTGAAGATAAAATCAATGCACAACGATTAGGGAAACCACTTATGGACAAATCGTCGACCACTTACATCGCTTCCAAACCTATGCATAATGGAAGGGCACAAAGCACTTACACAACCCCCAAATCTAACCAAACTTTACAAATTAAACATCTTATCTTTGAGGAGATGAAGGAACGACGAGCAAAAGGACTCTGTGATAATTGTGATGAACAATTTGGACCCCACCATAAATGTGCTACACTAACATTGTATTTATTGAAGGAAGTTGATCCCTGTCTCTCCATAGAGAAAGCAAATGAGGTAGTTATGTCCAAAGTGACCAGTGCACCTACTCACTGCAATGAAGACAATGAGGTCGATGTGCAAGAAGTGATTGATGTACCAAGCAAGGATGAGGTAGACATACCCAAAGTGATCAATGCTAGCCAAACATGCACTCTACAAGACCTACACATACCTTCCTCACCAATAGTGAGTTCTTGCCATATGACCAAACCTATTCGGAACCAACGCAGAGTGACTACACACTCCTCCGTTGGCTCTACCAAGGAACCAAAAAAGGATATGAAATCATTACCATCACTTTTGATGCATCATTCTGAAGTATTTGAGGAACCCCAAGGGTTGCCCTCCCATACTCATGATTTTCCTAAGGAAGATTCTACTATTGTTCTTGGCAACTCCCCGCTAATGCTTCATCCTTCTCGATATCCTTGCCTACGAAAGGATGCCATTAAAAGAGTCCAAGAACTTACACAAATCCTTCTTGGAAAACAAAGGACGAAGCTTCTCACTTTGAGCTTTGAGGACAAAGCTCTTTTTAAGGAGGGTGGCATGTTAGGATCCTCAATCCTAACATTATTAGTTAGTATTATTAATCATTTAATTATTATATTATTAACTTATAAAGTGAACCATCACAACCCTTCATAACGTGAACCATCACGTCTCTTCATACGTGAACCATCATGTCTCTTCACCAACATAGCTTTAGGGTAGATATATATATTAGGTTGGCCATCTATATCAAATCATCCAAGAAGAAGAATAATAAGCATAGATTCTAAGGAGGGAGCCCCCTATAGTGGCAAAGCGATTACAAGGGAGCCCCATTTGAGTGGCCTGCGATTACATTTACATTAATTTGTTAATAATTTTATAGTAAGACCTTGGGGTCTTACCAGAAAGGTATGGTCGAAGGAATTTCTGATTGCCCATTAAATTTTGATTTTTTTGAGCACTGTGTTTTTGGAAAGAAAACCAGAGTTAAGTTTCCAAGTAGTGCTACAAGATCTAAAGGAATTTTACATCTAGTTCACAATGATGTGTTTGGACCTGCAAAAGTACCATCATTAGGTAAATCCATCTATTTTGTAACATTTATAGATGACTTCTCAAGAAAGACCTGGGTATACTTTTTACGGTACAAATATGATGTTTTCAATAAATTTAAAGAGTTCAAGGCTCTTGTATAAAATCAAATAGAGAAAAAGATAAATATTTTGAGAAGTGATAATGGTGGTGAGTATTGCTCTAATGAATTTGAGCAATTTTATAAGGACTATGGAATAGAAAGACATAAAACAACTCCATATACTTCACAATAGTATGGAGTTGCAGAACAGATGAACAAAACATTGATGGATAAGGACAAAAGCATGCTAAGCGATCCAGGGTTAGAAATTTTTTTGGGGGTAGAAGTCATGTTAACTGCTTACTACCTCATCAATAGATCTCTTACCTCAGCTTTGATAGACAAAACTCTACAGGAAGGGTGGACTAGTAAGAAATTCTCTCTCAATCATATAAGGGTTTTTGGTTGCAATGTATGTCCCAAGAGAGAAAAGGACTAAGCTAGACTATAAATATGAGAAATGCATATTTCTAGGTTATAGTACTGGTGTGAAAGGATATAAGTTGTGGAATCTAGAAACATAGAAGAGTACTTACAGTCATAATGTGATCTTTAGAGAAACAAAAGGGGTTCCAAAACAAGAAATGCAACCAAGCAAAGGACCAAAAATAGTTCAAGTGAAATTGGAACAGGAGGAAGAACTTGTGGTAGAACCTGAATTATAGAGAGTCTGAAGATGAATATTCAGAGGAAGAAGGTGAGGAGGAAGCTAAAGATGCAAAACCTAGAATTCCAATTTTGAAGAGATCAAATCGGGTGAGAAGAATCCCAAAAAGGTATAGCCCTTCAAATTTTTGTTTTGCACTTAATTTATCAGTTACTGATGAAGAACCCAAGATTGTAAATTAGGCACTTTAGTCAAGTGATAATAAGTCTTGGAAAATGACTATGGAAGAAGAAATTGAGTCCCTAGATAAAAATAAGACATGGGACTTGGTGAAATTACCCCTTGGTAGAAAACCTGTTGGTTGTAAGTGGTTATTCAAGAAAAAGTACAATGTAGAAGAAAAGTTGGAGAAGTACAAAGCTTGCCTGGTAGCAAAAGAATTTTCTTAAGTTGAGGAAATCGACTTTGGTGAGATTTTTTCTCCTATGGCTAAACTAACATCAATTAGAGTTCTATTGGCTATTTCTACTTCTTTTGATTTTAAAATAGAACAGATGGATGTAAAGACAACTTTTTTACATGGTGAACTTGATGAAGACATATATATGTCACAACCAAAATACTTCAGGGTAAAAGGTAAGGAGGACTTGGTATGCAAGTTAAAGAAGTCTCTTTACATGTTAAAGCAGTCTCCAAGGATGTGGAACCAAAAAATTTGACAGGTTTGTTTTGATACTTGGGCTTGGAAAAAGCAAAGCAGGTCCATGTGTATATTTCAAAAAGGAAGGTGAGAATTTTGTTATCATTGTATTGTATGTGAATGACATGTTGTTAATTGGTAACAATTAGGAGATGATAAAGTTACAAAAATCTTAGTTATCTTTTGAATTTGACATGAAGGATTTGGGCGCTGCAACATTTATTTTGGGTATGGAAATAATAAGGGATCATGCAAATGGAAAGTTATAGTTAAAACAAAGGAAATATGTTGATTTGATACTACAGAGGTTTATGATGCATGATTGTAAACTAGTATCTACTCCATATCCGGTTGGTAAAAATTTATCTATTGAATAATGTCCTAAAATAGATGAGAAAATTCACAAAATGTATCATGTTACTTATGCTAGTGTTGTGGGCAGTCTGATGTATGCAATCATCTGTACTAGACTTGATATTTCACATGCAGTAGGAGCAGTTAGCAGATATATGTCCAATCTAGGAAAGGAACATTGGATTGTTGTGAAGAGGATCTTCATATACTTGCATGTAACTATAGATTATGTTATTTGTTATGAAGGTAAATCTGGAGACAATGATATTGTAAATTTACAAGGGTTTGTGGATGCTGACTAGGATGGAGATCTTGACAAGAGAATATCCATGAGTGTGTTTAGGCTGTTTGGAGGGGCAGTAAGTTGGATGAGTAAGAAATAATCAATTGTTGCTTTACCCACTACATAAGTAGAGCACATTGCAACAACTTATGCCTGTAAAGAAGTAGTGTGGCTACAAAGGCTATGTTCAATAGTTGGCATTAAGCAGAAGGTTGTAAGAATTTAAAGAGATAGTTAGAGTGCAATATTTTTGGTAAACAATCATGATTTTCATGATTGATCAAAACATATTGATATCAAGTACCATTTTGTGAGAGAGATGGTTGAAGAGAACCAGGTGATATTGGAAAAAGTTGATATAGAGAATAATACTGTTGATTCATTAAAAAAGGTTGTATATGCTCAAAAATTTTCTTGGTGTAGAAGATCTATGGGCATAGTTGCCCTTGATAGTTGACAATGGCAGTTATTAGCCCCTATGGAAAGTATTCAACAAGTGGGAGAATTTTGAAATTATGTTGAATATTTTCCATGTTATTTAGGAGGGGTTAACTCTGAAAGGACTTTACACTCTGTAAACATTTCCTCGTTGGGGTTTGGGGCCAGGTCGAGCCTCGAGCGGGGGTATTGGGGCGGTAGCCTCTGTTTGGAGGTTTGGAGGCATTAGCCCCCAAGGAATTTGTTTTGGGATTTAAGCTATTTTTAGACCCGTATGAGGTTTTTTGGGTTAATTTAAAGTCGGTACATGATTTTGCGCCCATGGTATTGTAAAAATCCTTCTTATGTTGTTGGTATATAAAGCAACACTTGCATGAGTGTTTGGTAATGAATTTGCAAGAAATGTAATCGCAAGTGAAAAGTGAGCAAAATGATATTATTGTATTGGAGACGGTCAAGTTTATACAATAAGGATATATTCTTGCTAGGATTTTTCTCGAAAGGGTTTCCTAGGATAAATTCTTGTGTAATGTGCTCTATTTTTCTTTTGATTTTGCAATTACTGCTTTTCTATATTTCTTTTTATCAAGGTATTTTTTCTGTTTAGAAAGGACCTTTTTTTGCAACTTGAATACCTTTGATTTTTCCTTACATTTTTACCTATGAGAAACCTTGATGGTTTTAGCACCATTCCATCATATCAAGAGAAAGAGAGAAAGAGAGAAAAATAACATATATTATTGAGAATGAAGTGATACATTTGAGTAAGGGTATGAGGCCCTTTATATAGGAATATGGATTCCTTGCCCAACACTCTACCTAGCTATACAAGAGACACCTTGCACGTTTACAACTTGCACATTGACATTTGTGCATTTACTATGTTGCATGAAGCAACTAGATAACTTCCCCTAAAGTAATCTAACATAACCAAATGATGTAATATATTCTAACACCCCCCTGTATTACATTATTTGGTATGAAGTTCTCTTGAATCACATATATGATCTCTAAATGTTTGAAACTTGATTTTTTGGAGTGCTTTTGTGAAGATGTATACCAGCTGATATTCTATAGGAACATACTTGAGGATGATGTGCTTGTTCTAAAAGTGTTCTCTGACGAAATGACATTGAGATTCAATATGCTTTGTTCTTTCATGTATGATTGGATTCTTGATTAGATTCAATACTTTTTTATTATCATAGAATATCATAGTGGGAGTTTGTTTGATTCCCATGTCAGATAGTATGTATTGTAACCTTAGAGCTTCACAGGTTGTATGTCTTACTACTTGATAATTTGCTTCAATTGATGATTGTGCTACTGTATGTTGTTTCTTGCTATGCCAAGATATGGGTCCTGATCCGAGATAGAAGACATAACCTGAGGTAGATTTCTTGTCATTAATAGATCTAGTATAATTTGAATATGAGTATCCTTGTAGAAAAAATCTTTGACATCCTTCATATAAGTTAATCCATAGTTTGTAGTCTTCTTGATATATTGTAATATTCTTTTTGTAGCTTTCCAATGACTTTCTCTTGGTTCTTGCATGAACCGTAAAAGATAATTTACTGCAAATGTTATGTCTGGTTGGTTGTTTGTTAAGTATAGAAGACTTCCAATCGACTGGCGATACATTATTGTTGAAATCAATGGTGTTTTATCATTTGTGAATAGTTGAATTCCTTTTTCATTGGTGTATCTTTGGGCTTACACTCTGTCATTCTGTATTTTTCAAGAAGAGCTTTTGCATATTTTGATTGAGTGAACTATTTTGTCTTTTCCTTGATAGATATCTAGACCAAGGCAGTATTTCATTAGTCCCAGATCTATCATTTCAAATGTCTTTTCTAGATCCTTTTTGATATCATTTATTAACTTTTTTGAACTTCCAGTAATCACTATGTCATCAACGTATACTTAAGGATCAAGATATTATTTCCAATATTTTTGATATATAGACTGGGATATGTTGTACTTATTTTGAAATCATGATGTAATAGGTGATTATTGATCTTGATGTTCCATGCTATAGGAGATTGTTTCAAGCCATATAGAGATTTATTCAATTTGCATACCTTACATTCCTATCCTTGAATGACAAAGTCTTCAGGTTGTGTCATATAGAATTCTTCTTCTAAGTCACCATTAAGGAATGCACTTTTTACATACATCTGATGAAGTTTCCATCCTTGATGTGCTACTAGTGCACAAAATGTTTAGATAGTAGTCATTCGAGCTGTTGGTGTGAATGTTTCTTCATAGTTAATTCCCTCTGTCTAAGTATACCCTTTGGCTACTAGTTGAGCTTTGTATTTATCAAGTGTTCCATCTACTTTGTATTTGATTTTGTAAACCCACTTGCATCCCACTATTTTCTTTCTTGGAGGTAGGTTTACTAGATCCCATGTCTTATTCTTCTTGAGTGATGCATATTCAGATTCCATGGTTGCTTTCTAGTGTAAGTATTTCAGTGCTTGAGGAGTTGATATTGGTTCCACTGTGTTACTTAGCATTCCTTTGTTCATTTTGGTCATGTTGCAAGTTTGAGGTCTTGTAGAGGTAAGGTCTGGCATTCTTTCTAGATTTGATTCTCTGAGAGTATATTTGAGCCATATTGGTTATTTTCTGGGTAGTACTATTGATGCTTCCATGTATTGTTCTTCTGATTTTGACTCTACACTCATTGCATTTACTTTAGGTTAGGAGAAATTTTGTGTCGTTATTGGATTCATCTGTGTCGATTTTAACTTTTTCATCAAATATCACATCTCTGCTAATGTAGAATTTATTTGTAGATGGATCTAGTATTCTATATCCTATAGATTCATTGTCATAGCCAAAAAATATCCCTGTCATAGTTTTATCATCTAGTTTAGTCCTCTTTTGTTTTAGAACATGCATGTAGACTTTGCATCAGAAGATCTTAAGTCTTTATATGTTGGGATTTTATCCTAACCATGCTTATTCTGGTGTAATATGCTTGAGTACTCTTGTTGGTAGTCTGTTTTGTATGTAGACTAATGTTTGTACTGCTTCAGCCCAATATTTGTGATCAAGTTGTGATTCTTTTAACATACACTTACCATTTCTATTATTGATCTATTTCTTCATTCTGCAATTCCATTTTTTTGAGGTAAATATGCAATAGTAAGTTGTTTTTAATTCCATTGTCTTCAAGAAATGAGTAAAATTATTTAGAAACAAATTCTTCTCCTCTATCTGAATGAAGTGCTTTTATGGTCTTGATTTTTTTCAACTTGAAGTTTGAATTGTTTGAAATAACTAAATGCTTCTGATTTGTACTTCATGAAATATACCCACATTTTTCTCGTATGATCATCAACAAATAACTGAAAATATTTGTATCCTCCAACACTATCAACTTTCATTGGTCCACATAAATTTGTATATATTATTTCTAGAGGATGTTGAGCTCTATGTTGACGAAGTTTGAAAGGAATTCTATGTTGTTTTCTTGTTGAGCATTCTGGACATACAATAGTTTCTAGAGATAAGTTGGGTAGTATTTCTACCATTTGATATCTGAATAATTCCTTCATTGATGTCTCACTGGTATGTCCTAGTCGTTTGTGCCATAGTTCTAAAGCATTGACTAAAAGAGCTGAGTGAATAGCAGTGTCTAGGACAAATAGACCATTTTTATATGATCTTGATGCTATCATTCTTCCCTGTCTAGATATGTGACATTGCTTTCTGCCAATAAGAACCTTGAACTCAAAAATTAAGTCTTGATCCATGAGTTGAGAAATAGAAATAAGATTGGTAGTTAATCCTGGAACATACAATACATTTTTTATTATACCTCTTCCATCCTTAAGGTTTACTAGAATATTTTTGATTCCTTTTACTTCATATGTTTTTTTATCTTCTACAACAACTGGTTTTTCATTTATATTATTCAAAGAATTGAACCAATATATCTTACTTGCACCTGAATCTATATATCAATACTCCATGATGTCGTTATTATCGGGATTTGTAGAATACCTTATGTCTCCCTAGTGATTGTGAGAATGCTTTTGTGAAATATAGTTATATTTTAGATTGATTTTGTAAATTTTTGTAAAATCAACTTTTCTAACGCCTTATTGCTCCTATTGAACTAAGTACTCTTCCAATTTTGAAGAGGTTTTAATGTTGGATTTCTTTTGTCTCTTTTGAGAAATTTTTGAGACAAGAATATTATAAATTTTCAACTTTATCAAAAAATATTAATAACCTCTTTTTATATCCCTTAGGATTTTTATTTAAGTGTTTCTAATTTCCAATAACCTAGTTTGGTGTTGAAACCCTTATAACTCCCAAATTTGGAAAATTAGAACACATTAATATTTGCCAATATTAAATGGGTTAATTCCAAGTAGTATCCCTTATTTCTCCTAGGTTGTGTTTTGCAAATATTAGACTACTTTGATATTTAATTTCCCTAAGTTTTGCTATAAAATAAAAATTGATTTCCTTTAATACTTCAACATTAGAATATAACCTTATAACTCCCTTTTTAATGAAAGCAAATTAGATGGGGGAAATTTTACCCTAATAAGAATTTGCACATTTATGAAATCAGTGGTAGTCTGTCCTTCTTGGGCACTATGAGTAATGATAGATTCTCCAACTTGCTATTGGCTTCAACACTCTCTTTAATGCTTCCTTGATCCGTTTGATCGAGAGTACTATTATTTGCCACTTTTGAATACTCTTGAATTGTTCTTCAAGTTGCTACCAAGTTGCTTACCGAGTTGCTTGCCTATTTGCTGTTGAGTTGCTTCCAAGTTGCTTTGTCCAAGTCACCTTTAATATGTGGTCATTTGAGTGACAAGTGTCATAAAAGTTTTTTTAAACGCTCCAAGAATGCTTTGGGTGTTTGGTGGAGACATAGATCTTGCTCTAATGCTTGTTACAAGTGTCACCTTCACTTGAGATATTTTTTATTCCCTCTTCATGCATTTTCCAAGAGACATTTCGATTTCAACGTATATGAGGTTTTTTGTTGTAACTCTTTTGGATGTAACTCCTTTGCCGCATGGAGTATGGACGCGAAGACAATGTTGTATCGTCTCCTTTGTGGGAATATTTTAGGGTTCTTTTGGAGAATGATAAGTGGTGCCTTATTTCCTTTGCATGCCCTTGTCTTGTAAATGCCTTCTTGCAAGACCTTTAATGTATTCTTCCATCTTGTTATTTGTTGTACTTAGTTGGTGCTGAGATGTTTCTAGCCAAGCAATGCTTATGGTGGAGCTATGGAGGAGGTTTGGTGGAGACATATCAGTACTTTGATGAGGACTCTGTGATGCTCCACTTATGGTAATGAATGCTCCATGATTGGACGTATGGTTCTAATTTTCTTGCTTTGATTTCCTTTGCTTATACACTACTTGATTTCTCCCTAGATTTGTGCCTTGTATTTTGCAATTTTGGTCATTCAAGATACGTAGAATATGATCCTATATGAGTGGCTCTTTGCTATGCTTGGGAGGATGCTATCCTTCAACCACCTTTGGATGGTTCACTGTGCTTATATTGTTCCTTTGAGGTACTTTCCAATCTACCCTTTTTCCTACGTAGAATGAGTTAGAGAAGTGCAATATAATGTAATAGTATTTGTAAATAAGATGCCTTTTGTACCTTTTCTTGCACTCCTTTTTACAGGTCTGATATTCTGGTTTATATGGTAAATTTTTTGAATGGAGTGTAGGGGTTTTGAGGTTGTCTCTTTGGTTATACACCTTTCCTTTTTTTTTGGATATTATGATGAGAAATCCAAGCTTAGAGAGAAGTAGATAGAAGCTCCTTATATGATGCAATTTTCTGCAATTTTCTCCTTGCAACTAACCCTATAATGCTTTGGATTTGAGACTCACCAAGTCTCAATATTTGAAGCTTTTATTTCTAATTTTGGTTAGTGTTGGCATTTTTGCCACATTTATTTTTATTATTGATTATGCATGCTTAAGTTGTGGCCCAATGCAGTTTTGTGAGTTCCAATGATTAAAAGCAGTCCAAAATTAAATATTTTGCTGATTTCCAATGCGGTCAAGATAGAAGAATGCGCCCAAGCTACCAAAATTGAAGATTTCCATTTATTCGAAGTTGTTGTTCGTGGATTGTTCTAAAAGTTTCATGCACATTTTCAAGAACACAATTTAATGAAGACTGCCGACTCTTTATGGCATTTAATTTTTTGGTCTTCGAGGCTGCAATTAAGGGGATCATGTTCATTTTTTTCGTTGCACAAATTGTAGATCTCAAGGAGGTCTGTTGCAAATTTTAAATGCTGTCAAGAGGCCGGCCCTCTATAAAAACCAATGTAAATCTCATTTGCAAGTATCGGGAGTTTTCTTCTAAAAGCTTGAAGTTCATTTGCAGGAATGAAAGAATTGGCCTCTAATTTTTCAAGCGATTGTTTGGGTGATTTTCCTTTCTGTTATTTGCATTTCTAATAACACTCATATTCCTTAGTTGCTGTTACATTTGAATTCTGCATGTTGGATTTGAATATTGCTTGTAAGGGAATGAGTCCTGGAATGTAATCTTGGAGGGATTTTATGCATACGGTTGTGAGGGAATTAAGTTGATATCTTCTGTTACTTGTTGTTGCTGTACTTTAAGTGATCTACTGTTGTTCTTCCCGATATTATAACTTTGGCTACGGCCATATTTCCTATTTCTTTTCGCAAAGTTTTAATCTCTTTCCAGCAACTCTAATCTTAAAACAAATTTAGAATAGTAAGGGAACCAGCCCACTCTGGAGATTGGTCTGGGAGCCATTTCTTGCTTCCAGCCTTTCAATGTTGGTTGGGTCTAGGGTGCAGTTTATATAAAAATCCTTTCCTATGGCAGATTCGTGACCAACAGTTTTTGGCACGCCCGGTGGGACAGACTTCTTCTATCTCAAAAAGATCCACATTTGTTTTAACACCCGGAGGTCTCAAGATTTGATGAGCTGTCTTGGCCTCATAGCGGAGATTTGTAAGTTCATCTGGTGACTTTGCTGAGTTGAAGATCCGAATATTTTGATCGTGGACGCCTATTTTTTTTTTTCAAAGTTGAAAGAATGTTCATTTGGCGACTCTGACTTAATGGCGATAGCCGTGATCCCGCAGACCACTACCACAAAGGCGAGGGTTTTTCCTAGATGGGATGATCCTGGCCCTCTGAATCTCCAAATTCGACATGAAATTCCCAAAGGTGCCCTGAAGGCCCTAGCAAAATATGATGGTACCGAAGGCATGGCTCTGGAGCATGTTGAAGATATTGCTACTTTGTCAATGATCCATGTCATAAATCACGAGGATATCATGATCAAACTTTTGGTTCAGTATTTGGAAGGAAGGGCGTTGCAGTGGTACAGACTGCTCAGGCGTCAAAGCATCAGCTCATGGGATGATCTAGCGGGAGCACTAATCAGAAGATTTGACGAAGATCCCTTTTATAGTTCTTTGGATCTCTATCAGTTTTTAATGTACATCAAGCGAGCACCTCAAGAGAGCATCACGGACTTCAATGTTCGATTCTTGAGAAGCTGGAAGAGAATTCCAGAGAAGATCCGACCATCACCCACCCAAGCCCACCTCTTCTATGTTTGAGCTTTCCATTCTGACATAGGCCTCCTCTTGCTGCAATCAGGTGAACAAAGGTTCCCGCAAATCTTTGAGGAAGCAGTGCGAGCGGAACAACTTTTGCTCTTATCAGGTAAATTACCGTGGGGAGAAACTCCATCACTTTCTCCAGTAGTTGCTGCTCCTGTCTATCCCGTGCAGTATTTTTCATGCCAGATCCCTTATACTGAGTAGAAACCTGAGATGCAGTTGTGTGGAGCTCAAGGGACAGATCTCATCCAAAGCCAAGGATTGGAATATGCAAGAACTTTCCTAGCAATGAACAATATGGTTGCTTGCAGTTTTCATAAGGAGATGGATCCAAAGGATATAAGCGAAGAAGAAGAAGAGATTCAAGTTCAAGAACCTGAGCACCAAGAAGGCATAGCTGTGCACGACATGCAAGTATTTAGTCAGAACCTATTAAATATGTCAGATCAACAAGTAGAGTCTGAAGAGACCCTGGAGAAAGGACTGTTGCTGGACAATTTCTGTGATCAGATCCAAGAGTTGGAGGAACCTGTTCTCAGTCCACACTCAGAGAACCCTTCAAGATGGTGGGATTGGCTTCAGTAATTACTACAATGGGTATCTACGGGAGCCCATCATATGGTAAATTTCTTTGCTACATTATTTGTCAATTGTGTGGGTACTGGCATGCATGATAACTTGCCCATGTCTGAAACATGGAGAACTTCAGGAAGAAGCCAGCCCAATTTCAAGGACCGACTCAAGTATGATCAGATCTGGTCAGGACATTGCAGATTTACCGGATAACTCTTGAGACTGGGTTTGTGGTGGCGACATGCCAATCATGTCGTGAACTATTGTATATAGTATTAAAAAAAAAAACAAAAAAATTGAAAAGAGAAGAAAAAAAAAAAAAAAAGAGGTATTGTTTTTATTTGTTCATCTCGGCTCTTTTTGCATGCGAGCCGTAGGTGCCCTTTTTTTGTTTTGTTTTTCTCCTCCCAGCAGTTGGTGGCTTTCTAGAAAATTCTTCCTTCCCCTTCCCTTTTCTTCTGTTCCTTTCTTCATTTTCCTTCTTCCTCTACTTCTTTTTTCTTCTGCAGTCAAAAAAAAAAAAAAAGCCACGGCTGTTGTTTCTTTTCCCCATTCCTATTATTCCCATTCCTTCTTATCCCTTTCTTCTAAGTTCTGTCATTTTACACATTTATTTACAGTTCAGTTCATTCTCATTCCACAGCCTTCATATTTCCATTTCCATTCCATAAGTTCATTTACTTTCCTTCCATATCCATTGCAGCTGGTAGTATAGCAACATTCTATTACTGTGTCTACCACATCACTTTATCACTACATCATTCCATCATTTTCACTATTCCATTTGCATTTCACCGCCTGCGCATCCGCGGGATCTCATTCCATTCATTTCCATTCCATGTTCAGTTGAGCCAAATGCAGATTTCTTTAACTTTCGATTATTCAGCAAAAGTTTCTATTGCAGCAGTCCACTGAGATGTACCACAGCAGCCAGCTTTCTGTTCTAAGTTTTTATGACTCTGTTGCCCAATGGATTCAGGCCTGGATTCTTGCATACAGCAGAACTGTATACCCCGCGAGCCGCCAAGAATGTTGGCATTTTTGCCACATTTATTTTTATTATTGATTATGCATGCTTAAGTTGTGGCCCAATGCAGTTTTGTGAGTTCCAATGATTAAAAGCAGTCCAAAATTAAATATTTTGCTGATTTCCAATGCGGTCAAGATAGAAGAATGCGCCCAAGCTACCAAAATTGAAGATTTCCATTTATTCGAAGCTGTTGTTCGTGGATTGTTCTAACGGTTTCATGCAAATTTTCAAGAACACAATTTAATGAAGACTGCCAACTCTTTATGGCATTTAATTTTTTGGTCTTCAAGGCTGCAATTAAGGGGATCATGTTCCTTGTTTTCGTTGCACAAATTGTAGATCTCAAGGAGGTCCGTTGCAAATTTTAAATGCTGCAAAGAGGCCGGCCCTCTATAAAAACCAATGTAAATCTCATTTGCAAGTATCGGGAGTTTTCTGCTAAAAGCTTGAAGTTCATTTGCAGGAATGAAAGAATTGGCCTCTGATTTTTCAAGCGGCTGTTTGGGTGATTTTCCTTTCTGTTATTTGCATTTCTAATAACACTCATATTCCTTAGTTGCTGTTACATTTGAATTCTGCATGTTGGATTTGAATATTGCTTGTAAGGGAATGAGTCCTGGAATGTAATCTTGGAGGGATTTTATGCGTACGGTTGTGAGGGAATTAAGTTGATATCTTCTGTTACTTGTTGTTGCTGTACTTTAAGTGATCTGTTGTTGTTCTTCCCGATCTTATAACTTCGGCTACGGCCATATTTCCCGTTTCTTTTCGCAAAGTTTTAATCTCTTTCCAGCAACTCTAATCTTAAAACAAATTTAGAATAGTAAGGGAACCAGCCCACTCTGGAGATTGGTCTGGGAGCCATTTCTTGCTTCCAGCCTTTCAATGTTGGCCGGGTCTAGGGTGCAGTTTATATAAAAATCCTTTCCTGTGGCAGATTCGTGCCAACAGTTAGTCATCTTCTTATCCAAGTTTTATAAGATTCTAACCTATTTTTGGTGGCTTCACTTGGCCACTATGTGTTGAAGATTTTTGTGCACTAATAGTGTCTTTAGACACTTTGACAATTTTTTATTTTGTGCCTTTCTCAAGAACACAAACAATAATATTTTTGAGAGCAATAGAATAGTGCAAATGAATCTAATAATATTTATTTTAATGCACTAACAATTTCACCTTATCACTCCAATAAAATTTCAAATTAATGCACTTAATCAATTTACTGCAACTAATCAAGAATAATCTGAAATGAATCTTCAAGAGTTATTCTACAATTTCACTAAAATTAATATTGTAGGACTTAGTCTTCTTTTTCCTTTTCCAAAGTAGATGATAGGTAGTTGATATATGTAATTCTAAAATTTAATCAACTCCTAATTAATGTGCAAATGATCCTTAAAAATAAATTTTCTCTTTTTGCACTTTTGAAGACTATAATCCAATTTTTTTCTTGCAACTTTTAATCCAAATTAAGGTGCTTTAACAAATCTTATAAGTAATCCAAAATTTGCTTACCTTTTTTAAAGCTTATGTAGCTCTTTTGCTGCTTCTGTAGAGGATGTAAATCTTGGTGTCTAATATCACCAAGTTGTTGCTTTGAGGAGGATCTTGCAGCTCTTTGTAGACTATCCTAAACAACTCCTTCACCAAAAGATGGTCTCAAACTTTCTTTCACGAGCCTATAATTTGGTGGCTTGTTCTCCTCTTGTGGTATCCTCCTTCTGCTATAGATTTGGAGAAGTCTTTGTCTATGAAGTGGTGCCTTCTTTCTATGAGAGGTAATCTTCAAATCTCTAGGATTTGGTGGGCTTCTTCTGTCTTCAAGTCTTCTTGTCAAATTATGACTTCAATCAGGATCTTATTCTCAATATTCTAAATGTCTTGAGGTCTTCACTAGATTCTTATTCTAAGATTTGGTACTCCTTACCAAATTCTTCTTCTTGGATTTGGCACTCCTTGCCAAAATCTTCTTCTCTTGGGCTTGTTTTCGGATGGCAATAATTGTCCCAAGTCCTTGGCTATTAGAATCTTCTTTGCTAGCATTTTTTGCATGCAATGATGCATAATGGTAGGTCCAATTTGTAAATAAACATGTAAACAGTAATAATGGTAGCTTTCCTTATTTCTCTATGGATTCACCATGACTATATCTACCGTAGCTCTAATACCACTGATGTTTTTAGTATCATTCCATCATATCAAGAGAAAGAGAGAAAGAGAGAAAAACAACATATATTATTGAGAATGAAGTGATACATTCAAGTAAGGGTATGAGACCCTTTATATAGGAAGATGGATTCCTTGGCCAACACTCTACCTAGCTATACAAGAGACACCTTGCACATTTACAACTTGCACATTGATATTTGTGCATTTACAATGTTGCATGAAGCAACTAGATAACTTCCCCCTAAAGTAATATAACATAACCAAATGATGTAATATATTCTAACAAAAGCTCTCCTTGATGCCTCTACATGAATAATGAATAGATAAGGAGATAGTGGATCACCTTGGTGGAGTCCACAATGACTTAAAGTAGCCAATAGGAGAACCATTGAACAAAATAGAATATTTCATCGTGCTATATCAACATTTAATCCTTTCACACTATTTGTAATAAAAACAAAACTTTTTGATAATATAATGTAAGAAATTTCAATGAACCCTGTCATATGCTTTGTTCATATCTAATTTTATGAGCATACCTATTTTTTCATGGAATGAAGAAAAAGTATGGCCTCTTGTGCAATTATTACACCATCAAGAATTTCTTTACCATCTAAAAAACCACCTTGTTCCTGTTAAGACCCTTCTATTAAAAAAAATCATTCACATAAATATTATAATTAAAATTAGAATTTCATGAAATAATAGTATATATAGAATGTAAATTGATGAGGCCTGGAAATGCCTCAATCATAGCATGTTTTGAACATTGAAACTGCCTAAAAACTCTTGTGTTTAATCTGATATGCTAGTTAAGTTGATTTAATATGTTGTGTATTAACTGTTTGCATGATCAATGTGTTAGAAATACTATATTCTGATTTTTACAGTTTTTGCATAGTTTTATGTTACTTTGTCATGACTTGCTAAATGAGAAGTATGCTTAGGTTGATAGCAACACTTCACTAGTTTTGTTTTGATGTGTTTCAAGCATTTATTTATCTAAATCTAGCAAATAGTGCAAGCAAACTATTACTGTGCAGCAGAAACTGGTTTTCCAATGTAAATTCTAGCCAGTTGCCAATGAATGGCAAGGCATGGAATTCACACATGGAGAGAGATGAAGGCTATTGCAATCTGATCCTGAGAGCTAACCCACCTGAGAAATGCAGATGAAATCACTTGAAGAGCACACAGTTGTTCATTCCGAAGATCTTCAGAATGAGCGAGACATCTTCGAAATGAGAAATACAGTCTCTTCGAAATGAGCGGACATCTTCGAAATGAGAAATACAGTCTCTTCGAAATGAGCCACTTATCTTCGAAATGAGAACAGAAAGCGCTTTTTGACTTGTTGACTGATTTTTGATGATGGAAAAAGGGAAAGAAGGTTGAAAAGGTTAAAGGAAAATATCTCCCATCTGACTTTGCCATCCTTGCCGTCCAAAGCCACCATTCATGGAAAAGATCAATTTTGATCCTCTTCTAGGATAAACCCAGGAAATGTTGCAGCATAATAGGAATAGATCTGTAAGATAGGAATGAGATATTCTCAGTTTGTAAATAGATTTTAGGATATCTATAAATAGATAGCTCCCGTCCAGGTTGAGCTAAGGTAGGGGAAAATAAGCAAGAAGTATAATAATAAGAAAATAGCAGAAAAGTGACTGTTACAGTCCTGTAACAGGGTTTTTAGCAACAATACTGTAATTATGTTCTTGAATCAATAAAGTGCACTACTTTTTCTATTCATGTTGTTGTGAATGAGTGTGAGTAAGATCTAGAGAGAGAGAAAGACTCATACCTTCTTCTGGACAAGGAGGCTGGCCACTTCCAGACCTAGGAGGAGGACTAACAACAGGTTTTTATTCTGATTTTGCTACAACAGAATAAGTTGTAAAACTTGTCATTTCATTTCCTTGTAAACAGCTAACAGTATTTGCAATCTTAGTTTATTTCATGATTAGGATGATCTTGTGATTAATGATAGGTTTGGTTGTAATCTCCATTTTCAGCAAGCTTTCAAATTACTGTAGATTGTCATTTCTAGAATTTACTATTTTTTGCAATTTATTGCATTTTGTGTTTTGTTGTCAACCCTTGCATAGAAGATTGACAACCTTCTATTACAGAGCATTGACAGGACTTAATTTCCATGTTATAATCAGGTTTCCATTACTGCAAAAGTAAATAGACTTCCTTTCTGCAATCATAATTAGATTTCTAATTCTACAACTGTAACTAGGGAGTTATTTCTGCAACATAATTAGATTTCATTCTGTAATTGTAACTAGGATTTCATTTCTACAGTTAGTAATTAGTTTCCATTCCTGCAATTAGATTAAAGTTCAATTTATGCAATTTAGAGATAAAAATGTCCTAAATCCCCCACACAATCGGTTTCACCAATAAGACCTGTTGCTCCCAAATGACCTAAGTTATAGCCTTGTTCACTCCTGCAAATAGCCTTGTACACTACCCTGGATTGACAAATTCATTGAGAATTAATGATGTGCATAATGACAATGCATCATTTTGGCACCGTTGTTGGGGAATAGTGTTGCTAGAAGGTGACAATAGTCCAATAGCTGTTAATTAGACTGAGCTATGAAAATTCAGGATAAAATCTGAATATAACAGTTGGTTAAAGTAACAACTATTGACCTATAATTTATGTCATTCAAGAGTAAACATGAATGAGTAAGCCTAGGGATGAAAAAGGTAGAATTACTCAAAAGGATCCCTGGCTTGTTCCATTAAGAAGATCTTCATGCCTAAGGGGTGAATCACCTGTGTTTGAACTACCAAAAAAATTGAAACAAAAATCACCAGCTTCATCATCATTAGAACATCCTGAGAAAGAAAAATCATCAGACTCATCATCAACAGAGGATTCTGGACCTCTTAAGAGTGAAATTTGGATAGGTTTAACTGTTCCCAAGGAACAGGAAACTATGGCAGAGAGAGGTAATCTAGATGGGGATGGCCAACATGGTTGTGTCCATAATGAAGGAAATGATCAGGATATGCCCCAACCTTCCAGAACATTTGAATATCCTATCCATTTGAATCCAACACAAAACTCCCCCATGAAAACCATTTCACCTTCAGTACTTCCAACCTTTCGAGGTGTTGTATCTGAAGATCCTGATCAGTTTTTGTTTGAATTCAAAGTAGTGTGTCAAACCTATGACTATGTAAATGACAATCAAAAACTTAAGGTTTTTCCCTCAACACTCAAGGACTCAACATTACGTTGGTTCATGAGCTTAGAGCCAAATTCCATCCGAACCTGGGATCAAATGGAAACTATGTTTTTAGACAAATATCAGGAGTATTGCCATGTAAGGAATAGGAAAGATGAGTTATTCAGGATTAAGCAGGAAGATGATGAAACATTAGAAGACTATCTTGATAGGTTCTCCTTTGTTCAAAGGAGATGTGGACTTGTAGAACCTGAGTTATGCAAAACCATATTTTTGAGAGGATTACAAGATGAATCCAGAGAAGTATTGGATTTGATGGGAAAAGGGGATGTAAATACTCTCAATAATGAGGAAATTGTGGATCTCTACAGGAATTACTCTCACACTAAGCAAGGAAGAAGAAAAAAGAGTACAAATGGCACTGATGTGAAGGACCTAATAGAGGAACTTGCAAATTTTAAAACTGATATTCTGGTGCAATTGAACACAACTTTGGGAGAAATGTCTGCAAAAGCAAAAACCATAGAACCTTTGGCAATTTATTGCCCAAGATGTAGAAATAAACATGCTTTGCAGGAGTGTCCTTTGAATAAAATGTCTATCTCAGCCATTTGTAGTATCTGTTCGAAGAAGCATTTGACTGATAAATGCCACCTGCTACCACAACTCAAAACTGTGTTAGAGAGTCAGACTGAGGAACTCAACTATGTTGGACCAAAATAGGGGGAAATTTCTCTCAGTACCAAAATCCCCCTCATTTTCCTACAAATTGGGGGCATAATCCTTGGACTATGCCTTGGGGACAATCAGAACCACCCCAACGTCCTTGGAATTATTCTCAATGGACAAATTCCCAAGAATGGCCACAAACAAGTTGGAGTAATCTAGCCTGGAATCAGAATCAGAATAACCCATCATGGAATCAAAACAACCCACCCTGGAATCAGAATCAGACTAATCCACATTGGATGCAAAATCAACCATAGTGGAGTCAACAATACCAGTCCTATCCAAGGCAACAAAGAAATCAAGGTCAAACTCAACATTTGCTGCCTGCACCTAATCAAAATTTTCAAGAAAAATAGAACCAACCACAACAAACACAACAGGTGAAACAACCTCAACTTCCAGCTCAACCAGTCACTAATCCAAACAACATGAGATAGGCATCCCCTGTCTATGTGGCTGAAGCTAAAGAAAATGCTGAAATAAATGTTCTTGATTGTAGTAACATCCAACTTCGTTCAGGAAAAGTTGTACCTAAACCTGTTTCAACTAAAATCAAGGAAAATGAAAAGCAAGAACCTTTGGAACCAGTTAGAGTTAAACCAACAATAGAGAAAGAAGAAGAAAAAATAGAACCACAGGCAGAACAATTACCTTCATCAAGGATAATTCCATATCCTGAAAGATTCAATACCACAACAAAAAAATTCTGAGTCAGACCTGGTCAAGGAACTTAGAAAGTTAACTATATCATTGCCCTTATTGCAAGCCATTAAGGATATACCAGTGATTAAAAGTACTATCCGAGATTTGTGCATTAGAAGAGCAGGAAGAAAAAAGAAAGCATTTCCCAAGACTGTTCAGGTTGAAGGAAAGATAGCTGATCTCTTGTCCGAAAAACTAGTACCTCCAAAGTATAGTGACCCAGGGAGTCCAGTTATCATAGTTACCATAGGCTCAGTACCAATATCAAATGTCTTAGTAGATCTAGGAGCTGCAATAAATGTCATGACCAAGGATATAATGGAACAATTACAGCTCAAACATCTCAGTCCCACATTTACAGTTTTAGAAATGGTTGATAGGTCAGTTGCAAAACCTGAAGGTATCATTGAAGATGTCCCTATAGAAGTCTCTTCTTGGGAATTCCCTATAGATTTTTTGGTTTTACAGCCAAGAAATTCAGCACATGGATATCCCATCATTCTGGAAGACCTTGGCTTGCAACTGCAGCAACCTTCATAGACTGCAGATCTAGAAAAATGACCATTTCAAATGGTATTGATCTAAAACAGATCTCTCTGTATCCTCCTGCAAGACCCTCCAACAATTTTTTAGGTCAGTTATGGTTTCCTGACTCGGATGAAGAACCAGAAGAGGTTATTTCCACACTAGCCACCTTGGTAGTAAGGGAACACACAGAAGACCTCCATGACATAGAAACTTTAGAGAATGAAACTATCCTAATGAATGTTCTGCATGAACAAGGGTTAGAAGAGGAAGCAGTAAATATCCATCAGTTGTTAGGGAATGAGGAGAACCAAAATTTTGAAGGTGAGCCATCTGTACTATCATAGGAAACATCTGTTTCACTACCACATGGGTGGCACCATCACCTGATTTTCCCTTCTCACTGTTCCATACAGGATATGCTTCCATTAGAAATCAATGAAATAGAAACTTCTTATTTCCTCCCATCTCATCATTGCCCTCTTAACTCCCTAATCACCAAGTATGAAGAAGTGAATTCAGTCCTTCCAAATACAAAACAAATAGAAGTCCAGCCAGGCAAATTTTTGAACATTAACAGTTGGCTTACTAGGGAAGAGGAAGAAAAATTGATAACTATTTTGCAGAAGCATGTTCATGCTTTTGCTTGGGACTACAAAGATATGTCAGGGATTCACCCTGATATATGCACCCACAGGATTTATACTGAAGAATTCAAGCCAGTAAGACAACCCCAGAGAAGATTGAATCCTGCCTTGAGGGATATTGTAAAGGAAGAAATTGAAAAACTTCTGGAGGTAGGATTCATTTACCCAATTTATGATAGCCGATGGGTCTCTCCATTGGTTATAGTTCCTAAGAAAAATGGAAAAATGAGAGTATGTGTAGACTATAGAGAGCTGAACAAAGTGACATACAAAGACCATTTTCCATTACCTTTCATAGATCAGGTGTTAGATACCCTTGTTGGAAAGAAATACTTTTGTTTTCTTGATGGATTTAGTGGGTATAATCAAATTCAGGTTGCACTTGAAGATCAAGAGAAAACAACCTTTACCTGTCCATGGGGAACATTTGCCTATAGGGTTTTACCTTTTGGTTTGTGTAATGCCCCAACAACATTTCAGCGAGAGGTCTTAGCAATTTTTTCTGATCCGACTACCAACAGTGTTGAGATATACATGGATGATTTCACAGTATGTGGACAGACTTTTGACTTTACATTAGAAAACCTTGACAGAGTTTTAACTCATTGTGAAACATACCAGTTATCCTTGAATCCAGACAAATGTTTTATGATGATGGAGGAAGGAATAGTTCTTGGTCATCACATCTCTCTTCAAGGGATCCAAGGTTGATCCAAAGAAGGTGGAAATTATCAAGAATCTTCTTCCTCCTAAAACTCATACTGATGTCGAAGCTTCCTAGGACACATTGGTTTTTACCGTAGGTTTATTCCCAACTTTAGCACAATAGCCAATCCCATGTTTGCCCTATTGACTAAAGATTCTGAATTCTCCTGGACTGCAAGGTGTCAGGAATCATTTGAAGCTCTGAAAGAGAAATTAGTAACTCCACCTATGTTAAGAGGACCTAATTGGACATTACCATTTCACATATAGGTTGATGCTTCCAATACTGCAATTGGAGCAGCATTAGGACAAATTGACAATGGTGAACACTATGCCATCTACTACATTAGCAAGAATTTGATAGGAGCTGAGAAAAATTATACCACAACTGAGAAGGAATTCTTGGCAGTAATTTATGCCATCAACAAATTCAGGCATTACATCACAGGTTATCAAATATTCATTCACACAGATCACACAACCATTAAGTATTTGATGAATAAGCCTATGGTAAGTGCAAGAATTATTCGTTGGTTACTATTGCTGCAAGAATTTGATATCACAATAATCAACAAACCAGGAAAAGCTAATGTTGTAGCAGATTTCTTGTCCAGGTTGCAGAACACGAGAGGAAGGGGAATTAGTTGAGGACACTTTTCCTGATGAAAAATTATTTGCTATATCTGTCCAATCACCTTGGTTTGCAGATATAGCCAATTATTTGGTCACAGGGAAAGTTCCTCCACATTTCACTTCAAAATAGAAAAAACAATTGATCAAACAGAGTTCTTCCTTTGAGTGGATTAAGGGTATACTTTTTAAGTGCAGTCCTGACCATGTGTTACGTAGGTGCATCCGAAAGGATGAGGTATATGATATCCTTAGGGCTTGTCATGATGAACCCTCGGGTGGACACTATTCTGTAAAAAGCACAATTAGAAAAATTTTAGGGACAGGATATTATTGGCCATCTCTTCACAAGGATGTGAAAAAGTACATCAGGCATTGTGATGCATGCCAAAGAATGGGGAAACCCACTCATACAAATGAAATGCCACTACAACCTCAATTGGTTTTAGAGCCATTTGAGAGGTGGGGGCTTGATTTTGTAGGACCTATTGATCCACCTTCTCAAGGAAAGGTGCATATTCTAGTATGCACTGATTACCTGACAAAGTGGGTAGAGGTGCATGCTTTCAAACATGCTCATGAAGAGAAGGTCATCGATTTCTTGTATACTCAAATTTTTTAGAGATTTGGAGCTCCACGGTCTATCACCACAGACCAAGGACCCCAATTTGCATCTAAAGTCATTGAGGCTTTTACAGAATTATATGAAATCAAACATAGGAAATCATCACCTTACCACCCACAAGCAAATGGCCAGGTTGAGGTAACAAATAGGGAACTGGAATGAATCTTGACAAAAATAGTAGCTTTTCATAGGAGAAACTGGCTAGATAAATTACCTGAAGCAGTTTGGGCTTACAATACTACTTGGAAATCCACTACTGGATTCACACCTTATGAACTAGTTTTTGGTAAAAAGCCCCTCCTACCTATTGAATTTGAGCTACTAACATTGCGCACAACATTGGAAATTGGGATTGAATTGTCACAGGCACAGACAGATAGGATTCTATAGCTGAATGCATTGGATGAACTTCGGTTGGATGCTCTGCACCAAACTGAAGTAATTCAGGAGCAGAGGAAGCTGTGGCATGACAGTCACATTCAGCAGAGGAAATTTTAGCAAGGAGATTGGGCTTTGTTATTTGATTCTCGCTATGAGGACTTCCCTGGAAAGCTGAGAACTAGATGGCTTGGACCTTACCAGATTGAAGAGGTATTTGACAATGGAGCAACTCGTCTATCTCCTATTGATGGGTCATGAAGAAAGTTGGTAGTGAATGGACATCGCCTCAGGGTGTACCATACACCTCTGACTAAAGAGGAATTCTTGTAGCAACTTGACAGTTTGGATGCACAATAGGTGGAAGAGATTCCCTCTTCCACTTCAATAAAATCAGCATGATCATGGATTTCAAGAAAAGCAAAAAAATAAAAAAATAAAAAAAGTAGAAAATAAAAATATGAATAAATTCTGATTGTGAATTCCTTCATGGGCATGATTTCAGGGAAATCATGAATTCCTTCACGGGCATAATCAGAATAAAAAAAAAAATAGAGAGAAAAGGAGAGGTAAAAAAAAAAAAAAAAAAAAAGAGAGAAAAATGAATAGCTCAGTAGTGAAAACCTTTCCTAAGGCACTACTGAGTTGGTATGCATGAAAACCAGTTTTCTGGCATGCATAACCTTGAAAAATTTCTGAATCATCATTGTACAAATTCACCAACTGCACTTGTTTTGAAATATTGCAGAAAATCTCAACAGAACATCAACAAAAGCAGTCATTCTTCAAAACTTGCATTAACTTGTTTTAATCAGGTATATATTTCTTACATTTCTTCATTGTAAATGATTGGTATGTAGTATATAACAATTAACCATTAGCATAAAAGGTATCCATAAGAGTTGGCATACTTAAAACATGTTTTGAGAAGGAGAATATTGGTTTTTGCCTAATCTTCGGAATGAGAATGCCAAAAATAGTGTCTGCTATCTTCTTCAGAATGACTGTTGTATTGTCTTCGGATTGAAGTTTTCTTTAGATTAACTATTGTATTGTCTTTGGATTGAAATTGTCTTTGAAATGATAGTAGAATGAATGTTGCACTTTGTCTTCGAAATGAGGAATTGTCTTCGCAATGAAGCATGATCTTCGGAATGAGGACTTGTCTTCGGAATGAAACTTTATCTTCGAAATGAGGAATTGTTTTCGCAATGAAGCATAGTCTTCGAAATGAGCATTCAACATGATATTTCCACGTGGCATCCAAGGAGGGGGAAAATATACGATCAGTAGAATTCTTTGACTGCATATGATAAATGACACGTGTCAGTTGAGATGTGATTTGTCTTATCTTGCACCCATTAAGGAAGTACCAGAATCATGGGGAAGTGACCAACAACATGCCACCATTGTTCGACGTTGATAACCATGCACGTGAGAAATCTATGGGCAAAATAGATGAGCTAAAAATAAGTGAGGTGGATCTGACGACAAGGACATCTATGCAATCATTAATGGATAGGTGTTCGAAGTAAAAATAGAGATGCATGCCACCCTTCCTTTCGAAGACATAATTGCTAACGCAAAATGATTACGAGGTACAATGTCGATATTGCAGTTCATTTCGAAGAAGACAAACAAGGCAATTGAAAACCTAAAAACAAACCCTGCAAGTCTACAAGAACTAGAAACCAACGATCCAACGAAAGAGTAGCAGCAGAGGTGAGCAGTTTTTAACATACCAAAATAGGAAAATGGGATGAAAGACAAATATGGAACCAGTAGATACCACCCACCTTCGAGAAAATCTAGAAGTGCTACAAATTTTTGAAGATGGAGGGCTTATGCCATTTTTGGACAAATTTGATGGGTCCTCTGAAGATTTGGTCGGCATGTTCACTCACACATTCAGAAATAACCGGGCACACATTAACGACATGACAATTGAGGTAACCCCTAAAGTTTTAAGTCAAATTACTGAGCTTCCATTAGAGGGTCTTCAAATTTCTAGAACTGGCAAAAATACACTGGCAAATGTAGTTAGTCAATTTCTGGAAGAAAATGATAGGGAGCCAGAATACTTAATACACAACAACACATGCAAGGGGGTAAAAAGGGCCAGCCTACAAGAACCCTGGAATGAAGTGGCCACATGGGTAATAAAATTTTTAACCTGTGAAGGGCAATATGTACTTTTATCAGGGCATCATTTCAAAATTTTGAACCACCTAAGACATGGTAGGCAACAACCAGAAGTTAGGGTAAATCTTCCCTTGTATCTGCACCAGGAGTTGAAAAATATGGCAAAATGATATCAAGAAGGAAAAGGGAGCCCTCGCCACCATGGTCTTATTAAATTAGTCTACCAACATCATTTTAGAGGAAACCCTAGAAGCTTTGATAGGTTTTATTCTACTCTGAATGATGTAGTTTTTGGAAGAGAGGATGAGGAGGAAGAAGAAATAGATGCTATCATAGATGCTATTGTAGAGGAGGAAACACACCTAGTAGAAGCAACAGAGCACCTTTCTCTAGAACCTTCAACCTCACAAGCTAAGAAACAAAAGAAGAGAGGGCCTGGAACCGATAGTCAAAAAGAAAAATAGAAGAAAGTTCATTTTTCTGAAGATGTTGCTGATCTATCAAAATAGGGGAGTGAAGTGCCTAGAAAAATAGGGGAAGAGACAACAAGGGAAATAGAAGCACTCCCACCAGAATCTGAAACTATCCCCATAGCCCCTACTGTCACCAAAAAATAGGGCAAGAAGAAAAAATTTGCATCAGGAACTAGGAGGTCTACAAGACTCCACTTGAGAGAAATAGAAGAATAGGTGATAGAAGAAGAAGGTGGACAAGGCAGTCTGGATGTTACAGAAGTGCAACCAGCCCCTGAATATTTTTTAGAATTCCCTGAACAAATGATTGAGGAAGAGACTGGGCAAGACAGTTTTGAAGTTGCTACAGTTCAACAAGCCATAGAAGATGTGGATGCAATCATAGATAGTTTCATGGAACCTCCTGAACAAGAGCAGACAATTGAAGTAGAAGATGAGATAGTTGTTGAGCAACCAACTGTAGATGATTTGTCTGCATCAGATTCTGAATCAGAAATAGAGGAGGTGGACATCATAGAACAACTAAGAGCAACAAAAAGTGTTATCAAAACACAAACTAAATGGATTGAAGAAAAAGAAAATATCATTGAAATATAGGAAAAGAAGATTGTAGAATTATAGTAGGAAGTGGCAGAATTGAGGAAGAGGCTATCACAGTCTGAAGAATAGCCAACTGTATCTATTGATGAGGATAATTTGGCTCAGTTACTTATGGGATTATCTAGGGCAGATGACTCTTTTACTTTGATTGAGGCATCTAAAACTTTGACTAAAGACATAGGTGCTCATTCTGAAGCAGCGCCCTTTCATTCTGAAGAAGTGCCCTTCCATTCTGAAGCATTGCCTTCTCATTCCGAAGATGCTCCAAAATTGATAAAAAGCATAGAAAAGAATATTGGAGATGAGTCACAACAGGAAACACCAGCACAGGAGCAGTTTAAATAACAACATGCAATTGTTCAAGTAAGTACTCCTTCAAATGAGATTTTTGTATTTAAAATTGTTATACCTTCAATAAAAGTAGAGGATAAGGGGGTACAAGTAGAATTGTTGTCTGATGACCAACCAATGGAAATAGCAGAAAAAGGGATACAAGTAGAATTATTATCAGATGACCAACCAGTGGAAGTAGCAGAAAAAGGGGTTCAGGTAGATCTGCTACCCAGATTTCCACCTATAGTTAGACCACCCAATACTGTATCCCTAGAGCAATATAATACAGACATAGCTAGTTGGGTGATCAGATATGAAAAACTTGCCACTAAAGTTGAAAATTTTAAATTGGAAGGTAAACAGTTAGAAGCAAAAGAAACAGAAATCAAGGCATTGAATGAAAAAGTGACTGATTTATGTCAGATTGCTGAGTTTTTGGTCCAATTCAGATGACCGGCCAGATTTTACAGTCTCATTCTGAAGGAGAAATATCTCAGATGGCAGGTCATGAGGATTAGCTCAGGTCTCCCATACAAATTGGACACAACTACAGATTTCTTAGAAGCCTATTTTGACAGCCCTGTAGAACAAAAAAATCTCTTATGTGAATTATTTTTACACAACTTCTTTATTCCAGAAGAGGTAGAGTTTCACCCTCAAATTTACATAGGAGATGTTCAACTGAGAGCATTCATGTCCACTTTACAAAATCAGTTTTACTGGGACCAGGAGAAAAGACAAAATAAAGAAATTGAATTAAGAGTTGAATTGTTAGTCAGAGCAGTTCAGCCAAATCATCCACTTATCACCAGACAACATTTCACCATGATGAATAGGGAAGATGTAAAAAGGATGTACTTGAGCAATTTGAGGGACTGTGTGACCAAATTCCAAAATTTTTGTAATGACAGTTTTGTTCCAGCATTATCATTTTGCAGAAATAGATGGGCAGAACTTTCCATTTCTTTACAGAAAAGGGAACCTATCTCCCCCATTAACCTAGAATGGTCTAGAAGAAGGGCAGAAGGAGTGATACAACTGATTGAAATCATGCAACATCATTGGATAGGTCTCAGATTTAGGCCTCCAACCATCATTTCTCCAGTTCCCTTCTATTTTGAAGAAGATTCTCAACCTGATGATCAGTTTGAAGAATGGCTCAAAAACCTTCAGGAGAACAGGGGATATTATATAGGCACCAAATTGTTCTACAGATCATGGAATTTGAATATGGATATATGTGATTCTATAGCCCAACAGAATGCATGAGGACATGCATTAATATAAGTTGGGGGGAAATGATGAGGCCTAGAAATGCCTCAATCATAGCATGTTTTGAACATTGAAACTACCTAAAAACTCTTGTGTTTAATCTGATATGCTAGTTAAGTTGATTTAATATGTTGTGTATTAACTGTTTGCATGATCAATGTGTTAGAAATACTATATTCTAATTTTTACAGTTTTTGCATAGTTTTATGTTACTTTGTCATGACTTGCTAAATGAGAAGTATGCTTAGGTTGATAGCAACACTTCACTAGTTTTGTTTTGATGTGTTTCAAGCATTTATTTATCTAAATCTAGCAAATAGTGCAAGCAAACTATTACTGTGCAGTAGAAACTAGTTTTCCAATGTAAATTCTAGCCAACTGCCAATGAATGGCAAGGCATGGAATTCACACATGGAGAGAGATGAAGGCTATTGCAATCTGATCCTGAGAGCTAACCCACCTAAGAAATGCAGATGAAATCACTTGAAGAGCACACAGTTGTTCATTCCAAAGATCTTCGAAATGAGCAGACATCTTTGAAATGAGAAATACAATCTCTTCGAAATGAGCGGACATCTTCGGAATGAGAAATACAGTCTCTTCGAAATGAGCCACTTATCTTCGAAATGAGAACATAAAGCGCTTTTTGACTTGTTGACTGATTTTTGATGATGGAAAAAGGGAAAGAAGGTTGAAAAGGTTAAAGGAAAATATCTCCCATCTGACTTTGTCGTCCTTGCCATCCAAAGCCACCATTCATGGAAAAGATCAATTTTGATCCTCTTCTAGGATAAACCCAGGAAATGTTGCAGCATAATAGGAATAGATCTGTAAGATAGGAATGAGATATTCTCAGTTTGTAAATAGATTTTAGGATATCTATAAATAGATAGCTCCCATCCAGGTTGAGCTAGGTAGGGGAAAATAAGCAAGAAGTATAATAATAAGAAAATAGCAGAAAAGTGACTGTTATAGTCCTGTAATAGGGTTTTTAGCAGCAATACTGTAATTATGTTCTTGAATCAATAAAGTGCACTACTTTTTCTATTCATGTTGTTGTGAATGAGTGTGAGTAAGATCTAGAGAGAGAGAAAGACTCATACCTTCTTCTGGACAAGGAGGCTGGCCACTTCCAGACCTAGGAGGAGGACTAACAACAGGTTTTTATTCTGATTTTGCTGCAGCAGAATAAGTTGTAAAACTTGTCATTTCATTTCCTTGTAAACAGCTAACAGTATTTGCAATCTTAGTTTATTTCATGATTAGGATGATCTTGTGATTAATGATAGGTTTGGTTGTAATCTCCATTTTCAGCAAGCTTTCAAATTACTGCAGATTGTCATTTCCAGAATTTACTATTTTTTGCAATTTACTGCATTTTGTGTTTTGTTGTCAACCCCTGCATAGAAGATTGACAACCTTCTATTACAGAGCATTGACAGGACTTAATTTCCATGTTATAATCAGGTTTCCATTACTGCAAAAGTAAATAGACTTCCTTTCTGCAATCATAATTAGATTTCTAATTCTGCAACTGTAACTAGGGAGTTATTTCTGCAACATAATTAGATTTCATTCTGTAATTGTAACTAGGATTTCATTTCTGTAGTTAGTAATTAGTTTCCATTCCTGCAATTAGATTAAAGTTCAATTTATGCAATTTAGAGATAAAAATGTCCTAAATCCCCCACACAATCGGTTTCACCAATAAGACCTGTTGCTCCCAAATGACCTAAGTTATAGCCCTGTTCACTCCTTCCGCAAATAGCCTTGTACACTACCCTGGATTGACAAATTCATTGAGAATTAATGATGTGCATAACGACAACACATCATAAATGCAAAATTAAAGCAATATCACAAAACAACATAAAATCATAGGCCTCTTTGAGGGTGCAACCTCCTTCAATACTTTCATTAATTTGTAAAAAGATATATTTTTCATGGATCCATATATTTTAAAGATACACTTCATGCAACCCTAACCTAATGCTCAAGAGTTGGCTTCCATGCAAAATGACACTCGAGCCACAATATTCTACTAGACATCAATTACATTCTTACATGAAATGACCCCACTTGTCTAGGTGCCTTATGTACCACATACAATTACAAAGTATTATGGAATATCATTTAAAAGGATTCCCCACTTTGGAAGGGGGTCATTACATAATCATATGAGAAGTACAAAAAAAATGTTAGGATGGGGTCCTAACATGCCCTTCCCCTTCAAAAATCTTTGTCCTAAAAGCTATAGACGAGGAAACTGATGTTGTATCTACTGGAGAGACTCCCAAGAGGCATATTCTAGTTGTAGTCCATGCCATTGAATAGGAACCTCAGTGATTATACGATTTCAAAGAGTGTGCGATCTACAGTCCACCAATTGTTTTGGATCAAGCAAGATAGAACCCTCTTCATCCAGTTTGGGTAAAAAAAATTGAACCTATACTTCATTTCCCACAATATTCTTGAGAGATGAGAGATGAGACATGAAATATAGGATGGATCTTGGATTTCAACAAGAGGGTCAATTTGTAGGCCATTGCACCAATCCGCTATAAGACTTGGTAGAGGCCATAGTATTTGGTAATAAGTTTTTGGCACCTATGAAGCTGGAGTGATGATTTTTTATATGGATGCAAGCAAAAGAAAACCATATCATCAAGTTAAAAGCTATGCTCAAAATAGTGTTGATTAGCTTGTTGGTGCATCCAATTTTGGGCCAATTCCAGATTCATCTTCAGTTGATGGAGGACTACAACATGTTGGCTGAGTGTAGTGTCAACAACACGGACCTTGGAACTACCTAGAATGTAGGAGTATGATGTTGATAAAGGCCATCCATAAACTACTTCAAGAGGGGTAACCTTGGTCACAGTGTGATAGGAAGTGTTATACCACCATTTGGATAAGGAAAACCACTTTGTCCACTATGCAAGATAATTAGAGGTAAAGCAATGAAGGCAGATCTCCAAATATTTTTTGACAATATCTATTTGACCATCCATTTATAGATAATAGGTTGAACTCATTTTGAGTTGAGTTCCCTACAACTTAAATAATTCTTGCCAAAAATTACTATTGAAGGTAGAGTCTTGATCGGACACAATAGATGCAAGTATGCCATGAAGGCAAAAAATATAATCTAGAAAAAATGAGCATACTTTGTGAGATGATCCATTACCACCAAATTAACTAATTTTCTATTGGTAAAGGTAACCCTTCAATAAAGTCCATGGAAATATCTACCCAGATTTGTTCTGGAGTAGGCAAGGGCTGAAGAGTTCCCAAGGAATGCACCATTTATCCCTTCATCCTTTGGCATATGTCACACTCTACCATAAAAGTTTGAATGTACTTCTTCATACCCTTCTAGAAGAAAGTACACTTAATTCGTTCATAGGTCTTGAGGAACTTAGAATGGCTTGTAGTGGGTGAAGCATGCATCTCCTTCAAGATTAGTTCTTGTAGTTAAGAAGTGTGGGGAATAACAAGGCATTAGAGACATCTTAAATCTTATCCATCTCAAGTGTAGCCTAGACATGAGGTAGGGATTTTTTAAAGTGTGGTAATCAAAGTTTGAAATACCAAGTCCTTGAGAACGTCCTCACTGAGAGAATTGATCCATTGAGGAATGGGTTAAGAGATGACACATAACATACTTTGAGCCTCAAATTGATGAGAAAGTGCACCCGTCACAATGTTCTCCTTGCCTTTTTTATAGGTAATCTCATAATCATAGCCCATGAGTTTAGAGATCCACTTTTGTTGTTTTGGAGTAGTGACCTGTTGCTCTAGGAAGTACTTGAGACTTTGGTGGTCTATTTTGATGGAGAAATGATGCCTAATGAGATAGGGTCACCAGTGAGTAACCACATGTAGTATTATGAGCACCTCCTTCGCACAAGTTTATTTGCCTATATTTTGAATTGAAAGCGCTTTAATAGTGAAAGCCAAGGGTTGTCCTTCCTACATCAACACGACTTCAATACCATTGCCTAAAGCATCACTTTCAATTATAAATGGTTTGGAAAAATCAGTCATTGCTAAGATTGGAGTAGTTTTCATAGCATGCTTTAAATCAAGGAAATCTTGTTCGGCTGGGCTTATCCAAGTAAAAAAATTATTTTTTAACATGATGATGTTATACCTATTGGTAATCTTGAAAGTGACATAATATAAATAGGAATGGATTGCAATGTAGTCTTTATGAGTTTTAGCCTTCTCACCATGGTTAACTTAGCTTTATAACTTGTCAAATAAGATTTCATTCTATCCAAACAAGAGACTCAAAGATATTTTTTATTTTTGTATGAGACAAAGGAATACCCAAGTAGGTTGATGGAACATTTTCAATTTAAACTCTTAAATATACACAATAATTTATTGTAAAGCTAGGAGCAATGTTAATGCTTTTTTATTTTGGATTTTCTAGTATTAACCAATTGTCTAATAGCCTTCTCATAGCATGATAATATTTATTTAAACTCTATTGCCTCACTGACTGAGGGATGGCCCAAAAGAAAAGTATCTTTAGACCCATATGGGCATTTTTGGGTTAATGTAATGTAGGCCCATGGTTTTGCACCCATGGTATTGTAAAACCCCTTCTTATGTTGTTGGTATATAAAGCAGCACTTGCATGAGGGTTTGGAAATGAATTTTCAAGAAATATAATTGCAAGTAAAAAGCAAGAGAAATGATATTATTATATTGGAGACAATTAAGTTTATACAAAGATTGATTCGGGTGGTGACCAAAAAAATATCATCCACAACTCCCTCTACAATTGCGGTCTCTATGGGTGGGATTTCCCAGGCCCCCTCTAGGGATCTGGAGCAAGGCGAGATCCCCCCTCGGAGGATGCTCCCACGAACCCCGACCCGGACTCGGGCGGGATGACCTACCTAGAGAAGGTAATGGGGATGACAAAACCCAACCCCTCTGGTAACCCTAACCACCCCCCGTGATCACTAATGGGGAAAACATGGTCCTTCCAGTCTCTCTTATGGCAGACAAACTCTCTTCTGAATCCCTCTCCCTGGTCGACAAGTTTGTGGGAGGGAGACCTGACATGGAATCCATAAGAAGATGGGCCAGATTCAAATGGCGCACAGCAGGGAGCCTCCAGATTGTGGCCCTCTCACGGGGTTTCTTCCTGATATGCTTAAATAACCAGAATGACTATGCCCGAATCCTCACCGGGGGACCCTGGTTCTATGGGAGGAAAAGTCTATTTGTGACAAAATGGAAGCAATATTTCAATCCCCAGACCTAGGATATCAATATTGCTCCAATCTGGGTTCGCCTCCCTGATCTCCCCATCCAGTTTTTCCATGAAGATATCCTAGGGTGGATTGGAACGTACATTGGGGACCTTGTCGCTCTTGACCCTGCAACTAAAGCCCGGTCCCGCATGGCCTATGCTCAAATTTGTGTCAATGCCAACCTTGCTTCCCAACTTCCTACCCGCCTAAACCTCATCTATGGGGATTTCCACTGGTGTCAAGCTATTGAGTACGAAAACAAACCAACATTCTACATCGAATGCAAAACCCAGGGACACCTTCGAGCCCATTGTCCGTCCCTCAAGCCCCAACAGGAAGCACCTAGCACAAAGGCTCCCCCCTCCTCAGCAAAATTAGGTGGGAGAGCACAATGACCGATCCAGAGGACCCGAGAACCGTAGATCGAACAACAAAAAAGGAAAGCAGGCCGCTATCCAGGACCCTCCGTCCACCAACCCTTCTTCAGACGCAGATCAGGTATGCTCCATGTTTGCTTTTCCCAACAGATTTGGGCCTTTAAATGGTTCTGATGATGAAGTTCTTCTCCCTGGATCCATCCCCATGCATCAACCCTCCACCCTTCCCCACCCCCATCCCTCTCCCTCCAGATCTGGGCCTTCCATCCCTACCCCTGATGTCTCCTCCCCACCCCCCCTTTCCCAGCCCGATCCCCTTCTGGAACCCTTGCTGAAGGTGAACCCTCTTCCCCACTCTAGAGTTGCTTGCCCTTCGGAAGAACCCCTATCCCCAACTAAATCCAACCTCGAATCCTAGGAGGATGCTTTCAGTCCCACCCATTCTAGAATGAACATCAGCTCTATCATCACCAGAAGCAGGAGAGGCCCCATTGATACAGGGGGTGAAAGAAAAAGAGGTCGACCCACCAACTATGAACAAAGCAAGAAAGACACGGATGACCAGGTTGCCAATGGAGTGCAACTAACCCTCAGTTCAGCCTTGTTCACTCAGGCAAAGGATGAGACGAAAAATCCCAAACCTCCCTCTATCTCAAGCAAGGGAGGCAAGAAACCTACCAAAATATCTAAATGAAGATCCTCTCCTGGAACATCAGAGGGCTTAACAGCATGAGCAAACAAAGGTTAGCTCGAACCACCAGGAAAGAGTACAAACCCTCTATACTCATCCTTCAAGAAGCAAAAATTGACGTTGATAGAACTCACAACGTAGTCCAAAAAATTTGGAAGACTGGACAATGGGCCTCATCCCCAGTGGAGGGATCTGTAGGAGGTCTACTGTGTCTTTGGGACCCTGATAAGGTGGAAGGCAAGGTCATCTCCAGCTCCAGCAGAACCTTAAACATAATGTTCTATTGCAAAGAAAACAAATTCACGTGGGTGTTGTCTAACATCTACGCCCCAAATAATCCTATGGAAAGATTCAACATGTGGAAGTCCCTGTCCCTCATGAAGGATGCCTTTTCCCACCTCCCATGGATGATAGCAGGGGATTTCAATTCTCCTCTCTTCCATTATGATAAGAAAGGGGGAGTATCCTCCCCCTCCAAAAGCATTGTAGACTTCTAGGCCTTTGTCGCCAAAAATGAACTCATGGACATTCAAATTCGTGGCCACCAGTTCACTTGGAGCAACAAGAGGGCGGGCTCTGAGCATATTCAGGTTAAGCTGGACCGGTTTTTTCTCTCCCAGTAGGCCATTCCCCTATTTGGAGACACATCCCTGATCCCCCTTCCTAGAATAGGCTCTGATCACTCCCCCCTCCTTCTGGAATCAAATAAGGCTCCATCCTTCTCAACCCCTTTCAGGTTCGAGAACATGTGGATCCATCATCCAGATTTGAAACAAAGGATTGAAGACTGGTGGTAGACCCCTGTCTCTGGTTCAGCTATTTTCAAAGTATCCCACAAACTCAAGATCATAAAAGAAAACCTGAAAACTTGGAACAGGGAAGTATTTGGGGATATTTTTGATCTCAAGGCAAAAATGTTAAGTAAACTCAAAGATCTAGAGCAGCAAACTCAGCATGATCAGTGGACCCACCAGCTCAGGGAAGAAGAAAGGCAACTGCTCACCGAATATCATAACATCCTAGCCAAGGAAGAGACCTTCTGGCACCAAAAATCTTGAGCCCTTTGGCTCAAGGAGGGGGATGCCAATACTAGATTCTTCCATGCTTCTACTCTATGAAATAGAAGCACAAACAAAATCAGAGAGCTCACCTTGAGGGATGGCTCTATCACTCAGGACATCATCAAGATCCGGGAAGAAGCCTCCACCTTTTTTAGCAACATTATGGGCACTAAAAATCCCTCCAATATTGCAGCCCAGGAAGCCCTGCTAGAAAATATCCCCCCTTGGTTACCCCTGAGATGAACAAATCCCTGATCCAACCCCTCTCTGAGAAAGAAATCAAAAGTGCTTTGTTCTCCATGAAAGCTGATAAGGCTCCTGGGCCTGATGGGTTTCCCCCTAGGTTTTTTTAGACCTTCTGGGACATAGTTGGGAAAGAGGTGAGTGATGCCATCATGGAGCTTCAGAGAACCAAAACCATCCCTCGAGGAACTAACTCCACTTTCATTGCCCTGGTTCCTAAAAGCCCCCAATGCAAATCCATGAATGACTTCAGACCAATAAGCCTATGCAACATCCTTTACAAGATCCTAACCAAATCCCTAGCTCTCAGGCTTAAGAAGATCCTCCCCTCCATCATTGATCCATGCTAGGGAAGCTCTGTAGAAGGCAGATCAATCACTGATAGCATCATATCTCTTCATGAAACCCTCCACTCTTCCCAGTGCAACAAAAAAGTGGCCATGTTTCTGAAACTGGATATCAACAAAGCTTTTGATCGGGTGGATAGGGCTTTTCTCCTCAAAGTTCTAGCTCGATTCGGCTTCCACACATAATGGGTTCATCTCATCAAAGGCTGCATCACCTCTCCGTGGTTCTCAGTTTTAGTCAATGGGTCTGCTGTAGGTTATTTCCCTAGCCTCAGAGGGATCAGGCAGGGAGATCCCCTGTCCCCATTTCTATTCATCATCTTGGCTGAGTCCCTGGGTAGAGCTTTCAAATAGGTCATGGCTTCGGGATGCATGTCAGGTATCAAAGCTTATTTCGACTCTCCCCCCTTGTCTCACCAGTAGTTTGTTGATGATACTATTGTTGCAACATCGACCTCCGTTGTCCAAGCTAAATCCATCAAAGGGATCCTTGATACCTATGCATCTGTTGTAGGGCAAGAAATCAACTATCTTAAGAGTAAGTGTTATTTCCTGAACACACCAGGTAACAGACAATAAAAAATTGCTCGAATCCTCCAATGTTGCATCGCTGCCCTCCCCACTTCCTACCTGGGACTCCCACTGTTCACCATGAACCCGAAGGAATCTATGTGGGACAATGTCATTGAGAGGATCAACCGCAAGCTTGCTTCCTGGAAGGGCTCCCTCCTTTCCCAAGCAGCCAAAGCAACCCTCACCTTGGAAGTCCTCCAAAGCATCCCGATCTATTTCATGTCAGTCTTCAAAGCTCCTACCTCTGTTCATTCCAAAATCGAGCAAATTCAAAAAAGGTTTCTTTGGGCCGGCCCAGAAAACTCGAGAAAATTCCACCTTGTCAGTTGGGACAAAGTATGCCAGCCCAGGGACCAGGGGGGACTTGGTATGAGAAGATCAACAAACATAAATATTGCCTTACTGGAAAAACAGGCCTGGAAGTTGTTCACCAACTATAAAGCAGATTGGGTCACTATCGTCCAAAGCAAATATCTCAAAAACTTACCCCTAATGGACAACAACATCCCTACCAATGGATCAGCCTTCTGGCGGGGCGTAATCCAAGCGAAACCTCTTATCATGAGAGGGACACGATGGCAGCTAGGCACAAGCGCATCTATTAAATTTTGGGAAGACACGTGGTTGAAAGACAAACCCCTCAAGGATCTGCCTGAGGTGTCTAGACTTAGACCAAGTCTCGAAAGGAGATGGGGAAGCAAAGTGGTGAACTACATGGATAGAGGCAAATGGAAGATTCCCCCAGAAGACAATGAGCACCTCTTACGGGCCGACAAGATTCTGTCCAAGATGCTTAGAACCACCATTATCCCTACCATAGTCTCCCCAGATTACCCAGTCTGGGCGGGAACTGACAGTGGGGATTTCACAGTCAAGTCTGCCCACTCCATGCTAGTCAAATCCTGGGTTCCCACTATTCCATTCAAGTTAGCTTGGGTTAAGCACCTTGTCCCAAAAATTGGGTTCTTTGCCTGGACAACCATTCAAAACAAGGTCCTCACCACTGATAATCTTATGAAAAGAGGGATCCCTGTCCCCAATAGATGCCACCTCTGCCTGTCCAACTGGGAATCCATTGACCACCTCCTTTTAGAGTGTGAGTTCACTAGGGATGGCTTAGATCACATGTTCACCACCTTTCAAATCCATTGGGCCCGCCCCAACTCCCTCCTGGACATGTTCATCCAATGGCCTGCTCCCTTCAGAAATCCCAAAGTAGCTTTCCTTTGGAAAATTTGCCTCCACCACTTCATTTGGCAGGTTTGGCTCGAACGCAATCGTAGGGTCTTCTCAACCGCCTTTTACAACTCCACCTCCATAGCCATTAAAGCCATTTCATATGCTTCTAAAAACTCCCATCTTCTCCCGTGGCCCAGATCCCCCTTAAGCAAGAGTGAGGCTGACATCATCAATTCCCTCAACATCCCCCTTCCCACCTTATCCCCCCTCGACCCATCCCAGGGCCAAAGCTCACTGGATCCCCCCTCCTGAGGGATGGTTAAAGTTGAACTTCGATGGCGCATCGAAAGGGAATCTCGGTCTAGCCGGGGTAGGGGGAGTGATCAGGGATCACAGAGGAAAGATGGTTATGGCTTTTGCAGAGAATCTTCATCATCAAACCAACAATATGGCCGAGGCGTGGGCCCTGTGGTGAAGTCTTCACCTCATCAAGGGGTCATGTGTCAAGATCCATGTTGAAGGGGACTCTCTTAATATCATTGGTTACCTAATCTCCAACAAAGCCCCTCCATGGAATATCAGATCCCTTATCCAAGAAAGTAGGAAGCTGTTAAATCAACATTGCTAGGTGGAAGCCAGTCATACATACAAGGAAGCCAATCAGCTTATGGATAGATTGGCCAACATGGGCTTAGGGCAAACACCCATCACCGTGTGGCATGACTCATTCCCACCAGATGTCCTCCAATTTGCGGCATCAGACAGTCATGACAGGTACTCCAAATCCATCCACGCTAACCAATGATTTATTTTTTCAATATTATGTAGGATCTGCTTTGGGCGTCCCATTGTCCGAGAGCCTTGTGATGTGTGCTCCAACACCCCGTGGTGATTGGCTGCTCCATCGTAATCCATCAAAGTCATCATGCAAAGTCAAAATACTGGTTTCCATCCGCGGTGTCCCAACGCTCTTTGCCAACTCCCATTGCCATGTTTTCAGCCGCACCTCCTTTCCCTTCCATGCCCCTACCCATGTCTGTAGACCTTGCCCAAGTAATCACCTTCACCCATGCGGATATGGTCCCTAGGCTTCCCTTCAATCCTCGCCCTCCTCGGCTTGGCATCCCCCCATCCACCTGTCACCCATCCGCGAGGCTCGGCATGAGCTGCTCGCCTCCCCCGATCTATTTAATTCCCCACTCTAGCCTAGTCCATGACACTCCCCTCTGCAAGTCTATTCTGTGGGCCTCCTCCATCACCTCTCTTCCTATCCCCACCACCGCCACCATGGCCTACCTTGAACCGAGCTCTCTCCAGTTGGACACCCTGGCGTCTGCTTACCTATAGGGCACCCAACTCACCACCCTGTTATCAAAATTTCATGGAGCTGAGGAAGACATCACTAAGGACTTTGTTTGTACGTGGTCGAACGACCATGTCTACATTAGGAACCTACATTTTAAGGTCACTCCAGAGCTGATTGGTGAGATTGCAGAACTATCGATCGATGGCCGTCTTGTCCGCCATGACAAACACTGCTGGGAACCTGAATTGGAAGGTTTCCCCAACTACCAAAACTTCTTGTGGGATGGCCATGCCCTGGACCATCAATCCCTTCCTCCCCCGTTCCCCACTGTTGCCATTCCCCTCATTCAGTACTTGGCCTGCGATGATCCCAACAAGCCTATGGCCAGCTTCCACCTTGCCCTTGTCAACCATGTCCGGGGATACAAACCCATGAACATTCTTGGGTTCCTTTATCGATCCATGCATCTCTCAGTAGTCGTTGCTCGCAAGAAAAGTGCCCCCCTACCCACCAGGGGTTGTTCATTGTTATTTACTATCACGTTCTGGCTAATCCCCCCATTGCGGCTACCCCCTTGCAATCCTCCCCCCCTTCTCCCAACCCCCCCAAAGCCCTGCTCACTCTATGTCTAGTGAGCTTATGGCCAACGACGGAGTTCCCAACACCCCGGCCTCCGGGAAAGGCATTGTTGTAGCTTCCCCATCCAAACCATCCCCTTCCCCATCCAAGCCCATCCCTTCCCCTTCCCCACCCCTTCCCCATCCAAACCCACCCCTTCCCCATCCAAACCCATCCCATCCCCATCCAAACCCACCCCTCCCGCCAGCAAGAAGCCTTCTTTGGGAAAACGTAAAGCTAAAATTGAAGAAGCGGCCACCCCTGTTCGCAGGTCGTCCAGGGCCAAGAAGCCCAAAATAAAATCCAGTCAAAATTCTCCTCTGGAGATTGAAGACCTCAATGGGGACTCGGCCCCCACATCTGGCATCTCCAATCGTCTCACCCGGATGTTTCTCCGGAGCTTCATCATCGCTTTCGAAAGCACGAGCGCCGCCCTGAAGCACGCCCTCCAGCAGTGTGTTGACCAAGCTGAAGAGGATATCACGGAGGTCGACCCTTGATCTGCTCTGGGTCTGTCTATTTTTGTTCAGAGTTTTTATGGGGTTTATTGCTGCAATTTTTGGTGATGTCTATTTTTGTGTCTGGCTACCCGCTTGGTTGGGTCTCCCTGTGTCAGCCCCTGCGAGGGCCCTAGCGATTATCTATGGGTTATTTTTGTTTAGTTTCAGCAGCCCCTGCATGGGCAAGCACCACCTATTTACCGACATTTATATCCCCTACGAGGGAATTTTGGCAATAGTATCCCCTGCGCGGGATTGGTTAAAATGGTGTAGACTGATCCCTCATGACAGAGGATTATGCAACATGAATGCACTTCAACTTGATGAAGTTTTTGTATATCTGGGGTTGGGACCCAGTTAAAACCCTCTGAAACAAAACTCCAACTTACCAAAAAAAAAAAAATTATACAATAAAGAGATATTCTTGCTTGGATTTTTTCCTGAAAGGGTTTCCCAAGATAAATTCTTGTGTAATGTGTTCTTCTCTATTTTTCCTTTGATTATGCAATTATTGCTTTTCTAGATTTATGTTTATCGAGGTATTATTTCTCTTCAAAAAGGACCTTTTTTTGAAACTTGAATACCTTTGATTTTTTCTTCCATTTTTACCTTTGAGAAAGCTCTCCTTAATGCCTCTACATGAATAATGAATAGATAAGGAGATAGTGGACCACCTTGGTGGAGTCCACAATGACTTAAATTAGCCAATAGGAGAACCATTGAATAAAATAGAATATTTCATTGTGCTATACCAACAATTAATTCTTTCACACTATCTATAATCAAAACCAAACTTTTTGATAATATAATATAGGAAATTCCAAGGAACCCTCTCATATGCTTTGTTCATATTTAATTTTATGAGCATACTTATTTTTTCATGGAATGAAGAAAATGTATGACCTCTTGTGCAATGATTTTTACCATCAAGAATATGTTTACCATGAACAAAACCACCTTGTTCCTATTAGGAACCTTCTATTAAAATACATTCATTCATATAAATATTATAATTAAAATAGAATTTCATGAAATAACAATATATTGCAATATAGAATGTAAATGCAAAATTAAAGAAATATCACAAAAAAACATAAAATCATAGGCCTCTTCGAGGGGGCAACCTCCTCCAAAACTTTCATTAATTTATAAAAATATACATTTGTTCATGGATCCATATATTTTAAAGATACACTTCATGCAACCCTAATATAATGCTCAAGAGTTGGATTACATGCAAAATGCCACTCGAGCTAGAATCTTCTACCAAACATCGATTACATTCTTACATGAAATTACCCCACTTTTCTAGGTGCCTTACGTGCCACATACCATTACGAAGTATTATGGGATAAAATTATAAAGGAGTCCCCACATTGGAAGGGGGTCATTACATAATCATATGTGAAGTACAAAAATAATGTTAGGATGGGGTCCTAACATGCCCTTCCCCTTCAAAAAGCTTTGTTCTCAAAGCTATATATGAGGAAAATGGTGCTATAGTTGCTAGAGAGACTCCCAAGTGGCATATTCTAGTTGTAATCCATGCCATTGAACAAGAACCTCAGTGATTACATGGTTTCAAAGAGTGTGTGATCTATAGTCCACCAATTGTTCTAGATAAAGCAAGATAGAACCCTCTTCATTCAGTTTGGGTAAAACATATTGAACATATACCTAATTTCCCATAATATTCTTGAGATAGAATACATGAAATATAGGATGGAGCTTGGATATCGATAAGAGGGTCAATTTGTAGGCCATTGCACGAATCCGCTATAAGACCTGGTAGGGGCCATAGTATTTGGAAATAAGTTTTTGGCACCTACGAAGCTGGGGTGATTATTGTTTATATAGATGCAATCAGAGGAAACATCAACTTCAAAGCTATGCTCATCATAGTGTTGATCAACTTGTTGGTGCATCTAATTTTGGGCCAATTCCTGACTCATATTTAGTTGATGGAGGACTACAACATGTTGGCTGAGTGTAGTGTTAAAAACATGGACCTTGGAGCTGCCTATAATGTAGGAGGATGATGTTGATAAAGTCCATCCATAAACTACTTCAATAGGGGTAACCTTGGTTGCAGTGTGATAGGAAGAGTTATACCACCATTTGAACAAGGGAAACCACTTTGTCCACTATGCAGGATAATTAGAGGCAAAGCAATGAAGGTAGGTCTCCAAACATTTGTTGACAATCTCTATTTGACCATTCATTTGTAGATAATATGTTGAAATAATTTTGAGATTAGTTATGTGCAACTTAAATAATTCTTGCCAAAAATTACTATTGAAGGTAGGGTATTGATCAGACACAATAGATGTAGGTATGCCATGAAGGCAAAAAATAGAATCTAGAACAAAAATGAGCATACTTCGTGAGATGATCCACTACCACCAAAATAATTAATTTGCTATTGGTAAAGGTAACCCTTCAATAAAGTTCATCAGCTTTTTGGCACATCCAATTTTTGACCAATTCCAAATTCATATTTAGTTTATGGAGGACAAGACATGTTAGCGGAGTGTAGTGTCAACAACATGGATATTGGTGCTACCTAGAATGTAGGAGGATGGTGTTGATGGAGGCCATCCATAAAATGCTTCAATAGGGGTAACCTTGATCGCATTATGATAGGAAGTGTTATACCACCATTTGGCCAAGGGAAGCCACTTTGTCCACTATGCAGGATGATTAGAGGTAAAGCAATGAACATAGGTCTCCAAATATTTGTTGACAATCTCTATTTGACCATCTATTTGTAGATAATAGGTTGAACTCATTTTGAGTTGAGTTCCATGCAACTTAAACAATTCTTACCAAAAATTACTATTGAAGGTAGGGTCTCCATCAAACACAATAGATGTAGGCATGCCATGAAGGCAAAAAATAGAATGTAGAACAAAAATGAGCATAATTCGTGAGATGATCCATTACCACTAAAATAACTAATTTGATGTTAGTAAAGGTAACCTTTCAATAAAGTTCATGGAAATATCTTCTCAAATTTATTCTAGAATAGGCAAGGGATGAAGAGTTCTCAAGGAATGCATCATTTCTCCCTTCATCCTCTGGAATATGTCACACTCTACCACAAAATTTTGAATGTCCTTCTTCATACCCTTCTAGAAGAAAGTATACTTAATTATTTCATAGGTCTTGAGGAACTTAGAATGTCCTGTAGTGGGTGAAGCATGCATCTCCTTCAAGATGAGTTCTTGTAGTTGAGAAGTGTGGGGAATAACAAGGATCTCAAGTATAGCCTAGATATGAGGTAGGCATTGTTTAAAGTATGGCAATCAAAGTTTGCAATCCTAAGTCCTTGAGCACATCCTTGCTGAGAGAATTGATCCATTGAGGAATGGGTGAAGAGATGGCACATAACATACTTTGAGCCTCAAATTGATGAGAAAATGCATCCACCACAATGTTCTCCTTACCTTTTTTATAAGTAATCTCACAATCATATCCCATGAGTTTAGAGACCTACTTTTCTTATTTTGGGGTAGCGACCTGCTACTCTAGGAAGCACTTGAGACTTTGGTGGTATATTTTGATGGAGAAATAATGCCCAATGAGATAGGGTCACCAGTGAGTAACCGCATGTAGTATTATGAGCATCTCCTTCGCATAAGTTGATTTGCACAAATTTTGACTTGAAAGTGCTTTGCTAGTGAAATCCAAGGGTTGTCCTTCCTACATCAACATAGGTCTAATGCCATTGCGTGAAGCATCAATGGTTTGGAAAAATCAGTCATTCCTAAGACTGGAGTGGTTTTCATAGCATGCTTTAGATCAAGGAAAGCTTGTTCGGCTAGGCCTATCCAAGTAAAAGAATTATTTTTTAAAATGGTCATTAAAGGAGCAATGATCTTGCCATATTTATGGATAAATTTATGGTAATAGCCTGAGTCCCAAAAATCCATGAAGACACTTAAAAGTGTGAGGCTTTGGCCAATATTGAACGACTTGAATCTTCTTAGGGTTAACTTTAACTCCATATTTGGGGATAATGTGTCCCAAATACTCTACTTCGGTCAACCTAGAAAAACACTTGGACTGCTTAACATAAAGTTGATGTTGAGCCAAGGGCTGCAAAGTCTAATCCACATGGATGAGAGGTCTTCTCAAGAGCGACTATCAACCAAAATATCATCAAAGAAAACTAGAATAAATTTTTGAAGAAAAGGATGGAAAATGTTGTTCATGAGGATTTGAAATGTGGAAGGGGCATTTGTCAGGCCAAATGACATGACAAAAATTTCATAATGATCTTGATGAGTGTGGAATGTTTGTTTGGGAATATCCTCCTTAAGTTGTATCTGATGGTAACCAGGGAGAAGATCAAACTTTGAGAAAAACATAGCACCATGCAACTCATCCAATAATTCATTGACCATGAGAATAGGAAATTTATCCTTAATGGTGAGCTTATTGAACTCACAAAAATCTATACACAACCACCAAGACCCATATTTCTTGCAAACCAATAATATTGGAGAAGAATAAGGACTATTACTAGGTCGAATGACTCTAGCTTTTAACAATTCTTGTACTAATTTCTCTATTTCTAACTTAAGTTCATAGGAGTAGTGGTAAGGTCTGATGTTAGATAGCACACAATCGGATAGCAATGGAATTGCATGATCATGGGAGCAACGAGATGGTAATTCTATTGGTTTCACAAAAATTGCATCATGCGTAGTCAGAACAAGTTGCAAATTTGTTGGACGTTTATTGATAAGGATCTATTTAGGCATAGGATTTGATTTATTTTCTAAAGTTATATTTAAATAAATATTTTGTAAATGTCGGCATATCTATATAGCAATTTAGAATAAGTATCAAAGATATTTTAGGTTGCACCATCCAATTTGTATTTGGCATTTTCAAAATGCCTATTTAAGTTTGTAAATTAATAAAATTTAGAAGTTAGATTTTTAATCCATTGCATTGGTATTAGAGTAGTAGATTCTGCTCCTCTTTGGTTAGGGAACCATGATGCCTAATCAAGATACTCTAAAAGATATTTCTCTGCAAGAGTTAGCAGAATGAGATAGAAATATCTATACTCAGATGTTGGTCATCATGTCAAAAATGAGAGACACGGATGACAAAAACCTCCCTGATAAGATTGAAGAAAGCGATTTTGAATTTTTTTTTGATGAAGCAACACTTGGAATCGAACCACGATTTATAGATGATGAGATGTCCATATTTTTTTCACTAGATGATGTTTCTATTGAAGTATAAGAGTCTACCAATATTTCTAAGGAACACTCAAAGATTGTCAAAGCAATGAAAATTGAATAGGTGGATGCTAAAAGCTTATAAGTCTTGCTTGATGGCCTAGCCATCATTGATATAGATGAAGAAGAGGTCGAGCCACCCTAAACATTGTGGCCATGGTGACTTCAGATTTGATTTTACTTGCACAACATTAACAACGAGTGGGAAATTTCCCCTAGTTAGATCATTGGCGAGTGGAGAATTTCCCTTGATCAAATCATTTACAGTTGCACAACAGAGATATTGAAACCATACGGTCTAGATCTATGGCCCCTGGATCCTCCTCAATGTAGCCCTATACCCTACGCACATCCTTGGTTGCCATAACTACTCCTGTTGCTTATCATTTCAAAGAAGACTGGTGCGTTTGGCCTTGTTGTGACAATTTGGGTTGGTTGGAAAATGATGAGTCGTATCTTCCCTCTCTTCCTCCACCAAAATTATAATATGGAGTGCAAGATCGGTGGTACCTGACACTCCAAATTTCTCTCCCACTTTCTTGTAAAAGTATTAGAGTCCAATGCTTCTATGGTGGAGAGGAATGATAAGCATATGTTTAGGCATAAGATTCGATTTATTTTCTAAAGTTAGATTTAAATAATAAATATTTTGTAAATGTTGGCATTATCAAATATTGACATATCTATTTAGCAATTTAGAATAAGTGTAAAATATATTTTAGGTTGCACCATCCAATTTGTATTTAGCATCTTTAGAGTGCCTATTTAAATTTGTAAATTACTAAAATTTAGAAGTTGGATTTTTAATCCATTGCATTTATCCTCTGTTGAAGTGGGCATTTAAATGACAAATATCTCAGCGATTACCCCATGAGAAGATTTTTTTAACAACTTCTCCATATGATTTTAACTTATAATCTGAGGGGAGCCTACTTGTGAACCACAAAGAGTGTAAAACCTACCATTATGTGAAAACGATATCCATAACTTTGCAAAGTTCCAAGCGATGATTCCCAAAGTGCCTAACCATTAATCTCCTAGCATAATATCACATCCCCCTAGTTGAAGAGCAAACATATCCATTTTGAGCTCATAATCCCCTATCTTCAACTTAATATTGCAGTATTTACCTTTACAAGGCAAAGTTTTGTCATTTTCCACCATAACCTCAAAGGAGTTGCATGTATGTATGTAACAATTGGATTTCTTGGTGACTCGGGGATCAATAAAGTTGTGTGTGCTTCCTAAATCAATGAGAATTGTAAGATGTTGGCCTTTGAAAAAGCCTACTACTTTCATTTTTTGTGGGGTAGTAATCCCCGCAAGGGCATGGAAAAAAATTTCTAGTTGTGGCTCTTCTTTTGTTTCACCCTCATATTGAGGTGGTTCCTCTAATGGTTCTGCTTCATCTTCAAGTTGTTCACTGCTTACAGACTCCTCTACATCTATCAAAAACAACTTCTTTTAGATGCACTTATTCCCTCATGAATATTTTTCATCACAATTATAACATAAACTTTGTGCACGTTGGACATCCATCTCTTTAGTAGTAAAGCAATTGTAGGAGGCATATTTATTTTTAATATTGGGTGTGAACTTGGTAGGAAAGGAGGGTTTGGCCTATGAAATTTAGGTGTCCTCTGTTGAGCTAAAAGTTTTTCTTTAGAAAATTGTGCCAATCCTATGGATTGCACCATAGTTTATGGTTTGAACATCTTAACCTCAACCTTGATATCATCTTTCAAGCCACTAATGAAAAAACTCAGAAAAATCCTTCATTCAACACCTTGGTCCTATTAGCTAGTTTCTCAAATTGGGTCTGGTAGTCATGAACTGTAGAGGTTTGTCTTAGTTTGGTTAATGTGCCCGTGAAGTCCTCATACTAACTAGGGCCAAAATGAGTGAGTAATTGAGACTCAAAAACTTCCCAAGAAGGGTTATAAATTGTTTTCTGTATCCACCAATGCCACTATAAAGCTTCAGATTGAAAGTTAAAAGATGACATAGTGATTCATAAATATTTAGGGATATTATGAAGTTTAAAAAATTGATTTGCATGACATAATTTGCATCTTTTTTTTGAGCTTAGAAAAGTCTAATTTAGGGATATTAAAGGGAGCATCTTGGTCAAAAAGAGTGTGAGAGCCTTCCTTGTCCCTATGGATTCTTTTTCCTCAATCGATGTGGTTAGTTTCATGAAACCACCCATCTACATCCTTTTTGTTGAGCTTAGGAAAGTCTAATTTAGGTATCTTAAAGGGAGCATCTTGGTCAAAAATAGTGTAAGAGCCTTCCTTGTCCCTGTGGATTATTTTTCCTCAATTGATGTGGTCATTGTAACGAAACCACCTATCTACATCCTTTTCGTTGAGCTTAGGAAAGTGTAATTTAGGGATCTTAAAGGGAGCATCTTGATCAAAAATACTGTAAGAGCCTTCCTTGCACCTATGGATTATTTTTCCTTAATCGATGTGGTTAGTGTCACAATTCTCAAACATTGTTGTGCCATCCTTGCATTTTTCATCAATCTCAAGGAAATGTTCTTCAAAGATAGCTTTGGACCTTATGTAGTCACTTTTCAAATGTTGTATTTCATCCCTCACGAGGTTTATCATTGAAAAGGGTACTAAGTGTATTTTTTATTTGCTCCAGAATGGTATTTATGACTTATTCTACCTCTTTGTGGTGTCCTCGAGTGCCACTAGCCATTTTGATATGATTTGAACCACTACCATTGACTTACTAAAAATAGAAGTATGGTTCCAGGAGTTACTATTTTTAGTAAGAAGCCATAAAAATATCTTGGATGCTATATATCAAAATGATTAGATAAAAAAGATAATCGCAATGAGCTATATACCAAAACACTAGTTTTAGGCACCCCAGACTTTTTTTTTTAAATTTTGTTGTCAACGTTGCTGGTGTTGTCAGTTTTCCTCCTAGAGGCTTGGTTCAAAAAATAGATTTTTTGTGAGACAACCTATGATGAAACTATTTCTACAATGTCTATTACTGACACTATTCGATCACTGACATTGGTTCCCTACACTGACAACTATATGTTTTGAATCTGTCACTAAAAATTCTTTGCATGTTATAAAATTTGACTATCACAAACAACTGTTACTACATTGAAAACTGACAACTTTGACCTGACTGTTACTATTTTAAGACTAAAGTGATACCTGACTGTTACTGACACTGACAAATTTTATCCTAAAAAAGACTAACTCTGACTATTTTTGTCATGTTATCTAACTTTTTCATTCATTACATGTAATATTTTTATGATTGGAAAGTCTCCTTTGTATGCTCAATTTTTGTGGTAGGATTTTGGGTTGTAGGTTGAACATTCACAAAACAAAAAGGTTTTTGTAGGTTAAAATTTTAACAGAACCAAGGTATGCTAGGCAAAGGTGTATGTAATACCCATAGGCCCTCTATTATACCGTAGTGATGAACGATATTGCTCAGACCAATATTTCAAGCCACTACTTAAGGAGGATTCCATGCATACCCTTGACCACACTACCTGCCTCTAATAGTACACGAGGGTGATATTTTTGGATGTTGTGTCCAATGTACTATGGATAATACAAGGCCAAAAATACTTTCTAGGGCTAAATATTTCTCTTAGTCCTAGGTGGTCTCTCGATATACCCAAAGATATGTGGGAGCTCAATTTCGTAGATGGGTGTTGTCTAAGGCCTGGGTATTGGAGCCTAATCACCCCTCACTTCATTAGATGCTTTACAAGTAATCTAGCTTAGCCAATAATGATAGCTACTCTATGATATTTTAAAATCCCTGGCATAGGGTTTCTAACCTAATAAACTATTGTAAAAAAAGGCTATGTTTTTGTTGTTTTTTTAAACAAGAAAAAAATGGAAAACACGAAATATTTATACCTAACAGTCATAATAGAAGGACAATAACTATCATCATTGCAATGGAACTCAGACCTGGAAAATACTCTAATACCACTTGTTAGAAACCTTCTATTAAAAATAAACTCATTCACATAAATATTGCAATTAAAACAAAATTTCATGAAATAATAGTATATTGCAATACAAAATGTAAATGCAAAATTAAAACAATCTCATAGAACAACATAGAATTGCATACCTCTTCGAGGGGGAAACCTCCTTCAATACTTTCATTAATTTGTAAAAATATACATTCGTTCATGGATCCATGTATTTTAAAGATACACTTCATGCAAACCTAACCTAATGCTCAAAAGTTGGCTTACATGCAAAATACGACTTGATCTAAAATATTCTACCAAACATCGATTACATTCATGATAATGGTTATATGAAATGGCCCCACTTGTCTAGGTGTCTTACGTGCCACATACCATTATAAAGTATTACAAAATTACATTATAAAGGAGTCCCCATGTTGGAAGGGGGTCATTACATAATAATATGAGAAGTACAAAAATAGTGTTAGGATGGGGTCCTAACAATTCCAGTAAGAATACAATCTAGAATATTTTTTAACCTGTTTGCCTAAATAATTAAAATGGTCTTATAAATCATATTACAAAGGCTTATTCGATAAAAAACATCAAAATATTTTGTCTCACCTTTCTTGGAAATCAACATAATAAAAGCAACATTGATCTCACTTATTATAGCCCTTCTTTTTTGATCCTCTTCAATGATAACTAACATATCACTCTTCAATAAATCCTAATTTTATTGAAAGAAAATTGCAAGAAATCAGGACCAAGTGTCTTGTTAGTATGGAAAGATAAAACTACTTCATGTAGCTCCTCCATATATATCTTCATCAATATTTCATTTTGTTTGTGTTGTGATAGTATGGAAAGAGAAAACTCCTTTGTTTAGCTCCTTCATATATATCTTCTTCATCAAGCTTTCATTTTGTCCTCGTGTGATAATTGATGGAATATTTTACAAAATCTTATCTTGTGCATCCTTATCTTGCCTAGTATTTGACAAATATTTTTTGAAATAATTAATTATTTCCTTTCTTATATATTCTTTGTCCTCAATATTTCTTCCATCTAGAGTTAAATTTTTTTTGATGTGACGAAAAGAAAAAATTTTTTTGTTGTAGTGTGATTTTTTTTGTATTTCTATCTCCTTAAACCATTTTCCCTATATTTTTGGAACCAATGACTCCTTTTTCAATGCATTATGATAATCATGAAGTAATTGTTTTTCTTCCATGTAAGAATCCTGATCCATTCCATTTCTACCATCTCTTGTAAATTTTTGAGCTTGGATTCAATTTCTTTCTTTTCTTTAAAAATATTACCAAAAGATTTGGTGATCCAAATATTCATTTTTCCTTTAAATATTTCATATTTTAAACAAACATATTCATATATGATCCTTCAAAATTTGCTTCATCCAACCATTAGACCCTCTTATAACCATCTAGAAGAAATCAAGGTCTTGGATCCACATAGACTAGAAGCGAATTGACTTTGGATGACTATTATTGGTAAATCACAAGTCAGAAAATAGGTTGGTAATTTGGTCCTCCTTGCAATAAAATATCTAAAGAGATTGTATACTCTGTTTGCAACCATGTATTGGATAAAAATAATCTATCCAATCTATCTACTATATGAGTTTACCTAATGGGTCTATTATCCAATGTATATTGAAAACTTGAAGGACTAACATCCCAAAGACCATTTGAATTGACAAATGAAGTAAAATATTACATTGATTTAGACCATCCTGGAGTACCACCCTTCTTTTCCAAAGGATATAGAACAATGTTGAAATCACCCCCAAGAATCCATAGATCACAATTATGAATCAAAATTATGTTTGATCAAAATACGCTGAGGTTCTTCCAAAATATTTCACAAGGAGTAATTATAGTTTGAGCATATACATTTATAACCCCAACTTTGATGTTTTACTCTTTTCTATAAAATAGTCCAACAACCCAATTAATTTTTGCTTCTAAAAATTGCCAATATCATTTGTGTTTGTGCCATATTGTTGCAATACCGCCTAAAGCTCTTGTACAAGAAATTGCTAGACAATGGCCCATCTCCCAATTATTTTTAAAAGCATCCTTATATTCCACATTACTTAATTTTGTTTCTTGTATTAAAATAAACTTGGGACTATAACAACCTTAACGTTTTTTAGAGGTCTTATTCATACCCCTAATATTCCATGATATGATTTTCAGCATCATCATTTTTTTAATTAGTGTGTTTAACTCCACTTCTTGCTAGCACATCTACTATTTTTATCTGGCATCCCAAATGAATATCCCTTTGAAATTATTTTTCTCTTTTTTCACTTTAATAGAATTTTATTTGTCCTAACCCTAATGCTCAAGGGTCATACCACATGAAAGAGGGGACCAAAGCAACCAACTCCTACTTACAATAAAACTAAATGTTACATCATAATAGGTCCATGCACACAAGGCTCTCATGGTGCAAACATATCTCTTAATCCTTCAATATGTCTAATATAGAATATGCGCCCTAGACCGAGGTCAATATTAGATGACTAGGAATTGTTTCTAAGTCAACTTGTAGAGAAGGTCGTCTCCTTATTAAATCCTCTTGTATAAAATACAGAAAAGGGATAGGGTTGAGAGAAGAGCAAAAATAGAGAGAATGATTAATGCGGTCAAAGCTTAGATAAAAAAATTGAATTTGCTAAATGAGCATTGACCGTATACTACAAGAAAAGCATAAGAAATCAACCCTCAATTAAAGCTTTGCAAAAATTATAATAATTTTAGATATCATATTTAACATTCTAAGAAATCTAATAAAAATAAATCAAACAACCTTAAGCCTAGTAGATCATAGTTCAATTAAATCATAAACATAAATTTCTAAAAGTTTAATATTGCTATAGTCAATAATTCTACACACTTCAACTAGGAGAAGTCAAATAATTCTTTATTATATTAGAATAGTATGAACATAAAGCTTACATCAAACAAACCCTGAATTATTTGATCCTTTACAATGAAGAGCTTTTCTCTATTTATAGTTTTTGCTTAGCTAGAAATAAAATTAATTAGTTTTTACAATCATAAGAAAAAATTATTTGTGAATGTTCTAAGATGATTTGGTACCATTCAACATATTTAGCACATTCAACATGTCCTTTGTTACCCCTCTGGCAGTTATTATTTTTAGGATCTTTAGTTATGCTTTAAAGGAGTGATTTTTGCTTTCATGCTCTAAAAACATCAATTCTAGCCTAACTGCTTTTCTTTGGGAGTGTTGGGTTCCCTCTTCTTAAAGTAATGTTTATTTGTAAGCATGTCAAAAATTTTAGATGCTGATGTTGTCCTTGTCAAGAAGCACTAATCTAGGGTGCTTCTTTCCTTCAACTTGCTCTTTGGGTAGCTATTCACCAAGTCAAAACATTTTGGAGGCTAGGATGATGTCACTACAGAAATTTTTTGGCCTACTATCTTTTAGAATGAATACTCTATTCCCTACTAGCCTCTCACCAGGTCAAATATTTTCAAACCCCTTTTTTGATGACATCGTCAAAAATCTTTGGCTTGCCATCTTTTGGAGTCCGAATACTCTCTCTATGTTGGGTCGGGGATTTTGTAGCACATTGTTGGCATCACTTAGAAATGTTTCAATCATTAAGACTTTGCAAGTCTAACTCTAAATATAAGGTTAGTCTAGACAAAATATTTTGGCTTCCATGAATAAGCAACTTTAAGCAATATTTAGTTTTGAAATTGCTTCCTTAGGCTTTAGATGAAGGAATTTGAAAGAATTATGAGTCTCAATAGTTTTATTTTGCTCTTTTTCCATGAATTTCCAAGGTGGATTTCATATGGACAAGCAAGCTTGGACAATTTGTGAAGGTTTCACAACTTGAAATCTCCAAAATGCTTATATTTCTATAGATTTCTAAGTATTAAGCTCCTCTTGATGGAAAGGTAAGAGCTTATCTTGTTGAGTCCTTATCTAGACACCTTTAATTCCACTTATTCTTCCATGATTTCTAGGTTTTGTTCCTGGTCTCTTGTTGGTGTTGCCTCTTGCATCGAGAAATAGTGACTAGTTGGATAGTCACTGCAAACCCAATCAAATGGAAGATAGCCTAGTTTGTAGATCCATACTTCCATAGTCGTTTTATGGGTTAAAATACTACCAAATATGGATCCATTTTATCTATCACTAAAAAGGCTTCAAGACTCCTACCAATGATGAGGTTTTGCTTAATTACCATTGGGAAGGATATGAGTTATTGTTCTTCTATTTTGGTTGGTTAGCCTAGAATTATGGCACAAGGAGCTTAAGATTTGCTTTGAGCTTATACCAAAGGCCTTCCCTTGTTTACATCTTTGACATTATATTGACACTGGCTACTTGATAGATCATGAGGGCTTTGGATCCTCTAGATGGTGGATTTGCTTCAAATTGTCTTATCTAAAGGAATTTATCCTGTGTAATGAGATTTCACTATAGCTTTGATGAATCGATGATCTTATACTTATAGGAGATAAGGAATCCATAGATAAGGACCTTATCTATTGGGCATGATGTTTATGAAGGGAAATCCTAGAAATTTTGAATCTTAAGAAGATGGGAGAAGGATATCTTTTTTGGAGGGTAGCTCTGCTAGGAATTTCATGGAATAATGAGAGGGAAGATTTTCTTTTATAGACCTCTCTCACTTGGGAAGCAATTGAATTCACCCATTTTTTTTATCATTCTTTCATTGATTTCTTCTCTAGTAAGGTGATATGAAAAGACTCATCCTATATGCTTGAACAACAAAGAAATCATCATACACCACTTCACTGCATGCTTCACCATGGTGGTTGTCCTTTCATCAATCAATCAATTATTGGATGGTTAGTGATAATCCTAATGATATTATTCCTTAGCTACATTGCTAGATCTCATATACACATGATTCATGCAAATGTCATAATTTTATGTAAACCATCCCTCAAACATGACATTGATCTCATCCTTTTATTGTAATTGGATCATTCATTTTCTACAAAACTTAAATAAATGTGTCAAAATAAAATAAGATTTTTTCTTTGGGTTACAAGGTTTGTTACACTTCTTCATTATATGTGCTTCAAATACTACCCATTTACCAGAATTATAAAAGTTTAGACCAAAGTGAACCAACTTTTTGATGCTTTCACATATCTATTTTTTGAAATGCCTAATTTGTGATGGCTAAAAGCTTTTGGTTGTTTGATTATAATATGCAATAATTTTCTCTTCTGGTGTCAATTAATGCATTGAAATCATTTAGAAAAAAATTATATTCCATCTACAACTCTTCTATTAGCTCTTCAAGTCATTCTAGGTCATCTTCAACCAAATTGACATTTCATTTTCTATCCTTTCTATGCTGTAAGAATTTGGCTTCTCCACATAGATCCTCATTGTCCTTCATTTATAGGGATTCATTGTATGCTATACTACAAGGATAGATATACTCCAAGCTTAGATATGAATTCTCTTGATAAGTATAGCCCAAAGAGAGAAGGGAGATCAACCACTATTACCTCTTGGATCACGATGACTTTCAGTATTTTATGCAGCACCTTACGTATGTCTTTGACTACTCCAACCATTTTGACTAGAGTTTCATCTAGCTGTAGCACATCAAATCTAGTTTTGATGCATTCCATACCCATTGCATCACATATGGTTTAGGCATAATTGTTGTGGCAACTTTGAAATCCACCATGGAATTGTGCACAATCTAGCTTTTCATGTGCAAAGACATAGAGAAGGGTAGATCTCTATTCTTGCCCAATATTAGGGTCTGTTGATCTTGAGCTAGGTTTAATTATGGATAGCCAAATCTTCTTGATAATATGATCTTCAAGGATGCTCTAAGAAAATAAATTTGTCTAAGAATTAGCAAAGCATTATACATGCTAGCCCTTGAAGAAGTATTTTCAACTTTTCTACAATGTTGTATCTAAAAGCTTCTGAAAGCTTTTCATCCTTTTATATTGGCTCATAAAACCTCTTATGATATTTTTGTATACCTTCTTGACTTTACCTCTTGGTGACTGAGAATAAACCAACTTCTTCAAGAGCTATTCCCTAGTTTCTTATTGATTAGCCTTGGATTCTTCTAGTTTTAGTTGCTCTTTAGATTTATCTTTGCTTTGCTTATTTTGTGATTAAGTTGAATCCTTTAGACCATCAACCTTTTAGGGATCTACTAGTAGAGGTCTCTTCCTAGATCTAATCAACATGTGACATGTACTAGAGCTTGCAGGTTCCTCATCTAAGAGATTTTGATCTAGGTCCATAAGCATGCCCACTAACCCTTTTGACTCTCTTTCAAATTTCTAAGTTATAGTCAACTAACATTGATGTTGATAGACCATGCAAGTGTCGACATTATGTGAATCATTACAAGCCAAACATCAATAATCCTCCCTAGCTATGAATTTTTCTCCCTCCTATCTTTTGGTGATAGTATTTTGTTTTTTTGTTGTGTTGCTGGTTGAAGCCCCTTGGTCCTTCGTGACATAAGGGTAACTCCTTTGCTAGTATATTTCAAATATTCTTTCAACATTTTTTCACTCCATTATAGTGATCTTCTTTGTAAGATTCTTGATAACTACTTTCAGTTCTTGTATATCTATGGATTCTTTTAGCTCCAAAGCAAGTAGAGGTTACAGTTGGATGGCCAATATGGTAGGTAGGATATGACTTAGGTGCAAGTAAAGCAACTAGCTAAGGGGCTGAGGAAGATAGAAGTAAGACTTGTTGATTATGCTAAGGATTTTCTAGGAAATATGACATTATGACCTTTGGAGAAAGCTTTCCAAATGAGATGAGGGTGCCACATCTACTTGGAATTTTTTTAAAAATATTAACTCATTTGAGTATCATATTTGCAAGCTTAAGTTTAGAATGAAAGCTCAAATATAGTAAATGTAATATTGAGATTAATAAGGTCTTACCTCTTAAGGGATTCTCCTCCATGTGTTGTTGAACTAGATATTGAAATCTATGATTATATCTTGAGGATACCTCTGTATAGAAGTAAACTAAGGAGTGAAAAGGAATCCCCTACATCATTGAAATCTAAAATAAAGGTCTCATCCAATTCAACTTATGTACTAATGCTAATTTATTCTATGGAGTTATACTAGGCTAGTACCTTAACTTTTAAATATAGGGCCAACAACCTCACCATTACATCTTCATGAATGATGTTGTGCATAGGAGCTATATTTTAGCAATGTTCATAGGCAATTTTCTTACTACCATCATATAAAGACAAAGTTTTGAAATTAGCTTGTGGAATATCATGAATATTTTGTAGATTAAGAGGTCCAACATTGTTTCAATTAGGATATTTTTTTCTAACCATGGTCCTAGGTGGGGAAGTGCTAGGTAACTCTTTGAGTATGGCCTATAGAGGAGTGGACTCTAGAAACAAGAGGCCTTGATGAATGAAAGTGATTTTCCTTTTCTAGATTCCCTAAAAGATGTTAACTTAGGAAAATGCAAGGGTTATTTAAGCTTATTGGCCTTTTATATTGTAATAATAATATTCTAAGTCTATGCCTTAAAATAGAGTTTCTAATTGATATTGGGTTCTTTGGATGTGGAGTCACTAGGTAAATGAAACTTTCCAATTAAGAGACCAAGATCTTCACCACAATCCTAATCATTTGATAATATTTCTTTAGGATATTAACTCTATGGGATGAGATTGCTTAGTATAATTGGGCATGCCAAAATCTCTTGAGGTACACAATGGGTGTTAGCTTTAATAGTATTCTAAATCTCTAACTTCTAATTAGGATGAATTGATATGATCTATCCCATCGGTGCTTCTTTGTGGGATAAATTGGATTGGATTGATCCCATTGGGCATGTCAAAAACTCTTGATCCTTCGATCTAGCTAATATGGAATATGTACCCTAGATCAAGATTAAGATTGGATGACTTAGAATTATTTCTAAGTCAAATTCTAATGAATGTTGGCTCCTTATATAAATCCTACCATGTAAAAGAAAAAAGACAAAAAAATAATAAGGTTGAGAGAAGAGTAGGGATAGAAAAATTATTAATGCAATCAAAGCTTAGATAACAACACAAACTTTGACTAAATGAGCATTGACTGTATACTATAAGAAAATCCTAATAGATCAACCCTTTATTAAAGCTATGCCAAAAATATAATAATCCTAGATATCACAAAATCCAACATTCCAAGCACTCTAATCAAAATAAGTCAAAACATTAAGCCTAATAGATCATACTTCAATTAAAGCATAAAAAAAATGTCTAAAAGTGCAATATCACTATAGTCAATAATTCTACACACTTCAACTAGGAGAAGTCAAACAACTCTTGATTGCATTAGAACAATATGAACATGAAGCTTACATCAAGCAAACCCTAAATTATCTAACCCTTTATAATAAGGACCATTTCTCTATTTATAATTTTTGTTTAGGTAGAATGAAACTAACTACTATGTACAATCATAAGCAAAAATTAATCATGCACAATATAGGATGATTTGGCACCACTCGACATATTTAGCATGTTTAGCACATCCTTTGTCAACTCTCTAGTGGTTATGATTTGCAAGATCTTCAGTTATTCTTTGAAGGAGTGGTTGTCACTTTCATGCTCTAACAACAATAATTATAGCCTAATTGCTATAATTAGGCTATAATTATGATTTGCAAGATCTTCAGTTATTCTTTGAAGGAGTGGTTTTTATTTGGGAGTGTTGGGCACCCTCTTCCTAAAGCAATGTTGATTTACAAGCATGTTGGATATTTTAGATGATGATTTCATCCTTCTTACCAAGAAGCCTTGATTTGGGGTTCTTCCCTTTGACTTGCTCTTTGGGCATCTCTTCACTAGGTCAAAACCTTTTGGAGATCGAGATGATGTCACTACAAAAACTTTTGGCCTATTGCCTTTCAGAATGAATACTCTGTGTCCCACTAGCCTCTTGTCGATCCAAGTATTTTCAAGTGCCTTAATGACATCATCACCAAAAAGCTTCAACTTACTAACTTCCAAGATTTTAATACTCTCTTTATGCCAGATCAAATATTTTGTAGCACTTTGCTAATATCACTAAAAAAATGTTGTGTGCCATCTTGAGTTGTATCCCATGTAGCTTGAATAGTTCCTAACAGAAATTACTAGTGAATGTGGGATCATGATTGGATATGATGGACTGGGGCATGCCATGAAGGCAAAAAATAGAATCAAGGAATGTTTAGGCAACAATTAAGGCCTTGTAAGGGTGCTCTAGAGGATAAAAGTGAGCATAATTAGAGAGATGATCTACCACCACAAGAATAATTATTTTACCTTTGGATTTTTGGAAAAAGTGAGCACCATGGGGTTTATCAAATAACTCATCATATGGAAATAAGAAATTTGTCCTTGATGGTAATTTTTTTGAGTTCTCAAAAATCTACACATAACCACCAATATCTCTTTCTTACGAACCAAGAGTACTAAGGAATAATATGGGTTGATACTAGATCGAATGATTCATGTTGCTAATAACTATGATACCATCTTCTTAATTTTGATCTTTTACATACACATGTATCAATAGATATGAATGTTCAATTGTAATATTCCTAGAACAAGTGTAATGACATGATCATGGAAGAGCTATGGTCGTAACCCTTGTGGTTTTGAAAAATATAGGGGCTTGTTTTTCCATAATTTCTTATAATTTAGCTAATTGAACTATATTATCGATATTTGTAGCTTATGGTGCAAACAATTGTACCATCACCCCTTGATAAAATTTATTTAAAATTTTTTCCATATGATGTGATCTCATGAGTTAGGTAGGACTTGTGGTCATGTCTTAAAGAGTGTATTGCCTTTCATGTTATGTGAATTGCATCCATAGCTTGAAAAAATTCTACACTATCAAGCCCAAGGTGCAAAGCCATTGAGTTCCCAAAATTTCATAATCCCTAAAGGAAGGGAAAATATGTTTTCCCTAAGGTTGTGGTTTCCCATCACCAGTTTTACGTTTTTGTATTTTCTCTTGCATAATTGCAAGAATAGATGTAACAAGATGCTTGATTATCTACCCAAGGATCAATAAAATTATGGAAACTACCAAGATCAATTAGGACGATACATTATTGAACTTTGAAATACCCCACCACCTTTATGGTATGGGGAGTAGAAATCCTAGCTAATGCATGTACTAACATTTTGGGTTGTGGGTCCTCTTTCGATTTGGGATCTTCAAGTTTATCTATACCTATTTGGTCCTTCCCTTCATCATTTGGTTTTTTGTGGAAGGTTCTCACACATATTGTAAATATATTTTCTATTGTACACACTTGTGGTTTGGAGAATATTTTTCATCATAGTTGTAACTTAGATCCTATGCTTGATGTTCCTCTATTTCTTTGAAGGTCAAACATTTAAACTAGGGTCAGGGTTATGCACAGTGGTAAATTTCACAAATTAGCATGAATATTAAGATTTTCACATTTTTAATTTGTCAAATTTGGGGACCCTCGAAGTTGGCCCATTCGCCCAAAAATTGTGGGATCAAATTTTTTAAGGGTCAATTCGCCCCGCTATCATAAGGTTTCCCACCTAATTTTTGCCTTCAAATTATTAAAAAAAATAAATTTATCCCACCAAATTTGCCTCTTGTACCCCATTATATATAGCTAACATGAGAGCGACACTCATACATTTAAAAGATTAATTTTCTTCGATGGTAAGTGATACAAAATAGGCAAGATACAACAAGCAATAAGTGAAAGAAAGTAGAACAAAGAGAGTGTTTCAGAGGGTGACTAACACAACATGACTAACAAAACATGACTGGCATGAGGCGACTGACACTAGGTGACTAGCTCAAGGTAACTCACACCAAGCGACTAACACAAGGTGATTCACACCAAGTGACTGGTACAAGGCAACTCGCACAAGGCAACTTGCATTAGGTAACTGGCACAAGGTGACTAGCACAAGGTGACTAGCACAAGGTGACTGACACAAGGTGATTGGAACAAGACGATTGGAACAAGACGAGTGGTAGAAGGTGAGTGGTAGAATGTGACTCGCATAAGGTAACTAGCACAAGGTGAGTGGCAGAAGGTGACTCGCATCAGGCAACTTGCATCAAGCGATTGGCACAAGGTGAGTGGTAGAAGGTGACTTGCTTCAGGCGAGTGGCAGAAGGTGACTTACTTCAGGCAAGTGATAGAAGGCAACTAACATACAACGACAACCATTTATCGATAAGTTTCTTTTACCATTAATTTTTCTTACTAAAATATTTTGTTCATGGACACTCAATAAGGAGGTTTTTCTATTATTTGGGCACCAATATCAAGCCTACTTGGGTCAGACATCTTGTTATCTTGAACAATAGTTCTCTTTTACCAATTATTTTCATTTTTAAAAATGATATTCATGTTACTCTTCTATTTGTACAAGTAAAACATCACCTACTGGCAGTGGAAAAAAGGAAGGCTAGTCTTCTGATAAAAGGAGTATCTTCAAATACTTACATAATATTTCAAAATCTAGTCAACCATCAACATCTACACAAATTGAAGGTACGAACCCCTTTATTTACTAACCAATTAATTTTTGTACATTGTTAATTTTATATATAATATCTTTATTCATAAAGAGGGTGTTTTTTGGTTGATGGCTTTGTCCATTATTTATCTATATTTTTTAACAGAAGGTATGTTTTTAAATGCAATAATGATATGAAAAATATTTATTTATTGAAAACACTATTGACTCTGGTATACCTCCCCTTCCACATATCCTCGATAATGAAAAGTCCATAGATGAATTTTTTCTTAATGAAATGCAACAACAACATGAAGAGATTCTTGAAACTAACACGCCAAATGGATAATACAGATAATTTTAGTTTGATTGGGTATCAGAATTTCCATTTATTGCCTCCGCTTCTCATGCAGTCCCTACTTTTGAAGAATCTTCTTCTAAAAATATAAACGTGTAAGGTTATCTAGGTGGATAATTAACAGATCATTTCAGCCTGATTGGGTACCAAAATTTCTATTTATTGAGTCAGTGTTGCCAGAGAATACTAGTGAAGAAATAACAAATTTGAGATGCATAATTTATAGTTGGAAACACGAAAATGATCATAGATTACAAGTTACGAAAGATACAGTAGAAAAAAATTATGGAAAATTTTATATAAAAATAAAAGAAAGTGATGGAACAATACAAAAAAATTATAGGTGGAAGGATGCATCAGAGTGTACACATATCAGATATGCACAAGAATATGATAAAGAAATGAAACAAAAACAAACTTTGATTGAGAAAGGTGCAATGATAAAAGCCCAATTTCAAAAAATGAATAAGTTCACTTTAGCTTCAAAAAGTTTGTAGTTTGTTGTACTTGTTGAGTGGTAATTTTGCCCAATTGCAAAATCACACTCTCCCTAGGATTTTGGATCACAAAACCCTCTCTTGCAAAGAAGTTAAAACAAAACAACTTCTCCAAGGTCTCCGTTATATTAGCATTTGCACATGTGTATTAGTAATATCAATAAAGATATATCAATTAAATGCTAGGAACACCTTAGTGATTGCAAGTAACTGTTAACAAGGGGCACATGTTGGTTCATTTTACCATGCTATGTCAATGATTGTTCATAAAAATTAAATAAAACAAAATGTGAAGTGGCCCTCATATGACCACGATGTAATGTCTTAATTCTTTTTATCTTGAGGATTTTAAGGTAGATTTTATCTTCCCTTATTAAGTAGATTTTAAACAAGTTTTATCTTGCATTAAATCCTACTTTAAACATGAAAATGAAGATTAAAATCTATCTATGAATATGAATCTGAAATGATTAATAGGTTCTTTAAATATAGCTTCTTATCATAAAGATAAAGATAGCCTGTGATATGATTAATAAATTATCTCTCTTTTATGAAATAAATTTTCACAAAGAGACAATAATTTATAGCCTTGAAAAGTGGCTTTAAAATGTCATTATTAATCATCCCTCCTTAATGAAATAATTTTCATAAAGAAATAATAATTTAATGTTTTAAAATAATAGCTTTTTTATGTAAGTATAGATTACCTATCTTTAATGAAATCCGAATTTTCATAAAGAAAGGTGCATTTATTGCTCCGAAAATGATGGCTTATGAAATGCCATTAAAATTTAACCCCCTTTATGAAATTAAATTTTTTATAAAGGAAAGCTCATTTATGATTGTAAATGAAGTATGAAGCTGAAAAAATCTGATTTGGCTTCAAAATGTAAAAAAAAAAATGAATTTCCAAAATTATAAAAACCCTTAAAAACAACAGTTTTAAAAAATATTTATAAAATCAAAATGACCTCGGAATGAGTCCGAATCTGTTGCGTATGCAATATTGATGTTCATTCTAGGGCTCCATGCAATTATTTTTGTCATTTTCTTTTTTTCTGATTTTTATTTTAATGCCTGAAAATTAAAAATAATATGCAAAATAAAAGTTAGAAAATAAAAATAAAATCTAAAAACTGAAACCGAGAGCTAAATATGTTAAACACGCTACAACCAGTGTGATGCCATCATATTCCTGCAAAATTGAAGATGTGAGACATCCATGCATGCAACCTAGTTTACCAACTCGACATAACCTAGGTGCGAGCTTCTAAGGAAAACAAAAATAAATTTCATATTTTAACATACTCAATTATGTAATCATAAAAAGATGCATTCAACATCATCTACTAATCCTAAAATGTGAAGGGGAAAGGTAAGCATTAAAACAAAGCATGCATAGACAAACTCCTCCTATTTTGCTCATAGAATGCAAATTTTTGATGTATTTTGTATTAAAAACATCTATGTTTTTACATGTCTTTCCAGAAGCATTGGTATTCCAAAGAAGAACCAGCCACCCTGTCTGTCCCTCGAAACCATATTTAATATTGCAACAACTTTTTGTTTCTACTAATCTCGCTTGGATTTCAAACATTTCACTTCCCTTTTTTATTTGGTTTACTTTTCCCTATTTCCAGATTCATTTTCATTTATTTGTTTTACTTGCTCTCTAACCCTCATGGTGAATATCCGTTACTCTTTCCTCCTCAAGAAAATGTAACCGCCATACATTTTTTTAATGTTTCGTAAAAGTGGCGTGGCCACCCCCTTTGAACACGGTAGAGAATTCATATTGGGTATTTCCTAATAGGCAACAATATGATGCCATGCACTAATTCTAGTAATGTGTTTAGGGACTTACACACTTTTAACAATGTGGTCACCACGTGTTCACTTTACACACTTATTAAAGGTAGGGTAATGCTTTTATGAAGGTATATTTTGCCATCATTGAATTATACTACCCTACCCACCAGGTGGAAGACGCCATTATGTCATGTTGCAGACTCTTTTCATGATAGGACATTTATTCGAGAGACCTTTGAATATCTCCATTTATCCCACTTCAATCCTACCGATGAAACCACTACGTCCACCAACCATCATGGGCCCATACTCCTTGTCATCTGGCCAACACCACCTTAGTGCCACATAGTTTGTCATGCAGCCTGATCCAGATTCAAAAATTGCATGTCGATGTCTAGGTAAACTTGCCCACTATGCTGTTATTTATACCTAAACTACAAGTTGCTAATCTTCATCCAATATACCACTAGAACCTATCATAGTTCCTACTACATTAGCATTGATGTAGCCCGTCGCTGCTCGAAGCTTCCTCGAACTAGCCACCATCTGTGTCCTACAATAAAGCACCAAATGCCTTCAAATGGTTTACCAAACAACCTATAGTTTACCAAAAAACCTATACCTAGGAGCCACTTCATTCACTTAGCTCCATTGGTGTCATCATAACTTTCATTGCTCTCTTTACACTCCTTCATCCATGTCTGGCTGCTTCAACATGCTTCAAATTCTTCACTGCATTCATTCTCTCTAACATTGCTCACTTGAAGAAACTATACCATATCGCATGGTCACATCTGAGTCTTCGACGATGTCATTTATCCTTGCGATCAAACCCCAGTTCATCACCGCATGATGCAATCGATCTCAAGAGCTGCTATCGAATTGCAGACCATCCACATATTTGCTCTCCACTCAAAGATCCCATTTCACTTTTCTTGGTAATCATTCATAATGTTTCAATACCAATACCCGAATGAATGCGTTTCATCCGCCCTACAGATCTTCCACTGTTAGATCACCTAACATCCACTAGTGGTTTCCAAGCTGGGGTTCTTGACCTTTGTCACTCGTCGTATGTCATTTCGATCATCCCATGACCTTCGTCGACATCCCCCAAAAAAACTATCCAGGTCACCTCGTGATTACCATACGATCATGTCTTCGACCTCAAAACTACGCTCGAATCATCGCTCACACGACTTCCAAAACTTTTGCTAGTATATTCGTGCCTTCCACATTACCCAATACATGTATTGAGAGCTTCATTGGCATACAAAAATACTACTCTATCCTGGGCATCGTGTCGGCCACATGTCCACCTCGCTGGCCCACGGACTACGTTGTCTCCCATTCGCTGTCGTTGTTTTGACCCTACCTCGTCATCAGATTGCTACCATAATACCGCAATCAAGACCAAATATCATTACCATTGTTCACTGTTGGTGTCTTCCATGCTAGCTTCTGACCAAAACCCCCAAATCATCGTCGTGATGTTCATACTTCTCTTAGACGCTGCCACTCACTCTCCGGCTATGTCCACGGTATTCGATATGTATCACCGTCGATAAGGTGTCACTACTACCATGGCCAGCTAGGGCCTAAGTCTTCCTTGTAGGGGCTCCCCTATCAGCATGAGTCCACTGCCTCGGGTGGGTCCCTTAAACTTCGTGTCGTGATTCGTTACGTCATCTCCATGTGGCCGCCACTCTATCAAGATTGGCCACGTTCACTGGATTCGTAGATATCTAGCCAACTCACCACCTTTGTTGCTGGCATCGATGCTCCACGTTGATTCAAGGTGGCTGTTGTGTCGTGTGGGGTACGCCATACTCCACGTTGGCCCTCATGCCTTCATGACCTGCATGTCAACAATGGCTATTAGACACAATAATTTTATGATTAAATGTTTGCACTCGTATACTTTAAAATAAAAGGAAGCATGAGGAGGATAACGAATGAAAATTGAATGATATTGAAATGATTTTCATATAAATATAATATTTTTTTATTTTTATTTATATATATATATATATATATATATATATATTATATATATATAAATATATATATTGTTTCTTTTTACTATTATTATTATTTTTTATCATAAGTTTTTATATATATGAAATATATATACCTAAACTTATGTTTTATTTTATATATTTTTTTGTTAAATCTATATATATATAAATATATACATAGATTTCAATTTTATTATTATTTTTATTCTTTCAATTTATTTTACAAATAATAGAAATGATTTCCTTTAAAACTTCAAACACTACATCTAATCTAAAAAAGGCAACTAACACCACATGGATTAAAGTCGCAAACATAACCAACATCAAACATTAAATCACACAAAATAGTGAAGTCCACGCTACCCAATCTATCGAGAAGACTAATCAAACAAATCAAAAGATAAACACTCTATAATAAGAATAATGAGGACACTCAGCACTACCCAAGCCAAATATGTAGTCATGATGACGACAAAGCAAACTCAAGAGGAGGATCTAAAAACATTCACTCAAAGAACAACAAAATCCCTAACCAAAACAAAATTTGAAAGTGGGTCCCCACTTTTGGGGTACGTTTTGGAGCAGCCACAAAAAATGGCGACTCTGTTGGGAAACGCTCCTGAGCATTTCGGGCGAAGAACCCAACCTAAAACAAGAACACACACAAGATTATAGACATAACATTATTTAGTGATGTCTCGAGAAGATAGGAGTAAACAACTTCAAAATAGAAACAACTAATCCATTTGCTTTTTCTCAGTGTGTGCAAAAGTGATTCATTTCCTGCACTTCTAAAAATCCTCCAGATTCCATCATCACTTTCTACATTAGGCTATGATGTATCGCTCATAACAAAATGGCTATAGACAGAACCCCACTGCCAGTCAGGCATCTATAGCCTCGATGAGGTTTATCTAACTCACCCTTGTGTTCACTCAATGCTTTGCATATCCTTTCCTTTTACCCAAGCTATATCTTAGATAGAACCCTACTATCGGTCAGGCGTCCATAGCCCCGATAGAGTTTATCTAGATCTTGTGACTGATTTGATCAAGATTTTCAATGCTCGTTCTCTCTCTTTTTTTTCTTTTTATTTTTTTATTTTTTTTCTTTTTTATTTTTTAAATATATAAAACATTTTTTTCTTTTCAAAAGAAAAACCTTACAAAGCTTCAAGCATCACTGGGGTAAGGCAACCAACAAGTGAAGCTTTTAGATTTTCGCCTAGGGTTGCAAATCAAGATAACTTCATCCTTCATAATTCTAGAAACACCATTTAATGTTTGTGAGTCCCATGTGGAGCTTTATCAAAATATTTCATTGTTTCGCTTTCCACATTTTTAGTCCCAAAATATGAGCATAATCACCAAATAACTCATCCCCATTTTCTCGGGTTCATCGGTTTTCAGATCAGGTACTCCAACCTACTAAATAAAGGAGCTTCAAAAGGGCCAGAGACCAAAAGTTAGTGACCATGAAATATTACCCCAAAACAAGGGACCAACACAAAATACAGAACTACAAAAAATTGCAAACCAAAACTATATACAAATGTACAATATGGTGCAGGATGGTGCAAAGCTTGTACTATCACTTCCATGGATCCCAAACATGACTAGCACATTTTAGAAGACATATAACATGATATGCAAGCCAAGTTTTACAAACATCTAGAGAAAACTAGATTAAGCCAAACGATACAATAATCTTCATCTTGCCTTGCTCACCCCACCAATTTGCTTTAGTTCTATTAACAATCCCATAGGTGAGCATCAAGTCATTAAATTGATTAGACAAACTTTGATTTTCAATTCTTTCTTGTCTATTCTTTAAAACTTCAATTTCACAATTCGATTCCTGATTTAGAATTAGGATTTCTTTTTTAAACATGAGATTTTGCAAATAAGAGCCTATTTCTAAAAATTCCAAAGCCAATTCATTATTCGTGTTTTTGGGCCAATAAAATTTATGCAACCACTTTCAAGCATCTAGGATATTTACTAAATGAGGATCATCATAAATATTTATCCTAGATTCCATTATCAGTTGTTGATGAATTTGATTCAAAAATTCAAGTGCATCAACTTCTTTTTCATTCATTAGAGCATTCTTATTAGAGGTGTGAGTAGACATCAATTCAAATTCTTCATTTACCTCCAATGGTATTTCATCATAACTAGCATTTAAATCCAATGAGTGATTATACAAATCTTCACCTGAAGCTTGGATGTTTTGACACAAGGTTAGATTTTACCTTTTGCACATTTTCATTTACCAAGATTGGTGAGGATTTGTAGTTCAATCTTTTAGTTCATGGTCTTTATCTTCTTTGTTGATTACTTGTTCATCAAACATACCAAAATTAGGCACCTAATTAAAAACATGTCCATCATTTTCAAACATTACATCTTGTTGGTCAAAGTGTGTGTCAAGTAACCCATCTTCATGATCAAACCCTTGAGTTGCTTGATCATTTGGTTCCAACTCCTTGTTCACTATCCATGGTATCTCTTCATTTGAATCCTCAAAACAATCATGCAAATTTGTATCCAAATTTTCAATATCCTAAAATGAAAGAGCAGATTTTACCTCTTTCTCATCCAAAATAGATGAGTCATAAGAAACTTTTACCATTTCTTCCCTTTCTATTTCAATAAAATTTTCAATGAATTTATATTCAACATGATCGAATTTTGTAACCTTCTCTAATCTTGCAAATGCCATATCTTCATGTGAAGTAGAAGTTTCAACCTCCTACATATCAAGTGGAACAGAAGTTTCATCAATAGGGGTGTGAGAAAATCTTCCCCAACCATTGTAAAACTTGTCATCCAAATTCATGGGATAAAATTCTATGGTATATATGCTATGATATTTTGATTCATCCATCAATTCTTCTTCTTTGTCTTTGGTAGTAGATTCATTATCGTTTTCCAACACTTGATGAGATTCCAATCCTTCTTCAAAAATATTCTCAAATTGTACAAGAGTTGCAATATCTTCCTACGAGAAAGCAATTGTATTATCTTGCATATCAATTGATGCAAAAGTTTCATTAGAAAATTTGGAGTGAGTGTATTCTTCCCACTTCTTCCAAGAATCATAGTAATCATCTTCCAAAATCAAGTGGTGGCGTTCAACTACTTCTTCAACATATTCCAATTCATCAAGGTGTTTCTCATAAAATTTGCCTTCACCTTCCTTAGATGGTTCAATGATTTCCAAAATTGATCTACTCTTTGTATTCAAGTTTATAAGGCTATTATAATCCACACTTGTAACCCATGATTCAATTTCATCACAATTTGGAGGGTGAGGAATTTCTTGATCATCAATTTCAAGAATCTCATCCAAAGTGTCTTTCGAGAACCAGTGGTGAAATTTGATTATGTCTTAAAATTTATTTATTGATCCTCTTTCAATTTCACTTTCAACCACTTTATTCAATTATATGGTAGGTTTTGTCCTATCACATATCTCAACATTAATTATATTTAGGATACCTCCATTATCTGAATATTCATGCACTTCTAGAAACGAACCCATCTCCACACAATCTTCATTAGTGGATGTTGGCTTGGTAACTTGCACCTCCTCTTGGGCAATATATAAGGCGGTTATAACACTTTGACATTCAAATTCATCCCCTTTATCATTCACCTTAGGTATCATTGGAGTGGAGGGTTCTATATTAAATGGTTGGTGTAGGTTGGCATTAATAACTCCAGAAGAACAATCTCTCATGGGAACATGTTGTGCCTCCACTTGCCCTTGTTCTATCGTTATTGCGACCTCATAGATTCTATGCAAAGATGGGTCATCAAGATTTTTATTTAAAAGTGTAGCAAGTACGGGGGGTATGGATCCCATGTATACTTTAATAGCTTCCTCTTCTGGTATGTCAAAACTTTCCCACATTTGAGATTGCAACTCAAAGAACCTCCCATTGAATTGACTCATGGATTCATTAGGCTCTTTACGAATAGAGGTAAACTGATTTCGCAACATATCTAAGTCAACCTGATTACCAAAATGATAAAGATATGTTGCTTCTATTTGGACCCAAGAAGTCTTAACCTCCATGGGTAATTGGCCATACCAAAAGAATTATCTGTCATCCAAAATGTATGAGAATAATCTACAAGCAATATCCTCACGGTAAATTTGCCATTGAAATAATATGCTTTTGTAGATATGCAATTTCCTAATGTATCATCTTGATTAAACTATCATAGAAACTCCAATACCATTTCAGGAATTTGATAGGGTATTCCAAACATAGGAAAACACTCATAATACTTCCCTAACATCGATACCATGCTTTCTCTTAAAGATACCACTTGCTCCTCAAATGTCGCCATTAGTGAAACTCAAAGAATAACTTAGAACCAATTTTTTAGTCAAATAAAAATATCTTGCAAAGATGCATAAAATGATTTTTCAAATGAGTAAACCACAAAGATCACCATGTTAGTATCATCCAAAATATATCCATCAACTAAACCATGACATGAAAGAAAATTTTCAAATTTGCCAAAAGGTTAGTATTAACACATCATCAAATAGAGAATGTTAGAATCAATGAAAATGATCAACAAAATCTCACTAGTCAAGACCAATGTCTTTGGATAAATATTTCAAGTAACATGAACAATTTAGCATCTAAGTAGCAATAGAATAAATCAATTCAAGTTCTCTTAGCTCCCAAAGTGTTGAGTGTTAAAAGAGGCCAAAGATGCTAATCAAATGGACTTGAAACATTTAGCCATTTACAATCTTATGATTATACCAAATCACATTATTTCCTATATAAACAATCCAAAAGCGTTAGATCAATGAATACTAATTCATGCCCTCCTTCTAGCGCCAAAATGTTGAGTGGTAATTTTACCCAATTGCAAAATCACACTCTCCCTAGGATTTTGGATTACAAAACCCTCTCTTGCAAAGAAGTTAAAACAAAACAACTTCTCCAAGGTCTTCACTATATTAGCATTTGCACATGTGTATTAGTAATCTCAATAAAGATATATCAATTAAATGCTAGGAACACCTTAGTGATTGCAAGTAACTGTTAACAAGGGGCATGTGTTAGTTCATTTTACCATGCTATGTCAATGATTGTTCATAAAACTTAAATAAAAGCAAATGTGAATTGGCCCTCATATGACCACGATGTAATACCTTAATTCCTTTTATCTTGAATATTTTAAGGTAGATTTTATCTTCCCTTATTAAGTAGATTTTAAACAAGTTTTATCTTGCATTAAATCCTACTTTAAACATGAAAATGAAGATTAAAATATATCTATGAATATGAATATGAAATTATGAATAGGCTCATTAAATGTAGCTTCTTATCATGAAGATAAATATAGCCTTTGATATGATTAATAAATTATCTCTCTTTTATGAAATTAATTTTCATAAAGGGACAATAATTTACAGCCTTGAAAAGTGGCTTTAAAATGTTATTATTAATCATCCCTCAATGAAATAATTTTCATAAAGAAATAATAATTTAATGCTTTAAAATAATAGCCTTTTTATATAATGTATAAATTACCTATATTTAATGAAATCAGAATTTTCATAAAGAAAGGTGCATTTATTGCTCTAAAAATGATGGCTTGTGAAATGACATTAAAATTTAACCCCCTTTATGAAATTTCATAAAGGAAAGCTCATTTATGCTTGTAAATGAAGTATGAAGCTGAAAAAATCTGATTTGGCTTCAAAATGTAAAAAAATTGAATTTATGAAATTATAAAAACCCTTAAAAACATCAGTTTTCAAAAATATTTATAAAATCGAAATGGCCTCGGAATGAGTCCGAATCTATTGCGTATACAAGATTGAAGTTCATTCTAGGGCTCCATGCAATTATTTTTGTCATTTTATTTTATTATTATTTTTATTTTAATACCTAAAAATTAAAAATAATTTGTAAAATAAAAGTTAGAAAATAAAAATAAAATCTAAAAAACGAAACTAAGAACTTAAGATGTTAAACATGCTACAATCAATGTGATGCCATCCTATTCCTATAAAACTGAAGATGTGAGACATCCATGCATGCAACCTAGTTTACCCGAATCTACGTTTGCACAACTCGACATAACCTAGGTGTGAGTTTCTAAGGAAACAAAAATAAATTTCATGTTTTAACATATTCAATGATGCAATCATAAAAAGATGCATTCAACATCATCTACTAATCCTAAAACGTGAAGGGGAAAGGTAAGCATTAAAACAAATCATGCATAGACAAACTCCTATTTTGCTCATAGAATGTAAATTTTTGGTGTATTTCGTATTAAAAACATCTTTATTTTTACATGTATTTCCAACAGCATTGGTCTTCCAAAGAAGAACCAGCCCCCCCGTTTGTCCCTCGAAACCATATTTAATATTGCAATAACTTTTCATTTCTACTAATCTCGCTTGGATTTCGAACGTTTCACTTCCCTTGTTTCATTTGGTTTATTTTTTCCTATCGCCAGATTCATTTTCATTTATTTCTTTTGCTTGCTCTCTAACCCTTGTGGTGAATATCCGTTACTATTTCCTCCTCAAGGAAATGTAACCGTCATACACTTTTTAAATATTTGGTAAAAGTGGCGTGACCATCCCCTTTGAACATGACAGATAATTCATATTGGTTATTTCCTAATAGGCAACAATATGATGTCATGCACTAATTCTAGTAATGCGTTTAGGTACTTACACACTTTTAACAATGTGGTCACCACGTGTTCACTTTACACACTTATTAAAGGTAGGGTAACGCTTTTATGAAGGCATATCTTGCCATCGCTGAATTATACTACCCTACCCACCAGGTGGAAGACACCATTATGTCATGTTGCAGACTCTTTTCATGATAGGACATTTATTCGAGAGACCTTTGAATATCTCCATTTATCCCACTTCAATCCTACCGATGAAACCACTACGTCCACCAACCATCATGGGGCCATCGTCCTTGTCATCTAGCCAACACCACATCATCACCACATAGTCTGTCGTGCAGCATGATACAGATTCAAAAATTACACGTCGATGTCTAGGTAAACTTGCCCACTATGTTGTTGATTATACCCGAACTGCAAGCTGCTAATCTCTATCCAATCTATCACTAGAACCTATCGTAGTTCCTACCACATCAGCGTTGATGCAGCCTGTCGCTGCTCGAAGCTTCCTCGAACTAGCCACCATATGTGTCCTACAATCAGGCACCAAATGCCTTCAAATGGTTTACCAAACAACTTGTACCTAGAAACCACTTCATTCACTCAGCTCCATTGGTGTCATCGTAACTCCCGTTTCTCTCTTTACACTCCTTCATCCATGTCTGACTACTTGAACATGCTTCAAATTCTTCATATCATTCATTCTCTCTGACATTGCTCATCCAAAGAAACTATACCATATTGCATGGTCACATCCGAGTCTTCGGCAATGTCATTTATCCTTGCAATCAAACCCCATTTCATCATCGCATGATGCGATCGATCTTAGGAGCTACTACCGAATTGCAGATCATCCACATATTTGCTCTCCACTCACAGATCTCATTTCACTTTTCTTGATAATCGTTCATAATGTTTCAATGCCAATACCCGTATGAATGCATTTCATCCGCCCTGAAGATCTTCCACTATCAGATCACCTAACATCCACTGGTGGTTTCCAAGCTAGGGTTCTTGACCTTCGTCACTCACCATATGTCATTTTGATCATCCCATGACCTTCGTCGGCAACCCCACAAAAAAACTATCTAGATCACCCCGTGATTACCGTTCGATCATGTCTTCGACCTCAAAACTACGCCCGAATCATCGCTCACGCGACATCCAAAACTCTTGCTAGTATATTCATGCCTTCCACATTACCCAATACACGTCTTGAGAGCTTCGTTGACCTACAAAAATACTACTCTATCTCGGGCATCGTGTTGGCCACATGTCCACCTCGCTGGCCCATAGACTACGTTGTCTCCCATTTGCTATCGTTGTTTTGACCCTGCCTCATCATCAAATTGCTACCACAATGTCGCAATCAAGACCAAATATCATTACCATTGTTCACCGTTGGCATCTTCCATGCTAGATTCTGACCAAAACCTCTAAATCATCGTCGTGTTGTTCATACTTCTCTTAAACGTTGTCACTCACTCTCCAGCTATGTCCACAGTATCTGATATGTATCACCGTCGATAAGGTGTCACTACTACCATGGCCAGCTAGGGCCAAAGTCTTTCTTGTAGGGGCTCCCCTATCAACACGAGTCCACTACCTTGGGTGGGTCCCTTAAACTTCATGTCATGATTCATTAAGTCGTCTCCATGTGGTCGCCACTCCGTCAAGATTGGCCACGTTCGCTAGATTCATAGATATCTAGCCAACTCACCCACCTCTGTTGCTGGCATCGATGCTCCATGTTGATTCTAGGTGGTTGTCGTGTCGTGTGGGGTACACCATCCTCCACATTGGCACTCATGCCTTCATGACCTGCATGTCATCAATGGCTATTAGAAACAATAATTTTATGATTAAATGTTTGCACTCATATACTTTAAAATAAAAGGAAGCATGAGGAGGATAACGAATGAAAATTGAATGATATTGAAATTATTTTCATATAAATATAATATTTTTTTATTTTTCTCTCTCTATATATATATTTTGTTATATATATATATATATATATATATAAATATATATATTGTTTCTTTTTACTATTATTGTTTTTTTTTATCATAATTTTTTATATATGAAATATATATACCTAAACTTATGTTTTATTTTATATTTTTTTTGTTAAATCTATATATATATACATAGATTTCAATTTTATTATTATTTTTATTCTTTCAATTTATTTTACAAATAATAGAAATGATTGCCTTTAAAACTTCAAACACTACATCTAATCTAAAAAAGGCAACTAACACCACATGGATTAAAGTCGCAAACATAACCAACAACAAACATTAAATCACACACAAAATAGTGAAGTCCACGCTGCCCAATATATCGAGAAGACTAATCAAACAAATCAAAAGATAAAAACTCTATAATAATAATAATGAGGACACTCAGCACTACGCCAATGATGCAGTCATGATGACAACAAAACAAACTCAAGAGGAGGATCTGAAAACATTCACTCAAAGAACAACAAAATCCCTAACCAAAACAAAATTTGAAAGTGGGTCCCCAAGCTTTTGGGGTACGTTGTGGAGCAGCCACAACAAATGGTGACTCTGCTGGGAAATGCTCCTGAGCATTTCGGGTGAAGAACCCAACCTAAAACGAGAACACACAATATTAGTGAAACATAATATTATTTAGCGATGTCCCGAGAAGATGGGGGTAAACAACTTCAAAATAGAAACAACTAATCCATATGCCTTTGCTCAGTGTGTGCAAAAGTGATTCATTTCTTGCATTTCTGAAAATCCTCCAGATTCCATCATCCCTTTCTACATTAGGCTATGAAGTATCGCTCATAACAAAATGGCTATAGATAGAGCCCCACTGCCAATCAGGCATCTATAGCCCCGATGAGGTTTATCTAACTCACCCTTGTGTTTGCTCAATGCTTTGCAAAGCCTTTCCTTTTACCCGAGCTATATCTAGATAGAGCCCTACTATCGGTCAAGTGTCCATAGCCTCGATAGAGTTTATCTAGATCTTGTGACTGATTTGATCAAGCTTTTCGATGCTCGTTCTCTCTCTTTTTTTCTTTTTATTTTTTTCTTTTTTCTCTTTTTTATTTTTTAATATATAAATTTTTTTCTTTTCAAAAGAAAAACCTTGCAAAGCTTCAAGCATCACTGGGTTAGGCAGCCTACAAGTGAAGCATTTTAGATTTTTGCCTAGGGTTGCAAATCAAGATAACTTCATCCTTCATAATTCTAGAAACACCATTTAATGTTTGTGAGTTACATGTGGAGCTCTAGCAAAATATTTCATTGTTCCACTTTCCACCATTTTAGTCCCAAAATATGAGCATGATCACCAAATAACTCATCCCCCTTTTCTCGGGTTCACCGATTTTCAGATCAGGTACTCCAACCTACTAAATAAAGGAGCTTCAAAAGGGCTAGAGACCAAAAGTTAGTGACCACGAAACATTACCTCAAAACAAGGGACCAACCCAAAACACAAAACTACAAACCACACAAACCAAAACTATATACAAATGTACAATATGGTACAGGATGGTGCAAAGCTTGAACTATCACTTCCCTGGATCCCAAACATGACTAGCACATTTCAAAAGACATATAACATGATATGCAAGCCAAGTTTTACAGACATCCAGAGAAAACAAGATTAAGCCAAACGATACAACAATCTTCATCTTGCCTCGCTCACCCCACCAATTTGATTTAGTTCTATTAACAATCCCATAGGTGAGCTTCAAATCATTAAATTGATTAGACAAAATTTGATTTTCAATTCTTTCTTGTCTATTCTTTAAAACGTCAATTTCACAATTCGATTCCTGATTTAGAATTAGGCTTTCTTTTTCAAACATGAGATTTTGCAAACAAGAGCCTATTTCTAAAAATTTCAAAGCCAATTCATTATTCATGTTTTTAGGCCAATCAAATTTATGCAACCACTTGCAAGCATCTAGGATATTTACTAAATGAGGATCATCATAAATTTCTATCCTAGATTCCATTATCAGTTGTTGATGAATTTGATTCAACAATTCAAGTGCATCAACTTCTTTTTCATTCATCAAAGCATTCTTATTAGAGGTGTGAGTAGAAATCAATCCTAGTTCTTCATTCACCTCCAATGGCATTTCATCATAAATAGCATTTGAATCCAATGAGTGATTATACAAATCTTCACCTGAAGCTTGGATGTTTGGACACAAAAGGTTAGATTTTACCTTTTGCACATTTTCATTTACCAAGGCTTGGTGAGGATTTGCAATTCCTTCTTTTACCTCATGGTCTTTATCTTCTTCATTGATTACCTGTTCATCAAACATACCAAAATTAGGCACCCAATTAAAAACATGTCCATCCTTTTCAAACATTAAATCTTGTTGGTCAAGGTGTGTGTCAAGTAACCCATCTTCATGATCAATCCCTTGAGTTGCTTCAAATAGATCCACTTCTTTGTCATTTGGTTCCAATTCCTTGTTCACTATCCATGGTATCTCTTCATTTGAATCCTCAAAACAATCATGTGAATTTGTATCCAAATTTTCAATATCCCAAAATGAAAGAGCAGATTTTACCTCTTCCTCATCCAAAATAGATGAGTCATAAGAAACATTTACCATTTCTTCCCTTTCTATTTCAACAAGATTTTCAATGAATTCATATTCAACATGATCTAATTTTGGAACCTTCTCTATTCTTGCAAATGCAATATCTTCATGTGAAGTAGAAGTTTCAACCTCCTGCATATCAAGTGGAATAGAAGTTTCATCAATAGGGGTGTGAGAAAATAACACATCTTCATATCTTCCCCAACCATTGTAAAAATTATCATCCAAATTCATGGGATGAAACTCTATGGTATATGTGACATGATATTTTGATTCATCTATCAATTCTTTTCTTCTTTGTCCTTGGTAGTAGAATCATTATCATTTTCCAACACTTGATGAGATTCCAATCCTTCTTCCAAAACATTCTCAAATTGTACAGGACTTGTAATATCTTCCTGCGAGAAAGCAATTGTATTATCCTGCATATCAATTGACACAAAGGTTTCATTAGAAGGTTTGGAGTGAGTATATTCTTCCCACTTCTTCCAAGAATCATAGTAATCATCTTCCAAAATCAAGTGGTGATGCTCAACTACTTCTTCAACATCTTCCAATTCATCAAGGTGTTTCTCATCAAATTCACCTTCACCTTCCTTAGATGGTTCAATGATTTCCAAAAGTGGGCTACTCTTTGTATTCAAGTTTGTAAGGCTATCATAATCCACACTTGTAACCCATGATTCAATTTCATCACAATTTGGAGGGTGAGGAATTTCTTGATCATCAGTTTCAAGAATCTCATCCAAAGTGTCTTTCGAGAACCAGTGGTGAAATTCTATTATGTCTTCAAATTCATTTATTGATTCTCTTTCAATTTCACTTTCAACCACTTTATTCAATTCTATGGTAGGTTTTGTCCTATCACATATCTCAACACTAATTAGATTTAGGACACCTCCATTATCTGAATACTCATGCACTTCTAGAAATGAACCCATCTCTACACAATCCTCATTAGTGGATGTTGGCTTGGCAACTTGCACCTCCTCTTGGACAATATCTAAGGTGGTTATAACATTTGGACATTCAAATTCATCCCCTTGATCATTCACCTTAGGTATCATTGGAGTGGAGGGTGCTATATTAGATGGTTGGTGTAGGTTGGCATCAATAACTCTAGAAGAACAATCTCTCATGGGAACATGTTGTGCCTCCACTTGCCCTTGTTCTACCATTATTGCGACCTCATAGATTCTATGCAAATATGGGTCATCAAGATTTTCCTTTAAAAGTGTAGCAAGTATGGGGGTATGGCTCCCATGTATACTTTAATAGCTTCCTCTTCTGGTATGTCAAAACTTTCCCACATTTGAGAGTGTAACTCACAGAACCTCTCATTGAATTGACTCATGGATTCATTAGGCTCTTTACGAATAGAGGTAAACTAATTTCACAACATATCTAAGTCCACCTGATTACCAAAATGATAAAGATATGTTGCTTCTAGTCGGACCCAAGAAGTCCTAACCTCCATGGGTAATTGGCCATACCAAAAGAATGATATGTCATCCAAAATGTATGAGAATAATCTACAAGCAACATCCTCATGGTAAATTTGCCATTGAAATAATATGCTCTTGTAGATATGCAATTTTTGTATGTATCCTAATGTCTCATCTTGATTAAACTATCGTAGAAACTCCAATACCATTTCAGGAATTTGATAGGGTATTCCAAACATAGGAAAACACTCATAATACTTCCCTAACATCGATACCATGCTTTCTCTTAAAGATACCACTTGCTCCTCAAATGTCGCCATTAGTGAAACTCAAAGAATAACTTCAGAACCAAATTTGTTAGTCAAATAAAAATATCTTGCAAAGAAGCATAAAATGACTAACAATTTTCAAATGAGTAAACCACAAAGATCATCATGTTAGTATCATCCAAAAGATATGCATAAATTAAACCATGACATGAAAGAACATTCTCAAATTTGCCAAAATGTTAGTATTAACACATCATCAAATAGAGAATGTTAGAATCAATGAAAGTGATCAACAAAATCTCATTAGTCAAGACCAATGTCTTTGAATAAATCTTTCAAGTAACATGAACAATTTAGCATCTAAATAGCAATAAAATAAATCAATTCAAGCCCTCTTAGCTCCCAAAGTGTTGAGTGCTAAAGAGGCCAAAGATGCTAATCAAATGAACTTGAAATATTTAGCAATTCACAACCTTATGATTATACCAAATCACATTATTTCCTGTATGAACAATCCAAAAGCGTTAGATCAATGAATACCAATTCATGCCCTCCTTCTAGCACCAAAATGTTGAGTGGTAATTTTACCCAATTGCAAAATCACACTCTCCCTTAGGATTTTGATCCCAAAACCCTCTCTTGCAAAGAAGTTAAAACAAAACAACTTCTCCAAGGTCTCCGCTATATTAGCATTTGCACATGTGTATTAGTAATCTCAATAAAGATATATCAATTAAATGCTAGGAACACCTTAGTGATTGCAAGTAACTGTTAACAAGGGGCATGTGTTGGTTCATTTTACCATGCTATATTAATGATTGTTCATAAAACTTAAATAAAAGCAAATGTGAATTGGCCCTCATATGACCACGATGTAGTGCCTTAATTCCTTTTATCTTGAATATTTTAAGGTAGATTTTATCTTCCTTGGATTAAGTAGATTTTAAACAAGTTTTATCTTGCATTAAATCCTACTTTAAACATGAAATTGAAGATTAAAATCTATCTATGAATGTGAATCTGAAATGATGAATAGATTCTTTAAATGTAGCTTCTTATCATGAAGATAAAGATAGCCTTTGATATAATTAATAAATTATCCCTCTTTGATGAAATTAATTTTCATAAAGAGACAATAATTTATTGCCTTAAAAAATGGCTTTAAAATGTCATTATTAATTATCCCTCTTTAATGAAATCAATTTTCATAAAGAAAGAATAATTTAATGCTTTAAAACAATAGCCTTTGATGTAATGTATAAATTACCTCTCTTTAATGAAATCAGAATTTTCATAAAGAAATGTGCATTTATTGCTCTTAAAATGATGGCTTATGAAATGCCATTAAAATTTAACCCCCTTTATGAAATTGAAATTTTCATGAAGGAAAGCTCATTTATGCTTGCAAATAAAGATATAAAGCAGAAAAAATCTGATTTGCCTCCAAAATGTAAAAAAATTGAATTTCCGAAATTATAAAAACCCTTAAAAACAGCAGTTTTCAAAAATATTTATAAAATCGAAATGGCCTCGGAATGAGTCCGAATCTATTGTGTATGCAAGATTGATGTTCATTCTAGGGCTCCATGCAATTATTTTTGTCATTTTATTTTTTTTTTATTTTTATTTTAATACCTAAAAATTAAAAAAAATTTGCAAAATAAAAGTTAGAAAATAAAAATAAAATCTAAAAAACAAAACCGAGAGCTGAAGATGTTAAAAACGCTACAACCAGTGTGATGCCATCCTATTCCTACAAAACCGAAGATGTGAGAAATCCATGCATGCAACCTAGTTTACCCGAATCTGCGTTTGCACAACTCGACATAACCTAGGTGCGAGCTTCTAAGGAAAACAAAAATAAATTTCATGTTTTAACATATTCAATGATGCAACCATAAAAAAATGCATTCAACATCATCTACAAATCCTAAAACGTGAAGGGGAAAGATAAGCATTAAAACAAATCATGCATAAACAAACTCCTATTTTGCTCATAGAATGTAAATTTTTGGTGTATTTCGTATTAAAAACATCTTTATTTTTTCATGTCTTTCCAACAGCATTGGTCTTCCAAAGAAGAACCAACCCCCCTGTCTGTCCCTCGAAACCATATTTAATATTGCAATAACTTTTCGTTTCTACTAATCTCGCTTGGATTTTGAACGTTTCACTTCCCTTGTTTCATTTGGTTTATTTTTTCCTATCGCCAGATTCATTTTCATTTTTTTTTTTCTTGCTCTCTAACCCTCGTGGTGAATATCCGTTACTCTTTCCTCCTCAAGGAAATGTAACCACCATACACTTTTTAAATATTTGGTAAAAGTGGCGTGACCATACCCTTTGAACACGACAGATAATTCATATTGGTTATTTCCTAATAGGCAACAATATGATGCCATTCACTAATTATTGTAATGCGTTTAGGTACTTACACACTTTTAACAATGTGGTCACCATGTGTTCACTTTACACACTTATTAAAGGTAGGGTAATGCTTTTATGAAGGCATATCTTGCCATCACTGAATTATACTACCCTACCCACCAGGTGGAAGACACCATTATGTCATGTTGCAGACTCTTTTCATGATAGGACATTTATTCGAGAGACCTTTGAATATCTCCATTTATCCCACTTCAATCATACCGATGAAACCACTACGTCCACCAACCATCCCATCGTCCTTGTCATCTAGCCAACACCACCTCAGCGCCATATAGTCTATCGTGCATCCTGATCCAGATTCAAAAATTGCACATCGATGTCTAGGTAAACTTGCCCACTACACTGTTGATTATACCCAAACTGCAAGCTGCTAATCTCCATCCAATATGCCACTAGAACCTATCGTAGTTCCTACCACATTAGCCTTGATGCAGCCCGTCGCTGCTCGAAGCTTCCTCGAAATAGCCACCATCTGTGTCCTACAATCAGGCACCAAATGCCTTCAAATGGTTTACCTATACCTGTACTTAGCTCCATTGGTGTCATCGTAACTCCCATTGCTCTCTTTACACTCCTTTGTCCACGTTTGACTGCTTCAACATGCTCCAACTTCTTCGTTGCGTTCGTTCTTTCTAACATTGCTCATCCGAAGAAACTATACCATATCACATGGTCACATCCGAGTATTTGGTGATGTATTTTTTCTTGTGATCGAACCCCCTTTCATTGTCGTGTGATGCGATCGATCTCAGGATCTGCTATCAGATTGCAGACCATCCACATATTTGCTCTCCACTCATAGAGTCAATTTCACTTTTCTTGGTAATCGTTCACAATGTTTCAATATCAATACCCGCATAAATGCGTTTCATTCACCCTACAAATATTTCGTTGTCAGATCGCCTGACATCCACCGGTGGTTTCCAAGGTGGGGTTCTCGACCTTCGTTGCTCACCGTATGTCATTTCGGTCATACCACGACCTTCGTTAGCGTCCCCAAAAAAAATTGTCCAGCTTGCCTTGGGATTACCATACGATCACATCTTCGACCTCAAAACTATGCTTGAATCGTTGCTCACGTGACATCCAAAACTTTTGTTGGTATATTCGTGCCTTCCACATTATCCAATCTATGTATTGAGAGCTTCGTTGGCCTGCAAAAACACTACTCTATCCTGAGCATCACGCCGACCACATGTCCACCTTACTGGCCCACAGACTATGTTGTCTCTCATTTGATACCGTTGTTTTGACCCTGCCTCATCATCGGATTGCTACCACAATATCGCGATCGAGACCAAATATCATTGTCGTTGTTCACCACTGGCATATTTCATGCTAGCTTTTGACCAGAACCTCCAAATCGTCATCGTGCTATACATACTTATCTTAGACAATGTCGCTCACTCTTCGGCTACATCCACGATATCCGATATGCATCACCGTTGATAAGGTGTCACTATTGTCATGGCCAACTAGGGCGCAAGTCTTCATTATAGGGGCTTCCCTATCAGCGCGAGTCCACTGCCTCGGGTGGGTCCCTTAAACTTCATGTCATGATTCGTTATGTCGTCTCCATGTGTCTGCCGCTCCATCAATATTGGCCACGTTTGCTGGATTCGTTGATATCTAGCCGACTCACCCACCTTCGTTGTTGGCATCGATGCTCCACGTTGATTATGGGTGGCTTCTGTGTTGTGTGGGGTTTGTCGTCCTCCACATTGGTCCTCATGCCTTCATGACCTGCATGCCAACAATGGCTATTAGACACAATAATTTTATGATTAAATGTTTGCACTCATATACTTTAAAATAAAAGGAAGCATTAGGAGGATAACAAATGAACATCGAATGATATTGAAATGATTTTCATATAAATATAATATTTTTTTATTTTTCTTTTTATATTGTTTTTTTGTTATATATATATAATTTTTTTTTACTATTATTGTTTTTTTTTTATCATAAGTTTTTATATATATGAAATATATATACCTAAACTTATGTTTTATTTTTTATTTTTTATTGTTAAATCTATATATATATATATATACATAGATTTCAATTTTATTATTATTTTTATTCTTTCAATTTATTTTACAAATAATAGAAATGATTGCCTTTAAAAATTCAAACACTACATCCAATCTAAAAAAGGCAACGAACACCACATGGATTAAAGTCGTAAGCATAACCAACATCAAACATTAAATCACACACAAAATAGTGAATTCCACACTACCCAATCTATCGAGAAGGCTAATCAAACAAATCAAAAGACAAACACTCTACAATAAGAATAATGAGGACACTCAACACTACCCAAGCCAAAGATGCAGTCATGATGACCGCAAAGCAAACTCAAGAGGAGGATATGAAAACATTCACTCAAAGAACAACAAAATCCCTAACCAAAATAAAATTTGAAATTGGGTCCCCACTTTTGGGGTACATTGTGGAGCAGCCACAACAGTACTCACTATTATTAAATAGAGTAGACCTATGTCTGATTTCATTGATTATAAATATCTATTTCAACTAGCTAATGTGTAGAACCTTCTTAGCGCCCATTGGTCAGATCGAAGAGGTTGGGAAATTGCAAAATGTCTCTCATTGGTTGAGCATGATGACCTCAAAGAGAAAGTAAAAATAAATAAATTCATTTCACTTTCAATTTATGAGGTGACTTTTGTTGACAATACATCTTGGATTTGCATGCATGTTTACACATTGGAAAATCATTTAAGGCAACCTCATTTACTTGGAGTATGCAAGATGGTGGAAAATTGCAATGTAGAAAACATTTACAATGTTGTTGTAACTAGTTTAAAGGAAATAACAGGAATGAATGAAATGGAAATAGCCACTAAGTTAATATGTGTCAGAGTTGATGGTTCTGCTACAATGCAAGGACTTAAGAATGGTCTTTGTGTTTGACTATAAACATATGTTTCCCCATATTTGATCCCTATTCATTGCATGGCTCATAGAATGAATCTTGCATACAAAATTATAGATACATTTATAAATGTAGTGAGAGTGGAAGAGCTTATCCATGAAATTCATGATTATTTTTTGTGCAGTCCAAAAATACTTTCAAAGTTTCAATATTTTGTACTAGGAGTTACTGAAGGTAAAAAACTCTTAAAATATGTAGATACTAGGTGGATTTCGATGTATCAACTGGTATATAGAGTTTTCAAAGAATATCAATCCTTGGCAGGGTATATGTATGCAAATCGTAGGGCAGTTGATAAGGCTAAATATTTGCTATTTCAAATGAGTGACTTTGAAACACTTCTCACATTGTGTGGTATTATTTCAATGTTGGAAGAAATGAATACTTTGATTAAATTTGCATAACAAAGATCTATTTATATTATGGATTTCATCAGGGTGAGAAAACAAATTTACATTCATATTGATACGATGTACGGGTCTGGTCAATGTTTTATGGATCGCATGTTTGATAGTTGGAGAGCATTAATAAACGTGAATGATCCTCGGAACTTTTTGAAGTTCAACATAAATGATCATCCATGTATTAATGTCCATGGAAAGGAAATACTTTTATATTGTTTTGGTCAGCGAATGGATATAGCTACAAATTAAGTTGAACAAATGCTCGTAAGATACAATAGATTTCATGTAGTTGTACACGATACAAAAATTAAACTAAAACAAATAGCAAAATCATTGATAAAATAAATAAGAGACCATTTTCAAAGATATGAATTGCTTGAGACTATGGGTGTATTTAGCCCAATGTTTTGGGATACTTGTAATGAATACCAAACTATAAATGGTTTGTTTCTCAAATACATGGGCACTCTTGCTAGCCATTTCACTAAACATATGGTAGTCAATGGTATTGAAATCAATGACATTCTCAACAAAGATATTTTGACAAAACAATCAAACTATTTTGGAACGACAATGTTTGCTCAAGTTTCACAACTCACTAACCATCCTGAAACAGGTTCTATTACATGTTTGTGAAAAATATTGCATCCCAGTAGTATCTTACAACATCCTATGAGTGAATATTTTCATTTATATGAATTATGTCAAACGATGATTTTAGGATCTGTAGAAGATGGAAGGGTATTTAGTGTATTATCATATGTAAAATCTAAAGTTCAAAATAGGTTGGACAAAAAATTTAGAAAATTATTTGAAAGTATATGAGTCGACCTATGAGGTGGATAATTTTCCTTATGAAAGAGCTTTGGCATATTGGAAATCTTTGGCAGAGAGAAGAGCTATCACGAATACTCATGATGATGAGGATAATGGTAACACTGATTAGACTATGATGACAAAATTTTTGGGTATGAGTACAGAAGATTTTGTACAATCTGAAAAGAGTTTGTTCCAACTTCCAACATTATAATGAAAGGATGCTTTCATTTGAATATATTTCATATATTATGTTATGAATTTTTTACAGAATATTGAGATTTGATTATAGTTTGAGACATGTATTTTTTGATATCATTAATCATATAATATGAGATTAGACATGCTATTGGATATTTCGTATATCATAACCCTCTTAATTGATTATGTATATTTTGATGAAATTGGATTATTTGATTACAAATATGGAACACTGGATTATTTTTTATATCATAAACGAGTTATTGGATATTTTTTATATCATGTTATTTAAACCTTGTTATTGGATTATTAGTCTATTATATTCAAATTATTTAATAGATTTGTATTGTATAAACCATTTATAGAAAAGTAAATATTTGTGCTACATTTCAGTCATTTCAAATTATTTCATAAAATATAAAAGAACATTTATTGCATCCACATAATTCAAAATTATTTATTGCATCCATAACTAATCAAAACATCACAATATTTAAAACAAAATTTCAAAAATATAATACAATTTTTTTGGAAATTGTCTCTTTTATTGATTTCAAAAATATACCATTCTTTTACAATTTACAAAAAAGCTATGCAACATGTTTGGTTTCTCCTCAATAAAAAAACAACAATCATCTACTTTTATTTCTGCATGGTGCTTGAAGGTTCAACTGGATCTTGCTCAATATCCTTTGCTTCCAATGCACCAACCCTTACCAAAATTTCAGCTATAGTGTTTATCCTCGATAGCAATAAAATTTCTTCTTTACTAGATCTTATCTAAAAGGTGCATTCAGTTCTTTCTCATTTTGTTTTAATACAACCTCCAAATTCGTGCCCTTATCTTTGATAAACTTCTTCAGCCAATTGTTTTCTCTAATAGTGAATTGTAATCTTTTCTTCACTTCAATAGCATTAGTCACACTAATTTTTGCAATCTTAATCAACGTTTTCATGGAATCCACTTGCATATTTAAGTGCTAAAAATTAGACTGCAAAATAGAAGAGAAAAAGGTTAATATTTATAAACAAAATATATTTAAGAAAAAATGATTTTCAATTATATGTAAAACTTACATCAGTGGTAAGTCTTACAATTTCTACAACTACTACTTTTTTATTATCTATTGCCCATTCATTGAAATATACCTGAGCCTCAGCATTGAGGTTTTCTAATCAATTCAACATAAAATTCAGAATTTCATCATTGTATGTAGACTCGGCCTGCACGGTGCCAAATTTAGCTTTATGTAACAAAGCATCGAGCTTTTGTGGCTCATTCTCCACCTTTGAAAACAACTCCTTTCTATTTGAAAAATTCTTGTATCGGGCATTTATTTCTTTTATCAAAACCTTGCCCCAATATTCCCAATATTTTAAACTATCAATATCTACAAGTAGACTATCATTAATTGTAGCTTTACATATATTAGCTAATAATTTTTTTCTAAAAAATTAACTTTATCATCATTGTTCAGATGATGATGGGTGGTGACTTGCTGGGGGGAGGAAGAGGAAAATTTGGCGGCATCTGCCTCAACATTCTCTTCTGCTTCATGATGGCTCTATGGACCTTGAAGCACATCACTTGCCTTGAATGGAAAATTTTTAAGATTCGTATCTTGATAAATAAAATCATCATCGAGATTCCCAAAGGGTATTTGAGACGCACTCTGCACATTTGAGAAATTCCCAAGGGAAAAATTTGGGAACACTAAAACATTATGCTGAGACACGATGTGTGTCTAGGAAAGACTCTTGCTTCCCGGAGGTGGTGGTGTGAGGAACTATTTTCCACGCATGCGATATTGGTTCCTCACCATTGGTGGTTTCTACTGTGTATGGACTTGTTGTGGATGCATTTGCGGGTGTGCATACGATGGAGGCATATTTTTTTTAGTATTTTGAATGTAACTAGTGCGTCTGCAAAATTTCACATGAAAATATAAATTAAAACTAGTGTAAAAAATAATGCCATAAAAAGAGATTAATTTTAACCAAACATGCCAGACTTAGACTCTGCACTCGTTGATGATGCAACCATTTGCCCTTGCTTTGAAAACATTTAAAATATTTCCTCAAACTAAATATAATTTTAAATCATTAAAATACATCATTTAAAATAGTACTTTTGAATAATAAGGTTACCTTGTGAGCTAGAGGTTACTTCTTCAACGTCGACTATAACACGTACAAAAGTAACAGGAGTCGTAGTGTTGAGCAAGGTGCAGCAACAATATTGTCATTGTTGTCAACACAATCAAATAGATCTATTGATGCAGTGGACAAGAATTTCAAAAGCTATTCAGATGCAGAAGACAGGAGTTCAAAGGTTATTCAAAGTATGTACAATGATTTTCCAAGAAGACCGAAGTGGCCCATATGCAAAATATCAAAGAAAAAGACAAGTAAGAAAAGTGTCGTGATATCGTGACATATACAGCAGGCAAGAAAAATTGTCGTGATTTCGCGACATGTTGGAAGAGAGAGAAAAAGAGAAAAACTCGTCGTGATTTCGTGACATGTTGGAAGAGAGAAAAGGAAGTGGAAAAACTATCGCGATTTCGTGACATGTTGGAAGAGAGAAAAGAAGTAAAAACTATCATGATTTCGTGACATGTTGGAAGAGAAAAAGGCAAGTGGAAAAACTGTCACGATTTCGCGACATGTTGGAAGAGAGAAAAAACATAGGAAAAACTATCGTGATTTCGCGACATGTTGGAAGAGAAAAAGGCAAGTGGAAAAATTGTCGCGATTTCGTGACATGTTGGAAGAGAAAGAGAAAGCAGGAAAAAGTGTCGCGATTTCACGACAAGTTCGAAGAAAGAGAACAAGTAAGAAAAGTGTCATGATTTCGTGACATGTCGCATTTTCGCAACTAAAATAGGAGAGAGAAAGCAAGTTAGAAAAGTGTCACGATTTCACGACATGTCACATTTTCGTGACTAAAATAGGAGAGAGAAAGTAAGTTTGAAAAGTGTCATGATATCGCGACATGTCGCATTTTCATGACAAAAGAAAGAGAGGAAGCGTACGGAAGCAAAACTGTCATGATTTCATGACAAAAGAGAAGAAGACTTTGAAGGCAAAAGTGTCACGATTTCATGACAAAAGCAAAGAAGCTAAGTATGGAAGCAGAAGTGTCATGATTTCATGACAAAAGTAGAGAAGAAGACTTCGAAGGTAGAAGTGTCACGATTTCATGACAAAAGCAAAGAAGTAAAGTACGAAAGCAGAAGTGTCATGATTTTGTGACAAAAGCAAAGAAGTAAAGTACGAAAGCAGAAGTGTCACGATTTCACGACAAAAGCAGAGAAGAAGACTTCGAAGGCAGAAGTGTCATGATTTCATGACAAAAGCAAAGTCGAAGTCTATGGAAGCAGAAGTGTCATGATATCGCGACAAAAGAATAGAGAAAGCATACAGAGGTGAAAGTGTCGTGATATCGCGACATGTTGTATTTTCACGGGCCAAAGCTAAGAGAAAGAGCAAGGAGAAAAAGTGTCGTGATATCGCGACATGTTGTATTTTCACGGTCCGATGCAAAGAGAAAGAGCAAGGAGAAAAAGTGTCGCGATATCGTGACATGTAGCATTTTTGCGGTCCGATGCAAAGAGAAATAGAGAGAAAGAAAAAGTGTCACGATATCACGACATGTACTTTTTTCACGGTTGAGTTGAAGCCGACGAAGACCGATGACAATCAACTAAAATTAGGGTTTACAGTTGTTATGAAAGCTGACTAAGATTAGGATTTACAGCCGACTAAGATTAGGGTTTTCATCACAAAAATATTGTTATAAAAGGAGGGCTATTTGGAGAATTGATCATGTCATGGAATGTGTGCGAAATACGGTCGTTGTGCGCAGAGAGCAAGTCGTGTCGAATCGTGCTAAGTGCAAAATTTGCAAAGAGAGCAGAGTGCACAAAAGGGAGAAGACGATCGTGAAGTTCGACTATAACGAAGTAGAGTGTGCAAAGTGATTGCGCAGAGAGAGCAGAGTGCATAGAGAATGCAAAGGTGAAGAAGACCAATCAGGGTCTTGCAAAAGCAAAGGTATCTTACTATTAAACCTATAGATTCAAATTGAAGTCCAGGTTGGTGCTTGGCATTAGGGGTTGGTGCTCCTTCCAGTTGGTGTTGGTAAATCAGGGGTTGGTGCTCCTTTCTGTTGGTACAGATAAATCAAGGGTTGGTGCTCCTTCCAGTGTGTGCTGGTAAATTGATTATAAAGTTGGTGCTTTGCAAAGGTTGGATTTGGATGGTAGTCCAAGCAGTCAATTTTTGAGGAGTAGCCACATTGGTGAACCTCGTTAAATCTTATGTTGTGTGATGCTCTTTTGTTATACTTGTTGTATCTAGTAATAAGTGTTAATTGCTACAGTATTAAGAACTGTAAAGTTAAGTTTAAAGAGCTACACTAATTCACCCCCCCTCTCAGTGTCATTGTAAGACTAACAATTGGTATCAAAGCTAAGTTCTTGTATAAGCTTAACCAGCTAGGGTGATCTTGGAAGTAACACAATGGCAGGTGGTGAAGGCTTCTCATCAAACAAAGCACCATTGTTTGACGGATCTAATTACACGTTCTAGAGAATCAGGATGCAGACATATCTCTGTGCTTTGGGATACGACATATAGGATTCAGTAGTTAGTGGATACACAATACCCATCACTCCTCCAAAAGAGGCTGATGAAAAGAAACTATTTGAAAGTAACTCAAAAGCAAAGAATGCTATCATGTGCGGATTAGCAGACAGTGAACTAGTAAAGATCATGAGCTATAAAATGGTAAAAGAAATATGGGACAAACTGAGGAGTATTCATGAAGGAGACGATAAGATCAAGGAGGCCAAGTTATAGACACATCGAGCTCAGTTCAAAGCATTAAAGATGAATGACAATGAAAACATTGAGGCATATATGCTGAGAGTTAATGGAATCATTAATGCAATCAGAGGACTCGGCGAGGATATCGAAGACTCTATCGTTGTGAAAAAGGTATTAAGATCTCTTCCTCAAAGGTTTGATTCTAAAGTCTCAGCGATAGAAGAAGCTAAAAATCTAAATTATTTTAGTATAGATGAGATGTATGGTTCTTTGACTGCATATGAGATGAGGATAGGAAGATCTAAACCCACAGATAGAGAAGCGACTTTTAAAGCCCTTAAGAATAAAAACGTAAAACAAGAGTCCAAGGAAGAAGAGACATCAGATGAAATGGAAGCAAACTTTGTTAGAAAACTAAAAAGGGGAAAAGGAAAATACAGAGGAAAGCTACCGCTTAAATGTTTCAACTATGGAGGCGTTGGGAATTTTGTGACTAAATGTCCACTTAATGAGAAGAACAAAAATGATGAAGGATCACACCAAGAAAGAAGTGACTGGAAGAAGAAAACGAATTTCAGAAAAGGCAACTTCAAGAAGAAAAGTTTCATTTCCAGGAATGCCAGTTCATTAGAAGACAGCTCCGATGAGGATTCTGAAGAGGAAACAGGTGAAGCTCTTTTCATGGCATTTGAAGAAGTAAAATCAGAAAAGGAAGAAGGAGTGAACTCTGAAGTATGTGGTGAAAACCCTGAGGCTAAAGTAGATCTAGAAGGTGAGTTGATCTCTGCACTTGAAGAGTGGAAAATAGAGAGGAAAAATAATAAGAAAATTTCAAAAAAGCTTGAGGATGCAAACGAAATCATAACCAATCTGAAAGTACAGACAGAAGAATACAAGAAAATATCTGAAGATCTTGAAGTACAAATTACCATGAAAATAGATTATTTCTGCAAACTAGAAGAAGAGAATGTTGGTTTACGGATGCAGATAGAAGAGATGAATCACAAAATTAGTTGCTATCACAAATGCAAAGAAAGTTCTATGAAGCTGGATAATATTATAAGTGACCAAAGGCCTACAGGCATCAAATTTGGTTTGGGTTTCGTCGAAGGAGAATCATCAAATGAATCAAAGGCCAAAAATGTAGAATCCATAAAGAATGAAGATAAGAAACAAGTTGATCAAGGAAAAATATCTCATGCAAAAGAAAGCAATAATGCTAGGCACGAAAGGAGAATTGATGATGATGGATTCACCAATGTCACACATCAAAGAAGAAGAAGACCTATGGCTCCTATGACAACATGGCAAAGACCATCACCCAGGTTCAATTATCCATTTTTTGGTTTCTATTTTAAATGCAATGGCTATGGACATAAAATCTCAGACTGCAAATATAATGTAAGACCAAGGAATTTCACCAGTAGAAATGTTTTTTCTCCTTTGATGAATTATACAGTAGAATGTTATAACTGTCATAATTTTGGGCACATTGCAAGAAACTATAGAAGTACATTTGCATCAAATCGGTTTCAGGGAAGAAAATTTCAACCAAATAGGATGAGACAAAATAGAAAACTTCCCGAAAAACATGCACAAGCTATTGATAAGGGAAAGGCAAAACAAGAGCCCAAAACTACTATCAAAACGGAGTGGAAATAAAAAGAGCGACTTAAGGAAGAAAAGGAATCCTTAATCGTACAAATAACATTTAAAGCATAGAATAAATATGTACCATGGATACTTGATAGTGGATGCTCCAATCATATGACAGGTGACAAACAAAAATTTGAGAAGTTACGTAAATATGAAGGTGGTTCAAGTAAAGTTTGGAAATAATGATGGAGCTAAGATAGTTGGCAAAGGTTCAGTTAAACTTAGTAACAGAAAAATTAAGTCAGAAGAAGTCTTGTTTGTGGATGGTTTGAAACATAACTTGTTGAGCGTAAGTCAGATTTGTGATAAAGGTCATGAAGTAGTTTTTATGAAGCAGGGTTGTGAAGTCAAAAAAATAAACAGTGGAAAATTGATAGCAACTGGATCAAGGACATCTGGAAACCTGTATACGCTCTCAGAGACTTCAGAGGGAGCTTGTTTTATTGGATAGGAAGAAGAAAATTGGTTGTGGCACAAGAGACTCGGTCATATCAGTTTTGATAATCTAGTAAAAATTAGCTCAAAAAGGGCAGTGAGAGATATTCCCACCATCAAAAAACCTACAAACAACATTTGTGCTTCATGCCAAAAGGGGAAGCAAACTAGAGTCACATTCAAAACAAAAGAGTACTACACAAGCAAACCTTTGGAACTAATACACACTGATTTATGTGGACCCATGAGAACACAAAGCATAAATGGTGACAAATATTTTATGTTGTGCATTGATGACTATTCCAGAATGACATGGATATTTTTCTTGAAGCATAAATCAGAAGCTTTTAAAATGTTCAAGATTTTCAAAAACCATGTTGAGAATGAAACAAGAAAGAGGATCAAATGTTTAAGATCAGATAGAGGAGGAGAATTCATTTTAGAGGAGTTTACAGAGTACTCGTGAAAAATATGGTATTAGGAGACAGGTTTTCAGCGACCAAGACACCTCAACAGAATGGAGTGGTAGAAAGAAAGAACAGGACAGTGCAAGAAATGGCATGGACCATGTTGGTTGAAAGTAGAGTAGCAGATAGATTTTGGAAAGAAGCAGTCCATACTGTGGTGTATATCAAAAATAGGTACATGCTGAGAACACATGAAAGCAAAACTCCTTATGAGTTGTGGTTCGATAAAAGGGCAACAACAAAATACCTCAAAGTTTTTGGCAGCAAGTGCTACATCAAAAGAACTAAAGATAATCTTGGTAAGTTTGAAGATAGAGCGGATGAAAGTATTTTTGTTGGTTATTCATCAAAAAGCAAAGCTTACAAATGCTACAACAAGAGGCTAAAGAAAATTGTGGACAATGCCGATGTTAAATTTGATGAAGGCAGAGAACGAGTAATTAGCTATGAAGAGAACTACCCAATTTATGAAGAGGTTTTTGAAGGAGATGAGGAAAACAAAACGAAAAAGACACAGAAAATTGACTCAGATGATTTAAGTTGTGATTCAAAAGTGGAAGAAAATAAGAAATTCAAAACAGGAGCTGGCAAAAAAATCATCCTAGAGAGAAAATAATTGGAGACCCCAAAGTTGGTGTTCAGACAAGAAGAAGAGTAGTAAGTAACTACTCTCTATTATCCAGCATTGAGCCCAAAAATGTTGTTGACGCAAGCAAATATGAAAGTTGGATGAAGGCAATAAATGAAGAATTAGATCAAATCGAGAAAAATAAAACTTGGGAGTTAGTACCTAGACTCGCAAATAAAAATATAATCGGGACTAAATGGATTTTTCAAAACAAATTGAATGAAGACGGACAGGTAGTCAAAAATAAAGCAAGATTGGTATGTAAGGGTTATGCTCAAGTTGAAGGCATTGACTTTGAGGAAACTTTTGCACCAATAGCTAGACTAGAGGCAATTAGAATTTTTCCGGCTTTAGCAATCTACAAGAATTTCAAAGTTTATCAAATGGATGTGAAATCAACGTTTTTGAATGGGAAACTTGAAGAAGAGGTTTATATTGAGCAACCAGATGGTTTCCAACTTGGTGATGATCCCAACTTGGTTTGCAAGTTAAAGAAAGTATTATATGGCTTAAAATAGGCACCCCGAGCATGGTATGCAAGGCTAGACAACTATCTCACTCAACAAAGGTTTAAGAAAGGTATGGTGGATAGTAATTTGTATGTCAAAACAAAAAATGGGCATCTTATTGTTCTTGTTGTATACGTAGATGATATCATATTTGGCAGCAACAAAGATGAGTCGTGTAAATATTTGGCAAATAAGATGCAGAAAGAATTTGAAATGTCAATGATTGGTGAACTTTCGTATTTCCTCGGGTTGCAAGTTAATAAAAATAAGAAGGGCATATTTATTTCTCAAGTTAAATATGTGAAAGAGATGTTAAAAAAGTTCACAATGGAGGATTGTAAGCCGGTTAGCACTCCCATGACGACAGGTTGCAAGTTGAGCAAGGATGACAAATCTCCACCTGTTGATCAAACCATGTACAGATCTATGATTGGAAGCTTATTGTACTGACGGCCTACCAGACCAAGATATTTTGTAGGCAGTATGCATGGTAGCACGATTTCAGAGCTAATCCCAAGGAGACTCATGTGACAGCAGTGAAGAGGATTCTTTGGTACCTCAAGGGTACTATGGAGTATGGGTTATGGTATCCGAAAGGTAAAGACTTCACCCTTATTTTGTATTCAGATGCAGATTGGGCAGGATGTGTAGATGATAGAAAGAGTACCAGTGGAGGTGCATTCTATCTTGGAGATAGATTGGTCATGTGGCACAGTAAGAAACAAGAGTCAGTTTCTTTATCGACAACAGAGGTAGAATATATTACAGTGACAACATGTTGTATGTAGGTATTGTGGATGAAACAAACCCTGAAAGATCTTGGTATTAGCTTCAGTGAGCCAATATCAGTTAAGTGTGATAACACGAGTGCCATTAACATCTCCAAGAATCCGGTTATGCATTCACGCACAAAACACATTGCTATCGGGTATCACTTTTTGAAGGAGAAAGTTGCGGAAGGTGAGGTTAAGTTGGATTTTGTTCCAACTACAGAGCAAGTAGCAGATATCTTCACAAAACCATTGCCCAAGGAAGTTTTTGAGTACCTTCACAATAAATTGGGAGTGGTCACACTTCCCAAGAATTGACTAGCTACAGGGATCACATTCTCAGGGGGAGCATTTAAGTATTTGATTATCTTTTTGCTCATGCTCATGATTTTTGATAAGTGTAATAAATTATGCTCGAGAATGTTGTGCATGGACTCAAGGGGAGTCTACAGTAGCCCTTTGGTATTATTGTCAAAGGGGGAGAAGAGTTATGGTGAAATTGCACATGTGTTGCCAACAATTCCAAAGGGGGAGATTGTTGAGCAAGGTGCAGCAATGATATTGTCATTGTTGTCAACACAGTCAGATAGATCTGTTGATGTAGTGGACGAGAAGTTCAAAAGCTATTTAGATGCAGAAGACAGGAGTTCAAAGGTTATTCAAAGTATGTACAGTGATTTTCCAAGAAGACCGAAGTGGCCCATATGCAAAATATCAAAGAAAAAGACAAGTAAGAAAAGTGTCGCGATATCACGACATATACAACAGACAAGAAAAACTGTCGTGATTTCGTGACATGTTGGAAGAGAGAGAAAATAGGAAAAACTATCACGATTTCGTGACATGTTAGAAGAGAGAGAAAAAATAGGAACAACGATCGCGATTTCGCGACATGTTGGAAGAGAAAAAGGCAAGTAGGAAAAACTGTCACGATTTCGCGACATGTTGGAAGAGAGAAAAAGTAGGAAAAACTGTCACGATTTCGTGACATGTTGGAAGAGAAAAAGGCAAGTGGAAAAACTGTCGCGATTTCATGACATGTTGGAAGAGAGAGAAAAAGTAGGAAAAACTATCGCGATTTCGTGACATGTTGGAAGAGAAAAAGGCAAGTGGAAAAACTATCACGATTTCGTGACATGTTGGAAGAGAAAGAGAAAGCAGGAAAAAGTGTCACGATTTCACGACAAGTTCGAAGAAAGAGAACAAGTAAGAAAAGTGTCATGATTTCATGACATGTCGCATTTTCGTGACTAAAATAGGAGAGAGAAAGCAAGTTAGAAAAGTGTCGCAATTTCGTGACATGTCGCATTTTTGTGACTAAAATAGGAGAGAGAAAGTAAGTTTGAAAAGTGTCGCGATATCATGACATGTCGCATTTTCATGACAAAAGAAAGAGAGGAAGCGTACGGAAGCAGAACTGTCGCGATTTCACGACAAAAGCAGAGAAGAAGACTTCGAAGGCAGAAGTGTCATGATTTCGTGACAAAAGCAAAGAAGCTAAGTACGGAAGCAAAAGTGTCACGATTTTGTGACAAAAGTAGAGAAGAAGACTTTGAAGGCAGAAGTGTCGCAATTTCATGACAAAAGCAAAGAAGTAAAGTATGGAAGCAGAAGTGTCACGATTTCATGACAAAAGCAAAGAAGTAAAGTATGGAAGCAGAAGTGTCACGATTTCATGACAAAAGTAGAGAAGAAGACTTCGAAGGCAGAAGTGTCACGATTTCGTGACAAAAGCAAAGTCGAAGTCTATGGAAGCAGAAGTGTCACGATATCGCGACAAAAGAATAGAGAAAGCGTATGGAGGCGAAAGTGTCACGATATCGTGACATGTTGTATTTTCATGGGCCAAAGCTAAGAGAAAGAGCAAGGAGAAAAAGTGTCACGATATCATGACATGTTGTATTTTCGTGGTCCGATGCAAAGAGAAAGAGCAAGGAGAAAAAGTGTCGTGATATCGTGACATGTAGCATTTTTGCGGTCCGATGCAAAGAGAAAGAGAGAGAAAGAAAAAGTGTCGTGATATCGTGACATGTTGTATTTTCATGGTTGAGTTGAAGCCGATGAAGACCGATGACAGCCAACTAAAATTAGGGTTTACAATTGTTATGAAAGCTGACTAAGATTAGGATTTATAGCCGACTAAGATTAGGGTTTTCATCACAAAAATATTGTTATAAAAGGAGGGTTGTTTGGAGAATTGATGATGTTGTGGAATGTGTGAGAAATACGGTCGTTGTGCGCAGAGAGCAAGTCATGTCGAATCGTGCTAAGTGCAAAATTTGCAAAGAGAGCAGAGTGTGCAAAAGGGAGAAGATGATCGTGAAGTTCGACTGTAACGAAGCAGAGTGTGCGAAGTGATGGCGTAGAGAGAGCAGAGTGCATAGAGAACGCAAAGGTGAAGAAGACCAGTCAGGGTCTTGCAAAAGCAAAGGTATCTTACTGTTAAACCTATAGATTCAAATTGAAGTCCAAGTTGGTGCTTGGAATTAGGGGTTGGTGCTCCTTCCAGTTGGTGCTGGTAAATCAGGGGTTGGTGCTCCTTTCTGTTGGTATAGATAAATCAGGGGTTGGTGCTCCTTCCAGTGTGTGCTGGTAAATTGATTGTAAAGTTGGTGCTTTACAAAGGCTAGATTTGGATGGTAGTCCAAGCAGTCAATTTTTGAGGAGTAGCCACATTGGTGAACCTCGTTAAATCTTGTGTTGTGTGATGCTCTTTTGTTATACTTGTTGTATCTAGTAATAAGTGTTAATTGCTACAGTATTAAGAACTGTAAAGTTAAGTTTAAAGAGCTACACTGATTCACCCCCCCTCTTAGTGTCATTGTAAGACTAACACGTAGGTGTATGTTGATCACCAAGAGACATAAAACATTTCATGGATCTTGAGGTAGTTACTGGTGATGATTGCAAATGCATGTTAGAATCGGTAGATGCTTTTTTTTATGAGTTAAATTTCATCAAAAGTAGGTTTTTAAAGGGACTCCAAAAACTTATTACAACAGACCATACAAAGGCCAAATGAAGGACCAAAGGAAAGGCCAAAGGATAGGCCTAAGGATAGGTCAAAGGATAGGCCAAAGGAAATGTCAAAGAAAAATTACATTAAAAACCCACCCGAGGTAGGGATATAGATAAACCTGCCCATGTGGGAATCAACTAGGAAAATTAAAAAAACCCACCCAAAGTGGGAAAATTGAAAAATAGCCCTAAGCAAGGAATTTGAAATTTCCTACCCAAGCAGGAATAATACAATTTGGAAAGTCTCGCTCAGGGAAAAACCAAAAATGGGTATCCCACCAAGGAAAAATCGGAGACCAAAATCGCCAAACAAAAAATCATCCCCAAGATGGCTGGAGGAGTAGAGGAATTGCCAAGAAGGATCATCCCGCCCGAGGATGAACATAGGGATGCAGAAAAAAGGACCAAAAAAACATCCTGCATAAGGCCTGGAAGATAGAACTGAAGAACACAAGCTTATACTGAGAGGGGGGGGTGAATAGTATAAGACCGCTTTTTAATTTTTTTCTTTTACTTTAGAAAGAAATGCAATGACCCAATAGAAAAATAAAAGTAGTAATCAAACCAATGTACAAGTCATCACACAATTGAGACACCAATATAACGTGGTTCACCCAAGGTGGGCTACTCCATAGAGAAAATATTTCACTAAATTTTCTCAATCAAATCCTTTGGGAATCCTTCCCAATTACAATGTTTATGGACTTCCTGTCCAAAGGAGAATCCTTTCCCTAATCAAATATTTATGAGCCTCCTGTCCAAAGGATATGTCCTATCCCCCAAGAAGTATTTATGAGCCTCCTATCGAAAGGAGTTGTCCTATCCCCCAAAGCTTTGGAAATGATACTTGAGAAGATCACTGCCTCTTCTGCCGCTAGCAGGTGGAACTCCTTTCCACAGAATACATCTTGTCCTCCTTGCTTTGGCTCTAGAGACTTCTATCCTCATTGATAACCTCCACAACTGCTCATCAAAACCTGTACTAAACATAGTCAGTCGGTCCAGCACAAGTCCTCTCAAACTTGGTCATAAATTTGCACCAAACTCAGTCCTCTGGTCTAGCACAAATCTGCTCTCAAATCTCTGTCAGATCTATCCCAATATTAAGCCAAAATCTTGAACAAATCAATCACAACTGGTCACAAGTCTTCACCAAGACTTCATCAAATTTGTCCACAAGTTCTTCAACAAGAACCTATCCAAATCAGTCCACAAGGTCTCCACAAGAACCTGTCCAAATCAGTCCACAAGTTCTCGACAAGAAAATGACCAAATCAGTCCTAGCAAGCTCACCAAGAACTTGCCCAAATTAGCTCAAGCAAGTTTACCAAGAGACTTGCCCAATGTGAACACCAAAAGAGAATTGTTAGAGACCCAATGTGTTTCATCCAATCATATCAAATCAATATCATAGAAGCATAAAGAGAATTGTTAGATATTCAATATGTTCTATCCTTCAAATTTTAATCTCAACTCAAATCAATCTCATAGAAGCATAAAGAGAATTGTTAGAGACTCAATATGTTCTATCCTTCAACTCTCAATCTCAACTCAAATAAATCTCATAGAAGCATAAAGATAATTGTTAGAGACTCAATATGTTCTATCCTTCAACTTTCAATCTCAACTCAAATCAATCTCATAGGAGCATAAAGAGAATTGTTAGAGACTCAATATGTTCTATCCTTCAACTCAAAAATAAACTCTTTCTCAAATCAGAATAAAGATAGAAGTAGTATACTTTCACAAGATCTTGAACCACAACCCAACAATTTTCAATAATGCAATATCAAGGAATCAACTCCTCCAACATAGAACCATAACTTGCTATCAAACCCTAGCCAAGTTAGTTTTCAAGAACTCAAAGTAATATCTCTCTAAGCATCAAAAAGTGGTTCAAGATATTTCCAACTTCTCTCAAATGGCAATGCTCAACTTAACCACACAAAAAAGTTTATCAAGCAAAGTACAACTTGATAAAATCAAATCTCAAAGGAGCAAGCCCAACTCATGTATCAAGTAAAGCATAACTTGATCAACTCAATCTCAATGGAAGCAATCTCAAAACCAAAATCTCAAAAACCAAACAACTCAATTAGGGTTTCAAAAAATTATAGCAATGGCATAAGCTTCTCACTCAAAAACCCTAAAGCAAACTTCAAATGCTTCCACTCTCATAAACCATAATTATGCAATAACTCATAAAATCATCATGATATCATAATGCATAATCAATACTTCCACTTTCAGAAAATAAGATCCACTCCAAATAAGGAAACTTAATTTAATCATTTTCAATCCAAAATTATTTTCAAAAAACCATCAATCAATAATAACCATGGAAGAATGTGCCCATACCTTTACTTTGATGAAGAAGGAGAACTCAAAATCTGTCACAACACTAACTCTCAATTTGCCATAAATTAGAGTTAGCAACAATGGAATAATACACAATGATAAGAGTCCTAATAACACCTTATCACTCCAACTCATCAATAATAAAAACTCACAAATATATATATCAACAATATTCCTTTACACCTTATAACTCCTACTTAATATATCACAAAATAACTTCAACCTCAAAAAATAATTACAAGAGAATATCCACTCAATAACTCCAAAGGCTCTCTAACCCCAATATGACATTAAGCACAATTATTCCTTAAACCCTTATAACTCATAAAATACATTTACTTCTAAATGCATTTGCCACATAAACATTAAGTATCAATAATAACAATGTCAAAGCAATATTTCTATTTAAACTTATACCTCCATCCAATTACAAATAATAATTTCCAAGTCAAATCAAATATTCCACATTATCAACAAAAGATCTACCTTGGCCAAAAATCAATTCTCCAACCTTAGGAGAAGTGTGGAGACACCAACATAAGCACCAAAGTGCTTCCTCCTCCAAACTCGTGGTCCAAAGAAATTGTCGTACCATGTGCACAATAATCGTGACCAATAAAAAATTGAAACACGCCTGTCGCGAATCAAACTCGGCACCTCTGCTTAGCGAGTGCCTTTGCTCCACTGCCTTCGTTGTTGGAGCACAAGTTCCCAATGAAACTCTCAAGCGCTACTCGTCGTTTTGCCTTCACTTTGCTCACAAAACACAACCAGAATTTCCTTCCTCACAGGTGCATGAAATCCGAATTTAACACAGACCAGATTTGTCTTCCTCACTACGCATGAAATTGGAATTTAACATAGACCAGATTTGTCTTCCTCACTGGCGCATGAAATCAAAAATTAACACAGACCAGATTTGTCTTCATCACTGGAACACGAAATCAAAAATTAACACGAAGCAAAATGAGACTCGAAAATCACAGCGTAATCTGAAATCGAAGGTCACAGAGCAATACGAATTTGAAGGTAATCGCGCAAATCGAAGGTGCTTAAAACCTTAGGAAATAATGACCTTTAATAGTCTTTTGCATCCCATGTAAGTTGATTTTGGCATTGTAAGTCTTCCACATGAGCATCGCTAAGGGTTTAGAAACCCTTTCAATAATAATTATTAAATTAATAATTATTATTTTATTAATAACTTAAAACCTTTTCAAAGGTTTGAGTTAATTTATTTATTAATAATCCAAATGGACTTTTAAGGTTTTTTTTCAAGGAGCAAAAACCTTTTCATTAAGACAATATGGTTTTAACAAAAACCCTTAATGAGTCCAGATGGTTTTTAGAAAAACCTTTAACCTTGTCACCATGGTTTTAATTAAAAACCCATAAACAAACATCATGGAACTTTCAAGATATTTTTGTCACCAAACTCTTTTTGACATCAGCACAAATTCCTTTTGACATCAACACAAACTCCTTTTGACATCAGCACAAATTCCTTTTGACATCAACACAAACTCCTTTTGACATCAATGACAACTCACAAACATGAAGCTAGGCAACATACCAAAAATTTCCAACAAGAGCAACAAATCTAAGGATTTCTACAAGCCACAAAATCCCCTTGCACATAAGGTAGATTTGTGAGGAAACCATAAGAACTAGAGGAAGTAGCTGAAGCAGAACCGTAGGCTACAAGAAGGAGGGCAGGAGGGCCCTAGAGAACCCAAATAGAAGGAGCCACAAGGTAAATAGTTGTAAGAAATATGCATAGGTCATCCTCAATACCAAAATATGTAGCATAAAACCCTATACAACCTTCAATTCTACCATTGAACAACTTTTAGGAACTAGAAAAGGAAAACCAGCAGGATATCAACAATAAGCAAAACAGAGACCCCCACCAAGCCAAGAAAGATATGTTGAGAGACCACTAGGTAGACCAAATCTAGGATCCTGAAGAGCATATCCATAGAAGAGAAGCACGAGGTCCCCCTAGACCAAAAATATGCTATGAAACTATGCTCAAGAAGCACAAAGACAAAGTCAAACCCTTCTTCCAAAGCCACAACACTCCACATCCGAAGAACCTCTGAAAACCATCTCCAAGTAGAGAACTTGCAACAAAAATAAGACAAATCTAAGAGTGCCAGGGAAAAGATATCCCTAAAGCAACCCAAAAAACCTAGGGAAGATCCCAGGGATATCCTAGAACCAAGGCACAAAAAGAAACCCTCAATCAAACTAGGAAAAGGGCAGACAAATGGAAAAGTGACCTCCCACCCCATGGAGATCGTCTACAATAATAGCCAGCCAAGAAAGAAATGCCAGGGAAGTGCCAAAGAACTGGGATAGAACCAGGGGAAGGGAAAGTAGGAAAGTGGATATATGCTTCTTGAATCCTAAATGCGGTATCCCTTTTACTAGAAGGTTGAGCTATTTTTTTTGCTTTCAAACTAAAACTAGAAAATAACAAGATTGATTGGAAAGAAAGAAAACATAGATTATTCCAAAAAATAATTTTACCTGTATTTCATCCTTCGTCATACCAATACCCATATGCAATTTGAGGAGGGTTATTTTGAAGATTGAAATATGCTTCATTAAAAAGAGAAAGAACAAAGTTGTTTGTTACTGCATAAGAAGATTATATTTTTTGGGCGTTCAGAAGATCCTTTTGAATGTTGTTCGAAATGTGTGTGCACCAATCAAATATACTGCCAGCAATACATCGAACCAAACAAGACAATGCCCAAAATGGCATTTTCTATAGGTCGCCCCTGCAAAATAAGTCTAGCCTGGAAAATGCAAGCATGAAGAAAATTTGTCTCCAACGTTGGAAATGTTTAAACCCCTTTTCAACTTAGAAGAATTAACTAAAAAAAGAAAAACATTATTAGAAAACAAAAATTACAAAAGGGAGAACATTATTAGAAAATAAAAACTACAATACATCAAAAATACAAAAAAATAAAAACTAAATTTTAAAAATATACCTTTCAAATTGTCTGAATGGACACCGTATTTGGATGCTAGCAGTCATTTGTCTTCTTCAGTCAAGGCGTATTAGTTGTTCACTAGGTGACCATTTGTAAATGGCAACCCTGTTAGTCACTGCACATCTGAGGGTTTCACAAAAAAAATAATATCCTTGTTATCCACTTTGATGTGAACAATGGACTCGTCATGGTCGTAGCAACTAACTATCCTTTGCATCAGGGAGACGTCGATGTTGAACTGTGGCATCTTGATTACTCTTATGACTCCAGAGTTGTAAACCCATTACAAATATCGTCTAGGAGTGTCAAAAATATTCTTAATGTTGGGGCAAAAGTAGTTCTTGAATGATACTTTTGAAGGTAGAGGAGAGGAAGAGCTAGCCATTTTTGCACTAAAAATGATATGAAAAATACTCTAAAAATAGTCTGAATGTTCTTTGGAAATGTAATGAAAAACACTATGAAATTTGTCTGAAAATGATCTGAAACCGTTGTGGAAAACACTATTAAAATGCTCTAAAAATACCCTGAAAAAATCTTTGAAAATGCTCTAGAAAAGGTGAAAAATGATCCTGCATTTTTATTTATAGAAGTCTTAATGGCTGAAGTTTGTGGATGGATGACACGTGGCAGAGGAGAGGACACGTGGTAGTTTCTTATTAATAACCTTTGGTATTGCCATCTACCAGTTGTCATTTTCTAGTCACCATCTGCCAGTCACCTTCAGTCACTCACCTTTAGCCAATCACCATCTGCCAGTCACCTTCTACTAGTTGCCATCTGTTAGTCACCTTCAACCAGTTGCCATATACCAGTTGCCTTCTACCAGTCACCTTCTGATAGTCGCTATTTACCATTTGCCATCTGCCACTCGCCTTCTTCCACTCACCTTCTGCCACTCACCTTCTGTCACTTGCATTCTATCACTCGCCTTCTACCACTCGCCTTCTGCCACTCACCTTCTACCACTCACCTTCTACCAAATTTTGATAATTTCTCTACGAAATTTAAAAAAATTACCAAATTTTGATAATTTATCTGCAAACCTTGGAAAAATTTGCCACCTAGTTTAGACACGATTCACCTTGATTCACCATATTTTTATTATTACTTTCTTGGTATTACCCCTTATGCATAACCCTGATAGACAATGTTATTTCTAAAAATAAATTTGCATGGGATAAAGGAATGCCATTGAATTATTACTCAACATCCAAATTCTAAATAAGAAAAAATCCTTGCCAAAGGTTCCATGCTAAACTATATGAGATAGGCATAAGACATAAAGTGATGACTCAGTTAAGCCAACTACTGAGTGCCCTATTTTTCTATTGTTTATAGAATATAGACAAGGTGCCTAATAGGAGAAGAGAAGAACTATTTATAGCTAAATATCTTAGTCAAGCTAGACATCAAAAGTGGGCATTCTACAACCAAACACATTTGTTTAATTAGAAAAGCAACATCAAGGTTAGGGTGAGTAGAGTTATAGCTACATCAAAAGGAATAACTATCTTCAAGCCCAAAGTTGAGAAGATAAACCCATAATTAGCTAAGTAGTATATTGTGAGAACATCCATAGCAAAACTTAAGAGTTTAAAAATGAGTCTTTTTTGCTCAAGAAAGCAATGAGCACCCAAAATATTAAGGGATGTACAATGTCCAAGAAGACAATAACTAAAATCATAGCAAAATTAAAATAATAAAGGTGCTTTCTAGACAGTATTTGCAAAAGATACATAATGAACATATGCTCTCAGAATAATGTGTGTGGTGTTTAGTTATGGATGAACATAGGTCCACTCAAAGCAAAGGAGATCAAGGTGATTTATGAACAATCAAAGTTTTTTGAGATATTTTTGAAACATTTGAAGGAGAAACACAAAATATTTTCAATGAAAATTAAAAAAATTTGCTAGAGAAAATTATAAAGTGACATGTGGACAAAGTAAGGTTAAAAAATGTAGTTGTCCTACATTTTTAATGTGAAATCAATAGAATTTATTAAAATTATTGTACTTTCCTTTGTTTAAATTGCATGTGAAAAGGAAAGGTGTACATTATATTTTAAATACAAGGAATATTTTCTTGATGAGACACTATTTTCTTGTAATTTGAGGTATCAATTAAATCACAAGTATAGGAATATATATCTTGTTAGAGTAGGTTGTTTACCTTAGCTCATATTCACCTAGGTAATTTATTTCCTTTTTATTTAGTTATTCCATGTATTTTCCCCACCCACTTATGTGTGGATATTTCATTTATCTTATTTAGATATTATGAGATGTTACATATTTATTTCTTAGATATTATGGGGATATTTTTAGGTTTGACTATTCCTACGAGTTATGGGGATATTTTTAGGTACATTTGGAGGGTTGATATTCTTTCTCCCCATAGCGATTACGGATCTATGGACCATATCACTTATTCCTTTTGTACGGTGGATATTTATCCTTAGCTTGATCATACCGCTATGGTTGATCATCCTTGCCTATATAAACAAGGCACCTTCATTGTACTCATTGGAGAAGTTCATTATTCAGGTATAATATATGATATTATTGCTCATTGTTTTGCATATCCATTTGTAAGCTTATGTTATCAATTTGCTTTCAGATTCTTGTTTTGGTTGAATGTGATGGTCTGTTAACACTTGAGATTCTTGCATATTATAATGATTTGATTATAATTTATTTCATGTTATAAAAGCAATAGGTGTTGTAGTCATCCATTTGTAAGTGTTTTGCAGTTGTTTCTCTTATAGGTTCGAAGATTGGTGTGGAAGCTTCAGTTTTTGTGATTGGGTTCTTGGTGGAATTTTTTGGCTAGTTTGTATCTCTCCTTCCATTTTAAGATCATCACCAGCCTCCTGAACTCTCTTCTGCCCATACTGCAATAGCCTCATTCCCTTGGATCTGTCTTAAGCATTTTTTTTCTTGAGCATTTCCTTTTTTGGCAGGGTCACCAACCCAACCCATTTTTATATTTTGCATGTATCTCCTAATATAAATGGAATTTTTCCACAATAAAAATTTGAGGTCTGTATATGTATTCATATGATTTGTGCCCAAAATTGCAGCTCATTTGGATAAGTATTATTCAAGATATCTCGATTGTATGAAAACCTACCCTTTTTTAGTAATTTGCATATATCTTCATCAAAGCTTCGAATTTTTTGTATATTTTTTTATAGAATGTGTAAAATCAGATTATAGACCTTCCCATAAATTTTTAGAGCATTTGGAGTTGTATTCTAACTGTTATAGTGATTTTAATATTTTTAGTAAACTTGTTCTTTCAGGAGAAATATTGGGAGTTGCTTAGTGAAATTTTTTCCAAGCCTGTAAAATCATGTTTATGATATATCTCTAAAATTTTAGATTGTTTGGATCTGTATTTAGATATTTATAATGATTTTATGACTACACTCTCAATATTACATTGTGAAAAAGGTTTTTGCACTTGAACCGGTATATGGACTATTATTATAAAGTCCCATATTCCTTCATTTATTGTTTGTCCACTTAGTTTTGAACTTTGTGTTCAACTTACTTGGTGTTCAGTATTGGTGGAGCCTACACATTTTTGTGCTTGAGGAGTCCTTTGTCTTTGACTTCCCTTGCTTTGTTGTGGTGCATCCTCTTGTGCTAATCTTCCTCATTAAGACACTTAGTTTGAAGGAGAGGATTATTTTGGGAATTCCTTTGGAGATTTTTTCAAAGTTCAGAAGCTTAATTTGTGAATTTATGTGATTTTGTGGTATTTTGCACCACCTTGTGACATCACACTAGACCTCCCACATTATAATGGCATTTGATTTGGGGGGGGGGCTCTTCTACTTTTGAGGACATATTGGAAAATTCTTTTTTTAAACTTAGCATAGAGGCAAATGCTGAAAATTTTGAAGCATGGTTTAAGGTACTTTGTTTATTATGTCAAAGTAAATGTGTGCATCCTTTGTTTATAACTCCAAAACCCAAACCAATGGTGAAGGATAAGGAGTATAAGACATGGATCATGAACAATTTAAGGATCTCTAGCATACTTTATTATTTAGTTTGTGGGTAGCTTCAAAATTTTATTGGAGTTCACAAGAAAACACCTCACCTTTCTTATCATATGTTGAAAATAAATTTTTTGCCCAAAGCACCTTCTCTTACAATTTCTTGCATGGAGGACATCATTTGTGACATTGCATCTTTGTTTTTGGAGTCACTATCTCATGATGTTTTGGATGATAAGGTTGATGCTACAGTACTTGCTTCAGATATTTTACATGATATATCTCCACACTTATTTTCGGTGGATGATCATGTTGATATTGTAGCATATACAACAGAGATTTCATGGCATGTTACATCCTTACATACAGATGACTTCTTGGATGGTGTTACCTCTCTCTTCATTGAGAGTCACACATGTGATTTTCTTGACATGTATGAGGAGCTCACTCATTTATTTGATGATGATGATGTATACATTGTATCTCCTCAATGTACTTCTTCCTTTGTGGACCCTTTTTTGGTGTGCTCTTCTTTAAGTGAGCCACCTTGTCCACCATTTCCTTCTCTTGTTTATTTCATATTGGATAGTGTACTCCTACAGGAGTTGGCTACAAATATTTTATCTTTAGTTGGACTCTCACTTGAAGATTCTGAAGACCATGTTGATTCTTTTGAGGCTTTTAAGCCTCCACTTATTTTGTCTTTAGTTGGACTCTCACTTGGAGATCTTGAAGACCATATTGATTATTTTGAGGATTCTAAGCCTCCACTTCTTTCTCTTGTTTCTTCCATGGGCTCAGCATCACTTATGTAGCAGGACATTGGTGATTCTTCCTTGATGGATGCTCTTCACACATCTCTTCCACTTTTACACACTCATGGTTTTGTGCACATTGATCTTTTGGATGTTGATTGGGACTGTATGGTGATGGTTTGGGCTTCTACATTCTTGGAGATTCATTTCATAATTCATTGGTGACATCTTCTTCACTTCAGCTTAGTTTGAAAGATTATATATCATCATTCTACATTTTTTTCTCATCTTCTCACACTCATTTGGAGTGGGAAGACATTCGACGGATGCTTCATGGCTACTTTCTTCCTCCTGGGAGACACATTGTTCATCACAGAGACATCCACTTCTTCATAGGACTTCTTCATGGAGCTCATCGTCTTGGGGGGGTGTTGGGAGCACACCTTAGCTCCATTCTTACTTCTTCCCTCTTTCTAGTAGGATGGTTTTTTTTCCTACTTCTAGTTCGAGAGCTTCTGGATACACATTGTACATGAGGACCTTGTTTTCCTAATTTTGGTTCAAGATCTTTTGGATACACATTGTACACGTGTATCTAATCATGCCTTGTTGTCGAGACTCATACTATGGATGTGTCACTTTATTTTTTGGCACCTAACTTCACTTGAGGGGGGTGTTAGAGTAGGTTGTTTACCTTAGCTCATGTTCACCTAGGCAATTTATTTACTTTTTATTTAATTATTCCATGTATTTTCCCCACCCACTTATGTGTAGATATTTCATTTATATTATTTAGATATTATGAGATGTTGCATATTTATGTCTTAGATATTATGGGGATATTTTTAGGTTTGACTATTCCTAGGCGTTATGGAAATATTTTTAGGTATATTTGGAGGGTTGAGATTCTTTCTCCCCATAGTGGTTACAAATCTATGGACCATATCACTTATTCCTTTTGTACGGTGGATATTTATCCTTAGCTTGATCCTACCACTATGGTTGATCATCCTTACCTATATAAGCAAGGCACCTTCATTGTACTCATTGAGAAGTTCATTATTCAGGTATAATATATGATATTATTGCTCATTGTTTTGCATATCCATTTGTAAGCTTATGTTATCAATTTGCTTTTAGATTCTTGTTTTGGTTGAATGTGGTGGTCTGTTAACACTTGAGATCCTTGCAGCTTGGAATGATCCGATTATCATTCCTTTCATATACTCATTGGAAAGCATTTTTTGAGGTCGATTGAGTGAAATAAAAAAATACAAAATTTTGATATGGATAATTATGCACCAAAGTTCTTATTGCTTGATTCCAAACTATTAAGGGGAATAATCATGCTACCTAGAAGACCAAACTTAGAACACAACTCAATTTTGAAGAAGTATGGTAAGTTGTAGATAAAACCAATATATGTCCTACTACAAAAGGTAAAGATTAGATAAATTTCAACAAGGCAAACAAAAAGGTAAGGTTGATCATAATTTAGAGTAGCCGATGAAGTACAAGCATATATTAAAGATTCAACCATGGACAAAGATGCATGGGAGAAGCTATTAACAATATTTGAAGCAAAGAATCAAAATTAAATTCTATTTCTCTAGAATTAGCTCCATTGCTTGAAGATGAATAGTGGAGAGAAACTCAAATCTTTCATGAGGAGAAGTATTGAATTATGAGCGCTACTACAAGCATTGGGAGAAAAGATATTTGATAAAATACTAGTTCCAATTATTCTAAGATCTCTCCCTTCTTACTACAATGTAATTATAACAACATTAAATATAATTGAGCAAAAACCAAGATTTGAAAAGTTGATGAACCTACTTCAAAACGTAGAGACCTCACATTCAAGACGAGAAGATGTACTTCTATAAAAAGTGGCATAAGACCTCATCAGTGCTTCCAACAAAGAATAACTCTCAAGGATATCAAAATCAAAGAAATTATTCTCAAAGATATCAACAATAAAGAAATAATTTTTACACACAAAAAATATGTGAACTGATGAGCACCAAAAATGCTCATATTTTTGTATGGATTCATAACATGTTGTGCGACATTATTTTGATAGAATGTACTTTTTATGAAGGTTTTATATATATTCAATAGGAAATTGTGTATATTCTCTAATATGCATTTTAAGTGTGATTTGTGTGTAGATTCGATGATTTTACTACTTTTTTGCATATTTACGTCAAGGTCCCATTTGGACCTGGCACTTCATGTTTTATGGTGGAGAACTAAAGACAAAGATGACCACAACAAGGAGTTACGTATGCTAAGTTAGGTGCCTAACTTTTGGCTAAAGGATAGAAGGTGCCTAACTCCTATCTTTCGAAAGAGCGATGCCTGACTCCCGACTTCGGGGTCAATAGCGTCTGACTTCTAGCGACAGGTCGGGCGGTGCCTGACTCCCGACTTCGGGGTCAATTGTGCCCAACTTCCAATGATAGGCTAGATGGTGCCTGACTCCCATTGAAGCAGAGTACAATAAGGACCCTATTTTTAGATGAAATAGTGTAGCGGTTTCTAGTGATAGATGCGGATGAAGGACAACGTAATGAACCAAAAAATTATCCATTTCTCATCAATGGCTAAGCAAACACGCAAATCAGAAAAATACTGTACGAAACTATTGATATCGATTGAGGTGTAATTTTAGACATATTCTGTTCGGATAAATAGAACACGCCTAATTTATCCTACGAAGGATAAATTTAGCATGTGTTCGTTGTCTATGATTATTTTTTGCATATTTGTTATAACTACAAGTCTGAAATAGACTTGCCTAAATTTTTAATAGGGGATGGTTGTACACTATATAAATACACAGGCCACCCCTAAGAAAAGGATCCCGGACATTTTTTGTAAATCATTTCTGAAGCTGCAAATAAAATTCATTCGAGTGTTCATATTTATATTTCTAAGCGTCCGGTGTGCATGAATTGATCTAGGCAGAGTCTACTGGAGCTTGGGCCCACTCTCAATAGTATTCCTCCCCTTTTCCTATTTTTTTGTAATTAATTTATTCACTATTTGTTTTCCTATTTTCTTTCTTTTCTATAATTTATTTGATTACTGTAATTTCCCTATTTTTTTGTATTTTCTAGCAAGTGTGTGTTTTTACTTTCTATAGTTTATTTTCAGTCATGTGTTTGATAATGTAGGCTAGATTAATGGTTTGGACAAGAAATAGAACTACACCATAAACCACCCCCCAAACCTTAGGATATAGTGGACTCATCTCGTTGGTTTTATAGGCATAAACTGTGCATGGTACTTCACAAGTTTATGAGCTTTCCCAGGTTTGATAATTTAAATGGAGGCAATAAATTAGTTGTAGTTGTAACCAATATTTTTCCCAATATTTTGGCATCATTTTTGAGGAAGTACCAACTGTAATACCCTATTCTGTAGCAAGTGTATCTAAAAATTTTAGGTTAACTTATCTACAAAATTTTTCCACCTAATCTTGTATGAGTCCACCACGAATCAGAGGACCGGATGGTCATTTTCTCAAGAGTAAAAACATTGTTTCATAGGAAGCCCCTGAATCAACTGTACCAAATTCTAAAGTTGAAATTTCATCACCCCCATCACCTCCACCAATGCATTGGAGTCTACATCCAATTTTTGCACAAAGTTCTTCTTTACCAAAATAACCAAATCTTGATGAAGAATTAATGGTAGATAATAGAAACTTTAGAAGAATCCAATCTGAGGAGGATTTGTTGTACAACCAATGTTGGAAAGTAGTAGAGGATGGAACTATATCAGTAGCTGACTTAGATATTCTTGTGCAGAATACTCAAAATGATAGAAGAGCCTTAGAGACTGCTTTAAGGGAAGCAGGTGTAGAGACCCCATTTCTTGAAAATATGGCTAAAACTGAAGAGACATCCACCAGTTTTAACTTTCCAATAGAAGAGGCAATAGGAGACACAAAAATGAAACACATCTCTCCTACCCACCTTCCTATTTTTAGAGGATTTTAGATTGAAGATCCTGACTTGTTCCTTTTTAAGTATGATGTTCTATGCAGGTCAGTAGATTACAAGATTGATGCCCAAAAACTGAAATTGTTTCCCTCAACTTTAGATGATTCAGCCTTGCATTGGTTCATTAGTTTAGGAAATAAATATATTACTACCTGGGAAGATATGAAAAGACTCTTCCTAGAACAATACCAAAACTTTGGTAGGGCACAAGATTCTAGAGAGGAAATATTTGATATGACTCAAAAGGAAGATGAATCATTGGAAGAATATTGGGATAGATTTAGCTTTAACCTACAAAGATCTCCCCATGCAAAACTGAGTGATAGGTCCTTAAGAAGTGTCTTCTTAAAAGGACTCACCAATGAGTCTCTTGAAGCACTAAACATGATATCTAGAGGAGATGTTTACCAACATCAAATGTCAGATATCCAATGTTTATGTCAGAATTATTCATGAAGGAAAGGTAAACCAACCTCTCAAAGTATCAAACCAACAACCACAATCACCAAAACTGAAATAGGTAACATGCTAGAAGACCTAAAGAGTGAGATGTTGTCATCTCTTGCACTTCATATGGATACTCTTCTACTTCAAAAAAGAAGCAGGAGAATGAGGTAACATTAGCCTATTTCTATCCCAAATGTAGAGGGAAGCACCCCAAAAATGCATGTCCAAAAAATAAGATTAGAGTATGTGTTGTTTGTCAGAAATACCATAAGATAAAGTTGTGCCCACAATTTCCAAAATCTAGAGAAGATCCTAAAGTAATGGAAGCATATTTCATGGGAAATAGGAGAAACTAGCAATAGTCTCCTATGGGAAACAACATGCCAACTGGAATGCCACCCTATGGGGGAGGTAATTACATGAATCAAGGTCAAGTTCAGCCACCCAATATGGGTTGGTGGGGACAACCACCTTGGACAAACACCCCCCAAGGAACCACTCCTTATAATCCATACCCATGGATGCCATATCAACAGCTTGGACCTCAGTGGAGAAACTATAATGCATGGAATTCAACTCCATAGAATGCAACACAAGTCCCACTGCAATAGAGTTTTCCAGCTCCCCCTACTTTGAGACCTACTCAACTTCCTACACAACCCACATCAAATCCCAACAACAATAAATCAAATCAGCCAACATACCAAGTGGAAAATGAGATGTTTCCAATGTATAATATTAGAGTAGGTTGTAATCTTGTACAGTTAAGATCAGGAAGACAAGTAGGAGTAGAAATAGCTCCTTTGGTAGAAGAGGAGGAAAATGTAGAAGTAGAAAATGAGGAATCACCTCTTGTAGATGAAGTAGAGGAAGAACCAATTACTGAAAATGATAGAGAAGAGGTTCCACCTTTTCCTAAAAGGTTACAGGAACCAAGAAAGCCAGTACAACTAGAGTTTGACATTTTATCCAGTCTGAAAAATTTAACAGTCACAATTCCTCTTTTCCAGGCTATAAGAGATGTTCCAATTTACACAAAAGCCATACGGGAATTATGTCTAAGAAAACCAGGTTGAAAGCCAACAAAATCAATTAATGTGGTGGGTCAGCTAGCTGATCTCATGCTAGGAAACACCTACCACCAGAAATATTCTAACCTAGGAAGCCCTATTTTAACTATCAAAATCGAAGGCTATCCATTACCCAACACACTAGTAGATCTAGGGGTAGCCATTAATGTCATGCCCAAGGATACTATGCTGAAACTTAAACTCACAAATTTGAAGCCAACTAAAACTATTCTTCAATTGGATGATAAATCTACAGTGCTCCCTGAAGGAATGTTGGAGGACATTATAGTTATAGTAGATGCATGGGAATATCCAATAGATTTCTTGGTGTTGCAATCAAAGTTTGGATTGGGTGGTTATCCACTCATCTTAGGTAGACCCTAGCTGGCAATAGTTGATGCCTACATAAGCTGCAAGAATGGAAAAATGACCATTTCTAATGGCCAAAATGTTAAAAATCTGATTATTCATCCACCTGCACAATCCGTTGACTTGTTTGGAGAACCCGACTATGAAAATCAGAATACTGGTGATTTATCAATGATTCAACCCATAATGGCATTGGATGAGCTTGAGGATGAAAATTATGAGGAGAGAGTTATAACAAACTTTTTCCAAGGAGAATCCTCTTGCCCTCCTCTAGAATCACCACTTTTTGGAAGTAAATATCATCACATTAAACAAATTGAGGTTGCACCTGGGAGGATATTGAATGTAAATAATGAGTTGACACTCGTTCAATAGGACACCCTAAAAGAGATATTGGTCAAACACCAAAATGCTTTTGCTTGGGATTATTCAGACATGAGGGGAATTGCTCCTGAAGTCTGTACTCATCGCATATATCTGGAAGAACAAGTAAGATTGGTAAGACAACCACAACGTCGGATGAATCCAACCATGAAAGAAATTGTTAAAACTGAATTACAAAAACTCCTGATAGTTGGATTTATCTACCCTATATCTGATAGTGAGTGGGTATCACCTTTGGTGGTGGTGCCCAAGAAAAATGGAAAGTGGTGTATCTGTGTTGATTATAGAATTCTCAATAAGGAAACAAAGAAAGACCACTTCCCCTTACCTTTTATGGATCAGGTCCTCGACACCTTAGCAGGAAGAAAGTACTTTTCTTTCTTGGATGGGTTTAGTGGATACAATCAGATACAAATTGGGGAAGGGGATCAGGATAAAACAATGTTCACTTATCCATGGGGAACCTTCGCTTACCGAGTCTTACCCTTTGGTTTGTGTAATGCACCTGCCACTTTTCAAAGGGTAGTATTGAGTATCTTCTCTGATATGATTGGAGAAACTATGGAAGTATACATGGATGACTTCATAGTTTATGGTGAGACTTTTGAGGAAGCCACAACAAATTTGGAAAGAGTGCTTCAACGGTGTGAGGAAACTAATCTATCCCTGAGTCATGAAAAATATTTTATGTTAATGCAGGAGGGGATAGTATTAGGACATCATATTTCTGGAGATGGGATAAAGGTAGATAAAAATAAAATTGAGGTAATAAAAAATCTGCCCACTCCTAAAACTCAGAAAGATGTCTGAAGTTTCCTTGGCTCTATTGGATACTATAGAAGGTTTATATTAGATTTCAGCAAAATTGCTAAACCCTTGACCACATTGTTGTCAAAATATGTAGAGTTTGTTTGGATAGATGAACGTGAATAGGCATTTCAAACTTTGAAAGAGAGACTGACCACTGCTCCAGTATTGAGAGGTCCAAATTGGACCATTCCCTTTCACATATATGCGGATGCATCCAATAATGCGATAGGGGCAGTACTGGGACAGAAATATGGTGAAGAATTTTATGCCATTTATTATGTTAGTAAACATCTTACAGGTGCTGAGTTTAATTACACTATCACAGAGAAAGAATTTCTTGCAGTCATTCATGCTATTAACAAATTTCACCATTATATTATAGGTTACAAGGTCTTTGTGCATACTGATCATTCAACCATCAGATACCTGATGAATAAACCTGCAATTAGTGGTAGAATTATTAGATGGATTTTACTTTTGCAAGAATTTGATATTACAATTGTTGATAAACTAGGTAAAGATAATGTGGTTGCATAGATTTTCTTTCCAGGTTGACACCTCTAGATCATACAACCATAGAAGATCAATTTCTAGATGAGCATCTCTTTGCTCTTGATGAACAAATATCATGGTATGCAGATATGGCTAATTACTTAGCCATGGGTAAAGTATCCCCTACACTCTCACCGCATGAAAAATAGACATTAATAGAGAAGAGTGTGGCCTTTTCATGGATTGATGGTCGCCTGTTTAAAATCGGGCCTGATCAAATCATGAGAAGGTGTGTTGCTAAAAATGACATTGCAGAAATTCTTAAAGCTTGCCATGATGAACCCTATGGTGGCCATTTTGTAGGTAAAAGGACTGTGTTTAAAGTATTGTAGGCTAGATATTTTTGGCCTTCATTATTTAAGGATGCAACCAAATATGTAAGTCAATGTGACCAGTGCCAGAGGATGGGCAGACCAACTCTTCGAGATGAAATGCCACTCCAACCACATGTGCACATTGAGCCATTTGACAAATGGGGAATGGATTTTGTAGGGCCCATTAATCCACAATCAGCAGGTAAGAGATATATTTTAGTTTGTACTGACTATGTGACTAAATGGGTTGAAGTGCAAGCATTACGTGATTCCAAGGAAAGGACTGTAGCAGATTTCCTATTTGCATTCATCTTCATGTGATTTGGCATTCCAAGAGAAATCACTACTGATCAGGGACCCCAATTCACTTTGAATCTGATCTAGGAAATAATGCAATAGTACAAAATCAGGCACAATAAGACCACTCCTTACCATCCACAAGAAAATGGGCAAGTAGAAGTCACTAACCGTGAATTGGAAAACATTCTCACAAAAATGGTGCAACAACACAGGAAATACTGGGCTATGAGATTACCAAAAGCAATCTAGGCTTACAAACCACCTGGAAAACTACCACTAGTTTTACACCATTCCAGTTGGTATATGGGAAAAATGCTATGATGCCTATAGAATTTGAAATCAGAACTCTTAGAACCGTAACAAAACTGAATTTGAATCTAGATGAAGCACAAAAAGAATAGATTCAGCAGCTTAACTAGCTGGATGAATACCGATGTGATGCTTTGCATCGAATAGAAGTCATTCAGAAATAGAGAACCTGATGGCATGATCATCACATCCGGCCAAAATAGTTCAAGGTGGGAGAATGGTCATTGTTGTATGATTCCCGATTCCAGGAGAGAAAGGGAAAACTCATGCAGCACTAGATGGGGCCATATGAGGTGATTGAACTAATCAACAATGGTATTGTGCATGTCAGAACTATTGATAGAAGCAACACTATATTGACAGTCAATGGTCACCGATTACGGCCATATCACGCGCCTGAGAATTACGTGATTGAGTCCCGAATAGGCATGGGGAGACCCCACTTAATTGAAATTTTAAAAATTTTAGTAATATGTGGACACATGTTTGTCCACATGAACCAAAAATAATTTATTCTTTTTAAGTCCCACATTTTCTTTCTTTAGTTGTGTTTTTGTTTTGCAGGAACGATACCTTGAATGCAATCTATAGGTAACCTGAGAAACCTTGTTGAGCAAAGTGCAGCGACAGTATTGTCATTGTTGTCAACACAGTCAGATAGATCGATTGATGCAGTGGACATGAGTTCAGATGTTATTCAGAGTATGTAAAGTGATGTTAAATGCTTATGAGGATGTTTTTGATGTTTGGGTGAAGTTGTTACAGGTTGTTTGAGCAAATTTGCAAAAGTTGAAAAAATCGTCAGAAAGTTGTCAAAGCAGCAAAATAGTCAGAAAGTTGCAAAAGCCGCCATGGGCACAGTTGGACAGGATGGATCAGTTTAGAACATGCCAATATGTCATGAAATATTTCAGAACAGCATTGGAGATGTCAGCACAGTGTTTGGAGTGATCGGTGTTGTTTTCGGTATCTTGGCGGATGATTTGGCAAGTGGTTGTACAAGCTGAAAAAGTGCAAGTTTTGTCAGAAGCACTGCGAACAAACCATAAGGATTTATGTAGCAAAATTTGAACTAGAGGTGGTCATTATCTTCAAAAACATGTGTTCCAAATTTCAATGAAAACGGAGAAACGAGGTGAATTTTACAAGCGTTGCAAGACTATCACAAAAATGCTCTTTTTTGAAAAAGTGTGTCAGTAGCATTTTTTGTGGAAGTGGTACAAGCGAACCGTAAGGATTTAGGCAGTGAGTTTTGGTTTGGACATATTCAGTGTTGCAAATATTCTATGTTTCAAATTTTAGAGAAAATTGAGTTACGAGGTGAGAGTTATGATTTTTGCAAAAATGTTACAGGTCTCTTTTATGTCAATTTGTGCCACTTGGGCAAAATCCTTTAGTTGGTCGTTTCGACCTTGAAGAGTCGCCAGAGTTTTAGTTTCAGTGTTGTTACACCTTCAAGGAATCAAATAGATCATATTTTGTTTTTTTTTTGAGTTGTCATGTGGCTCCGAAGTATGAGAACGAGTAAGGTGTCAATTCTTTGCATGTGACGTGTTTGACGAAATGCCTTCTCAATATAAAAAAAGGGAGTTATATTATTTTAAGCAGTTTCATTAAATAAAGATCTTTGGAGAAAGTGAAAAGTGAAAAGGAATGCAAGTGTATGCATTTAAGTTAGAATTATTTTATTGAAGAGTGTGATTTTATTTTGTGCGGAGAGAAGAGTGTGTGGAGAAAAATAAAGAGTGAAAATCCGTGTTTTTGGGAAAAAGGTGAAAAATGTCACTTTAGTATTTTGGGCATAAATTTCTTATACGATATCATTTTTGGCTGAAATTTTGAGAGGAGGTCATAGAAAGATTTCTGCACAATACCTAGAAATATTTTAGCAATTGACATAACGAGCTAAGAGAACGGTCAATTTTTCTATGAGAAGAGAAGATTCATATATGTCATTTTATTATCAATATCAAAATCAAGTGGGTGTTTGGTAGAGGGGTTGGTGCTCCTTTCTGTTGGTGCAGATAAATCAGGGGTTGGTGCTCCTTTCTATTGGTGCAGATAAATTAGGGGTTGGTACTCCTTTCTGTTGGTGTAGATAAATCAGGGGTTGGTGCTCCTTCTAGTGGGTGCTAGTAAATTGATTGTAAAGTTGGTGCTTTGCAAAGGTTGGATTTGGATGGGAGTCCAAACAGTAATTTTGAGGATGTAGCAAAATCGATGAACCTCGATACATCTTGTGTTGTGTGATGTTCTCTTGTTATACTTGCTTTATTTGGTTTCAAGTTTTCATTGTTTCGACTTTAAGAGTTGAAGATTTAAGTTTTAAAAGAGCTACACTGATTCACCCCCCTCTCAGTGTCATTGTGAGACTAACAATTGGTATCAAAGCGAGGTTCTCGAACAAGCTTAACCGGCTAGGGTGATCTTGGAAGTGACACAATGGTAGGTGGTGAAGGCTTCTCATCAAACAAAGCACCATTGTTTGATGAAACTAATTACGCATTTTGGAGACTCAGGATGCAGACATATCTTTGTGCTTTGGGATATGACATTTGGGATTTAGTAGATAGTGGATACACAATACCCACCACTTCTCCAACCGATGATGCGGTAAAAAATTGTTTGAGAATGACTCAAAAGCAAAGAAAGCTATCATGTGCGGATTAATGGACAGTGAACTGGTAAAGATTATGAGTTGTAAAATGGCAAAAGAAATATGGGACAAACTAAGGAGCATTCATGAAGGAGACGGTAAGATCAAGGAAGCCAAGTTACAAACACATCGAGCTCAGTTCAAAGTATTAAAGATGAATGATGATGAGAACATAGAGACATATATGCTGAGATTTAATGAAGTCATTAATACAATTAGAGGACTCGACGAGGAAATAAAATATTCTGTCACTATGAAAAAGGTATTAAGATCTCTTCCCCAAATATTTGATTCTAAAGTTTCAGCTATAGAAGAAGCTAAAGATCTAAATTATTTTAGTATAGATGAGATGCATGGTTCTTTGATTGCATATGAGATGAGAATAGGAAAATCTAAACCCACAAACGGAGAAACTACTTTTAAAGCCCATAAAAATATGAAAGCAAAACAAGAATCCGAGGAAGAAGAGACATCAGATGAAATGGAAGCAAACTTTGTTCGAAAACTAAAAAGGGGAAAAGAAAAATACAGAGGAAAGTTACCGTTTAAATGTTTCAATTGTGGAGGCATTGGGCATTTTGCAGCTAAATGTCAACTTAATGAGAAGAACAAAAGTGATGAAGGATCGCACCAAGAAAGAACTGACTGGAAGAAAAAAACAAATTTCAGAAAAGGCAACTTCAAGAAGAAAAGTTTCATCCCCAAGAATGTTAGTTCATTAGAAAATAGCTCCGATGAGGATTCTGAAAAGGAAACAGGTGAAGCTCTTTTCATGGCACTCAAAGAAGAAAAATAAAAAAAGAACAGGAATGTGATGAAGAAGAAATTGATGCAGAAGTAAATTTGGAAGAGGAACTAATTGCAGCTTTGGATGAATTGAAGATAGAAAGAAAAAAGAATAAGAAAATTTCAGGAGAGCTTGAGGATGCAAATGAAATCATAACCAGTTTGAAAGTACAGATAGAAGAATCCAAAAAAATATCTGAAGATCTTGAAGTGCAAATAACCATGAAAATAGATTATTGCAGACAAGCTAGAAGAAGAGACTCATTGGTTTAAAGATGCAGATAGAAGAGATGAATCGTAAAATTAGTTGTTATCACAAACGTGAAGAAAGTTCTATGAAGCTGGATAACATCATAAATAACCAAAAGACTACAGGCATCAAATTTGGTTTGGGCTTTGACGAAGGAGAATCATCAAATGGATCAAAGGCCATAAATGAAGAATCCATAAAGAATAAAGATAAGAAACAAGTTGATCAAGAAAAATTAACTCATGCAAAAGAAAGCAATAATGCAAGGCACGAAAGGAGAATTGACAATGATGGATTCACCAATGTCACACATCAAAGAAGAAGAAGATTTATGGCTCCTACGACAACATGGCAAAGACCATCACCTAGGTTCAATCATCTCTTTTCTGGTTACTGCTTTAAATGCAATGGTTATGGACATAAGATTTCAGATTGCAAGTATAATGTAGGACCAAGGAATTTCACTAGTAGAAATGTTTTTTCACCTTTGATGGATTATGCAGTAGAATGTTATAACTATCATAATTTTGGCACATTGCAAGAAATTGTCGAAGTACATTTGCATCAAATCAATTTCAGGGAAGAAAATTTCAACCAAATGGAATGAGACAAAATAGAAAATTTCCCGAAAAACATGCACAAGCTACTGAAAAAGAAAAGTCAAAACAAGAGCCCAAAACTATAATCAAACTAGAGTGGAAAGAAAAAGAGCGATCTAAGGAAGAAAAATAATCCCTGATCATACAAACAACATTTAAAGTACAAAATAAATCTGCACCATGGATACTTGATAGTGGATGCTCCAGTCATATGACAGGTGACAAACAAAAATTTGAGAAGTTACAGCAATATGAAGGTGGTTCAATAAAATTTGAAAATAATGATGGAGCTAAGATAGTTGGCAAAGGTTCAGTTAAGATCAGTGATGGGAAAATCAAGTCAAAAGAAGTCTTGTTTGTGGCTGGTCTAAAGCATAACTTGTTGAGCGTAAGTCAGATTTGTGATAGAGGTCATGAAGTGATTTTTAAGAAGCAGGGTTGTGAAGTCGAGAAAAGCAAACAAGTGGAAAGTTAATAGCAACTAGATCGAGGACATCCGGCAACCTCGTACACTCTCTCGGAGACTTCGGAAGGAGCTTGCTTGATTGGACGAGAAGAAGAAAATTGGTTGTGGCACAAGAGGCTCGGTCATATCAGTTTTGACAATCTAGTAAAAATCAGCTCAAAAAAGGCAATGAGAGATATTCCCACCATTGGAAAACCATAAAATAGCATTTGTGCTTCATGCCAAAAGGGGAAGCAAACTAGAGTCTCATTTAAAACAAAAGAGTACTACACAAGCAAACCTTTGGAACTAATACATACTAATTTATGTGGACCCATGAGAACGCAAAGCATAAATGGTGACAAATATTTTATGTTGTGTATAGATGACTATTCCAGGATGACATGGGTACTATTTTTGAAGCATAAATTAGAAGCTTTTGAGATGTTCAAGGTTTTCAAAAACCAAGTTGAGAATCAAACAGAAAAAGGATTAAATGTTTAAGATCAAATACAAGAGGAGAGTTCATTTCAGAGGATTTTATAGAGTACTATGAAAAATATGGTATTAGGAGACAGTTTGCAGCAATCAGGACACCTCAGAAGAATGGTGTGGTAGAAAGAAAGAACAAGATAGTGCAGGAAATGGCACGGACTATGTTGACTGAGAGCAAAGTAGCAGATAAATTTTGGAAAGAGGCAGTCCATATTGCGGTATACATCCAAAATAGGTGCATGTTGAGGATGCATGAAAGCAAAACTCCTTATGAGTTGTGGTTCGGTAAAAAGGCAACAACAAGATACTTTAAAGTTTTTGGCAGCAAGTGTTACATCAAAAGAATTGAAGAAAACCTTGGTAAGTTTGAAGATAGAGCGGATGAAGGTATTTTTCTTGGCTATTCGTCAAAAAACAAAGCTTACAAATGCTACAACAAGAGGTTAAGGAAAATTGTGGATAGTGCCGATGTTAAAGTTGATGAAGGTAGGGAACAAGTAATTAGCTATGAAGAGAACTACCCAATTTATGAAGAGGTTATTGAAGGACATGAGGAAAAAGAAACGAAAAAGAAACAAAAAATTGACTCAGATGATTCAAACAGTGATTCAGAAGTGGAAGAAAATAAGAAATTCAAAACAAGCAGCTGGCAGAAATATCATCCTAGAGAGCAAATAATTGGAGACCCCATAGTTGGTGTTCAGACAAGAAGAAGAGTAGTAAGTAACTACTCTCTATTATCCAACATTGAGCCCAAAAATATTGTTGACGCAAGCAAAGATGAAAGTTGGATGAAGGCAATAAATGAAGAATTAGATCATATTGAGAAAAACAAAACTTGGGAGTTAGTACCAAGACCTGCAAATAAAAATATAATCGATACTAAATGGGTCTTTCGAAACAAATTGAATGAATATGGACAGGTAGTTAGGAATAAAGCAAGATTGGTATGTAAAGGCTATGCACAAGTTGAAGGTATTGAATTTGAGGAAACCTTTGCACATGTGGCTAGACTAGAGGCAATTAGAATGTTTCTGGATTTAGCAGTTTACAATAATTTCAAAGTTTATCAAATGGATGTGAAATCAGCATTTTTGAATGGAAAACTCGAAGAAGAGGTTTATATTGAGCAACCAGATGGTTTCCAACTTGGTGATGATCCCAACTTGGTTTGCAAGTTGAAGAAAGCATTATATGGCTTAAAACAGGCACCCCAAGCATGGTATGCAAGGCTAGACAACTATCTTACTCAACAAGGGTTCAAGAAAGGTATGGTGGATAGTAATTTGTATGTCAAAACAAAAAATGGCCATCTTATTGTTCTTGTTGTATATGTAGATGATATCATATTTGGCAGCAACAAAGATGAGTCGTATAAAGATTTAGCAAATAAGATGCAGAAAGAATTTGAAATGTCAATGATTGGTGAACTTTCGTATTTCCTCGGGTTGCAAGTTAATCAAAATGAGAAGGGCATATTTATTTCTCAAATTAAATATGTGAAAGAGATGCTAAAAAAGTTCACAATGGAGGATTGTAAGCTAGTTAGCACTCCCATGACGATAGGTTGCAAGTTGAGCAAGGATGACAAATCTCCAAATGTTGATCAAACCATGTACAGATCTATGATTAGGAGCTTACTGTACTTGATAGCTACCAGACCAGATATTTTATAGGCAGTATGCATGGTAGCACGATTTCAAGCTAGTCCCAAGGAGACTCATGTGACAGCAGTGAAGAGGATTCTTTGGTACCTCAAGGGTACTATAGAGTATGGGTTATGGTATCCGAAAGGTAGGGACTTCACCCTTATTGCGTATTCAGATGCAGATTGGGCAGGATGTGTAGATGACAAAAAGAGTACCAGTGGAGGTGCATTCTATCTTGGAGACAGATTGGTAGTGTGGCATAGTAAGAAACAAGAGTCAGTCGCCTTATCCACAGCAGAGGCAAAATATATTGCAATGACGTGTTGTATGCAGGTATTATGGATGAAACAAACCCTGAAAGATCTTGGTATTAACTTCAATGAGCCAATTTTAGTTAAGTGTGATAACACTAGTGCCATTAACATCTCAAAGAATTCGATTATGCATTCTCGCACAAAACATATTGCTATCCGATATCACTTTTTGAAGGAGAAAGTTGCGGAAGGTGAGGTTAAGTTGGATTTTGTTCCAACAACAGAGCAAGTAGCGGATATCTTCACAAAACTGTTTCCCAAGGAATTCTTTGAGTACCTTCGCAATAAATTGGGAGTGGTCATGCTTCCCAAGAATTGACTAGCTATCGGGACCACATTCTCAGGGGGAGCATTTGTGTATTTGTTTATCTTTTTGCTCATGTTTGTGATTTTTGCTAAGTGTAATAATTGTTGCCTGAGAATGTTGTCCATGGACTCAGGGAGAGTCTGCAGTAGCCATTTGGTATTGTTGTCAAAGGGTGAGAAGAGTTATAGGAAATTGCACGTGTGTTGCCAACAATTCCAAAGGGGGAGATTGTTGAGCAAGGTGCAGCGATAGTATTGTCATTGTTGTCAACACAGTCAGATAGATTGGTTGATGCAATGGACAGGAGTTCAAAGGTTATTCAGAGTATGTACAGTGATGTTAAATGCTTATGAGGATGTTTTTGATGTTTGGGTGAAGTTGTTACAGGTTGTTTGTGCAAATTTGCAAAAGTTGAAAAAATCGTTAGAAAGTTGTCAAAGTAGCAAAATAGTCAAAAAGTTGCAAAAGTCGCCACGGGCACAGTTGGACAGGATGGATCAGTTTGGAACATGCTAGCATGTCATGAAATAGTCCAGAATAGCATTGGATATGTCAGCACAATGTTTGGAGTGATCGGTGGTGTTTTCGGTATCTTGGCGGATGATTTGGCAAGTGGTTGTACATGCTGAAAAAGTGCAAGTTTTTTTAGAAGCACTACAAACAAACCATAAGGAGTTATACAGCAAAATTTGAACTGGAGGTGGTCGTTATCTTCAAGAACATGTGTTCCAATTTTCAATGAAAATGGAGAAACGAGGCAAATTTTACAAGCGTTGCAAGACTGTCACAAAAATGCTCTTTTTTGAAAAAGTGTGTCAGTAGCAGTTTTTGTGGAAGTGGTATAGGTGAACCGTAAGGAGTTAGGCAGTGAGTTTTTGTTTGGACATATTCAGTGTTGCAAAGATTCTACGTTTCAAATTTCAGAGAAAACCGAGTTACGATGTGAGAGTTATTATTTTTGCAAAAACGTTACAGGTCTCTTTTATGTCAATTTGTGCCACTTGGGAAAAATCCTTTAGTTGGCCGTTTCGACCTTGAAGATTTGCCAGAGTTTCAGTTTCAGTGTTGTTACACCTTCAAGGCATTAAATAGATTATATTTTGTTTTTGGTTTGAGTTTTCACGTGGCTCCAAAGTATGAGAACGAGTAAGGTGTCAATTATTTGCATGTGACGTGTTTGACGAAATGCCTTCTCAATATAAAAAAAGGGAGTTATATTATTTTAAACAATTTCATTAAATAAAGATCTTTGGAGAAAGTGAAAAGTGAAAAGGAATACAAGTGTGTGCATTTAATTTAGAAGTGTTTTATTGAAGAGTGTGATTTTATTTTGTGCAGAGAGAAGAGTGTGTGGAGAAAAATAAAGAGTGAAAATCCGTGTTTTTGGGAAAAAGGTGAAAAATATCACTTTAGTATTTTGGGCATAACTTTCTCATACAATATCATTTTTGGGTGAAATTTTGAGAGGAGGTCATAGACAGATTTCTACACAATACCCAGAAAGCGTTTAGCAATTGACAAAATGAGCTAAGAGAACGGTCAATTTTTCTATGAGAAGAGAAGATTCATATATGTCATTTTATTATCAATATCAAAATCAAGTGGGTGCTTGGTAGAGGGGTTGGTGCTCCTTTTTGTTGGTGCAGATAAATCAGGGGTTGGTGCTCCTTTCTGTTGGTGCAGATAAATCAGGGGTTGGTGCTCCTTCAAGTGGGTGCTGGTAAATTGATTGTAAAGTTGGTGCTTTGCAAAGGCTAGATTTGGATGGGAGTCCAAACAGTCATTTTGAGGATGTAGCCAAATCGGTGAACCTCGATACATCTTGTATTGTGTGATGTTCTCTTGTTATACTTACTTTATTTGGTTTCAAGTTTTCATTATTTTGGCTTTAAGAGTTGAAGATTTAAGTTTTAAAAGAGCTACACTGATTCACCCCCCCTCTTAGTGTCATTGTAAGACTAACAAACCTAGCTTATTAGGCATAGGATCCATGAACCTGTGTATTTCTAGATTTCTAGGAATTTTAATTTTAGTAGAGTATGCTCATCCCCATCCAAAGGGGGATAACCATGCCTAGACGTATGTGTGGATGTTTATGTCTTCATGGAAAAAAAAATTGAATGCTAGTTCAGACAATGGATGTTGATTCCATTCTTAAAAGAAGAACATTTAAAGTGTGATCAACTAGAAGTGCTCAACTCTGGACACATTAGCCAATGTTGACTTTTTAATAATGGGGAGGTGCCTAACTCCCATTATTGGAGAGTTTGTAAAAAATAAAATAAAAATATGTATATGTATATATGCCCTATTTAGGTGGGTGTCTAACTTTCGTTCTAATGGGCACCTGATTTCTATCAAAAAGGTGCTTGAATTCTATTCTAATGAGCACCTGATTAGAGAAAAGGCATCTGACTTCCATTCTCATGAGCGCCTATATCCAGAATAATAAATAAATCTTCGGCATTGGGAAGCGATTGAAGCCACCTCAGCATTTCATCCACGTAATCAAAGTCAAATTTCTCAAAGATAAAAACATTTTTTCCATTGGAGATTTATGCACATTCTAAGATAATTAGCGAACACCTTCCAAGGAGAGATGTGTGTCATCCCATGAAAAAAAATTAATTTATTATTTTTCTTGCATTTTTTTTGTCATGGAACCTTGAATGAAAATAAAATTGCAACACCCAAGAATTATTTATTCAAAGAAGAATTTCTTCACATGGGAAATACACATGCCATTATTTGTTTTGATAAACACCATCATCATGATACAACCAATCCGTATGCACCACCAGTGTCTACACATCATGCATGCATGAAACACTATTTAGGTATGTACTCAGTTTTATGTTATATATATATATATATATATATATATATATATATATATATATAATTTTCATAGAAATACATTTTTGTAAATAGTGTCATCATGTTATCCGTAGAATGTCCATCCAATCACCATACCCAAATTTGCATTCTTCCACGTGTTAGTAATCAGTTGGGTGAACAATTATAACAATCATCCATTAGAAATCCAACATAGGATTTTATGATATTTTGCACAGATCACTATAATTATTTCTAATTACGATGAGGAAGCATCTGATTGCACAGATACGGTTTAGTTAAAACGGTATGTTAGAATGAACCTGAGGAGCAATAGTAAGTTGTAGATAAATCCAAGAAGTTAAAAAAAAAATTGCAGATAAAAACCAAAGAGAAATTCACCATGGGAGGGAAATCCATAAATCATCTACTTAAAAAGGAGCTCATAGATCTTTCGAGGATCATTGAGGATGTTCAGAGCCAGTTTGAAGCTATCGGATGGATGGATTATTGTTGCCTGGTTAATCAAATTTAGGAGGCTAAAGTAGTTGAAGAACTTACAACATCCTTGAGATACGATGTCGTCAGAATGCACAGACTAGAAATTTTTGTCACAAAGACCCATATTGTTGTAGTTATTGGTCTCCCTCAAATAGGGGATCGTACATATAAAGATGATAACCCTGTGCAATGTACACAAAGGTTTTTCAAGAATCCGACAACACATCTGAAGTGCTCTAGAATATCGAGACAGTACCTCCCAAACCTCTGGAGTCAAGTCTTTAAGCAAGTAGCCCGATTCTTCACCTGCACTGGTAGGTTTTCATGGGTCAATGCAAACCATTTTTGTATACTAAATCATATTCTACATGGGGATAATATCAATATCCCATATTATTTAGTATATGCCCTAAAATATGAGGCCAACCAGTATTAGGCAGGGACAACTACTATCGTGGTGCACCATGGGCTAATTTCAACCCTAATTAGACATGTAGAAGCACATAGGGAAGCATTGATTGAAGAAGTTGAAGAAGATGCAGCTATTACAGAACAACAAGAGGTGATAGAGGTGTCTGACTCCCATAGTTAGTCAGTTGCAGAGGCATCAAGGCCAATAGAGTCGACGATTACCTCCTCTCATGATAAATCAACAAGGAAGGTAGGGCAAACTTTGTCCCCTGTTTCTCAATATTTTAATGAGAAAGCATGATAGAACATGTCAATCTCTATTTGGATGATGACCTAACCAAGGATCAAAATCAGTAAAAAAGAGCATTCTTGGTCGTCTCCAATTCATCCAATGAAGAAGAAATCATTAGCACGATCGAGGATGAACTTGTTACCCAAATCTTGTAGGACATGGTCAATGGTAAACCTTATAACCCATAAATCCAAGGGGAAGATCTGTAGAAACAATTACATATATTAAAGGAGCAATCCTTCATTTGGGAAGGCAAGTAAAAAATAGAGCAGACTCTTTTTTAGGATTCTAGGAAGACTATTGTAGAAAATATGTAGGAGATGTACAATAATATACACCAATTGTAGGACACAGTGTAGCGATTGACGTTACAAATTTAGTAAATAGAGGTTGGTCAGCCAGCCAAAGTTGACATTGTAGTCCAGATAGACTGGGTGATGGATGTGCCTACAAATTATCCAAAATCTAAGGATAGGATTGCTTCTTCTGGTCAGATTAGATCAAATGCCAGAAAAGAGGTCAGCTTAGAAGCTAAGGCATGGGACCTCTTTGAGGCTGCTACTAAAATAATTTGTGAAGAATAGGGGAGCCTAATTCTACAAACAGAGCCTCCTATAGTAGAGATTGAGGAGGGTGAGGCTGAATAGTCACCTCCAACTACCCAAATAGAAGGAAGGTAAGAATAGGATGTTGATATGGAGGTAGAACAACCTCAAGCATCAACACACTCTACAGAAAAGGAATAGTCAACAAGACAACCACCTACTGACCAACCTATGATTGACTAGTCACCTATGCAGATGCCTACTAAACCAGTACAAGAAGTTCCTGTGGACCAGAATTCAAGCTCTTCTAATGACCGTGAGGTGACACCATCACTAGAAGCAAAAAATAAGAATTCCTCTATTTCCACTACTCACATAGTCATACAGGTATAGCTAGTGACTTTAAGGTCTAAGAGAAAAGCTACAATGGAATCACAAAGAAGGCCAAGAAATAGGGCAAGGACTACAAGACCTAAGGCTCAGCCATCCCTAAATTCAGATGATGAATGGATTGAATCTATGAAGGATTTTTCCAAGCATAAGGAGCAGTGTGCAAAGCTCCAAGAAAGCCTTAAAGGAGAAAAAAGTCAAGGAATGCCTCTGAACGAATGGTCAGGGAGCCAACGATTTCTATCAATCCTACCTAGGAAAATAAATTCTAGGATTTCTATGGATCGACTGACAACAAGCCATCCAAGATGAAAGGATACTTTCAAAAAATGGGTGTGCTAGGTCCCATGCAACCTACAATTCAAATGACAATAAGAAAGGCACCTCCGAAAGCAGAAAAAAATTGATTATGTCGATATTGCACTTAAGCCAGAGGTGGCCAAAGTTAAGGTTGTTAATGAATCCTATTTTCCATCCTGGGATAAACTAGATGTCCTAGAAGCAGAATGCCTACCTCCACACCATCAATTCTGGAAGCATACCGAGCCATCATTTTAGAAATATGCCTCAACTTTCATAGGGTTTTGTTTAAAGGAAGTAGTAGGGAGAAAAATATGGAGTAAGAAATAGCCAAATTTAAGAGTCGGGCCTAGTCAATCCGTTTGGTGTAGTTTGTGCCTTTGAATGTCGCAACAAGGAACCAACACTCCTCATAAACATAGTGGTCAAAATCTAAGGGAAAAAGAGATGGACAAGGCCACTACCAAAGAGAGAAAATGGAGAAACAGAGCCTACTAGAAATTTGTTGTTGAAACTAGAGATTATCAGCACCCGATGTCACGATAATGTGCCAATCCTTAGGCATGGGAGGATGATGAGCACCAAAAATGCTCATACTTTTGTTTGGATTCATAACATGTTGTGTGGCATTATTTTTATAGAATGTACTTTTTATGAAGATTTTATATATATTCAATAGTAAATTGTGTATATTCTCTAATATTTGTTTTAAGTGTGATTTGTGTGTAGATTCGATAATTTTACTACTTTTCTGCATATTTATTTCAAGGTCCCATTTGGATCTAGCACTTCATGTTTTATGGTGGAGGACTAAAGACAAATATGACTGCAATAAAGAGTTATGTACACTAATTTCAATGCCTAACGTATGGATAAAGGTTGGAAGGTGCCTAACTCTTGTCTTTGAAAAGAGTGGCACTTGACTCTTGACTTCGGGGTCAATGACACCTGACTTACAGTGACAGGTCGGGTGGTTCTTGACTCTCGAATTCGAGGTCAATGGTGCCCAACTTCCAGTGACATGCTGGACAACACCTAACTCCCATCGAAGCAGACTATAATAAGGATCATATTTTCAAAAAAATAATGTAGCAGTTTCTAACGATAAATGAAAATGAAGGACAATGTAATTAACCAAAAAAATATCCATTTCTCATCAACGGCTAAGCAAACACGTAAATAAAGTAAAAACCTATACGAAACTATTGATATCGATTGAGGTATAATTTTAGACATATTCTATTTTGATAAATAGAACACACCTAATTTATTCTGCAAAGGATAAATTTAGCATGTGTTCATTCTAATCAACTGTCTATGATTGTTTTTCGCATATTTGTTATAACTACAGTCTAAAATAGACTTTCCTAAATTTTTAATAAGGAATGGTCGTACATTATAAATACATAGGCCACCCATAATAAAAGGATCCCAAACATTTTTTGTAAATCATTTCTGAAGCTGTAATTAAATTCATTCAAGTGTTCATATATTTTTTTTTAAGCATTCGGTGTGCGTGAATTGATCTGGGCGGAGTCTGTTGAAGCCTATGGCCACTCTCAATAGTAATCCTCCTTTTTTCCTATTTTTTTGTAATTAGTTTATTCACTATTTATTTTCCTATTTTATTTACTTTCTACAGTTTATTTAATTTCTATAATTTCCCTATTTTTTTTTGTATTTTTCAGCAAGTGTGTGTTTTTACTTTCCATAGTTATTTTCAGTCATATGTTTGATAATGTAGGCTAGATTAATGGTTTGGACAAGAAATATAACTACACCACAAACCACCCCCCTAAACCTTAGGACATAGTGGACTCATCTCATTGGTTTTATAGGCATAAACTATGCATGGTACTTCACAAGTTTATGAGCTTTCCCAGGTTTGACAATTTAAATGGAGGCAATAAATTAGTTGTAGTTGTAACCATTTTTTTCCCAACATGAACTTTGTGGTGCAAGTTGCCACATAGTAAATAATATTGGTATAATCCATTTACAAATGGATCTCCTTCATTAGAGATATAGTAGCATGACAGGTCATCATCAAATAAGCAAAATCAAATTTGAAGAAAGGTATAATAAAATAATACAGCTGAAGAGAACCAAGTTAAAGAAGAAGGAAAGGATTAGAAGGTAGAAGAATATGTTTTTGTTGCACAAGTTCAACACAATAATATTTGTTATGAATCTAAAGCAACTAAACAAATGATAGATTGGAAAAATTCCTCATCCAAATTATTCTAGTTATACAAGGTATAAAACAACTAGGGACATCAAGAGCCTAATTGATCACTCGAAGACACTAGAGAAGCAAAAAGAGAACAAGACAAATAATTAAATTTTATATATTTAAATAAAGCAAATTCAATCATCTAAGCCTAAATATATACATTGCAAATGTGATTCTTATCCATCCATAGAAAAACTTGAAGCAAAAGACAACATAATGAGGAATTAATGCATCAGAAATTTAAGATTCAACCTTTGATAGCACACCAAATAAATCATGAATACATCACTTTCCACAAACATCTTCTTTAGATGAACAATGTCAGGACAAAGAAGAAGCAAAAGGTGATTGATCTCACTACATCAAGTGATGATCAAAACACAAAATGGAGATAGGTCAGCATATAATATATGGCAACATAAAACAAATATTGGTGACTAGTCAGTTCAATAATTGACACAAGATGCATGGTAGCACATAATAAAAATCCTCTACATGAAGGCATTAGAGGAGACACATACCTCGTGCATTGAATTCAATAGGTATTAGAAATTGAATAAGTATTGAATAAATATTTGTAATAAATGTATTTTTGGGGTGCAATATTGGTGGAACTCAACACTCCTAAGTATTATAGTATAAATTCTACATTGAGAAGGGGAATTTCTCTCTCAAATTCTAATATCACCCTAGTACATTTCATTAAGTTAGAATTCAAAAGATCTAGAGTTAGAATCTAAGATCTAAAGCATAAGCCACAAGCCAGAGTGAGATTTGAGATATAAATATAGAGCCAAAGTTAAAACTAAAATGTACTAAGGGGGGTATGTTAGGAATTATTACATCATATCACATGTGACATGTGTATGGTATAACCACCCATCACAAGAACTATGTATGGACTATAGGACAAGGGTAGTTACAAATAAGTTATAAGTTTGTTATGCCAAAAATAGCCATCCAATGTATTTAAATATCTACCATTTTATACTACAAATTATCAAAGCATTGAAGCTAATTTCATGAAGATTGATGGATTTCTTCCAAATAATGTATTGTAAGAGGGAGGTACATTCAACAAAAAAATTGCTTATTAAAATTACAAAGGATTGAAGATAGGTTCATGAAGATTAGTGGATTTCTTCCAGATATTGAGAGAGATTCTAAAGTATCTACCTCAAATATGGAGGCCCACTAGAGCATCCATTAAGGGGGGAAGTTGTTATTGTCACCCCTAAATTATTTGTATGAGGGGTATTGAAAGTGTAATTTGATTCATGGCCAAGGCCAACATTGTATGATGTAATATTTATAGGCCTAAGGACATTCATTATACAATGTATTTAATTTATTGTAATATTTTATTATGTAATCCCTATGGGTCATAGTTAACCTTGTTATGGTTAAACTCACTTTATAGCTTGTAATTGACCTTTAGCTTTCTTGTTATGTCAACTTAGATTAAACTTTATATGTAATTGGGGTTTTTGTATTGGTATAAATACCCCCACCACCCATTTTATTTATCGGGGTGTTGTGAATCCTATCTATGGATAATATAATAATTATTTATGGTGCCTATGGGAACCTCCAAATTCTTATATTTTTCTTTCTTTCTTTGGCCCTTTTACACTTTCTATATAATATTTTAATGGATGGATTATTTTTGTTTGTTTCTAGAGAATATTGTGAATTCCAATATATCCACCTTAAAGTTAGTACATTACATTCAAGAAGAAGATATCATGGTATGTTTGTTTATTTACTCATTATGGTATAAAGAAAATTTGTGGTATATATGTTATCTTAAAATTTTAGTTACTAATTTGGCATCAATTATAGAACTTTTATGAGAATATTTGATAATATAGACTAGCTCTATTTCAATTGAACACTATGCAAAGACACTGTCAAGAAAATATTCATGATTATAGTACTAGATTTATGAGAATTTTGTATTTAATTTTATTAAATGTGCATCTTAAAAAATAATAAGCATTATCATATTACATAAAAGTTTTAGAGTCTAACTTAGCACTTATGGTCTATAATACTAATCATGTTAATTTAGATACAACTTTCAAATAGGTGACTCATGCATAAGATGTCCTTATTAAAGTAGAGAAACTATCGTCTACCCTACATATGGCTTTATGTTTCCCATGTAACCCAAAATCCAACAAGTCCTATGACCTCTCCCTACCATCATTCCTATGTCAAAAAACATTTCAACATGATCACCTACCCCCCAACCAACACTCCTTACATGGTAACTCTCACATGGAAAATCTTCCATTTCCTTCTAATCCCAATTTCTTACTTTACCAACTCCATCTAAGAGTATTAAAAACCTTGCTTATTCCTATAGTCAAGACAAATATGACATGCTAAAATATTAAATGATGGATCTATGGAAATGATGGTAAATAACACCAATATGGAGAAAAGACAAAGTGAGAGGTAACTAAATAGTAGATGACAACAACAAATTTAGCAGTAAAGTAGAATCCCAAATCTCATAAAATATCAAGTTCCTTTGCAAAATATCATCCACCAAGGTAATTAAATCCAAGATAATATGGCTAATGTAAATTTAGAGGTTAATACCTTATGGTTCTTTACCTATAGTGTTGGACACAACCCCATAAAATATGTCATGGATATGAGACATGCATAATCTTAGTAGTATAATTATAAATGTTAGGCTCAACAAGTTACAACTTTAGGATATATTATGTCAATGACAAACCAAACACTTACGATAAATCAACCAATTCATCAACCTCTAATTCCCATCCAACAAACAATCTTAGAATTTTCAAACACCTATAATATACTCTTTATAAATTCTAACTTTTTGAACATGATATTCCTCTTTTAAATATAGTTTTGTATACACTAATCCACAAAGAGTTGGGACTAGAAATAGTAGGAGGGTAGTTGAAGAACAAGATCCAACTAAGAAGCAATACGAACGACCAGTAACATAAGAAGAAGAAGAGTGAAGACACTATTGCATCTAAAGAATATGGGGGCTAAAGAATCTAAGCAATAGGATGCACAAAATAAATCTAAAAAGATGCAATGTACGATACCATCAACTGGTCCTTTTATTAAAAAGGAGAAGAAAACTAAAAAAGGAAAATAAATTGAGAAAGGAAAAAGGGTAAAGGAGGAGAAAGCAAAGGAAGACAAGTAAAAAAAATTGAGATGATAAGGGAAGGGATAAGTTGAAAAATAAAGCCAAAATTTGCTTAAGATATTGTTAGAGTATATTACATCATTTGGGTCATGTAAATGTACCACACTTGGTACATAACTATAGTAGTAGATTACTTTAGGGGATAGTTAGTTAGTTGCTTCAAGTAATATAATAAATGCACAAGTGTCTATGTGCAAGTTGTAAATGTGCAAGGTGTCCCCTTGTACAACTAGGTAGAGTGTTGGCCAAGCAATCCATATTTCTATATAAAGGGCCTCATAGTGAGTGATTATATATCATTGTAGGTAGTAGTAGGTTTATTGTGTGGATCACCATATAGATTGGTGATGGGATACAATGTAGTTCTTTAGTATCAGTTCTGGAGTGTTCACTTCCTCCATATTGCATTGTATCATTTTTATCACTTTCCATTAATAGCATATTTTTAGCATCTTACATTTTTGCATATTTCATATCTTGTGATTGTATTCTCCCTTGGCATACACCATCAAAATCTAACAATGGTATCAAAGCTATGGTAGATCAAGATAGGAATAGGGAGAGCCACTAGAGACCACCATTACCAATATAGGTCTGAACTCTACTACATCTTTGCAAACCGATCTGCCATTGTGCGTCATTGCAAGGAATTGCTTGAATAGGAAAGTCACAAGAGAGATTGTGAGGAGAAGCAAATCTTAGTTCCAGAATTTTTGAGATTGCATTTGGCTAGAGTCTTTCCATAGAGTTGCAAAAAACTTGTGAATACTAGGACTCAACATTCATTCCACTAGATTGACAAATCAACTAGTGAAGATTCATCATTGACAAGATTTATAATCATTTTACTAATATCTTGTTGTAAAAAAAAGAAACTAAAGGAAGCCCTATTGCAGACCTACACATTGTAGAAGAGAAGGCCACAAAAGCCTCATTGCAGAAGAGAAGGCCACATAAGCCTCATTGAAGAAGAAAAGGCCATAGAAGCCTTATTGAAGAAGGAAAGGCCACAAAAGCCTTATTGAATAAGAAAAGGCCACAACAACCTTATTGAAGAAGAAAAGGCCACAACAACCTTATTGAAGAAGAAAAGGCATAGAAGCCTTATTGAAGAAAATTCCATAGAAGCCTTGAACCTAAAGAAGACTCTAGAGAAGAGTCCATGAGAAATAGAAGAAAGGAGATTGGTGATCTCCATTGAAGACTACGAATTGTAGATTAGCTAGAGTCTTTCCACAAGACTGTGAAGACCAGGACTCAACACAAAACTCATACCACTAGTTTCAAGAATAACTAGTGAAGTTGAAAAGGTCTGAGAAAAGACCCCATTGGAAACAATAGATTGAAGATCTATTCTAGAAGAAGCTGAAGAAGATCCATAGAATATCTCATTGAAGAACTTCCAATCTTGGAAGATTGAAGAAGGACTAGCAAGGTCCTATACCTGATTTTAGAAGTAGCAAACTTCAAAGATCCAAGAGGAAGATCTCATTGCCAACACTTCCATAGTAGAAGGTTGAAGGAAAGGTCTCATTGAGAAGACCAAAGAAGCTACAAGATTGAAGACCTTGGAGAGGTCTCAAGGAGAAACAAGGAAAAGGCTTGGAGAGCCTTATTGCAGAATTCATTGAAGCTAGAAAAGGAGTTCCTAGAAGAACTCATTGGAGAAATTCACTACAAATATAGTGAAAGATTTGGGATAATTATCGCCATCTGACAACAAGCCCAAAAGAAGAAGAATTTGGTAAGGAGTGCCAAATCTTGAAGAAGAATATTGAAGACCTCAAGACCTTCATATTCTTGAGAAGAAAGCTTTGTTTGAAGAAGATCTCAAACAGAAGAAACCTACCAAATCCAAGAAGATTTGGAGATTGTCCTTCATAGCTAAAGAAGGCACATTTCAAAGAAAGAGATTTTCTAGATTCACAACAAAATACTGAAAGGGTTCTAGAAGGACAACATTTCAATGAATATATTTATTGCTAGAGAACAACAATCAAGATAGCATTACTAGCTACAAGACTTTAGAGTTCCAGGCCAGATCCTGAAGGAGAAGTTAAAATCATCTACTACAATTTTAGAGCAGCAGACTAGAAGCATTCACAACTACAAGAAACCACCATTCCAGACAAGAGATTTGGTGAATCAATTCATCAAGATATTCATCATCAAAGGTAAGCAACTTAGGTGCAAAAGGTTCATTACTTGAACACTTAATTCGGATTACTACTTAACTTCATTAAGCACCTTATTAGAATTCAAAAAGTTGTAAATTAGAAGGTTGCATTTTAAGTCCTCAAAAGTGCAGAAGATAGTTTTTGTTAAGATTCATTACCTACACATTAATAGGAGTTAGATACATTCTTCCTATTATCTAATTATTGAGAAAAGGACTACATTAAGAAATTAGCAGTGATCATTAAGTGCATTTGAAACTACTTTGAGAGGTTATTTATAGGAGTAATAAGGTGAGATTATTGTTATCTTTAAAGTGCATTAAGTTGAAAGTATTATTGATTCATTGCACTATACTAGTTTTTCATTAACTAGTTACTCTTAGAGGGTTATTTTGTGTTATTGATTGTTAAGATCAAGGGCACAAAACCAACATATTATCAAGTGTCTAGAGACACTATCTGGTGCACAAAACTTGCAGCACTTCATGGCCAAAATAAGCCACCAAAGAGTGGAGAAGAAATCCACCATTAAAATCCTTGAAGGAAGCTTAAAAATCGAGACTTGGTGAGTCTCAAATTCAAGGAATATATAAGGGTTTCATTTAAGAGAAAGTGCAGAAATCCTTACTTCAAAAAGGAGCATATTATGTGCATATTATTAGCTTGGATCTATTCTTACTAAACTATCCAAGCAAAAGGATTAGTGAAGGCAAGGAGCAACCTCATCAAAATTAAAAGGTATTTCAAAAAAGGGAGACATTCGGTCCATCATATTGGTGCAAATATAACCATTACAAGCACCACTTTTGTTCCTTCAAGAAGGACAAAATATCTCATATTACAGGAAGAAGCTCGATCATCATCCTAGTAGGTATAAGGGTAGAATTTGAGCAAGAGAAGAGAGCCACCGAAGAGCTCATATTGCTCAAGATTCAAGGTGCCTAAAGACACCATTGCTCCACATCAAATCAAGCACCCAAAAGCAAACATCCACCTGCAATATTATAGCCAATACAAGAAGGCTATCATCAATGAATATCTACATGGAGAAAGGACAACATTAAGGTCTACATTAGAAGGTGCTTATCTACATAAATCAACATCAAAATATATGTCTATCTACGTGGATAGGACAACATTATTAAGCTGAGTGCAAGGAGCCATCACAAAGGAATTATCTACATCAAAGAAGCAACACTCAACCGGAACATTGGAAGCATAAGAGAATAAGAAAAAAGGTGCTATACCCAAAGCTATAGCTTGAAGAAGAACATCCACCAAGGAGAAAAATCAGCCATAAGACCACCATTTGGAGATCCATAGAACCTCAGAGTATCACAACTAGAGCCACCCATCATCTTCATCAAAACAACATGCAAAAGAGAGATTGCTTGTTGTCCAAGAAACAAAGCAAGCCAAAAAATAACTCAAAGGTTATAACGTTCATCCTTGGAGTGTTAAAGAAAATGTCTACATGCAAATACCATGAGTGCCACTTGGCACAAATATTCTAAGCACCATCTCAGTCCTCAACGCTCAAGGAATAATCCAGCACCTACTTTGTGGAGTTACAAAATCATCAGGGAGGTTACTTATCTAAGTCCTCATCATACAAAGAAATGAACGTTGAAGGAATCTCAATGCCTATATTCATTGTAACTCCTAGGACACTTGTCCAACGTCAAGTGATATCCATTCTATTTAAGGTGTCAAAGCTCAAGGAGAATAGTGCATTCATAGTAAGCAAAAGAGCGTAGCGTGTAAGAGGAGATAAAAACATTAAAAGCTCATGGTCAGGGAGAGTCAAAGCAACAAAGATTGAGGCACCCGATATCCAGAATTGTAGTCAAATCCTATCGCTATTATCTACAATAGTGACAGCACCCACTAATTTAAGAGAAGCATTAAAGTCCGTTGTCATTACCTACGTCCATACATTGAAGAATACAACACCATACATTGAAGAACACAATGCCCATACAATTGGAGAATACAGTGCTCATACGATTGGAGAATACAATGCCATACATTGAATAACACAACACCCATACAATTGGAGAATACAACGCTCATACGTTGGAGAACGTAGCACCCATACATTGAAGACTACAATACCCATTTGCAGCATTATAAAGGTAAGGATTTACCTTAATTAAATTTGCTTTCATTAAGGAGTTATAAGGGGTATATTATAAGGTTGAAACCATAGCAAAATCAACCATATTTGAAAGCATTATCTATACACCTAAATAGGTCAATATTTGCAATACTATAACATAGGAGAGATAACTATTTCCACTTGGAAAATTAAAACTTTATTTGCAAATATTATTGTTTTCTAATATTCCAAAAAGTAGGGAGATATAAGGCATACTACTTCAAACTATATACATATAATTGAAATTTAGAAAATTAAAACTATTGGAAAGAATAGCAAATCAATTGCCTACATATAGAGTTGGAATTAATTGGTAAAAATTATCTCATACTCATTCTAAGGAGACAAGAAGAAATCCAACCATTAAAGCATACTTCATTGGAAAAGATTAGGCAAAATTAAAAGTTGATTATTCTCAAAACATTACAAAATCAACTTAGAAGGTGAACTAAGCATATTATTAGGGAGATATAAGGAAGCCTACAAAACCTAATTCTAAAAAGGTTTTATCAAATTAGTTCACATTTCTTAACTAGGGAGATATAAGGAATTCTACAAAAAGCTAAGACTTGAATAGTTCTATCAAAGCACTTCATAATCTAATCTAGGGAGTCATAAGGATGTCTAATAACATCTTGAATAATGCTATAAGAAAAGGCTTAAGAAAAATACCAACCTGGATTAGAAGCATGATTGATGATTCAATGGATAATAATATTGAGAAAGATACAAATATAAGAAAAGAATCAATAGAATTTAAAAGGATCTTTGATAGTGGAAAGATAGATCCATCCGTTACATCTTCAAATGAGACAACAAAAGAAATCGGTGATAATTGCACTAATGAAGACAAGAATATTGAATAGAAATATATCATACAAATGTATGAACGAAGTAAGAATGAAATTGCTTCAATTATCCACATATGGTTTAAGTATCTCATCAAGGAGATAGATAAACATGATATTCCTAAAATAGATAACAAACCAGTTGGAATATCTTTACTATGCACTTACTGCAATCAAATTGGTCATGAAAAGGTGAACTGCTGGAACCTCCATCCTTGTAAATATTGTGGAGGAAATAACCATTTATATTTCTTCTGTTACTATAAATATAAGTACTATAGAAGTCATGAAGAAATACTACTACACAAAATAGATTGCTTCTTCCAAGATCTCATTTTAGAAGCATCCACTAACAATAAGCTCAAGCTTAACATTTGTGTAGATCAAAGAAGCAGGTTATACAAAGAATCAAAGGAGGAAATATGTAGCTGCCCAGATCCACTTGCAACATGTAAAATTATGAGATCTCTAGTTCATCAAAAATGCCTGACAACAAGGAACAATGGATATAACATGAAGACTCTTGCAAAAGAAGAATAACCAGTTGAAGCCAAAGACTATTCAAGAGAAGAAGATCCATATTGAATACTAAAGTCTTCAATACCCAAATAATGTAATACAGGGGGTGTTAGAGTATATTACATCATTTGGATCATGTAAATGTACCACACTTGGTACATAGCTATAGTAGTAGATTACTTTAGGGGATAGTTAGCTAGTTACTTCAAGTAATATAATAAATGCACAAGTGTCTATGTGCAAGTTGTAAATGTGCAAGGTGTCCCCTTGTACAACTAGGTAGAGTGTTGGCCAAGCAATCCATATTTCTATATAAAGGACCTCATAGTGAGTGATTATATATCATTGTAGGTAGTAGTAGGTATACTATGTGGATCACCATATAGATTGGTGATGGGGTACAATGTAGTTCTTTAGTATTTGTTTTGGAGTGTTCATTTCCTCCATATTGCATTGTATCATTTTTGTCACTTTCCATTAATAGCATATTTCAACATCTTATATTTCTGCATATTTTATATCTTGTGATTACATTCTCCCTTGGCATTCACCATCAAAAGCTAATAGATATATGTCTCTATCTGGTTAAGGATGTATAATTACTACAAGGTAGTACAAGATGTTTACGATGCATAGTGAAAACATATGTTGTGGCTGCTCCACAACTAGCCCCAAAAATTAGGGACCCACCTTTTTTATTTTTGTTTTTAGAGGATTTTGTGCCCCTTAGGTGCTATTATGGGATATATTCTTTATATTGAGTTTTCTTCATAGCCTCCATAGTTATATAGTATACTTATGTGGTGTTGAGTGTCCTCCTGGTCTTCTCGAAGGGGTTGGTGTTCTAGTTTACGGTGATGCCTTATTTTAAGTGATGTCTCTTCGTTTGAGTATGTTGTGTTTAAATTGGTGTGATAGAATTAAAATTGTGTCTTTGTTAAATGGTTAACTATAGTTTTCTTTTGGTTCTACCTTTCAGTTGTTAACCATTTAAAGTTGTTTTCTCTAAAATAAGAAAAAATGATAAAAATAATAAAAACTAAACTTTTATATTTATATAAAAGTTTAAAATAAAAATTTAGAAATAACAATAAAAGCATATATATTATTATTATATATTTTACATATATAATAATAATATGCATTAGAATAAAGTGAGTAAAGTTTTTATTTTATTTTTTCATTTAATTAATTAAATATAACTAAATGAAAATAATAAAATAGAGGATAAGAATAAAGAGAATATATTTTTAACATGAAAAGAAAATAAAAAAAAATTAAAAAGTAATACGATATTATATTATATTATATATTATAATATATTATAATAAATAAAAAAAATTAATGATAATTTTAAGCTAACCGGGGGGAGGGGGGGTCCTGCTCCCTCTCCCTGCTCCCCCTCCCCTAGTTCTTGCCCAGTCCTTGGCTCATCCCGGGTCATCCCACTTTGGGAATGCTTTGTAGCAGATGATCTCCTTGGGGGGAGATCCTTCTCCACTTTTTGCTCCTTTCCCAGCAGTTTCAGGGTTTCCCTGCCCGAGCTCGGGTCTGGTGCATCCCAAGGGTCTCCTAGGGTTCCCTGCATGCTTCAGGGATCCCTTCCTCGATCTCCCTCAGGATTCCCCCTAGGGTTTTTTACAGGTTTTTGCTTGGATTCGGTTCCCAGGGCTTCCTCGATTGGTGGTGGTGGCAGGTTGGGTTTTCGACTGCTTCTTGGTGCATCCCATGAGGTCCTCTCTGCTTTGGGGTTGGTCTGGGGGGGCCAGTTTCCTCTTATGCTAGTGACTCCTCTTTGGGATGCCCGTGGTTGTTGTTGGTCCCATCCCTTTGGATAGGGCCCTTTTTAGTTTCTTGTTTAGAGGCTTCTTCTTGCTGGATCTACTTTTTGGTGGACACCCAGGGCATTGGTTGGCCATCGGGGTGGGCCTCTTCCTCTGCCTGGGTTGTTCCCAGCCCTAGTCCCAGTTCCCTAAAGCTTCCATGAGCAAGGATGGGGGGCTCTTGGTCCCTTATTTTGGGGTTCCTAGGGTTTATTTTGCATTTTTGGATCTTGGGGGGCGGGGCCATGATCGATGCATGCACCCTGGTTCCCCCAAGTTAGGCTTCCAAGGATCCTATATTTGTGCCTATTTTTGCTCCCCGCTTGGGATCCTCAGGTTGTTCATTTTAGTTCCTACTCAGGGGCTTCTGGTCCCAGTTCCCTAGATCTGTTCATGAGCAAGGATGGTGGTTCCTAGGCCTTTTTGCTAGAGTGGTGGGGGCTTCCTTCTATATTCTTTGGTCTAGGGGGAGATCAATGAGTTTGCAGTTGTGGTCCCTCCTTCCTCCTTCAATTTTGGCTTCTAGGATCCTGTCTTTGCACCTGTTGTTTTCCCTAGATCCTTCCGGCTTCCTCGTATTTCTCCTTGTTGTGCACAAGGATATCTTGGCCTGTAGATATCCCTAGTAGTGTTGTTCCTCTTTTCAGGCTCAAGCGAAGGCATCCCATTTTTTTCTTTGAGGACCCTGATGCCATTTCCTAGGCTGTCCCATTGTTGATCCTTGGCCTATATCCCGGTGTTGCTTGTTGCTTTGCTCGCGCAGCTGCTTGTTGCCCCGCTGCACCCCGAATTGCATCCCGTGGCATCCCTGGGCGAGGATCCTCTCCAATTTTCTAAATTTCCTTGCTTCAGGTTTTCGGGTAGGATTTCTGGTTGCAGGCTATCCTTGGCCTTCCCGCTCTCCCTACGTAGGTCTGGGCAGATGTTCTGTTTCCACCCCTGGGAGGATCCCGGACTGTTGTATCCACCCCCGGGTGGATCCTAGACTGCTGTATCCACCCCTGGGAGGATCCTAGTCTACCAACAATGGGAGGATGATACCTTGGCGAAGCGGGTCTCACTAATGGTTTCTAGAATCTGGTCTTTTTTTGGATCAAGGGTTGTTTCTGGCCCTTTCCCTTTTAGTTTGTGTTTATTTTCATGTACTTAGGAATTGCTTTAAATCTCGGTGCTACGGTCCTTTTTGTTATAAGGTTTTGGTATCCTCTTAAAAAACCCAATTTGTATATAAAATTCTAGTTACTTATCAAAAATAAAAATTAAAAAGTAATACGATATTATGTTATATTAAAATATAATGTAATATGTCATAATATAATATAATATAAGGTAAATAAAATGAAGTTTTTATTTATATCATTGTTTGGTGTATAATTCGATTAACTTGAATTTTATTTTCATTGTGCAGGTTAATTACGAGCGGACAGGGAGCCACTAGAGCACAAATTTCGAGGGCTCAGATGGGGTGAATAGAGGGCAGACACTCCTATGGATGACATCGATGAAAATTTGAACTACCAATGACATGGCAATTTTTGGTGATAGCGAGCGATGTGAAACTAGGGATGTCGAACCAGGCGGCGTACGGTGCATTGATGTCATGACACGATTGGAAAACCTAAGACCCTCCAACTCAGACACTGAGGACTACGTGGACGGTGAAGGCCAATGGTGGACAAAGGGGCCAATGTAGAAATCTGATGTGAGCATTGGTTGCTCCAAGTATGACCCAAGTGACTCTCGCATTGATGACATGGCACCCACTCGGCAATGAAGTGGTAAAATAACGACAAACATCGTGGCGACATACACGGTGGGTCGATTGCATGTATTAATGTATTTTATGGCAGTGGGTGTAATATTGGATCATGGTAGGATTTCATCTATTATGAAGGCGCAACAATAGGCTACATGATGATGTGGATACTACTTGGTCAGCTCCACATCGAAGACACAAAAGCGAAAGTTAGTTTGAGGTAAAATTTAACGTCATAGCAGAGATAGCCAGGAATAAAGCAGTAGTTTTTTTGGATGTCGAAAGAATATTTTTAGGAATGGCTAGAATATCAAAAATAGTGAATATGCATATTTTAGCATAGGATAGTGAAGAACATAGACTTATACTAAGAGGGGGGGTGAACAGTATAAGGCTTAACCATTTATCAATTTTTACTTTAGATAGCAGTGGCATCATCATAGCATTAATCATCATAGATAACATCACACAATGAAGACCCATTTTAACGTGGTTCACCCAAGGTGGGCTACGTCCACTCAAATATTTTATCTAAAAGCTTTCTCAAAGTTCTTTGGAAATCCTTCCGAATTACAATGTTTTTGAGCCTCAGCCCAAAGGAGAAACCTTCCCCTACTCAAGTATTTATGAGCCTCTGCCCAAAGGAAAATCCTTCCTCTCCTCACGAATTTATGAGCCTCCTACCCAAAGGAGAATCCTTCCCCTCCTCACGAATTTATAAGCCTCCTGCCCAAAGGAGAATCCTTCCCCTCAGATCTAGAAATGATACTTCAGAATATCACCTGCCTCTTATTCTGCTAGCACGTGGAACTCCTTTTCACAAAATATATCTTGTCCTCAATGCTCAGCCTCAAGAGACCTCTGTCCTCACTGATCACCTCCATAGCAACTCATCAACCTATACTAAACACAGTCATTCGATCCAGCACAAGTCTTCCTCACTTTGTTAGATCTGTCCTAAGCTCAACTCATAAAGCTTGAACAAACCAATCTCTACTGCATACAAGCCTTCTCAAAGACTTGTCAAAATTGTCCTCAGGTTCTTCTCAAAGAACCACTTCAACTCTGTCCTCAAGTCCTCTGCTAGGACCTGTCCAAATCAGCTCACAAGTCTTCACTAGAACCTGTCCAAATTAGCTCACAAGTTCATCAAGAAAAACTTGCTTAGCATGAACCCACAAAGAGAATTTTTAGAGACCCAATGTGATTCATCAACCTCATAGAAGCATAAAGAGAATTGTTAGAGACTCAATATGTTCTATACTTAACTCCCAATCTCAATCTCAAATCTCATAGAAACATAAAGAGAATTGTTAGAGACTCAATATGTTCTATACTTAACTCCCAATCTCAATCTCAACTCAATATCAATCTCAAAATAATAAGATAGATGTAGTATTCTTTTCTCAAGAACATGAAACACAACCCAACAATTGCCAACCATGCAATATCTCATATAACAATGATACTCATGTTCTTTCCACAACCATTATCTTTTCTCAACCAATTAGAGCTTTAACAACAATGCTTATAGACAAGGTTTAACCAACATCATTCAACTCAACATTAACCTTGAAGCATTCAACCAATCACTACATGAAAAGGAAACAAGTAGACATCCTTTTCCCTCCAAAGGTATTTGAACAAAACAGCCACCAACATAAATCACCAATGCAAAGAATAACTTGCTCAAATCAATCTCAATGGAGTAAGCCCAAATCATGTATCAAGTAAAGCATTAACTTGATCAAAACAACCTCTATGGAAGCAACTCAACCATCAATCTCAAAATAGCCAACTAATGGTTTCACCAACTCAATGCAAGTAGCAAGACTTACTAACATAAACCCTAGTGAAAAAATGCTTCCTCTTCCTCAACCATAATTATGCATTCACCCAAAAAACTCATCAATGATTTTAATGCATAAACAATCTTCAATATCCAGAAAATGGGATTTACACCAACAAGAATACCTAGTAGACAACCTTTTCACTCCAAAATCAATTTCAAAAAATACACCATCAACAATATACATGGAAGAAGTTGCCCATACCTTTGTTTGAGGAAGAAGAGAATAGTTCTTCAACCTGTTACCAACACCACCCTCAACTTTGCCACTAAGTTAGGGTTAGATCATAAAAGTAACCACAAAAATATTTATTCCATAAAACACCTTATGACTCCAATCCTTAGAAGTCAACTACCAAAAAATATAAAGCATACAAACAATATATCCTTTTACACCTTATTTCTCCAAATGAATTAAACCATGCTCAAGGAATAATAGCTTCTAAGAAAATCTCACTCAACAATCAAGCCAAAAATCTCAACCACACACTATCAACCTTATATCTCCAAAGAAGCATTTAACCTTTAAAAATAATTTTAAATAAATCTGCCCAACCACTTCTTCTTTAACAAAATGCAAATTTTATTTAAAAAACCTTACCAAAAAATGCTTTCGAAAATCATGGGTCAACAGTGCCTTCGAAAAAATCGGAGCACAAAAACTCTTCTCACACTCCACAACGGGAGTCGAACGCTTGACCTCCCTTCAAGCGCCTTCATAGAACAGTCATTGCCACTAGGCCAACGGCGCTAGCTTGAAGGCTAGCAAGAGTCTCATTCTCCTTAACCCTTTGGCGGCGGATAAACGTGGCGAAAAAATGATAGCCATAGCTTTTACTTCCTAACTTTTGCGCAATTCGAATTTCTTTCACACATTTTCTTTGGACTATAGGTTATGGCTTATATAGCCAAACTTCCATGCTATGCACGACGTCGACGGGAGGATAATTCAAACTTTTCGAATTAATATTATTTTGGTGCCTTCGAAACAACTTTAGGGTTTATGAAACCCTTTTGATTATTTAAAAAATAATCAAAGGTCTTTTAGACCTTAGACCTTAGGTGGAGAACCCATTAAATTATTAAAATAATTTAATCACTAAATCAAATAAATAATTAATTAAAATACCTTTAAAAGGTTTTATTAATTAAGTTATTTAATTAATAAGTGTCTCCAACATTTGCATTAAGCTGAGAGTGGTTTTGAGAAAAACCCTTAATGCATCCACCTGGTTTTAATAAAAAACCTTAAACTTGCCATGGTTTTGATAAAAACCTTTTCATCTGCCACATGGAATCTTTCTGAAATCTTCTTGAAAATATTCTTTGGAATCTTCAACCTTTGAAGCCAATAAATCCTCTTGACATTAATGCAATTTCCTTTTGACATCAATGACAACTCATAGACAAGAAGCTAGGATCTCAAACCCAAAATTGCCAACAATCTCCCCCTTTGTCATTGATGGCAAACCATGCTTCTCAACAACACTAAAACTCAAAACTACTATATAGAAATCAGCTCCCCCTGAATTGAGGCTCTCCCCCTTACTCATATCTCTCCCCCTTTGTCATCAATGGCAAAGGGTCACCTTTGGGGCTTGGGACTAAGAATGAGCCTCTTAGCTTAGTCCCTCTCCCACCTCCTATTGAGGTGATTAATTTCGGGGTGGGAGTAAAACTCCCAATTTCTCCTTTAAATACTCAAATGTATCTCTTGGAAGAGGTTTGGTGAAGATATCAGCAATCTGTACTTTAGTAGGCACATACTCTAACTTAACTTGCTTGTCTTGAACTTGTTCTCTTAGAAAATGATACTTGATAGGAATATGCTTTGTTCTTGAGTGCATTACCGGATTCTTGGAGATACTTATGGCACTTGTATTATCACATAATATGGATATGGGTTGATCATGCTTTATTTTGAAGTCTTCCAAGGTGGTTTTCATCCATAAAACCTGTGTGCAACAAGCTACTACTGCTATGTACTCTGCCTCTACTGTAGATAAAGAAACCGAAGGTTGTTTCTTACTTAACCAAGCAACCAAACTCCTTCCCAAAAAGAAAACTCCACCACTAGTGCTTTTCTTGTCATCAATACTTCCTGCCCAATCTGCATCTGTATAAGTTATGAGAGTAAACTTATCACCCTTGGGGTACCAAAGTCCAAGGTCCATAGTGCCCTTCAAATATCTAAATATCCTCTTGACTACCATAACATGAGTTTCTTTTGGAGCTGCCTGAAATCTTGCTACTAACCCAATTGTCTGCATGATATCTGGTCTGGTAGCTATAACATACAGTAAACTGCAAATCATTGACCTGTACAACCTCTGATCTGCCACTGGAGATTCATCATCTTTGCTCAACTTGCACCCTATAATCATTGGAGTACAAACTGGTTTGCTATCCATCATACCAAATTTTTTTAACATCTCTTTTATATACTTTCCTTGAGAGAGAAATATATCGTCTTTTGATTGGGCAATCTAAAGACCTAAAAAGAAAGATAACTCTCCAATCATAGACATCTCAAATTCCTTTTGCATTTTGTTAGCAAAATCTTTACACATTTGAGTATTGTTTCCTCCAAAAATAATATCATCAACATAAACAACCACAATCAACATATCATTGCCTTCATTTTTAATATACAGATTGCTATCTGCCATACGTTTTCTGAATCCCTGTTCATGAAGATACATGTCAAGTCTTTAGTACCAAGCCCTAGGAGCTTGCTTTAACCCATACAAAGCCTTTTTCAACTTGCACACATAATCTAAATGTTCTGAAAGTAAAAATCCTTCTGGTTGTTCTATGTAAACTTCTTCTTCTAACACACCATTTAAGAAAGTTGACTTAACATCCATTTGATACACTTTGAAAGACTTGAAACTTGAGAGAGCTAAAAACATTCTGATTGCTTCAAGACGAGAAACTGGAGCAAAGGTCTCTTCAAAATCAATACCTTCAACTTGAGCATATCCTTTACAAACTAACCTTGCTTTGTTTCTGACAATCTTACCATCCTCATTGAGTTTGTTCCTAAAAATCCATTTGGTACCAATGACATTCTTATCCTTAGGTCTTGGAACCAATTCCCAAGTTTCACTTTTCTCTATCTGATTTAATTCTTCATCCATTGCTTTTTTCCAAAACTTATCTACACAAGCTTCACTGAGATCCTTTGGCTCAATCTAAGATAGTAAGGAGATATCTCGTGGAAACATGTGAGGAAATAACTCTTCTTCTTGTTTGTCCGCTATCCTGGATTACCAATGATCAAATATTTTGGATGATGTTTCCGAACATACCCGGAAGGAGTTTTGGGGAGAAGTTGTTGTCTTTCTTCTTCTTCATCTAAAACCTCTCTGAATTCCTCTTGACAATTCTCATCATCAAATTCCTGTACTGACTCTCGTATTCCTATCTTCTCATCAATTGTCACATTTATGCTTTCTATGATAGTATGAGTTCTTTTGTTGTAGCATCTGTAGGCCTTGCTTTTGTTGGAGTACCCAAGAAAAATCCCCTCATCACATCTAGGATCAAACTTCCCGAAGTTCTGATCTTCCCTTCTGATGAAACATTTACTACCAAACACTTTGAAGTATTTCACTATAGCTGGTCTCCCTTTCCATAGTTCATACGGAGTTTTATGAGGATTTACTCTTAACTGAGCCCTGGTGATAATATAAATTGTTGTACTAACTACCTCTTTCCAAAAACTATCTGAAAGCTTTGATTCATTCAGCATAGCCCTAGCCATATTTTCAATAGTTCAGTTCTTTCTCTCAACTACTCCATTTTGTTGAGGAGTTCTAGCTGCTGAAAACTCTCTTTTAATTCCTTGTTGTTCACAATACTCCACAAATTCATTGGAAGTAAATTCTCCTCCTCTATCTGATCTCAAACATTTGATTTTCTTATCAATCTCATTTTCTATCATTTCTTTGAAAGCTTTAAATTTCTCAAGAGCTTCAGATTTTTCTTTTAGAAAAGTGACCCAAGTCATTCTAGAAAAGTCATCTATAAAAAGCATGAAGTAGCTTTCTCCCTAAATGCTTTGAGTCCTAGTGGGGCCACATAAATTAGTATGAATAAGATCCAAGGGTTTGGAAGATGAGTACCCCTTAGATTTAAAACTAGTTCCGGTCTGTTTCCCATGTTGACAAGGACCACAGATGGTGTTTTGTGGTCTCTTTATTTTGGGTAAGTCTCTAACAACCTTCATGTGACTAATATTGACAAGGATATCAAAACTCAAATGTCCCATTCTTTTGTGCCATAACCAACTCTCATCTTCTTGAGATAGACAACACTTTTCCCTTTTTATCTCACTTAACATGTAAATATTGTTAGGAGTCCTTTTAGCACTAGCAATGATTTTTCCATTCTTTTCTTTACTTATCTCACATTTATCTGAAAAGAAGGATACTATGTGCCCTTGATCACAAAGTTGGCTCACACTCAGAAGATTATGTCTAAGACCTTCCAAATAAAGCACATTTTTTGTTTTGGTTTTTCCATCCAAACTAAGAGTTCCTTTCCCACAAATTTTTGCTAACCTGTTATCTCCAAAACTAACTGTCCCTCTATTTGTTTCTTTCAAAACCAAAAACTTTTCTTTTTCACCAGTCATATTTTTGGAGCAACCACTATCAAGATACCATTTTTCCTCTTTATCTTGAGCATGAAAAGCAGTTTGAACTATCATAGATCTAGATTTGATTTCATTTCCTTTCCTAGTAAACTCTTTGCTAGATCTATCCAAATTACACATTCTTGCTACATGCCCAAAATTATTGCACTTGTAACACATGATATCTTTATTCACAAGAGGTGCCAAAGAATTAACATTTTCCTTATCATGGTTATTCACAAACTTATTGCAATGCATAGCTTTGTGACCAAATTTTTTGCAAGAAAGACAATAGCCATGGAAAGTATTATGTAACCTGTTTTGATGCCTTGGATGATTGTTCTTCTTGTGATCAACTTGAATCCATCGCTCTTCTGTTTGAAATTTGATCTTTCTTGAAGTTCTTGTTTCTTGAATGGTGAGACTATCCTCCTTTTGCTTTCCAAAAAGAATATTATGTTTGAGAACCAACCGTTCCAACTTAACTCTAAGAGACACCACTTCTTCTTCAAGTTTCTCACAATCAGCTTCCTTCCCTTTGAGAACCTCTGTTAGAATCTTTTCAACCTTCTTCCCTTCTTCAGCTAGAATCTTAAATTCTGTGAGACTTTGAGATAGTTCTGATCTTACTATCTCTTCTTCTTGACTTTGTTGCCTTAGAATAGAATTCTCTTCCCTAATTTTTTCAAGATTTCTTAAGGCCAAAAAGAATTCACCTTTTAGATCGAATTCAATCTCTTCATCACTTTTTGTATCTGTATGTTCCTCTATTGGATCCTTCTCCAAGTTGTTAGGCTCTTCCTAGAGAGACCTGCTCTAATACCAATTGAAGAACATAGACTTATACTGAGAGGGGGGAGTGAACAGTATAAGACTTAACCATTTATCAATTTTTACTTTAGATAGCAGTGGCATCATCATAGCATTAATCATCACAGATAACATTACACAAGCAGACCCATTTTAACGTGGTTCACCCAAGGTGGGCTACGTCCACTCAAATCTTTTCTCTAAAATATTTTTCAAAGTTCTTTGGGAATCCTTCCCAATTACAATGTTTATGACCCTCAGCCCAAAGGAGAAACCTTCCCCTACTCAAGTATTTATGATCATCTGCCCAAAGGAGAATCCTTCCCCTCCTCACGAATTTATGAGCCTCCTACCCAAAGGAGAATTCTTCCCCTCCTCACGAATTTATGAGCCTCCTGCCCAAAGGAGAATCCTTCCCCTCAGCTCTGGAAATGATACTTCAAAAAATCACTTGCCTCTTATTCTGCTAGCATGTGGAACTCCTTTCCACAGAAGACCTCCTGTCCTCAATGCTCAGCCTCAAGAGACCTATGTCCTCACTGATTACCTCCACAACAACTCATCAACCTGTACTAAACATAGTCAGTCAGTCCAGCACAAGTCTTCCTCACTCTATTAGATCTGTACCAAGCTCAACTCATAAAGCTTGAACAAATCAATCTCTACTGCACACAAGCCTTCTCAAAGACTTGTCAAAACTATCCTCAGGTTCTTCTCAAAGAACCACTTCAACTTTGTCCTCAAGTCCTCTGCTAGGACCTATCCAAATTAGCTCACAAGTCTTCACTAGAACCTGTCCAAATCAGCTCACAAGTTCATCAAGAAAAACTTGCCTAGCATGAACCCACAAAGAGAATTGTTAGAGACCCAATGTGATTCATCAACCTCATAGAAGCATAAAGAGAATTGTTAGAGACTCAATATGTTCTATATTTAACTCCCAATATCAATCTCAAATATCATAGAAACATAAAGAGAATTGTTAGAGACTCAATATGTTCTATACTTAACTCTCAATCTCAATCTCAACTCAATCTCAATATCAAAATAATAATATAGATGTAGTATGTTTTTCTCAAGAACATGAAACACAACCCAACAATTGCCAACCATGCAATATCTCATATAACAATGATACTCATGTTCTTTCCACAACCATTATCTTTTCTCAACCAATTAGAGCTTTAACAACAATGCTTATAGACAAGGTTTAACCAACATCATTCAACTCAACATTAACCTTGAAGCATTCAACCAATCACTACATGAAAAGGAAACAAGTAGACATCATTTTCCCTCCAAAGGTATTTGAACAAAATAGCCACCAACATAAATCACCAATGCAAAGAATAACTTGCTCAAATCAATCTCAATGGAGTAAGCCCAAATCATGTATCAAGTAAAGCATTAACTTGATCAAAACAACCTCTATGGAAGCAACTCAACCATCAATCTCAAAATAGCCAACTAATGGTTTCACCAACTCAATGCAAGTAGCAAGACTTACTAACATAAATCCTAGTGCAAAAATGCTTCCTCTTCCTCAACCAGAATTATGCATTCACCCAAAAAACTCATCAATGATTTTAATGCATAAACAATCTTCAATATCCAGAAAATGGGATTTACACCAACAAGAATACCTAGTAGACAACCTTTTCACTTCCAGGACTCAATTTCAGAAAATACACCATCAACAATATACATGGAAGAAGTTGCCCATACCTTTGTTTGAGGAAGAAGAGAATAGTTCTTCAACCTGTTACCAACACCACCCTCAACTTTGCCACCAAGTTAGGGTTAGATCATAAAAGTAACCACAAAAATATTTATTCCAATAAACACTTTATGACTCCAATCCTTAGAAGTCAACTACCAAAAAATATAAAGCATACAAACAATATATCCTTTTACACCTTATTTCTCCAAATTAATTAAACCATGCTCAAGGAATAATAGCTTCTAAGCAAATCTCACTCAACAATCAAGCCAAAAATCTCAACCACACACTATCAACCTTATATCTCCAAAGAAGCATTTAACTTTTAAAAATAATTTTAAATAAATCTGCCCAACCACTTCTTCTTTAACAAAATGCAGATTTTATTTAAAAAACCTTACCAAAAAAATGCTTTCGAAAATCGCGGGTCAACAGTGCCTCCAAAAAAATTGGAGCGCAAAAACTCTTCTCACACTCCACGATGGGAGTCGAACGCTTGACCTCCCTTCAAGCGCCTTCACAGAACAGTCGTTGCCACTAGGCCAACGATGCTAGCTTGAAGGCTAGCAAGAGTCTCCTTCTCCTTAACCCTTTGGCGGCAGATAAATGTGGCAAAAAAACAATAGTCATAGATTTTACTTCTCAACTTTTGCGTAATTCGAATTTCTTTCACACATTTTCTTTGGACTATAGGTTATGGCTTATATAGCCAAACTTCCATGCTATGCACGACGTCGACGGGAGGATAATTCGAACTTTTTGAATTAATATTATTTTGGCGCCTTCGAAACAACTTTAGGGTTTATGAAACCCTTTTGATTATTTAAAAAATAATCAAAGGTCTTTTAGACCTTAGACATTAGGTGAAGAACCCATTAAATTATTAAAATAATTTAATCACTAAATCAAATAAATAATTAATTAAAAAACCTTTAAAAGGTTTTATTAATTAAGTTATTTAATTAATAAGTGTCTCCAACCTTTGCATTAAGTTGAGAGTGGTTTTGAGAAAAACCCTTAATGCATCCACCTGGTTTTAATAAAAACCCTTAAACCCGCCATGGTTTTGATAAAAACCTTTTCATCCGCCACATGGAATCTCTCCGAAATCTTCTAGAAAATATTCTTTGGAATCTTCAACCTTTGAAGCCAATAAATCCTCTTGACATTAATGCCAGTTCCTTTTGACATCAATGACAACTCATAGACAAGAAGCTAGGATCTCAAACCCAAAATTGTCAACAGATAGACGTAGAACAAATTAGACAACGGTGTAAGTTTTGAAGGGATGTTGCAGGATAGACTTTCATAGTAGTTCATAATACAACCAGATAATGGGACAGTAGCAATACAATGGCTCGAACGTGAAATAGAAGAAGGTTTCACAGTGAATTCACAGCAACATGGAGCATGGCAGTCAGGTAGTTAGCACAGGATGATAGTGCAATATTCGACAACAATCACACAGATTTGACAGTAAACAATGGCAGTGGGAAACTATATGCAGGGAATACAATCTTTGCCAGCATTGAAGCCACATCATCGTCGTCGATAGAATGTATCAAAGGCTGCAGTAGGATTCAAAGAGCATGTTAGAGTGGAAATTTTCATCACAGTAGGCAACACTAGCCTGGCCATATAACAGATAATGATAGTAGGGTACGACAACATTCACGACAATGGATGTTACACAGCCATAATTCCACATTGTCAGGCCGAAGGTCGAATCGTATGGCGGCTTAGTAGTTGAACAACACTAAAAACAATAGGGCATCAGTTTCAGCTGGAATCGATAGCAAAGTAGCATCACAAAATGAAACCATTCACATAGAAATCCACGGCATGAATACGTATTTGTGTTAGGTGGTATTTTATCTCCAAGAGAATGTCATACGAGTTAAAAAAACCTTGGACACTGCTCGTATACATAGCAGAACATAATGGGACTTAGTATTTTTATGGCATCGACATCATCGAAAGCAGAATACACAGCAGAGACCACCAAAACAAAGGGGATACCCACGCAACAGTTTTCTCGAAATAGTATAGCACCAAGGTTCAATATGGTTTTTAGGGGCTATGTAGTTGTGTGACAGAGAAGCACATAGAGGCATCATCGGAGAGCATCTATTGGTGAGAGATTCTCCCCTACCATATACATTTCATCCGAGACGTAGAGGATGACTCGGTAATCTAGAAACAGAGTAACATACAACTGACAGTCTGTTTGCAGTGGTAAAATTGACAACGAGGCAGGTTCTCCAGCAGGATACGGTATAATCAGAAGTATCGTCGGTTATGAATGCCAGAGGAGAATGCTAATGCATTCATCACAGATGCCAAGTAGTGCGTGGAGTGGGCATACATAACAGCGGCCGAATTAAACATGTTTTCCAGGACATGAACGTGATTTTCACATTGTAGACGTACCCCGATTTCATTGAAAAGCAGCGCAGCAACGAAAGTGAATATGTGGCAAATGTGACAAATCAGATGTGGCAACCAAACGAAAGGACAAGGTCACAAATTGAAACCAAAATATTAAAATATTAAATTACCATGAGGGACGTTCATCAACAAAAACTATGGCGTTGACCTAAATTCCCCTTTGGTGATTTGTGGTGGTATTTTAAAATGTGTACAAGGAGTCATGTGGGCACTAGTGATGCCTCTCTTGTTTTATATAAATACTATGGTAAGAGGTGAGGTTACAACCAAAGCATGAAGATAAATAAGGACAAAAGGGGTTTATAGTAAGGGTAATCAGGCCCTAAAATTAATATTCCTTTACGTGTCATTAGAAGCCAATGAAATGTGCCATTTGGCTTCATTTACCAAAATGTTATTCAAATGAATGAATGGAATGAAGCCATTCGAGATTTGAAAGAAGGAAGATGGTTTTGGAAAAAGAAATGTTTCGAAAATGAAACGAACCATTTTAGAAACCCAAACGAATAGTCATGGAGAAAATCTTTAAAAACTAAAAAAGATGCATGCACAAGGGTTGGATCTCTTGGAGACCACATGTTGTTGAAATGTCAGGGCTGCTATTTTTTGGGAGACGCCAGATTTTGCTGGAATGAATGTAGAAACAATGAGTTCTTGAATGTATTGCAAGATTTATGCACTTTGGAGAAAAATAAAAGGAGAAAATATTTGAGTGTTCATGTTTTATTGCCTATATTTTTTCTTTCTGTTTTCTGGGTTTTTATACAATGTCATTGTTTTTTAGGGTTTCATTGTTGAATGTCCAGAAATAGAAAGTTTATTTTTTTTCCTTAGAGTCTCGCACGCATTTAGTTCGGGATGTACAAATGCAGTTTCGGCTAAGTTGGGTTATGCTCAGAAAAATCTCATGTCCCGAATTTTGCATGCTAGGGTAGCATAAAACTGCATTTTCTGGATTTTCTGCATTTTATTTCAGTTTTTAGATTTTATTTCCATTTTTAATTTTCATTTTCAGAATTGTTTTTAATTTTTGGACATTAAAATAAAAATGAAAAAAAAAATCAAAATACAAAAATAATTGCATGGCTGTGTAGAGTATACTTCGGAGTTCCATTTTGCACTTAGACATTTTTGCTTCGGAGTCATTTCGTATTTTTAAAAATTAGTCAAAGTTGTTGTTTTTATTGCAGATTTTGAAAATACGAAATTTTAGAATTTACATTTTGGGGCCAAATTTAATTTTTTCAGTCTTATATTTCATTCATGAGCCTATGATGACATTTCCTTCATGAAAATTTCAATTTCATTGAAGGGGCTATGTTTATGGCATTCCACAAATTAGCATATTGGGAGCAATAAATGCACCTTTCTTTATAAAAATTCTGATTTTATGAAAGAGGGGTCATTTGTGCACTACATTGAAGGTCATTATTTCAAAGCACTAAATTATTCATCTTTGTGAAAATTTGATTTCATTTAAGAGGGATAATTTGAAGTGACATTTTAAAGCTTTTATTTTAGGGCAATAAATTATTCTCTTTGTGAAAATTAATTTCACTAAAGAGAGATAATTTACTAATTATATTCAAATGCTATCTTAATCTTCATGATAATAAGCTACATTTGAGGAGCCTATTCGTCATTTCATATTTACATTCATAGATAGATTTAATCTTCATTTCCATGCTTAAAGTAGGATTTAATGCAAGATAAAACTTGTTTAAAACCCACTTAATAAGGAAGATAAAATCTACCTTAAAATCCTCAAGATAAAAGGAATTAAGGCACTACATCGTGGTCATATGAGGACCAACTCACATTTTCTTTATTTTGGTTTCATGAACAATCATTAAAGTAGCATGGTAAAATAAACCAACACATGCCCCTTGTTTATAGTTACTTGCAATCACTAAGGTGTTCCTAGCATTGAATTGATATATTTTATTGAGATTACTAATACACATATGCAAATGCTAATATAGTAGAGACCTTGGAGAAGTTATTTGTTTAACTTCTTTGCAAGAGAGGGTTTTGGGATCCAAACCCTAAGGAAGAGTGTAATTTCACAATTGGGTAAAATTAACACTCAATATTTTGGCGCTAGAAGGAGGGCCTGATGTGGTTTATTTTATTGTGATTTTAAATGCTATAGGAATTTAAATTGTGGAATATTTCATGCCCTATTGACTATTATCTTTAGACCTCTTTTAACACACAATATTTTGATGCTAAAAGGAGGACATGAATTGCTATTCATTGATCTAATGCTTTTTTATTTTTCATATAGGAATAATGTGATTTGATATAATTTTGAAAGCTTTTGAATTGCTAAATATTTTAAGTTCATTTGATTAGCATCTTTGGTTTCCTCTAACACTCACACTTTAAGAGCTAGGAGGATTTGAATTGATTTTTTTTATTGCCATTTAGATGCTAAATTGTTCATGTCACTTGAAAGATTTATTTAAAGACATTGGTCTTGACTAACGAGATTTTGTTGATCACTTTCATTGATTCTAACATTCTCTATTTGATGATGTGCTAATGCTAATCTATTTGCAAATTTGAGAATGTTCTTCAATTTCATGGTTTAATGGATACATATATCTTGGTTGATGCTAACATGATCATTCATATGTTGTACATTTGAGATTGTTAGTCATTTTATGCTTATTTGTAAGAAATATTTATTTGACTTCCAAATTGGTTTTGAAGTAATTCTTTGAGTTTCACTAATTGGCTACAAATACTAGAAAGTGGTATGGGGTGCACGGTAATCCTTTGAACATTAGTGGATATGCTCATGACTTGCCCAAGAACATAGATAAATGTTTGCCCAAGTTTAAGTACAATGGCACAACATTAGTCGAGGAGCACATTCAGTCCTATGTGGATATCCTAGTTAGATGGAATGTCAAACATGAGGATGTGTCATGTAGATTGTTTCCTGTGATCCTATATGAGATGGCATATGATTGGTACATCAATTTATCCACTGGATATATTACGTCCTGGGCCCAATTGCAAACTGCTTTTATCAATCAATTTAGGTTGCCCATTGATCCTGTCACGATTTATCAACAATTTGCTTCTTACAAGAAGGAACCTAATGAGTGATGGAGAACAGAACTAACACAGGATAGGAGACAAGGAAAACAAGAGCCAAATTTCTTATTCAGTAGCTTCAGAAGAATTTATAGAAAATATACAGCAATCTGTCGTTTTTCCAGCCCTTTCTCATTACAATTCCTGGGTTTTTATCGAGGTCCCGACCCTCTACGTTTTCAAAGTTTCCATGATCTGCAACTGCCACCTGGATCAATACTGGAAAGTTGCATTGATGAGACTCTGGGTGAGGTGCGCGACTGGCTGCCATAACCACCGGGATCTTCTTCTGGAACTGCTGCTTCGTTGCTAGTTGCCATAAATGCGTCTCTAGATATAGTGCACGAGTGGCCGACATGCTTGCTGGAATCTTCCTCTGAGACTGCTGCTTCACTATCGCTAGCTTGCCGTGCACGAAGGAATGCATTTATGAAAGCCTGGAGTGCATGTTTTTCTTTTGGTCGTGATATCGCGACATGTCGCGATATCACGACAATTCTCCTCTGTGCTTTCTCTCTCCTACTCCGGTCGCGATATCGTGACATTCTTTCCTTCACGCCTTCTTGCTTCTGCTTTGGTCGCGATATCACGACGTATTTCCATCGCGTCCTCTATTTTCAGCTTCGGTCACGATTTTGCGACACGTCACGAAATCGCGACGTTCCTCCGTCGCCCTTCCACTCTTCTGTTTCGGTCACGATTTTGTGACCCTCTGTCCGTCGTAGCCTCTGCTTTTTGCTTTGGTCGCAATTCGTGACATGTCGCGAAATCGTGCATGTCACGATTTCGTGACCCTCCATCCGTCGTAGCCTCTGCTCTTTGTTTTGGTCATGATTTCGTGACATGTGAAGCTGTCGGTTGGACCCTCCATCCTCGTAGCCTCTACTCTTTTGTCATGATTTCGTGACCCTCCGTCTGTCGTAGCCTCTGCTCTTTGTTTTGGTCATGATTTCATGACATGTCACGATTTCGTGACCCTCCGTCCGCCGTAGCCTCTGCTCTTTGTTTTGGTCGCGATTTCGTGACCCTCCGTCCGCCGTAGCTTCTTTCCCTATTTTGGTCGCGATATCGCGACACATATTTTTGACATATTTTTGCAAAATACTTAGAGAGAAGAAAAAAACTTTGGTTGATGCAAGATTGCTCTGTTGTCACCGGATGCTCCTGCATCAGACACCCGGGGTGGATTGAGAAGTGATCCTCACTTCTGTTCTATTAGGGGAAGACCCAGGCGGTCAACCTCTATTTTTGACAACCAAGTTGCATCTTCTACAGGTCTGCCCTTCCACTTTATCAAATATTCAGAATACTGTTTGTTCCTGGTGCTTCTGCCTTCACGAGTGTCTAATATTTCCTCGATCTCGTCTGTGGTTTGGGTAGATGCTGGAATTCTCCACAACTCTGTACTTGGTGCCTCTGTATTGTCTCCCTCATGGTATTCCACTAAATCTGAGATGTTAAAAATAGGCGAAATGTCAAGCCCACTTGGCAATTCCACTTCATATGCATTGCCTGAATCTCGTTTTTCCATTATTCTGCATGGCCCAAACTTCTTCATCTTCAACTTGTTATAGGTTTTGGCAGGAAATCTTTCTTTTCTGAGATGGACCATGACTTCATCTCCTACTTCGAACTCTTTGAACCGTCGCTTCTGGTCCGCCCTTGTCTTATATTGAGTATTCATTTTTGTAATTTGTTTCCTTACTTCTTCATGCAGGCTTTTCATATGTTCCGCAAATTCCTCAGCCTCGACACTGCACTTTTCCCCTTTATCCAATTTCCTTAGCTCAGAAACATTTCTTGGGCTGTTTCCATATATGACCTGGAATGGAGATTTGTTTGTACTCTTGTTGATAGAATTGTTGTATGCAAATTTCGCCTACGGCAAAACCAAATCCCATCCCTTGGGTTTATCTGCTATCAAGCATCTCAATAAATTACCCAGACTTCTATTTACCACCTCTGTCTATCCATCAGTCTGTGGGTGGTATGCGAAACTGAACTTCAGATCTGTCTTCAACTTCTTCCACAAGGTTCTCCAGAAATACCCAACAAACTTTGTATCTCTGTCAGAAACGATGCTTTTTGGTAGACCGTGAAGTCGTACCACTTCCTTGAAAAATAACCCTGCAATGTGAACCGCGTCACTTGTTTTCTGGCAGGGAATAAAATGTGCCATCTTGGAAAATCTGTCAACCACCACAAATACGGAGTCATTTCCCCTCTGTGTTCTCGGCAATCCAAGAACGAAATCCATGCTGACGTCCTCCCATGGCCTCTCAGGTACAGGTAACGGCTGATATAATCCTGTGTTCTGCCTCACGCCTTTCGCCATCTGGCATATTCTACAACTTTGCACAAACCTTTTCACATCTTGCTGCAGTTGTGGCCAATAGTAGTTCTCACTCACCAGGGCAATGGTCTTATCCCGACCAAAATGTCCAGCCAGTCCTCCGCTGTGTTTCTCCTTGACTAAGTTTTCCCGCATGGAACTCCTTGGAATGCATAATTGACTTCCTCTGAACAACATTCCATCTTGGATTAGAAAATCCAACCACTTTGTCCTGTCCAAAGTAACAGGTGCCAAGCAAGCCATCCAGGCTTCTACAAAATCAGGATCTTCAGGGTACAAACCCTTCAGTTCTTCAAATCCTACCACTTCCACCGTCATTTCAATCAGCAAATTCTGCCTTCTACTTAAGGCGTCTACAACTCTGTTTGACTTTTCGCTTCTGTGCTTCAACACAAAGGTATAACTTTGGAGAAACTCAACCCACTTCAAGTGCCTCTGATTCAGTTTTGCTTGGCTATTAATGTACTGTAAGGCCTGATGATCAGTAAATAGAACAAACTCTTTTGGCAACAAATAATGCCTCCACTTCTTTAGAGCCTGAACTATAGCATAAAACTCTTGATCATAAACTGAATACTTTTTTCGAGCATCATTGAGTTTCTCACTAAAGTAAGCAACAGGCCTGCCTTCCTGACTCAGTACAGCTCCTATTGCACTACCACTGGCATCACAATCTACCTGAAATACCTTGTTAAAGTCTGGAAGTGCCAAAACAGGTTGTTCTGTGACCTTCTTCTTCAACACATCAAAGCTCTTATCTGCTCCTAAGGTCCACTTAAATTCTTTCTTATCCCCTCTCATTGTTTCTGTAAGGGGTGCACAAATGCTGCTGAAATTTCTAATGAATTTTCTGTAAAAGCTGGCTAGACCATGAAATGATCTTACCTCTGTTGTGCTTCTCGGAGTAGGCCATTCGATGATAGCTCTCACCTTTTTTGGGTCCATTTTTAGACCTTCTGCTGAGATGACAAATCCCAGGTACACTAACTCCTTCTTTACAAAATTACACTTTTTTAGATTAATTAATAACTGCTCCTCCCGCAGCTTCTCAAAAACCCTTCTGATGTGCATCAGGTGCTCTTCCAGGGTTCTGCTAAATATTAATATATCATCTAAATAGACAATGACAAATTTGCCTAAAAATTCTTTCAGTACCTCATTCATCAGCCGCATGAAGGTACTTGGTGCATTGGATAGCCCAAATGGCATGACCAACCACTCATACAAACCCTCTCTGGTCTTGAAGGTTGTCTTCCACTCATCTCCTTCTCTGACATGGATCTGATGGTAACCACTCTTGAGGTCAATCTTGGTGAAGTACTTGGCTCCACTCAAACAGTCCATTATGTCATCCATTCTTGGCAATGGAAATCTGTATTTTATTGTGATCTTGTTGATGGCTCGAGAGTCTGTACACATTCTCCACTCTCCATATTTCTTTGGCGCTAGCACTACAGGCACTGCGCATGGACTCAAGCTTTCCCGAATCAGTCCCTTCTCCAGCAACTCCTGGACCTGCCTGTTTAGCTCCTCAGTTTCTACAGGCGTCATTCTATGTGCAGCTTTATTGGGCAAGCTCGATCCTGGCACCAAATCGATATGGTGACTGATCTTCCTTACTGGGGGTAAACCCTCAGGCACATTATCAGATATAATATCTAGAAATTCCTCCAATAGATCTAGGACTTCTACTAGGGTATCTTTGCATTCTTTCTCCCTAACTCTAGGAATTAATGCATAACACATATGTTCATGCTTCAAATCATCTAAAAATTTTCTCCCGTCAACTAAGCAAATTTTGGCACTGCCACATACCTTTTCTTCCACCTCCTTCAGGGGTTTCAGCTTATGATGCATTCCATTCTTTGTTACGGAGTAGGTGTTGGCACGACCATCATGAACCGCGCACCTGTCAAACTGCCATGGCCTTCCCAATAGCAAATGGCATGCATCCATGGGCAGGATGTCGCACAGGACCTCATCACGGTAATTCCCAATATTGAATTTTACCAAGCATTGTTCACTGACCAAAACCTTATGGTCTTTCTACAACCACGCGATCCGATATGGATGCGGGTGTCTCTTCCTCTCCAGTTGTAGCTTTGTAACCATTCCCTCTGAAACTAGGTTATCCGTGCTACCGTTGTCAATAATAATATTGCAAATCTTACCCGTGCATTTACACCTTGTGCGGAATAAGCTTTTCCTCTGATCTGCGTCCCCCTCCTCATTCAGCAGGACTCTCCTCGTGATCATTACTTCTCCTCTCTCTGCTTCTTCAGAATGCTCAGATCCAGCATCTTCATCAGCGACCGCGGCTCTGGCATTTCCTTCCGGCCTCCTATTAGTCCTTTCTCGTTGTTGTGGACACTCGTATTGGTGATGTCCCTCTTCTCCACACTGGAAACAAGTTCCACGAAATCTTCCTCTTCCATGGCCACGTCCAGCTCTGCCCCTTCCCCTTCGGTAATCATTGTTCTGATTACGGGGGTGGTAGGTATTCTCTCCCCTTTGTTCTTGATTACTGCTACCTTCTCCATTCTTCTGAGAATCTTCATTTCATCTTCCACTGGTCCTTCCATCGGTTCTTCCGCCATGACCTCTTCCTCTTTGCTTGTTCTCAAACCTCCTATTGAGCTTTTCTTCAACTTTCAGGGCAAATTGGTAAGCGTCCTCTATGGTGGTCATCCTGACCAGACTTAATTCCTCTTGAATACTTGCTCGTAACCCATTAATATAATGGGCTACCTTCTCCTTGTTGGCCTCTGAGTGGCCTGTTCTGATCATAATTTTATGAAACTCTTCTATGTATTCTTTTATAGACTTACTTGATTGCCTCAAACCTTGCATTTTCTTTAGCAGGTCTAACTCATAATCACCAGGGATGAACTGCCTCTTCAACTTTTCTGCCATCCGTTCCCATTTTGTTATTCTCTCTTTTCCTCTTCTATTTCGCTCCAGCTGCACTCCCTTCCACCATATGTTGGCATGACCTTTCGGTTTGGTCTTAGCGAATCTGACCCTATCAGGATCCTCAACCTCCTCGTACTCAAAGTACTCTTCCAGATCGTTGATCCAGTCGATCAATTCCTCTGGATCAAGGTTCCCGGAATACGTGGAAACCTCCATCTTCGGCCTCTTCCCAATCTGGGATATGGCTTTGTATAGTCTAGCTTGTGCAGGATCTATTGCTTCTTCTTCTTCCTCAGGCTGGCCTTCTTCTTCATCATCTTCCTCTTCACTACCTTCATCTCTTCTTGGCTCCAATATTCTACGCATCTCTTCTTGCAGGGCTTGCATTTGCCTCTGCAAAACTCGGACATCTTCCGCTGCCGCCATGCCTCTCCCACCAATAGGGTTTCTTCTTGGAGGCATTCTGCTCACTCTCTCACAAGCCCTTCCACAGATCCTGGTGTAACTGCCTCACGTCCGACGATCTGTTACACACTCAGGAACTTTTGGCTCTGATACCACTTGATGGAGAACAGAACTAACACAGGACAGGAGACAAGGAAAACAAGAGCCAAATTTCTTATTCAGTAGCTTCAGAAGAATTTACAAAAAATATACAACAATCTACCATTTTGCCAGCCCTTTCTCATTACAATTCTTGGGTTTTTATCGAGGTCCCGACCCTCTACGTTTTCAAAGTTTCCACGATCTGCAACTACCACCTGGATCAATACTAGAAAGTTGCATTGATGAGACTCTGGGTGAGGTGCGTGACTGGCTGCCATAACCACCGGGATCTTCTTCTGGAACTGCTGCTTCGTTGCTAGTTGCCATAAATGCGTCTCTAGATATAGTGTGCGAGTGGCCGACATGCTTGCTGGAATCTTCCTTTGAGACTGCTGCTTCACTATCGCTAGCTTGCCATGCACGAAGGAATGCATTTATGAAAGCTTGGAGTGCGTGTTTTTCTTTTGGTCACGATATCGTGACAATTCTCCTCTGTGCTTTCTCTCTCCTACTTCGGTCGTGATATCGTGACATGTCGCGATATCGCGACATTCTTTCCTTCATGCCTTCTTGCTTCTGCTTTGGTCACGATATCGCGACATGTCACGATATCGCGACGTATTTCCATCGCGTCCTCCGTTTTCAGCTTCGGTCGTGATTTCGCGACACGTCACGAAATCGCGACGTTCCTCCGTCGCCCTTCCGCTCTTCCGTTCCGGTCATGATTTCACGACCCTCCATCCACCGTAGCCTCTGCTTTTTGCTTTGGTCGTGATTTCACGACATGTCACGAAATCGTGACATGTCACGATTTCGCGACCCTCCGTCCGTCGTAGCCTCTGCTCTTTGTTTTGGTCACGATTTCGCGACCCTCCATCCGCCGTAGCCTCTGCTCTTTGTTTTGGTCGCGATTTCGTGACCCTCCATCCGTCGTAGCCTCTGCTCTTTGTTTTGGTCACGATTTTGCGACCCTCCGTCCGTCGTAGCTTCTTTCCCTATTTTGGTCACGATATCGTGACACTTTTTGTGTCGCGATATCGCGACACATATTTTTGACATATTTTTGCAAAATACTTAGAGAGAAGAAAAAAAACTTTGGTTGATGCAAGATTGCTCTGCTGTCACCGGATGCTCCTGCATCAATGAGCCAGTGAGAATTTTTAACATGAGATTTTGAAAGCTCTATGCGATATTAATTACTCCCTATACTATTGAGAATAGAGGTGCTCTTCAAATATACTTTGGGGCATTGGATCTATTATTTGTCATGTTCATTAGGACAAATCCTTTGGTCACTAATATTGCATCGGCCTACACGAAAGCTATGATTATAGATCAACAATTAAGGCCACAAGGTTATGGGATGGAGCAATTGCCTATGGTAGGACAACTAGGGGCTTGCAATCAAACCTCGATGGTAAATCAAGCATGGGCACAATAGAATTTGATATCAAACATTTTGCCCCACAATAAATTTTACCCTACCATACCCACTTATGCTCCCACATGTGCTTATACGAGTACATCTATCCATCCAACCACTCCATGGTTAGAGAATCATGTGGTCACTCATGGATCCATTGCAACAAATGCTCAGGCTTTATCTATTGATATCAATCCAACTAATCCTACTACTTCTACCACTCAACCCAAGGATCTTGTATCAAAAATAAAAGAGCAAAAGAAAGTGGTTAAGAAGTTAAGTAGAGATGTGGTTCCATCACAAAAATGAGCACATCAATGTATGCATCCAAATCATCCGAGGAAAAAAATTCATAATGCTAATCTTAATGATATTTCATGTTATGCTCCTTCAGGTGATAGAAGAGATTTTGATGTGACTTACATTGAAGTAAATGCCTATTCAGAATGTCTTGAAGAGCATAAAGATTTTGGAGAAGAAATTTTATGGATGGGTAACAAGAAGTTGGAATGAAATGATCATCATCTTGTTTTGGAAAGAAAATATCTAGAATTATTACCGACAAATGAGGATTTGGATGAACAAACCTATGAGGATATGATTTGGTCATGCTTACTCGCAAAGGAATATTTGGGCGACTATATGGAGCAAGATGTGAAAATTTATCCCCTTATAGAAGCTCCTAAGCCATCAAAAGTGGTTGAAAGTGAGTTTGAAAGATAATCAATAAATGAATTTGAAGACATAACATAATTTTACCACTTATTATCGGAAGATACTTTGGATGACATTGTTGAAACTGATGGCCAAGAAGATCTACACCTTTCAAATTGTGATAAAATTGAATCATGGGTTACCACATGGGACTATGATGGCTTTACAAATTTGAATTCAAGAAATAACCCACCTTTGGAAGTAATTGAACCATCTAAGGAAGGTGAAGATGAATTGGAGGAGAAACATGTTGATGAATCAAAAGATGATGAAGAAGTAATTGAGCATCACAACTTGATTTTGGAAGATGATTACTATGATTCTTGGAATAAATGGGAAGAATATTCTTGCTCTAAATATTCTAATGAACTTTTTGTGTCAATTGATATGCAGGATAATATGATTATTTTCTCGCATGAGGATATTACAAATCCTATACAATTTGAGAAAGTTTTGGAAGAGGGATTCGAATCTCATCGAGTTTTAGAAAGTGATAAGGATTCTACAACCATGGATAAAGGAGAATCATTTTCTTTGGGCCCTTTTGAGGGACAAGAAATTAAAAATCTTGATGCACCTATTGGTTCTACGATGTCTATGCCATTTCAAAATGAGGAAATTTTAGAACCTGAATGGTTTGGGTTTGATATAACCGATGATCCAATTGAAAATTTCATGTTATCTAAAACAACTCAAGTGATCGATCATGGAGATGGGTTAGTTGATCCATCCCTAGATAGATAATACCTATGGTTTGAAAAGGATGGATGTGTTTTGAATTGGGTACTTAATTTTGGTGTCTTTAATAAACAGGTATTCGATGATGATGAAAGTCATGAAGAAAAGGTAAAGATTACAAATGCTCACAAAGGTTTGTCAAATGAGAATATGCAAAAGGTAAAATCTCATCCTTTTTATTTTACCGTTCAAACTTTAGGTGATGGTTTACTTAATTGCTTGTGGGATTCAAATGTTATCAATGATGAAGTGCCATGTGTGGTTAATAAAGAATTTGACTTAATTGCTCCTCATACCACTGATGATAATGCTTTTTTGAATAAAAAGGAAATTGATATGCTTGAAGTGTTAAATCAAGTCCATAATCAATTAGTTGTTGAATCTAGGGTACAAAATTATGATGATCCTCATTTAATAAATATCCTAGATGCTTGCAAGTGGTTGCGTAATTTTGATTGGTCTACAAATTTGGAAAATGATTTGGCTTTAAAAATTTTAGAAATAGGTTCTAGTTTGCAAGATCTCATATCTGAAAATGAAAGCCTAATTCTAAATCATGAATTGAGTTATGAAATTGACATCTTAAAGAATAGACAAGATAAAATTGAAGATCAATTATTGTCTAATCAATTTAATGATTTGAATCTCACCCATAGGATCATTAATGAAACTAAATCAAATTGGTGGGGTGAGAGAGGTAAGTTGAAGTTTGTTGCATTGTTTGGTCTAAACTTGTTATTTTTGGGTTCCTACAAAACTTGGCATGTGTATCATGTTATATGTCTTTTGAAATGTTCTAATCATGTTTGGGATCCAGGGAAGTGATGGTCCAAATTTTTGTACCATCTTGTACCATATTGTACATTTGTATATAGTTTGGTTTTCGCATTTTGGTTTTGGGTTTGGATTTCGTTTTGGTGCTTATTTTTATGTTTTGGAAAGTCCTCATTGGTTAAAAAAATATTTCATGGACGTTAACTTATGGTCTATGGCCCGTTTGCGTGTTTCTTTGCTTAGTAGGGGAAGTACCTGATTTGAAAAACTGATGAACCTGATAAAATGGGGATGAGTTATTTGGTGATCATGCTCAAATTTTGGGACTAAAATGGTGGAAAGTGGAACAATGAAAGATTAGCCAAAGCTCCACATGGGACCCACACACACATTAAATGGTGTTTCTGGAAGTAAGAAGGATGAAGTTGTCTTGATTTGTAACCTAGGCAAAAATCCAACATGCTCTTTTTGGCTTTCTAACCTAGTGAGACTTGATGCTTTTGCAAGAGTTCCATTAGTATAAGCGATGAAACAGATTTCTTGAAATTTTTCATCTAGTTCAAGATAACTCCACCGGGGCTATAGACGCTTGACTGGCTATGGGGCCTTGGCTAGGCAAATCTTGACACTTAGAAATAGAGGAGAAAAAGAGAGAAAAAAGAGAAAAAAAAGAAAAAAAAGAAGAATGAGCTTTGAAAATCTAGACACACCTAGGATAGATGGGCTTTGCAAAGCATTAAGCGAACACACGGGTGAGTTAGATAATGCTCACCAGGGCTATAGATGCCTAACTGGTAGTGGGGATCTGTCTGTAAAAGTCTTCACTTCAAGAGTTGTACTTCATAGCCTAATGCAAAAAGGGATGATGGAATCTAGAGGATTTTCAGGAATGAAAAAATGAATCACTTTCGCACACACTAAGTAAAGGCAGATGGATTAGTTACTTCATCCTAAATTTGTTTACCCCCATATTCTTGGGATGTTGACAAATAATGCTTTTTTCACTAATCTTGTGAGTTTTCATTTCAGGTTGGGTTCTTACCGAAATGCTCAAGAGCATTTTCTAGCAGAGTCACCATTTATTGTGGTTGCCCCACAACTAGCCCCAAAAATTGGAGACCCACCTTTTTTATTTTGGTTTTTAGAGGATTTTGTTCCCCTTAGGTGCTATTGTGGGATATATTCTTTATTTTGAGTTTGCTTCGTAACCTCCATAGTTATATAGTATGCTTATGTGGTGTTGAGTGTCCTCCTGGTCTTCTCGAAGGAGTTGGTGTTCTAGTTTGCGGTGATGCCTTCTTTTGAGTGATGTCTCTTCGTTTGAGTATGTTGTGTTTGAATTGGTGTGATAGAATTAAAATTGTGTCTTTGTTAAATGGTTAACTATAGTTTTCTTTTGGTTCTACCTTTCAGTTGTTAACCATTTAAAGTTGCTTTCTTTAAAATAAGAAAAAATAATAAAAACTAAACTTTTATATTTATATAAAAGTTTAAAATAAAAATTTAGAAATAAAAATAAAAGCATATATATATATATATATATATATATATATATATATATATATAAATATGTATTAGAATAAAGTGAGTAAAGTTTTTATTTTATTATTTTTTCATTTAATTAGTTAAATATAACTAAATGACTATAATAAAATAGAGGATAAGAATAAGAGAATATATTTTTAACATGAAAAGAAAATAAAAAATTAAAAAGTAATACGATATTATATTATATTATATATATTATGATATAATATAATATATTATAATAAATTAAAAAATTAAAAAGTAATACGATAATTTTTTTTATTATTTGTGGAAAACATCCCAAAATGGATGCCACTTTCGGGTAAGACCCAAGGAGGCATGGTTATCCATTCTGCCAAAAATGCCCAGGACTCGGACCTGGCCTACCACCTTTGACATACTCAAGGAGCAAACAAACACACAAAACCAATTTAAAAATAAGTAAACAACAACAAAAATAATAAAATAAAATAAAAAACATGCTCCTTGAGTGTGTCAAAAACAAAAGCACAACCAAACACACACAATAAGATAAAAGAAACCACAACACAAACCACATAGAAAAACACAAGAACCACATAACAAAACACAAACAAGACAAAAACAACATAACACTACAAAGACATAACCCAAAAAAAAACACAACCAAAACCTAAAAAATTAAAAAATAAGATAAAAATAAAAATAAAAAACAACCAACAACAGACAATAAACAAAAACAAAAAACATAGAAAACACTCACCCATAAAAACACGAAATAACACAAACAAAGAGAAACCCAAGAACAAGAACAAAAAAAACACAAGAACAATAACAAAAAACATTAAAAAAAAAACAAAACAACAAAAACACAAGAACAACAAAAAACAACACAAAGAACACAAAAACAAAACAAAATAAAAAAACCCACCCACCTTAAAAAACTAAACAAAAAAAACAAAAAAGAAAAAATAAATAAAAAATGAACAAAACAAAGACCTATCTAGACCAGAAGACTATTAAGGCAAGAATCAACAGAGGAAACAAAATAAAGAATAGAATGAGCTAGGGAACTAAAAAAACTGAATGAACCAAAGAGAAGCAAAAAAACAAACAAGAAGAAACTAGGTACCTTCAAAACTGGAGCCATCCAAAGAAATGATAGAAAGAAGAGCTTCCCTAATTTGAGAAGCCCACCATATAGGAGGGTGGCCATAACAAGTAAGATCACCTTTGTCCAAAGCCCAATTAGCTAAAGCATCAACACTCTTGTTTTGATCTCTGACCACATGATTGTAATCAACTTTCAAAAATCCCATCTGGATTAACTAAATCTTCTCAATAATTATTTTTATTCTCCAATCCACCTTATGATTCCTATAAGGATTCTTCAAGAGATTAATCATAAGTTGAGAGTCATACTCAACTAACACATTTTCCCATCCAACCTTAGTAGCCTCCTGAAGGCCTCTGAGGATACCATACCCCTCATCAAGGTTATTGGAAAGCATCAAGGTTATTGGAAAGAATACCCAAATTCTCAGCAAAAGTAAAAACCAGGGAGTCATCTGAAAGTCTACCAATTCCTCCCACACTGGCTTTTCTAGGTTTCCCTCTAGAGGCTCCATCAGTATTGACTTTTCCAAAATCCTTAGGAGGAGGTTGTCAATTTCTATTCCTATCCATCTTACTAATACTCACATTCCCTTTAAGTTGGTTGTCCTTAGAAGGTTTAATCTTCAATCTTTGCATCACTTGATCCCATCTTTGGTGAGAGTTTTGGGGGTGATTAACGAGATGATGGACTGATTCAACTAAGTTGGCTATGGTCTTTTGCCAAATATAGTGAATATCCTTCCTATCTTGATTAAAATTTTGACTGTTCCTTTCATTCCAAATATTCCAAAGAAGAATGGTAGAACCCATCCAAACTAACTGCCTAATAAAATGATCAACACCCTCTTGATTAAGCCAATCCCTCCAAAACTGTTCAAAAGTAAAAAAATTGGACCATTGTAAGCCAAGTAAATTGGCCATTCTCCTCCACAGCTCAGAGGCTAAAGTACACTCAATAAAAATATTGTTGATATTTTCTACATTCTCTTCACACATTTCACATCTAAAAGGGCCATGAAAACCACGCTTCATAAGTTGCTCACTAGTAAGCACCCTACGATGCAATAAAATCCAATTAAAGAACCTTACCTTAGGCCAGAGCTTTTGAGCCCACAATTGAGAAAATATGTCAGAATAATAGTTGGGATTATTATGGCATAAGGTCAAATAACCTTGAGCAACTGACTACTCATCCTTAGTAGTGTTGTTCCAACCAAAAACAATCTTTTTCATGGGACCAAGAGAGGGATCTCATATGAAGGATGCCTTGGATATCTTGTCTTTGCCTTTCTAGGATTTGAATAGGCCAATCCTCAATAGGGATCCAATATCTACCAACCTTTGAATTACCAGTATGGTACCGACAGTAATTAGCCACCTTTATCCAATTAGCTCGAAAAACTAATTTATAGTGGAAAACACCCCTTTCAAGGTGCCACTTTCAACAGTTTGGGCATAGGAGAAATGGAGCCTTTTCGGCCTCTACCAGCACATAGGACATTCCTAACTATACAATATATTTGTAGAATGGAGACAAGGGGAATGGAACCTGGGTCAGCCTCTACCAGAACCCAGGGCATTTACCACTGCACCACAACAAGCAGATATAATACAATATTATGTTATATTATATATGTTATATTAAAATATAATGTAATATGTCATAATATAATATAAGGTAAATAAAATGAAGTTTTTATTTATATCATTGTTTGGTGTATAATTCGATTAACTTGAATTTTGTTTTCATTGTGCAGGTTAATTACGAGCAGACAGGAAGCCACCAGAGCACGAATTCCAAGGGTTCAGATGGGGCAAACAGAGGATGAACACTCCCACAGATGACGTCAATGACAACTTGAACTACCAATGACATGGTGGCATTTGGTGACAGCAAGTGATGTGAAACTAGGGACGTCAGACCAGGCGGTATACAGTGCATTGATGACATGACACGACTGGAAAACCTAATACCCTTTCGACTCAAAAATTGAGGACTACGCGGACGGTGAAGGCCAATGGCGACAGAGGGGCCAATGTAAAAATCTGACTCGAGCATTAGTTGCTCCAAGTATGACCCAAGTGACTCCCACGTTGATGACATGGCGCCCACTCGGTGATGAAGTGGTAAATTAACGACAAACAGTGTGGCGACATACACGGTGGGTTAATTGCATGTATTAGTGTATTTCATGGTAGTGGGTGTAAGCTTGGCTCGTGGTAGAGTTTCATCTTGTATGAAGATGCAACAATAGGCTACATGATGACGCGGATACCACTTGGCCAGCTCCACATTGAAGACACAGAAGTGGAAGGCAGTTCAAGACTAGAGACAACATCATAGCAAAGACAGCCAAGAATAAAGCAGTAGTTTTGTCGGATGTTGAAAGAAGATTACCGAAAATGGCTAACATCTCAAAAACAGCGAATATGCCTATTTCAGCACAGGATAGACGCAAAACAAATTAGACAACGGTGCAAGTTTCGAAGGGATGTTGCAGGATAGACTTGTGTAATAGTTCATAATACAACCAGACAATGGGATAGTAACAATACAGTGGCTCAGACGTGAAATACAAGGTTTCACGGTGAATTCACAGTAGCATGGAGGGTGGCAGTCACGTAGTCAGCATAGGATGACAGTGCAATATTCGAAAACAATCACACGGATTTGAAAGCAAATAATGGCAGTGGGAAACTATACACAGGGAATACAATCTCCATCAGCATGGAAGCCATGCTATCTTCGTCGATAGAATGCGTCAAAGGCTGCAGTAGGATTCGAAGAGCGTGGCAGAGCAGAAATTTTCATCCCAGCAGGCAACACCAGCCTAGCCATGTAACGGATAATGACAGTAGGGTACGATAGTGTAATACTATGGTAAGAGGTGAGGTTATAGCCAAGCATGAAGATAAATAAGGACAAAAGGGGATTATAGTAAGGGTAATCAGGACCTAAAATTAATATTCCTTTACGTGTCATTAGAAGCCAATGAAATGTGCCATTTGGCTTCATTTACCAAAACGTTATTCAAATGAATGAATGGAATGAATCCATTCGAGATTTGAAAGGAGGAAGATGGTTTTGGAAAAAGAAACGTTTGGAAAACAAAACGAACCATTTTAGAAACCCAAACGAACAGTCATGGAGAAAATCTTTAAAAACTGAAAAAGATGCATGCACAAGGGTTGAATCTCTTGGAGACCGCATGCTCCTCAAATACGAGGGCTGCTATTTTTTTTTAGGAGAGGCCATATTTTGTTGGAATGAATGTAGAAACAATGAGTTTTTGAATGTATTGCAGGATTTATGCACTTTGGAGCAAAATAAGAGGAGAAAATATTTGAGTGTTCCCGTTTTATTGCCTATCTTTCTTCTTTCTGTTTTTTGGGTTTTTAGACAATGTCATTGCTTTTCAGGGTTTCATTGTTGAATGTCCAGAAATAGAAAGTTTATTTTTTTTCCTTAAGAGTCTCGCACCCATTTAGTTCGGGATGTGCAAATGCAGTTCCGACTAAGTTGGGTTATGCTCAAAAAAATCTCATGTCTCGGATTTTGCATGCTAGAGTAGCATAAAACTACATTTTCTAGTTTTTCTGCATTTTATTTCAGTTTTCAGATTTTATTTCCATTTTTAATTTTCATTTTCAGAATTTTTTTTAATTTTCGGACATTAAAATAAAAATGAAAAAAAAATCAAAATCCAAAAATAATTGCATGGTTGTGTAGAGTATACTTCGGAGTTCCATTTTGCACTTAGACGTTTTTGCTTCGGAGTCATTTCGTATTTTTAAAAATTAGTCAAAGTTGTTTTTATTGCAGATTTTGAAAATATAAAATTTCAAAATTTGCATTTTTGGGCCAAATTTAATTTTTTCAGTTTTATATTTCATTCATGAGCCTATGATGACATTTCCTTCATGAAAATTTCAATTTCATTGAAAGGGCAATGTTTATGGCATTCCACAAATTAGCATGTTGGGAGCAATAAATGCACCTTTCTTTATAAAAAAATTTGATTATATGAAAGAGGGGTCATTTGTGCACTACATTGAAGGTCATTATTTCAAAACACCAAATTATTCATCTTTGTGAAAATTTGATTTCATTTAAGAGGATAATTTGAAGTGACATTTTAAAGCCTTTATTTCAGGACAATAAATTATTATCTCTTTGTGAAAATTAATTTCACCAAAGAGAGATAATTTACTAATCATATTCAAAGGCTATCTTAATCTTCATGATAAGAAGCTACATTTGAGGAGCCTATTCATCATTTCAGATTTACATTCATAGATAGATTTAATCTTCATTTCCATGCTTAAAGTAGGATTTAATGCAAGATAAAACTTGTTTAAAACCCACTTAATAAGGAAGATAAAATCTACCTTAAAATCCTCAAGATAAAAGGAATTAAGGCACTACATTGTGGTCATATGAGGACCAACTCACATTTTCTTTATTTTATTTTCATGAACAATCATTAAAGTAGCATGGTAAAATAAACCAACACATGCCCCTTGTTTATAGTTACTTGCAATCACTAAGGTGTTCCTAGCATTGAATTGATATATTTTATTGAGATTACTAATACACATATGCAAATGCTAATATAGTAGAGACCTTGAAGAAGTTGTTTGTTTAACTTCTTTGCAAGAGAGGGTTTTGGGATCCAAACCCTAAGGAAGAGTGTAATTTCACAATTGGGTAAAATTAACACTCAACAACATCACCATTGAAGTTAGATTTAACATCACAAAAAATATGAAGAAGACACCAACCAAAGTTAGTATGTTGGAATCCTTAGCTCTACTTTCTTAAAGACATTTCCCCAAGAGGCCTTAAAGGACAAGAGACCAGTTATGCCAAGGCTAAAAATGGGTCACCACAAGAAATGTAACCTAACCTTATTGGACAACAAAACTTGATGGTAGAAGACCCTTCAAATATCTAGGTCAATATCGTAGATATATTGAACACACCAAAGCTTAAGACATTAAAGCTAGCACTATTCTATGTGGTACTAAAGGCTAAGAATTATCTACTAATGAGATGCATAATTAAATTAGAAATAATTATGGAATGTGAGGAAACTGCGGCCAGCTATGGATATCGCAGATGCAAGGAGGATGTGACTAGCTACAAAGATCATAGACGTGAGGAGGTTGTGGCCAGCTATGGAGATCATAGAGATGAGGAGGTTGTGGCCAGTTATGGAGATCATGGATGCGAGGAGGTTGCAACTAGCTACGGAGATCATGGAGGCTATGACTAGTACAAGAATGGACATGGGTCGATGAGCTGAGGTAAATGTAGAGGCTAAGTCAAAGACAGCAATGGACATGGGTAGCATATCGTGAGCTACGATGAATGAGAGGCTATGGCAAGCACAACAATGGACATGGGAAAGAAGATTCATGTAGATATGAAGAGGCAGGCAAGGGTAAATTTCATGAGAAACCAAAGGATTATAAGAAGCATGAGTAATGGTGATATGGGTTGGATGAACCATTTGTCATGTGTAAACCCTAGGTCTTCGATCAGAATAAATATCTCTGAAGGATATTTGGGTTCTCAGGTGGATGGAACTCTGACCTCTATCAATATTTCAGAGGATGAATTTGGGTTGGATCTGATTGATTATTTAGCCCAAACAATTATCTACAAACTCAAAAGCAAAAGACTAGACTTGGAGGAGCTCAAAGGATACATTAATTTTTTGTGGAGTATAGAATTCCAAGTAACTCTCCTACCCAAAAATTTATTTTATGTTTCCTTTTCTAATTTAGTGGATAGAGATGAGGTAATGGACTATAGATATAATTGGTTTTTTAGACAAAAGGGTGTCTATATAAGACCTTGGACTCCTAGTTTCAACCCCTTTATAGAAGAAGTTAATGGATTCCTAGTCTAGGTGAATCTTTATGCTCTCCCTATGGAGTTTTGGGGAGAGAATATATTCACCAAAATTGGTAATGTCATTGGTGCATTCCAATATATGGATGCCCAAAAAAAGGAAAATTTATCTAGTAAAATTAATATGAGTAAAGCAATATTGGCTATTTGGATGGATGTTTTAGTTCTTGGATCTCAATCCATTACTATCTCCTCAAGCAAAGGGGAATGGATCCAAAATATTGAATATGAAAACTTCTCCCTAAGATGTTATGGTTGTCAGCAATATGGCCACATGAAAAAGAGATGTTCGAACATCCGATCATGCTTTGATTCCTCCATGGTGGAGAAGGCCTTGCATGTGAATGATTCAAAATCTTCAAATGTCTCGGTTCAAAAGAAAGAAGCTCATCTTCTAGAGGCACCAATTGTCCAACAAGAATTAGGCAAACAAAAAAGACTCAACTCCAAAAGGAGAATTTGAAGCAGATCATTGATGAAAGCCAAACAGTTACTAAAGACTATCCAGATGGTTCCATGGAAAATATTAGCACCTTAGATGGCATTTTTGAAGCTAATTATGAAACAATCAATGACAATCAGTTTTCTATAAATGAAGATCCTACAAAATGTGTTACAACTAGATATTACCTTAGGATCTTGAAGTGCAAAAATGCATTCTCATATCTTGCCACTCTACAGGAGGAAGAACCTATGTTGTAGAAGAAAAATAGTCAAAATGGATGATTGAAGGAAACTAACAATCCAAATTTAGTAAAGTGGACTATGATAGTGTGATGTTTTGGAAATATTATTCTACTAATATGCAATGCATAGATAGTAGATATGAAGACTTGGTATTCATATAGAAAAATGAAAAGATCTAGAAAATGAACAATCAAGAATTCAGACAGTTTATGCAAAATGATGTAGATTTCTAGCCATAGCATCTCAATTGAGATGAGATGTGTGTCTATTTGAAAAATATCAAGCTCTAAAGAAGAGAGTTGTAATTTTTCAAGGGTGGGGGACCCGAGTGCAACCCCTTATTATCCAGCAAAAAAAAACTTAGGAACAATTATAACAGTAATTTCAAAGGCTATGTGCAATAAATATGGATGTCATACATCAAGACTAACAAAAATTCTATTCAAATTTATCAAACTATGGTGAATGCCATGGGGTTTTTAAAGACTTGATCATGACAATAGCCAAACACCTTAAGATAGTAGTCATACAACAAGTTATTATGGTTGACCTACCTCCTTACTTTAGGGTGTTACTCTGAAGATAATGGTCCAAGGAATTATCTATAAAAGGATATGTGGTGGTGTATTATGAGCACATAAAAGTACCCAAGGACTATAAGATCATCAAGATAGAAAATAAGCCCCACTCAACTACCTTATATATAAGCTTGATGATGATGGTGTTATAAACTAGAACAAACTACCCAAGTATGTAGATAAGAATACTATTGAAGAAATACCCTATTTTAGAGATCGATAAGATCATAGGCATACTTTAGGAAGACAATGATCCATAGATAAGTTTTTAATAAATGGATCTTGGTAACTACATAATGCATGAAGGACCCACCAAGATCCCAATATTCACAAATAAGTAAGCTCAAGGATTAGAGGGTACATGGACCATGCATTGTAAAGACCAAAAATAGGGTAGGCATTAGTATTAAATTCATTGATCTTTACGGTACTCAACTAAATTATGCTTGTAGGTTATCATTCAATTGTATGAATAATATGCTTGAATATGAAGCACTTTGCATATGCCTAATAAAATCCAAAAAACATAGGCATAAAAAATATTAGAGTTTTTTCTTAGTTCAAACTAGTCATAAATAAGGTTAACTAAAATGTGCAACTAATAACAAACACCTAAATTCATATAAGCATAGGGTTTGGGACCTATTATAGATATTAAGTATCTATGAGATGAAGGCAATTCTATAAGAATTAAATACCAAAGTATTTGAATTAGCTTCCATGGTGGTTAAATTTGACACCACCATAAATACATAGAATAGGCCAAAATATCTCAAGATGTTCTTTAGATTTGTTTATCCTTGATAATTCCAATCATTGGTAGGTATTTAACAATGACAAGCAAATTATAGAATTTTCATCGGGGAAGCTTGACATGTCAAAGGTAAAAATGAATATGGAAATGATATTAAATATGGTATGATCCAATTGAAAAGTAACCAACTACCTAGAGGATTAAATGCACTAGAAATTTTATTCAATCCTAGTGATAGCTCCAAGAAGTCTAGCATCAAAGTTAAAGCATCCTCTTATCATCTAGTTGATGTAGCTAAAGAGGGGAGTATTCTTTTATAGAAATAATTTACTATAGAAAAGGTAGGCCTATTTGGATATTTCTATGAGAAGTATAGTGACATAATTACTTGGTCTTATGAAGATATAAAATTTTATGATAGAAGGGTCATTGAACATACCATATAATCAAATCCTAGAGCAAATACTTTTCAATATAAATAGAGTCTGATTAATCGTAATACTGAAGTTATTATCAATAAGAAACTCCTCAACATTTTACATGACTATATCATACTTGGTTCTTGTACAAAAGCAAACTACATGTTGATTTTACAAGCTTAAATAGGACATATTTAAAATATCATTATCCATTGCTAGTCATAGATAATATTTTGTAAAATATGGTGGCATCTTGGATGTTGTTGCTAATAAATGATCTTTTAGGGTGCAACTAGATATGCATAAAGGATGATAACCAACAAAAATAATATTCACAAAAAAATAAGATACCTTCATATACCAAATGATATCTTTCAATCTATCAAATGCAAAATCCATGTTCTAGAGAGATATGTATATTGCCTTTATATAATTGATTAAAAAAATCATACTCATATACATAGATGACTTAACCATATTTTCTAAAGAAAGGAATTAGTACATTAAATATTTAGAATCCATCTTTAATAGGTGTAGATATTATGGGATATCATTAAACTAAAAAAAGCCTATCTTCATGGTACATGAAGGAAAAATCTTAGGTCATGTGGTATCCAAAGATGGTCTTGAAATAAATTTGGTTAGAATTAAGTAATTCAAGATTTACCTCTTTTTACATTAATTAACAATATTAGTTCATTCCTTAGGCAAATCCATTTTGTGGATAAATTCATAACATACTTTGCATAGTTGGTTAGGCCCATAGCCAAAATGACAAAAAAGGATGCTACTTTTATCTACACCAAAGAAGGGAAATAGGCTTTTAAAGACATAATATATGCAATCATAGAGGCTTTAGTCCTCATTAATCTAAAATTTTCCAAGGAATTTAGGTTGTATGTGTTTGGTAGGGATGAAATCATAGTCACTATTTTTAACTCAAAAAGATGACAAAGAGGGAGAATATTCGATCTCCTTCACAAGCCAAGTACTCCATAATTATGAAGAGAAGTATACCTTCATATAAAAATATATGTTTTCTATGATGAAGGAGGTATTAATTACCCCAAATTAATACTAATATTTTTATAGTGCATCCTAATGTAAGTTATATAGTGCTACATAGTGAATTGAGAAAAAATAGTGCATGTTGGATAAATAAGTTTCAAGAATTTGACATAGAAATCAAACTAGCTAAATTGGTTAGACATAGGGATCTATGTGAAATATCATTATGATAGCTCCCATAAAACAAATAGAATTAGTAAAATAGATATAACCAAATGATCAATCATAGTGGATTGGACACATTAATAGGTATATGGTATGAGGACAAGTTCTAGAAGGTTTAACCCTAAAGGAAAGGTCATATTTAGGAAAAACATAATGCACTATACCTAGCCAAATATTGTATTATTTCCAAAGAGATACTATGGGGTATTGCTATGATGTATGGATTAATAAAGGAAAAACCTCAATCACGGAATACCATGATGAAAGAGGACAACATTCTATTCATACCATAAATCACAAGATCCTAAGGATGGGATAGTACTAGCCTACAATCTTTTGTAATTTATTTCAATGGGTTAAGGGATTAAAACCTACTATAATTTCATGGGTAAGATAATAAAAGCACCAATTCCCTTAAAACCCATCAATGTCACTATATATTTTCGATAATGGGGCCTCAAAATCATTGGGAAAATTAACCTCTATCAAATGCTAGGCATGGGTGAATTTTAGTTGCTATCAATTACTTCACTAGATGGACCAAAGTAGTATCAATTATTTCTATAAAGCAATGTATCATGATACAAATATTGGAATACATCATCACTGGGTTTAGGACTCATTTGATAATAGTAACCAACAATACCACCTCCTTCATAGGGTTTAAGTTAATAAAATTCACACTTGAATATGATTTTAAGTTGAACACTACATCCAGTTACTACCCTCAAGGAAACAATTTGGAAGAGTCCACAAATAAGAACATTGTAAGAATATATAAAATTACAATAGTTTATTCATGGATTCATTAGAATACAAAATTGAAAAAACATTGGGGTCCAATAGGGTAACACCTAAAGCTTCAATGGGATATCACCATATAAACTAGTCATCGAGAAAGTATACTACAAATCAATTTGGGGCTTCCTTCTCTTTAAAAGGATAAATAGTTAGAACTTGAATATATGGATACCAATCCTATGTGATAATGATTAAACACTTTATTGGTCATATAAAAAGAAGAGATAAAATACCATTAAAAGATTCATATAGCACTAGATGGCAATTAAAAGGTGGTTTGATAAGAAGGTGACCAAAATGGAATATAAGGAAGGTGACATAGTGTTCAAGTGAGACAAGGACAATGCAAATTCTAGATCCCATGGGATGTTTGATTCACTCTAGAATGGATCATACCAAATCCTTAGGGTCATAAGTCCTAATGCATATAGACTTGAAATGCTTGATGGAAGACCATTGCTTATTTTAATCAATGCGCAACACTTAAGGGTGATCTAAAGATTTGAACAAAGAAGTGTACATAGTGATTTTTCTATTTACCTTGACTTTGATTCCCACTTCTAGTTTCCTTTCCAAAAGAAAAAGATAAAATAAATAAAAAACAAGAAAATATAAAAAAATGAAAAAATGGAGTTTGAGTGAAAACCATGAAAAATGTTCTCAAACATATTACTTCTTCTTTCCTTTACTCATTGTTATTCAAAATTTTGTTTACAAAAATTTTGGCCAAGTCAAAATAAAATGAGTAATTCACTCCTTTAAAAGTAAATTGCTTTTATTTAGGGAGAGAATCACTTTGAATCCCAAAGTGAACCACTCCAAGAAGCAAAGGGCACAAAACATATTCAAAGTCGATGAAAGAAAAATAAAAGAAGCAAATTGCTTGACTCAATTGACCAAATTACTTTTACTATTTCATACATACAAAAAATATCATTGTTGGTCATGTGGGAGGGGTGGTTGAAACCCTAAGAACCTCACTTTTATAGTTATTTTAAGCCCATTTAGCTATTGAGGAGACCTTGTTATCACTATAAACACTTACCACATAATTTTTGTTAATATAAAACCATGAAATTTAGACATTAGGGTTTTAAAATCCTTTACATCTCTTTAATTAGCCATAATAGCTCTATGTCATGTTGTCTCACTCATAACAGGCCATAGATGATATTGATATCCTCTCAAAAACCACTATGCTAGGTGTTTCCTTCACATAAAGAATCATTTTACTTTGTATTTCCTTATACTTATTTCCATTTTTATACCTTCTATAGATCATAGGGTATTGATCCTAAAAGGCTTCAATGAAGTCCAATTTTGAGTCTTGATCTTAGCATGCTTGAAATTTGGGAAGCAAACTATAATTACCCAATCCAAGAAACTGCCTAAGTATTTGTTGAGGATTTGATCACTAAATATGGGTGATTCATTCAATGTTTCCAAGAAAATTTTGGTTTCCTCTTTATTTAGTGATTCACTTTATCTACCTAATTGAATTGCTCCTCCAGTCCAAGCAAATCATCTTTGGACTAGACACTTGAAAAATGCTTTACATGTTCTTCAAAATTTTCCAAAGGATTCCCAATCCTATAATAGGTACAAGTGTCATTGCAACATGTACCTCTGTGGTTGATGATAATCCACCAACCCCTCTAGCGACTACTACTACCATGCCTATTAGTGCATTGGTAGAAATGACACAAGTTTAGACATTGATTACATAAACAAGTACATTGAAGGGTAAGGAAAATAAAGAGAAAAGGGATCCTACCCCACTAAGAAACAAAAATTCATGTTTGATAAGCCCTATAAAAAGGTTTTATAATGGAAATACAAGCACTCCCTAGGAAATGTTAGGAAATAGACACATAGGAATAATAACCTAGGGCTAGGAACCAATTCTTGGAGCAATAGGAGAATATAAACCTTAGGGATCATTATAAATATAGTGACATATATGTGCAATTGCCTAAAGATTATGGATATTTATGTTGAAAGACATGACTAGGAAAGAAAAAACATCAAGTCATTCTCTTAGGAAGAAACTCCCTTTCACATCAAGGAAGAAGAGAACGAAAATAATGAATATGGAAGATAACCCAACCATATGAGTCATCTACAACCCAAATATACAAATGGAGTATTATCACAATTTGGCCATAGCTACTATAGGGATTTCCTAGTGTTTCATTTTAAAGAACCAAACAAGGCCCTAATTTTTATTTTTCCATGTAGTGGAATCTATTTAAAGATAATGTTTAACTAGTTCTCTATGATATAGCTATAGTTCTAGAGGAAACAACATAAGTGTTTGTATATAGAGAACACATGGAACTTCTGCATGTAGTAGAGACATGCCTTGAGCACTTGTAGGTGATTAATTGTACAAATATGAATAAGAAACTATGAGACTTCAAGAAAACTAGGAGGTTTACCTATACATCATATCTTATTTAGATCATCATGAGCCAAAAGAAGCATTGGTTTTCTATGTTGTAGTTTGATCATATTGTTCCAAATCACTGTTAGAGTATATTAAATTATTTAGGTACATGTCAATGTACCACATTGGGTACATTTTTAGATTAGAAGTTTATCTTAGGTTACTTGAGGAAGAAGTAATAAATGCACAAGTGTCAATGTGCAATGATGTAAATATACAAGGAGTCCACTTGTACATGAGTCATAGGAAAGGTAGTTAGGAAGAGTAAGGGCCAAGTAACGTATCTTCTTATATATAGACCCCATAGTGAATAGAATGGTGTGTGAGGGTGTAAAACAGATATGCTATAGTGAGTAGGTACAATGTAGTTTCCATTAGAGTTTCGAAGTGTTCATTTCCTTCATTACTTGGAATTATACTATTTTTGAAACTTTCCATTAATAGAATATTTTAGTCTTATTGCAGAATTTCATTATCTTACTTTTCTACATATTTTACATCTTGTGATTGTTATCTCTCATATCATACAGTATCAAAAGCTAATTGTGGTATCAGAGCTACAGTATATCAGATAGGAATAGGGAGAGCCATAAGAGAGACTAAGAAGAGAGAAACAAATCTTAGTTCCAAAATTTTTGAGATTGCATTTGGCTAGAGTCTTTCCATAGAGTTGTATAAAAACTCATAAAGACTAGGACTCAACATTCATTCCACTAGATTTACAAATAAAATAGTGAAGAATCATCACTTAGAGTTTTGTTCATTACAGTCCTAATACTTTGTTGTAGAAAAAAAGAGATTCGAAGAAAGTTTTGAAGCTTCCTATAGAGAGCTAGGAAGAATATCATCTTCAAAATCAATCGAGCACCAGAAGCAACAAACAAAATAAGAGGAGATTCTAGGAACTTGAGGTAAGTCCTATTGCACACCTGCACATTGTAGAAGAATAAAAGGCCATAGTAGCCATGTTGCGAATAATAGAGACTTTAAAAAATAGTCTAGAAGAAGATGGGAGATTGGTGATCTCCATCAAATACTGTAGATAATAGATTGAAGAAATCGGCCTGAATAAGCTGAAGAGACTCATAGAAGGTCCTATTAAAGAACTCTCATTTATGAAATATTAGAGGTTGGTGATCTCCATCAAAGCCTGCAGATTGTAGAAGTGAAGAAGGACTAGCAAGGTCCTGTTCTAGATTCTAGAAGCAAAATCCATATATTCAAGAGATCTCATTGCAAACACTTCCACAATACATCACCATGCATTGGTGATGGATGCAATGTAGTTTAGTAGCTTTATTAATGGAGTGTTAATTTCCTCCATAGTTGCATTGTATTCTTTTATGTCATTTCTATTTACCACATATTTCAATCATATAGTAGATTTAATTTCTTTCATATTATTCAGCATCTTGTGATTGTTATCTCCTCGTGCTCGTTACATCAAAAGATAACAGGAATTGGAACAATTATCACCATCCAGCAACAAGCCCAAAGGAGAAGGATTGGATAAATTTTTCAAATTTTGGAGAAGACCAGTGAAGACCTCAAGACTTACAAATTCTTGATAAGAAGGCCCAGATTGAAGCCAAAATTCAACAAGGAGGTTGAATGAGAACTCAGACAGAAGAAGCATACCAAATACAAGAGATTTGAATATTGCCTTTCATAGCTAAAAATTCACATTTCAAAGATAGGGGTTTGCTAAATCGACAAGAAAATACTAAAGGTTTCATAGCTATGATTTACCACCATTCCAAATAGCAAATTGGTGAATCTATTCATCAAGATCTACATCATCTTCAGAGGTCATTAAATGCAATCAACTTAGGTGTAAAGGATTCATTACTTGAACACTTATATCCAGTTCATTACTTAGCTTCACTAAGCACCTTATTAGAATCTAAAAGTTGCAAGGAGAAGGTTGCATTCTAAAGACAAGTGCAAAAGATAGTTTTTGTTAAGGATTATTACCTGCACATTAAAATAGGAGTTAGATATATTTCAAAAGAAAAGAAAATATCATCTTCCTATTATTTAGTTACAAAAAATAAGACTATATTAAGTTATAGAGATTATAGAAGTACTTAAGAGTTCTTTAAGATTTATCATTAGTGCATATTACAAGTTACTTTTAAGGATTAATAAAGAGATTGCAATTGCACAATATTAGTATATCTTTAAGCTTATTATAAGTGCACTAAGTGTTACAATGAAGATGAAATTTAGTTCAAATATTTATCTCTCTAGCATATTGGTTATATGATTATTAGCTTGGATTCATTGTTACTAAATTATCCAAGTGAAGAAATTAGATACTAGTGTTGTCTAATAAGAAAGGTAACAATACATTGCTCTCAAAGAGTAGAGCAAGTAGTGGCCATATCTAAGAAGCAAAGGAAAAACTTCAGATCAATCTACATTAGTCCTCAAGCCATACAATGAGGATCTATCATATCAAAGGAGGAAATAACATAAAAAAGAGATAAGGAACTCACTAAACTTTGGTGCAAAATAAAAGTCTCTTATTCATATTACATTGGTGCACCATATACCTCTAAAAAGAGGATAGATTATCAAGTGTCTCAAGATACTAACATAGTAGGAATTCAATGTCTACTATTGGTGAATAAATGAAGGCAAAAGAAGAGCCAATCCAGGGTTCACAAGCATCGCGTTTCAGGTGTTTAGAAACACCATTCCAATAGCCAAAGAAACACCCATTAACAACATCAACATGTAGCCACATTGGAAGCATTGCAACCATTACAGTTCTATTGCAAAAGCAAGGTAGAATAGCATCATGGAAATCTGCATATAATCCAAGGAAAGGCCATAAAAATTATCTCATTCAAGCGTCTAACAGCCAACAAGGAAGATAGCCATCGAATCATCCAAGTGCTTTAATCAAGCGACACTATATCATCTGCCTAGAAGCTACGTTGGATTTATGGTTAGCACCAACGTTGGAGAAAATCATCATTGCAATTACAAGCTAGCATTCACTAGAAAAGCGTTGGAGAAAAGAAGTGAACAACTTGCATTCATTGAAGGAGATATAAGGCTAAAAGAGAACATTGAAGAGTTCCACTTGGCACGAATAAGAGAAGCGTTACATTCTTCTCATGATGAAGCCTAGCAAAGGAATAACACTCACCTTGGAGTATTAAATAGAATAAAAATAATTTGATGCCCAACTAAGAGTAACGCCCACCTTGGAGCGTTAAAATGAGTACAACAAGGAAGTAACATATTGAGCATTAGAATGTTGAAAGTAGAGACCATCATTACATCTTGAGCATTGAAACATAGGGTGTAACCTCTACAATCCAATTACCACATGTTTGAAGCATTAAGAAGGGAGTATAATGCCTCAAGGCACTCCATGTAGGGGAGATTGCCCTATTAATAACTCAGGTGAAATATGCTCATAGTGAACAACACGAATATCGAAGGAGGAGCACATGGTTGTCTATAGTGAAGGTCTTTTGCATAATAAGGTCAAAGCAACAAAAGGAGTAGCATTAAATATGAGTTGAAGAGCATTGAATGCTCATATTCACCCAACCAACAAATATGTTGAAGTCTCAAGCAACATAGATTGCTCAAAGAGATGTAGAGATACGTCAAGGAGGAGTACATTGAAGTCTCAAGCTTCTCGAAGATACATTGAGATACACAAAGTTTTAAGCTACTCTAAGATACATTGAGCCACAAGCACTGCTAAGGTAAATTCAACATCGCTTACTTTAATTAAGGTAACGTCAAATTTTTTTTTACAAGAAAAAAATCATAATTTTATATCAAGAGTGAAAGAAAACTACACTTCTCAGGTGCCTTAGCACAAACCCAGATAAAATCATATTACTAAGATTCAAGATATAATTATAGTCAAGTAGATCAAAGAGGAAAAAGCCCCATATTCAAAATAGTATGGGGATAATAAGGATAAATATCCTTATATATCAATACTTAATCATCCAAACAACCTCCATGACCAAAACCTAGATAGAAATCGATGAAAAAGAAACCAGTAGAATAGAAAAGAAACAATTAGAAACTGCCATAAAGCTCTAATCAAATGAAATAGGCCCATAGTAAAAAAACCCAGAGCTAGCATAGAAACTAGGGATATGATATGTGGGTGAAATAAGAAACTCCATCCTTATTCTCTTCCATTTGCAAGAAACCTTCTGGAACATGTTGACCTTATTTTTATAACCTATATACTTCTTGATTTAATTCTCTATAAACATGTGTAAAAGAGATATTTTCAAAAAGGAAAATCACCTCTAGTAGTTCATATCCCACTGGTTTAAGAAGATTATTTTTTAATTGAGTAGATCTATTCATCCAATTGATGACTAAAGTGGAATCTCGAAAAATTTGTAATTTTCACATTTCTCTCCACAGCACACTTCATTAGCAATCTCAACACCTAAAACTTAGCAAAATTGTTAGAAACTATCCTAAATATTGTTTTAAATTTGATATAGTGGGTATCTGAGAAGTACAATATACCTCCCATGCTACTAAAATATGACTGTCTCTAACTAGCCCCATCAAAAAAATCCCTTTCTTGAGACTTTTCAATGAGCAAATTGTTTACTTGTTGAGTTTCTTATGTTTATCAGACCCTTTGTTGATTGAGACCAAAATCCTCACCTGAAATATGTCTTGAAATGGTGGAATTAACTTTCCTTAAAAAATAGTTGCATTCCGTGCCAACCATATACCCCAACATATAAGACATGGTAAAGAAAAAAATTGTTTTAACTCTTTTTTCAAAAACCATTGTCTTAAGCATACCTCCACTGTTTCTCCTTCCCAAATATTTTGTACTCCAGTTATCTGTTCAGCTTCTAACCAAACCTGTTGAGAAAAAAGGAATTTGATTAACAAATGTGTGATGTTTTCCTCCTCTTACTGATACAACATACAAATACTTGGACCTTGTCCGCTTCTCCTCTATAAAACTTCCAAGTCAAAGCTTTATTTCTCAAAGCTAACCACATGAAAATTATTGTCTTTTTTGGGGTAGATAATTTCTAAATCTGCTTCCACCACCAAGTAGTCCCTTGAGGATGAGGGTCAAAACTTTCTTTGTAATCAAGTCTAGCCATATATTAACCCCTAGATTTATTGTATTCCCAAGCAATAATATTTGGTTCAACTCTCAGCTTAATATGACTCTTATTAATAATATTAGTGTAAGACTTCCATCAAATAGCCTACTCATCAAAAAAACCCAAGACCTCAGTCTTCTTCCAACCTTGGGTCCAAAGACTAGAATAATTTGATTCCCCCACCTAATGAAGAAAGTAAAAACCCTTGTCTCGGAAAGAACTTATCATATATTTTGACAACAAAATGTTTTCTCCACAACCCAAAATAGAATCAATCCCTGTTCTAACTTGTTCATTGTTGCCCACTTTCCAAGCCAAATATTTTTCAATCATAGGAAATGCATGTACTAGTGCCTTCCATTGAATGGAAACATTTTTAATGCTTTTATATGGACTTTTGATCCAATCCATAAAGGTCCCTAGACAAATATACTTTTGTTCAATAATCTTCTTCCATAATCCTTCTCTAGTCAAAATCCTCCATAAACTTTTTACTGCCAAAGAAGAACCAAAACTATGAATATTTTTAAGGCCCTAGCCACCTTCCTCCTTTGGCCTAGCAATACTATGCCACTTAACTAAAGGAATACCTTCATGTTCCTTGCATCCAGTCCAAAGAAATTTGAAGCAGATTTTTCCTATTTTCTCTAGTTTCCCTTTGGTAATGAAGGCCAAGGAGTGCCAAAACATAATAATTGCCTCAAGAAACGACTTTACAAGTGTTAATATCCCACCAATAGACAACCATATATTACACCAATGGTTAATCCTAAATTCAATCTTCTCTAAAAGCCATCCCCAATCTCTCTTTCTATAAGTATTTGGCTTCAATACAAACCCCAAATACTTAAATCCTTCCTAAAAATCTAATAAATTAAAAGGAAAATTTTTGATTAAATATTGTTTAGTCTCCTGCTCTAGACCATTAAAGCAAATGGAGGATTTTTGAAAATTTATTTCCATGTCGGTAGCAATAGTGTAAGTGTCCAAGATTTACTTCAACTTTCTACATTTCCTTAAACTGCCATTTGTGAACAAAAATACATCATCAACAAATAATAAATGAGATAAATAAAGGACCCCCACTTTGATCTCGAATAAGGATCCTACCCTCTTTGCATCCAAAACAGCTATACTTAATCCTTCAACAACCAACAAAAAAAGTAAAGGAGATAAAGGGCATCTATGTCTCAGTCCCCTTGAGGGTCTAAATAATTTGGAAGCTAATCCATTAATAATAACAACAAAATATATAGAAGAAATACATCCTATAATCTACTTTACTATCGGATAGCTAAAACCCACATGTAAGAGCATCAATCTAAGATACAACCAGCTAGTTCTATCATAAGCTTTAGATAGATCTAGTTTAAGGACCATTGTAAGAATATTTTTGGTTTTAATAGAGTGAAGGCCCTCTTGTGCAGCTCCTATGGCTTCAAAAAAAATTCTACCTGCTAAAAACCCAAATTGCTCTTGGAAAATAACTTCAGAGTAAATCTTCCTCAATCTAACAGCCAAAATATTTGTAATGATTTTATAGATATAGTTACACAATGAAATAGGTCTAAATTCATCAAACATCTTAGGCTTATTTTTTGGAATCAAAGCTAAAAAAATGGAGTTAAAAACCCCCAAAACCTAACCACTCAACCTAACTTCCTCCATTACTTTGAGAAGATCCTCCTCAACCAGATCATAGAAAACTAGGAAAAACTCCACAGGCCATCCATCAAGCCTTGGACTTTTATCCTTTTTGAAAGAAGTCAGGACAACTTTTAGTTCTTCCTTTGTGACCTCCTTCATAAGTAACTGATTTTCCTCCTCTATCACAAAACTAGGGAAGAAAGTAGTTAACTTTAAAATTTCCCCAATATTTACTCTATCAAGTTCTTTATAGATAGATTGAAAATATTTTACTCCCAAATCTACTAACTCAGAAAAACTCCTAACAAGGACCCCTTCTTCATTCTGCATCTCCCAAAAAGTGTTAACCTTCTTCCTGTGATTAGCAAAATTATGAAAAAACTTAGTATTTTCATCCCCTTTTTTTAACCATACAACTCTACTTTTCATTCTCCATTTAGATTCCCTCCGCAACAAGAATTTGTTCTTCTTAATTTCTAGTTCAACCAGTCTTGTTTTCTCCTCCTCTTTAAACAAACTAGCCTCATTCTTTTTATAAATTTCTAAAATTTCCTTCTCCACCAACTTAAGATCTCTATCCATACTCTCATTTTTAATTACAATCCAATATGACACAACTCCTTTTATTTTTTAGAGTAGCAATAAATTAAAAACTCGTTGATGACCTAGAATTTTGGTCATAACCAATCTATTTTTTTTAATAAATTATTGAAAATATTCTTCCTCCAACCAAATTATATTGAGCTTAAAAGGACTTCTAGGTTTTGCCTCTTGAATTTCTAATTGAATAAAAATAGGAGAATTATCTGAGCTACCTCCAGTCTCAACCTATGATCATTTTTTGTCTAGTTCATTGTATGATATCTTTGAGATCAAAAATTTGTCCAACCTCTTTGAGATCCCAGCTTCCCCAACTCTATTATTTCTCCATGTAGGTATTAATTTTATTGGTTCCAAAACAATTAAATCAACTTCTTCAATATTATGCTTGAAGTAATCTACAATTCTATAAAGTCTTGTAGATTCTCCCCATACCTCACTTCTATTCATAGTAAAATTTAAGTCCCCACCAATGATAACTCTTTCATCTCTAACACACATTTGGGAGAAAAATCATCCTAGAAGACCTACCTATCTTCATAGGGACCATAAAAATTAATAACTAATAACCTCAAACCCAAGTCTTTAAAAAATAATTATGTCCACAAGCCTGAAACCATAAAGGAAAAATTAATTAAGGATATTGAGTTCTTCCAGCTAGTCAAAACACCCCCTGAATTTTCAGTAGCATCTAGATTCAAGAAGTTCCAATCCCTAAGAAATTTACTTAACCCTTCAATGACTTTTATACTTGCCCCCATGGTTTCTTGTAGAAGGATAACATCCAGATTATGAATTTCCACCAGCCTGGCTAAGGCAAGTCTTTTAGAGGGACTGCCAAGACCTTGAATATTAAGGGATAACAAGATCATTTAAACATATTAGAAGTATTTTATCCCACTCTAAGGACCTCTTTGATAGATTTTTGTTTACCCTACTAAATTTACCTCAAATCCTTCTCCTATGCATGAAACAAAAATGATTTTCTACCTGTTGAAGTAGTGGAAGATTCCTTTATATGGTCTATACCTAACCCTAACCTTCCAATAACTGCACAAGTTCTCAACTCAGATTCCATTTTCCTAGAACATAAAAAATATATGCAAGAGGAATCTATCTCTACACCATCCCTTGAAATAGATACCTCCCTAAAATATTCACCTAATAGATCACAAATACTTCCCCCAATAGTAGAAATATTTGGATCACAACCCCTATTCAATGCATTTAAGGTTGTCGACCCATTATCCAAAATCTTAGAAAATTCCTTGTCCCTATGACTTCTCTTCGAATATTCATAAGGAAGTGTACAAATTTCTTTATTATCTAAGTCCATATTATTCTCATGTATTGGACAATAATTGTCATAAGGCTTAGATGTCTGACCAACAAACTTAATAGTATCGAGTTCTAATCCTTTCATAGTTTTCTTTATGATTCAATATCCTTCTCTAATAGCTTGTGAACAATGAAATGGAGATAAATCTAGGCTCAAAATTTCTTCCTCCTTATCCAGAGTTTTGGTTCTAGGTTCAACAATATTCTTTATGCTTGTTTGTGCCAAAACAGGAAGCACTATTGAGCTCTAAAAAATAGGTATCTCTTGATTATTGTTATCTGACTTGAAATCCCCACTAGTCAATTATTTTCTCCTCCATACTTTCTGTTTGAAAGCTTGATAACATTCCTTAGCAATCGGTCCATAAACATGACAACGAACACATCTAAAATGAATCTTCAAATAATCCAATATTTGAGTATGAACTGTATTCCCCACAACTATCTCCATACATTCTGGTAAGCCTTCACTGATATCCATCTCAACAAAAACCTAAGCTACAGACCAAAAAACACTATATTTGAAAGAAATATTTATATCCAAGGTTTTACCTAATGAATTTCCAATCACTTTCAAAGCTCTTTCTGACCATAACTCCATTGGCAGACTTGGAAGTTTTACCCATATTGGGATTCTCCTAGCAACTTTTATCCTAAGATCAAAGTAACTTGTCCAAGCCTTCAAAGCCAAAAAAGAAGACCCCTAATACCAAAGAGCACCCAAAATTTTATGTGCATCTTCCTCAAATTAAAAAAGGAAACCTATCCATCCTCTGGCAAGTAAGTGAAAAATTGGCCCATATCCTAAGATTGGGATCCATACCTTCTGCAACCACTCATTTAGTGTATTATCAGCTATTTGACATCCATGAAACTTTCCAATAAGGGTCTTCCTCAAAAAATCCAAAACTTGTTCCATCCTCAAGTCTTCCTCAAGTACCATTCTGATCCTCAACCTTCTTTTTTTAACCATTTTATGTACCTTACACACTTTAGTAACTAGCTTTGTAGATTGTGTTGATTTTAAGTTTAGACCCACTCCACTTAGGGCCTCTAAATCATAACTTTTACCAATAAAACAAAACCAAACAAAGGAAACTTTGTCAAACAAAGTGAGTTTGGATTGTTTGGAGCGTGCTCAAGTTTTTCTTCCTCTCAATTAAATGATTGCTCATTCATTAGACCCATCACTTGAGTAGAGTGTTCTGAGACACCTAAAAGTGAGCAGCCAATAGGAAAATTGACTTGATCTGAACCTTTTGACATAGACTTTCCTTTGTCCACTAGTCTGATAACCTATAGTATTATTCTGGTCACTCAAAAAAACCAAGAATCCCTAGTTCTCAACTTATAAATCTTATCCCGAAATGGGACCCTTGGTCCTTGGAGTTGAAAATATGTGTTACCCCTCAAAGGGGTCCTCTAAGAAGTCCAAAAATTCCTCTTCATTCTCCATCAAAAACAAGAAATCAATTTCCAAATTATACTGCCATTTTAAAAATACCAAATAAAAAATATTTTTACTTTGCTACCCTAGGACTACTATACTAGCCTTCGCTGCCCTAGCACTATTGTAGTACAGTTAAAATATTTTTACTTTGCTGCCCTAGCATTGTTGCATTCACCTTCGTTGCCCTAGCACTATTTTGGCATTGTTGAAATATTTTTAATTCACTACCCTAGCACTGATGCGACACTATTAATTTTTTTTTACTTCACTACCCTAGCACTACTGCACTCGCCTTCACTGCTCTATCACTACTGTGGCACTATTAAAATATTTTTACTTCGCTACCCTAGCATTGTTGTGGCATTGTAAAAATATTTTTACTTTGTTGTCCTAGCACTGCTGCACTCACATTCAACACCCTAGCATTGTTGTGGCACTATTAAAATATTTTTACTTCGCTACCCTAGCATTGTTGTGGCACTGTTAAAATATTTTTACTTCGCTGCCCTAGAACTGCTACGCTCACCTTCATTGCCCTCGATGGGGAATCTTTGCATATCAAAGAATACCATTTTGTGTATTTTTCTCTTTAAGTGAAGTGATATTTTTTTCCACTAAAATATATACACATAACATGAACCATAATCTACTCAACATCACCCAAGGAACTAAAATGTATTCAAAATGAGTCTACCTATAAATGTTGTCAGCTCAAAAAAAATTATTTTCCAGCTAATCTAGTGCATTCTTTCTCTCTAGACTTCCTCTCATTCTCTTCTCTATCATACCAAGTAACGTTGGAATTATAAGGTGATATAATAAAATTTACTATTGCATTGGAATAATCAACATTAACCAAGCATTAGTAATTTATAAAGCAAGTTCATTTCAAAGTATTATAATTGAAGGATATTCTCATATTTGCAAATAACCAAGTAGGATATATAAGGTTTTCAACCTTGGTAAACTCAAATATTAATTTACAAATACAATTATTATTATTTTCTAATATTCTAAAAGTAGGGAGTTATAAGGCATAATACCAAACTATAAATAATTGGAATTTAGACAATTAAATAGAGAAGCAAATATATTGCTTTCATATAGAGTTGAAATTAATTGGTAATGCTTATCTCATACTCATACTTAGAAGACAAAAAGAAATCCAACTATAAGAACTTCATTAGAGCATACTTCATTAGGAGAGATAAGGAAAAATTGAAGGTTGATTATTATTCTCAAAATATTATAAAATCAACTCAAAAGGTGAACTAATTATTGCTAAGCTTATTATCAAAGTCTATAACATATTCTAAAATTACTTGGGAGATATAAGGAAGCCTACATAACCTAAATCTAAGAAATATTTTATCAAATAAGTTCACATACTTTAAACTAGGGAGTCATAAGGCAGACTACTTAGAAGCTATTCTCAAAATCCCTAAAGAACTAAAGGAGCACACTTCAATATCTATCAAGAAGAAACATGGATGAAATATTAAGAAATGTGTTTAATAACGAAGAACTATTCTATGAAGTGAACTTTACTCCCAAAAACCTAATAGATACTCTTAAAGGATACAAGTATCTATCTACTAGCGATAAAGAGATATTATCTTTATTCCTTAAATGGGAAAAAGAGGGCAACTTTACAACATTAATTGGTTGTCTTCATGAAGTCCTTTTTAGAGCATGGTGGAATACACAAAAAATAGCTATATTCACATAAGAGGAATGTTTAATGATTAGGAGTTTATCTTAGGTTACTTGAAAAAGAAGTAATAAATGCACAAGTGTCAATGTGCAATGATGTAAATGTACAAGGAGTCCACGTTTACATGAGTCATGAAAGGTATTTAGGAAGAGTAAGGGCCAAGTAACTTATCTTCTTATATATAGGCCCCATAGTGAATAGAATGGTGTGTGAGGGTGTAAATAAGATGTTATACTCACTACAAAGTAGTGAGTAGGTACAATGTAGTTTCCATTAGAGTTCTGAAGTGTTCATTTCCTTCATTACTTGGCATTGTACTATTTTCAAAACTTTCCATTAATAGCATATTTCAGTCTTATTACAGAATTCCATTATCTTACTTTTTTCTACGTATTTTACATCTTGTGATTGATATCTCCCATATCATACATTATAAAAAGCTAATAATCACAAGCCCCCATCCATAATTGAATATACAAATGTATGCTACCAAAGAGAAGAAAAACCTCCAAAGAATCTTATGATATAGTGTATCATCCTATCATCAAGTGGATGAAAGAAAAGATGCCATGATTGTTGAAGGAATCCCACATCCTACTCAATTCACATGGGAATACAAATAACTTCTACCTCAACAAGCATAGATCCTATATTCAATTATTTATGTTGTTTAAGTTGTCTACATTGTTTTTAGACTACCTATTCAATCTCAAATATGTGTGGTAGTTGAACTGTGTAGACCTAATATACTTCAAGGGATAGAAAAATCCAACCTACTATGTTCCCAAGCAATAGGTCATGGTTATTGCTCTAACGTTGTGAGGCTTCTACACAATAATAGATGAAAATTTGAAGAGCATGGAGTTGGAAATAATTGACTAATTTTTGGTCCTATGATCTTGAGGGATACTTCTAAAGACATATATAAAATCAAAAGCTTCACACTTTCTATATGCATGAATGAACGTATAGGATAGAGGAGGATAACTTGACTAAGAAACCCATATTTATCAAGTTGAAATAATTGTATGGGTATGAGTATGAGATTTAGTTATGGCATGTGCATCCCTTAGAATGGTTTGTATTCAATGAAAATGCAAAAGTAAAAATAACTTTGAGTTTACTCACATGATCAATCATCGGACTAGGAGTGCCCTAGAAAAGCAAAGGTATACCAAAAGGAAAATTCATTTTTGGCAAAGAATTAGGTGTAGTATGAGCAGTTGAAAGTTTCAATCCACCATGAGCCTTTTGATGAACATTTTTCAAGTATTTAGGATTGAAGGCATAAAAAAATATCCAAGAGGGCAAGAGTAGTCAAAGAATCCTCTATGCTTGGTATAGATATCACCGTATTAACTACATAATCTACACTAGTAATGATAATTAGAGTGGTGTAGGAAACAACTAGAGAACATGTAGAGCAAGGGGCAAATGGACCACATGAGTTAATTTTATAAAAAATAGTCATGACAATAGAAACAAAAATAGATGAATGTCCAACTAAAGGTAGAATAATTCTCAAAGAAAAAATCCCTCAAGAAGATGCCCATGACTCTATTATGGTCATTACTCATAAAGAACAATATTATTTGCCATCATCACTAACATTGGTAATGAAAATCTCAAGGTGCATGATGATGCATTCAAAATAAGAGGTGCCAAGATAGGGCCACCCTAGAAGCAACTAGTAATGCTACTAAGATGAAGAAGCATATAAATAGGGCCATTAGAAAGGTAACAACTATCAAAATTTATTATCCCTCTTGTAAGGAATATCCCTCTTCCTCTTCTCCTTATACTACTATTTTCACAACTACTTATATCTCTAGTTTAATTCCTGCCACTTATCTTATTACTCTCACTTCCCCTTCTATAAGTGCATTCGTTAGTGCTACCAAAGGTACATCACCTCCCACTTATGATCATGTCTCATGTTTCCTCCATGCCCATCATGTGCTTTCCATCACCCATGATCGACATCATTACCACTTGTCCATTGGTCAATCACAATGAGAGTCCATATTTATCTCCATTAGTATCGACATCGTCCACCTTGTTAACATAAATAGTTGTTGAAGTGTCAACAACCACCTCACCATTCACCACCATTTCCACTCAATTTTCTTCATCAAAAATATCATCTTTTCTATCACATCTACCTTGTGCCTCTACCCTAAGTTTCTTACCAAGAACAATTATGTTATAAGGATAAGCTTTCATAACTGAGTCTATTAGAATCAACCAAGAACAACGTGCCACAATAGGGCTAAGCTAGGCATATGTATGGTGAATAACTAATACATTAGGGATCCGTGATACTAGAGAATGATTGGAGTCTCTATTCGAGTTGAAAAAAAAAGGTATTTTTCAAATGAAGAGGAAAACTCTAAAGGATCTAGTAGTCTTATGGTCATAAGTAGATAAGGATGGTAAAAATTTATTAATTATGGAAGCCTTGAGAGTAGAACCAACTAGGCCATCCACAAACTTAGTAGAATTCCTTACTAGAATGTTTAAATTAGATCTTATGAGGATAAAACCCTATCAAATGATTCAATTGGTAAACTAGTCAGTAGTCTTGCAACGTAATGAATTGGGAAAGGAGAATAAGCTAATAAAGATAGGGAGCAAGAAAATTCTCAAGTAGCATCCAAACTTACAATAGAAGAGCATCAACTCTAGTAATAAATAGAAACCCTCAAGAAGGATGCCACTGATAGAACTCAATTGCATAGACAAGTTGATGAGGAATATTAAAGAAAACATTAAATAATCATTGCATAGCTTTCAACCACCTTCTATATGGCTCCTATAACTACCAAAATTTAATACACACATGGCTTTGGTATCATAGTTTTTCCCAAAGTGTGGTTTTGTAATAGGCACCTAGTGTCTATAAATATGTACTTGTTGTTCAATAAAGATCGATCAAAACTTCTTGACCCACATCAATGGTATTAGAGCATCCCAATCCTTCATGGGTTACTTCTATTTTGGGTTGTTCCTATTTTAATTTTTGTTTAAGGCACCATGTTTCCTATTAAGAGTATATCTCTAAAAAAAATATCTCAACAAGCCAAATAGATCTAAACTAAAATCCAGTTGATTTGAGCTACCATGTTGGCAGAAATGGCATCAACTGAAGAAAAATATGTAGCAGCATCTAGATTCAAACCAAGGTTTATGGATGATAAGCCCATCATCTTCCCACTAGATCATGTTGCTCTTGAAGAAGAAGAAAAATCTAAAAGTTTCTCTAATGAAGACCATGAAGCTAAATTTAAATATGAAAGCATTGAAGGACTATCTGATGGCCTACTTGATGATGATTTCCCTTATCTTAGGATTAAAGTATTGTTACCTTCACCTAAGTCTCCTTGTCCTCTTGATCTTATGCATCTAGCCAGTGTTTCAAAAAAAAATTGACCCTTCCCTTGTCTTGTAGTAGTGGCACTAAAGGCACCTACTAGTGAACCCAGCATGCACTCCATGTGCACCTGCCATTCTATGCTAGGCTCTCAATAGGTGGTAGTGTTATCTATCATTTTGGTCTCATTGGTTCGTTGCTCATTGATGAACTAAGCTACCCTCTCACGATTCATGTCTACTACATTGACACCAAACATGCCACTAGCTTGTTCATAAAGGTAATGTTTTCTAGCATGCAACTTTCCTCTTTGATATGTAACTCACGTGGACCTGTTAGGACCCTTGGTCCTATCTTGTTAATTAAAATAAAGAATTAGAATTTATATGAGAAATTGCAGAAAAATACACTGAATCACTGTTTAAAAGGGATCACTTTTGCACTGGAGAGGAAATTCCTCCAATGGATATAAATTGAATATCTATTCTTTTACTTTTTCATAAATGATTTTTTAGACCCTATCCACTTCTACTTTATACATATTCTAAAGTTATTATGAAATGACACAATGGTCCATTTGAGATGATAACACAAATGATTAATTAGTTAAATGATAATAAGTTAGGATATGGAATCCTAACATGTCATCTCTCTCAGAAAGAAGATTTTTCCTCAAAGATAGGACTAAGGAGATTGTTTTTGAAATTGATGAAGTGCTTTCCAAGGAGAATTTGCATAAGTTCTTGCACAAGTTTAATGTCACCTTTTCGTAATATCTTGAATGTTGAAGCTTTAATGGTGGGTTTCTAGGAAAAATAGGAGGAGCATGAGGATGGTGGGTGGAAACCCTTGGGTTTCCACAAACACTGCATAATGATGCATCAAAATGGTGGTAACACTTCCACAACTTTATGTTGTTCCCTAGGAGATTCAACGAAAAATGAGTGTGCAGTCACCTTTATGCCTTATTTTTGAATAGGTTTTACCATGTGGTGAGAACTCACTATTTGTGAGGAACTTGTGGGTAGTATTTTTAGAGTGTAAATTTGGCCTTCATTGGTCACTTCTTGTACATTGACCTTATTGCCTTTATTGTTGTGATAAAGTGCTTTGGTCATTTTTTTCTCATTTTGCTCATCTTCACCCTTTAAGGATTGACAATGATCAACTACCTTCAATAAATACAATATTTGTGTAGCACATTTATGGTGGGGTCCAAATTGCTCATCACAAGTATTACAAAGGTCTTTCACTCGTCGTTCCTTCATCTCCTCAAATCTGAGATGTTTAATTGGTAAAGTTTGGTTAGGTTTGGGGGTGGTGTAAGTGGTTTATGATTTTCTCATAGGTGGTTTTCCTAAGTGATATTAAACATTGAGTTTTTCTTCGACTAATAAGGCTAATCCAAAGGTCCACATTAGGATGTGGGGATTGAATATTTCCAACTCCTTTCTAAGCTTATCCTTTAATCCACTTATGAAGCAACTTATGAGAAATAATTCTTCTAACCTTGAGATATGATTGATGAGATCCTGGAATTGATTTCCATACTATTCATGGAAGTGATTTGATGAAGGTTGGTGATATTAATCGACAAAAGCATATTGTAGTCTTGAGATCTTCCTTTGTCGATCATTTGCGCAATCGTTGTTGGAAGTTGTCACTAAATTTGTTGAAAATCATCGTAAAAACCGTCGCAAAAAATTTATCGACAAAAGTTGCTAAAAAGTCATCGACAATTCTTTTTTGTAAAAAGTCATTGAAAAAAGTTGTTAAAAGTCATTGACAAGTTTTTTGTTAAAAATCATTGACAAAATTCTCGCAAAAAATCATTGACAAAAATTTACGAAAAAAATCGTCGGCAAAATTCTGCATATAAAGTCGATAAAATTGTCGTATAAAAATTATCAAAAAATTATTGTCGTCAAATTTGCAGCAGTTTGGAAATTTTGTTTTGAACAACAATTTTGTCAAAATTTTGTTTGTGTCAACTTTAGTTTTGCCCCTTTCGACCACAACGTATACGAGACAATAATGGACAGGCGTGGGTATAGGATGGATAGGCAAACGAGGTGATCGCAGGGTCACTAACCAGAGACTGACAAGCACGAAGAAGTGTCAGCAATAGGCAATGGTAGAACTGGATGAAACACGAGGCAACAACGAGGTGAATGCGATAGGCAAGACAGTGGGGAAAATATGATAGGCAAGACAACGGACAGATCCACATGGGACATGAGGTAAAAAATATGACATAGGACATGATGTGGATAGTGGAACGCAGACAGGGCAGGACACGTGAGGGGCCTTATGACTACCTATTGGTAGTCATCGTCTTATGCAAGGCAAAAGCTTATTATTCCCCTAATATTCCCTTGTGGGGAATAATGTGGGATAATTCCACTTCTTCCTCCACGACAATTTTTAAACGATGGTGGAAACTAAAAACTTGCGGCATCGGATAATTTAACGCTGACGAGATTTTAATTTTAACCTTAGGCTTCTTTAATTTTTTCTTCCCATTTTTTATATGTTTCACCAGAGATGTTGTTTCAAAACTGAATTTATCGTTTTGATGTTGTTTCAAATCCGAATTGATCATTCTATCGTATAAGAGTGTCGTTAGAGGAGTGATTTGAATGGTGTTAAGAGGATTTGACGATGCTACTGAAGGAGACCGATTGATTGATGTTTTCACTGCCATTGTAATCCATCAACATCGTAGGCAGACATTTGAATCACCACATTTTTGCTGATGAAAAAAAATTATGATGTGAAATGATCGTAGCTAATAATGTCAATGGATTGGAGTTGGTTTTTTGTACTCACGAGATGCAAAGATCGAAATAAGATGGAGTGGTGATGACATGGGTCCAGCGAAGCTTGTAAGCAATGTAAGTAACATGGGTTTTCTTTTCTATCCAGTATGTGATCTATGATTTTTGGAAAGCTTTAAAATATTTAGTGCTCAATTAAATATCTTTCAAAGATGTAGATGATGCATTGTTTAACTGTGCATTATATGTTGTAGTGTTCACTATTCATTTTCATTAGCTATGGATTCCAATGACAATATTGCATTATGTGCAATAGCTATGTTCTCTAGTTAGATTCATTGAGTTCTACGTCACCTTCAAGATAGATTCATGTGGCTCACAAATATAACAGCTAACAACGATTTCCAGTAATGTGCTATATCTTGTTAATGATAGACGTGTTTGATATGTTGATGTGGTGTTTTTTTAAACCTTCATCAAAAATCACATAATGGCTAGAAATGCACAATGGTGATGCACTTTGTATTGATACGCCGTTCAGAATTAATCACGGTGATGTAATTAAATTGGAACAATATAAAAACTTTATGTATAATTTTAACTGTGGTAATTAGTCACCGAAAATAGATTTGTTCGAGCTTAAAGCTACGAATATTTTTTTCATCAGAGAATTCTTGATCAAACATCAGTAAGCCTTTTTTTTTAAAACCATAAGAGTCAAAACTTCTATCAATCTATGAATCACACTTGCCATGTGTCGTGTTTTAATTGGAAGGATTTACATGGCAAAATTTTATTTTCTTGAATAACCTTAGGATAATTTGATTTTTTTTTTTGTAATTATTCTACTCGTGAAGTCTTAGAGCGTGCATTGACAAACTTCCACTGGTAATCGATCGAATGTAGGTAACGTGAACCGCGTGGAAAGAAACTAATTGCTTGAGCCATTAAACGAGTAGTACGTCTAAAAAAATTGAATCGAAGATCAAAAAAATTTGAATATGAGATATATTGGTTGGATAAAAATCAATGTGGATTATGATGTTACCTATTTGATTTGTTGGTGTCGTGCTGCTATCGAGATCCACCAGTAGGAAATAGCAGATTGCATAGCAATCTTTGTCAGAAGATTTTTTTATTTACTGGAGTGTCTACGAAATGTCCTTCGAGTAATGTCTACAAAGTTTGATAAGGCGAGGTAGATGGCATGATTTGGATTTGGCTCTGATACCATATGTTAGGACCCTTGGTCCTATCTTGTTAATTAAAATAAATAACTAGAATTTATATGAGAAATTGCAGAAAAATACACTGAATCACTGTTTAAAAGGGATCACTTTTGCACTAGAGAGGAAATCCTTCCAATGGATATAAATTGAATATATATTCTTTTACTTTTTTATGGATGATTTCTTAGACCCTATCTACTTCTACTTTATACCTATTCTAAAGTTATTATGAAAGGACACAATGGTCCATTTGAGATGATAACACATAAATGATTAATTAGTTAAATGATAAGAAGTTAGGATATGGAATCCTAACAGGACCCATATCCATAACTATGCAGGCTATTTTTCTAGTTGGATTTTTGTTGACCTTTCATATGACTTATGAGGTACCTCAACCATTTCCTTATCTAACCTTGATTATCTTGACTACCCCTCCCAACATGCCACCACCACATCTGCATTCCATTTTTTGCCTCCATTAACTATGATATCATCCCTTACTTGGACATCACATCTATCTACCCCAAGCACCCATCCCCTCTATAGCCTACCTTATGAGGACTATTTTCCTCCCTCCCTCTCCTATGGCATTGTATTCCTATTTATAGCCCAAATTCATTGATGTTTATACATTCTTCCCATTGGTGGTTTCTAAAATATACTGGTCACATTGTTTTATGTCTCACACTTCTTTGTAAAGCTCTACACATACATAGCTTTTGTCTCATTTTTGGTGTTAGATGTCAAACTTTGTTGTCGGTTGACTTATTCAAGTTGTCGATCTATACCATGGTGTCTGTCTCATTTTTATTACATAATTTTCTTATACCCTTCACACACCTCAAGTTACGACCCTATGTCCTCTCCACAATTTCTTTCTATTTTTCCATAGCTATATGCACTTGTTCACATCCAGTATCCCAACTCAATTTTGTTGCTATCATTTTGATGACCACAACAAATTTGGTGAGCCCTAATCAAACCCTGGTGTTTCTAACCATCTCCTAATTTTACCTTCTACTAGCATCCATGTGTGAGTATTTTTTTCCAAAGACCTTGGATAAAAACCTCAAGACAATCGACTACCATTAAAGCACGTGTTTGCTAAAGGGTTTACAATCAATATGCCATGTGAAACATCTTATATCCTTCCACTTGGTAAGATCGAGGTTGCAATTATTCTTATCTAAATTTGGTACATCCAATATCTTTAGGGTACTAATGGTCTAGTTCCCTTTGCAACCTTTCTTCTACACCATGCAGTCCCCTTGCAAACATTTTTATTGCCACCTAGGATTTCACTGCTTACCATGCAAGAATCCTAGATTGTTTCACCTATTGGAATCTTCTCAATTGGCTTGATCTTTTTTTTTTTTTGTGGAAAACATCCCAAAAGGGATGCCACTTTCGGGTAAGACCCAAGGAGGCAGGGGTATCCATTCCACCAAAAATGCCCAGGACTCGGACCTGGCCTACCACCTTTGACATACTCAAGGAGCAAACAAACACACAAAACCAATTTAAAAATAAGTAAATAACAACAAAAATAATAAAATAAAATAAAAAACATGCTCCTTGAGTGTGTCAAAAACAAAAGCACAACCAAACACACACACAATAAGATAAAAGAAACCACAACACGAACCACATAGAAAAACACAAGAACCACATAACAAAACACAAACAAGACAAAAACAACAGAACACTACAAAGACATAACCCAAAAAAAACATGAAAAATAAACACAACCAAAACCTAAAATATTAAAAAAATAAAAAAAAATAAAAAACAACCAACAACAGACAATAAACAAAAACAAAAAACATAGAAAACACTCACACAAAAAAACATGAATTAACACAAACAAAGAGAAACACAAGAACAAGAACGACAAAAACACAAGAACAATAACAAAAAACATAAAAAAACACAAAACAACAAAAACACAAGAACAACAAAAAACAACACAAAGAACACAAAAACAAAACAAAACAAAAGAACACACACACCTTAAAAAACTAAACAAAAAAAAAAATTGAACATAACAATGACCTATCTAGACCAGAAGACTATTAAGGCAAGAAACAACAAAGGAAACAAAAGAAAGAAAAGAGTGAGCTAGGGAACTAAAAAAACCTGAATGAACCAAAGAGAAGCAAAAAAAGCAAGAAGAAACTAGGTACCTTCGAACTGGAGCCATCCAAAGAAATGATAGAAAGAAGAGCTTCCCTAATTTGCGAAGCCCACCATCTAGGAGGGTGGCCATAACAAGTAAGATCACCTTTGTCCAAAGCCCAATTAGCTAAAGCATCAACACTCTTGTTTTGATCTCTGACCACATGATTGTAATCAACTTTCAAAAATCCCATCTGGATTAATTGAATCTTCTCAATAATTCTTTTTATTCTCCAATCAACCTTATGATTCTTGGAAGGAGTCTTCAAAATATTAATCATAAGTTGAGAGTCGGACTCAACTAACACCTTTTCCCATCCAACCTTAGTAGCCTCCTGAAGGCCTCTGAGGATACCATACCCCTCAGCAAGGTTATTGGAAAGAATACCCAAATTCTCAGCAAAAGTAAAAACCAGGGAGCCATCTGAAAGTCTACCAATTCCTCCCACACTGGCTTTTCCAGGGTTCCCTCTAGAGGCTCCATCAGTATTGACTTTTCCAAAATCCTTAGGAGGAGGTTGCCAATTTCTTGTCCTATCCATCTTACTAATACTCACATTCCCTTTAAGTTGGTTGCCCTTAGAATATTTAATCTTCAATATTTGCATCACTTGATCCCATCTTTGGTGGGAGTTTTGGGGGTGATTAAGGAGTTGATGGACTGATTCAACTAAGTTGGCTATGGTATTTTGCCAAATATAGTGAATATCCTTCCTATCTTGATTAAAAATTTGGTTGTTCCTTTCAATCCAAATATTCCAAAGAAGAATGGTAGAACCCATCCAAACTAACTGCCTAATAAAATGATCAACACCCTCTTGATTAGGCCAATCCCTCCAAAGTTGTTCAAAAGTAAAAAAATTGGACCACTGTAAGCCAAGTAAAGTGGCCATTCTCCTCCATAGCTCGAGAGGCTAAAGTACACTCAATAAAAATATGGTTGAGAGTTTCTACATTCTCTTCACACATCTCACATCTAAAAGGGCCATGAAAACCACGCTTCATAAGTTGCTCACCAGTAAGCACCCTACGATGCAATAAAAGCCAATTAAAGAACCTCACCTTAGGCCAGAGCTTTTGAGCCCACAATTGAGAAAATATGTCAGAAGAATGGTTGGGATTATTATGGCATAAGGTCAAATAACCTTGAGCAATTGAATACTCACCCTTAGTAGTGTTGTTCCATCCAAAACAATCTTTTTCATGGGACCAAGAGAGAGATCTCATATGAAGGATGCCTTGGATATCTTGTCTTTGCCTTTCTGGGATTTGAATAGGCCGGTCCTCAATAGGGATCCAATATCTACCAACCTTTGAATTACCAGTATGGTGCCAACGAGTAATTAGCCACCTTTATCCAGTTAGCTCGGTGAAGCTCCTCCATCCAAGGCCTCCAATCGGGAAACTGAGTTATCAAAGGCTTGTGACCATCCCAAGAATCTATCCAAAAATTTACCTGTTGACCATTATGAATGATCCAAAATAAATTTTTCTTTATCAAATCCTCACCGAGTCTTAAGAACTGCTAAAATGGGAGAACCTTTGGTAGGAAGTTGATAGCGAACAAGGTCTTCAGGACTTTTGTTCTCAGCATATTTAGCACGAAGATTATTGGCCCAAAGAGCATTGGGGTTATGCAACATCCTCCAATATAATTTAGCAGCTAAAGCTTTGTTGTTATTAATAGAAGACCGGAATCCTAACCCCCCTTTATTCTTAGGAAGACATAAAGTGTCCCATTTCACCAAGGCCCATTTTCTTTTCTCCTTAGTACCACTCCAAAGGAAACGATGACTGATTTGATCCAGTTCTCGAAGAACAACCTTTGGAATATTCAACATGGAAGATACATAAATAGGAATAGCTTGAAGGACTGATTTTACCAAGGTGATTCTACCCCCAGGAAGAAAGCCACCTGTTGGTCCACTTTCCAATTTTCTTCTTGACTTTGTCCAACAACCAATTCCAATATTTATTTTTTTGCCTTTGAATATTTATGGGAATACCTAAATAAGTGATTGGAAGGGAGGTCTTCTTATATCTTAATTTATCCAAGACCATGGATTCCTGTCTAGCAGAGCAGTGAAAGAAAATAACTTTAGATTTGTCTTCATTGATCAACTCCCGAGTAGCCTTAGAAAAATAGCTAATGATTTGCTTAATATTAGAAGCTTCCTTAACTGTAGCTTTACCTAAAAGAGTAGAGTCATCCACAAATTGAAGATGAGAGATAGGTCTAGCTCCATGAGCAATGGTAACTCCCTCAAGGGTTTTGTTTTCCCTCTTTTTGGTTATAGTCCTACCCAAGCATTCAACAAGAATGATGAATAAATAAGGGGATAGCGGGTCACCTTGCCTAATACCTCTAGAAGCTAGGAAAAAATAAGAAGGCCTCCCATTGATAAGAACTAAGTAGGAAACTGAAGAGATACATCCCATAATCCAATCCATCCAATCCTTAGAGAAACCAAATTGCCTCAAAACTTTGATAAGGAAGTGCCAATCCACTCTATCATAAGCTTTGGATAAGTCTAACCGAATGAACATGGAAGGAGATTTTTGCATATCCATGGAATGGATGGCTTCCTGAGCAAGAACTATCTCATCTACTATTTGACGCCCTTCCACATAACCCCCTTGCTCTGGGGAAATAATCTTATGCAAAAGAGGCTTCAACCTTTCTGCCATGATTTTAGTAATGATTTTGAGAAGAACATTACATAAAGCAATAGGTCTAAAAGCTGAGATATGATCAACCTCTTGAGCTTTTGGAACAAGAGTAATATAAGTTTTATTGATAACCTTCAAAATTTCTTTGGCTTTCCTGGCTTCTTCCACCACCTCTAATAAATCAACATGAAGGATATCCCAGAACTCTTGGTAGAACTCAATGGGAAAACCATCAGGACCTGGGGTTTTCCCTTTTTGCATTTTAAAAACTACTTGTTGAAGCTCATTGATAGTAACATGAGCAGTCAAAATAGAGTTCTCCTCGAAGTGATAAGAGAAGGGATTGCTTGAAGAACATTTTGTTGAGAAGTTGAGTCAAGAGGAGTAGCAGCAAAAATATTGGAAAAGTAATCAACAACAATAGAGTTCATGCCATCCCAAGTATAAACAACATCTCCAGAATCTGATTTCAGGGAAGAAATAAAGTTGTGAGATCTTCGAGCTAGAAGAGATTTGTGGAAGAAATTTGTGTTTCGATCTCCTTCTTTGAGCCATTGAATTCTAGATTTTTGCTTCCATAAGATTTCTTCTCTTTTTCCCATTCCTCTAACCGAGTTGTGAGTTTAATTTCATCTGCACTTCTCTTCTCTGTGAGGCCATCTAAATGGATTTTCTTATTCAAATTTTCAAGATGAGCAATAACTTCATGTTTTTTTATGAACATCCCCAAACTCTTTCCAGTTCCAAGTCTTGATTTTGGATTTAATGTATTGCGGTATTTTGGCAAAATAGAACATCTTAGTCCCATGCCTAGGTTTACCTTCCTTCCACCATTGTTGCACACGAGGTCTAAAGGAAATGTCTCTAAGCCACATTAATTGAAAATGAAAAGGAGAGAAACTCACATTGGTTTTCCACATTTCCACCATGATCGGCCAATGATCCGAACCAACATTATTAAGAGTCTTCACTTTAGGAATGTGACCATGGATTAAGAAATTTTTAGAGAGCAAAAACCTATCCAATCTCTCCATTATACAAGCTAAGCCTTGCCTTCTGTTAGACCAAGTCATAAGGCCATTATCTGGTTGGATGTCCACAAGATGGAGGTTTGCAATATATTCGCTCATGAGGTCAGTGCTTTTGTCCAAATTTCTATTTCCCCCCCTTTTCTCATCCAGAGAGAGGATGGTATTGAAATCTCCTCCGATCAAGATCCAAGCTTCAGGAAAATGAGAGATAATATGAGTTATATCCTTCCACTGTCTTCTTTTTTCCTCCAAAGCAGTCGGAGCATAAACAGTAATGCAGAGCATAATTTGGTTGGAATGTCTACTTTGAATAGCTATAGCCAACAGACCCCAACTGCCAACCATATGGTGAATAACTACCTCTTTTGGGTCCCAAAGACAAGCAATGCCACCAGAAGTCCCCTGGGAACTGAGGGAAACCACTTTTCCAAGCTGGCCAAATTTTACTGGCAATTGAGTCCATATCCTCCATTGACATCTTTGTTTCTTGAAGGAAAACAAGATGTGGATGATTTATCTGAATCATTCTTCTAATTTCATTTTGTTTTGAAAGACTCCCTTTGAGTCCTCTAATATTCCAAGTGATGATCTTCATTAATACCAGGGCTAAAAAAGTTGGGAAGGGCATTAATCTTACCTTCCTCTACAAGCTTTTCACCTTCTTTTACCATATGATATTGATTGGTCTTGCGACCTGCTTTTTGATTAGAATCCATCTTCAGTTTTTTTTTCCCTGTTTCTTGACTTATTCCAATTGAATCTGAGATGGCTTCTAACCTTGAAGAATGCTCGTACACAACCAAAATTTTACTAGAGGGTTCAACGGAGTCTATATTGGGACCTGTATTATTTGAAGTTTTGACATTTAAAAGATTGTTTTTCTTGTGTAAATTTTCTCCCTTTTTTTTTGTTGAAAACCTTTGATTTGTTGGTTTGTCTCTGAGTTCTTCCCTTCATATTTAAATTGTGTTTCTAAGATTTTTGTTTCCATTATTTCCTCTTCCTCACTTGGGACATCATTTGTGGAAAGGATTTCAAACATATTAGCAGATGACTTTGATTGATCCTTCATAACTGGTTTTTTCTGAGTGTTCTTCTTCTTAGGCATTTGGAAACCTGTTGAGTTTATATCTTCTTTCTTTTGATCAGGAATTTTATTTGGGCAAGCATTGGCCAAATGACCATATTCATGGCAAATTCTACAATGAAAAGGAATGTTCTCATAGTCCACTACTTGCTCCCAAGTGTCTTCCCCAAATTGTAATGTGATATTTTTAGGTAGGGGTTTGTCAAAATCCATTAAAACACAAATCCGAGCATAAATAATATGTTCAAAATTTTGAGTACAATCAGCGAGTCATCATAAAAGTTCCTAAAGAGTTTCCAATTGAAGAAAAAATAGTAGGATTCCAAAATTCAATAGGGAGGCCAAAGAGTCTAACCCACACGGGAGCTATAGAAGGCATCTCTTCTTCGACTTTAAATTTAGTATGCCAGGGCTTCATGAAAAGCCCTGCCCTTCCAAAAAACCAAGGACCCCCTTGAAAAGTTTTCTCTCTATCTTCATTATTAGCAAATAAAACAAGAAAATAACCATTTGGATAAATAGAGATTTGTAACTCACCTTTAGTTTTCCAGATTTTTGCAGCCCAGACTTTGAAAGCAGATAGGCTCGGACGAAAACCCACGAACCGACAAATTAGTCCTCTTTTTTCCAAATCTTCAATGCCAGTCTGAATGTTACCCATATCAAGCTTAACAATAGGAGTTCCATCAGCTGCTTTAAGACATCCTGACTCCGTTTTCCTGGGATCAATCTTAGGCATTCTTAGAGGTTTATGGGAAGCCCTAAGATTGATATTAGCATTGGGCTGAGGTCTGTCCACCATGGAGGGCATCCCTAAAATTCATTTTTGGGGCTGAGTTTTCAAAATTCTTACCCTTGACAGGGGTTTTCACAGTAGAATTATTTTGTGGGTGCACCTTAGCACCAGATTCACTTGAGATATGAGCCATTTTTTGATCAACTGCTTGAAACTTGTTTCGTGATCTCTTTAATCCTTGCCCTAGACGTCGTGGAAAGGTATGGTTTTCACTTTTCTTTTGTGCAGCAAATTGGAAGTCGTTGTCACTCAAGTTCACAGTATGATCTATTGAAAGACAAATTTCTAACCCATCTTGGATCCCCTACAACATTTCCTGCTAAAATATTGAGCATAAACCACAAAAATATTGGCCGCTAGGGCCCAAAGGCCCTAAAAACCAACCTCTGGAGTTGCTTGCACTCAACCCAGATGAAACCCTCGCATAGCCGCTTGCCAAAAATCTCGTTCACACATAGGGATGCGCTAGGATCTGTGTTGCTCCAAATGATATGAAAATTGGTGGAGACGTTCTAGGGTTTTTCAGGCATCTACCCTCAAAATTTTAGCTCAATCCGAGTCCGGATGAGTGAGATATGGCCAAAACAAGTTCGACAGTTTGGGCAGTCCTGCGAAAAACGTCCCTTCAAAATTTGAAATTTTTGATTGCCAATTGGCTTGATCTATCTTTGGCCAACTACCATCATATTCCTTATTACTCTTGAATTCCTCTTGTTTCTCCTATGGAAATTTATGGTCGTCCTACCACTTCCTTCCATGCATCATACCTTTTACATACCATAGATGGTTCTAACCATCGCATTGTTAGTTTCCCACATGTGGTGTTGTTACGCTCATTAACCTATGGAATTGTCCTTCACTGGATATATAAATCTTATTTAATTCATACATGGCATTTTGTTCATATGCAGGTGATACGCAAAATTTTGGTATTTTCCATATCTTGCCCCATATTCTATGTCGACATCATTGTGTCTTTTCACTAATTTTCTTTCATGGGATTCATCCAATGCTATGGGTTCTGAAGTTGCTTAATATTTTGTTTCTCTTAAAATTTTAATGTATTTGTAAAACTATGGCCACTCATATATGAATTTTTTAATGTATATGTGAGGACAAAATATTATTCATATATGGTTGAATATTCTACGAAAATGCTCCTCATGTGTTTGTCAATAGGATTTTATTCCTTTTTTTTGTTGGTGGTATCTTCCACATGGTCCAATATAAACTTTTACATGGTGGAATATCTTATTTAAAAAAAAAAAGGCATTCATCAGCATACCACGCGATCCCAACTCTCCCATCCTATACCCCCTCTCTCTCCTTTCCCCATGTGTCACATGTCCCCATTACATTTATTGTTTTATATAAACAAAAAAAACTGTGTGTCCCCTCCCCTCCCTCACATGCATGCCATGTACACTGCATTGCATGCATCCCCAAGGTCCGCCCTTTCTCATTCCCTCCTCCTTCCGCACATCCATCCCTCCCCCTTTTTTTACATGTCCACACCATATTTTACAAATCAAGATTCCATTCAACTACAAATATTGGTATATTTATAGTCATCGAAAAGCTCTTTTTGAGTCCAACCCAATGAATGCATCATTTTTTCATTTTATGAAGACCTGCTCCAGCTCTTGATGTGACAAATTTCAAATCACATGCCTTCTAGATTTTATGTTTTTCTTGCTCTCTCCTCCACATTTGTACACATTGGAATTCAATGGTTCTATGGTGGGGAGGAATAATGAGGAATATTCTAGAAAATATTAAATAATCATGCATACTTATCATCCACCTTCTAGATGGCTCCTATAACTATTGGCATTTAATACACATGGTTTTGGGCTCATGGTTTTTCCTAAACCATGGTTTTGTAATAGGCACCTTGTACCTATAAATATGTACTTGTTGTTCAATGAAGATCGATCATAATTTCTTGATCCACATCATAAGTTAAGGACCTAAAATGAAAACTTGCCAAAAGTGAGAAGAAAAAAAGCAAGTGGAATAATGAATTGAACAATTGGTCCAAGGGAAAAATCAACTTAGGGAACATGTAGTACAAAAAAATAAAGAACTTGAATTACAATTTGAATAGTTTCAAGAAACGTAGCAAACAAAGCATCAAGATATCACCTAACTCTAGGAAGAAAAATAAGATCTAAAGGAAGGAGTGATAATAGAGGAAAGGAACACCTTGGATGCTAAGCAAATGAAATCCCTATAGGATGGCATTAAAAACAGAGTGTAATGCCAAGAGGTACTTTTATTTTGTTACTGGAGTTGAATCCATCCTTGATCAAACTATGAATGTCATTCAACAAACAAAGGATGATCTCACTACAAAGTATAAGTATAATGAGTTAATAAAGTAGTTGATCACTATAATAATATTACAAGCACAATAGTTAGAAGTGGACAAGAAATAAATAATCAAGCAATTGAAGGTCATTTTTAGATATCAAATATTATATGTTTACAAGGAGACACTCACCACCATGGAAACCCCAATCAAAAATATAATAATAGAAGTTTAGGGGTTGAAAATGTTTAGTTATTATATGTATTCAATGACTAAAAAGAACTCCTCAATGAAGATGTATTGTAGACCATATTTTAGAAGACCAAGTCTAAGGCTAAGACAAATATTTCACCTAAACAAATGGAGAAACTAAGATCACTATTGGAAAAACTAAAAGAATATATGGATTATTAGAATGGGATATCAAAGAACCCTTATAAATATCTTGTAAGGGAAGTCAAGACCTTGACAGATCTAAGACAACTTCGAGATGACAAATAATAGATTTTTTGAAGACTTTACCATAGGAAAACAAGGAGAACTAGAAAATTTTGTAATTTTTCATAGAGCGGTCCTAATTTTGTATAATCTAAGGCCAAGGATAAATGAAGGAGTTGGGATCTCTTTGCAATTAAGAATGGAACCCCACATAGTCACTAGAAATGTAGTAACCTGATTACTACCTTGGATTCTTGATATTAAGGAGACTTGCAAAAATCTAGTAATTTATCGATTAGATCCTCTAGAAAGATAGTTTTTCAAAGTCAAGTCCAAAGATGTGATCCACTCTAGAGGTATAGTTATATTAGTAGGAGTAAATCACTTCCCTTTTAGGATCAAGCTACTAATGAACAATAAAGAAGACAAGTATGCACAAATATCAAGGAGGATCATTTGGAAAAGGAACTTTTGTTTGGTAGTGACATCATAACTAATTTTAGAAGGCTTATAAGTCATTTATATGTCTAATTAGAGGCATGTAATATTTGGACTCTACAGGTGGATTTATCTATTAAATATACCCATAAATTATTTATTTTACTAGGATTAATAATTTTCAACCAAGGTGACAAAGGGATGAATTCCTTATATAAATAGGAGCTATGCACTTCACTGTTAATGTCTTTTGGACTTGAGATAATTAGAGCTACACTTTGTGAGTCCCACATCAAAATTACTTTTATTTTAGAAATGGTAAGAGATTGTGTAAGAATTTTGCTTACTAATTATGGCACCACTCTTGTTGAATTGTAGAATATGTCAAAATTATAGCAATTATCCTTGTCTTCTTGTCATTACTTGTCATTTTTATTTTATATACTTGAGGATACATTGTTGTTATTTGATTTTCTCATGTGTTGATTGATTACACACTCTCCTTCCTATGACCATGATCATATTTTATTTTTATGCAATTTACTTTAACATCTTGTACCATTACCTTCCATGCATTTACTTTTATGAATTTAAATTCCATTTTTATTTTTTAAAATTAGACTAGATTAGATTAGTTTAGGAAGGATGGTGTGGAGTTAACTTGAATCTAGAGGTTGAATGGGGTATGATCTCCCTTCTTCCAAATTTTTTGATGGATTTATGATGCACATAAGATGTTGGACAATTCCCTAATCAACAAAAGACTAAGGGTATCCTTTATTGATGAGAAGAAAAAACCATATATTTTGAGAAAATACCATTGATGGAAAGACATATAGAAACCTTAAAAAGTTTTGTACAAATCAAATAAAATGATGTTCAAATTATAAAGCTCGTAGCGTAATCAAAATAAAAGGTGATTAGATAGGATTGTAAGCCTTATCAAAATTGAATTTTATAAAAATGACATATTGTCTAAACTATCTAGCCCATTCTATATGATTCCAAACAACAACAATATTATGTAAAATATAACAAGTTTTGATAAATCTATATTAACATTGAACAATTTTAATTTACTTTATGTATATTAATTTAACTGTGTACTACTTTAAGTTTTGATCCTTTGATTTTATTTTGGTGAATATGTAAATCTTGTCAATCTTGACCAACGATGAATGTGTTGGTTTGAATTTCATGTGGTAGATAAAAGCTTATATGAGATGCAATTTTTTGTTGAAATAAATTACCATTCCATTTAATTATCATTTTTTGATAGAATAAGTGATTAGATAGATTTGTAGAACCATTAAATTCCTCATTGTCTTCGATTGATACAATAAGCCATTACATAGATTTATAGAGCACCTAATTATTTTGACACATTTCACATATGCAAACAATGGAAATGAATGTTAGACAATTGTTTCACATGTAACCTAAAAGGATAATATATACTTAGTAACTTGAATTTTTCTTTTGCTATAAAAAAAAAGGGTTGTACATAGGTCCCACACCCTTGAAAAATCATAAATATCTCCTTTAGGTCTTGAGAGCATACAAATAGATTCAATTTTTATCTCATTTGATTTGCTATAGCTAGATGCCTACATATTTTTCATAAATAGTCTAAATTCTTGATCTTCATTTTTTGGATCTTGTTCAATTTCCTTTGTAAATACAAATATTTCAAAATTCAGCATCCGTCTTGACATTATTTTGTAGTAGCCTTCACAATACCAAAACTACACCTCTACTATCTATGCATTGCATCTTAGTAGAGTAATATTTCCAAAACTTCACACTATCATAGCCACTTTACTAGGACTACTAGGTTCCTTCCTAGAGCACAAAGTGCAACCACAAGAATTGTAAAAATTAGTTTATATAAAAATACATTAAAGTTATAAAATAAAACATATATTACCAATGGAAAACGTTAAAGATAATCTTAATCCTTATTTGATTCAGACATTCAACATTTTCTTGTCAGCTTCAGCTAAACTTACTATTTCCTCTAACCAGGGAAAAGAGAATTTAACTTCATAATCCTCTATTAAAACCCTTCTACTTTCTAGCCTATCTATAAATTATATCCATTTCCTTAATGTATGTGTAAACTTGATTTATTCAAACTCTATAGCAAGATATTTTATTTCCACAATGATCTCTTGTATATTCCATGGAGCCTTTACTTTCCTCAAAATAATATTTATTACTACTAGAGACTTGCCTTCTATCCAAACTTTGTTCCATTTCATTTATTTTTAGATTTTTAACCCTTTCAAATCCACCCAAGCTTCAACTTCATTATTTGTCTTAAATCCACTATTGAAAGTGTAATGTTTGTTAGAGTAATATTCCATTCTTTGGGATATTTACCTTTTTACTCCACTAGGTAAAATAGGTAGTATATTGCATTACACTACTTAGGTAGATTATTACATTTACTTTTTCTACTTTCTACCATGTAGATATTTACTGTCTTAAATATCTAATGGTAATTCCTAAATATCCTAGGTTAAGAATCCTAAACCAAACACTCTACCTCCTATGGTGCGTTGGTTAGCGTGGATGCAGGAATATAGTTTTTATTTCTATTTTGTAACCTATTTAAACTATAGTTTCTAAACTATATTGTTAATGCAAATTTATTATTTTATCAAATCTTCTTTATTCCCTGGCCACAATGTTACAAAATATCACCCTTATTTTCTCTACTGATTCCTCCTCTTGTTGGTCTTGGATTTTCTTTAGATGGTCCATCAAAATTTAATTTGACCAACTCCACTTCTGGTGGTTCTATGCTATATTATTTGCCTTCCTTTTTTTCTCCTATATCCAACATCATAATTCCATTTGATGACTTGAATCCATCTATCAAGGCTCTCTGCTTAAATATTAGGGATAAGGTGAGTTGATAGGGTTAGTTTAGACTCCTCTACGGATAAACAAATTTTCCTTTTTATTACCTCTAAATTGATTTCCTATCCTTTAAATATTCTTCTATTTTTTTCTAGGCATACAATCCAAACAATTATATCTTTCATTGTATCACAAATTATCTCTAACACCTCACTTTTAAATGTGCTTTATCATTGCTTTAGTTTTTCTTTAATTTTTTATTTATCACCATGCATTTACCAAAAATATTAATAATCCATAGCTCTAGTTCTCATACTATTAAGCAGTTCCAAAGAGATGGTCTATACTCTCTTCCTTTTTATATAGAACACATTGTGAGGGGCCATGAAAATTCTTTTTCATTAGATTATCCCAAGATAAAATTTTCCTATGACTTGCTAGCCAAACAAACATTTTGACTTTTGGAATGCTTTTGCTATCCCAAATACCTCTCCATATTCTTGTGCTATTCCCATTTTGTTGGTGCTTTACATTATATCCACTTCTTATTGTGTATTCTCCTAAGGTATTCAACTCCTAAATTAGCTTATCCTCAACTCCCCTCAGAATAATCACTATTGTAATATTTCTACTCAAGTACATCCTAGCAACAATAGTTGATATACTTGTAAAAAAATCTTCTTTCCATTTGTATCATCTTTCTTAATCCTTGTACATAGTGTTTGAAACGCTATCACCATGTTTATATTGAAGTAATATCATATATGGTTTCAAAATTAGATCGAGATTGAGTGATTTTATCACACCAATTATCCATCCAAATAGAAAAAAATCCTCCAGTCTCCACCACCCATCTCAGACCTCTAATCATTAGATTAATTATTTTTTTAAAATCATTCCATAGTGCAGAACCATGTGGTAGTAAGAAAGTAGTAAATATTAATATTGGGTCATTGGGCTCAATGTACTTAGAAGAATTCTTTCCCATTGTCTTTGAATCTCTTTCTACATTCTCCAAAGTACTTTTCCCCTTAAAGCTAAGTTTGCATCCATAAGAACTCTTAAATAGATATCTTCCCTAGTTTTATCACCACACACCTTGCTCTATTTTACCAAAGGAAAATTTCTTTTATCATGTAATCTAACTACAAAAATGACTACATAATATAGATTAAACTTTTTTATTGATTTTGGTATAAAATAAGGACATATAATATGTTGGAATGGCCTATAATACTGATTTAATTAGTTTCACTTATCTTGATAATAATAACCATCTACCTTTCCATACGAGTAGTTATTGTAAACTTTATTTATAATTGGATTCCCCATTCTCTCCTCATTCTCCCCTCAAATAAGGGCATCCCTAGATATGTTGTTGGCAAATTTACCTTTGTTTGAAGTAACTTGTGTCTCCCTGCTTTGATTCTAGCTAGAGTGTTTATTAAGTAAATTTTGATTTAGTCCTATTAACTTTTTGCCTGGATGCTCTTTCATATTCCATAATAATTTTCCCAAAGCTCTAGCCTTGTTTTTCCCTAACCTTCCAGAAAGTGTTGTATCATCTACAAATTGTGGATGGGTGATGTTGTCAATGTTATTACTAGCCTTAAGTCCACTTATTAGCAAATCTTTGTATGTATTCTTCAAGTTCCTTCCCAATACCTCTGTCATAGTAATGAATAGATATGGTGATAGAGGATCTTCCTATCTGAGACCCCTCTTGGCTTTAAATGATTTTGTTACAAGCCCATTTACTAGCATTGAATATGATATTGTAGAGACATAAGCTATAATCTATCTGATCCATTTATTCCCAAATTTAAACTTTTCTAAAACTACAAAAATAAAATCCCATTTAACCTTATCATAGGCTTTATTCATATCAATTTTTAAGATCATAGCTATTTTTTTCTAGAAGCTATTGAATACATTACTTCATAAGCTAATATAATATCATTCATAATTTTTTTTCCTTTCATAAATACTTAGTAATTTTAATCGTTACCATGTTATACCATTAATTTGCAACCTTTCTAATGTGCTACTTATAACATTATATTATCACTCATCCTAAATAATAATAATTAGTTATCATCTTACATTCACCCTAACCCTTATTCTAACCTTATTTTATAAACTAGTTATTAATTAGAACAATCAATAAATATAACCTCTATATATAAATGTTGCCAAAAATATACTAATGTGATCTATTATTTTGTATGATAGGCATTCTAATAAAAATTAACAACCACCTTAGAATCGTGTCATTAATCAAATGGATTTCATAAAGACAGGTAAAACCCCATTCTATAAAAAACACAAGAAGTTCTAATACCATGATGTAGGTCCTTTATGCTATCCAAAATATGAACAATATCGTGGTGGATAAAATTCTTATGGGTTAGGAAAGAGATAATCAACAACATGTCAAGGGATAGTAGATATTTCCTAAGCAATCACAACTTAGAGAGTCTCTTAGGATACCCCAAACATTCCTAATGTAAAGAGATGTTTTAAAGAACCTTAAAGGGTATAAATGCCAATATTTTTTTGGAACTATTAATGGCAAGCTAGCTAGAGTAATGTATCTTAGGATAGGCAATTTCTCTAGTTAGAAAAAGCTAAACAATAAACTCTCCCATTGGAAGGACATACTACATTATTGAGAGAATGAGAAAATTATGATAGGTCATGGTCAAGTTAATGTTAGCTAGTAATGGTTTTATGAAAGATTCTATAATAAGCATGTATCCTAAGTCTTTATTTAAAGGAGGATTCAAGAATTTTATAACTTGCATCAAGATAGAAAGACAATAATGGAATATGACCAGACATTTTTTGATCTTCTAGTGATATGCCATCTACTATATACAAGGTTATGTAGGCCAACTATTTCATTGGTAGACTATAACTTTCAAAAGCCAATTTTTTTGAAGAAGAAATCCAATAACTTGAAAAAAATATTATAGATTAGCCTTGATGGTAGAAGATAGATTAGTAAATCTTTTATCTAAGAGAGTAGGCTCAATTTTAAGGACCTAAGAATTTTTCAAAGATTTTGAAAAATATTATAATATGGCTAAATTATTTCCACCATGATAATGGTCATACCAAGGCCCCTTAATTTTGGTAAACATTATAGAGTCATAAAGGAGGAGTAGCCATATAAGGAGGACACCAAGGACATGACTTATCCCTAGGTCATGACAACATCCTTAGAAAGCACCAATTTTTTAATTTTTCATTCAATACCAATCACAAAATAAACCATTCCTAAGCACTCATAGTGTGAGTACTAGGTGGGAATATTTCATATGTGGGGTTTCATTATCCTAGGGGGTTATCCACAACTAAAAAATAAAGTAGTAGGTGCAAGACTCATAAATATACTTAAGCTAAAAGCAATGATCCTAATCAAAAACTAGTGTACGCAATTATGAAAGACTATTAGGCAAAATATCAAGTTGCAACCATAGAATTATTACTTAAATTTTCTAACCATCCAATTTCAATTTTGAGAGATTTTAAATATTTTACAATTCTTATTTTAAGTGGTAAACAAGAGTTGGTAGAGAAAAAAAATCATGAACGTTGTCAAGTGTAAATGGCATTAGATAATCTTCAACCTATAAGGGGAAAGTTGATGGGAGTTGAAATTAGTTTTAAAGACTAGACCATGTGTTTGGAACTTTAGGTAGCACAACTAGAATCTTATGATGTTATGTTGGGTATGGATTGGTTATTTGAATATCAAACAAATCCTAATTGTTATGCCAAGAAAGTATAATTTTTTTAGTGATCAAGGAGATAAAGTTAGATTCATGGTGTATTTATCTAGTGCTAGTTTGGATGGTACGAACAATATAATTAAAATGATATTTTATGAAGGGCTATAAACTCTATGCTATAATGATTTCAAATGATCAATTGAAGGGAAACAATATTGATATAAAATATCATATGTCATTTAAGAATTTAAAGATAATTTTCCAAATGTATTATCAAGGCATCCACTAGTTAGGGAATTATATTTTTCCCTTTAGTAAGCTCTAGGAATGAAACCTATAACCAAGGGACCATAAAAAATATTAACAATAGTGTTGAGTGAGTTAAAGATACAATTATAAAAGTTATTGGATAAATATTTTATTTGTCGCAATGAGTCACCATGTGGTGCTCCTATGACCTTTGTGGAAAAAAAATTAATGAGACTATCTATTGATTACATACAACTCAATGAAGTCACTATAAAAATAAGTATCTTTTATCATGCATCAAAAATTTGTTTGATCAAATGTAAAAAGGTGTAATATGTTCAAATATTGATTTATATCTAGGCATTATCTATTCAGCATAATGGATGTTGATATTCATAAAATAATAATTAGATCCTAATATGGTCATTATGAATTCATAGAGGTTTCTTTTGGCAATACCTATGTATTAGAAGTATGTATGTATTTGATGAACAATGTGTTTAGAAAATTTCTCTATAAAATTATGGTGGTCTTTCTAGATGATATCTTGATCCATTTAAAAAATGAGTTACAACATAAAGAACATTTGATGTAGATGCTATAATGTCTCTAAAAATAGAAGCTTTATGCTACATTTTCTAAATGCTTATTTTTCTAAACAGAAGTGTGGTATTTGGGACATATTATTTTAGGTAAAATATTTTTTATTGATGTGACCAAATATTAAATCCATTATGGAGTGGTTGATATTGACCAATGTATCAATAGTCAAAATCTTCATAGGTCATATCTAATATTATCAAAACTTATTCAACAATTTTCTAGGATTTCAAATCTTATATGATGATTTAGAGGAAAGAGAAGAAGTTTATCTAGTAAAAAAAGTGTAAAGCAACATTTCAAGAACAAAAATACATTCTAACTAGTTTTCATATTCTTATAATACCAAATCCAAATCTCATATGATTTAGAGGAAAGAGAAGAAGTTTATCTAGTAAAATAAGTGTAAAGTAACATTTCAAGAACAAAAATACATTCTAACTAGTTTTTATATTCAATAGTATGTATTGATTCTTCTCTTGAAGTGTTAAGAGAAGTATTGATGCAAAATGGTCATGTTATTGCTTATAAATCTCATAAACTTAAAGGTTATGAATTAAATTATCTTGTAGAGTTAGTGGAATCCATTTATACCCTTACTATATAGAGATATTATCTCTTGGGACAAAAAATCATGTTGAAAATCAACCATCACATTTTGAGGCACATGTTTTCTCAACATAACTTTAGTGCCCATCAATGTTGTTAGATGGAATTTCTATGAGTATGGTTTAAACAATTCTTATTTAAATAGCAAGAAGAATAAGGTGGTAGATTCATTAAGTAGAAGGTATCATACTTTTTTTATGGTTGTGCCAATTAATTCAATTGATCGAATTAAGAGTTAGTTGATGTAATATTTTTTGTATACAGAAGTTGAAAGGGATTTGCACATAGATGATATTGGGAAAGATGAGCATGCAAGGAACTCTTTAGAATAGGATGAAATATTTAAATTTAGATAGGTAATTCATGCATCCTTTTATAGTGTTTTAATATAAATAATCCTAGATGAATCTCACATCACACATTATGTAGCTAATTCAAGAGTAAACAAAATATAACAATTTCAAGAAACTATTTTTTTGGATAGGTATAAAGAATGATATAACTATGTTTGTAGCGAAATGCTTAAATTCCAATGAGCAAAAGTGGAACAACAACATCATGTAGGCCTTTTGTGTACACATGAAATTCTAGAATGGAAATGGGATGTTGCATATATGGACTTCATAAAAGGTCTACCAATGACTATGAGAAAGTACAATATTATTTTAATGATAATGAATAAGCTAATCAAAGTTGCTAATTTATTTCCAATTAAGGACACATTTGAACCAATAGAAGTGGCTTAACTCTACATAAATAAAATATTTGAGTTGCACATAGTACTAAAAGGTATCATGTGATTGAAACACCTTATTCACCTTAATATTTTAGAAAATATTTTAGAATAATTTGAGAACCTAAAGAAAACGTAGCACAAATTATCATTTGAAGATAGATGGTCAATTTGGAAGAGTAAATAGGGTACTAGATGATATGCTATGAAATTATGTGATGTATCAACAAAATCAATGGGAGAAATTCAAGTTTAACAAAAAAATTGCTATAATAATTTTCATAGTTTCTTGGGATTGAAACCATATAAAACCTTGTATAGATGTCCATGCAAAACTCCTTTGAGTTAGGATCAATAATATGACATAATAATTGGTCTTAATATACTACAATATATGGAAAATTATGTATTAATCATTAAGTAGTGGATAAAATAATCTAGGGATATACAAAAATATTATGTTGATAATCATAGGTTTGAACAAAGTTTTTAGGTTGGCGATAAAATATTCATCAGATGTTTGGCCCCATAAGAGTTCTTTCAAGTGTAAAATGGGTCAAATATTACAACCCAATATGTTGTTTAAATTCTCAATATTTTTCAAAAATATTTTGAAACATGCATTAACCCCTATCGCATGCAAAAAGAAGTAGAAGCAAATCAAAAGGTAGTAGTAGTAAATGAAGGAAAGATAAGGAGTGAGATGATAAGATAAATGGAAGGGGGTGCCCATAGGCATCCAAATAAGTCACATGTTTTTCGTGCTTATTGATACAAATTATTGCTCATTGAGGGGTATTTATAGTGATACCAAAACCCCAATGAGAGGTTAACCTCAAGTTGACATTGACTTGACCTTGAGGTTAACTTATAATAAAATAATAATAAATTATACCCTTTAAGCAAGGTTATCCATAAAAATGGATTAACCAATATCACTAAGGGTGAAAATATGAAAAATTCCCTTAGGCTTACATTAATATGCTCATATTACATAATCATATACCAATAGGCTACAATAATAGTGCTCATAAGCACTTCTTTACACTTTTGGCCCTGACTTAACAAGATTAGATTACACATATTTCAAAAAACCCCCATAATCTAAGTTGAGGAGGCCAAGGAGATGAGGCATTAGATATAACACCTCCCCCACACAATGGATGCTCTAATGGACCTTCGCTTTACCATCTACATCCTCATATTCATCATTAGAAAGCTTGTGTCTAGCCCACAAGAATTTTGTCTCAATATTCTTCAACCTTATATGTAATTTTTGATGGAGTGTCCTTTCATTTTATGATATTAATAAGTATTTGACTTCTTTGAAACCTTGTACTTACCTTTGGAAAGCTAAGCCTTAAATTCCTTTAGTTTCAAGTCTTTTGGATGAGCTTGTGTATGAGAAAAAACTCCATAATTTTTTATTGCAACTTCAGAATGGATTAGAAGCTTGAAAAGTCCTTCAAGATAGATGGTTTGTGGATCCTTGTGATGGATAGAGCATGAAATTAAATTGTTAAAGAAAAAATTAAATTATTAGAAGGTTGTACATGCATATGCACAATATGGTGTCTCTTGGTTACATAAGAGACTCTTGATGTTCCCAATTCCTTTAGAGATCAATGCTCCATATTCTATCTCTTTAATATATCTCAAATAATATTATAATAATTATTTAGCATTCCCCTTTATTACACTCTTTGGTATGTAAAGAGAATTATAAAACAATTCAAACTCGACTCATCTAAGTGCCTTTGTGAAAATATCTACAAGTTGATCTCTGGTGGGAATGTACTTGAGTTGTATTTGTTGATTTTAAACTTTCTCTCAAATGAAATGACATTGAGATTCAATGTGTTTTGTCCTTTCATGAAATACTAGATTCTTGATCAATTTTAAAACACCTTGATTATCACAATTCAACAAGGTTGGATTTTTTGCACACACCCATATCTAACAATATGCTTTGTAACCAAATTATTTCACACAAAGCTCCTCATGTAGCACAATATTCTACCTCTATGGATGAAAACACTACTACATGATGTATTTTTCTATACCATGAGATAATTCTAGATCCTAGATTAAATATGTATCCAAATGTTGAATTTTTGTCATCTACAAATTTGGCATAATCTAATTTTGTGTATCCTTGTAAGAAAAAATTATCATTCCTCTTATATTCTAGTCCATATTCTACTATACCATGCAAATAATATAGTATCCTCTTTATAGCTTTCCAATTACTCTCCCTAGGATCCTACATGAATCTTGAAAAATAACTTTTGGAAAAACTAATGCTAGGCCTGGTGTTTTTCCGGTAGATTATAATCTTGATTAGCTAATGATAAAGAGTAGTAGATACTAGAGAACAAGAATCACTATCTCATTTTTAATTTTATTGACATAGATAATTGCATCAGAGGGACTTCTAATGAATCCATACTACAATAGGTGATCATTAATTTGAACATATAGCTCTAGAAATATAAAATAATTTATAGTTGTCTTGTCCCTAACCTTTGCATGATTTTAGGATCGTGACCTTATCTCAATAATTGTAATGAGCATTCAAAGGGATTCTTTTATTTTAAATATTTATCATTCCATCCTCGAGGTCAAGCCTTTGGAGAATATTGTAACTTTTAAGTGGAAGGTGACAAACCAATAGTGTCAGAAGATGAAGATTAAGATTCATCATATTAGGATATATGAACAAATGTAGTAAATTTTAAGTGTGGGATTAATACCATGGATCTCTTTGCATTCTCCCTTATGGGGATCTAGGATCACCATATCATGAAGATCTAAAGATTCATAAAATAATAGTGTTGTTATGAAATCACTTTGTGAATTATAGAAATTGCAGTACGAAATCTAGTAATGGGAAATAACATTGTCCAAATGACAATAATAATTCAAATCTATTGCTAAAAAATTAAATATGCAATGATCAAATTTTATATTCAAATAAATGCAAATCCTTAGCCACTTAGAGAGAAAAAGTCTCATAATCACTTGGAGAGGGAAAATTCTCATATACACAGTAGATGCACTAATATTTGAATATGAAAGATAATCTCAACTACCATATAACTATTTCTATTTATAGATTAAATCAATAATCAACCCTAACCCTAATTCTAAAGGGTCAACTATCTAATCCTAGGGACCAATGTAATATAAATAAAGATAGCTAATGTAGCTATATTAGAGTTGTTATATTACTCTCCCTCAAAAGATTTTTCCTTAAAGCTAAAAAAATTAGAAAATGCTCTTAGGCTCCCACTTAGCATCTTCTTTTGGAATCTCCTACCACTTTATAAGGAACTCCTAAATTTATCGAGACCAAAAATCTAGACTACAACATTGCTTTAGGATGGAGAGTGATTTAATCTTCTTCATTGAGTACTATAAGCTTTGTTTGGGACTATACCTTTTATCCAATAACTTTTTTGAGACAAGATACATAAAAATACAAGATGGATGTGGGAAGATGGTGGAATCTCCAACTAATATGGCATTTCACCAATGTGACAAACTGCCTTGTAGGTCTCATAAAATAGAAGATCCAACTTCTGACTAATCTTAGTCTTTAAGGATAGTTGCTTGTAGGGTTGCAAGTGCAAAAAGACCATATCTCCTATGGTAAATTGTTATTCAAAATGGTGTGAATCCTACTATTGCTTCATATGGTTTTGGGATTGGGTCAAATTATCTTTAATATGTTAAAGTAAAAGTTATTATTTCCATAACAAAGCATCTACCTAGGCAACTTAGAGGATCTTAGAACATAGTATGCCATTGATGGAGGTTTTTTGACCATACAATACCTTCAAATGAGGACATCTTGAGGAATGAATGGTAAAAAGTAGTATGCCACCATTTAGTCAATGAGAGCCACTAAACCTAGTGATATTGATTATTTGAGAAAAAAAATAAAGGTGAGTACCCAACCATTTATTAACAATCTTTATCCAACCATTTATTATCAATATTTATCTAACCATTTGAATTAGGGTGATAAGAAAAGGATACGCTCAACTTGGCACCACTAAGACAAAACAATTATTTCCAAAAGTTATAGGTGAATATAGGGTTATGGTTAGTCATAGTGGTTATGGATATACCTTATAATTTAAAAATATAATCAAGAAATACCTTGGACACCTTAATTTCTAAATAGGGATGTTGTAATGCACAAAAATGAACATACTTGGAAAGGCAATCTACTACCATAAAAATCACCATTTTGCCCTCAAATTTGGGAAGGCCCTCAATGAAATCCATGGATATGTGCTCCCATTGGGAATCAAGGATAGGCAAGGGTTATAAAAATCTAGGAAATTTAATTTTTTTTCCTTTCTTATACTGACATACCTAACACTTAGACACAAACATCTTGATATATGCTTTTAATTGTTCCCATAAAAACAATTACTTTACCTACTACTATGTTTCCAATAATCCTTAATGTCTATAAAAATGTGATGCATGCAATTCTTAGAGAATATTCAACTTAATAGCCAAATATTGAGTAAGATAAATGTGATCCTTTTTGCAAAGTACTCCATTAGTATATAAGAAACAAAATGCAATGATGAGATTGCCTTCCTTTCCTGAATGATCCATATAATCTCTAGGTTAGAAAGCCAATCTTCCTAAAGTTAATAAATCTAGTATGGGAATAGATATGGCATTAACAACAACCTCCTCATATTTCCAATATAAGGCATCGACAACCATATTCTCCTTACCTTTATTGTATTCAGTGATAAAATTGTAACCCAAGAGCTTGATCATGCATTTATTCTATTCAAAGCATGAGAGACATTGCTCTAAGAAATGATTAAGGCTGCTATGGTTGATCTTGATGAAAAATGACACCCCAACAAGTAAGTCCCTCATTTCTTAAGGGTATGCAAAACAACTAATATTTCCTTCTCATAAGTGAACCATCCTAGATTCTTGCCTAAAAGTTAATTACTTTCAAAGGCTAATGGATATCCATCTTGCATCAAAAAAACTCCAATACCTATGATAGAAGCATCATATTCAATGATGAAAGGTTTGCTAAATTCAAGAGTGGATAAAATAGGAGTGGTACACTTAGCTTCTTTGAGGGATTCAATGGCTTAGGAAGAAAATTTAGACCAAATAAAGACATCCATTTTAGTAAGAGTAGTGATAAGAGCACCAATATTTCCATAGTTGCAAATAAGTTTTTTGTACTAGCTTATGAGTCCTAAAAATCCATGGAGTTGTTTAAGGAATTTGGGAAACGACCAATCTTTCATAACTTTGAACTTGTTAGAATCTTACTTGTCTCCTTCCTAAGTTAAAGTATATCTTGAGTATTCTACTTCTTGGATACAAAAGGAACATTAGGACCTTTTGACAAAAAAAAATCCCTTTGTAATAGGTGAACTTTTTCAACATGAACTAGATGATCCTCACAAGACTTGCTATAAATTAAAATATCATCAAAGAAAACTAAGATAAACTTGTAAAAAAAAATGAAAGATAGATTTTATGAGACTTTGAAAAGTTTAAGGAGCATTAGTGAGACCAAAAGGCATGACTAGAAACTCATAGTGACCCTCATGTATACAAAAAGCAGTCTTAGGAATATCTTCTTCCCTAAACCTAATTTGATGAAACCCAAAATGTGATTTTAGTTTTGTGAAGTATCTAACACCATGTAATTTATCCAATAAATCATCTATAATATGGATAGGAAATGCGGGTCAATACAATAGCTCACATATGTAGCATTGTTGTAAGAGATAAATTTTTCTATAAGTAGTTAGTAGGTGTTAGACAAAAAGGTAATAAGGTATCTATATGCATAGTACAACTTTTCGGTCCAAAATTTTTACTAAAGCAAGAAATTCCAATATTTTATCATAATACCAAACTCAAAAAATGTAAGTACGAAGGACGAAAGCTAGAATTTTAGAGGCACTAATGCCAACATCAAGAGCAAAAAATTTTAACACAATAGTATCTAGACTCAAAATTTAGCTAAGTGAAGAAAATAGAGTCTGAACTTTTCTTAACACTCATGTCATCTTAAGAGGTAGAAAAGTTCAACACAAAGACAAGTTATTCAAAATTTTGTGAAGTTGATATCACTAGAAGAGTAGAAGTCTAATGTCTTGGCAAGAGGTTGGACCTAAAATTTCACTAAGGAAAAATCTAGGTCAAGCTTTCAAAGTGCTTGCATCATCATGAAGGAAAGAAAAGCTTGGTTTTCAACACTATGCCACACTACCCAATTCTAGAATTTGGCTAAGTCTGGAGAGAAAAAGGCTAGACTTTTAAATACACTTACATCATCTCAAGAGATAGAAAAATCTAGCATAGAGATAGGTTGGGCTTAAATTTTTACTAAGGCAAAAGACTCAAGCCTAAATGTTTGAATACCCACTAACAAGAAAAGGTGTGGCAAAGCATCAAGACTTTGATAGCAAAGGAAATATTCTGGATCTATCCCTATCTAGTACAATCATTACTATCAAAAATCTAAATGGCTTGAGCACTCCTCCATCACACATCTATCCTAGTATAGTTGGCCCAATCATCAAGTAGAGTGACAAAAAGTGAACTTGTCAAAGGATGCTCAAGATCTCCTAGAGGCACATGGAATCCACTCTCAGGGAGAAGATCGAAACTTGCCATATCAACATAAAAAATAAAAGAAGTTAGACTAGGCCAAGTTGAAAAGTGATGCCCATGCCTAGCACTCACCCTTGTCAAACTTACAAACAATTTTCAAGTAATGATTAGATTTAAAAAAAGATGAATGTAATCTTATATATAGCTCAATGAAACTTAGAAAGAGGGTTAGCTCATTTGTGTTTGCAATTTGCGTATATTGTATGATGACTACTACCTATCAATAGAATTCAATGTTATTTGGCCTCTGTCAAAATGTGTTGTAGAATTTGATATGTGAGTTATATTTTTAAGCATTTTAATTTATACTTTATGAATGGTGTATTTTTCTACGACAATTCTAATTGATTTGGATTGTTATTTGGATTACTACTCGTTTAGTATCCAGAATGTATAAAAGGTATGAGTTAAATTAAATGTTGCTCTATGATGTTGAATGTCAACTAGTCTGCTATGCACTGATATATATTGAATGTGTAAGACTCTTATGTGGTAGATATAATTGTTAGTTAAATCTTGACATTTAGTTCAAATTTCTATTCATGTACTCTTTCTAAACCCCATTTTTATTACTTTAGTGTTAACCCCTATTTCATTTAGTTAACTTCATAAGGTTTTAACCTTCTCTAAAAGCTAACTTAGAAGCATTTTTTAGTGTTCCAATCTTGGTTGAGATCCAAGGTGCATCATCTCATACATTAGGTATTTAGATCGAGTTTTTAGCACACTCGATGGGACACAAATCTCAACTCCTTGATTGAGTAGGATACTGGTGAAATTTTGCTCTACTAGATCAAATTTCCAATCACCTTGTGACTCCACTGAGAATGAACTATTCATGTAGAACCTAGCCACCATCCAATATAAAGGCTTATGATTACAATATTATTAGCCAAAAATTTGGATCAACCTTTATAGTTTTTTGAATTACCAGCATTTAGATCCAAAAGATACAAATATCCATCTCCTTCCCCATCCTCTCCTATAGAACTTGTAGATTTTTGTATTCTCTGGTTCTCAAAGATCATTTGACTCCAACAAATCAGAAGTCATGGTAGCTAAACCAACAATTTTCCCAATATGGAACAACAAAAGACCATTCAATTTGGAAAATATTATTGTTATTCCCCAAGAGGCTCTAAAAGCTTTATCGACTTATAATGGTACTAGGAAAATGACATACAAATATTACTAAGATGTGGTTGCCTTGGTTGTCATTCATAATATCCAAGATGAAGATATCATGGTGAGGATTCTGGTACCATCCTTCAAGGTAAAAGCATCATGGTAAGACCCCAAGGTCTTACTATAAAATTATTAACAAATTAATGTAAATGTAATCACAGGCCACTCAAAGGGGGCTCCCTTGTAATCGCTTTGCCACTATAGGGGGCTCCCTCCTTTAGAATCTATATTCTTATTCTTCTTCTTGGATGATTTGATATGGATGGCCAACCTAATATATATATCTACCCTAAAGCTATGTTGGTGAAGAGACATGATGGTTCATGTATGAAGAGACGTGATGGTTCACGTTATGCAGGGTTGTGATTGTTCACTTTATAAGTTAATAATATAATAATTAAATGATTAATAATACTAACTAATACTAACTAATAATGTTAGGATTGAGGATCCTAACATGACACCCTCCTTAAAAAGAGCTTTGTCCTCAAATCTCAAAGTGAGAAGCTTTGTCCTTTGTTTTCCAAGAAGGATTTGTGTAATTTCTTGGACTCTTTTAATGGCATCCTTTCATAGGCAGGGATATCGAGAAGGATGAAGCATTAGCGGGGGTTGCCAAGAACAATAGTAGAATATTCCTTAGGAAAATCATGATGACGATGGGAGGGCAACCCTTGGGGTTCCTCAAATACTTTAGAATGATGCATCAAAAGTGATGGTAATGATTTCATATCCTTTTTTGGTTCCTTGGTAGATCCAACGAAGAAGGAGTGTGTAGTCACTCTACGTTGGTTCCGAATAGGTTTGGTCATATGGTAAGAACTCACTATTGGTGAGGAAGGTATTTGTAGGTCTTGTAGAGTGCATGTTTGGCTAGCATTGATCACTTTGGGTATGTATACCTCATCCTTTCTTGGTACATCAATCACTTCTTGCACATCAACCTCATTGTCTTCATTGCGGTGAGTAGGTGCACTGGTCACTTCGGATACAACTACCTCATCTGCTTGCTCTATGGAGAGACAGGGATCAACTTCCTTCAATAAATACAATGTTAGTGTAGCACATTTATGGTGGGGTCCAAATTGTTCATCACAATTATCACAGAGTCTTTTTTCTCGTCGTTCCTTCATCTCCTCAAAGCTAAGATGTTTAATTCGTAAAGTTTGGTTATATTTGGTGGTTGTGTAAGTGCTTTGTGCCCTTCCATTATGCATAGGTTTGGGAGCGATGTAAGTGGTCGACAATTTTTCCATAAGTGGTTTCCCTAATTGTTGTTGTGCATTGATTTTATCTTCAACTAATTTTTCCAATCCATAGGTCTACATCATGGTATAGGGATTGAACCTTGTCACCTCCATTCTAATTTCCTCTTTTAATCCCCTAATGAAGCCATTGATGAGAATTTATTCATCCAATCTTATGTTTTGTTTGGTGATATCCTCAAACCGAGTTTGATACTCACACACAAAAGTTAATTGATGAAGATCTTTGAGCAATTCCCACATGATTGGGTCCCACATGGCTCTGATACCAAATGGTAAGACCCCAAGGTCTTACTATAAAATTATTAACAAATTAATGTAAATGTAATTGCAGGCCACTCAAAGGGGGATCCCTTGTAATCGCTTTGCCACTATAGGGGGTTCCCTCCTTTAGAATCTATATTCTTATTCTTCTTATTGGATGATTTGATATGGATGGCCAACCTAATATATATATCTACCCTAAAGCTACGTTGGTGAAGAGACATGATGGTTCACGTATGAAGAGACGTGATGGTTCACGTTATGAAGGGTTGTGATTGTTCACTTTATAAGTTAATAATATAATAATTAAATGATTAATAATACTAACTAATAATGTTAGGATTGAGGATCCTAACACACTAGTACCGAACTCTTCAATATGGGACCATCAGTTCATGGGTTGAACTTGCTAGAAAATTTATTTAAGAATTCAATGAATTAGTCAATTTATTTTTATTGTTCACTCAATTCACTGCCATTAAAATACATCTCCAAGAGGCAATTATATATTTCAACATCATATTTAGAAAAACCTATAAAATAATTTTATAGAATATTAGACCATCAAATGCTCAAGCACTCATTTACCATCTCCATGCTTTCAATCCATACCTAGGTTTGAAAATACACCAATCAATGGAAACATTCCCATAGGTATTTTAGGTCATGATAGATGCTAATAATTCCTTAATATCTATGTGTAAACTTTCACCTAGAATAATCATGTTGTATTTACCAGAAGTTACCCAACCTATACAAGAAATACAAACTCTAGTAACAATCAAGTCCATGCCTACATTAGCCCCAATTCATGTTCACAATACTTTACCCTTTCCTTTGACATCCACTTTTATTGCATTGCCTTCAATGCCTACCATACCTACATTACCTACCCCTGAGCCTAAAATAATCCCTGATTATGCAAGAAGTATTGACAACATTGAAAAACTTGAGCAATTATGTAACCACTATGAAGAGACAATATGTTAAAAGAAATTACCAACCCAAAAAAAAATTCTACATTGCAAAAGATCAAGGGACCTCCCCAATCAATGTCACTAGAAAACCCCACACTATATACAACAACTAAGAGGAAGGACCTTCTACCTCTTCAACAAAAGAAAACTACTATGCATGGCTTGTAATGACCTACACAACATAGATACTTGCATGATTTACCAACATCATGTCCAGTTGGTGATAGCAAAAAAGGTATAGAGGGCACAAAAAGGCTAGATAAATATGTTATGGGATCTAAATCAAATCATGCTTATGCAAGATCTTGTAGAAGAAGAATTTGTATCCTTCTTGAAATGGCCATACAAAAAAACCTTGCAAGTAGATCCTCAAAAATTGGACTCATTCAAACGACCATCTCAACCATTAAAGAAGTCTAAGAAAGAATTGTCTCAGTGTGCTCAAATAAAATAATAGCCTCCAATAGAGCATCCAAAGGAGAATTCAACATCAAAATAATTAATGGAAGCAAAGGAGAAGGAACAATTCTAGAATAAACTTTGGTACCCTTCTATGATGAAGCGACAAAGACTAGAGGTAATGCAAGATTATCAAATGAGGTTTGATGAACAAAAGAATATAGAAAAGAAGCAATAAGAATCATTGGGGTTTAATATCATAGAAATTTGAAGAAAACCCCTTCAAAATCAAGCATGTACAATGTTATAATGATTCTAGGAAAATTTGACCTTCTTTGGGCATCGTTAAAATCTATTCATCCTAAAGGAGTATCATGTCTAGATCTTAATTTAGCTCAAGGTTAGACTATGTTAGGAATGACAAAAAATAGGCCACCCCCTTCTATATATCTCTATTTGAGCTTCATAAAGTCAACATTCTATCATTTCCTCTATAGTTGAGCAACCGTCCTCGGGAGGAGCAGATCAACTCCAATTTATCCAAGAAAGAGCCATGTGATTATTGAAGAAATTACTCATACACTTGAAAAAGTAGGACAAGCTAAGATTCCTAAGGTTGTAAACAAAGGAAATAAAAGGTAAGAATAACATAGTGAGTCATATAGTTTTGGTCCTTGTACTACTCCAAGAAGACCTCACACTCAATGATTGTGGACTCTATGGGATTTCCATGTATCTGAAGAAAAACCAAGACAACCACATAGTAATTTCAAGTTCTATGTACGCCTTCCAAGGGTAGAGGCTAATAATAATGATGAACATATGAAGAATATCTCTCCATCAGCCATACCCACTTTTAGAGGACTGACCACTAAAGATCCTAACACTTTTCTTTCTGAGTTTGAAGTGCTTTATTGCACCTATGATTACACCATTGATGCACAAAAGTTAAAATTATTTATAGCCACTTTAAAAGGTGGTGCATTACACTAGTTCATGGGTTTAGGTGAAAACTCGATCACTGCTTGTGAAAGTGATGATGGAATGAAGGCAAATTTCTTGGAGAAATACCAAGATTATTGTCATGTGAGAGATCGAAAGAGTGAACTTTTTCAGGATGACTCAAAAAGAGGGTGAAGGGCTTGAACATTACATTGAGATATTTTAGTTTGTAATGAAGAGAGGTAACATTGAGTTGGATGATGATTTGTTGAGAACTATCTTTCTAAAATATTTAAGAGAAGAGACCATTGATATCCTTAATCTAATGGTAGGAGGGAATATTTCTAATCATACTTTCCATTGAAATTTGGAGTTGTGTACTTGTTGGTTCGACTTTTATACACACCCTGTGAAGAATGAGCATGAAAACCCGATAACACTTATAAGGGATAAATCCCACTCACTTTAGGATCTTGCTGGATATCCAAGGTGTGAGTTACAGAGTTGGGTCAAATGTCTGTTCACTCTTTTTCGCTTCTGGAATAGTTTCAAGTGGACTATCTGTTACCTTACAACGGGTTCTGGACTTGTTCAGTAATGTTTTTGGAATTGGTTATCTTTGTGGACACTTCAGATTTACAATCAGTTCTTTGATCTAGCTCTTTATGTTTTAGCAGTTTTAAATAAAAGACAAATTCTAAAGAAAATAAAAATTGATCATTCAATTGGTGGAACAGAGAGAGTAGAGTAGGGCAGAAAGAGAAGTTTACCTAACTTAGCTGCAAAACCAAAACTACCAATTTTAGTTATACCGGTTAGCTTCATAATAGAACAAATCAAAGAGGAAAGTGTCCAGCTTTCTAAGATCACCTTCCACTAAGAGCATAAGACAGAGAAAAAATAGATCTGAAAGAAAATCACAAACAGAAGGAAAGTCAGTTGAAATTGGTATCTCTCACCAGTAGCTTAGCTCGCACAATGAGGACAGAGCAATTAGAATAGGCCTGAACCTTAAATCTGTAATTTTCCCTAGCATACAATAAAAAGAATGAAGCCTAGTAGCATACCCAATATTTTATAACACAGATCTACAGCATAAATTAAATAAAACCTTAATGAAACAAAAACAAAATAAGATGAACTTATCGCAGTCTGAAAGAGATTAGGCTCTTGGCCATGCTATCATAGAAAACAAAACTACACCAACTCCAGGTCCAGAACAAAGCATTCAAATAAGATTTGCAGGAAATTGCTCCAATAGCTTTTTATTCTAAGTTTTCACCTCCTGGAATTTACATCCAAAAGAAGTATATATAGACTCAGGACAAACCCTAATATTTTTAGAAATATCTTCTTCCAAAACCCTAAATCTTATCACTTAAACTCTACTACCTAGGTTTTACAATATAAGGTCTTTTAAAATAGAGTTTTGATAAAACCTAACCATTCTGCAAATCTTAGTGCAGTTACTTGCCATAAATGGAGAAGGCATGATCTGATATTATTCTCATCCATCTATAACTGCAAGTAAATATCTTCTTTTCTGGTCGGTCGTGATATATTCCATAAATGGGCATTGCATGTGAAGGTATCTTCATCTTTCTGGTGCATCTATTGGGAGCGTCTCATTAATTTCTCAGAGAAATTCGGATGAGGCATTGGTTTCTCTGACATTTTACCTTCGCAGAGCCGCCTTTGAAATGAAATTCCTTGAGCTTTGCTTCTGATCCAAATGTGTCGTGAAATCGTGATGTTTTCCATACTTCATTTCTTTCAAGCTTATGACATCACAAAAATGGAATAGGTCATGAAATCGTGACATCTCCGCAAGCTTTCCTTCCAATCAAAATGTGTCGCGATATCGTGATGTTTCCAAAAATGGAATATGTCATGAAATCACAACGTTTCCAAAAATGGCATATGTCGCGAAATCGCGACGTTCCCAAGTGACTTCCACTTTGCCAATTCTCCAGAAATTGTAGGTTGACTCCAATGATTTTGTTCATCTGTATTCTGCATTTTTTTACATATTAGTGAAAGATCTTCTTTACTCAGAATGACTCTAACATTTTAAAAATGAATTCTAAATTGAAATCAAAGCCATATGCAAGCCTACTTAAGTACTTTGGTATATGCAAAACTTGAAAAAGAAGGAGGCAAGCAAAATTTGGAATAAAAACCTGAAAAACATCAAGTGTCCCTACGGCAAAATGAAAGCTAAATATTTTCAAAGGATGAAATTTCATTTTTTTAGTGGGGGTGTGTTGCTTCTCAACAAATGGCGATATCTGCGGGTAAAATAGTAGCACTATTTTAGAATCCAGGACTCTAGTTTTAAAACAACATAGACCATGTACCATGCCTTGCCCCAAATATTCTTCAAAATAATTTAACTACTACCTGATAGTTGTTAAAATTTCCCAAGGACATACTAGGTTGAATCACTTAAGGAATATTTCTGATGTGCAATTATAAGCGTATAAAACTTTCTTCAAGAATGACTGGGCCTTCTAATGTTGTACTTTGAATTGATCAGCTTTTCTAGATTGTGAAATGGGAAACCGAGTAGGGCTTTGTTTACTAGTTTAGCCTTTTACAGCCCCGACAGAGTTACTCTTTAGATTTTCACAACCCTGATCCACAACTATGAGGTGGTATCTACAACTTGGTAAAAGAAAACATCTTCTAGTGCTTTGGCTATCTCTTTCATTACATAAATTCTTCTCTCTTTTTTTTTTGTATAGAAAAGAGTGCCAGTTTTATGTTGCCCTGCTAAATTTTCACCTTCTCTCTCTCTTGAAATATATCAAAATCTGGAAAGCCCTGCTAAAAACAATTTTTTTTTTTATTCTTCATTGATCTAGAAACTGCTTCAGCCTAGGTACTGATAGCCTCTATGGACACTTAAATAATTTCACGAGTCATAGTCCCCTCTTACAATCAACTTTTCTTGGATTACCTGGGAGTTTCTTCAGCCCAACAGTATAGTAGTTTCTTTATAATTAAAATAATTGTGGCAAGCAAGACACAAAATCCAATTATCTTTCTACTGTTGTTCTGAATAACAAAATAGTTTCACTGTTCAGTTTAAGCAGACTATCTCTTATTTAGAAAAAAACAAAATGAACTCAAGATTTTAAAATTAGAATAAAACAATTTTTAAAGGTTGATTCTTTCTTTGCTGCCCAGGAAAAACATAAACAAACAAAATTTTAAAAGCTAAAAGAAACTAAAACTTAAAAGCTAAAAGAAATTTGTATAGACCCCAAAGGATAAAACACAGAACTTTAAAATCAAACAAAATAAAATAAAAACAAACTACTTCAAAGCTTATTTACAATATATACACAAAATAAAATAAAAACAAACTACTTCAAAGCTTATTTACAATATATACACATGTTACAATGTCTTTGTGATTTATTCCAATGATGTATTTGATGGAACAACTGAGAAATAATGCTTTAGATATTGACCACTCATAGGAAGGTTTGAAAAATTACCTTCCAGGTCTTGTAAGCAAAAAGCATTATTACCTAGGGTCTCGGCAATCTGGTATGGCCCTATCCACAGAGGTTGTAGCTCGGTGTGTTTATGCTCCTTTTCATGGGCTTTGTCCCATAGAAACACCAGGTCTACACGATTGAAGGTGCTCACCCTGGCCCTTTCGTCAAGCCAGCGCTTGACTGTCTCTTAGTGTCGACTAAAATGCACTACGGCTTGAAGTCGTCCACCCTGCAAATCAACCAAGTCCAACACACAAGCTTTCATATCTGCATGATCAAAGTAATGTAAAGCAAATTTTAATCCTGGTACTAATGCTTCATATTTTGCCAAATTATTCATGCAGGGAAACTGCAAGCAATAAGACATAAAATTGGCTTGATTTTTTGGTCTTTTAAGAATAGCCCCTGTACCAGAACCTTGCTTAGATTTAGCTCCATCAATATGAAGCATTCCAACTTCATTGTCGTAATCTTGGTGAGCTTTAACCGATTTCTCCTTTTGAGTAGTTGTCAAATTATAAACCCTGATATAACAACCCTTAGCAAGATTAACAGTCTCATTCTTGGCATTATACTCTATGATCATGAGTTTATATCTTGGTTCTCTGTCAATTTTTGATTGATTTGCAAAACCATTTCAGGGTAACCACATATGCGAAAAATCAGTAGCCAAGTACCCATTCAAGTATTTTGACCAATCCCTGCTCAGAAGCATTCCGTATCCTACAGGAATATCCACCACCTGAATGTCAATTTTGTGTTGCGCTTTTGGCTCAGATGCTAGCTGGATATGTATATTCTGAAGTTCGCCTACCACTTTAACCTCATATTTATCCAATTGGACGACTCTCATCTCGGAGTTCATGGGGTCAAACCCAACCGCTGACAGATGGCTAGAGGCATGACATTGGCTGAAGCACCAGAATCTACCAAAAAGTTGTGTAAATTTTTCCCAAATATACGGACAGTCAGTAGAAAAGGCAAAACTTCAGTCTTTTCTTTGTACATAGCTATATTCGCATTAGCTATCTTCTTCCCTTTTTATAGAGGTTTGGCAGTGGGTTCAGAGTATGTTTTGATTAGGTTATCCCTTTGTTCAGAAATTTGGGTCAGCTCATGAAGAGTGATGTTGGCTTTGATCTTCTTCATGTCCTCCACTATATTATATCCCTTATTGAGTGGAGTAGCAAATCCATCCGGTACTCTTGGATCTCCTCCCTTAGGAGGAAGTGGGTTATTATTCAGAGATGGATCTAGAGGTGTAGACACAGTATTAGGCTTTGGATTTTTGTTCCTGAGGTTGTAGTTATCCCTCCTGTACTGTTGAAAAGCTTGCACTTCATCCATGGGTAGCTCCACAACATTCTATGATTCTTCTGGTAAAGTGAAAGAATCTAACACCATAGCTACACTATGCTTGGATGAACTTGGAGCATCTGCAGTTCTTTGATGTTCAGGAGAAACCAACTCACCAGATAAAGCTTCAAAGGCATTACAAAACTCCAAACAATCCAATTCCCCATGCTGAGAAGTGGCATGTATCTTGCACCAGTTAGGCAAAGCCAAGTCACAAATATTTACATCATGCCCTTTACCTTTAAAATCCTTATTGGGTTTGTATGGGGGCCGAGTGAATCTATTTTGTTGATAAGGAAATCTGTTTAGTTTTCTTTCGGTGGACACTTGCCTTTTGAAAGTCAAAAAGTCATTTGCCAACTTTTGGACCACCCTTGAAACTTCCTCAACTCTTGTGTTATCAGATTCTTTATCTGAATTCTATACATTTTTAGCAGGTGTTACAGCCAATGGATTTCCTGATGGTGGAGTTTGACATATTGGCAACATCATCTGATGTGGTATGGGATTGAAAATAGGGGCACCCTATGTCACAAAAGGAGTTTGATAAGCATTCAGAGGTTGAGGTCCCAGTTGTCTTTCCAGAACCAAAGCTTCTTTGTAAGCCTCTATTAGATTGGTAATAGAGGCATCTCTTTTCAAGAAAACAGAAGTCATTGGATCTAGAGAATTCTTAAAAATTTCTAATGCCAGGTCTACATTTGGCACATAATAACTAGTCAGTCTACCATAAGCCTTCTGAAATCTGACATTGTAATATTTGACAGATTCATTTATTTCTCTTTTAATACTAGAAAATTGTTGATATAATACACTGGGATCTATCACTTCACCAAAATGCAATACAAAAACCTTTTCCAAGTCATTCCAACTGGTAATAGAATCGTTAGTGAGATTCAAAAACTAGTCGTATGCTCCCTCCTGGAGAGTGAACAAGAACAACCTGCAAGCCACATCTTCATGCTATACATTTAACAATTTTAGAGCATTCTTGAATGCTACTAGGTGTTCTTCCATTGTCCTAGTTCCATCATGCTCGTATCTGGGAAGATATCTCTCAAGATTTCTGGGCAGATCATGGGTTGCACTAGGGATATTTAAGGTAGTGGAACCCAACCAGTTTGCCATTACTACTTGATTGACGATGATACTTTCAGTTGTAGTTGGAGTAACTACAAGTGGTGACAAAACTATTTCAGATAAGGACTTGGCCCTTCTGAAGCTGCTTCTTCTGGGGGTTTCTAACTCAAGCACAAGGAGCTCTCTAGCTCTGGAGTGGGACCTTGTTACTCTATAATTAGAATCCAGTTTTTTCACAAGCACTTACAACCTTACAATCCTTAACAAACTATTGAACTTCAGGCCCTCCTTCTAACGTCAATTTTAAATGTTGGTGTTGAGTTTCGCTGTTTAGGCAAAAACTCAAACAAACAAGTTTTAAAAGGCTGAGGAGGAGGGAAAAGACTACCAGACTCTGGATAAAATACAGTATTTGTTAAATACCACATACAATCATATTTCTCAACTCAAGCACACTAAGAACGTAAGTTTGACCCTCCTTCTAGCGCCAATTTTAAATGTTGGTGTTGAGTTCCGCTGTTTAGGCAAAAACTCAAACAAACAAGTTTTAAAATGCTGAGGAGGAGGGAAAAAAGACTACCAAACTCTGGATAAAATACAGTATTTGTTAAATACCACATACAATCATACTTCTCAACTCAAGCACACTAAGAACGTAAGTTCTACCCTCCTTCTAACACCAATTTTAAATGTTGGTTCGACTTTTATACACACCCTGTGAAGAATGAGCATGAAAACCTGATAACATTTATAAGGGATAAATCACACTCACTTTAGGATCTTGCTGGATATCCAAGGTGTGAGTTATAGAGTTGGGTCAAATGTCTATTCACTCTTTTTCACTTCTAGAATAGTTTCAAGTGGACTGTCTGTTACCTTACAATGGGTTCTGGACTTGTTCAGTAATGTTTTTAGAATTGGTTATCTTTGTGGACACTCAGATTTACAATCAGTTCTTTGATCTAGCTCTTTATGTTTTAGAAGTTTTAAATAAAAGACAAATTCTAAAGAAAATAAAAATGGATCATTCAATCGATGGAACAGAGAGAGTAGAGTAAGGCAAAAAGAGAAGTTTACCTAACTTAGCTGCAAAACCAAAACTACCAATTTTAGTTATACCGGTTAGATTCACAATAGAACAAATCAAAGAGGAAAGTGTCCAGCTTTCTAAGATCACCTTCCACTAAGAGCATAATATAGAGACAAAAATAGATCTAAAAGAAAATCACAAACAAAAGGAAAGTGAGTTGAAATTGGTATCTCTCACCAGCAACTTAGCTCGCATAGTGAGGACAAAGCAATTAGAACAGGCCTGAACCTTAAATCTATAATTTTCCCTAGCATACAATAAAAAGAATGAAGCCTAGTAGCATACCCAATCTTTGATAACACAGATCTACAACATAAATTAAATAAACCTTAATGAAATGAAAACAAAATAAGATGAACTTATCGTAGTCTGAAAGAGATTAGGCTCCTAACCATGCTATCACAGAAAATGAAACTACATCAACTCCAGGTCCAGAACAAAGCATTCAAACAAGATTTGTAGAAAATTGCTCCAATATCTTTTTATTCTAAGTTTTCACCTCTGGAATTTACATCCGAAAGAAGTATATATAGATCCAGGACAAACCCTGATCTTTTCAAAAATATCTTCTTCCAAAACCCTAAATATTATCACTTAAACTCTACTACCCAGGTTTTACAATATAAGGCCTTTTAAAATAGAGTTTCAATAAAACCTAACCATTCTACAAATCTTAGTGCAGTTACTTGCCATAAATGGAGAAGGCAAGATCTAATATTATTCTCATCCATCTATAATTATAAGTAAATATCTTCGTTTTCTGGCTAGTTGTCGACATATTCCATAAATGGGCACTACGTGTGAAGGTATCTTCCATCTTTCTGGTGCATCTGCTTGGAGCGTCTCATTAATTCTTCAGATAAATTCGGATGATTCACTGATTTCTCTAACATTTTATCTTCACAAAGTCGTCTCTGAGTTTGAAATTCTCTACACGCCATTACTTTCACCATAAATTCTCTTGTTAAATGCGTCCATTGGCAAATTTCGATAACTATGTGTAGATATTTTTGTTTTCTGGCCAATTGCCGACATATTCCATTAAATGAGGCAGTTTCTTAGTCATCGTAAAGTCTCTTTACGACCAGATCTATAAAATCTGGATGGACCAAAAATTCTTGGCATCTCCCATTTCCATCTGACGGCCTTCGCTTGATCCGTGCTTATTTTTGTCTTTTTCGCCATTACTTCCGCTAGTATGCAACTGCTAGATGGCTTTCTGCAAAAGACAAAACCAGGATTAGCATTTTAATATTATTAAATTAAACCCTAATTTTTATTACCTTGTCAGCTTGGTTCCTTTTTTGACATGTGTCACGATAACGCAATGCTTTCCTCAAGCTACTTTTCATTTTGGCTTCTTTGTCGTGAAATCGTGACATGTTGCAAAATCACGACATGTTCCCCATTTTGCTTCTTTCTTTCTTCCTTGTCGTGAAACTGTGACATGTCGTGAAATCGTGACATGTCACGAAATCGTGACGTCCTCTGCACTTTGCTTCCTTTTGGCCCCTTTGCCGTGAAATCGCGACATGTCACGAAATCGTGACATTCCAAAACTTGCGTCGCGATTTCACGACACTTTCGTCACGTTTTGCTTCCACTTAGACGTTCCAAAACTTGCATCGTGATTTCGTGACGCTTTTGCCATGTTTTTCTTCCACTTAGCACTTGTCACGATTTCGTGACGTTCCAAAACTTGTGTCACGATTTCGCGACGCTTTCGTCGTGTTTTGCTTCCACTTAGCACTTGTCACAATTTTGCGACGTTCCAAAACCTGCGTCGCGACTTCGCGACGCTTTCGCCGCTTTTTGCTTGCACTTAGCACTTTTTGCAATTTCACGATGTTCCAAAACTTGCATCGCGATTTCGCGACGCTTCCGTCGTGTTTTGCTTCCACTTAGCACTTGTCGCGATTTCGTGACATTTCAAAACTTGCATCGTGATTTCATGACGTTTTCTTTGCTTGGCACTTTCTACCAAAAGGCGTCGCAAAATCGCGACGTTCTATCACTTGGCACTTTCTTTCCAAAACACGTCGCGAAATCATGACACGTCGCGATATCGCGACGCTTTTGTCACTTAGCTTCTTTCTGTCTAAACCATGTCGCGATATCGCGACGTTTCCGTGGCTTGGCTCTTTCTTCCGCCACCTATTGCCACGAAACCGTGACACTGCTCATGATTTGCCTTTACGACATGTCACGAAATCGCGACGTCCTCCGCACTTGATGCTTTCGCTTCGATCCAAATGTCGCTTATGCCGTCGCGAAATTGGAACGTCACGAAATCGTTACACTTGGAACTTCCAACCCAAATGTGTCACAATATCGCGATGTTTCCAAAAATGGAATATGTTGCAAAATCATGACGTTTCCAAAAATGGCATATGTCGCAAAATCGTGACGTTTCCAAATGATTTCGAATCGCGCTTTCCAAAATGGCATTCACATCCTTTCCAGACTTAACACATAAACATTTTCCTTGAGCTTTGCTTCTGATCCAAATGTGTCGCGAAATCATGACATTTTCCATACTTCACTTCTTTCAAGCTTATGACATCGTGAAAATGGAACAGGTCGCGAAATCGCGACATCTCTGCAAGCTTTCCTTCCAATCAAAATGTGTCACGATATCACAATGTTTCCAAAAATGGAATATGTCACGAAATCGTGACATTCCCAAAAATGGCATATGTCGCGAAATCGCGACGTTTCCAAAAATGGAATATGTCGCGATATCGCGACGTTTTCAAAAATGGAATTTTGTGATTAGGCCAAGTGACTTCTACTTTTCCAATTCTCCAAAAAATGTAGGTTGACTCCAATGATTTTGTTCATCTGTACTCTACATTTTTTTACATATTAGTGAAAGATCTTCTTTACTCAGAATGACTCTAACATTTTAAAAATGAATTCTAAATTGAAATAAAATCCATATGCAAGCCTACTTAAGTACTTTGGTATATGCAAAACTTGAAAAAGAAGAAGGCAAGAAAAATTTGAAATAAAAACCTAAAAAACATCAAGAGGGTCCCTATGGCAAAATGAAAGCTAAATATTTTCAAAGGATGAAATTTCATTTTTTTAGTGGGGGTGTGTTGCTGCTCAACATGTACCAATTAATCTCACACCATGCCATCTTTATGCACTAACAAGTCAATTGGAACCACTGGAGGAGTTACAAGAGTTGAACTTAGTAATATGTTGGAAGTTTTGAAAATAGATATTTCTTGACACTTTTACCTCTTCCATGGATTTGCTGCAAAAAAAACCGAGGTAGAGGTTGTCTATTATCCTCGCTGCAAGAATAAGCATGTCTTACATAATTTTCCTTTGGATAAAACTACTATTTCAAGCATTTGTGATCAACAACATTCAACGGAGGACTGCCAACATTTACATGTAGTAAAGACAATGTTAAAGAAACTAGATTTTCAAAAAAAAAGATGTTTTCTTTGTTGCACAAAGGAGGCCATTCCAAGAGACAACCAAGGATAATATTCATGTATGCCTAATTCATATTCTTGTTCTAATTTTCCTTACTATAATCAAAATTGGTCAAATCCATAATGGTCTCAATGGTCTAATAATGTTCCACCTTGGTCACAACTAGATTGGTCCAATCAATATTATCCACAACAAGGTTGGCAAGGCCAACAATGGTCATATCCACAACAATATCAATCCAATCCACCATAATTTCAAGGACAAGTTCCTCAACAACATCAACAACAGTGATTGTTACCTCCTCTATAAGGAAATAACAATCATGCACCACCTAAACAACCTCCTCTTCTTGATCAACCAGTGCCTAACCCCAATAACAGGTCCACCCAATAACCGATCTATGAAGTTAAAGGTACCTATCCAATCAATTTCTTGTCTTGTAGTGAAATCCAACTTAGGTCAGGGATAATTTTACCTGACCCTATGCCTCCCATCATCACTAAAGAGGAAAGTGAACCCTAAACTATGGTAGAACCTGCAATTCAGTCTATTGTTCCAAGACAAATTGTAAACTAGCCTACTGTAGAACAACCTTCAGGTGTGACTGAGTCACCTGCAAGTGCTAAACTTGTAGAACATTCTAAAAATATAACAAAGGCTCCTTTCTCATAGACTAATAATTAAAAAAACACCCAAAACTAATTTTTATATCATGGCAGAATTGTGTAACATCAATGTGATAATCCCACTCTTATAAGCCATAAAATATGTTCCAATTTATGTCAAAACCATTAGAGAGTTATGTGTCAAGTGTCCAGGAAGAAAAAGAAAGGAACCCAAGACCATACATGTCATGAGTCAACTTTTTGATTTGATGGCTGGAAAACTTCTCTTGCCAAAATACATGGATCCTTGAGTACCTATTATTACAATATACATAAGACATACCAGCCTTCAAAATATTCAGATTGATTTAGGTGCAACAATTAATGTGATGACAAAGGACACCATGAATTTGTTAGGACTACAAGATCTAAGACCTACCTCCATTATCTTGCAATTGGCAGATAGGTCAATAGTGAAACCAAAGTGGATTCTAGACAATATCATGGTTATAGTTTTCTCCTAGGAGTATCCAGTAGATTTTGTAGTGTTGTAAACTAAAACCTCACTTGGGGGACATCCTTTAATACTAGGTAGACCTTGGCTAGAAATAACAAATGCCTTTATTAGTTGCAAGAAAGAAAATATGACCATTTCTTATGGCATACATAACAAAACTTTAACTCATTATCCACTTGCAACTCTAAATATTTATAATGATCATCCATGGTTTGATGAGCCAGATGATGGAGAAACCATCCAATCATTGGCCATGATAAATGCCCAAAAGCATAACCTTGAGGAAGAAGTGTATGACAATGATTTCACAAATAACACCACTTCTATCACTAACCAAATTATGCCAACAAAATCTAGTAATTCAAAACTGCCTTGTCTTCCAAATTATCCTTTCATTACTTGCCCCACTCAAAATACACAAGACATTGTAACTTTTCATCAACTTTACCACACAAATACCCTTTAAATCACTTATTGAAGGATATCTCAGGCATAGATGCCAATAGTGAAGATTGTAAACAAATAGAAGTTTCTCCTAGAAATTCTTTGAACATCAATAGAGATTTGTAGAAACCCCAAGAGAAACCTTTGGTGCAATTGTTGATAAACCATCAACAATATTTTGCTTGGGATTACAATTAAATTAAGGGTATACATCCATCTATTTGTGGACATAGAATATTTATAAGCGATGGATGTGACCCAATGAGACAACCTTAAAGAAGAGTCAACCTAGCCTTGACAAAAGTGGTAAAGGAAGAAATTAAAAAATTACTAGATGTTGGTTTCATTTATCCCATCTTAGATAGTCAATGTGTTTCTCCATTGGTCATCGTACCTAAGAAGAATGGCAAATGGAGAGTCTGCGTAGACTATAGAGAACTCAATAAGGCTACTCTAAAAGACTATTTTCCCTTGCCTTTTATTGATCAAGTTCTTGATACCCTCACAAGAAATAAGTATTTTTGATTCTTAGATGGTTTTAGTGTCTATAATCAAATCAAGGTAGCTAAAGAAGATCGGGAAAAAACCACCTTTGTGTTAGACATTTTGAGTCCCTAAGCTAAAATGTTGTCATTGATGTCAGAAGAGCATTTAAATGTCAAAAGGATCTATGAAGGGTTTTTGTGAAAACCAAGGCAGGAAAAATAAAAGGTTTTAGTTAAAACCATGGACAGCATATTTGATCTGGGTTTTTCTTAAAACCCAAGTTAGGCTTTCATTTCATTGAAAAAGATGCCCCGGTGATGGATTTATTTGAGTTTTAATATTTGGTTTAAATTTTAATTATTTAAAATTTAAATTTAAATGCAAAGTTTCCCGTCGACGTCATCAAGCAAACATAAATTCATATTTTCGTCGACGTCTTCGAAGTATTTTAAACACTATATAAAGGGGTGGTAAATAAATCAAAGTTTCATCCTTGCTCTTGTGATAAATGTTTGGCATTAATATAAGTCTATGAGCTTGTGCGAATTTTGAGAAGAGAGGCAGCAAAGAAAATGACAACGCTTGGAAAGTCAAAATGTGGTGGGAAGCGTGGCACATTGGCAAATTGTTTTGGCTAAGGGAAAAGGCAGTGCAAACACCAGGGATCAAATCCCTTGGATGACGTTTTGGAAGGCATGGGGAAAGCGCTTTAGAGCTTTGTTTTTTGCGGAAGGTGGAGGAAGGTTTAAGGCACTTTGGGCCTTTGCCTTTCCAACGAGCGCCTAGCTCATATGGAATCTTAGCTGTGGCTAAGACGCTTGCGATGTTGCAAGTCGGGGGTTCGAATCCCCTTGAGGAGGTAATTACGTTTTGCATTTAAATAATTTTTATTAGCCCTAAAGTTTGGAGCTATAAGATAGTTAATGGAAATTAAAGTTTGTTATTAGGGTTGTGATTATTATTGCAAAGCATAATTGGTTTATGATTTATTTGATGGTTATGGAGAATTAAGGAGTTGTTTTTTAAAAGCAATTTTGAGAGGTTTATTATTTTTTATAAGGGTTTTAATAAATGTTGGCAATTTTGGGTACCTTGAGTACATTGCCTTTGCTCAAGTATAGTTGTTGTCATTGATGTCAAGGAGCTCTTGGTAGTTGTTGTCTTTGATGTCAAGGAGTTCTTGAAGCAATTTGTTTTTATGTCTAAGTATGTGTTTTGTTGAAGGTTTCAGCTGGTCAGTAAGTCTCCAAGAAAATCAGAGTAGCCCAGTTGCAAAAGATCTAGAAAAAAGATAAGTTAGAATAAGTTTGCAGGCGGCTAGAAAAACTGTCGCGATTTCGCGACATGTTTCAGGAGAGAGAAAGTTCTAGCAAAACTGTCGCGATTTCGCGACATGCTGGAAGGCAGAGACGAAGCAGGCAAAACTGTCGTGATTTCGTGACATGTTTGAGGAGAGAGAAAGTGCTGGCAAAACTGTCGTGATTTCGCGACATGTTTGAGGAGAGAGAAAGTTTTGGCAAAACTATCACGATTTCGCGACAAGTTGAGTTGGCAGTGTTGAGTTGCAGGAAGTGTCGCGATTTCGTGACAGGCAGTAGAGAAAGCTTTCAGAAGCTGAAAGCGTCGCGATTTCATGACAGGTTTCAAAGAAGTTGTACGGATGCAAAAAGTGTCACGATTTTGTGACAGGTTGAGTTGGCAGCTTGCAGTTGGCAAAAGCATCACGATTTCGCGACATGTTCCAGTTTCGCGGGCATATGGCAGAAAAGTGCTTAAGGCAGCGAAAGCGTCGCGATTTCGTGACATGTTCCAGTTTCGTGGGCATATGGCAGAAAAGTGCTTAAGGCAGCGAAAGCGTCGCGATTTCACGACATGTTCCGATTTCACGGGCTTTTGGCAGAAAAGAGCTTAAGGCAGCGAAAGCGTCACGATTTCGCGACATGTTCCATTTTCACTAGTGCAAACCGAGAAAAGGTTGAAGAAGCAAGAAGTGTCACGATTTCACGACAGAATTGCAGATGACGTCAGCAAGAGGCAAAGGTGTCGCGATTTCATGACAGAAGCGGAGAAGAAGGCTTTGAAGTCTAAAGCGTCATGATTTCACGACAGAAGTAAGATGACGTCAACAAGAGGCAAAAGTGTCACGATTTCACGATAGAAGAGCAAAGGAAGCAGACAAAAGCAAAAGCGTCGCGATATCGCTACAGCAAGCTATAGAAGGTGTACGACAGGCAAAGGTGTCGTGATATCGTGACATGTTGAAGTTTCATGCTAGAAGCAACAAGGAGGTAGTGAAGCCGACAGAGTTAAATCTGGGCCGATGCAACGCAGGGTTTTGCAGCCGACGTGATCAAAGGGTAAAACAGCCGACTAAGATCAAGGTTCTAATCTTGAGATTATGTGTATAAAAGGAGGGTTGTTTGAAGAGTTTCATTGATCATCCGAGTGTGCGTTCGAAGAGTGGCGTTCGTAGATTTAGTGCGACAGTAAGGTTCGATCATCGAAAAAGTAGAGTGCGAAGATCGATTGCAGTATAAGAGTGCATTTCGTCGAATCGTCTAAGTGTAGGAGACTATAAGAACACAGAGTGCACGAAGTTGATACTGCTGTGTTTGTGCGGAGTATATGCGAAGACTGTGCTGCTGTTTATGCGAAGACTATGCTGCTGTATGTGCGAAGACTATGCTGTTGTGTTTTCGTAGAAGAGTATAAGTTGATCGAGTGCTGCTGTGTTTGTGCAGACTATGAAAAGTTGGTTTTGACCAAGTACAACTATAACAAAAAAGAAAAGAGGAAGAGGACAGATTTGTGCTAGACCGAAGGACTGTGTTTTGGTGCAGATAAGAGGACCAACTTGCGGTGACAGAGTTGAGGACAGAGATCTCCAGCCAGAGCAGGGAAGACAGGTGTCTTCTGTGGGAAGAGTTCCACTTGCTAAGGGCATAGGAGATAGAGGTCTTCTAGAGGATCACCAACCAAAGCAGAATTAGGGGAAGGTGTCTCCTTTGAGTTGAGGCTCATAAACATTGTAATCGGGAAGGATTCCCAGAGGACTTTGATACAACTTTTAGAAGAAAAGTTTTATCCGTGGAGTAGCCCACCTTGGGTGAACCACGTAAATTGTTGTGTCACTTTGTGGATTATATTTTGTGCATTGTTTTACTATTGTTATTACTGCTATCTTTATTCTGCATGTTATTGATTTGAAAGCTGCTTTGAAAGATAAAGTTAAAAGTGGTCTTATATTGTTCACCCCCCCCTCTCAGTATAAGCTTGTGTTCTTCAATTGGTATCAGAGCGGGTTCCTTCGAAAAGGTTTTATAGCCGGAAGGAAGAACTGGTTAAGAACACAATGGATTTCTCAGGTGGCAATGCAACACCTATTCTTGATGGATCAGATTTCGGTCTGTGGAGTGCAAGAATGAAAGTCTATCTAATGGCTCTTGGTAATGAGGTATGGGAAGTTATTGAAGATGGGTACACCATTCCTGCAAATGGTCCTTATACTAAAGAAGACAGGCTCCTACATCACAACAACTCAAAAGCCATGAATGCAATCCTGAAGGGTTTACAGAAGGCTGATCTTACCAAGGTTATTCATCGCAAGACAGCTAGTGAAATGTGGAAACAATTGCAGGTTGTTCATACAGGTGATGCAAATGTCCGAAAGGCCAAGTTGAGACACTTCAAAGGTATATTTGAACAACTCAAGATGAATGATGATGAAAATATTAGTGACTACATGCTCCGTATGGATGAAGTTGTTAATTCTATGAAAGACTTAGGTCTTGAACTTGCTGAAAATGATGTGTGTGATAAGATTTTAAGATCTCTTCCTAATAGATTTAGTGAAAATATTTCTGCTATTGAGGAAGCCAAAGATTTAGATAAGTTGAAAAAGGATGAGCTCCATAGTATTCTTGCAGCATTTGAGCTGAGAACTCAAGTGAATGTTGATATAAAGAAAGAGGCAACTTTCAAAGCTACCAAGAAATCAAAAGGCAAACAGATTCAAGAGAGTGATGAGTCTTCTAGTGAGGAAGAAGCATATTACAGCAAGAAAGGCAAGTTCTCTAGAAAGCACAAAAGCAAGAAAAATATAAGATGTTTCAACTGTGGAAAGTATGGTCATTATGCTACTAACTGTATTGTTTCCAAAAATGAAAGTGATGAAGATATACAGGATGTTAAGAGCAAGGATTCTGAAAAGCACGGGTATTACAGAAAGAACAATGATGAGCGCAACAATCAAGGAAAGAGGTATTCACACAAGAACAAGAAGAGCTTCTATCTGGACAAAGCAAGTAAGTGTTCTAGCAGTGATAGTGAAAGCTCTTCCAGGTGATAATGAAAATGAGATGTTGTTCATTTCAGAAAAGGAGGAAGAACCGAAACATAAATTCATTGTCATGAAATGTTTTAGATGTGGAAATTTTGGGCACCTTGAGGATGATTGCACAAATAATGAATTGGTTGCTAGTATGTATGAGGATGCTTCAGAAAATGATAAGGAAGATGCATGTATGGTTTTTGAAAAGGGTAGCACCTCTAGTGATAAGAAATCTGAAAAAGGTCTTGATAATTCAAAGTGCAATCAAATAGAGGATCTTGAATGTGAACTCAATAATGCTCTCAGTGTTTTGAAAAAGGAAAGAAAGAAGAATGATAGACTCAAGATTAAGTTAGATGAATGTTGTATGGAGAGAGACGATCTTATAGAAAGTCTTGACTTCTCTATAGCCAAAACACAGGAACTCAAGGATGAGTTAGAGTCTAAGATTCTTGAGTATAATGAGTTAGAGCAGAAAATGGCTTCTTTGAAAGAAGAAAATAAATATTACAAGGATAAGCTCTACAGATTTCAGGATAGCTCCAAGAAGGTTAAGTCTCTCATCAAAAATCAAAGAAATCCAACGAGATAAAATAGGTCTCGGTTTTGTTGAGCCGCACAAGAAACAGGTTGGGGAATCTAGCAAGAGATTTCAAAAGGAAGAAAGTTCTGATGAAGAAAGTACTTCAGATCATGAGTCCGTGAGTGATGAATGCGCAGAAACAGAAAACAGATTTTTGAATGTGAAGCAGAAGTTCTCGGGACCCAAGAGATCGATTAAAAGAATATTTCACGGCAGATGTTTTGCTTGTTACAGGTTTGGACACATGGCTGTACATTGTATGTCTCAAATGAAGAAGGTTAACAATAATTTTAGAAGTCGTAATTTATTTCAAGGGTATTGCTACTCTTGTAATCAGTTCGGGCACAAGGCAATTTTTTGCAATGCAAATAACAGGAACTGGGTTAGTCAGAATAGGCGGATTCAAAGAACAGCTATGCCTGAAAGAAATAATGTTGTTGTTTGTTACAAGTGCAACAATACAGATCACACAGCCAGACAGTGCAGAGCTGATCTTCCAAGGTACAAGAATAGGAACAGTGGTATAAACAGGTCCAAGGATCAAGGTGTGGACAAGAAAAGAGATGAGAACAAGAACAAGAAAAGTGCCAAGAACAGAAACATTGACAAAGAGCTCAAGAAAAGGCCCGACAAAGAAATTGTAGACACCGATGATGATGAGTGTCTAATGGGAGTTTCACTCCCAACCCTATTTTAAATCACCTTAATAGGAGGTGGGGGAGGGACTAAGCTAAGAGACTCATTCTTAGTCCCAAGCCCCAAAGGTGACCCTTTGCCATTGATGACAAAGGGGGAGAGATTTGAGTAAGGGGGAGAGATATGAGTAAGGGGGAGAGCTTCAAGTGAAGAGGAAAGCTTCAAGTCAGGGGGAGCAAAACTTCAAAGAGTTTGATTTCAGTTTTGGCTCTTGAAGATGTGTTTTTAGTAAAGGTTTGCCATCAATGACAAAGGGGGAGATTGTTGGCAATTTTGGGTACCTTGAGTACATTGCCTTTGCTCAAGTATAGTTGTTGTCATTGATGTCAAGGAGCTCTTGGTAGTTGTTGTCTTTGATGTCAAGGAGTTCTTGGAGCAATTTGTTTTTATGTCTAAGTATGTGTTTTGTTGAAGGTTTCAGTTGGTCAATAAGTCTCCAAGAAAATCAGAGTAGCCCAGTTGCAAAATATCTAGAAAAAAGATAAGTTAGAATAAGTTTGCAGGTGGCTGAAAAAACTGTCGCGATTTCGTGACATGTTTCAGGAGAGAGAAAGTTTTGGCAAAACTATCACGATTTCGCGACATGCTGGAAGGTAGAGACGAAGCAGGCAAAACTATCATGATTTCGCGACATGTTTGAGGAGAGAGAAAGTTTGGCAAAACTGTCATGATTTCGCGACATGTTTGAGGAGAGAGAAAGTTCTAGCAAAACTATCGCGATTTTGCGACATGTTGAGTTGGCAGTGTTGAGTTGTAGGAAGTGTCACGATTTTGTGACAGGCAGTAGAGAAAGCTTTCGAAAGCTGAAAGCGTCGCGATTTTGTGAAGGTTTCAAAGAAGTTGTACGGATGCAGAAAGTGTCACGATTTCACGATAGGTTGAGTTGGCAGCTTGCAGTTGGTAAAAGCATCATGATTTCGTGACATGTTCCAGTTTCACGGGCATATGGTAAAAAAGTGCTTAAGGCAGTGAAAGCGTTGCGATTTCGTGACATGTTCTAGTTTGAGCATAAGGTTAAGGGAAAGTGTCATGATTTTGATGAATGCTTCCAGATTTCATGGGTTTTGGCGAGAAAGAGCTTAAGAGCGACGAAAGCGTCACGATTTCGTGACATGTTCCATTTTTGTGGTGCAAACCGAGAAAAGGTTGAAGAAGCAAGAAGTGTCACGATTTCGCTATAGAATTGCAGATGACGTCAGCAAGAGGCAAAGGTGTCACGATTTCATGATAGAAGTGGAGAAGAAGGCTTTGAAGTCTAAAGCGTCATGATTTCGTGACAGAAGTAAGATGACGTCAGCAAGAGGCAAAAGTGTCACGATTTCGCGACAGAAGAGCAAAGGAAGCAGACAAAAGCAAAAGCGTCACGATATCGCTACAGCAAGCTATAGAAGGTGTACGAGGCAAAGGTGTCGCGATATCACGACATGTTGAAGTTTCGCGCCAGAAGCAACAGGGAGGTAGTGAAGCCGACAGAGTTAAATCTGGGCCGACGCAGCACAGGGTTTTGCAGCCGACGTGATCAAAGGGTAAAACAGTCGACTAAGATCAAGGTTCTAATCTTGAGATTATGTGTATAAAAGGAGGGTTGTTTGAAGAGTTTCATTGATCATCCAAGTGTGCGTTCGAAGAGTGGCGTTCATAGATTTAGTGCGACAGTGAGGTTCGATCATCGAAAAAGTAGAGTGTGAAGATCGATTGCAGTATAAGAGTGCATTTCGTCGAATCGTCTAAGTGTAGGAGACTGTAAGGACACAGAGTGCACGAAGTCGATACTGCTGTGTTTGCACGGAGTATATGCGAAGACTGTGCTGCTGTTTATGCGAAGACTGTGCTGCTGTATGTGCGAAGACTATGCTGTTGTGTTTTCGTAGAAGAGTATAAGTTGATCGAGTGTTGCTGTGTTTGCGCAGACTATGAAAAGTTGGTTTCGACCAAGTACAACTGTAACAAAAAAGAAAAGAGGAAGAGGACAGATTTGTGCCAGATCGAAGGACTGTGTTTTGGTGCAGATAAGAGGACCAGCTTGCGGTGACAGAGTTGAGGACAGAGATCTCCAGCCAGAGCAGGGAAGACAGGTGTCTTCTGTGGGAAGAGTTCCACTTGCTAAGGGCATAGGAGATAGAGGTCTTCTAGAGGATCACCAACCAAAGCAGAATTAGGGGAAGGTGTCTCCTTTGAGCTGAGGCTCATAAACATTGTAATCGGGAAGGATTCCCAGAGGACTTTGATACAACTTTTAGAAGAAAAGTTTTATCCGTGGAGTAGCCCACCTTGGGTGAACCACGTAAATTGTTGTGTCACTTTGTGGATTATATTTTGTGCATTGTTTTACTGTTGTTATTACTGCTATCTTTATTCTGCATGTTATTGATTTGAAAGTTGCTTTGAAAGATAAAGTTAAAAGTGGTCTTATACTGTTCACCCCCCCTCTCAGTATAAGCTTGTGTTCTTCAATAAAAGGGACTTTGGTGGATGTGTTTATTAACTTGGAGTAAAAAGGGTGTAATTTGAGTAATGCTTTATTTTGTGATTATTTGAAGTCCATTAACCCTTGTTTAGATTAGAAAGGAAAGTTGTGTTTAAGTGTGGCAGATTTTGTGGACAACTTATTGGCATCAAAAAGGTATGGGCACATTCTCCTATTGATTGTTTATGGTGGTTGATTTCTGAAATGTCATTGGAGAGAAAAGGATTGATTGTGGTTTCCTTTGAGAAAATGATTGGTTGAATGCTTCAAGGTTTTCTGGTTTGTGAGTTGTATTTAAACCTTGTTTTATTAGCATTATTGTTGAATCCCATTGATGATGAAATGAACTTGAACTTGAGTTAGAAAAGAACATGAGTATCATTTCTATGTGAGACTTGTGCTTGAGCATTGTTGGAAATATTTTGAGTTGGTTAATACATGCTTGGAATAGGGTTTGTGAAAAAAGATTGTTCCTTGAGGTGATTTGTTGAGTTGAGTTGGTTAATACATGCTTGGAATAGGGTTGTGAGAAAGGATTGTTCCTTGAGGTGATTGATTGATTTGAGTTGATTAAGCCTAGACAAGTGGATGCATGTGGTTGTTCAAGTTCCTAGAAACAAACTATTCGATATTCTGATTTGAGTTGAGATTGATTTGAGTTAAGATTGAGGTTGATTTGAGTTGATATTGGGATTTGAGTATAGAACATATACAGTCTCTAACAATTATCTTTATGCTTCTATGATATTGACTTGAGATATTGATTGTATATTGAGGTTAGAACATATTGAGTCTTTAACAATTCTCTTTATGATTCTATGTGATTCAGACAAGTCTTTGAGAATACTTATGGACTGTTTTGAGTTAAGCTTTTGTGAAAGCTTGCTATGTAGATTTGAGCAAGTCTTATAGAGGACTTATTAAGAAGATTTGAGTAAGTCCTATAGAGGACTTATTGAGCAAATTTGAGCAAGTCCTAGAGAGGACTTATTGAGCAGATTTGAGCAAGTCCTAGAGAGGATTTATTGAGCAAATTTGGACAAGTTCTGTGTGAACTTGTTGAGTAGATTTGGATAAGTTTTGTGTGAACTTGTTGAGCAGATTTGGATAGGTTTTGTGTGAACCTATTGAGCAAATTTGGACAAGTTTTGTGTGAACCTGTTAAGCATATTTGGATAGGTTTTGTGTGAATCTTTTGAGAATATTTGAGCAGGTTCTAAGTGAACCTATTGAGCATAATTGTACTAGACCGACTGTACTGTGTTTAGTGCAAGAGATTGAGCAGAACTGTGCTAGACCAACTGAACTATGTTTGGTACAGTATTGAGATAGAGCTTTGGAGGTGACAGAGTATAGAGGATAGAGTATCAGTGGATAGAGATCTAGCAGCCAGGACAATTGAAGACATATCTGAGTGAGGAGTCTTCAAGTGGAGAGATATCCACAAGTCAGTGTAGCAGAGAGACAAAGTATTCTAAAAGATCACTAGCCAGAGCAGAAGGAGAATGAGTTCTCCTATGGAAGAGATCTACAAACTTGAGATTTAGGGGATCAACATCTCCTTTGGACGGAGGTCCATAAACATTGTAATTTGGTAAAGATTCCAAAGAGATTATTTGAGAAATATTTTCTCTGTGGAGGTAGCCCACATTGGGTGAACCACGTTAAATCTGTGTCTTTATTATGTGTGGAGTTTTATGCATTGTTTTGATTATTGATATTGATATTGCTATCTATACATTGCATAATATTAATTTTAGAAGAAAAGTAAAAAATGGTCTTATACTGTTCACCCCCCCTCTCAGTATAAGCTTGTGTTCTTCAATTGGTATCAGAGCGGGTCCCTTCAGAAGAGTTTGATAGCTTGAAGGAAAAGCGGTCTAAGAACATAATGGATCACAAATATCAAAATGGTGGGTCCTTCAATAATTTAGGACCAGTATTTGATGGAAGTGACTTCTTGTATTGGTGTATGCTGATGATATTTTACCTTATGGCACTTGAAAATGAAGTTTGGGATGCAGTGGAACTTGGATATGATTCTACAGTCAATCCTCCTACAAATAAGGAAGGTAAGCTTCTAATGCATGCAAATTTAAGATCTATGAATGCAATTATAAAAGGATTGGGTAGATCAGAATCTATGAAGGTTATGGATTGTAAAAAAGCAAAAGATATGTGGGATCTACTACATGATATATATGAGGGTGATAAAGGTGTCAGGAAAGCTAAGATCAAAAATATCAAAGGAGAATTTGAGAACTTAAGAATGAGAGATGATGAAAATATTCATGATTATCTCAATAAGATTGATGAACTTGTACATGATATGAGAGGTCTTGGAATGAAGGTTGATGAATCAAATGCTTGTGATAAGATCTTGAGAACTCTTCCAAAAAGGTATAGTGAAAAGGTTTATGCTATAGAAACATCAATTGATAGTGATTCTTTGACAAGGAATTATTTGCTTGGTATGCTTACTATTTTTGAGATAAGAACAAAAGATCCTATTCCTCTGAAAGAATCTACTTTCAAAGTGGACAAAAAGAAAAAGGTAAAGCAAATAGAATCAAGCAGTGAGTCATCTAGTGATGAAGAAGCTAACTATGGTAGAAGAGATAAAGGGTTCAAAATACCAATAGATATGAGATCAGTTAAGTAATTTAATTGTGGCGAGTTTGGACATTTTGCAACAAAGTGAAAAGAGCCAAAGTACAATAGTGATGAAGAAAATGTTGAGCAAAGTGCAGCAACAGGATTGTCATTGTTGTCAACACAATCAACTAGATCATTTGATTCACTGCAGCAACAGGAAGTTCAGATGCAGCAAACAGGAAGTTCAGAGATCTCTTAGAATATGTACAGTGTTTTTCCAAAAAGACCTAAGTGGCCCACATGCAAAAATACAAAGAAAAAGACAAGTAAGGAAAGTGTCGCGATATCGCGGCATATTCAGAAAATAGGAAAATTATCGCGATTTTGCAACATATTGGAGGAGAGAGAAAGTGCAAAGAAAAATGTCACGATTTCGTGACATATTGGAGGAGAGGGAAAATACAGGGAAAAACTATCACAATTTCACGACATACTGGAGGAAAGAGAAATAGCAGAGAAAACTGTCACGATTTCACGACATGTTGGAAAAGAAGAAGGCAAGTTGAAAAACTGTCGCAATTTCGCGACATGTTCGAAGCAGAGGCGCAAGTAGGTAAAACTGTCATGATTTCACGACATGTTGGAAGAGAAGAAGGCAAGTTGAAAAATTGTTGCGATTTCGCGACATGTTGGAAAAGAAGAAGGCAAGTTGAAAAACTGTCACAATTTCATGACATGTTCGAAGCAGAGGCGCAAGCAGGTTAAACTGTCACGATTTCACGATATGTTGAAAGAAAAAGTGTAAGAGAGGAAAACTGTCATAATTTCATGACATGTTCGATGAGAAGGCACTTGCAAGAAAATTGTCGCGATTTTGTGACAAGTTCAGGGAGAAGGAGCTCGCAAAGAAAAGTGTCACAATTTCGTGACAATTTGCAAGAGAGACAGTACGAACGATAAAGTGTCATGATTTCGTGACATGTTCGGAAAGAAGGTGCAAGAAAAGAAAATTGTCATGATTTTGCGACATGTTTGGAGAGAAAGAGCTCGCAAAGAAAAGTGTCGTGATTTTGCGACAATTTGCAAGAAGGACTGTACGGACGAAAAAGTGTCGTGATTTCGTGACAGGTTCGAAGAGAAAGCACCAAGGAGAAAAAGTGTCGCGATTTCATGACATGTCAGGTTTTCATGACCCAAAAAGGAGTTAGAGTGTTTGGAGGCAAAAATGTTGCGATTTCGTGACATGTTCCATTTTTGCGGGTGAAAGACAGAAAAGAGTTCGAAGTGAGAACTGTCGCAATTTTGCGACATGCTACAGAGGAAAGAGTTCGAAGTAAGAACTGTCACGATTTCACGACATACTACAGAGGAAAGAGTTCAAAGTGAGAACTGTCGCAATTTTGTGACATTTCATGTTTTTGCGGATGCATGCCGAGAAGAGTGCAAGAAAGCGAAAAGTGTCACGATTTCGCGACATGTCATGTTTTCACTGGTGTAAGCCAAGTAGAGTGTATGGAAGAAAAAAGTGTCGTGATATCGCGACATGTTGTGTTTTCATGGCAACAGCAACAGAAGAGTTGTAGGGGTAGTTGAGGCCGACGAAGACCGATATAAGCCGACGAAAAATAGTGTTTGCAGTCGACTAATTTTAGGGTTTGTAGTCGACTAAGATTAGGGTTCTTCAGTCGACTAAGATTAGATTTTCATCATGAAAAGTTTGTTATAAAAGGAGGGTTGTTTGGAGAATTTTAAAATAGGGTCGTGGTGTGCGAATAATTGTCGCCTGAGCGTAGAGAGCAAGTTGTGTCGGATCATTCGAAGTGTGGAATTTCACTAAGGAAGCAGAGTGCGCAACAAGGAGAAGACGACTATGAGGTGCAGTAGAATATGCAAAGTGCTTACACAGAAAAGCAGTGTGCACAGAGAAAATAAAGGTGACCAATCAGGGTCTAGCAAAAGCAAAGAAAAATCAGGGGTTAGTGCTCCTTCTAGTGGGTGCTAGTAAAATTGTTTGTAAAGTTGTTACTTTGCAAAGGCTAGATTTGGATGGTAGTCCAAGCAGTCATTTTGAGGAGTAGCCACATTGGTGAACCTCGTTAAATCTTGTGTTGTGTGATGCTCTCTTGTTAATTTGTTGTATATGTTTTGAGTTTGCTTTATTTCAGCTTTAAGAGTTGCAAATTTAAATTTTTAAAGAACACACTGATTCACCCCCCCTCTCAGTGTCACTGTGAGTATAATAATTGGTATCAAAGCAAGGTTCCTGAATGGGCTCAATCAGCTAGGGTGATCTTGGAAGTGACGCAATGGCAGGTGGTGAAGGTTTCTCCTCAAACAAAGCACCATTGTTTGACGAAACTAATTATGCGTTCTGGAAAATCAGGATGTAGACATATCTCCGTGCTTTGGGATTTGATATTTGGAATACAGTAGTTAATGGTTACACAGCTCCTACCACTGCTCCAACCGACAAAACCGATAAAAAGGCATTTGAAAATGACTCAAAAGCAAAAAATGCCATCATGTGTGGATTAGTGGACAGTGAGCTAGTCAAGATCATAAGTTGTGAATTAGAAAAATATGTATGGGACAAACTAGAGAATATTCATGAGGGAGACGATAAGATCAAGGAAGCCAAGCTTCAAACATATCGAGCTCAATTTGAATCATTAAAGATGACCGACGATGAGAACATAGAGGCTTTTATGCTAAGAGTTAATGGAATCAATAATTTGATCAGAGGTCTCGACGAAGATTTAGATGATGCTACTATCGTGAAAAATGTATTAAGATCGCTTCCTCAAAGGTTTGACTCTAAAGTCTCAGCCATAGAAGAAGCTAAAAATCTAAATCGCTTTAGTATGGATGAGATGCATGGTTCTTTGACTGCTTATGAAATGAGAATAAGAAGGTCTAATCCCATAGATAGAGAAGCAGCTTTTAAAGCCCTAAAAGGTAAAGATACAAAACAAGAGTCTGAAGAAGAAGAGACATTAGATGAAATGGAAGCAAATTTTGTTAAAAATTTGAGAAAGGGAAAAGGAAAATACAGAGGAAAGCTACCATTTAAATGTTTCAACTATGGAGGCATTGGGCACTTAGCGACCAAATGTCCACTCAATAAGAAGAACAAGGGTGAGGAAGCATCACACCAAGAAAGAAGTGACTGGAAGAAGAAAACAAACTTCAAAAAAGGCAACTTCAAAAAGAAAAGTCTCATCTTCAGGAATGCAAATTTTTCAGAGGATAGCTCAAGTGAGGATTTTGAAGAAGAAACAGGTGAAGCTCTATTTATGGCATTTGAAGTAGAAAAATTAGAAGAGGTAGAAAAATCAAAAAAGAGGGAAGGAATGAACTCTAAAGTATCTATTGAAAATCCTGAGGCTGAAGTAGATCTAGAAGGTGAGCTGGTCTCTGCACTTGTAGAATGGAAATCTGAGAAAAGAAAGAATAATAAACTTTCAAGAAAGCTTGAGGATGCGAACGACATCATAACCAGCTTAAAAATACAGACAGAAGAATACAAGAAAATGTCTGAAGATCTCGAAGTTTAGATAACTATGAAGATAGATTACTGTTGTAAACTAGAAGAAGAGAATGTTGGTCTACGAATGCAGATACAAGATCTGGATCGAAAAATTAGCTGCCATTACAAACGTGAAGAAAGTTCGATGAAGTTGAATAAAATTTTAAGTGATCAAAGACCTATAGGCATCAAATTTGGTCTGGGCTTCGTTGAAGGAGAATCGTCAAATGGACCAAAAGCCAAAAATGTAGAAATTGTAAGGAATGAAGATAAGAAACAGGTTGATGAAAGAAAAACAACTCATGCAAAAAGAAAGCAATAATGCCAGGCCCAAAAGGAGAACTGACAATGATGGATTTACCAAGGTCACACATCAAAGGAGAAGAAGACCTATGGCTCCTACAACAACCTGGCAAAGACCATCTTTTAGGTTCAATCATTTTTTTCTGGTTTTTGTTTCAAATGTAATGGTTATGGGCATAAAATTGCAGACTGCAAGTATAATGTAGGACCAAGAAATTTCACTAGTAGAAATGCTTTTTCATCGCTAATAAATTATGCAGTAGAATGTTTTAACTGTCATAATTTTGGGCATATTGCAAGAAACTGTCGTAGTACTTCTGTTTCAAATCAACCTCAGAAAAGAAAATTTCAACCAAATAGGACAAGACAAAATAGAAAACTTTCTGAAAGATATGCACAAGATACTGAAAAGGGAAAGTCCAAACTAGAGCCCAATATGGTAGTCAAAACAGAGTGGAAACAAAAAGAGCAGATTAAGGAAGAAAAGGAATCCCTAATAGTATAAACAACTTTCAAGGCACAGAATAAAAGTGTACCATGGATACTTGACAGTGGATGCTCAAGTCATATGACAGGTGATAAACAAAAATTTGAAAAATTACAAAAATATGAGGGTGGTTCTGTAAAGTTTGGGAATAATGATGGAGCTAAGATAATCGGAAAAGGATCAGTTAAAATTAGTGATGAGAAAATCAAGTTAGAAGAAGTTTTGTTTGTGGATGGTTTGAAACACAACCTGTTAAGTGTCGATCGGATCTGTGATAAAGGACATGAAGTAGTTTTCAAGAAGCAGGGTTGTGAAGTCAGAAAAACAAACAGTGGGAAATTGATAGCAACTGAATTAAGGACGTCTGGCAATCTGTACACACTCTCAAAAACTTCAAAAGGTACTTGTTTCATTGGACAAGAAGAAGAAAACTGGCTGTGGCACAAGAGGCTTAGACACATTAGTTTTGATAATCTGGTGAAAATCAGCTCGAAACAGGCAGTGAGAGATATTCCAACCATTAGAAAACCTTCAAATAGCATTTGTGCTTCATGTCAAAAGGGAAAGCAAACCAGAGTCTCATTCAAAACAAAAGAGTACCACACTAGCAAACCTTTGGAACTTATACATACAGATTTATGTAGACCCATGAGAACACAAAGCATAAATGGTGACAAATACTTTATGTTGTGTATTGATGATTATTCCAGAATGACATGGATATTTTTCTTAAAGAATAAAATAGAAGCTTTTGAAATGTTCAAATCTTTCAAACATCTAGTTGAGAATGAAATAGGAAAAAGGATCAAATGTTTAAGATCAAATAGAGGAGGAGAATTCATTTCAGATGAGTTTATAGAATACTATGAAAAACATGGTATCAAGAGACAATATTCAGCAGCTAGAACACCCCAGCAGAATGGTGTGGTAGAAAGAAAGAACATAACAATACAGGAAATGGCACGGACTATGCTAGCTGAGAACAAAATAGCAGACAGATTTTGGAAAGAAGCAGTCCACACTACAGTGTACATCCAAAACAGGTACATGCTGAGAACACATGAAAGCAAAACTCCTTATGAATTGTGGTTCGGTAGAAAGGCAACAACAAAACACCTCAAAGTTTTTGGCTGTAAGTGTTACATCAAAAAAACTGAAGATAATCTTGGGAAGTTTGAAAATAGAGCAGATGAAGGTGTCTTCGTTGGCTATTCGTCAAAAAGCAAAGCTTACAAATGCTACAACAAGAGACTCAAGAAAATTGTGGACAGTGCCGATGTTAAATTTGATGAAGGTAGAAAACGAATAGTTAACTTTGAAGAAAACTACCCAATTTATGAAGAAGTCATTGAAGGAGATGAGAAAAATGAACTAGAAAAAGAACCAACACTTGACTCAGATGACTTAATTGATGACTCAGAGGTGGAAGAAAATAAGAAATTCAAAACAGGCAGCTGGCAAAAAAATCATCCTAGAGATCAAATAATTGGAGATCCCACAGCTGGTGTTTAGACAAGAAGGAAAGTAGTAAGTAATTACTCTCTTTTATCCAACATTGAGCCCAAAAATATAGCTGAGGCAAGCAAAGATGATAGCTGGATGAAGGCAATAAATGAAGAATTAGATCAGATTGAAAAGAACAAAACTTGGGAATTAGTACCTAGACCTGCAAATAAGAATGTAATCGGCACCAAATGGATATTTCGAAACAAATTGAATGAAGACGAACAGGTCATTAGGAATAAAGCAAGACTGGTTTGTAAAGGTTATGCACAAGTTGAAGGCATTGATTTTGAGGAGACTTTTGCACCAATGGCCAGACTAGAAGCAATCAGGATGTTTCTGGCCTTAGCAGTCTATAAGAATTTCAAATTTTATCAGATGGATGTAAAATCAGCTTTCTTAAATGGGAAACTTGAAGAAGAGGTTTATATTGAACAACCAGATGGTTTCCAAATTGGTGAAGATCCCAACCTTGTCTGCAAATTAAAGAAAGCTTTATATGGCTTAAAACAGGCACCCCGAGCATGGTATGCAAGGCTAGACAACTATCTCTCTCAACAGGGATTTAAGAAATATATGGTGGACAGTAATCTTTATGTCAAAACAGAAGGTGGGCATCTCATTTTTCTTGTTGTATATGTAGATGATATCATATTTGGCAGCAGCAAAGATGAATCATGGAAAGACTTAGCAAATAAGATGCAGAAAGAATTTGAAATGTCTATGATTGATGAACTATCTTACTTTCTTGGGTTACAAGTTAATCAAAATGAAAAAGGTATATTTATTTCCCAAGTCAAATATGTGAAAGAGATGCTAAAAAGGTTCACAATGGAGGACTGTAAGCCAGTTAGCACTCCCATGATGACAGGCTACAAGTTGAGCAAAGATGACAAATCTCCACCTATTGATCAAACCATGTATAGATCAATGATTGGAAGCTTACTATATTTAACAACTACCGGACCAGATATTCTACGAGCAGTTTGCATGGTAGCAAGATTTCAGGCCAGTCCCAAAGAGACTCATGTGACAGCAGTAAAAAGGATTCTTAGGTATATCAAGGGTACTATGGAGTATGGATTATGGTATCCGAAAGGTAAATACTTCACCCTTATTTCATATTCAGATGCAGATTGGGCAGGATGTGTTGATGACAGGAAGAGTACCAGTGGAGGTGCATTCTATCTTGGTGACAGAGTTGGTTGCTTGGCACAGTAAGAAACAAGATTCAGTGTCTTTATCAACAGTTGAGGCAGAATATATTGCAGCAACAACATGCTGTACACAAGTTTTGTGGATGAAACAAACTTTGAAAGATCTTGGTATTAATTTTAGTGATCCAATATCAGTTAAGTGTGATAACACCAGTGCAATTAACATCTCCAAGAATTCGATAATGCATTCACGGACAAAACACATTGCTATCAGATATCATTTTTTGAAAGAGAAAGTTGTTGAAGGTGAGGTTAAGCTGGATTTTGTTCCAACTACAAAGCAAGTAGCAGATATCTTCACGAAACCATTGCCCAAGGATGTTTTTGAATACCTTCGCAATAAATTGGGAGTGGTGACCCTTCCCAAGAAGTGACTAGCTACAGGGATCACATTCTCAGGGGGAGCATTGAAGTATTTGTTTATCTTCTTGCTCATGGTATTGTTTATTACTATGTGTAATAAATTTTGCCTAAGAATGTTGTGTTTGGACTCAAGGGGAGTCTGTAGTAGCCCTTTGGTATTATTTTCAAAGGGGGAGAAGAGCTACAGGAAGCTACAGGAAGCTGCACATGTGTTGCCAACAATTCCAAAGGGGGATATTGTTGAGCAAAGTGCAGCAACAGGATTGTCATTGTTGTCAACACAATCAACTAGATCATTTGATTCAGTGCAGCAATAGGAAGTTCAAATGCAGCAAACAGGAAGTTCAGAGATCTCTCAGAATATGTACAGTGTTTTTTCAAAAAGACCTAAGTGGCCCACATGCAAAAATACAAAGAAAAATACAAGTAAGGAAAGTGTCGCGATATCGCGACATATTTAGAAAACAGGAAAACTGTCACGATTTTGCGACATATTGGAGGAGAGAGAAAGTGCAAAGAAAAATGTCACAATTTTGCGACATATTGGAGGAGAGAGAAAGTACAGGGAAAAACTGTCGCGATTTCATGACATACTGGAGGAGAGAGAAACAACAGAGAAAACTGTCACGATTTCGCGACATGTTGGAAAAGAAGGCAAGTTGAAAAACTGTCGTGATTTTGTGACATGTTCGAAGCAGAGGCGCAAGCAGGTAAAACTGTCACAATTTCACGACATGTTGGAAGAGAAAAAGGTAAGTTGAAAAACTATCGCGATTTCGCGACATGTTGGAAAAGAAGAAGGCAAGTTGAAAAACTGTCACGATTTCGTGACATGTTCAAAGCAGAGGCGCAAGTAGGTTAAACTGTCATGATTTCGTGACATGTTGAAAGAAAAAGTGCAAGGGAGGAAAATTGTCGTGATTTCGCGACATGTTCGATGAGAAGGCACTTGCAAGAAAACTGTCGCGATTTCACGACAAGTTCGGGGAGAAGGAGCTCGCAAAGAAAAGTGTCATGATTTCATGATAATTTGCAAGAGAGACAGTACGAATGACAAAGTGTCACGATTTCGTGACATGTTCGAAAAGAAGGTGCAAGCAAAGAAAACTGTCGTGATTTCGTGACATGTTTGGAGAGAAAGAGCTCGCAAAGAAAAGTGTCACGATTTCGCGATAATTTGCAAGAAGGACTGTACGAACGAAAAAGTGTCACGATTTCATGACAGGTTCGAAGAGAAAGCGCCAAGGAGAAAAAGTGTCACAATTTCGTGACATGTCAGGTTTTCGTGACCCGAAAAAGAGTTAGAGTGTTCAGAGGCAGAAATGTCGTGATTTCGTGACATGTTCCGCTTTCACGGGTGAAAGACAGAAAAGAGTTTGAAGTGAGAACTGTCGTGATTTTGCAACATGCTGCAGAGGAAAGAGTTCGAAGTAAGAACTATCGCGATGTCATGACATACTACAGAGGAAAGAGTTTGAAGTGAGAACTGTCGTGATTTTGCGACATGTCATGTTTTCGCGGATGCATGCCGAGAAGAGTGCAAGAAAGCGAAAAGTGTCATGATTTCGCAACATGTCATGTTTTTGCTGGTGCAAGCCAAGTAGAGTGTATGGAAGCAAAAAGTGTCGCGATATCGCGACATGTTGTGTTTTCACGGCAACAACAACAGAAGAGTTGCAGGGGTAGTTGAGGCCAACGAAGATCGATGTAAGCCGACGAAAAATAGGGTTTGCAGATGACTAATTTTAGGGTTTGCAGCCGACTAAGATTAGGGTTCTTCAGCTGACTAAGATTAGATTTTTCATCATGAAAAGTTTGTTATAAAAGGAGGGCTATTTGGAGAATTTTAAAAGAGGGTCGTGGTGTGCGAATAACTATCGCCTGAGCGCAGAGAGCAAGTTGTGTCAAATCATTCGAAGTGTGGAATTTTGCTAAGGAAGCATAGTGCGCAACAAGGAGAAGACGACTGTGAGGTGCAGCAGAATATGCGAAGTGCTTGCACAAAAAAGTAGTGCGCACAGAGAAAACAAAGGTGACCAGTTAGGGTCTAGCAAAAGCAAAGAAAAATTAGGGGTTGGTGCTCCTTCTAGTGGGTGCTGGTAAAATTGTTTGTAAAGTTGTTGCTTTGCAAAGGCTGGATTTGGATGGTATTCCAAGCAGTCATTTTGAGGAGTAGCCACATTGGTGAACCTCGTTAAATTTGGTGTTGTGTGATGCTCTCTTGTTAATTTGTTGTATCTGTTTTGAATTTGCTTTATTTCAGCTTTAAGAGTTGCAAATTTAAAGTTTTAAAGAACACATTGATTCACCCCCCCCTCTCAGTGTCACTGTGAGTATAACAAAAAAATAGGATCACAAGTACAGGGAATCAGAAAGACACAAGTACCAGAAGAAAGGCAAGGATGGACAAAACAAACAAGGAAAGAAGTTTTTCCAAATGCAAAAGAAAAGCTACTATGTAGATAATGCAAGTAAGTACTCATTTGATAGTGATGCTATTTTTTTAGACAATGATAGAGATGAAGTATTGTTCATGATTGAAGAAAATGATCAAACTAAGAAAAAAACTCCAGTTATTATTAAGTGTTTTAGATGTGGTAAATTTAGACATCTTGAAGATGATAGCACAAGAAATGGTTTTAGTTTCAGTGATGATGATTTTGAAGATGCACTTGATAGATCAAATGAGAATCTTCTAATGGCTTTAGAAGATGAAGAATTGAGTGATCCTATAGAAAGCAAGTCAAAAGAAAGAAATGATAGGGACAAAGGCAAAAAAATAGAGGACTACTCAATAGAGAATGGTTATGATCTCGAGGGAGAACGTATCCATGCCCTTGACACAGTAAAAAAGGTAAGAAAGCAACACTCTAAGCTTGAAATTCAGTTTCAATAATGTGATGAAGAAAGATTATTGCTCATAGAGGACTTAGAAAAGTCAAAATCTAAGGCAAGCAAGTTCATGGATAAGTTAGAAGCAAATATTTTGGAATGTGATAAGTTAGCACAAGAAGTGGCTACTCTAAAGAAAGATTTACAGGACTCCAAGATCAAGATGAAGAGTTTCACAAATAGCTCTAAGAACTTGGATAAGTTCATTTGTGGACAACAGAGAACATCATGTTCAATAGGTCTTGGTTTTGGAAAGAAATAGGAAAAAGCAAAGTCTACTTCAAGTCTTCAAGAAGAAACAACATCAGAAGAAGATACTTTAGAAGAGGGATTCTCATATGCAAGTGAAAGTGAAACTTCTAAGGATGAGTCAGATTGCAGTGAGTCCAACAGGGACAATGGGTAAAGAAGATACATATGGAACATGAATCAGAATAAGATACCAATGAGGTCTAGGCAAGGAAGCTTCAATGGGAGATGCTTCTCATGTCAAAGGTTTGGGCATATGGCTTCACAGTGTAGATCACATGAAAGACATGTATATGTAAGAGAACAACTTTTCCAAGGGTGTTGTTATTCATGTAATGAGTTTGATCACAAGGCAATGAATTGCATAATTCATGATAGAAGAGGATATGGCTTCACTAGGATAAATTCTAAGACTATTGCACATACAAGGAATAATAACATTATGTGTTATAAGTGCAATAATGATGCTCACATAGCAAGATGGTGTAGAGCAAATATTCTAGAAATAGGCATGAAAAAGAACAGGAACATGAACATGAATAGGAACAGGAATATGAACAAGAACAGGAACAGGAACATGAACAGAAACAAGAAGATGAACAGGAACAGAGAATCAAAAAATAAAAGAGACTTAGAGAAGAATGATAACAAGAACAGGTACAAGAATAGGAACATGGATGAGAACAAGAATAGGAACAGGAACAGGGATGATGACTTGGAAAGAAAAAATGAGAGGATTCAACAAAAAGGAAGAGGAAAAGACAAAGGTAGAGAACAGTATTTTCGGGGAGTAGAAATACTCCCACCCTAGAATTAACCACCGCATGTGGATGTGGGGTAGGGGCTAAGCTAAGAGGCTTAATTCTTAGCCCCGAGCCCCAAAGGTGACCCTTTGCCATTAATGTCAAAGGGGGAGAGATTTGTGTAATATGGGGAGAGTTTTTAGATATGAGGAGAGATTTGATATCTGAGAGAGCATTGAGCCAGGGGGAGCAAAGTCCCAAGGGGATTAGAAAAGAAGGTCATAATTTAGTAAAATGATTTGGGTTGCCATCAATGACAAAGGGGGAGATTGTTGGACATTTTGAGTCCCTAAGCTAAAATGTTTTCATTGATGTCATTTAAATGTCAAAAGGATCTATGAAGGGTTTTTGTGAAAACCAAGGTAGGAAAATTAAAAAAATTTAGTTAAAACCATGGATAGTAGATTTGATATGGGTTTTTCTTAAAACCCAAGTTAGGCTTTTGTTTCATTGGAAAAGGTGCCCCAGTGATGGAGTTATTTGAGTTTTAATATTTGGTTTAAATTTAAATGCAAAGTTTCCCACCGACGTCATCAAGCAAACATAAATTCATATTTTCGTCGATGTCTTTGAAGTGTTTTAAACATTATATAAAGGGGTGGTAAATAAATCAAAGTTTAATCCTTGCTCTTGTGATAAATGTTTGGCATTCGAATAAGTCTATGAGCTCGTGCAAATTTTGAGAAGAGAAGCAGCAAAGAAAATGATAGCACTTGGAAAGTCAAAACATGGTGGGAAGCATGGCGCATTGGCAAATTGTTTTGGCTAAGGGACAAGGCAATGCAAACACCAAGGATCGAATCCCTTGGACGATGTTTTGGAAGGCGTGTGGAAAGCACTTTGGCACTTTGTCTTTTGCGAAAGGTGGAGGAAGGTTTAAGGCACTTTGGGCCTTTGCCTTTCCAATGAGCGCCTAGCTCGTGTGGAATCTTTGTCGTGGCTAAGACGCTCGCGATGTGGCAAGTCGGGTGTTCGAATCCCCTTGAGGAGGTAATTACGTTTTGCATTTAAATAATTTTTGTTAGCCCTAAAGTTTGGAGTTATAAGGTAGTTAATGGAAATTAAAGTTTGTTATTAGGGTTGTGATTATTATTGCAAAGCATAATTGGTTTATGATTTATTTGATGGTTACGGAGAATTAATTTTAGGAGAAATAAGGAGTTGTTTTTTAAAAGCAATTTTGAGAGGTTTATTATTTTTTATAAGGGTTTTAATAAAAGGGACTTTGGTGGATGTGTTTATTAACTTGGAGTAAAAAGGGTGTAATTTGAGTAATGCTTTATTTTGTGATTATTTGAAGTCTATTAACCCTTGTTTATATTGGAAAGGAAAGTTGTGTTTAAGTGTGGCAAATTTTGTGGACAACTTATTGGCATCAAAAAGGTATGGGCACATTCTCCTATTGATTGTTTATGGTGGTTTATTTCTGAAATATCATTGGAGAGAAAAGGATTGATTGTGGTTTCCTTTGAGAAAATGATTGGTTGAATGCTTCAAGGTTTTTTGGTTTGTGATTTATATTTAAACCTTGTTTTATTAGCATTGTTGTTGAAGCCCATTGATGATGAAATGAACTTGAACTTGAGTTATAAAAGAACATGAGTATCATTGCTATGTGATACTTGTGCTTGAACATTGTTGGAAACATTTTGAGTTGGTTAATACATGTTTGGACTAGGGTTTGTGAAAAAGGATTATTCCTTGAGGTGATTGGTTGAGTTGAGTTGGTTAATACATGCTTGGAATAGGGTTTGTGAGAAAGGATTGTTCCTTGAGGTGATTGATTGAGTTGAGTTGATTAAGCCTAGTCAAGTGGATGCATGTGGTTGTTCAAGTTCCTAGAAACAAACTATTCAATATTCTGATTTGAGTTGATATTGGGATTTGAGTATAGAATATATAGAGTCTCTAAAAATTCTCTTTATGCTTCTATGATATTGATTTGAGATATTGATTGTACATTGAGATTAGAACATATGGAGTCTCTAACAATTCTCTTTATGATTCTATGTGATTCAGACAAGTCTTTGAGAAGACTTGTGGGCTGTTTTGAGTTAAGCTTTTGTGAAAGCTTGCTATGCAGATTTGAGCAAGTCCTATAGAGGACTTGTTGAGCAAATTTGAGCAAGTCCTAGAGAGGACTTATTGAGAAGATTTGAGCAAGTCCTAGAGAGGATTTTTTGAGCAGATTTGGACAAGTTCTGTGTGAACTTATTGAGCAGATTTGGACAAGTTCTGTGTGAACTTGTTGAGCATATTTGGACAGGTTTTGTGTGAACCTGTTGAATAGGTTTGGACAGGTTTTGTGTGAACTTGTTGAGTAGATTTGGATAGGTTTGGTGTGAACCTGTTGAGTATATTTGGATAGGTTTTGTGTGAACCTATTGAGTAGATTTGAGCAGGTTCTAAGTGAACCTATTGAGAAAAATTGTACTAGATTGACTGTATTGTGTTTAGTGCAAGAGATTGAGCAAAATTGTGCTAGACAGACTAAACTGTGTTTGGTACAGTATTGAGACAGAGCTTTGGAGGTGCCAGAGTATAGAGGACAGAGTATCAGTGGATAGAGATCCAGCAACCAGGACAATTGAAGATAAATCTGAGTGAGGAGTCTTCAAGTGGAGAGAGATCCACAAGTCAGTGCAGTAGAGAGACAAAGTCTTATAGAAGATCACTAGCCAGAGCAGAAGGGGAAAGAGTTCTCTTGTGGAAGAGATCCACAAACTTGAGATTTAGGGGATCAGCATCTCCTTTGGATCGAGGTCCATAAACATTGTAATTTGGGAAATATTCCCAAGAGATTATTTGAGAAATATTTAGAAGAAATATTTTCTCTGTGGAGGTAGCCCACATTGGGTGAACCACGTTAAATTTGTGTCTCTATTGTGTGTGGATTTTTATGCATTATTTTGATTATTGCTATTGATATTGCTATCTATACACTACATAATATTGATTTGAGAAGAAAAGTAAAAAGTGGTCTTATATTGTTCACCCCCCTCTCTCAGTATAAGTTTGTGTTCTTCACTTTACATGCCCTTGGGGAATATATGCATATTGTGTCTTACATTTTGGGCTATGTAATGCACCTGCTAACTTTTAAAGGGCTATAATTTCCATCTTTGTTGTTCTTAATCATGATTGCTTAGAGATTTATATGGATGAATTTACTACCAATGGTGATACCTTTAAACAAACTCTAAACAAGTTGAAACAGGTTCTTGAAATATGCTAAGAAAACAATCTCTCTCTCATCCATGAAAAATGCTATTTAATGATGACCAAAGGCATTGTCTTAGGCCACTATATCTCTACAAATGACATCAAGGTAGATCCAACCAAAATTTAGGCCATAAAATCCCTTCCACCACCCAAAAGTCAAATAGAGGTTAGAAGCTTCTTAGAACATGTAGGCTATTATAGAAGGTTCATTCAAGACTTCAACAAGATATCCGCTCCATTATTTTAACTATTAACTAAAGATAACAAATTTTATTGGAATGATGACTATCAACAAGCTTTTGAAGAATTTAAGGCAAGCTAGCCACAACACCAATTTTGAGAGGACCAAATTAGGATTTACCTTTCCATATTCATACCGACGCATCAGACCAAGCATTAGGTGTGATACTCACCCAAAATAAGGAAAAGCAACCCTATGTTATCTATTATGTTAGCAAAAACTTGAATGGAGTAGAACTAAACTATACTGTCACTGAAAAGGAGTTTCTTGTTGTTGTTTATGCCATAAACAAGTTTAGACATTACATTATTAGACATAAATTTTTTGTCCATACAGATAATTCTATAATTAAATATCTTATGACTAAAGTTGTAGTAAGTGGTATAATTGTTAGATGGTTGTTACTTTTACAAGAATTTAACATTACTATTTTGGAAAACCTGGTAAACATAATGTAATGGCTAACATCATTTCTAGATTACATTTTGCAAATGATCCAAAACCTATGCAAGATTCCTTTTTTGATGAGCATTTGTTTACCATTTCAGTACATTCACCTTGGTATGAAGATATTGCTAAATATTTGGTGATAGGAAAAGTACCATCACACTTTTCACCATATGAAAAGTGGAAGCTCATCCATGAAAGTGCTCTATACACTTTATTAGATGGTCTTTTGTTTAAATTGTGTCCCGACCATGTAATTCGAAGATGTTTGCAAGAATAAGATATTTTTGACATCTTGCGTGCAGCTCAAGATGAAGCATGTGGAGGACATAATTGTGACCAAGAGATAGGTAGGTTTAATAAAATTGATAATTGCATTAACATTTGCTTTAGGAATAAAGCATTTATTTAAATAGATTACAAAATAGAAAGTAAACTAATCTCTCTATATCCACGCTAACTGAACGCTAACATAGGTAGAGTGTTAGGTTTAGAACTCTTACGTAGGATATTTAGGATTAACCATTAGATATTTAAGACAATTAATATCTACATGGTAGAAAGTAAAAAGTATAAAAGTAAATGTAATAATCTACCTATGTAGTATAATGCAATATACTACCTATTTTACCCTAACATCCCCCCTTTATTACATTACTTTGATATACAAAGTTTACATCGGAACAACTCAAATTTGACATGTCCAAGTGCCTTGGTGAAGATGTCAGCAACATGTTCATCGGTGGGAATGTATTGGAGCTTGATTATGTGTTTAGGAACTTCATCACGAATGAAATGACAATCTGTTTCAATATGCTTTGTGCGTTCGTGATGGACTGGATTCTTGACCAAGTTCAAAACACCTGAGTTGTCGCAAAACATGTGAATAGAAATTTTCTTTGGTAGGCCCATGGTAGCCAAGATGTGACTTAACCATATCGCTTCACACACAGCTCCTCGTGCAGCGTGATACTCTACCTCTGTTGAAGATAAAGTAACCACCTGTTGCTTTTTACTATGCCATGATACAAGACCAAATCCAAGATGAAATACATATCCTGATGTTGATTTTCTATCATTTAAGGATCCAGCATAGTCAGAGTCAGTGTAACTTTGTAATAAGAATGAGTTATTCTTATTGTACTCTATACCATATTCTACACTACCTTGAATGTAGTGAAGAACACGCTTAGCTGCTTTCCAATGAGAGGCTTTTGGTTCCTGCATGAACCGAGAAAGATAGTTTACAACATAAGTAATGTATGGTCTAGTATTGGTCAGATAGATAAGGCTTCCAATCATCTGTCTATATAGCGTGCCATCTACCTATGGTGAATCATCATACCGTGATAACTGAAGCCCTAATTCCATCGGTGTTGCCTTGGGCTTGCAATCAGTCATATGATATTTTTCTACTAAAGTCTTGGCATTCTTTTGTTGAGTCACCCTAAGGTGATTCTTCTTCTGTTCTATCTCAAGACCAAGACAGTAGTGGAGAAGTCCCAGATCTGTCATATCAAATGACTCTTTCAAGTCATTTTTCATGGCGCTAATCATTTTATCTGAATTGCTGGTGATGATCAGATCATCTACATATAATACAAGAATCACTATTTTAGAACCTGTGTTCTTGATATAGAGATTTGCATCAGATGGACTTCTCTTGAATCCGTGATGTAGTAGGTGACTATCCATTTTAATGTACCATGCTCTTGGGGCTTGTTTAAGCCCATATAATGATTTGACCAATTTAAAAACCTGTTGCTCATGGCTTTCCTCAAAAAATCCTAGGGGTTGAGTCATGTATGCCTCTTCTTTTAAGTCACCATTCAAAAAGGCACTTTTTACATCCATATGATGTAATTTCCATTTGAACTATGTTGCCATAGCACAAAGAACTCGAATGGTGGTCATCCTTGTTGTAGGAGCAAAGGTTTCCTCATAGTCAAGGCCTTCCTTTTGAGCATAGCCCTTCGCCACAAGATGAGATTTATGTTTGTCTATGGTACCATCTACCTTATATTTGACTTTGTAAACCCATTTACAGCCTATGGGTTTCTTTCATTTAGGCAAATCTACCAGCTTCCATGTTTTATTCTTGATGAGGGAGTTATGTTCTGCATCCATAGTTGCCTTCCACTGAGGCATTCTAAGTGCTTCATCAACTGTAGAAGGTTCATTTTCATCAAATGATGATAAGTAAACCCTCTCCTCATCTATTTCCTTATCATCTTCCCTTGCTAACTCTCTATCAATAGAAAGGTCTTGAAAATCTGCACAAAGATAATCAACTGAAGTGGATGCTTCAGTCTTTTCTTGTTGAGTCATGCTTCATGTTTTTGGATGATTGAGAGTAAGATTAGGTAGGGAAGTGAGTTTGGAATCTTTTATTGTGCTCGTATACCATTTGGGAGGATTTTTATGTTGTGGAGAAGGAAGTGGCTATTGCTCCTCATCATCAAGGTATACGGATGTAGTGTTAGGTGTGGGAGCTTCATCAAACACTACATCTCTGCTAACATGTATTTTCTTGGTAAATGGGTCTATCAATCGATAGCCTTTTGAGAATTCATCATAGCCAAGAAAAACACATGGTAGGGACTTCTCATCTAATTTCTTTCTTTTCTCCTTGGGTATATGCATAAAAGCCTTACACCCAAATACCCATAGATGAGATATGGATGGTTTCCTTCCACTCAATGCTTCTTGAGGAGTCATACCTTCAAGAGTCCTTGTGGGTGTTCTATTTAGAATATATACTATAGTTTGAACAACTTCAGCCTAGTAAATTTGCTCAAGATTCACTTCCTTAAGCATACATCGAACCATTTCCATAATGGACCGATTTCTTCTCTCAGCAACTCCATTTGACTGAGGAGAATAGGTTGTGGTTAACTGTCTTTTTATCCCATGAGTCTGTAAAAATGAGGAAAATTCCTTTGATGTGTATTCCCCCCTCGATCTAAACGGAGGGTCTTGATGAAGCATCCTGATTCTTTCTCAATAAGCTTTTTGAATTGTTGAAAATAGGTAAATGCTTCAGACTTCAATTGCAAGAAGAAGACCCATATCTTGCGTGAGTGATCGTCGAAAAAAAATTGAAAATACATTTTTCTTGCACAACTAGTAGACATGGGACCACACAAATTTGTGTGAACCAACTCCAAAGGTACCTTAGCTCGAAAGGAGCTAGTTTCAAAGGGCACTCTGTGTTGCTTGCCTGACAAGCAATCTGAGCATACTGGCACAGTAGATGAAAGAGTAGGTAATCCTTTCACCATTTGATATTTACTGAGTTCTAGTAAATATCCCTGAACTTAAATGCCCAAATCTCTTATGCCATAGAGATGTGGCCTCTTTCATGGTTACTGCCATTGTAGTATGTGTTGAGGTAAGTGCATCTAAGACAAACAAACCATGTTTGTATGAACTTGTTGCTATCGGTTTTCCTTTCTTGGTGATAAAGCAACGTTTATTTTCTTTGTCCACCTTGAAATTGACATTCATGTGATTGTCCAGGATTTGTAGAACTGACAAGAGATTATTTTTCAATCCTGGTACATAAAGAACTTTTTGAATTTTACATTCTCCATTTGGAAGGGAGATAGAAACACTTCCTTCTCCCTGAACTCAATAGGTTTGATCATCAGCAATGGTGACCGGTCTACCTTCTTGAGCCTCAAATGTCTCAAACTAGGACTTATCGTCAGTCATATGCTTACTAGTGCCTGAATCTATGTACCACATAGTGTCCTTGTTAAGGGAATTTGTATGTGTCATGAGCACCTTGTGTGCTCGTTCAAAGTCCGAACTAGAATATTCAGCTGTAATGTGTCCCTGTTGCTGTGTATTCTCGTTCTTTGGTTTGCCTTTGCCCTTCTTGTTTCCTTGTTCATTGGGCAATTTGTTCTTAAACCAACATCTTTTGGTTTCATGAGTGTCCTTGTCGCAAATCTTACAATATTGCTTCTTCTTCTGAGTCTCTTTGCCTTTACCATTGTTTTTATTAGAAGAAGAACCTTGCTGTTGATTCCACTTTTTCTTACCACCTTGTCTGTTTGAGAAAATAGCATTGTTAGATGCCTCATCTCTATGGAGTTGATTAGCTTCTTCTGTTTGAAGCATATTTACCAACTCGACAAAAGTCACTGTCCTTCCAGAGACTTGTAATGAAGTGATCAACATTCTGTGGGAGTCGGGAGGAGCCCTCAAAATGATAGAGGTCAAGACTTGGTCTTCCACTTTTTCTCCTAAGGATTGCAGTTTTGTTTTCAATTACGCCACTCTGCAGAGGAATAGCTCTACTGTTTCTCCAGATTTCATATGAAGAGTATGAAGCTATGTTTGGAGGTGAAGAATTTTTGATTGATTCTTCCCCATAAATATGGTTTTTAAGGCATCCCATGCCTCCTTATAATTTTTAGCTTCACTGATATGAGGTTGGATATCATCAGTAATGGCTAGCAAGATCATTAAGGATAGTTTTCTATCCTTTTTATCAAATGTTGTTTGATCTGCTCCTACTGATTGAGGTCTAGTTTCACTTCCATCCACTATAGACCATAGATCCTCTACGATTAAGATAGCTTTCATCTTAGTCTTCCATGCAAAATGATTTGAACCTTTTAGCAGTTGGCTCTCAGTGAGATACTTGTGCATCATGGCCATGGTGAAGGTTTCAAATTTGATAGGATGAAGATGGTTGTATCTTGCACTATACCCTCAAAAGAGTATATGGAAGATGTTTAATTTGCTTCTATAAGATATTTAATGGCACCTACCTTAACACCCTTAACAAAGGATGAAAAGTTTGAGGATTTTAAGCCAAACAAATAGAGCAAATTAAAGGGGTAGGTTTTGAAAGACTTCTGATTGTGCTCTCTAGGATATTTAATGGCACTTGCCTTAACACCCTTCAAGAAGGATGAAAATTTTGAGGTAATTAAGCCAAAAAAAGAGAGTAAATCAAGGTGTTTGTAGTTTTGGACCTTTGGGTGAGGATTATTTAAAAAATTGACTTTGTTTAACCTGTGCAAGATGTAGCACGATTTGTAGTGAAATTTGGGTTTTCAAGTGTGAAGTGCTCTTAAATTTTTTATGATTTTTTAATTGCAAAATGATGTATAGTGCAATAATAAAAAAGAGAGCAACCCAAATTATTTATCACTATAGGTGTCGGATGCAACCGAAAATGCACCTAATGAAGCCAATTTTTGAAAAATGTGTCGAGTACAATCGAGAATGCACCTTTATTATTCTAGAAAATCCCCCCTTTGTCTTTACAATTTTGCAAAAAATAGAAGCACAAATGTAACTTCTATCCCCCCTTAATGATTATAAAATTGAGAAAGCAAGCACTCCTTTCAAGACAAGTCGACACACGACCCACGTTTGAAAGGCTTCCAGACCAGTCAACACACGACTTGGTTTTTGTTTTCAACACTCAAAAATTGGTGGTGCATTAGGATCAAAAGGCTCACGAATCCTCATGGGACCATAGCTTTTGTCCAACCCCTTCCATGGATCAGTATAGATAAGTGAGTGAGGTATAGATCTACGATATTCACGAAGCATACGACGAAAATGTGATCGTGTTGTTTGCCTTTGTAATTTGTTTCTCTTTATGATGATTCTTTGTCTACGAAGAGCTTTCCTCACCCAAGATTTGATCTTCATGAAAACGTAGAAGAATGATGAAAAATCAAGGAAATTTTGATGAAATTGTAAGCAACAAAATGTGTCTTTGGTTCTTTTCTCTTTATCTCCACATGCGGAGAAAACTAAAGAACAACAATGGTTTAGTTGCATAAGGATTTTGGCATTTGTATTATAAATTTAAATGCTATATATATAAAAAATTTAAAGCTTTTTAAAAGAAAATTTAACATAAAAGTTTAAATAAAAAACATCAAATTAATAGTTAAACAAAATTGATATAATTTACGAAAAACTAACATGAAAAATTCTAATTTAAAACACTAAAAAAAATAATTTTAAGCATAAAATTTTAAATAAAAATATTAATTTAGGCCAAAAACTATGAAATTTTCATCAAAAAAAATATTAACTTGCTTATGGCGGGCGGGGGAGTTGATCCGTCGATTCCTGTTGGCCTAAGGCGTCCGCCTTGGCCAACTTACCAAGCCTGCGGCTTGGTTCTCAGGCTGCGAAGCTTGAGATTTAAAGGAGCCCACGGGCTTCTGTGGAAATAAGTGGGATATGGATAAATCCCACATGCATCCTGTAAAGGATGTAGAGGCCTTTAAAGGCCTCAATGAGCACTTATGCTCATGATTCCCTTTGGGAAATCGAGTTCGGGCCTCCTTTTATCGGAAGCCATGTGGCACAACAAGGGAGGTCCACGTGTCAATCCAGTCCATGTGTCAGTCCAGTCCATCTCGATCAGATGCCAAGTGGCATGTGGCCAGAGTGCCACATGTCACCTAGCAGTTGGTCGAGTCAGATCTGCATCGCCTTGAGGTACGTGCAGGTCCATGTCAGCACTGCCTTGCCTCGGGGTGTGTGCAGGTCTACGAGGAACGTGAGGACGCTCCTACCCTCGAAGAGTTCCCTACTTCAATATCCATGCCATGAGATACATGAGGGCACTCCTACCCTCTAGGCATTCCCACCATGACCTCGAGATCCATGCCCAAAAGGCCATGGGGAGTGTGAGGGCCGCCTACCCTCGTACGCTCTCGTGGTGGGGACTGCAAGCCAGCAGGTGGTTGCAATCTGCATGGGGATGGGAAAAAAAATCCTTGCGGGTTGCAATTATGACCAGGGTCAAAACGACCCTACATCGGGATCTACGCCTTGCATTGGGATCCATGCCCTATGTCAAAATCTGCGCCCTGTGGGATTAATAAATCCTAACAACAAATAAAATGCCAAAATAAAATAATCAAAACCTAGCTTAGGAGTATTAAAAACGGGCGTAGGAAATAATTAAGGGTCACTAAATTTGGTGTCGTATTTCCTCACTCTGTCAAACTCCTCACTCCAGCTCTGGTACCAATGTGACCAAGAGATAGGTAGGTTTAATCAAATTGATAATTGCATTAACATTTGCTTTAGAAATAAAGCATTCATTTAAATAGATTACAAAATAGAAAGAAAACTAATCTCTCTATATCCACGCTAACTGAATGCTAACGTAGGTAGAGTGTTAGGTTTATAACTCTTACCTAGGATATTTAGGATTAACCATTAGATATTTAAGACAGTAAATATCTACATGGTAGAAAGTAAAAAGTAGAAAAGTAAATGTAATAATCTACCTATGTAGTATAATGCAATATACTACCTATTTTACCCTAACAATAATGCTGCCAAGAGAACCATGTACAAAATCTTGCAAATAGGGTACTATTGGCCTACAATGAACCAGGATGCTAAAGTCTATATCTCTTGATGTGATCCATGCCAAATAATGGGTAAACCAACTCCTTCAACAAAGATACCTCTACATCCTCAAGTGGTTTTAGAACCATTTGAGAAGTGGGGGTTAGACTTTGTTGGACCTATCAACCCTGCAAGTGAATTCAATGAGTACATCTTGGTGTGCATAGATTATGTCACAAAATGGGCAAAAGTGAAGGCATTACAACATACCCAAAAAGAAAATGTTGTTGACTTCCTATATGACAACATCTTTCAATGTTTTGGAGTACCTAGGGAGATTGTAACAGATCAAGGACCACAATTCATATATGGTGTGATAACTACCTTTGTACACAAATATCAAGTGAACCATAGGAAATCCTCACCATACCATCCTCGGTCTAATGGTCAAGTGGTGGTTACTAATAGGGAGCTTTAAAATATTTTAACAAATACAATTGCTTCACATTGGGTGTATTGGGTGCATAGACTAAGGGAAGTAGTATGGGCTTATAATACCACTTGGAAATCAACAACAAGGTTCACACCCTATGAAATGGTCTATGGGAAGATAATTATCATGCCCATTGAGTTTGAAATTCAGACCTTACGCACTGCACTAAAGGTTGGAATTGTTCTAATTGTTGCTCAATAAGAAAGACTCTTATAGTTGAATGAATTTGATGAAATTCATTATGATGTCCTTCAGCATACTGAATTACTGCATGCATGTTAGGCATCATTCCAAGGACTTTTCAAGCAGGTGATTGGACCTTACTCTACAATTTCAAGTTCAAATATTTCAAAGGGAAGCTGCATACAAGATGATTGAGCCTTTATAAAATTGAATAAGTATATGGTATCGGTACAATCAAGCTAAAACCCATTAATGATGTCTCTCATGGATTACTTGTCAATGACCATCGATTGAAGTTGTACCACAAACCTCTCTCTAATTCATATTTCATTAAACAAGTCATTCAATAAGTAGAAATACAATTCATTCATGACCTGCAACCCTCTGCTAGTACTTGATATTTCTCCTTCAGCAAAGATATATATAAAAATAAACATAAAAAAAATTGAAAATTTTGAAAATGCAATAAGGCCTATGGTGAAAACCTTTATTGATGCCATAGGGGCAAGGAGGAAGATGAAAACTAGTTTTATTGGCTCTTCATCCTTGAAAAACAATATCCATTTATGAAAACAAGCTTGTTGGTGCAAATGGACAATCAATTTCTGAAAATCAGCTTGCTAGCAGGAATTATCTGTAAAAAATGAGAGAAAAAAAATAAAAAAAGAAAAGCCCCACTGCTTCACATATTCTTCATGATGACAAGTTTGAGCAGTATGCAACTGTGTATGACCATATTCAAGCATGTTGCCTTCAACCTCCAAAAATACTCACACTGCCATAGCAAACAACATATCACTCCAGGTATCTTTCTCATCTTTTCATTTTTGTTTTAATTTGTATATATTTTGTTTTTACGAATGTTGTTATAGATTTTCCATTTCATTATTCTCCTCATCCCTGATTTACCCAATTTATTCTACTCTTCCATAAGGATGTGGAAGATTTTTCAGTTGGGGGGAAGGGGTTGGTTATGTAAAAAATATTTTCAACATGGTGGGCAAGTCTGACGAGATACTGCATAAAGGTTTGTGGCATAACAAGTGAGCCCAATAAAGTAACGTTGATGGTCAAGTGACATTAACCAATTCAACATGATAAAAATGATTTGACCACTATGATAGTCAACATAATAATAATAACTCAGCCACCGTGGCATACCATTGAGTTCCTTGGTCAACACAATTAGTGAGTTGGCAGGGGTACACTTTATAAGGGCTCAAGTCAAAATGGATAAAATTCAAGGTGATAAGGCAATCAGGGTAAGTTTCAAGGCACATGCTCACATGAAAACCTAGCAAGGATAAAACAGAGATCACAAGGGAATTATTGGATGCTATAATACCTTTAGCATAATCCATTTCACATAATATGGTGACACTTGGCCAAACAAAAAGCTACTTACCCCCATACCTTATTTGGATGAAATTTCTAAATTGGGTAAGTCACATGCCAAATCATCATTTCATATCACACCTGGATGAGTCATCATTTCACTTCACACTTGGATGATATTTTTCAAATAGATAAGTCACATGCCAATTCATTATTTCCCTTCATAAGCCATTTTAACCATTGAAAATTATCGATAAAGCATGTTCACAAGTGCACACCATCTTGCATCATCGTCCTCCCATGTAAAATTAACTAGGTCTCGAGTTCTCCTGGTGATTAACATGCACTGGCATCTTATCACGACACCAATTTCTTACCCTCAACACTATTATAATGATTGTACAAGCACTTTGTTTTCATACACCTTGTTAAGTCATTTGTGTGTTACATTAAGCAGAGAGAGCCATTGGTGAGTTTTCTTTAAAAAACTATGTTGAAGAATTAGTTTTCTTTGCCTACCTTTCAAGCTTGAGCATATTTGCCAAGCCTCTTTTGCAATTGTTTTGTCTACCACTCGCTAGTAACCTTTCATTGAATAATTGAGCATCTATCAACGATAATGGTAGGCACAATGAAACATGTAGAAGCAATGAACATAGATGCCTTGTAGTTGTGCAAATATGCTATCCGAAAACTATCTACCCCAATATGGTATCAGGCCATCCAAAAGTTTCGAGGATATGACATTATTGTATCCTAGGATTTTGTGCAAAAAATAGACTTGAAAAGCATGGTGGTCCATCTGAGTTATGGAGTAACTATGGAAGTCTCCACGAAGAATATTGCAAATATCTTGGATCTATCGGCCATAGGGAAGCAGTGGTATAGAACGACTAATATCAAAACTATAGAGGTCGAGTAGCTAGGCATCTCTGTGAGGTATAACATATCAGAGGATGATATAATCAAAGGTATTTATTTAACCTCCTTACCACCTATTTGGCAAGATGCAATCATGACCATTATGCAATTTTTTACATTAAAAGGATGTTTTACTATGATCTATGGGCACCATATTGAATTTTTATCAGCCCTGAAGAATTATTAAAATCTAGAATACCGCATAGATTTGCCTTACTACTTGAAATAGTCCATCAAAGATATTGATGTCTAAAAGTTTACACTCACACTTACACCTATATATAGCATCAACATAGGAATTTTCCTCTTGTGTGGGACTGCCTAAGAGGAAAATACCTCTAGAGAGAGTTGACTCTTGAAAATAATTACAAAGGGAAAAAGGAAGAAGGAAAACAAAAAACAATAAGACAAAAAAAGAAGACAAAAAGACAAAAGGTGATTACACCAAGACAAAATGGTTGATTGATCCACCTAAAACTTGTAAGACACAATGCAACACATACAAAATATAAGACAATTCATGAAACAACTTCAAGAGGTAAGGTTGGTGTGAACCAAGGGCCAATACCACATGAAATTCCATGAAACTAAAGACACACCAAATATAGTCGAAATAGTCTTTGTATTAATTTTGCATTGTTACAAAGGTCAACAAGTGATAGAAATGAATCAACAATACATTACAAGGTGCATGCAACACTATTATATATAAAAAGGCCCACATGACTTACAATTCAAATTCAAAATGGTAAATAGCCACATTTACAACTGTTTGCACGCTCTGTTAGTACTTGGCCACCCACCCATGCAAACTTACCAACACCCTTTTCTCGATGCCAACAATCTTAAAAGCTTTGAACTACCAACATGTAGCCAAGCTATGGTTTCTCATTACAAATCTCCCATTAAGACTTTTGGCAACCACATAACTTACTGACACTACCATGATACCAAGGACTTCATCATTGACATTGGCCCTTAGGCATGTTTCACAGATCTTCTACTTTTCACATGGATTAATTATTATTGTAGGACTTTTACATATTTTCCCACCTACTTTTTGGATTTGCAAGAATTTTCCCTACCAACTTTTTGAATTTACCAGACTTTTACATGATTTTTCCACCTACTTTTTGGATTTGCCAAAATCTAGGCAACTCAAAAAAGGAGGAGAATTAAACAATTTTTTAATAAAAGTCATGCAATATTTTAAAAAAATAGTCTTCACCATAAAAAACTTGGAATTAGGCATCGACCTCCATGCACTTGCTTGGGTGTAGACACCATTGGGTGTAGCTCTAGGTGTAGGCGCTATTGGGTGTAGGCATCAACCTAGGTGTAGCTTTGGATGTAGATATTGCTAGGTGTAGGTGTCATCCTGAGTGTAGGTATCCTTCTGAGTTTAGGCATCATCCTGAGTGAAGGCACCCTTCTGAGTGTAGGCATCGGTCTCCGTGTGATCGCTTAGGTGTAGGCACCATCTTGGGTGTAGCTCGACGTGTAAGCATCGCTCTCGGTGTAAGCACTCCTCTAGGTGTAGCTTTGGGTGTAGGCACCATTATGGGTGTAGGCATTGCTCTAGACGTAGGTGTTGCTCTAGGTGTAGGTGCTTCTCTAGATGTAGGCACCACTACACTCGCTTGGATGCAGACGTTGACCTAGGAAGTTAACACAAATTGATCCTCCACATACTACCATATCTTTAATTGGTGCAATTGTTAATGAATTTGAGGAGGCTCAAAATTCATTAACAAAAACCATGGCTAGAAAGATGAAGGATGGTAATACATAGGCCATTGCTCACTTAGGATTAATTAAACTCCTCATTTTGAATCAAATTGAGAGTAGACACAAGATAACTTGGGCTAAGATGGTAGTAGTGGCCTGTGTTTAATTCAGAAGATAAAACACAATAGAAGTATGAGGAGGAAGATCAAGAAGAATTAACATAAGCATATAGCAAGGGGTAGGATAATAAAGAGGAAGCAAAACCAATAGAAGAAGTTGAGCCAAATGATGAAGAAGCAGAACCAGAAGAAGTAGTTGAAACAAATAATAAGGAAGCAAAGCAAGGTGAAGATGAAGGGTCTAAGAAAGAGGAGATAGAGGTAGCTGAGAGTGATGAAGAATATGTTGCTTACTCAACTTCTATATCACCTGTACAATCAATGTCTGAGGCTACCACTCCCACAAACTCATTTGTAGAAGAATCATACAAGGAGAACAACCCTAAGATAGTGCCTGCTAAGAAAGGCAGAAGGTAGCATAAAAAGAAAATCCTAAGTGTTAAAACTGCACCTCCCAAGACAATTGCCAGACCTAAGTGAACCCTTAAGGTCAAAGCATCAATTACTAGGTTTTCTCCTCCTAGAACTAGGGATTCACTTTAAAAGTAATCAATCCAAGCAATTCCAAAGAAAAGAGCTACAATGATAGATATTGCTAACTTCGGTGAAGCAGACTCAAAGCCTCATACTAAAAAAAAGGTTGAAGAACAACAAGAGGAGTAGGGGATAGGAAAACAATATACATCGATTTTTGCGTAGCAACTCAAGGAGGATTTAATGGAGCTTAAGAAGGAAACTAGTGAGAAAATTGCATATTTGAATAAAAGGTTGATGGATTTGGAGGTAGTAGAAATTTTGCAGACAATGTATACTCAAGCTACACCTTTTGACAGAGGAACATAAAACATTGTTGCAGAAAGACCATAGGCTCCCTCACCTATTATCAAACCTGCAACATGTAGCAAGAAAGAGAAAAGGAACAAGGAAGGTGCAAAGAAAACCCCAACAACAAAGTAAGAGACAACTCTTTAACAACAATAGACAACCCCTACGGTTACATAAATGTAACAAAAATAAGAAAAAGGCTACAACATCAGGACTTAAAATGAGGCCCAAAAAGATAGGCAAAAAGAACTGTGCTCCAGGAGAACTGAAAGCATTGAAACGAAAATGGGTTGAAATCCCAAGTGTAGACAAATATGTTCTCACAACTGAGGATAGTTCAGTAAAGGGTAAGTCTTTAGTAAAGAAGCAAGTTTCTACTCCAACACCTCCTTCAGCTAAAACAACACCAACCACTTCAACAAAGACTATTAAGAAAACAATCAATAAAAAAAAACATTGATTGTGGTAGTTGATGGGATGAATAAAATTGCATGAGGACATGTAATTGAGTCAATTGGGGGGAATGATAAGCTAGGAAAATAGACTAGGTTTTCATAGTTATTAGACTTATTTTTACACCTAGACTAATCATTTTTGAAGACTTTATGGACATCTTGACTAGTTTTTATTTAAATGGAATGTTGGCACTTAAATGATTAATAGAATAAATATAAAAGATAAATGTGATGATTATTGCTATCATTTGTTATATTTCTATGTACTTTGTTGCCTTGTAGTATTATTGTATACACATGTTATTTTCATTACTACAGAATGTATTGCAAAAGGATTTCCAATCACAAGCCTATTCTAGAAAAAACATTTTTTTTTATAAATCCAGTTATGCACGAAATCAACCCAAAGCATAGGATGGGTTTCCTAGAATATAGGAGTTGAAATATCCTTAATTTTAGGGAACAACTCCTAGAAATAAGAAATTTGTATAAATGGAAAGATATAGCAAAGATAGCTGGACAACTTGTTAGTAGCAACAATTACAACAGGGCATAATATGTTTGACAACAACAAAACAACTTAGGTAGTTAGGAAGTAGTTGGGATGACTCATACCTTTTGTTGGTTAGCAACAACCAACAAAGGATGTTTTGTCTTCCATATTAGAATGACAAGCAACCTGATTTTATTTTTGAAATAGATTGCAACAAAACCTTTATTTTTTGTAGCTAATTTATTATTGAATATGTTCTACAATAAGGTGTTTGGTACATTATAAATACTAAAGCAGACATTGTATTCAAGGTTAGAGTGAATATAAAGAAACTCCTTTATAAGTATCACATTCTAGTTTTTGTATGGACTGTCATGACTATGCATTTCCAACAAAGACAATATTAGGTTTTTTGAAGGAATAAAAACTGTTTTTGGTTTATTTGATGTTTGCAACTTTTGTATGATGGTGTGTGATTAATGTAAGTGCTTTGAAGTAGATTTAAGGTCTATGAAGGAAGATAATTTATGTTGTTGTAGATTTATCAAGGGTTCACTAAACTTGTATAGTCCATAAACTCTCTCTCCTATTAGATGTAGAATAAGATATATAGATAATATTTTGATTTATATTGAATGAAATAGGTAGCTAATATCTAGATCAATTTTCAGAATTAGTTGAACCTGTTCTACAATAAGGTGCCTAATACATTATAAATACTAGAGCAGATATTGTATTCAAGGTTAGAGTGAATATAAAGGAACTCCTTTATAAGTATCACTTTCTAATTTTTGTACGGACTATCATGACTATGCATTTCTAATAATGATAAAATTTGATTTTTTGAAGGAATAAAAACATTTTTTGATTTTTTTAATGTCTGCAACTTTTGTATGATGGTGTGTGATTAATGTAAGTGCTTTGAAGTAGATTTAAGGGCTATGAAGGAAGATAATTTATGCTGTTGCAGGTTTAGCAAGGACCCATTAAACTTGGACAATCCATAAACTCTCTCTCCTATTAGATGTAGAATAAAATAGGTAGTTAATATTTTTATTTATGTTGAATAAATTATTTTGAGTTGTTAAGTAGATATTGATTTACTATATTTTCAACATTAATTAGAAGTAGTATGGTTGTACTCGACCTAGGTAGCTGTTAGACTAGATACAAACTTGTGTAGGATTTTCTTTCATCACATGTTTTGCTTTCAATTTGGTTCAAGTTTTTCTACTTTCTTACTACTTTCCTAAGAAGGAATCACTTAGTGTATGCAAGAAAAGATATTGTCTTATACTAAGCAATGCACCTTTTAAATCAAACCTAGTTGATAATTTAAGTGGTCAGCACAAACTCATCACACCCTTGTGGGTAAAATATGTGTTAGAAAGGAAACCCACTACTTCAACCTTGGGGCCTATTGCCAGTCCCATTCGGGTATACCCCTAAGGCCTCCATAGTGGATTTTTTATGTATCCATAAAAACAGTACAGGGGTGGTTCGAACATTGGACCTCTAGTTCATTTCAAGGCCATGTCTAGGAAACCAACTGCACAATAAAGACACATAAGGGGTGGTTCAAATACTGGACCTCCCATTTATTAATTTCAGGGTCATGTCCTAAAAACCAACTATGCTACGAAAGCAGACAAAACTCTTAGGTAAAGAAACCTCTAGAGTCGCTCTTAGGTGGGCGACAATGCCGTCCCATGTGGATAAAGAAACCTCTAGAACCGCTCTTAGGTGGGCAACTATTTAGAGGGAAGACATAAGAGATTTTTTGTACCTGCTCGAATGTCATGTCTATATAAGGATTCAAACTCGAGACCTCTCAAATGGAGGAAGCTGTTTGCAATCACCAACATGCCACCTTTATGGGTGTTTACCAAATATAATGTTACTCAACCATGTTTTTGTATATGGTGTATACCCCTACCCTCATAGGATTCAAACCTCGAACCTTTATCTAAAGTTCCAAAATCTTGATCGTTAAGGCCATTTAGGTTGTATAGATAAAACTGTGCTACAATACAACTCTAGTCAAATTACAAAATACATGAAAATATATATTTTTTAATTATTCATTAAAAATATCATTAAACCCATAAAATCTTCTTCTAATGGTATTTTTGATAATAAATATAATTTTACAAAATAATTTAATTTAAAACATTAAAGATCATCTTAGCTGTTCTTAAGTCTTTTAAATTGAATGCATGCTATCGAAATAAATCCACCTGTACTTTAAAGTAGTAGTTTTTAAAGTAATATTTTGTAACCTCTATGAAACCATAGATTATATAAAAAGAATATTATTTATCTGATATATGTTTATTTCAACCATATTCCTATTATTACCATGAAGCATCGTGCACAACCCTACCCCTCAAAATTGAACCTTATATATGTTTATTCCAACCATATTCCTATTATTATCATGAAGCATCATGCACAACCCTACCCCTCAAAATTGAACCTTAAACCTTTATTTAGAGTTTCAAATCTCCACCATTAAAATGCTTAAAATATGATATTGAGATAGAATCATTAAAATTTATTTATAATTACTTATATAGAAATAAATAAAGTCTCATGCACATTGTTACACCTTGAATAGGTTTGACCAGAAGGACTATGAGACTCTTCCACTAAAATAGAATCTTCTCTAAAGCTTATTAATATAAAATCCTTTGTGCATGCATGTTAAAAACTACTTTACTTTTACCTTTATCCTTATTTCACTAAAATAAAATCTTCTGAACCTTAAACCTTTATTTAGAGTTTCAAATCTCCACCATTAAAGTGCTTAAAATATGATATTAAGATAGAATCATTAAAATTTATTTATATTAACTATATAGAATTAAATAAAGCCTCATCCGCATTGTTACACCTTGAATGGGTTTGATCAAGAAGACTATGAAACTCTTTCACTAAAAATAGAATCTTCTCTAAAGCTTATTAATATAAAATTCTTTGTACATGCATGTTAAAAACTACTTTACTTTACCTTTATCCTTATTTCACTAAAATAGAATCTTCTCTGAAGCTTATTAATATAAAATATTTTGTACATGCATGTTAAAAACTACTTTACTTTTACCTTTATCCTTTATAATAATAGTATTCCAAAGGACCTATGGGATTAAAATAGACCCCATTTGTATTGCATTGAAACTAAATAATAAAATTATAACAATTTAATAATTAAAAAAATTATTTGATTTAACTAATATCATTTAATAATAACAATATAATATTATAATAATATTATTACAATTTACATAGATTACAATAATATTTAGACAATTACTTATATTGTTTGGTCAGGTTTAACCTTTGCTTTCTTTGGAAATGGAAGCATTTAAATCATTGATCTTAAAAAAAAAAAATTAAATTACCAAAGTTATGTGACCTATTGAAGGTGCATGCCTTTTGTTTTAACAAAGACAACAAAGCATAAATGTCCGGAGCCTTCTGGCCAACATTTGGGCATGGCATTCATGTGGCTCATACCACGATCACAACAACAGAAACAAAACTATAAGAAAACTTCCAGAGAAGCGGCAATCAAGAAAAGGTGGGTGATGGGATATAGGTTTAATTCTAGAATAAATATATATAAAAAGTATTGATCAAAAGAGAAAAGAAAGGAAAGTAAGACCCATCTTCTGGACGCGTAATACTATTCAAACGGTCTAGGGGGAATCCAATCCCTAGTCGCTAAGGTCTTAGATGCCATACAAAGTCCTTCCAAGGGGAGGAAAAAGGTCCCAGATGCCCCAGAGGGATTAGGGATCGAAGGCCATTTCTAGGTAGTGGAGACAGTCCTTGTCCTTCCCTCCCCTTCCCTTTGTCTTCCTTTGCCTTCTTCTGGTTTTGACTGCTTGCATGGAGTAGGGAAAGTGTGGAGACCCCCCACGTTGTTGCATGTGGTGTGTTTTCTGGACGCCATTATATCCCTCCCTCCATATTTAGTACGACCGACAGAAAAACATTAGGGTTCTGATAGACGCCCAACAATCTTAGAGACATTATCTGCAATAGATTTTTGAAGATTAACAAGGCACAAGATCGATCCTTCGCTTCGCCCCGGTGGTTGTTGTTGTTGTTGTCGCCTTGTGCCTTAGTGTTTGTTTGTCTGTGTTTTCTTTTGTTTGATTGAAATGGCGCAGATGGTGAGCCCGAGTCAGCTTCAGCAGCAGCAGCAGCAGCCGCTGGCAGGGAATGCGTCGTTGTATGTGGGAGATCTGGATCCCACGGTATCGGAGGCCCAGTTGTACGACATCTTCAATCAGATTGCCCCGGTCATCTCCATTCGAGTGTGTAGGGATCAGATCACACGCCATTCCCTTGGCTATGCCTACGTCAACTACAACCTCACCCAAGACGGTAAGCTTTACTCTTATTCCCTCTATCTCCAAAATTTTGAAGCTCCCTTGCCGTTGGTTTTCTTTCCCGATCTCGGTCTGATCACTACTAGAATGCAAAATAGTGTTTGGCCTTTTATTTCTCCATTTTATGCGAGTAAATTTGGAAGGATATAGCTGTTTATTCTTATTTTTGAAGAGAAGCCTCTATTCTGTGACTTGGGGAGGAGATCATGGGCGCCTCATTGCAGTGTGGATTGAAGTTAGATCGCAGTTTTATGAACGAGCATGGTTTTTGTTACAAACTGTCTTTGTTTATTGGGTTAGGGGTTTATGAGTCTCACTTCGTACATTTTCATCACAATCCTTGGGACTTTGGCCCTAGTTTGAGGTTACTAGATTATAAGCGTGTATATATATATATATATATATTGTTTTCTTATTTTGGAAATAAGGAAAGTTCTGTGGATTCGTCTATGAGATCTGGAAACATGCAAGCCAGAAATCTTGTTTTAAGGTTATTCTTAATTTTTGTGGTCAAAGTTTGAAAGAGGGCTTGATTCTTCATTGAGCTTACCAATAAATGGCAGTGGACGAATTTTGCCATATTTTTCTTGGATTTGATATTTATATCGAGAAATGACCCCATTTCACCCCATTTAACGGATGTATAAATATGTTCATGGTTGAAATTGTCTGATTTTTTTAATGAGCATTTGTTTGAATAAGTCAGTTGGATTTCTGTCCATTAACCCTAGATATTTTCTCATGTGTTTTTTGCAGCGTAGTCAATTTTAAGGTGAGAGATTCCTTAATTTATGGGTGTGAGAATATAAAATTTATCTGGTGTTTTGTGTGTGGCCACAAATTTTCTTGTGTGCCATTTGTGCCAACGCTGGACAAGTATTCAAGTAGTGGGCTGTACACATTAGGTGATATAGAATATCGTGGACTTTGGAAGTACGAACTAGAAATGATTAGTCTTTGATTTATTTCTCTTTTCAGATTTTGAGTTGTTTATGTGGGAATGTGAATGCCGTGTCAAAATATTTATTTCTTTCATGTTTGTCGGAATAGGGTTTGCATTAAGATTTTATAGCTTTTGTTCCAACAGCACCTGACATCTCATTAGTGCTTTTGGTTTTGTGGGTTAAGTGAAGCTTTGTGTTTTTCTATGAATTAAAAAGATGGATTTTGTTTTTGCAGCTAACCGGGCTCTGGAACATTTGAATTTCACAAATGTTCTCGGGAAGCCAATGAGGATAATGTTTTCTCATCGTGATCCAAGCATTCGCAAGAGTAGCTCTGCCAACATATTTATCAAAGTGAGTAGTCATTTCATTACAATATTTTTGATTGGTAAACTTCTATGATTGGAGTGCACTAAGGATAATGCCCCATTGACGCCTTGAGGCCTAGAAGTGATCTTTATGGGAATTCTACTCCACTTTATTTGGCTGGGACTAATCACCTAGTCTGCTTTGCCGTTAGACTGTGGGCCACTAGATATTTCATTGCACTTTCATCTTATAATTAAGATTTATGATTTTTCTGCCCTATCTAAATTATGCAAGAGATTCTTGAATTTACTTATAGTCATGCTATTATTTGCTTGCAGAATCTTGACAAGTCAATAGACAACAGAGCATTGTATGACACATTCTCTACTTTTGGTAACATTCTTTCTTGCAAAGTGGCTACAGACAACAGTGGTCAGTCCAAAGGGTATGGTTTTGTCCAGTTTGACCAAGAAGAGGCAGCACAGAGTGCCATTGAAAAATTAAATGGCATGTTGCTTAACGATAAGCAGGTTTATGTTGGTCTGTTTGTTCGACGCCAGGAAAGAGAGCGGTCAATGGGCACTTCCAAGTTCAGCAATGTCTATGTAAAGAATCTGTCAGAAACAACAACAGATGACGACTTGAAAAGGGTTTTTACTGCTTATGGCCCCATCACCAGTGCAGTTGTTATGCGAGATGCAGACGGAAAATCCAAGGGCTTTGGATTTGTAAATTTTGAAAATGCAGATGATGCTGCTAAGGCTGTTGAGAGCTTGAATGGGAAAACTTTTAATGATGATAGGGAGTGGTATGTTGGAAGGGCTCAGAAAAAGGCCGAAAGGGAGGCAGAATTGAGATCCAAGTTTGAACAGGAAAGGAAGGCAAGAATGGAAAAATTTCAAGGAGCTAATTTGTATTTGAAAAATTTGGATGATTCCATTGATGATGAAAAGCTAAGAGAACTTTTTTCAGAATTTGGCACAATAACATCTTGCAAGGTAGATCTCAAGTTCAAGATATTACTGAAGTTTTACTTATTTCATGAACTAAGCATAGACTGTATAATTATGGTGGGAGGCATTCTACTTTTCTGCTCTATCTGACCTTTATGCTATTATTACACAGGTCATGAGGGACCCACAAGGTCAGAGCAGGGGATCAGGGTTTGTGGCATTTTCTTCTCCAGACGAAGCCTTGCATGCTGTAAGATGTTTTGTCTTCTTGTGCTTAGATTTTTGTCAAAATAGATGAAATTTAATGAGATCTTACTACCTACCTTTTTAGTAAGTACTTTGAGATCTTACTACCAACTGTTTAGTGAGTAGTTTGAAAAGGGTTTTCATTTATCGCTACTTCTATGAATTACAGGTATCTGAGATGAATGGCAAGATGGCTGGAAGAAAGCCCCTCTATGTTGCCTTGGCTCAACGGAAAGAAGAGAGAAGGGCAAGATTGCAGGTATTCTTGCTTGTAAAGTTCCAATTCTTTGTTATTGAATTTTGCTGGATACTGAAAAAGAGATAATTGCCAGCCTAGTTTCTTGAGTAAATGTCTGTCTGTTTTGATACCAGGCTCAGTTTGCTCAGATGAGAGCTCCAATTGGTGTCACTCCTGCAATACCTACCAGCTTATCTCCATATCATCCTGGTGCTCCAAGGCTTGCTCCACAGCAATTGTTCTATGGTCAGGGTCCCCATGGCCTGATTCCTCCACAGGTAAGCATTTGGATTATGTATGCTGGAACTATAATTGTACTTAATCTTCAACAAGGATTTATTTTTTCATTATTTTAGAAGTTTCTGACGACTTGAAATTCCTTGACCCCTTGCAATTACTTCCAGCCTACGGGATTTGGTTATCAGCAACAACTACTACCTGGCATCCGCCCAGGCATGGCACAGATGCCAAACTTCTTGCTTCCTTTTCAGCTGCAGAGACAGAGTCAACAAGGACAACGGATAGGTGGCAGGCGAGGTGGTGCACAACAACAATTACAACAACAGCAGCAACAGGTATGCAATGAATCCTTTCTTTTGGGCTGGCAGATTGGTAGACACTCACACCTACCATCATCTAATTTAAAGGTTGGACGAATGTACTATTGACTGTAGAAGTCTGTTTGTCTTAGAATCTTTGACAAAGTGGTATCTATTTGGTCACAGTTAGCCTGGGACATGTAGCAGGCATGGTCTTGGTGCCCTCTGTTATTGTGGCTGCATTAATGTGGGGTCCAATGGCATGCTTTAATCTGGGTTCCTATATGGCCTACAGTCTCAGTTAATCTTGTTTTTGGGTATGAGTCTCCTTTTTGTTGCAGGCCATTTGTAGGGTCAACTATTTATTTTGTGAATGATTCTTGTCACCTGTTGGAGAAGCAAGTTATGCACTCTAGCATTATATCTTAAGTATATTATTAATGTAACAACTTACATATCACCCTTGGTGCTAGCAAATGACTTAAGGGAATGTTATTGATGGGTATAATTTGGTTTAGCTACCATATTAAACACGAAATCTTCTTGTATTATTGTACTTGAGATGGATTGGCAAGACTCATGATCTATTGTGACATGGATCATTTGGGTACATTATTGATCTAATAATATAAGGTAAATCCTTCCCTTGCTCACACAAGGGGTCTCATACTTGTGAAGGGGGTCTCATACATCCAAAAGGTGTGCTGGCTTGGTTGTGATCTGAAAATCACCTTTACCTTCCTTTACTAAGGACATAGAACATTGAAGGTTGCTAGAGCTCATCTCTTGCTGATGTCTGTATCACTAAATTTACAATATTATATTCTCTACTTCCGAGTCTTATGTGTTTGTATATTGTCCTCAAATGCTTTTCCTTTACCATGGACATAAACACAGAAGGTCATGGGAGCCTACCTGTCCCTTGTTGATGTCTGTATCACTGGTTTACAATATTATATTCTCAATTTCTTTGTCTCATATGTTTGTGTCTTGTCCTTGAATGTTTTTCAGCAGCTGCTTCAGAGGAATGCAAATCAAGGGTTGCGCTATATGCATAATGCACGAAATGGACCAGATCCTTCTTTGATGCCCCAGGGTCTAATGGGCGCAATGTTGCCTGTGCCAGTTGATGTTGCTGGTATTCCAGTGGGTAATGCAGAGACTGCCAGATCACAGCCACTGCCAATTACAGCTCTTGCTTCTGCTTTAGCTTCTGCGAATCCAGAGCAACAGAGAGCAGTAAGATTAGGATCCTGTAAAATTTGTTTAGGAAATTTTAACTAGGCTTGAATCACTTGGTACCTCTCATTGAGGGTTTCTCTAAGTTTGACTTTTGTTTTTTGCTCTCAGATGCTTGGAGAACAATTATTTCCTCTAGTGGATCATCTTGAACATGATCATGCTGGTAAAGTTACAGGCATGCTCTTAGAGATGGATCAGACAGAGGTCCTGCATTTAATTGAATCTCCTGATGCCTTGAAAGCTAAAGTTCAAGAAGCAATGGACGTTCTTCGTATGGCTCAAGCTGTAGCTGTTGTTAACCAGTCCGATCAACTTGCATCACTATCATTAAACGAGTCTCATGTATCATGAGGCCATTACAATTTTACTTGATCAAAACCGGTTTACTTGAGCTCGAGTTGTTTTGATTGCGGTCTTGTGGCAGTAGTTTCTATTTCAAATGTTTTTGTTGCAGTCCATCTAACAGGCCCAGTTTTTCAATAGGGCTAGAGCATTATTAGTTATTTTTTAAGAGTATGCAAGCTAGTGTTGATTCAGCTTGCAAATTGTCTCGTTGCTGCTAACTGTCGACTGTCTTGGCATGCGGTGGCAAAGCCAAATTTTAGGGCTTGAGACAGGGAGTGTATCACTTTTGCATTTTGCATGGTAGGAAATACTTGATTTTATGATTTTCATGCCCATTATTGGGGTAACTTGTTCATCTTGAGAGGCAGTTAACTTTGCTATACATTTATTTTATGTATTTGAGAAGACTTTAAGCACTTGGATGCTATTTTTTTCTTAATTATGAGGTTGTTTGACATGCATTATTTAAAACCCTACTTTTGTGTTTTTCAATTGGTAAATGTGACAAATAAGGAAGGATGTCAACAGAATTTCTTGTTTGTTGTCTGCCTGCTATAGTGGAGTTGTTTCTAGTGTCTTTTCTATGGGTGTTTTTTCCACCCGTGTATCATGATAACTGTAGGTGGAACTTAAGTTTTCAAGGAATCCTCTTTTATGTATCTGCTAGAGAAGAATGCTCTGATATTTCAGGTCTAACATTGATGTTTGGTAGAAATGTTGTGCACTGGTGTTTTTAGATGTGAAAAGTATGGCATTTGCCCATGATGATTATGTCTTATGTGCTTAATGTCTCTTGTGTTATTAAATAGTAATCTTTTGCACAGGTGTTTTAGGTTTTAGAATGTTTGAATAGTTTGGCATTTTCTGGTGGTTTTCATGTATATTGTTTTGAAACATTAACTCATAACTAGGCTGCATCTGATGATGAGCATATCAGATCATATAAATTATCCTAGTTATGCTCAGAATCCTTGGGTACCTTAATTTGCTGGCAGTGTGGATTTTCTATGGGTTTGAAACTCAATCTGCATGCCTTCATACCTTGTAGGACGCCTTGTAAAATATTGTAGATAAATTGTCTTGAAAATGTTGCTTTCAAAGATCAGTACCGAAAATCCTAAACACGAATTGCTTGTTCACAATTTGAACGTGTGCTTGGATTTTGCACTGTTTTCCTGAATGAATTTCTTCCGCACAATTCGAATGTGTCCTTGGATTTTGCACTGATCGCCTGAATTATTGAATGTGATTCAATGCTTTATGTTAGTAGTCTAAAAGTTGGTAGTGGATTTGGACCTAAGTGTACTTATTAGCTATGGTGGTTTTTAACATATGAATTCTATGTATTTGTTGTCCAAATTTTGATATTGTGAATAGTTTCAAATATCAATACTAGCATTGTGATAGAGTTGAATTGAAATTTCTTTTTAAAATAAGAACATCATGGAAAACTTGTTGGGTTGAGTTGATAAAGGGATTTGTAGCATTTATATAACTATGCCAGCAGCAATGTATGTGAAGTGTTCCATCAATTGAGTTGAATTGAATTTATTTTTTTAAATAAGAACATGGAAAACTATTTGGGTTGAGTGGATAAAAGGATTTGTAGCATGGTATGTAACTATACCAGTACCAATGTATGTGAGGAGTGTTCTATTGATAGCAAAGTCAATATAAGGGTCATAGATGAGGATCCGGAATCAAGTTTTGGTTTGCCCTGGGTGTTTGTGTGGGCTGCTGGTTAAGCTTGCCTTGGGTGTTTCTGTGGGCTGCTGGTTAAGGACCCTCTGATTAGAGAAACCTTTGCAGTTGGATCCAGATTTTAAGTTTTGGCTTGCCTTGGGTGTTTGTGTTGGCTGCTTGATACAAAACATCTGCGTAGAGCAACCTTTGCCTTAAGATCCAGGTTTCAGACATCAGGCTAGCTCAACATGCTTCTGATGGGATGGTAGTACTTAAGTAGAAAACAAGCATTATAACCACGAAATAGAAAAAACGTGAGGGTGAGTCATATCATATGCATACCTAAGGCGTTAAACTGAGATGCAATGATTGGTCAAATAGTATGTTATTTAAAGATTTTTAGCTACTTAATAAGCTAATAGCATGTGGTTCTAGTGGAAGCCATGCAGCATTTTTTCTTCTTGTACTTTTCTTTTTTCCTTTTTTCGTCAACACCAAAAAGTTAATCTTATGATTAAGCTATAGTTGTATAGGTCAATAATGTGACTTGAAACAATTATAATGAAATATAACGATAATTATATAATAAACTTCAATGCACTTGTAGATACAGATGCAAAGTGTAAGAATAGCTTTGACATGCTTTTAAAATTATGGGTAGAGGGGTTATTTACATCACAATCTCTTCGAACTAACTTAATTTTTATTATTTATCGAACTTTAGTTATTGGCTTGCCTAAATTTAGGTATCAAAGGAAGATGGAATTTATCGTGACAAAAATGCTACATAGAGCGGATGAATGTAAATTTTAGAAAAGAACAACTGTAAAGTAAGATAGTCCATTAATTCAACTTGGTCGTAATAAATGTTAATAGAAATGAGGAACTTCGCAGGCTTGAGCCTTGTAAAGTTTCTACTCCATTCACAAATGGCTATGGAGCTTATAACCTACTAGATTGTGTAGGATTAAATTGTGAAGGGTCGACAAACAATAAGGTCAGTAACCTACTATACAATCCTAACAAATGTTATATACATTGAAATTTGTTAAGACAATCCTAACAAATGTTGGAGATTGATGTTGTCTAAGAAAAATACAAAACCAAAAGTTCTTTTACGAAAGTCAAGAAGCCTAAAAGTTTTTATAGGCCTTGAAGAGTCACTCTGATTGTTGGACTTCCAAAATGTGAAATGAAGGGTTGTAACATCAATTTTTCTCTTGTAAATGTATAATATTGTAAAATAGCTAGAGAAGATTGTGGAAAAAGCTTTATAATACTCACGAGTTTATTTGGAATACAAAACAACATTCTATTCCATTCATTTTGTGAAATACATGTTTACTGTCTTTGTTTTGTTTGAAACCTGTAGTCAACTTCAAAGCTCATAACTTTTGTTTTACAACTTTGTTTTGCGAGTGTCATACATCGTTGGAAAGGTCTTTTTGTGTAGAATTCAATCCTGAAACTTCATCGACTTCTGAGCAGTTTTGGTCCCTCAAATTCAAACTATCCTGCGTTGATGCAACAATTTGCTGCTGAAATTTTTTTTGTTGCGGTTTTTGCTCTTTGTTTTTTGGGTCAAATACTTCATTTGGTATCAGAGTTTGGTTAGTTTTTGGGATTGAGTGAACTTGGGATTGTCGTCAGTCTAACATTTGATCAAGTTCTTGGACAAGTTCATTGAAGAAAAACTTAATTTGTTACTCTTTGAGTCTAATGGCCAACTTTAACAACTCATTACCCATTCCAAAATTTAATGGGCAAGATTATGATTATTGAAGCATAAATATGAGAACATTGTTAATTGCAAAACATCTTTGGGAGGTAGTGGAAAGTGGTTATGAAGAACCACATGATTGAAACACATTACAAGGAAATAATAAGACAACAAAAAGGGAAACAAAGAAGAAGAATTCATTAGCCCTCTACCATATTTAGTTTGCTCTTGACAAGAGTTTATTTCCATGTATTACTGCTGCTACATCAACCAAGGAGGCTTGGAAGTCTCTTCAAGAGGGAACTTGGGTTTGTGGTCAGTTTAACATTTGATCAAGTTCTTGGACAAGTTCATTGAAGAAAAACTTAATTTGTTACTCTTTGAGTCTAATGGCCAACTTTAGCAACTCATTACCCATTCCAAAATTTAATGGGCAAGATTATGATTATTGGAGCATAAATATGAGAACATTGTTAATTGCAAAACATCTTTGGGAGGTAGTGGAAAGTGGTTATGAAGAACCACATGATTGAAACACATTATAAGGAAATGATAAGACAACAAAAAGGGAAACAAAGAAGAAGAATTCATTAGCCCTCTACCATATTCAGTTTGTTCTTGACAAGAGTTTATTTCCATGTATTGTTGCTGCTACATCAACCAAGGAGGCTTGGAAGTTGCTTCAAGAGGCTTACCAAGGAAGTGATCAAGTCAGAATGGCAAAGTTGCAGACCATGAAAAAAGAGTTTGAGAATTTGCAGGTGAAAGGGGTTGAAAGTGTGGGTGATTATCGTGTTAGAGTGAAGGATGTGGTTGTTAGCTTTTGATGCAACATGTAATGGGAGATAGCAATCACAAGATGCATAATAATATGAAATAAAGTAAATCTACGAGATGATTGAAAATATACTATAAATAGAAATTATGGAGATGTTTACAAAAGTAGCTATGGAGGAAATGAACACTCCATGAATATAGCTACAACTCAAGAATGGGCATTGAGCATATTACACCCCATCACAATACATCACATTGCTACATCATGCCACACTGGTCTACACTACTTCCTACTGCTCTCTTATATCTTGCTCTATGTCGATGGCCCTTTATATATGAAATAGGTTCCTTGGCCACTGCTCTACCTAGATGTGCAAGGGACAACTTGTACATATACAACTTGCACTTTGATACTTGTGTAGTTATTACATTGCATGAAGTAACTAGATAACTTCCCCCTAAAGTAATCTAATGTCCTAAGTATGTATCAAGAAAAGGTATATTTATATGATCCAAATGATATAATGTAGTTGATTTCTAACACCCCTTGTACTGCATTATTTGGATATTGAAGAGTTTAGTATTCAATGTTGATCTTCTTCTAGTTGATGAGCTTCGACTTGTCCAGGCTCATCATCCTTGACTTCTATCCAACCACTTTTATTGTTCTCTTTGCGAGTGTCTTCATTTGGTTTTGAATGTTGATGATTGAGTAGAGCATGGTGCACTTGTCCTCTCATCTTCTTGATTTTGATTCTTCTATGCTTGCCTTTGTGATGTATTGGTTCTTCATTTTCTTGAACTCGTTCCTTTGAAAATATGTTAGCATCATTATGAAACATCACAATATTCTATGAGCTTTCCATTGAATCCAGGGTGTATGTATTTTCATGGATTGATCTTGTTGCTTTTATTTCTTCTTGTTTCATAATGAGACATGTATTGATGCCATCCATATATCCAAAATTGATAATATACTTGTCTTCTACTAACTTGCTTACTGAGATGAGATTGAATCTTAGTTCAAGAACATACAATACATTTTGCAGTAGAATATTTGGAAATGATCTGCTAGGTGTTACACATCCATATCCATGTATGGGATAGGTTTGGCTATCTACAATTCTTAGTCTGTAGTCTTTAGCATCTTCAAGACAGTCGAACCATTGTATGTTTCCTGTCATATGATGACTTGCCCCTGAGTCAATATACCACATGTTTTCGTGTTTTGTAGAATAATTTCTATTGGAGCAAATTCTACATTCATTATATGACATTCCTTTTTCCATTTGAAGAGGTAGTAGAAATGAGATAGGATATTCTTTGTTGTCTACCTTATGACTCCCTATGTTAGGATATATGATTTCTGATTGATGAAATATAAGCTTGATTTGATAAAACCTTTATTAATCCTTGTTTTGTAGACTATATTATGTCTCCCAAGTAATGTGAGTATATGCTCCTAAGGATTTTAGGTTATGAGGAAAGCTTATTTTTTGTAACTTGATAATCTACGATAGATGCTAATATTACCAAGTTTGTAGAATGCCTTATGACTCCCTAGTATGCTATGGATAAGATATAGTGCTTTTGTAGAATTATAGTTCAATATTTGATTGATTTTGTAAAGTTTTGTAGAATACCAAAATCAATTCCTATTATCCCTTATTGCTCCTATTGAACTAAGCACTGTTCCCAAATTTTAAAGAGGTTATAATGTTGGATCTTGTTGGGACTAAAAAATAAGGCACACTTTATTTACAAGTTATCTTACAATATATAAGCATCAAGCTTAGGAGGGAGATATGACAAGTGTCATAAGCTCCACTCCAAGTGTCTTTCAGAAGACACCACTCCAACTCAAACTGAAGACAGGGACAAGTGGCAAAAGACAAATGTCAACCTGTCAATTATAGGCATAGTGCACATTATAACAATAATAATATTCTAACATTCCCCCTTAATGTGCACTATCCTAAAAAGATAAATCAACATTAGATAACATTCCCCCTTAATGTTGACTTCTTTTACATAGATATAGCAAATTGCTAAACCGAGAAAACTTGTCTTTCCCAAGTGACTTGGTGAAGATGTCTGCCACTTGATATTGAGTTGGTACATACTCCATGTGTATAATGTCTTCTTGGACCATTTCTCTAATGAAGTGATGATGGATCTCAATGTGCTTTGTTCTAGCATGGAAAACTGGATTCTTGGTCATCTTGATGGTACTTTGATTGTCACAATATATATATGTTGGACCATGTATGAATAGCCCAATATCCTGAATTAATTGCCTCAACCATATTGCCTCCTTAGTTGCCTCAATTGTTGCTCTATATTCTGCTTTTGTTGAAGATAGTGAAACTGTATTCTGCTTCTTTGTGCTCCATGAAATAGAGCCTTGGCCTAATTGAAAGCAATAACCTGATGTAGATCTTCTAGTTTCAGGACAACTGGCCCAATCTGAATCTGTGTATCCAATCAAAGAAAAATTATCACTTGATTTATACTTAAGACCATGATGAGGTGTTGCCTTTAGGAATCTCACAATCCTCTTAGCTGCTATCCAATGGCTCTTCTTAGGATCCTGCATGAATCTGGAAATAAGGCCAACTGAATAGCAAATATTTGGTCTAGTTGAAGTTAAGTAGATCAAACTTCCAACTAGTTGCCTGTAAAGTGTACTATCAACCCTTTCTTCTTCATCATTATTTACCAATGTCAATCTAGTTTCCATGGGAGTTAGACAGGGCTTACACTCCTCCATGCGAAACCTCTCCAAAATAGACTGAATGTACTTAGCCTGTGAGATAAAAATCTTACCAGGTTGTTGCCATACCTCTATTCCTAAGCAATAGTGGAGGAGGCCTAAATCTGTCATCTCAAAGTTCTTGCATAAGTCCTCCTTGAGCAACCTTATTCCTTCTATGTCATCACCTGTAATGAGAAGATCATCCACATACAATGTAACCAAAATGATGCGGTTCCTCCAATGTTTCACATAGAGAGTAGATTCTCGCTGCAGATCTAGTGAAACCAAGGTTGAGAAAATAGGAGTCAATCTTTGCATACCAAGCTCGGGGTGCTTGCTTCAACCCATATAGAGCTTTCTTTAATCTGAGGACTTTGTTGTTTTGGCCTTCAACTGTGTACCCTGGTGGTTGTTTCACATACACTTCCTCCTTCAAATGACCATTGAGAAATGCACTTTTGACATCCATTTGATATATTGGCCAATGTTTTTGAGCTGCCATAGCAATAACTATCCTGATTGTAGTCATCTTAGCCACAGGAGCAAAGGTCTCCTCATAATCAATTCCCTCTTGTTGCTTATAGCCTTGAGCTACTAGGTGAGCCTTGTAGCGATCTAGTGAGCCATCTGCTTTATATTTTGCTTTGTATACCCATTTTGTGCCAATGGTATATTTTCCTTTGGGTAAATCAACTAACTCCCAAGTGTGATTCCTTTCAATGGAATCCAATTCTTGATCCATGGCATGAACCCATTTAGGATCACCAAGTGCTTCTTTGACATTAGAAGGTTCAGGTTGGCTAAGGACTTTGGCCATTAGGGCATAATTCACTTGGTGTCTTAGGGCTGAAGGCCTTTTACCCGTATAGGTGGGCAAATGATTTTGGGCTTCATCTATTGTGGCTTGAACCCACTTGGGTAAAGGATTGGATGATGTTACTTGATCATTAGGAGGAGGAGATGGAGGACATGGATCATTTGTAGGAAGTTCTTCTTGTGGATGAATTTCTTGATTTATGTGTGAAGGAGAAGGACTAGATGATATTGTATGCATGAATGGAGCAACTATTTCATTAGTTATTTCTAAAGTGGGGGCCTTAGGAGTATTAGATGGGGGATACTCATGAAAGGTAACATCCCTAGATAAAATTATTTTCTTGGAAATAGGTTCATATAATTTATATGCATTGGCACTATCACTATAGCCAACAAAGATGCATTTTTGGCTCTTATCATCAAACTTCTTCCTTTTCTTATGAGGAATATGAGCATAGGCATCACATCCAAAGATTCTCAAATGGCCCACATAGGGCGTCCTTCCACTCCATGCTTCTTCAGGTGTTATTTCATGTAAGGCCTTTGTGTATGATCTATTAGTCAAGTATGCAGTAGTAAGAACAACTTCTCCCCAAAATGAGTTAGGTAATATAGCAGCATGTAACATTGATTTTGCCCTATTTGTGATTGTTTGATTCATCCTCTCAGCAACTCCATTTTGTTGCGGGGTATAAGGGGTTGTGAATTGCCTCCTTATCCCATGATACTTACAAAAATTAAAGAATTCATTGGATACATATTCTCCACCATTATCTGATCTTAAGGTGGAGATTTGATAACCACTTTCTCTTTCAACAAGTGCGATGAATTCTTTGAACTTATCAAGGGCTTGCCACTTATATTGAATTAGGTAGATCCATACCTTTCTGCTGTAATCATCAATGAAAGTGATGTAGTATTTAGCCCCAATATAAGATTGAATAGACATTGGCCCACAAATGTCTGAATGAACCAATTGCAAAGGTCTATTGGCTCTCCATGCCTTTCCTATTTCAAATGGTTGCCTATGGTGTTTGGCTATTACACATGGCTCACAAAAACATTTTGACTCCTTAAGATGTGGAAGTCCCTTAACTAATCCTTTTTTAGCCATCATTTGAAGATTATTAAAATTTAAATGTCCCAATCTTTCATGCCACATGTACTCCAAAGAGAAAGTAGTTGTTGTATGGAAAGATGTTTGTGTTACAGATTTTGTAAGGAGGTAGTAAACACCATCCTTTTTCACTCCCATGGCCTTGACATTGCCATTGGGTTCCTTAATGTAGCATTTGTCTTTTTCAAAATAGACATTATAGCCCTTATCTGTAAGTTGTCCAATAGAAAGAAGACTCCTTTTAAGACCAGGCACATACAAAACATCTGTTGCAGGAACATTATTGCCATCATGCAAAGTAAGTGGTGCCTCCCCAACACCTTCAATGGGTAGAGCACTTTCATCACCAAAAGTAATGAATTGATTTGATGTAGGCTGAACCTTGGTCAACCAATCTTGCCTTCCTGTCATGTGCTTTGTTGCTCCAAAATCAATATACCAACATTCTTTATCTTCAACATTAACTTGGTTGCCTGCATACAATGTGTTCAGATTATTATTTTGTGGTTCTCCCTATTCTCTTTGCCTTTTATAGCAATTAGCAACATTATGATTCCATTTTCCACAATATTCACACCCTTGTTGATTGTTGTTTTGACCCCCTTGAGGTCTTGTTTGCCATCTTGGCTGCTGTGGTACTCTTGTTGATGTGGTTGCTGATGGTACTGCTGATTTGTTTGTTGTTGGTATTGTTGCTGATGTGGTTGCTGCTAGTACTCTTGATTTGGCTGCTGCTGGTACTGTGTGTATCTCTGTTGTCTACCCCTTTAATTTTGATTATGCTGATTTTGACCCTTGTTTTGTTTAGGTCTGTAAAGTTGCCTTGGTGGCAAAAGTTGCTGATGTGGCTTCAATTTCTTCATATTTGATTAGGGCTTGCTCATGTTTCTTAAGTAGGATCTCAATATCCTCAAGTGTGGAATTCATTGTTTTACCACTCAAGTCTAACATGGTAGCATAGGAGTGAAACTTTGAAGGGAGACCATGCAACATTATTGGAATTAACTCATTATCATCTAGGGTTTTACCAGCAGCTAAGAAATCATTCTTAATGGACTTCACTTCCATAAGATAATCGGTAAGTGAGCCTTTCATACATAGATTGTGCAATTTTTGTTTGAGATACAAAATATTATCTTGACTTGGCCTATCAAACAATCTATTGAGAGCATCCCATGCTTGTTTAGGTGTTTTTGCAGCCCTTACAGTTTCTCTGCATTGAATTCCTGTAGCTAGCTTGATTAGACTTAAAGCTATATTGGAATTCTTCTCAAATTGTGCTTTTTCTTTAGGGTCTGTAGGTGCAGTGAGTGGGTCTTCATTAGCCTGCCTATCTTTCACAAAATCCCACATGTCATTCATCATTAATATTGATTCCATCTCATACTTCCAATTTGCAAAAGTTTGTGCTCCTTCAAGTTTCTTTGTAAGTCCACTTAATAGATTTGTAGTAGCCATGATTTAGAAAAGGATCAAAAGAAAAAGGGAGCTCAACAAAGGATGAAGTAAGAACGACAAATGCCAAATTAGAGCCCTCAAAAAAATCTAGGGTACACCGCTGAAGATCCAGAGGAGGGTTCGCCTAGTTTTTCCACTCTGAATCTTCAAGAGATTCCAACAAGTGGGAGGGTTAAGTTGAACATAAGTGCCTTTTTCTATCCAAAGAGAGTAAGAATTAGAATTTTTCCAGACCTTTATACCAAACTTCTCAATATACCCGCCCTTACGTGAGGGAGACTATAAGCATTTGAGCAGTTGATACGTGGAACATAGGCGATTTTGAAAGGGAATAACCTCGCAGGACCTTTATACCAAACTACTCAATATACCCGCCCTTACGTGAGGGAAACTATAAGCATTTGAGCAGATTGATACGTGGAACATAGGTGGTTATAAAAATGTGATGCTTGCTTTTTGTAGAATTGTTACAATAGATGTGCCAATGTATTATTGCTTTATAAGAATTTGCCTGTATGTGTTTGCTTGCTTGTATATGGCTTAGTGTCAAGTGTGTAGAAATGGAACTACACTTGATTACAATTATAAAACCCAAAGTCATGCAAGGGTAATAGCAAGCATAAAATGTAGACAAAGCCCAAATTGAAGATGCAAGCAACAAACACCTAGTGGCCAAGAGAGTGCCACAAAATGAATCCACAAGCAAGAGGCAAGGGGCCCTAAATCACCCCTTGATAGAATGATTTGTATTGGAAACTTGGCTAAAAAAATTAGCCCCAAATGTACCTCCAAATTTTTTTACAAGATCAATGCCTTCACTTACAAGATTACCTCCAAACTTGCCAAATTCAATGAATAACTTGGCATAATGTCCCCCCAAAGACTTAGAATTGATCCCCTTACTATTTTGCCAAATTATCAACCAAGAGTGTCGGATGCAACCGAAAATGCACTCTTTTTACAATCTCATATTTGACTTAAAATTCAGTTGAGTAAATGATCTCAAAACTGAAAACAAACTGCACCAATGGATTCCCCTCAAAAAATTCTTTCCAACGACTATATATAAGGCTATAGTCGGTTACAATTTGATGCTTCAACAAAGCAAAAAAACAATGACTTTAAAAAATATGTGCGGCTCCGGGATATTCCCAAATGGTCACCCATCCGAGTGCTATTCTCCAAAAAAATGCTTAACTTGGGAGTTTTTACAAAATGCAACACCAATAAAAACATTACAATTTATTTGGAACTTTAGTGCATGTCTTCAATGTTTTAAATTAGCTTTCGTGGCTTAATATGGTATACTCAAACATTTATACTCAAACCCATAAAAAAACAAAAGGACCTTGCCACAAAATTTGCCACGAAGTAAGTGAAGCACGCCTCATTGCCAACATTTGATGCGATTTCTCACTGGCCAATCAGACCACAAGCTCCTTTCTTTTTATTTTTCCCTCTACTCTAAGCTCTCCAACTTTTTAATTTTCAAAAGTAGAAAGAACGAAAGAAAGGGAAAGAAAGAAACCCTCGTTAAACCCCTAAAAAAATGAGAAAAGCAAAGCACAATCCATTTTACCACTGGATCGAAAGAGGGGAAAAAGTCGAGAATGAGGATTTTGCTTGCGTGTACATCCAACCCTCTGCAAACACTTTATTAAGGTCAAACAAAGTGAAGTTGAAAGAGAGAAAAGACCCTAATAATCCCAGACCAATAGAGAGAGAAATGGCGATGGACTCCTCTGCTAGATCTACACCTCTCTTCAACCTAACCTAAATTATCCTTTCCTCTAAATTAGAAGCAAAAAAAAAATCCATATATTCATTAAGGCACCAAGATCGATATGCCTCTGGTGTTAAAGCCGCCAAACTCCATGACACAGTTGCTCCCGGGCAACTGGAACAACAGTCCTGACGTCAACAGAATGAAGAGAAGAGTTCTCACAAGAACAGGACCCCAGTTCACGATGATTTTCTTTCTTTAATACCCCATACAACGAAACGAAAATAGGAACAACTACCTTAAAAATAATCATCTCTTATGAGCACTGTCATAGCAGATCTGAGAGCAGACTATTCCAGTGGTGGCGTAAATGAAGGGACACAGTGTGGATCCATGTGGTTTATAACCAACTTCAAAATCTGATATTATCTGCAAAAAATATACACACAATGTATGTGTATATGTCGATTGTGGGTTCTTCGCTTCTTCGAAATGCGTGCTGTCATTCTGATACTGCTTCCCTCGCTCGCTCGCGACAAGGACGTTATCGAAGAAATTTTCACCATGATCTCTGTTGGATGTTTGCCATACACTACAACCACCACATGAAAATCGTCAACAACAGTGGGTTTGTAGTCTCAGTCTGCCTTCATCATCGTATCAGGCACAAGGGGATGAATGTTGCTGATGGGGATGAATTGTCAGATGAAGAGTATTCACGGTGGAGAGAACAACAATGTTTGATAGTGGAAAGCGGTAGCTGGAATAGGAAGCAAGATGCTTGACCATGCAGAGTGCAATCGCAGTGTGTGGGTTCACCTTGGATTCGATACAGAGTTCTGGCGCATCTACCATGGAGAGAATGGCAAGAAAAACTATGACATTGCCCACTACAAATACAAATAAAAATAACAATTATGGTTTGGTGATGATCCGAACCCAACCGAACCTGAAATGATGGTGGAAGAAGAGGTATTAAATTGGAATGAAATTTCAACATAAAAAATATGCAGGCTATGAGCACCAACCAAAATGGGACAAAACGGACTCGACACCCAAGGTCCACGCCATTACGTTGCTAAAAAAAATTCATAGAAAAAACATATTGAAATACTAAACCTCAATGGAAATCTAGAAAGGCATGTCCTCGGATGGCGAGGATTGTCCTCTATGGAGTTTCTAGTTTTTGATCCACTCAATGAGTGGAGAGCATACTCCCTAACTCCATAAACTAGACTCCTTAACCCTAAGGTCCCTCAGGCGGATCTCATTGCTCTGATACCAAATGTTGGGACTGAACAAAAGGCACACTTTATTTACAAGTTATCTTACAATATATAAGCATCAATCTTAGGAGGGAGATATGACAAGTGTCATAAGCTCCACTCCAAGTGTCTTTCAAAAGATACCACTCCAACTCAAACTGAAGACAGGGACAAGTGGCATAAGACAAATGTCAACCTGTCAATTATAGGCATAGTGCACATTATAACAATAATAATATTCTAACAGATCTTTTGTCTCCTTTTGAGAAGTTTGAAACAGTAAAATTAAGTAAATCCAACCTACGAGAAAAATCTCTTTATAAATAACCCTTTGGAAATTAGGTTAAGTGTATCTAATTTTCCAATTAATTGATTTGATGTAGTAGCCCTTATGACTCCCTAATATTTGGATAAATTAGATCACAATAATATTTGTTGTAAATATTTAATATTTATCCACATAGAAAACCTTATTACTCCTAGGTTTTATATTGCAAATATTTGATTCATTTGATAAAATATTCCCCTTGATGTATGGCTTTCAATGTAAATAAATTCCTCTGATTTAAAACTTATAACTCCAAGGAAATAAAGCACATATAAATGAAAATAATTTTACCTTTCTCCAAGAAATGTTCGAAACTGATTTAAGAGAAGCTTGGAATGCAAAATTTATGCAAAAGTCATGGATGCTTTGGCTGTACCCTTCAATGGAAATGCTCTGAGTTTAATGCGTTTCAAATATGGCGTCTTCTAGTCTCTTCCCTTGACTTCGATTGCCTTGAGCATTATAGGCTCTAACACCTTCTTGACATGCTGCAACTCGACTCTTTTTGCTCACATGACGAGATAGTAAATTCAATGACGAAGAATTGCTTTCTGAATTTGGTCGTTGACGTCCTTAAAATAGAGAAGATTTGTCTCTGATGTGCCAAGTGGCACAACCGTTTCTATTCGAGCACTTAAGGAGAGTTTGGTACCAACGAAATGATTGTCTACCTTCTTGTAATGTAATAACGTTATGTTCTTTAACAAAACACTTGATCTTCCTCTTTGACAAGTGTATCCCATACACTCAATGCACTAGCTTGTTCGTGTAACTCCTCCTTGAAGATGAGCGCTCTCTTGATTCAAGCCTTAGGGTTTTATTGTAGTGACAAGTGTCACTTCTATGCATGGATGAAGTATCTATTGTTGGTTCGAACGAACCCTTTGAGATCTTTTTAGCTCCACAAATCCCCACCTTTGTTTTCGTTCACCTACACAGATTATTGCTAGGGTATGGAGCAACAGTATGGAGACCTTGAGCATCGCTTTCAGTGAGCGCATATGGAGTAAGTAACACTCCAATGGTGCTTCAAATTTTCTTTTGCTTTATATTTGTTTTTCATCCTCCTTACATAGATGTTATTGCTCTTTGAATGACACTATTTATCCCTTGCTCTTGTATGTGTATCTTGTAGGTCCGATTGTCTAGGATGTGAGGAGTATGAGCCCTTCAAATGGCTCCTTGAGATAGGCTTGGATGGCTGCTAGCATACGACCGCTTTTAGCTAGTTTTTCCAGCAAATGTAGCGCCTTTGAGGCACCTTTAAATCTGCCTTCTCTCCTTGTATAACCAGATTAAAAATAGTGCAATATAATGTAAAATAGTTTTTATACAATATGATCTTATTGCAACTTCTTTTCCACTCTTCCTTGTAAATATGAATTTTTGGTTTTTGAGGCATAATATTGAGTTCAATATAGGGGTTTTGAGGTTGTCCCCTTGATTAGACACCTTCCCCTATTTTTTTGGATATTTTATGAACGAATCCAAGCTTGTAACCACATGATAGAAGCTATTTTTCTGCACTATTTTCTTGTGCTTTGAACTTGAGACTCACCAAGTCTTGTTCGAGGCTTCTTTTGATGCTCTTATGGTGGTTACTTTCTTCTCCAATGCTTGGAGGATAAAGCTGATTTTTGTGGCTTCCTTAGGCCAATTCAAAGTTGCAGATCTCAGTGCAAAATTCTATTTATGTGCCCTTCTAATGAACACAAACAATAATATTTGAAAGCAATATAATAGTGCAAATGAATCTAATAATATTTTACTTCTACTGCACTAGCAATTTCACCTTATCACTCCAATAAACTCTAAAAAATAATGCACTTAATAAATTTACTGCAACTAATCACAAATAATATGAAATGAATCTTCAAGAATTATTTTGAAATTTCTTTATAAGCAAGGTAATAGGAGCTAGTCTTCTTTTTCTTTCCAAAGGAGATGATAGGTAGTTTATAGATAGTTTGAGATTCTGAAATCTAATCAAATCCTAAAGTGCAAATGAACCTTAAAGAATCCTTTATTTTTGCACATTTGAAGACTCTTAATTCAACTCTCTTTTTTGCAACTTTACTCCAATCAAGGTGCTTAAAAAAATCTAATAAGTAATCCACTTAATGAATTTACTTGCACCAATAATTGCTTACCTTTTTATAAAAGCTCTTTTCGTCACTTCTGTAGAGGATGTAGATCTTGGTGTCTAAGATCACCAAGTTGTTGTCATGAGTAAGATCCTACAACTCTCTATAGGTTGCCTTGAACAACTTCGTCTTCACCAAAATATGGTCTCCAAATATCTTTCACGAGCCTAGGATTTTGGTGGCTTGTTATCCTCCTTTTGCTATAGAGTAGAAGAGATATTTGATTATGAAGTGGTGCCTTTTTGCTGTGAGAGACAATCTCCAAATATCTTAGATTTGGTAGGCTTCTTCTGTCTGAATCTTCCTTCAAGCTTCGTGTCAAATTTAACTTCAAATAGGATCTTCTTCTCAAGATTTTGAATGTCTTGAGGTCTTCTAATATTTGGCACTCCTTGCCAAATTCTTCTTCTTAGGCTTGTTGTCGGATGACGATAATTGTCTCAAATATTTCATTATCTCCAATAGTGAGTTTCTCCAATGAGTTCTCCTTGGAACTCCTTTAATGATTTCTTCAGCAAGGCTCTCCAAGCCTTTTACTAGATACTTGTAGAGGCCTCTCCAAGGCCGTACAACTTCTTTTGGTCTTATTTGAGGCCTTATATTTAACCTTCTACTTCTGGAAGTGTTGGTGGTGAGATCTTCTCTCGAATATCTGATTCTGCTACCTTTGTATTCGAGCATGACTCTCCTAGTCCTTCATCAATGACATCTTCTCTTTTGCTTTAGGTGCTGAATTGATTATGAAGAAGATAATCTTACTAACCTTTTTGTAGGAAGCTTTCCCAACTCATTGAATCTCCCTATTCCTACAATAAAGAATTAGTATTGAAATATTCTTTTGAATTAGATACTCTCTTCTAGAGTCTTCTTCAGGATCAAGGCTTCTATGGTCTTTCTTCAAGGCTTCTGTGGCATTTTCTTCAGTACTGTGGTCTTTTCCTCTAGATCAAGGCTTCTGTGGCCTTTTATTCTGGATCAAGGATTTTATGGCCTTTTCTTCTGGATCAAGGCTTCTATGGCATTTTCTTGTGAAGTTTCCAATATAGCGATGGATATCTCTTGTATCCAAAATTCACCACAATTCTTCTCTAGAAGTATTCTTCTATAGTATTCTTCTCTTGCAACAATTGATATCTACACTATGAAGGCACTTTGACCTTTGGGTAACAAAGTTGAAATCTCCTAGCTTTCTATTGTAGGATGTGTCCCAATCATCTGAGTATTAATTCCCTACAATAAAAGAACCTTCAGGTTAATTTCTCTAGATCTCTTAGATGAGCTTCACTAGTTGGTTCATCAAACTAATGGATCAAGTGCTAAGTCATAGTATTCACAAGTTTTCCCTTGAAACTCTGTGGAAAGAATCTAGCCATATGCAATCTCAGTATTCAAAAAACTGAGATATTTTTCAGTCCTTACTTGTGGCTCGCATTAATTCTACCACCTAGACTCTTTTGGGAATTTTTGATAGTGACTAGTCCAAAGGTGCGTTAGGTTGTCAAAAAACTTAGGGTCAATGATAATGGTGGTTTTCCTATTGACCCACCATAGCTCTGATACCACTGTTGGCTTTTGATGCAGCATGTAATAGGATATAGCAATCACAAGATGTAGAATAATATGAAATAAAATAAATCTACGAGATGAATGAAAATATACTATAAATATAAATGATGAAGATGTTTACAAAAGTAGCTATAGAGGAAATGAACACTCCATGAATATAGCTACAACTCAAGAATGGGCATTGAGCATATTAAACCCCATCACAATACATCACACTACTACATCATGCCACACTGGTCTACACTACTTCCTACTGCTCTCTTATATATTGCTCTAAGTCTATGGCCCTTTATATAAGAAATAGGTTCCTTGGCTAGTACTCTACCTAGATGTGCAAGGGACAACTTGCACATATACAACTTGCACTTTGACACTTGTGTAGTTATTACATTGCATGAAGTAACTAGATAACTTCCTCCTAAAGTAATCTAATGTCCTAAGTATGTACCAAGAAAGGTACATTTACATGATCCGAATGATGTAATATAGTCTATTTCTAACAGTGGTGAACAAGATGGCCACCCTTGGAGAGACATTGAAGAAAAGAGGTAGTTGTGAAGAAGGTATTGAGATTTCTTACCCCTAATGAAATCATGTTGCAATAATTTTTTATGAGATTAAAGATTTATCTACACTTGAATTTGATTGTCTAGTTGGTTCTCTTATGTCACATGAGGAAAGACTAAGAGAAACTAGTAAAAAAAATGAGGAGTGACTTTAATTCTAAATTGTTTTTTTTTGAGAATGATGAAGCTGGTCCAATAATAAGTAAACAAGCACATGAAAGAAGAAGAAATATAATTACTCAAGAGGTAGAGGAGGAAGAGGAAGATGAGATGTTGTTGTTGGAAGAGGACATGGAAGGGTTGGTAAAAAAGAGTTGAATGCTACAATTGTCATAAAATGGTATGCTTTGCACGATATTGTGGAGTGAAGACCATAAATGGATATAGAAGAGATCACTATGTATGTGAGGATGAAGCTGCATAAGGTAATTTGTTTTTGACTAGTGATGACTAAAAAACTAGTCAAGAAGATTAATATCTAGATTTTGGTTGTTCTAACCACATGACTCGAAAGAAAGAGTTGTTTGCTTATGTAAATGAGAATTTCAAGACCAAGATCATTCTTGGGAATAATAATCTTTAGATGTCGCTACAAAAGGAACCATGAATATGAGCACTAAAGAAGGTACAAAGAAAATTAATAATATCTACTATGCTCCCAATTTGAAGAATAATTTGAGTGCTGGATAACTTGTAGAAAAAAACTATAAAGTTGTGTTTGATAACAATGAATGTCTCATTTAGGATAAGAATAATAGGAGCTGTATGGTCACCATTGTTCCTATGACAAAGAACCAAATGTTTCCTTTGAATTTTAGAGGAAAAAGGACCATGAACATGGCACATATGACACTTGAATATAATAATTGGCTTTGGCAAATTTGATTTGGACACTTGAATTTTAAAAGTTTGGAATTTTTGTCTTTAAAAGACATGGTAAATGGACTACCTAATATTGGAGAGCACAAGGGTGTGTGTAAAGCATGTGTGGTTGGAAAGCGTGGAAGGAAGGAGTTTTCGAAAGGAAATGGATGGTGGGCCTCATACCCACTCTAACTTGTACATTATGATATTTGTGGATATATGCAAACACAAAGTTTGGGTAAGTCTTCATATTTTCTCACATTCATTGATGACTTTTCAAGGAAGTGTTGGGTGTATTTTTTGAAACATAAGGATGAAGCTTTTGGTAAGTTCAAGATTTTCAAAGCATTGATTAAAAATGAAAGTGGATATAAAATAAAGTGTTTGACAATTGACCGTGGAGGAGAATTTTGTTCAAATTATTTCAATAATTTTTGCAAAAAACATGGCATCAAGAGGCAACACTAATCACCTATACACAATAATAAAATGGGGTAGCTGAGAGAAAAAATAGAACCATTGAAGAAATGATAAGAAACATGTTGAAGACAAAAGGTTTAAACAATTCTTATTGGTCTTATGTAGTTGATACTCCACAATGACATTGTAAATTCTCGATAGATGCACGACAAGAACACTACACAAGAAGACTCCACATGAAGCATGGTATGGCACAAAACCCACTATAAGTCATTTGAGAGTTTTTGGTTGTCTTGCATATGCACATGTGAATGATGAAGTGAGAAAGAAGTTGGACCTCAAGAATGAGCCATGCATTCTTGTGGAATAATTTGAAACAAGTAAGGCATATAGATTGATAAAATATTCTCATTAGATTCATAATCATAAGAAATTACAATGCTTTTATATCACTCCAATCAGTTTGAAATCTCTACTATTATGGAGATCTTACTTGCTCCTACTATGTTTAGAAACACTCTAAACAATTCCCTATATGCTCTCACAACAAAACTGATTTCATCTCAAATAGTAAAGTTGGTGCAACTATATTTAAATAAATTTTAAATATTTAGAACCTATATACTTTAGGGAAGATACTCTAAAGTATGCTCTAGAGTCCAACATAGACCGTATAATCCAAAAACTCACAAGTTTGTAGTCTCTAGAAATGTAATATTTGATGAAGGGGGAGTGTATAGTCATAAAAAATCTGCAAGAATAATATATGATGTTGAATAAGATAATACAATTGGGGGATAACCTTCAAATGTTCCCTCTACTTCTCCAAGCCCACATAGCAGCCCATCAACAAGTTCAAAGGAGACTACACCAAGTTCAAGCACAAGCAACTCATTTACAAGTCCCACCAAGAATACAAATAAAGGAAATAAAATACTCAAAGCACATCCAACCAACCAAATGATGGACAAGAAATTTCAAAGGATATTAACAATAAGCCAATTGCAAGAGTTGGACCAAGTTGTTTAAATATTGGAAAAGCTCCAAATGTATGGTGATGATGAAGAAGAACCAAAAGGCGAGTTGGTGAATTATGATCTATTTTTTGAAGCTGATTTGGAACCTTCATATTATGAAGATGCTTATACTAATTATGTTTGAGTGCAAGCAATGAAAGAAAAAAATGAGTCCATTGAAAAAATGACACTTGGAAACTTATGGAATTTCCCCAAGAAGATTGTTGCATCCAAGTGGATCCACAAAACAAATTTTAACAGTTATGGAAACATAGAAAGATATAAAGCAAGATTGGTTGTAATAGGATTCACTCAAATATATGGTGTGGATTATGAAGAAACATTTGCCCTTGTTGCAAGACAAGAGATGATTTAGATGGCTCTTTCATTGGCAACCAATAAATAGTGGAAAGTTTATCACATGGACGTGAAAAGTTCATTCTTGAATGGTTATCTAGATGAGGAGGTGTTGAGTGTATTTTCAACCAATTATGAAAGTACACTTTCCCTTAGGATTTGGGTTCCAAATCCCCTCTTGCAAAGAAGTTAAACAAACAACTTCTCCAAGGTCTCTGCTATATTAGCATTTGCATGTGTATTAGTAATCTCAAATAAAGATATTCAATTTAAATGCTTGGAACACCTTAGTGATTGCAAGTAAGCGTAAACAAGGGGCAATGTTGGTTTATTTTACCATGAAACTTTAGTGATTGTTCATTGAACCAAAATAAAGCAAATGTGAGTTGGCCCTCATATGACCACGATGTAGTCCCTTAATTCCTTTTATCTTGAGGGTTTTAAAATAGATTTTATCTTGCATTAAACCCTCCATGATGAATAGGGTCTTCAAATGTAGCTTCAAAATGTCACTTTAATTATCCTTCTTAAATGAAATCAGATTTTCATCAAGACGAATCATATAGTGCTTTGATTGCTCCCAAAATGGTAATTTGCAAAGTGCTATAAAACACGACTCCTTCGTTGAAATTAGAATTTTCATGAAGGGAATGTCATCATAGGCTCACGAACGAAGCATGAAACTGAAAAAGTGAAATTCGGCCCAAAAATGGAAATTTTCTATTTTCGTTTTTTTTTTAAATCTATAATAAAACAAAAAATTTGATGAATTTTTAAAAATACTAAACAACTCCGAAAATGAAATTTCAAAGTGCGTATTGGAAGTATTAAGTATAACCTACGCAATGGTGAAATTGTTTTTGAATTTTGAAAATTTTTTAATGTTTATTTTAATGCCTGAATATTAAAAAAAAAATTAAAATTTCTGGAAAAATAAAATGTAGAAAAATGAAAATGAAATGCAGAAAATGAAACACATGATACATTCAGTTTGATGCTATCTTATTCTGGCAAAACCGAAGATATGAGGTTTTCATGCATGCAACCTAACCTATTGGACTTGCAAAACAAGCACAATCTAGATAAGCTAAGTGTTGGCTCCTAGGGTTTAAATGAGGTTTTCAGATTTAAGCATTCACATGAAGCAATCAAGAAACTTGCATAAACTCCATTTACAAGCCTAAAATCTGAAAAGGGAAAAAAAATAGACATTTAATATTGCATGCAGAAAATGACTCCTCATTTCTTGTCCATAAGATGCAACTTTCTGAAAAGCTATCTGCATTAAAAATATGCCCTTGTACATGGCAGAAATCTGGTTCTCCAAAACTAGAAAAAGTGGAATAAAAACAATCCAAAGCAGGTCCAGAATGGCCTCTTGCCCTCAGCTCTGCAACTCTGTTTTAGAAGTTTCCAACCCTTTGTTTATCCTTCGAGGGAGTATTTAAAGTTTTTTGATGCCAATTTTTGTCTTTTGGCTTTCCATTGTCCTCTTCACTTGGTTTCACCATTTTTGTTTTCATTCTTTGTTTTGATGGATTTTCCCTTATGGGGCATTCTCCTGTTTGGTTCAAATCTGTTTCACATGTTCATTTCTCCATGACTTTACATTTTCCTTTCTGTTTTCTCTTTCTTACCTCTATTCGTTCTTCTTCCTTATGCCAATGTAACGTCCCCTTTGCCACAATAATGCCTTATAACATTTCACTTTGAAACGCTTCTTACCTCCTTCTATTCGAATGTGGGACATCCCACGTGTTATACATGTGGTTACCCTGATTATCACCATGCCAACGTTTCCTCTGTCACCATCACCATGGAGCTCTCGAGGTTGTTCGGTATCACTATTGCCTTGTTTGCTATCTTCACACGTTCCTGGAATTCCCCTTAATATGTCAAATTGCCCTTCTCGTAACGTCTTATCCTTTTGTTGAAATCCACGTGGCCATGCGAGATTTGTTGCTACATTGTCGCTATTGTGAAACCGGTCTACTCACATCAAAAATTGTTGCCCAATCTGTCATAGACATCTTGTTGTGGCTCTTTCTTCCACCCTAGATTTGGGGCGTTAATCTGTGCAATGCAACGCGGCTACCGTTATGTTTTGTTTCATAAACCTTGGGTGTCAATATTTCTTTCAAACATGGTATGTTGCCATGGCTTATACTACCCGTTTTGAAAATATTACACCCATGGTACCCTCATTGTCAGGAATTTATCCTCTACGCGTAACCCGAAAACTGCTACGTTTATTGAATCTCCCACCTGGAGTCCACGTTGCCTTCCAAGTCAGTTGTGCCCATTCAAAATGCTATTGGGCATCACATTTGAATTAGTGTCCATGTACGTTACCAAAAATGCTTGCTACATCCATGTGCATCAACTTGTCACCTCGTTAACACCTCCCATCCTCGTCGCATGGAGAGGGCCTTGAATGTTGTCCACTATCACCTACCAAAAATTCCTCTCTCTATCACCTGCGAGATGTCTGTGCATGTTCTTCATTATATGTGGGCTCTTTTAAACATGAAACTGTTAGATTCCTCATCAATTCAACATTCCTCAAGCCAATATTCTTGTGCATGGAGATTTGACGCTTCACCTCATGGTAGTTGAGCAACTTATTGCTAATTTCCTGCTTCATCATTCTCCATATTCGTGTATACACCCGAGCACAGGTCTTGTAAGTTCTGATCTCAAAATTTCATTTCCATCAATGCTTCTTTTCACTATAAAACTACCACGAATGCCTGGTCCACCTGTAATGGGCCCACATCCACATATGCCTTGTTTTATCTACTACATGGTGGCCTCGTGGGTCCCTCGTGCCATGTCACTTCTCCGACGAGGTAGTCCCCTTGCTCACGAGTCACGTCTTTGGCTTGCTAACATCCGTCTATTGCCTCATCACTCTCTCGTCCAGTACATCCACATCGCATAGACGTACTCTCGTATCCTATTGGTTTTCGTATTGTCAGAACCTTCGAAACCCTCATTCTACACTCTCTAATGTCGGGTCTTCAACTCCAACCACTATTGTCATCGTTATTTTCTGCTCTAAAACCCTCGCGATGTCCTCGATATCGTTGTCTATGTTCGAATGCGACCTTTGCATTGTAGCCAATCAGATGTCTACACCACGCTATCGTCTTTCGCATTCTAATTGGTCAACAAATCCTTGGTGGGTGCATCATCCTTGACCACGTCATTCGCCTCGCATGGGGTCTCCGTTGGCTCAAGTCTAGGCCTTCGCCTCGTCTTTAGTGTCCAACTCCATCTCGAACTCCGCATGTCTTCATGTATCTGTAATGCAAACAAACATCGTGTTAAACCCTTAATCGAAACAAAACATGAGATCTTTCATAAAGCCAAGTATTTTGTGAGGACTCTATTTTAATCCGTAGGCATATAAATATATCTGTGAAATTTTATTTTGCTTTCATTCCTTTTGCTTTTCTTATTAGTATGTATAGTATAATAGTTTATTCATTTCATTATATTATATTATATTGTATTACATATTATATAATATAATATATTATATTATGTTTTAATTTTTTATTTATTTATATTTATATATTATAATACATGAACATATAAATATAAATAACTATTTATTTATAGTTATTTTTAATTCAAATGTTAATGTAAACTAAATTTCCTTAAGGTCAAACATTTGAACTATTTTAATGTGAGACATTGAAGTTAAACATTAAAACTAATCTCAACACTACAAGCTCATCAAAATTATGAGACAGTCTATATAAAACAAAATGGAAAATTATCAAACTATCAAATCAAAACAACCTCCAAGAGACTAAAGAAGGCCATAGCCAAGAAAATAAACTTGCACTGCAACCCTTTGGTGGAGATAGACCTATACGACAATCAACCTTGGAATTCGATTGCAAACATCAAGAATGAGATATGTCAAAATTATCGCTCTAAGGATACCAAAGAGCACCAAAAAAATAAAATTTAAAGTGGGTCCCCAATTCTTGGGGCTAGTTGTGGAGCAGCCACAACAAATGGCGACTCTTATGGGAAACACTCCTGAGCATTTTGGTAAGAACCCAACCTAAAAACCTTCAAAAATCAAACACAAGCGTCAACAAATATCCAAATAATGAAACTAGACGAGAAATACATGAAGCATTAGAATTATTCAGTGTCAGCTCAATGTGTGCAGTTGATTCATTCCTTATCGTTTGAAATTGATCAACATTCCATCATCTGTTTCACTTATGATTCATGCATATGAGAAGTTATGGATGATTCCTGTAGGATTTAATGTATGGTGAAGATGCTAGAGATATAGCAACCTGCTTTGCAAAGGCTCAAACTTTCTAGTACCATGAACAAACATATTAAAACTGTCAAACCCTCTTAGGACCAAATATGTGTATACTGAATTAATTTACTAGATCCCAAAGTTGGTTATGTGTCACTACCATCCTAAACCCATGTACAAGTGTAAGTGAAATCAGAGATTTGGGTAATAGGATTCCCAACCCAAGCGAGATGGGAATTTAATCCTATCCTTACTACTCTGATCTGGAGTTCATTACCTCATCTTGAACAAAATGATTTAACCTTTTATGTATGAAACTATCAGGCTAGCCTGTCCGTTTGAGCAGTTAGTGGTCTTGCTTTTAGACAAGACATGTTGCCACACATGAGCATACTCCATCGCCAATCAGACGTCTATAGCCCCGGTGGAGATTAACCCCATAATCCAGGATTTGGCTTTACTTTTGATTTCTTGAACCTTTGGGATGACTACCCATCCTTGCAAGGGACATGTAGTACGATCCTTCCAATCCAATATTAATGATGAAATGAAAGTAGAATGAAAAATATTTGCTTTGGAATTTCAAGTTCTTGAGTGTAGATCACACTTTTAATTTCTTAAAGCGTGATGGAGGTAAAATAGAAGCTTTGGGGAATCAGATTCTCAACCTAAGCGATATGAGAATTATACCCTATCCTTACTACTCTGATTTTAGGATTTAAGCACTATGGGAGTGGTAAAAACCACTGTTTTAAGGATTATGTTGCATGATAGGACAGACACAAAATACTCCTTTCGCCTCACCTTTTCTTCCAAGTATGGTTTTGACCATTTTGCTCAAGATCCTCTTTAATATGTGTAGAACGTTTTTGGTTCAAGATAGTTTGGGCACCAGTTCCCAACCTTAGGATCCTTTTAATATGTTATGTAATAACCCTAAGAGGATTCAACACCTTTTCAATGATTGTATTTGAAATGTAGATGCAATTGAGATGAAATGTATATGCAATGTGGAATGTAACATGAGATATGGATGAATGCATTGCTCTTTTTGAAATGCGGATGGAGTATACCACCTACTTTGCCATAATTTGTAAAACTAAAAACTTCATGCATCACAAGTTCCAAACGATATTATTTAATGTGTTTGCGATACTCGTGGAGCTTTCTGCAATACAATTCCGATGTTTCATATTCTCTTAGTCTTAATAAACATTCATAAGGACATAAGTTGACATCTCGCTTTTTTTTTTCAAGACAAACCCAAAGTGTCCAAAGGATCAACACACAAAACTTAAAACCAAAATGAGATCCAATCCAAAACCAAAACACGAACACCCAAAAGTATATACAAATGTACAATATAATACAAGATGGTACAAAGTTTGGATTATCATTTTCCCGGATCCTAAACCTGATTAGAATTCTTTAAAAGACATATGACGTGATACACATACCAAGTTTTGTAGGAATCCAAAAAAAACAAGATCAAACCAAACAAAGAAACAAACTTCAACTTGCCCCTCTCACCATACCAATTTGATTTAATTTCATTAATAATCCTATGGTGGAGTTTCAAGTTTTCAAATTGATTAGACAATGATTGATATTCAATTCTTTTATGTCTATTATTTAAGATGTCCATTCCGCACTTTGATTCATGGTGTAGAAATAAACTTTCATTTTTATTCATTAAAGCCATAACATTAATAATATTTGAATCAAACCATTCATTAGGCAAACCTTCATTCGAATTTTGCATGGTGAAACCAAAAAGGTGAGATTTTACCTTTGGCATGTTTTCATTTAACCTTACTTGAAGAGGATTTGAAAATTCCTCTTTTCTCTCATGACATTCATCATCATGTAGCACTTGTTCTTTCTCCATGACTTGTTTATCAAAGGCACCAAACTTAGGTACCCAATTGAAAACATGTCCATCCCTTTCAAACCATAAGTCTTGTCTATCTAGGGGTGGGTTAACTAACACATTTCCATGATCAATCACTTGGGTTGTTTTGGGTAACGTGAGATTTTCAATTGGATCATCAATGATATCAAACCCAAATGATTTAGGTTTTGTAATTTTCTCATTTTGAAATGGCATAGTCATTGTAGCACAAGTAAGTGGATCAAGACTTTCAATTTATTTTCCTTCAAAGGAATCCAAAGCAAATGACTCTCTTTCTTGATTCATGGTTGTAGAATCCTTATCATGTTCTAAAATTTGATGAGATTCAAATTCCTCTTCCAAAACTTTCTCAAATTGTACAAGATTTATAGTATCCTCATGTGAGGAAGCAATTGAGTTATCCTGCATATTAATTGACACAAGTTTATTAGAAGATTTATATTGATAATGTTCTTCCCATTTCTTCCACGAATCATAGTAATCATCTTCCAAGTTCAATTTGTGACGCTCAAGTACTTCTTCATCTTATGATTCATAAACATTTTTCTCATCCAATTCATCTTCACCTTCCTTAGATGGTTCAGTTATTTCCAAAAGTGGGTTATCTCTTGAATTCAAATTGGTAAAGCTATCATAATCCAAATTTGTAACCCATGATTCAATTTTATCACAATTTGGAAGGTGTGGATCCTCTTGGTCATCACTTTCGATAACATCATCCAAAGTGTCTTTCGAGAACAAGTGGTGAAATTCGATTATGTCTTCAACTTCATTTGTTGATTTTCTTTCAAATTCATTTTCAGCCACTTGTGATGACTTAGGAGCTTCTATAATGGGATCGATTTTTGAATTCCGTATCATATAGTTGCTCCAATCCTTTGCAAGTACATCTGACCAAATCATATCCACATAAGTTTGTTCATCCAAATCCTCCTTTTTGGGTAATGATTCTAGATATTTCTTTTCCAAAACAAGATGGCGATCATTTGATTCCAACTTCTTGTTACCCATCCATAGAAATTTTCCTCCAAAATCTTCATTCTCTTCAAGACATTTCAAATAGGTATTTACTTCAACATAAGTCACCTCAAAGTCTCTTGTATCACTTGAAGAAGCATAACATGAAACATCATTAAGATTGGCATTATGAATTTTCTTCCTAGGATGATTTGGATGCATACATTGATGTGCTCATTTTTGTGGTAGAACATGCCTACATACCTTCTTAACCACTTTATTTTGCTCTTTTACTTTCGATACGAACTCTTTGGGTTGAGTGGTCGAAGTAGTAGGATTAGTTGGATTGATATCCATGGACAAAGCTTGAACATTTTTTGCAATGGTTCCATGAGTGACCACATGATTCTATAATTGAGGCATAGTTAGATGGATGGAAGTACTTGTATAAGCGCATGTGGGAGCATGAGTTGGTATGGTAGGATGAAGTCGATTGTAGGGAAAAACATTTGATATCAAATTTTGTGGTGCCCACGCTTGATTTACCATTGAGTTTTGATTGCAAGTCCCTAGTTGTCCTACCATAGTTGTTTGATCCATTCCATAACATTGTGGCCTCAATTGTTGATCTACAATCATAGCTTCTATGTAGGCCGATGCAATATCAGTAACCAAGGGATTCATCCTAACAAATATGGCAAACAATGGATCCAATGCTCGAAAGTATATTTGAAGAGCACCACTTTCCTCAATAGTATAGGGAGAAATTAATCTCGCTTAAAGCTTTCGAAACCTCAAGTTGAAACTTCTCGCTGGATCATTAGGTTCTCTTTTGCAAGAAGTAAATTGTTGATATATCATGAGAGGATCAATGAGCAACCTAAATTGATTGATAAAATCATCTTTCAATTGAGTCCAAGATGTAATAGAACCAGTGGGTAAATTGATGTACCAATCATATGCCACCTCATCTAGGGTTCTAGGAAACATTCTACATGCCACATCCTCATGTTCGAAATTCCATCTAACTAGGATATCCACATAGGCTTGAATATGTTCCTCGGCTAATGTTGGACCATTGTGTTTAAATTTGGGCAAACATTTTTCTACGTTCTTGGATAAATCATGAGAATCTCCACTAATGTTCAAAGGATTAACATGTATCCCATACCACGTTCCTGCAGTTGTAGCCATTAATGAAACTCAAAGAATAACTTCAAAACCAATTTGTTAGTCATGAATAAAAGAAGGAACCATGACAAAGCAATATTCTAAAAATGTAAATTAGTTTATGATTCACCAGATCGCATATGCACAAGTGAAGAGCATACTCCTAGTGTTGTAGGCTTTCTGATTCACAAGATCACATTACACGCAAGTGAAGAGCATAATACCGACAACAAATACATTTTAGACAAAATAATTCCTTACAAATAAGCATGAAATGACTAGCAAATATCAAACATGTAACGTATGAATAATCATGTTAGCATCAACCAAGAGATGTATCCATTAAAATCAAATGAAAGTAATTGCATGGAGACAACCTCATTAGTCAAGACCAAAATTTTTCAAAATCAAATCAAAACACATTATTCCTGTATGAACAATCAAAAAGCATTAGAAAAATGCATAACAATTCATGTCCTCCTTTTTAACACTACAAGGTTGTATTGTTAAAAGAGGGCTAAAGATAATAATCAATAGGGCATGAAATATTCAACATTTAAATCCCTATAGCATTTAAATCACACTGAAATAAACCAATTCAGGCCCTCATTCTAGCGCCAAAATGTTGAGTGTATTTTCAACCAATTGTGAAAGTACACTTTCCCTTAGGATTTGGGTTCCAAATCCCCTCTTGCAAAGAAGTTAAAAAAACAACTTCTCCAAGGTCTCCGCTATATTAGCATTTGCATATGTGTATTAATAATCTCAAATAAAGATATTCAATTTAAATGCTTGGAATGCCTTAGTGATTACAAGTAACTGTAAACAAGGGGCAATGTTGGTTTATTTTACCATGAAACTTTAGTGATTGTTCATTGAACCAAAATAAAGCAAATGTGAGTTGGCCCTCATATGACCACGATGTAGTGCCTTAATTCCTTTTATCTTGAGGGTTTTAAAATAGATTTTATCTTGCATTAAACCCTCCATGATGAATAGGGTCTTCAAATGTAGCTTCAAAATGTCACTTTAATTATCCTTCTTAAATGAAATCAGATTTTCATCAAGACAAATAATTTAGTGCTTTGATTGCTCCCAAAATGGTAATTTGCAAAGTGCCATAAAACATGACTCCTTTGTTGAAATTAGAATTTTCATGAAGGGAATGTCATCATAGGCTCACGAACGAAGCATGAAACTGAAAAAGTAAAATTTGGCCCAAAAATGGAAATTTTCTATTTTCGTTTTTTTTTTTAAATCTATAATAAAACAACAACTTCGATGAATTTTTAAAAATACTGAACAACTCCGAAAATGAAATTTCAAAGTGCGTATTGGAAGTATTAAGTATAACCTACGCAATGGTGAAATTGTTTTTGAATTTTGAAATTTTTTTAATGTTTATTTTAATGCCTAAATATTAAAACAAAAAATTAAAATTTCTAGAAAAATAAAATGCAGAAAAATGAAAATGAAATGCAGAAAATGAAACACATGATACATTCAGTTTTATGCTATCTTATTCCGCCAAAACCGAAGATATGAGGTTTTCATGCATGCAACCTAATGTTAGGATCCTCAATCCTAACATTATTAGTTAGTATTAATTAATATTATTAATCATTTAATTATTAGATTATTAACTTATAAAGTGAACCATCACAACCCTTCATAACGTGAACCATCACGTCTCTTCATACGTGAACCATCATGTCTCTTCACCAACGTAGCTTTAGGGTAGATATATATATTAGGTTGGCCATCCATATCAAATCATCCAAGAAGAAGAATAATAAGCATAGATTCTAAGGAGGGAGCCCCCTATAGTGGCAAAGAAATTACAAGGGAACCCCCTTTGAGTGGCCTGCGATTACATTTACATTAATTTGTTAATAATTTTATAGTAAGACCTTGGGGTCTTACCACCTAACCTATTGGACTTGCAAAACAAGCACAATCCGGATAAGCTAAGTGCTGGCTCCTAGGGTTTAAATGAGGTTTTAATATTTAAGCATTCACATGAAGCAATCAAGAAACTTGCATAAACTCCATTTACAAGCCTAAAATCTGAAAAGGGAAAAAAATAGACATTTAATCTTGCATGCAGAAAATGACTCCTCCTTTTTTGTCCATAAGATGCAACTTTCCGAAAAGCTATCTGCATTAAAAATATGTCCTTGTACATGGTAGAAATCTAGTTCTCCAAAACCAGAAAAAGTGGAAGAAAAACAATCCAAAGCAGGTCCAGAATGACCTCTTGCACTTAGCTCTGCAACTCTGTTTTAGAAGTTTCCAACCCTTTGTTTATCCTTCGAGGGAGTATTTAAAGTTTTTCGGTGCCAATTTTTGTCTTTTGGCTTTCCATTGTCCTCTTCACTTGGTTTTGCCATTTTTGTTTTCATTCTTTGTTTTGATGGATTTTCCCTCATGGGGCATTCTCCTGTTTGGTTCAAATCTGTTTCACATGTTGTTCATTTCTCCATGACTTTACATTTTCCTTTCTATTTTCTCTTTCTTACCTCTATTCGTTCTTCTTCCTTATGTTAGGACACTATCCTAACATTAATTAATAATAATAATAATAATACATGTTATCCTATGGTTATATTAATAAAATAATATAATAAATAATATAATAATTAATTATATTAATTATTATATTATTATAAGATTAGGGTTAGGGTTAGGAAGCATGGTGACTCTTCACTCATAACCCTAAAGGGGTATAAAACACTATGTGATTCTATCATTTAATATATCCATGAATATGAAATATAATACAACTTATTGAAGGGACTTCCCGACAATACAAAAGGCGATTCTTTTAGTTTAGGTTATTTATTATTTATTTATCATTTTATGTGCTAGGAACCCTAGGTTCCTACCATCTGGTATCAGAGCCTTATGGATCCAACCATATTGGTCAAGGAAATAAAAAATGACATTGCAGAAATTAGAAGAATGATTGAACAAAAACAAAATAAACAAATTGAACGTTCTGATCGTATTATACAATATTTAATGGAAATGCAAGAGGAGGAGACCCTAGCCATGGAATCTCAGGTAGAGGAGGAAGAACCCATAGCCATGGAATCCCAGGTGGAGGAAGAACCCATAGCCGACGAATCTCAGGTGGTAAAAAATGCAACTGAACATATTGCTCCAAACCCTAAACCTAAATTTTTTTCTCGGAAGAAATTGAAACCATAGAACTTCAAAAAATACCTATTGAACTTCCAAAAAAAAATCGAAACCCTAAACATGCAAATTTTTTGATAGAGGCAGAAAGTAAGATTCATAAACTTGCACTCGATGTTTATATTGCCAAAATTGGAGATATAATTTGTACTGATCTTGGTGCAATTGATATTAATATAGAAGCTGGTAAGAACCACAAAAATAAAACCACCATAAAGGAAATCCAAAAGTTTTATTATCTGCCCGATGTATTGAACATTATGAGTCTTTCATCTACAAGACCCCCACCATGGCCACCTCCTCTTCCATTATTAATTGACCTTATATAGAGTAAGATTTTATTTGTCTCACCATATTTGATCCATTCTCAACGGCAAATGGCAATGGCAAAACCCTTTCTGGGAGACACCGACATCCAAACATACTTCTAGACAATGTGACTACCAAAAATTTATACCCAGCGTTAAAAAAAAAAAAATCTAATGGTAACCATTCCACTCCCAAAATTTTTCAAAAGTGTCGCCCACTGAAGTTTTTCGTATGTAAGAGGCCATTCAAAATCAGCTTTAATTGAAAGAGAATATATATACAGTACCCAAAATATTAAAATATGTGTGGCTTCTGGAACTATTACACATGTACCCAATACTTATATAGTTGAGCAACAAAAAGCTTGGCATATTTACATGTGATCGTATTCGTCCGGTCCATCTGGAAATCTATAATTATGAGTCAAAATACCTTATGAATTTTTTTTGTCTCAAGCTGGGCAGATGATATTCGTTCATAATCCAACTTGTCCTTTTACCTTTTGGTGCTTTGCCTCTAAAATACAAGGATTTTCTTCAAGCCAATGCAACAGGAATAATCATTACTGATCATCCGATCAGCACAGATAGCCTTTAAAAAAAAAAAAAAAAAAAACCACCATTTCAGTGAGGCTGTCACTCGGTTTGGCCTAATCCATTTCTATACTTTCTATCCCGCGAAAACTTAAATAAAAAAAAAAAATCCACTTTTTTTTCTTCGATTGCCACCAAAGCTATGCTCGATCAATCCACAACAGTCATTGCAAAACATAACTATCAGACAAAAAAATCGTAGCCATTAAAGAGGTGGCTACTTACGAGGTAGAGGACGAAAAAAGGTGCTTAAACGACTTACACCATTCCAATATTATAAAGCTCCATGAAGTGCATAACAACCATGGAAGTCTTCATATACAAAAATAAATTGATTATCTTGTCTTAGAATGTATGGATATAGATTTACAGAACCCCATCCGAAGGAATTCTTTCTCAGAGACTAAAATACATGAATTGTGTCTACATATACTCAAGGCTCTTGCATATATGCATGGCATGGGTATTTCCATTGTGATTTAAAACCATAAAATCTTCTGGTGAGTAGAAATATTATAAAACTTGGAGATAATAAAATTGTGAATAGGATGGATTTAGATTTCAATGGCGAGGTGCTCTCAGATTTTGGTTTGTCTCTGGATAATGAATGAGCTTTTGACGGTGATATCTTCACCCAAGAGAATGGATATACAGAGGAGTTGCTAAGTTTTGGTCCAAAACCGACGGGATAGCCCTTCTTGAACGATGTGAATGAATTATTAGATAAGGGTTCTGGATCAGAATTTACTTCGATTTAAGAGGATTTAACACAGGAAAATGTAAAGCTGGCATATGAGCGTATATCAAGCAAGACCTTTGATGAATCAACTAATGGCTTAATAAATCCATGTACCAAGGATACAATAGAATACAGGGGGTTGCACCTTGTACATATTTTAGTGGCGTGTGCCAGTGCAATATATGATGCAATATCTTATGGGTTCCATGATCTTTCTCAGGTCATACTTTGCAGGTTGGACAAATTGTTAAGTCCAACAAGCTCCACCATGGAGAGAGTAGCTTACTATCTATTCCAATATTTACAGCAGCACCATCATAGCTCGGCCTATGGTCACCTCGAGGCGCTCTCAATTCAAGCCTGGGATTCAAAGCTATGAAATGCCATTATTTGGCCTATTGTTCTACTGAACGAAGTTTATCCTCATGTAAGGATAGCCCATTTTATTTCCAACCAAAGCAATTTGGAAGCAATAATTACCAATGAGGGACACACGAAGACCCATATTATTGACCTTGACATCATGGAGGGTATGCAGTGGCCACCCTTGATGGAAGCCCTGAGAAGCCAAGAATGCAAAGTTACCAACCTCAAAATTATAGCAATTAAATGGGATAAAGACGTCGAAGACTATGGTAAAGTGTTCTAGCGATTCCCAACATGGAGATTGAAAATATTAGTTTTCGGAATAAACCTGAATAAATAGTAAAACAAGCCTGAGAACGATCCCTTCCATTGAACATGGCGAATGCATAGCTGAAATGAATTGATATAAGATTACTGTGAGCAATCTGATAGCATATTTTTCAGCTATGTACAGATTTAAAAAGCACAGGAGGGCTCCTTATGGAAGCATCCAGGGGTCTATGTGGATGATGACCCAACATTGTGTTTCATGTGATGCATTTGCTACTCATTCCAAGATCACTATTTCGGATGCAAAATAATTTAGGGAGGTGGAGTGATTAAAATACGTGAACACATAAAATAGCCTGACTACCATAAGCTTAAGTGCTGAGCAGTTGTAGATCAAAAAAATGCCAAAGACTAGCTGGCAAATGAAAACGAATAAAACAGAAAGCATCTATCTTACTCTGGTGTTAACCAAAAAAGAAATTCCTCCCATTGCGAAAAGCACACCTACTTTTCCTTTTTGAGGACTTTTAATATTCTTGTGGAATGTTGAACGAGACTTAAAGGGATTATACTATGATTTATGTGCTATTGCTCTCCTTTTTGTCTGTCATTTATTTTTTGAAAATGGGATGTTCATCATCGCCAGCAAGTGAAGTGCTTAAGTTGTTGGCCATGTCAACAGGCCTCGTTCACGTTAATATCTATCTATTGGGCTCATCTTATTTGATGTGTGGAGGTCATTGGAAAGGAAAATATGCATGCACTGGATCCCAGAAAAAGCGTTGATTTTTAGTGTTTTGACTCTTCAAATCCTTAGCTATGTCGACAACAAGAATATCAGTATTCAACATGAGCTCGAATATGATAAAGCGATGAAGTTGCTTAGTAATCAGTTGGTGCTTGATAGTGGAAGGCTTGTAATGGTGTGTTCATTGGGTATATGTTGCCTCTAATAATGATAATGATTGGGTCTGCATCTGCAACGTAGTGGGATAATACTTGAGTGTTATTATACAAAATATTATTGCAATCAAATTATTGGAACCCATAAAGGCAAAGTGTAAAATATTAGAGTCGGAAGGCGTATGAGGCCCTATTAATCGAGAAAAATTCAACACCCTATTTCATCGTAAAATAAAGGGAATGAAAATTGAAGCCGCATTGATTGGACATATGAGGACCAACTACCAGCCTAGGACCAAGCTTGAGCATTAGTAAATTTCATAAGGTAATATTTGGGCAATGAGTTATACAATTGTGTGGTGAAAACATAATCTAAGTTTTTTAGCATTTAATTTAAAGCTTAGGAGAAATAAGGCATTTGCCTCGTTAAGGATTTTCAAAGGTTTAATTAACCAACTATTTAGAAAAAGAAGTTGTGAATAGACGAGAAGTGGCCGATGTTAATGTGCATTATAGTGTGACAATTGAGTTTTTTCTAAATACAAACTTAACTACAAGAAGCCTGTGATGTTGGGATTGGCGAACTTTGTAGAAGCATATTTCCAAATTTTTCTAGCTTTGAGGACAAAGCTCTTCAAAGAGGGATGGCATGTTAGGACACTATCCTAACATTAATTAATAATAATAATAATAATAATACATGTTATCCTATGGTTATATTAATAAAATAATATAATAAATAATATAATAATTAATTATATTAATTATTATATTATTATAAGATTAGGGTTAGGGTTAGGAAGCATGGTGACTCTTCACTCATAACCCTAAAGGGGTATAAAACACTATGTGATTCTATCATTTAATATATCCATGAATATGAAATATAATACAACTTATTGAAGGGACTTCCCGACAATACAAAAGGCGATTCTTTTAGTTTAGGTTATTTATTATTTATTTATCATTTTATGTGCTAGGAACCCTAGGTTCCTACCACCTATAATGTCCCCTTTGCCACAATAATGCCTTATAACATTTCAATTTGAAACGCTTCTTACCTCCTTCTATTCGAACGTGGGACATCCCACGTGTTATACATGTGGTTACCTTGATTATCACCATGCCAACGTTTCCTCTGTCATCATCACCATGGAGCTCTCGGGGTTGTTCGGTATCACTATTGCCTTATTTGCTATCTGCACATGTTCCTGAAATTCCCCTTAATATGTCAAATTGCCCTTCTCTAACATCTTATCCTGTTGTTGATATCCACGTGGCCATGCGATATTTGTTGCTACATCGCCGCTATTGTGAAACCGGTCTACTCACATCAAAACTTATCGCCCAATATGTCATAGACATCTTGTTGTGGCTCTTTATTCCACCCTGGATTCAGGGCCTTGATCTGTGCAATGCAACGTGGCTACCGTTACATTTTGTTTCATAAACCTTGGGTGTCAATACTGCTTTCGAACATGGTATGTTGCCATGGCTTATACTACCCGTTTTGAAAATATTACACCCATGGTACCCTCATTGTTAGGAATTTATCCTCTACACGCAACCTAGCAACTGCTACATTTATTGAATCTCCCACCTGGAGTCCACGTTGCCTTCCAAGTCAGTTGCACCCATTCAAAATGCTACTGGGCATCGCATCTGAATTGGTGTCCACGTACGTTACCAATAATGCTTGCTACATCCCTGTGCATCAACTGGTCACCTCATTAACGTCGCCCATCCTCGCCACATGGAGAGGGCCTTGAATGTTGTCCACTGTCACCTGCCAAAGATTCCTCTCTCTATCACCTGCGAGATGTCTGTGCGTGTTCTTCATTATATGTGGGCTCTTTTAAACATGAAACTGCCAAATTCCTCATCAATTCAACATTCCTCAAGCCAATATTCTTGTGCATGGAGATTTGACGCTTCACCTCATGGTAGTTGAGCAACTTATTACGAATTTCCTGCTTCATCATTCTCCACATTCGTGTATACACCCGAGCACAGGTCTTGTAAGTTTCGATCACAAAATTTCATTTCCATCAATGCTTCTTTTCACTATAAAACTACCATGAATGCCTGGTCCACCTGTAATGGGCCCACATCCACATATGCCTTGTTTTATCTGCTACATGGTGGCCTCGTGGGTCCCTCATGCCATGTCACTTCTCTGACGAGGTAGTCCCCTTGCTCACTAGTCACGTCTTCGACTTGCTAACATCCGTCTATTGCCTCATCACTCTCTCATCCAATACATCCACGTCGCGTAGATGTACTCTCGTATAATATTGGTTTTTGTATCATCAAAACCTTAGAAACCCTCGTTCTACACTCTCTAATGCTGGGTCTTCAACTCCAACCACTGTTGTCATCATTATTTTCTGCTCTAAAACCCTCGCGACGTCCTCGATATCGTTGTCTATGTCCGAATGCGACCTTTGCATTGTAGCCAATCAAACGTCTACACCATGCTATCGTCTTCCGCATTCTAATTGGTCAGCAAATCCTTGGTGGGTGCATCATCCTTGACCACGTCATTCACCTCACATGGGGTCTCCGTTGGCTTAAGTCTAGGCCTTCGCCTCATCTTTAGTGTCCAACTCCATCTCGAAATCCGCATGTCTTCATGTATCTGTAATGCAAACAAACATCGTGTTAAACCCTTAATCGAAACAAAACATGAGATCTTTCATAAAGCCAAGTATTTCGTGAGGACTCTATTTTAATCTGTAGGCATATAAATATATCTGTGAAATTTAATTTTACTTTCATTCCTTTTGCTTTTCTTATTAGTATGTATAGTATAATAGTTTATTCAGGTCATTATATTATATTATATTGTATTACATATTATATAATATAATATATTATATTATGTTTTAATTTTTTATTTATTTATAATTATATATTATAATACATGAACATATAAATATAAATAACTATTTATTTATAGTTATTTTTAATTCAAATGTTAATGTAAACTAAATTTCCTTAAGGTCAAACATTTGAACTATTTTAATGTGAGACATTGAAGTTAAACATTAAAACTAATCTCAACACTACAAGCTCATAAAAATTATGAGACAGTCTATATAAAACAAAATGGAAAATTATCAAACTATCAAATCAAAACAACCTCCAAGAGACTAAAGAAGACCCTAGCCAAGAAAATAAACTTGCACTGCAACCCTTTGGTGGAGAAAGACCTATACAAAAATCAACCTTGGAATTCGATTGCAAACATCAAGAATGAGATATGTCGGAATTATCGCTCTAAGGCTACCAAAGGGCACCAAAAAAACAAAATTTAAAGTGGGTCCCCAATTCTTGGGGCTAGTTGTGGAGCAGCCACAACAGGAGGTTTATGTTCAACAACCTTAAGGCTTTAAAGTGGAAGGAAAGGAAAACCATATTTACAATTTGAAGAAAGCACTATATGGACCGAAGCAAGCACTTGAAGCATGGTACTCAAGAATTGATGGGTACTTCCAAGATTATGGTTTCAAGAAAAGTAAGAATGACCCCACACTCTATTTTAAGAATGAAGGTGATATTCTTCTCGTGTGCCTATATGTTGTAGATTTTATCTACATGGAAAGTAGTTCAAAGATGATGAATAATTTTAAGCATGCTATGATGAAGGAATTAAATATGAAAGATTCAGGACTGATGCAATATTTTCTTCATGTGGAAGTACATCAAGGTGATGGAAAAATTTTCATTTGTCAATAAAAATATGCAAAAGATATGTTAAATAAATATGGTATGGAAAATTGCAAACCGGTTTGGACACCTGTGGTACATAGAGAAGTGTTGTGTAGAGATGATGGATAAAATAAAGCTAATGAAAAATTGTTTAGAAGCATTGTTGGGATTTTAATGTTCCTTACTACAACAAGACTTGATATTGCATTTGCAGTTTCACTTGTATCAAGGTACATGAATGAACCTTCACAAAACCATATGAAAGAAGCCAAGAGAATCTTGAGGTATGTCAAAGAAACCTTAAATTTTGGCATACATTATGATGCTAACAACAAAATGGAGCTTATTGGATACAGTGACTTAGATTGGGAAGGTTGCTTGGATGATAGAAAATTAACTTTTGGTAATTGTTTTTCACTTGGTTCAAGAGTGATAACATAGATCTCAAAGAAATAAAGTATTGTTGCTTTATCTTATACACAAGCAAAATATGTTGTAGCTACTGCAACAAGTACACAAGCACTTTGGTTGAAAAAGGTACTTGAAGAGATTGATGAAGTTCAAAATAGTCCAATAACAATTTTTGTGACAATAGAAGTGCAATAAAGATTGCAAAAAATCCAATTTATCATAATAAAACTAAACATGTTGAGACATGATGGAAAATAAAGTTATAGATTTGAAATATTACAAAACCAAACAATAGTTTGCAGACCTGTTTACCAAAGGTGTCAATAAGGAACAATTTTTAGGATTGAGAGATAAAATTGTCTCACCACTTAGAACCAAGGGGAAGTATGTTGGATATTAATGCTGACTAAGAAAAAGACAATACTAAAAGTTCTTCCACAAATTTGAAGAAGCCCAATAGTTTCTATAGGCCTTAAAGAGTCACTGTTACTGTTAGACTTCCAGAATGTGAAATGAAGGGTTGTAACATCATTTTCTCTCTTGTAAATGTACAATAATGTAAAATAGCTAGAGAATGTTGTGGAAAAATATTTATAATACTTCTAAGTTTGTTTGAAATACAAAAAAACATTCTATTTCATTCATTTTGTGAAATACATGCTTTTTGTCCTTGTTTTCTAAAACCTGCAGTCAACTTTCAAAGCTCACAAATTTTGTTTTATAGTTTCGTTTTGTGCATTTCATACACCACTAATTTTTTGTTTAGAATTCACTCGCAAAATTTTATCAAATTATGAGTAGTTTTGGTCCCTCAAATTTAGACTGTCCTGCGCTGCTACAAAAATTGTTGTATTTTTTGTTACTACAATTTTTTCTTGCTGTGGTTTTTGTTGTACTTTTTGCTCTTCATTTTTTGGGTCAAATAATTCAGCAAATATTTTTGTATATGTTTGTTCGAACATACATGGAAACACATTAAAGAATAAGACACTCAAGAATTTGTTTTCAATTAAGATATACTACCAATGACAAAAGAACAAAATGGAAGCTCAAACAGACCCATATATTTATCTTTTATTTGCTTTTACTAAGGCAATACAAAGTAGTTGAAGAGTAAAGACTTAAATCTAGACTAAATTTTTTTGATTTATATGAGCAAACCAACAGATAAAGTATCTACTCCATCAACTATCATTATTGCAATTTTTTTGGTTGCGTTTTTGCTAATAACATAGTTCAATGCTAAGAAAACTATAATTAAATAGTCAATTATTAGTAACAATTATAAGGCAAGCCATTTACCTATCAATGTTTTCTAGAAGGACTACCCATCATCGTGTTACTACTAAACCCACAAGGGTTACTCCCTCTGCTTACAACATTATGAACTTCTTTTCAACCTCAAATGTTAGGGGAACCTCCTGACTATTTGTATATTGATTGCTACTGCCTTAGTCTGACTCGTTGGTATGGCACTATGAAGACCCCTGCTGCTATTTTTCTCTATATAATTTTCACTCTTACACATTGGAGTCACTTTAGGTGCTTCCCTGCTCCTCTTATATGTATTTTTCTATAGTCCCATTGACTATTTTTGATCATTTGTGGTTATTAATATTAAATTTATAAATGTTTCTTCCTATTATGTTACTTTTGCTTGTATATGTATGGTTTCAATCATAATATCTTTCATCAAATAATGAGAAGGAATAAAATCCACACACAAAAGTAATAAACAATACTCCACATTTCTCTTTATAGAGATAGTGAAAAACTAGCCAACACATCTCTCCATGAAGATAGTAACTATACTAGTCCACACATCCCTTCATAGAGATATGATTGAATTAGCACATATCTCTTTATAGGCATATAACACAATACATCTCTGTATAAGATATGACCTTTGCCTTAGTAAAATTATCTTCTCCATAAATATTAGGATTAATATTCTCATATAATATAGGGTTTATGCATTTCATAGATGTCTACTTGCATTCTTTTCCACATGCATGCAATTTTTCATCATTGTGTTATTCAAATAAATGTGTGCTTAATGTGTTCCATCATAGCATTCACATATATTATCTATATGTAAGGTTTTTTCCCATTGTTTTATGCTAGCTTTAGTCTCACAAAATTTACTATCTTAGGAACTATAAATTCTAATCCCAAATAGTATGGATAGTTTCCAAACCTTTATGCCATCCTTTGCCTTTTATGCTATAGGTCTCCGTGCATTTATTTACATAAATTCTCCAACATTGCTCCATTCAAACACCATATCCTTTGCTCACATAATAATAATAGGAGGTTCTTGAATATGCTCTTTGATTTCATTGATAAGGCTTAAGAGGGTGGCAAGAAGGACAACTCATCAACATAACTAGTGAGGTTAGATGTGCTAGGCTTTAGAGTTATGTAACAAAATAGGATAAAACCTAGAACTTATTCAATGTAAGGAAATATTAAACTATGCAAATAAAAGCAAAGCTTTATTTATAAATAATAAAATATAAATGAACTTCAAAATATGAATCCCTTATATAACAATATTGATAAAAACTTGTTGTCTTAGTAAAAAACTTCCCCAATTTCCCTTTAAGTTCAAAGTTTTGTTTGAATCATGTGCTTCATCCCCCTATAGAGTGCACAGGTTTTGCAAAGGGCACACTAGTTCGTGTGCCCCTCTTTGAGGTCATGCACCCAAACTCAAGTGGAGTGCACAAGGGGTGCGCTAGTCCGTGCGCCCCCTTTTAGGTTGTGTACCCCAACTCATGTGGAGCATACAAGGGGCGTGCTAGTTTGTGTGTCCCCTTTTGGGTCATGCACCCCACCTCAAGTGGAGCACACAAGGGGTGCACTAGTCCATGCGTCCCCTTCTAGGTCATGCATCCCACCTCAAGTGGAGCGCATAAGGGGCGCTCTAGTCCACGCGTCCCCTTTTAGGTCATGCGCCCCACCTCAAGTGGAGTGCACAAGGGGCGCACTAGTTTGTGTGATCCCTTTTAGGTTATGTATCCCACCTCAAGTGGAGCGCACAAGGGTTGCGCTAGTCCATGCATCCCCTTCTAGGTCATGCACCCCACCTCAAGTGGATCATACAAGGGGCGTGCTAGTTTGCGTGCCCCCTTTTAGGTTATGCACCCCACCTCAATTGGAGGGCATAAGGGGCACGTTAGTCTGTGTGCCCCCTTTTGGGTTGTGTACCCCACCTCAAATGGAGTGCACAAAATTTTGCAAGGGGTGCACTAGTTCGCATGCCTCATTTATTTTTGGTATGCTCCACCCCCTTTTGAAGCATGTGAAGATCATAAAGGTGCATGAATATTGTGCATCCCTTCCTTAAGTTGTGCACTTCACAAAAGCACACTCCACCCAAGACAATAAGAAGTAGACACATGGGCGACCTTGATTCCACCTGGCAAAGATCCAACCAAATAGGCTTGAAAGTGTCCGATCAGCACGTCATGAAGAATTAATTCATGTGCCCAACCCTCATGGCACAATTAATAAGGTCCTCCCAACCAATAAGGAAACAACACTCCACCTAACAAAATTAATGTAGGCTCTTTTAAAAGGAAGGTGGCGGATCATCCTCATGATGTCGACATAAGAAGATTCATTATGCTCATGTAGTGTGCAGTCTAGAGGCCTAAACTAAAATAACTAAGCATCATGGTAGAAGGGTATTGCTAGTCCATTAATGACCTCCACAAGCGTAGATACAATAGGAGAGATGGACGTAAATGCTTGAATTAGAAAATTGACAAGGGCCTGACCTGTGAATAGAAGGGCAAAAAGATCCAAAGACCCCAAAACACTTACTAAACCACTCGACACCAGAAAAGATATCACACCAAGTCAGTTACAAGAGGTGGAAAATATAACCATATATAGCTTTGATCCAACATAAGAGGATAATCAATGACACCCTACTCTACTGAGGGGTTTGTTCATGAGGGCACATTGAGACAATGGCGAGCCAAGACTTGTATGTAATAAATGGAATACCAACCTCGGTAGGTTAACTTGCCCTAGGGTCTATCACTCCTTAGACCTTCTAGCTTGGCTAGCAATAGCATGTGACTCCAAAAATAGGACTATCCAAGACCATGCGAATCAGGTGGTATTTCGGTTGACAACCGATATAATTAGATAGGTGTTTAGGCTCTCCACAACCTCACGAGTTTTGAATTTCTAAAAACTGGCTCTCCAATCCAATTTCATGCTCAATACCTCCTTCTCAGGGATGCTTTTAAAAATAAATAAGCGCATGCCTCTTGGTTTTCCTATTCGCAAGTTCATTCTTTGCCCCTGGATGCAAGATTATGCTAATATGATCAACCTAGTGTTGGGCTCAAAATATTTAGAACATGTTACAAAGGAGGTCATGTTTCGGATATGTTGGTCCAAAATCTGCCACAGGAAAGGATTTTATAATTGCACCCTAGACCTGGCCAACATTGAAAGGCTGGAAGCAAGAAATGGCTCCCAGACCAATCTCCAGAGTGGGCTGGTTCCCTTTACTATTCTAAATTTCTGTTTGAAGATAAGGGTTGCTTTGGAAAGAAATTAAAAGTTGCGAAAAGAAATGAAATATGGCCACGAGCCGGAGTTATGGGATCGGAAGAACAACGACGAGAAAACTTAAAGTGCGGCAACGAGCAAGCAACGAGAATATAATGACTCAACTCCCACACAACTGTATGCGAGAAAATCTCTCCAAGACTACACTCCAAGAATCATATCCTTATAAGCAATATTCAAATCCAATATGCAGAATTTGAATGTAACAACACTCAAGGAATATAAATTTGATTAGAAATGCAACGAACAGAAAAGACAATCACCCAAACAACTGCTTGAAAAATCCGAAGCCAATAATTTATTCTTGCAAATGCACTTCCAGTTTTTAGCAAAACTTCCAACCTTTGCAAATGAAAATTACATTGGTTTTTATAGAGGTCCGTCCTCTTTGCAGCATTAAATAATTAAAACCAACTTCCTCGTGATCTACAATCATGCGAAGGAAACGAGGAACATGATCCCCTTAATCGCGAGTCTCGAAGAAATAAAAATTAAATTCCATGAAACGCTTGCGGCCCTTCATTAAATTCGATTCTTTGAATATGTGCATGAAAAACCGTTGAATTAATCCACGAACGGCAACTTCGAACCAATAAACCCTTTAATTTTGGTAGCCTGGGCACTCCTTGACCTTAATCGCATTGGAAATCTGCAAATTATTTAATTCGGGTCAGCATTAAATCATCGGAAATCGGAAAAACCCTCTCGGCCGTTCATACTGCACTTGGCGGGAAAACTGCGCAGGTCGCGAAAACGCGACGGGTCACGAAATCGCGACATGATTTTACGCCGTACGCTTCGCTGCTGAAGACCCGCGATTTCGGAACATGTCGCGATATCGCTACATGTCCGGCTCCCTTTTGCTCCTCCCTGCGCTCTGCCCGCGAAACGGAACACGTAGCGATTTCGCTACATGTTCCTTCTCTCCGCATCAATCGCCATTTTCGGTCGCGATTCGCTGACATGTCAGCGACGCGCTGCAAGTTTTCACTTTTTGCCTTCGACGCTCCCCGAGTCGCGATTCGCTGACATGTCAGCGCGTCGCTGCAATTTTCAGACTTAGTGCTTTTTTTGCCCGCCGACCCGCGATTTCGGAACACGTCGCGATATCGCGACGGTTCCGCCAACCTGCCTGCGTTGACTGCGTTGACCGCGATTCTGCAACATGTCAGCGCGTCGCTGCAATTTTCGGACTTAGTCATTTTTTGCTCATTTTTTCTCCTTTTTCTCGCCCAAGCTGCATCAATCAAAGGTCAGATCCCCAACAATACATCAATGCATTCATCAATGAGAATCAATGTGGCAAAAATGCCAACAGGATAATATAATGTAATAAAACATATAAGGTGCCCATGTATCGGTGGGAAGATATCATCAATGACAACATGGACAAAGAATTGATAAAATTATAAGAAGCCATACTAGCAGATAGGGAAGAACTCCCCCTTTCTCCTATTATTCATTTTTGATTCACTTAGTTATAGGTCAATTGGACCAATCCTTGATTGCTCAGATAGGAGGAGTCTGCGTTGCCACGGTCCAAGATAGACTGTTGTGTATACAAGAGGGGTGCTCAAGCTACGCAACCTTCTTTGAGAATGTCCTCCCAGTAATTCATACTCACCTATGCAGAGAAAATCTTGATAGATTTGGGGTCAAGGTAAGGACATTCCTGCATGAAGCTAAGGCAGATGATTTCTTCTAAATAGAATATTATTAATATATTAGGCTTTATGGGTCCAATTTACCATCGAAAGTATTGCTGAGACACTCCCTGACATCCATAGCCATCCTAGAGATATTTCGCCAAATAGAATAAGAGGTGAAAATCTTATTCGTAATGAAAAATGGGAGTGTCCCATGGGTACCGATACCCTCCAGAATGGGCCCTTACACATATCCAGACCACTTCTCCTTGCTGTGAGCTATTTGGAATATGGATACATATTTTTTTCAGGAAGTAACTTGGAGATCCTATGACCCACATGGATATCATAGACACATTGTCTTGTCCAAAATTTTCCTCTTATAGGTCACACACATGGAGGATGATTTTAAGGATGAAATGCAGAAGGCGCTCAGGCAAAAATGACCATTAGATTTGGTGTGGAAAATGGAAAATAGACCGCATAGCAAATTAGAAGTGGTAGGAGATTATGGCTTTGACTTGAGGCTTCATAAAGGATTGTTGGTCGATAAGGTGGTCCCTTTGGTCCCAGTTGCTCCCCCAGAAGAATTCTAGGACCCCACCTTTCAGGTTGTTCATCAGGATACAAATTTATTTGAAGTCATGATGAGGATAGTGGATGAAGCTCAGTAGGAGTAAGTGAAACTCCCCTCATCCTCTAGCTCTCCCATTGCTACATCAAAAGGAAAGGAGTTAGTCACTTACTCCTCACAGCAAGTACAAAGCTTTGCATCATCATCCCAAGTGTTAATGTCCCCATCTAACCAGACCAATCTGGTAGTTGGCCAATCCACGTTGTTCTCTGCCACCCTAGTAATCAACCAAAAGGAAAATCCAATCCCTCTGAAAGCTCTGAAGAAGATACAAGAAGCAGGAGGACTATCGAGCATACTAAGAGAACATGAAGTTCAAGAGGGAAGTACCTCACAATCTCCCACCAAGAAAAGGATCAGGATTGAGTTATCCGACTTAGAAATGGAGAACTTCATGCTATCCAGAACAAGGGACTCACTCTAGTTCAACAACCGATGAAGAAGATCAGATACAAGATATGGAGGAGAAAAAATCTCCTAGTAAAGGAGTAAGCAGGCCAGAGGGACAACAAGACAAGAAACATGTGATGTGTCCACTACCACATTTACTATCCCTCTACCACCAAGCCTAAAGGAAGCCACGATTGACCTCGATAAGGGAGTAATTATGGCCAAGGTAGGCCCACTAGATATGATGAAATCACATGTAGCCTCTCAGGTATAGGTGGTAGAAGTAGTGGAGAAGGAGGTTGTAGTTTTAAAGACCAAAGTTATAGAGGCAGAATAGTTACAACTTAAGGTACAATAATTGCAAGAGAAAATCGATCAACTAAAGCAAATGTCGACTCCCTCTCAGGCTGTCACCACACAAGCCAATGATCACTTTGGATCCATTGAAGAATTCAAGCAGGAGATGAAGGATAAGGTACAGGAAAAAATGGATGATCTCTCATCAATATTCTATAATATCTATGCTACCAGGCATACTATCGGTATTCTAAAAGACCTGTTACAACAAGCTAATCAGAGAGTGAACCTGATATACCTTGTATTCCAAAAATTCAAAGAAAACTATGTGGAGATTAGCGTAGGGGAAGCTACCTTGAGGGATGGTTCCGTTTGTTTCTTTGTAGAAGAATATGCGAAAGTTTTCATTTATCTGTAGAACAAACCAAATTGGCTTCATTGGGACCAAGAGATCACCAGCTCTGAATAGGAAGTAGAGGATGAGCTAAGTGACTGTGGGCTTATGCTAGATGAATTTATCCAAGCCCCTGATATCAAGGATTTTGTGTTCAATAAAATACAAGACTTTGACTTTGGTCAAAATACAAAGTTGACAAAATAGTTCACCTCTTTGGTGGAAATGGTGGATCACCTATGTGTCTTTACTGAGAACACCATGGAGTGGTCCAAGGAATGGGTGAATAAGGTCACACAGGATGTCAACCTGCTAACATTCACCTTGACCTTTCATGATGAGGCATGGGTTTATATTGATCAAAGTCTGTAGAATCTTGGAGGAGATGGAGTGGGGCCCAACATGCCAAAGGAAGCTCCAGATCAAAGCATGATAGAGCCTCCAGTTCAGGATAGTGGGAAATATGGCACACAATAAGAACCACAACAACCATAGGGGGAATGCATAGGCCACATGTCCAATTTTGCTCCTGCCACATTTTGTATGAAAGAGAAGATATGGCTAGGTGGAGGGTCGATGGAAAACCATTACGACCCAACTCGAGCATCTGGCCCTATATATAGAAGACCACTGCAGTAGCAAGTTTTAGGATCAAACCTTTGAGAGAGCAAAATTAAGTCTAGGTATAGTTGTGTCTTAAATTTAGTCATATTTTCCCTTGTGCATGTTTTTTTTGTCTTTCTTACCTTGCCCTTTCTTCTACCATTTTCCAAGGATCGTCCAGGAAGCTTTATCTATTGAGATTATTTCCTATGGATGCGCCAGATTTGGAGACTCTCACATCACTACAATCAGGATGGAGAGAAACAACCCCCTGTTGCGATATTCGAATGAGGGAGCCATTGTAATTATTATCATATAAGACCCGAGCACTCTGCCAGGATTTTCATATGTAAATCATTTCATATAATACAAACTCCAACTCTATTCCTAGCATTTCCTATGTTCATGGTTTGTGTCTATGCTTATTTACATATTACAGTAATATGAATGTGTGGATGATGCTTTCCCTCGCTAGTTTAATCATTTTTATTGATTACATCATTTGAATGAATGAAGATGAACTAGTTCTCCTTTCTTGTTTCTTTCTGAGTTAACAACAAATATAAATCTGCTATGACTACCCAATGGACATGGCACTGGTCTGGTCTTGATGGTTTTAATTTTTCTTGGTTTGGTCAAAAATAACAAAAGAACTAATATAATATCATTGAATCTGGTAATACATGGGTGATTGTATCATAATGGTAAATATATGAACCCATTGTTTGGGGTTTCCTTACTCGACCTGGTCTATCTAGAGTCATTTAGATAATCTATTCCTGGGTCAAAGAGGTAGATCCACTAGAGTCTACAAACTAGTTGTGATTCTTGAGATCCCTATGATGTGACATGTTATAAGGAGGTAAGCAAGAAATCCCCACAATATTTTTTGGCACCGTTGTCGAGGACTAACCTTTTTAATATTTTCAAAATCTTCCTGGTTATTTTATGTTTTCCCTGTGATATTTAGAGTTATTGGGCTGAGCAATATTGGCCAGAGTGCACTCCTATATTATTTTTGCACAATGTGCTAGCGACTCTGAAGAACCCATCATCAAGAAGGAGCTGATCTGGTAGCCACAAGAAGTAGCGAAAAGGAACTCTACCCCAAACTTCTAGATCCACAGGTACTTTTTCATCCATGTAATATTAGAAAGGAACCTCAAGTTTCTGTTCCTTTAGGTGATCATAATAACATCAGTACTAGTTGTTTCCCAAAAAGTCCCCACCTAGTAAGTACTATCCTGTCTATTGTATCTCTTATGTTTGGGGGCCCAAGTTACACAAATGGCTAATCCACATTTAAATAACTGGCATACAAATAGGTATAGACCTTTTGTGTTACCTCCTTTACTAAATCAGTTACCCCCTAAAGCCCACAAATACCTACCCAAGTTCATGGGGGATAATACTGTAACCGGTGAGGACCATATCAAAGACTTCTTGTATGCTATGGATAGCCTAGAAGTAGAGGATGAGGATGTTGTCCTCAGATTATTTCTCTAGACCTTGGAAAAGGATGCTCGAGAATGGTTCAACGGCCTCGTGGCCAACTCTATAGGTACTTTTCAAGAATTAGAAACCTCCTTCCTAAGAAAATATGGGGAAAAGAAGAACGAGCAGTCTCTATTGACTGAACTAGCCATGATGAAGAAGAAAGACAATGAGATCATGGATGATTTTAACAGGTGGTTCACCAAACTGAGGAATAGAATCCCTATGGCTCTGAGGCCTAATGATCACCAATCTATATGTTTCTATAAGAATGCATTCCCTAGGGACTTCAACTATGAACTCAGATAGCAACCCACACTTACCATTGATGCTTGTATGGAAAGGGTAATAGTGATAGAAAGAAACATGATAGATAGTGGGAAGATGAAGCCAACCTCAGTAGATCCTAGCCCGAGTTAGGCCAAGAAGAAGCCTAAGAAAGTAGGTTTTGGTATCTTAAAAAAATTAGAACCCAATCCTATTGAGAAATTATCAACCCAGTTGATAGAAATGTTTCATTCAATGAACAATAGGTTGTCTAAGATTGAGAGAGATAAGACAAATAGTGGAGAACCCTCACAACACCAGAATGAAGGTAGACCCCCTTTTAGAAGAAATTTCAATAGGAATTGGAATAACGAGGGAGGTAGAAACCCAAATAATAACTGGAAAATAAAGGAGGTCCAGAAAGATCAAGATACTATCCCAAACCCCATGGCTTCGGTCAATGTGGCCTCTAATTTTCCTTTCTTTTGCCCAACATGTGATGCCCCCCACAACTCAGCCGATTATGGTGTGTACCTCAGTCTCCATTCGAGCGTCGACCTCGAGGAGGAACCAGATGATGAAATCAGGATAAATGCTTGTTGGACTTGGGATGAAACCATTAAAACCCCACCGGCTCAAGAGGGGCCAAATCAACCTTCCAGCTCTAAAGACAGACCTATGACTTTCACCCTCGATGGTGTAAAAATTTTAAAAAGGCCATCGGATAACCGTTTTGAACAAATAAAGCAGGGTAAGCTAACCCCCATAGCTAAAGAGGTAGAAACCTTAGAAAGAGTCCATGCCACTAAGCTCCAAAGCTGAGCTATACTCGAAAAAATTGATAAAAAGGGTATAAGTGAAGGCAAAGAACACACCAATGTGAAGAAGTCGAATGATAGCCATCAACACATTCCTCCCAAAAAACTAGAACCAGTCAGTAGTGGAATAAAAAATAAAAATTTGAGTTTGATATAGGACTGGAGTTGTCAAAATAGAAAATAAATATAACTTTTGGGGAATTGATGATAGTGCCCAAATATAGGGATCAGGTTTGTAGGGCCTTTGGATTAACTGAACAAGGGGAGAGTCATGTTCTCACTGTTTTGACTTCCAATCCACCTGGTAGAAACCCCTCTTCAGTAAGGCCCTTTTATATATCCCTCTGCTATACATCTGGATATGGCAATCGCTATGTGATACACAACTGCATGCTTGATAGCGGAGCATCCCACAACATCATGCCAAAATAGGTAGTAGATCAACTAGGATTAATATGTACTAAGGATTCCCCTCCTATCTCTGTCATGGATAACATACAAGTACCTTGTGTAGGGATAATCATAGACCTCTTGGTTTTCCTAGATCAATACCCCAAAAAGGGCATTGTAATGGATGTGGTTGTAGTAGATGTGGACCCATTTTTCTCTCTGCTACTATCCAGACACTGGGTGGAACAACTGGGTGGATCAATCCAGTTGGATTGGTCATACGCCACCATACCCCTTTCATCCAAATAACAAGCAACCTTGAGGAGGGAAGCATTTAATAAACACTCGGTTGAACTAACAAGGCCTGACAACACAACAGTTAACCTGGTCAGTTCCATTGAAGAGAAAGAATTAGGTGTTTATTCCATTTGGCATATGCCTTTTCTAAAAGAGGTCCTTGATGTAGAGGGTATGGATCCCAAAGTAAGGGTAGTGGTAGATGCAGAATTAGACAGAGTTCTAACCACTGAGATGTGGACGATGACCTTCGATGGGGCTAAGTCACAAACTAGGGCTAGTTCTAGGATCAACCTCACTGACATAAAAGGGAACTATTTGGGCATACCCTATCAACTGGAATTCCCTTGCATGAATAACATGGTAGAATATGAGGCACTTCTATTGGGACTCAGGAAATCCAAGGAACTAGGTATAAACTACCTCACTATTTATGGGGATGTTGACTTAATCATCTAGTAAATTAAAGGGAAATACCAAACCAAGCATCCTAGGTTGAAGCAATATAAGCAAGTAGTGCAAGATGAAATTAATAAGTTTTTAGCCTTCAACATATCTCATATACCTAGGGAGAAGAACCATGTCACCAACTTACTGGTTGTGAATGCTTCGGGAGCAGACAGTCCTAAAATAGACATAGAATACATGGACAAGTTTCCCACTATATCTGTATACCATCCTTCTATCCTAGATAATGTGGTATACTTGCAGGTCTTCCAAGATGATACTGATATCAAAGACTTTATGACTGTGCAGAATCATTTCGCTGGCATGATTTGTGATGAAGAAGATGAAGGTAAATTATAACATATTATAGGGGAGCCAACAGAGGTGATACAACTAAAAATGAATAAGATCCCTAGGGGTTGGTATCTCTAGAGTCCCTTTTTGATGATTTCGACAAGGCACACAGGACTGCTCTTCATGAGTCAAAAGTAGAAGAGGTCAATATTGGAACAGTAGAAGAACAAAAAATAGTCAGAATAGACAAAGCATTATCAGGAAAAGAAAAGAAACAATACATCCAGTACCTAAGAAAGAATAGGGGCAGTTTTTCTTGGAGCTACGATGATTTAAGGAACTTTAATACTGATGTCATGACCCATATTATCCCTTTGCGGGAAGATACTAAACCTTTCAGATAGAAACAAAGAAAATTTAATCCTACTCTACATCCTATCATGCAAAAAGAGGTACAGAAGCTTTTGAACATAAAAATAATTAAAAAGGTAAGATTCTCCTCCTAGATAGCCAAATTAGTACCCGTGAGAAAAAAAAATGGAGAAATAAGGCTATGTGTGGACTTTAGAAACTTGAAAAATAATTCCTCTCAAGGATAACTATCCCCTCTCCAACATGAAATAACTTTTACAGGTAGTAGTGGGGTCAACCAAAATATCCTTACTAGATGGTTTCTCAAGGTACAATCATATTATGGTCAATCCAGAAGACCGATACAAAACTGCATTTACCATGCCATGGGGAACTTTGAGTATCATAGGATGCCATTCGGGTTAATGAATTTAGGGGAAACTTTTCAAAGGGCCATGGACTTCAATTTCAAAGGATTAATGTTTAAAATCATGGTGGTATATCTGGATGACATCACAATCTTTTCAAAAAATCTAGCAGATCACTTCTCCCATCTGTCCCAAGTTTTTGAAAGATGCAAGGAGTATGGGATATCCCTGAACCCAAAAAAATGCTTGTTTGGGGCCACCCATGGCAAGTTGTTAGGACATGTAGTCTCTAAATAAGGGATAAGCATTGATCCTCAGAGGATAGAGGCTATCGCAAAAATACCACCCCAAAGAACATCAAAGGAGTCAGGTCCTTCTTTGGTAAGATAAACTTCGTCAGGAGATTTATCCCCAATTTTGCCAAGATTTCCAGACCTATTAATGATATGATAAAAAAGGATGCGAATATAAGGTGGAATGAAGATAACATCAAGGCTTTCTAGTGGATCAAAGAAGCTATTACCACTACACCTATGCTAACTTGTCCAGATCATTCAAAGAACTTTAACCTCTATTATTTTGCTTTAGAACACACAATAGCCACAGTATTGTCCTAGAAGGATGAAGAAGGAAATGAAAAACCCATAGCATTCATGAGTTCGAGAATGAAGGGAGCTCAATTGAGATATAAGCCGATAGAGAAACAGGTGTTTACCCTAATCCAGGCTTTGGAACATTTTAAAAGCATCTTTGGTTCCAGTAAAGTGATCGCTTGCATCCCCTATATAGTCGTGAAAGATGTTCTCACCCAACCCAAACCCATGGGAAGTTTAGCAAGATGGATGGTGAAATTGCTGTAGTACGATGTCGAGTTCAAGGTAATCAAAGTGATTAAAGGACAAGGATTAGCAAAATATATGGCCAACAAAGGAGGAGAAGATATGGATAATGCCATCTTAGCAGAAGATTCACAACAAGCCCTACATACAGAGGATGAGGGATGTGATTGGTATAAATATATCCTATTCTATTTGAAGACCCTATCCTTCTTACCAGGAAAATCTACCAGTAGAATCAGGAGCATCAAACAACAAGCTCAAAAATATTATCTCCAAGAAAATCAGCTTTACTGGAGACACCCAAGTGGAGTGTTGCTTCTGTGTCTATCAAAGGAGGAAGTTCCCAAGATCATCAAGGAATTCCACACAAGATTTTGCGGTGGTCATTTCACTCCAAAAGCAACAACTAACACTATTATGAGGGTAGGGTATTATTGGCCTTCAATGTTCAAATATGTCTATCAATTCATCAGGAAATGTTATAACTGCCAAGTTTTCACCGGCAAGAAAAACCTACCCGCAATGCCACTAAAACCTGTCATCATTGAAACTCCATTATCTCAATGGGGAATAGACCTGATAGGGGAAATCAACCCAAAATATTTAGGGGGCCACAAATGGATAGTCACATATATTCTTACCAAATGGGTTGAAGCAACCCCTCTCCAAAGGTCAACAACAGAGGTTATTATTAGTTTCTTGGAAGAGAATATTCTGACCAGATTTGGGGTGCCTAGAAAATTTGTCATGGATAATGCTAAATACTTTACCTCCTTTGAGATGATTGAATTTTATGCTAAGTACAATATAGAGTTATCCCACTCGATGAATTATTACCCTCAGGGGAATGGGTTGGTAGAATCCTCAAACAAAAACATCATTACCCGAGTCAAGAGGTCACTGGAAAAAAACAAAAGGAGTTGGGATAGTGAGTTAAAATATGCATTATGGGTAGATAGGCTATCGGTGAAAAGAGCCATAGGTAAATCACCATATGAACTAGTTTATGGTGAAAAAGCACTCCTACCACCTCAGTTGGAATGGACATCACTTTCCTTACTTCTCCAAGATCATGAAGAGCTTGATGCCTTGCAAAGGAGATTAGATCAGATTGTACAACTGGAAGAGGATAGAAAAGAGGCAGTCACCAAAATGATCTCCCAGGCAAACATGACAACTCAGATATTCAATAAAAAGGTAAAAGGAGAATCTTTCTCTACTGGTGATGTAGTACTCTACTGGGATCCAAAAAATGATAAGCCCGAGGAAAAGGGTAAATTTGAACCAAAGTGGTTGGGTCCTTATCAGATTGCCAAGTTCATTGGCCAACATACTTATAGGTTGTAGGACCTGAACAGAGAGGAAATTCCCATACCAATCAATGGTTAGCACCTAATTCATTTGGCCCTCTCCACGAAGGAAGTGGGGAATAACTCTATAAAAAAAAAAGTGAGTTTGTACAAAATTATCGTCAAGTCCTAGTATTGTTTTATTTGGTTTTATTTTTATTCTCAGTCAACTCGAAGATTTTGGAGTTCTCAAGACAACTAATGAAAGACTTTCATTCATTCCCCTATCCCAATCAGAGACGGTGTTGTCTTAGTAAGCAACTTCCCCTATTTCCCCTTAAGTTTTCAAAGTTATTTATTGTTTGAATCATGCGCCTCATCCCCTTATAGAGCGCACAGGTATTTAAAATGGTGTGCTAGTCCATGCACCCCCCTTTGAGGTCATGTGCCCCACCTCAAGTGGAGCGCACAAGGGGCATGCTAGTCCGCATGCCCCATTTTGGGTCGTGCACCCCACCTCAAGTGGAGTGCACAAGGGATGCATGGACTCCTTTTAGGTCGTGTACCCCACCTCAAGTGGAGCACAAAAGGGGTACGCTAGTTTGCGTGCCCCCTTTTGGGTCGTGCACCCCACCTCAAGTAGAGTTCATAAGGGGTGCGCTAGTTCACGTACCCCATTTAGGGTCATGCAACCCACCTCAAGTGGAGTGTACAAGGGGCGCTATAGTCCATGCGCCCTCTTATGGGTCATGCACCCCACGTAAAGTGGATCACACAAGGGGTACGCTAGTCTGTGTGCCCCCTTTCGGGTCGTGCACCCCACCTCAAATTAAGTGCACAAAATATTGATAGGGTCTTGGCCGATGAAGAGAAGTGTGGGAAGAGCCAAAGACCCAAAAAAACATACTAAACCACTCAACACCAGCAAATATATCACACCAAGTTAGGTATAGGATGTGGAAAACATAACCATATATAGCTTTGATCCAATAGAAGAGAATAATCAACAACACCCTTATATGTAATAAGACAGTGGCGATCCAAGCTTTATATGTAATAAATGGAATACCAACCTTGGTAGGTTAACTTACCCTAGGGTCTATCACTCCTTGAACCTCCTAGCATGGCTAGCGGTAGCATATGACCCCAAAAATAGGACTATTTGAGACCATGCAAATCAGGTGGTATTTCAATTGACAGCTAATAAAATTAGATGGGTGTTTGGGCTCTCCACAACCTCGCAAGTTTTGGATTTCCAAACACTAGCTCTCTAGTCCAATTTCATGCTCAATACCTCCTTCTCGAGGATGCTTTTGAAAAGAAATAAGTGCATGCCTCCTGGTTTCCCTATTCACAAGTTCATTCTCCGCCCTTGGGTGCAGGATTATGCTGATATGATCAACCTAGTGTTGGGCTCTAAATATTTAGAACATGTTACAAAGGAGGTCCTATTCCTGATAATCCAATGCAACAGAACATATAAGGTGCCCATGTATCGGTGGGAAGATGTCATCAGTGACAACATGGATAAAGAACTGATAAAATTATAGGAAGCCATACTGGTCGATAGGGAAGAACTCCCCCCTTTCTCCTATTATTCATTTCTAATTCACTTAGTTATAGGCCAATTGGACCAATCCTTGATTGCTTAGATAGGAGGAGTCTGCGCTGCCATAATCCAAGATAGATTATTGTGTATACAAGAGGGGTGCTCGAGCTACGTAGCCTTCTTCGAGAATGTCCTCCTAGTAATTCATACTCGCCTATGCAGAGAAAATCCTGATAGATTTGGGGTCGGGGTAAGGACATTCCTGCATGAAGCTAAAGTAGGTGATTTCTTCTATACAAAATATTATTCTTATATTAGGCTCTATGGGTCCAAGTTACCACCGAAAGCATTATCGAGACACTGCCCAACATCCATAGCCATCTTGGAGATATCCCGGTAGATAGCAGAAGAGGTGAAAATCCGATCCATAAGGAAAAAGGGAGGTGTTCCATGGGTACCGATACCCTACAAAATGGGCCCTTACACATATCTGGGCCACTTCTCCTTGTTGTGAGCTATATGGAACATGGATACATATTGTTTCTAGGAAGTAACTTGGAGATCCTACGACCCGCATGGATATCATAGACACACTATCTCGTCAAAACTTTCCCTCTTACAGGTCACACACAGGGAGGATGATTTTGAGGATGAAATGCATAAGGCACTCAGGCAGAAACGATCATTAGATTTGGTGTGGAAAATAGAAAATAGGTCGCATAGAAAATTAGAAGTGGTAGGAGACTATGGATCCGACTTGAGGCTTCATAGAGGATTTTTGGTTGATAAGGTGGTCCCTTTGGTCCCAGTTGCTCCCCCAGAAGAATTCCAGGACCCCACCTTTTAGGTTGTTCATCAGAATACTAATTTATTTGAAGTCATGATGAGGATAGTAGATGAAGCTCAGTAGGAGCAGGTGAAACTCCCCTCATCCTCTAGCTCTCCCATTGCTACATCAAAAGGAAAGGAGTTAGTCACTTACTCCCCACAACAAGTGCAAATCTCTGTATCATCGACCCAGGCATTAATGTCCCCATATGACTAGACCAATCTGGCAATCAACAAATCCATGTTGTTCTCTGCCATCCTAGTAATCAACCAAAAGGAACATCCAATCCCTTCGAAAGCTCTAAAGAAGATACAAGAAGCAGGAGGACTATCAAGCATACTCAGAGAACATGAAGTTTAGGAGGGAAGTCCCTCACAATCCCCCACCAAGAAAAGGATCAATACTGAGTTAGTCGACTTAGAAATAGAGAACTTCACATTGTCTAGAATGAGGGACTCACTCTAGTTCACAACCGATGAAGAAGATCAGATACAAGATATGGAGGAGCAAATATCTCCTAGTAAAGGAGTAAGTAGGGCCAGAGGGACAACAAGACAAGAAACATGTGATGTGTCCACTACCATGTTTACTATCCCTCTACCACCAAGCCTAAAGGAAGCCATGATTGACCTCAATAAGGGAGTAATGATGGCTGAAGTAGGCCCAATGGATATGATGAAATCACACGTAGCCTCTCAAGTATAGGTGGTGGAAGCAGTGGAGAAGGAGGTTGCAGTTTTAAAGATCAAAGTTGTAGAGGTAGAACAATTATAGCTTAAGGTATAACAATTATAGATGTAAATCGATCAACTAAAGCAAATACTGGCTCCCTCTTAGGCTGTCACCACACAAGCCAGAGACTGCTTTGGATCCATCGAAGAATTCAAGTAGGATATGAAGGATAAGATACAAGAAAAATGGATGATATTTCATCAATATTATATAATATATATGCTACTAGACATACCGTCGATATTCTAAAATACTTGTTACAAAAAACTAATCAGAGAGTGAACCTGATATACCCTGTATTCTAAAAATTCAAAGAAAACTATGTGGAGATTAGCGCAGAGGAAACTACCTTGAGGGATAGTTTTGTTTGTTTCTTTGCATAAGAATATGCAAAAGTTTTCATTTATCTGTAGAATAGACCAAATTGGCTTCGCTAGGACCAAGAGATCACCATATCTTGAACAAGAAGTAGAGGATGAGCTAAGTAATTGTGGGCTTAAACTAGATGAATTTATCCAAGCCCCTGATATCAAGGATTTTGTGTTCAATAAAATACAAGACTTTGAATTCGGTTAAAAGACAAAGTTGAAAAAATAGTTCATCTATTTGGTGGAAATGGTGGATCCCCTATGTGTATTTACTAAGAACATCATGAAGTGGTCCAAGGAATAGGTGAATAAGGTCACACAGGATCACAACCTGCTAATGTTCACCTTGACCTTTCACGATGAGGCATGGGTTTATATTGATCAAAGTCTATAGAATCTTAGGGGAGATGGAGTGGGGCCCAACATGCTAAAGGAATATTCGGATCAAAGTATGACAAAGCCACCAGTTTAGGATAGTGGTAAAGATGACATGCAATAAGAACCACAACAACTGTAGGGGGAAGGCGTGGGCCACATGTCTAATTTTGCTCCTGCCACATTTTTTATGAAAGAGAAGATCTGGCCAGGTGGAGGGTAGATAAAAAACCATTACGACCCAGATCAAGCATCTGGTCCTATAAGTGGAAGACCACTGTAGTAGCAAGTTTAAGGGATCAAACCTTTGAGAGAGCAAAATTAAGCCTAGGTATAGCTTTGTCTAAAAAGTAGTAATATTTTCCCTTGTGCATGTTTTTTCTTGTATTTCTTACCTTGCCCTTTCTTCTACCATTTTTTAGGGACTGTCCAGGAAGCATTGTTCGTTGAGATCATTTCTTATGGATGCACCAGAGTTGGAGACTCTCGCATCACTACATTCAATATGGAGAGAAATAGCCCCCTGTTACGATATTTGAACAAGGGAGTCATTGTAATTATTATCATATAAGACCCGAGCACTCTACCAGGATTTTCATATGTAAATATTTTTATATAAATACAAAATCCAACTCTATTCCTGGTATTTTTTGTGTTCTTGGTTTGTGTTTGGCTTATTTACATATTACAGCAATATGAATGTGTGGATGATGCTTTCCCTCGCTAGTTTAATCATTTTTATTGATTACATCATTTGAAAGGATGAATACTAACTAGTTCTCATTTCTTGTTCCTTTATGAGTTAAAAAAAATATAAATCTGCTATGACTACCCAATGGACATGGCATCGGTCTGGTCTTGATGGTTTTTATTTTGCTTGGTTTGGTCAAAAATAACAAAAGAACTAATATAATATCATCGAATCTGGTAATACATGGGTGATTGTATCATAATGGTAAATATACGAACCCATTATCTGGGGTTTCCTTACCTGACCTGGTCTATCTAGAGTCATTTAGATAATCTATTCCTGGGTCAAAGAGGTAGATCCACCAGAGTCTACAAACTAGTTGTGATTCTTGGGATCCCTGTGATGTGACATGTTATAAGTAGGTAAGTAGGAAATCCCCACAACACAACTATAATTTCTAGGCTATAGGCTAGGTTCTATATTTAAGGTGCATTGGACATTAGGGATAAATATTGAACTAAGAAGAATAATTAGAAACAAGAAGATATATCCAAAGGAGAGAAGGATCATTATGTTGAACTCTAATTCATAAAGAATAATATAAAATATAGTTGTAATATTGATGGTAGTGTGAATAGAAATATAATATACTAGTTATTGATCAACTATTGACATTGGATGTATGGAATATTTGTTATATGAATGTTGATATCTAGAGTTAGCAGTAGGAGTTGGCATGAATGTCATACTATGTTTTGGGATTGACATCATAGTTCTTAGCACTAGGTCTAGGTTAGTGTTGGCATCGCTTAGTGTCATATCAATATTTGTGCTAACGTCACTAAAGATGTTGGAACCTGCATAGTATACTAACCACCTAGAAGTATAATGTTATGTTGTTATGTGGTAAGTTTTCATGGGTGACAAGATATATAGGATTATATCTATGTGGGATTAAAAATGAGCTTGGCACCATGGCCAATGAGGACTTGAGTGAATGTTATGAACCTCTCAATTAAAACAAGCATATCCAAACAAAATATTGTAGCAAATCACAAAAATATTGAAATGGAAATAACAATATTGCAATACCAAATAGAAATACAACAAATTTTATTACTTAATAATAAAATCATAATACATAATTTCTAACCTCTTCAAGGGGGAAACCTCCTTAGAAACATGCAAAAAATGACTTGATACTTTCCATATCTGCACTTGTCTTTATAAATAATTCTATTAACCTAACCCTAATTCTCAAGGGTTGAATTCACATGAAAGTAGGGACCTGAGCTAGCAACTCCTAAATAAATAGTTACATATTTTATAACAGTTACATCATATGGACCATATGTCTAGGCACCCAAAGTGCCATATACACATTACATAATAATGTTAGGATAGGGTCCTAACATACCCTTACCCTTCAAAAAAGCTTTGTCCTCAAGGCTTAAGATGAGGAAACTACTGCTAGAGCTAATGTAAAAATTCCCATATGGCATCTTCTTACTGTAATTTGCACCATTGTACTAAAAATTTAGTGATCATTTGGTTGTGAAGTGCATGCGTTCGTCAATCTAGAATATTCTTAGGATTTAATATGACTAATCCTTCCTTGTCTAATTATGGAAGTGTTGATTGAAATTGTAATATGTTGCCTAGAACCATTTTCAAGGAAGATATATGAAAAAATAGATGTATCTTGGAAGATGGTGACAAGTGGAGCTTATAGGCAATAAATCCAACCCACTTTAATACTTGATAAGGTCCATAAAATTTTATAGCCAATTTTTTATGACCACAAAGATACAAGGATGACTACTTGTATGGTTGCAAGTGAAGAAAGACCATATCCCCAATATTGAAACTGCACTTTATACAATGTTGATTAGCATGTTGATACATATAGTTTTGGACCATTGCAAAATTATCCTTAAGCTATTTAAGTAGTACACACTCTTGAAGAGTGGAATCTATCACTTGTACCTTTGAGATACTAAGAATATATGAAGAAAGTGATGGAGGATGTCCATAAAACACTTTAAATGGTGTCATTTTTGTAGAAGTATGATATGAAGTGTTACACCACCACTCCACTAAGGGAAACTGGTTAGCCCTTTGAGTAGGGTGCTTAGATGCAAAGTAGCAAAGGTATGTCTCCAGAAACTTGTTGACAATATTTGTCTTGAAGAACACAAGCTTATACTAAGGGGGTGAATAGTATAAGACCACTTTGTACTTTTATTTCTCAATTAATATTATGCAATGTATAGATAGCAATATCAACAAAAATAATCAAAGAAATGCATAAATCACCACACATAATAGAGACACCAGTTTAACATGGTTCACCCAATGTGGGCTACTCCACAGAGAAAATATTTCACTAAAATTTTCTCAATCAATATCTTGGGAATCCTTTCTCTATTACAATACTTATGGAAATCTATCTAAAGGAGACACCAATCCCCTAATAAAGTTCATGGATATCTATCCATAGGAGAACTCTTTCTCCTTAGCTCTAAATGGTGATATTCTAGAAGAACTGCTGCCCCCACTGCTCTGGCTAGTGGATCTCTATCCATTGAAGACACCTATCCTCACTACCCTGGATAATGAATCTCTATCCAATGGAGATTGCCATCCTCTATACTCTATCACCTTTAATGCTCTGTCTCAAATTTTCACTAAACACAGTCCTTCGATCTAGCACAAATCTGCTTAATCTCTATCTCTGGTCTAGTACAAACTTGCCCTCAAATCTACACCAAACTCTGTCCTCAAATCTATACTAAACATAATCCTTCAGTCTAGCACAAGTCTGTAATCTCTATCCTCTAATCTACACTAAACACATTCCTTCGATCTAGCACAAATATGTCCATAATATCTATCCTCAAGCCTTAATACAAGGATTGACTTAATCTCAAATCAAATCTGCTAGATCTACCCCAAAACTTAACCCAAGGTTTGAACAAATAAATCAATCAACTTTGCTCTCAAGTCTTCTCAAAGACTTGTCTCAAATCTGCCTTGTAAGCTTCCACAAAAGCTCACACTAATCTATCCACAAGTCCTCTCTAGAACTTGTCCAAATCTGCTCAACAAGTCCTCATTAGAACTTTTCCAAATTTGCTCAATAAGTCCTCACTAGAACTTATCCAAATATGCTCTCAATATCTGTTCTCAAATTGTATTGTAAGCTTCCACAAAATCTTACACAAATCTATCCACAAGTCTTCTCTAAGACTTACATAAAATCTACTCAACAAGTCCACACTAGAACTTGTCCAATATCATAGAAACATAAAGAGAAGTGTTAGAGACTCAATATGTTTCACATTCATCACAATGCTAAATCACTTTAAATCACTTTTTTTACCATAGAAACATATAGAGAATTGTTAGAGACTCAATATGTTTCACACTCACAAATACTCAACCTATTTCTCAAATAAATTTAGAATATAGAACAATTTGTTTCACAGAACTTGAACTATCACTTCAACACATCCACTTGACTAGGATCAACCAACTCTACTCAATCAATCACTCAATGAATTAATCCTTGCTTACAAACCCTGGTCCAAGCATATGAACACTCACTCAAATGTTTTCAACAATGCTTATCAACCAATCTCACATAACAATGATACTCATGATCTTTGCAAACCCTAGTTCAAGTTCTTCACTCAACCACTCACTTCAACAACAATAATTATAAAATAATCTTCACATAACAATGATACTCATAATATTTGCAAACCCTAGTTCAAGTTCACTGAACTAATCACTTCAATAACAATGCTTATCAAACAAGGTTTTATCAACAACTCTTTATTTCAAAAAACCTTGAAGCATTAATTCAAAGCACACTCAACAATGCTTACCAAACAATCCTTTTCACTCCAACTTTGCATTCATAACATTCAACAATCACTCACTAGGAAGATGTGCCCATACCTTTTATTTGATGTAGAAGTGCCCTTAGAAAACCTGTCTTAATCATATTTTTCTTCTTTCCAATTTCAATGGTTAGATGACAAAATATCACTCTAACACTTTTTCAAAATATTGCTTAGACACAAAAATAATCAAAGCTCAAATATACCTTATTGCTACATCTTGAAATTAGCATCCATCAAATCATACATTAAAATAATTATTTAGATACACCTTATAATCTCCAACTTAAAATAATATCCAACACCACAAAATATCAAACAATATTCCTTAAACACCTTATTACCCTTTTCAAACACTAAAGCAAATATCACCAAAATTATTTTTCATCAACCTTATAACTCCCCTTAAGACCTTACAAATCAAATAAACTATGCAAAAATTAAACTTTAATATCTCAACTTAATTCCTTCCAAAATTCGACATCAACAAAAAACAGCATACCTTTGTCCTTTTTTTTGTTTTTAAAGTGAAAAACCCCTGGCGAGGCCGCCTTGGTCTAAGAGACCACGAACAGGGGGTTCTACACCGTCAAAGTCACCCGGGGGTCGCACCCAGCCCTACCCGCACCAACATTATCAATTGGATTTTGGGTACCCAATTCAAATTTTTGGTAGGGTGGAGATTCGAACCTGGGACCTCCCTTGGAGGATTGCCCTCTCCTCTCCAACTCACCTACAACACCTGGGTGCATACCTTTGTCCTTTACCCCAAAAGAGTTTCGGCGAGTTTCGAACCACCATCTCCCCAAGTGCCAAGCACCTTAGCACTTTGGTGCCCATAGCATGGGCTATAGGCGCCCACGTGAAGGAAGGAAAGCCTCCTTCCTTTTAAACCTTTATTCACCATCAATTCCAAACAAAAAATACACTGTCACAAATTTGAACCTCCGACACTCACTGCCCTACGCTTTGCTTCTACTATGGTTGCCAACTATGCTACCAGCGCTTGGTGACCAAGGCACCAACCTTGGTGAATCAAAAACTTTGCCTCCTCTTGACACTTAAAAAATAAAATCCTCTTTGATCGTATAGCACAATTCGCACGTTTTTGCATAGCATGGAGATTAATATCGAAGGCATATTTTTTTCTTGGCTAAGGTGGAGGAGTCCTCCTTTTATACATAATTATTTTACTCCCCATGTCGGCACTCGAATTTGAATTTGAAATTCAAATTTTGATTTAATAACCCACCTTAGGGTTATTTAAAATTAACATAAATTAACTTATAATTAATATTAAAATTAATTAATAATTAATTTAAATAACTTATAAGTTAAGTAAATTGATTAATAAATTAATTTATAATAAAAAATATATTAATTAACTTATAATTAATTTAAACTTACCTATATAATATTATAAAGAAATATTATAATATTATTCATTTGGGCTTCTTCTTTGCACTTTGGACTACATCTAACTTCCTGGAACCGTGTCTTGATCAACTACAAATAGACTATCCTTTTGCACTTATTGGAGAACCTGAAACTGCCACTAATTGGTCTGAAAGATTGACATCATGGACCACTCACTTTTGACATCAATAAAAACTCATCTACTCAAAATGTCCAACAATCTTCCCCTTTGTCATTGATGGTAACCCAAATTCTTTTTACCAGAACTTGAGTTTTTTCCTGTTCTACCCCCCTTGGGAAATTGCTCCCCTTGAATCAATGTTCTCTTCTTAAACCAAATATCTCCCCCTTTGACATCAATGGCAAAGGGTCACCTTTGGGGCTCGGGGCTAAGAATGAGTCTCTTAGCTTAGCCCCTCCCCCACCTCCTCTTGAGGTGGTTAATTATGGGGTGGGCATATTTCTACTCCTAGAAAGCATTTGTATTTACCTTTGCCTTCTTTCCTTCTCATCTGATCCTTATTATTCCTTTGAATGTTCCTATTCATGTCCATGTTCCTGAAACTGTCCATATTCCTATTCCTGTTCATGTCCATATTATTGTTCCTGTTCATGTCCATATTCCTATTCTTTTTCCTGTTCCTGTTCCTGTTCATGCTTGATTCTGGAATATTTGCTCTACACAACTTTGTTGTATGTCCATCATTATTGCACTTATAACACTTAATGTTATTATTCCTTGGAGGTGTAAATATCTTAGGATTTCTCTTGGTGAAGACATATTTATTCCTATCATGAACCCTGCAATTCATTGCCTTGTGACCAAACTGATTACATGAGTAGCAATACCCATGAAAAAGCTATCTGTTTCTGAAGTTCCCATTTTATTGTCTTTCATGTGTCCTGCATTGTGAAGCCTTGTGCCCAAATCTGTGATATGAGAAACATCATCCATTAAAATTTCCTTGCCTTGACCTCATTGGTCTCTTAGTATCTTTTTATTTGTGCTAGTTTCTGTTCCATATGTTTCTTATTTGTGCATTGTTACTTTCCTTGTTGAATTTTTTATTATCCAACTCTTCCTCAGAAGTCTCACTTCTCTCACACTGTCTTCTTCTGAATTTTATTCTTCTTCATTTTTTGAGGTTGACTCTTCTTCTTGTTTCTTTTGAGCCTGTTCAAAACCAAGATCTGTCTTGCTTGATGTAGGCTTTTGTTCCTTGATGATCTTATCCAAATTATTTTAGCCTCTTTCAAACTTATGTAGCTTATACTTAGACTTATCTACTTCCCTTAGTAGCGCCACTTCTTGTTCTAATCTTTCACATTCTAAGACCTTTGCTTCTAACCTATCCTTGAACTTCTTTGTCTTAGCAATTGACTTTTTTAGATCATCTATAAGATTTCCTCTCTCTTCATCACATTCCTGAAACTAAAACTCAAGTTGGGAGTTTTTCTTTCTTACCTTCTTTAAATTTTTAAGATCATAAATAAGCTCTCCCTCAAGATCAACTTCTCCTTTTTCTGATTCTTCTTCTAGTTGTTTACCTTTGAAAACATCTTCATTCTTTTATGACTTGTATTATGTAGGATCACCTCCTTCTTCTAGTGCCATTATAATATTTTATTCTGGTCCTTCAAGTGTATCTTCATATTTATCATCATTGAAACTAAAACCATTCCTTGTACAACTATCTTCAAGATGTCCAAAATTACCACATCTAAAACACTTGAGAATTATTGATGACCTTTTCTTAACTTCTTCTTTTTATTCTATCAGAAATAGAACTTCATATTTATCATTATTTGAGAAACTATTATCACTATCACTTGAGTACTTACTTGCCTTATCTGCATAGTAGCTCCTTTTTTTTCCTTGAAAGAACTTCTTTCCTTGTCTGCCTTGTCCATATTTACCTTTCTTTTGGTACCTATATTTTTTTGATTTCCTATTCTTATGATCCTATTTTTCTTCATCATTGCTATTTTTGGCTTCTTGACATCAGTTGCATAGTGACCATACTTTCCACAATTGAAACATATAACAATTTTTGCTTCCTTAAATATCCTTGAATCCTTATTCCTTCTGCCATAATTTTCTTCTTCATCACTGGATGACTCATTGCTTGAATCTGATTTCTTGTTATTTGTCTTATTAGTAGCTTTGAAGGCTGCTTCCTTCCAGAGATTAGGTTCCTCTTTTGTTCTTAACTCAAAAGCTGTAAGAATACCAAGTAACATATTTCTTGTCAAAATATTACCATCTTTTGATTCCTCTATAGCAGAGATATTTTCATTAAACGTTTTTGGAAGAGATCTTAAGATCTTATCACAAACATCATATTATTAAATCTCAAGTCCAAGTCCTTTCATGGCGTTAACAACCTCATCTATCAGAAGTAGATAAGTACTAATATTTTTCTCATCCTTCATATTTAAATCTTGAAATTGTCCTTTGATATTTCATATCTTTGCCATTTTGACACTTTTATTTCCTTCATATATGCTTTGCAACTTATCCCAAATTCCTTTTGCATATTTACAATGCATAACCTTTATGAATTCTGTTCTTTGCAAACCTCTCAAGATTACATTCACTACTTTTGAATTGTAATGATGTAGAAGCTTATCTTCTTTATCTGTAGGTGGATCAACTGGTGGTATTTATCCATTTTCAACTGCTTTCCAAATTTCATTGCCAAGTGCCATAAGGTGAATCTTCAAGCTCATAATCCAAAATATATAATCGCTTCCATAAAATACCGGTGTTAAATTATTTGAGGACCCATTCTTAGAATCCATTGTGTTCTTGTAAGCTTTTCTTTCAAGCTGTTAAACTCTTCCAAAGGAACTCGCTCTGATACCAATTGAAGAACACAAGCTTAAACTGAGGGAGGTGAACAGTATAAGACCACTTTTTACTTTTCTTTCCAAATCAATATTATACAATGTATAGATAGCAATATCAACAACAATAATCAAAGCAATGTACAAATCATCACATAAAATAGAGATACCAATTTAACGTGGTTCACCCAATGTGGGTAACTCTATGGAAAAAATATTTCACTAAAATTTTCTCAATCAATCTCTTGGGAATCCTTTCCCTATTACAATATTTATGGACCTTTGTCCAAAGGAGACACCAATCCCCTAATCAAGTTCATGGATCTCTATCCATAGGATAACTCTTTCTCCTTAGCTCTGATTGGTGATCTTCTAGAAGAACTATTGCCCCCACTGCTCTGGCTAATGGATCTCTATCCACTGAAGATACCTATCCTCACTACCTTGTCTAATGGATCTCTATCCACTAGAGACTATCGTCCTCTATAATCTGTCACCTTCAAATCTCTGTCTCAAATATGCACTAAACATAGTTCTTTGGTCTAGAAAATCTACTCAATATTTATCTTTGGTATAGCACAAACCTATTCTCAAATCTACACCAAACTATATACTCAAATATATACTAAACATAGTCCTTCGGTCTAGCACAAGTCTATCCTCAATATCTATCCTCTAATCTACACTAAACATAGCCCTTCCTTCTAGCACAAATCTATCCACAATCTCTGTCCTCAATCCTTTACACAAGGCTTGACTTAATCTCAAATCAACTCTGCTAGATTTACCCCAAACCTTAACCCAATGTTTGAACAAATAAATCAATCAACTCTTCTCTCAAGTCTTCTCAAAGACTTATCTCAAATCTACCTTGTAATATTCCACAAAATCTCACACTAATCTATCCACAAGTCCTCTCTAGAACTTGTCCAAATCTGCTCAACAAGTCCTCACTAGAACTTGTCCAAATTTGCTCAATAAGTCCTCACTAGAACTTATCCAAATATGCTCTCAATATCTGTTCTCAAACTATATTGTAAGCTTCAAAAAAATCTCACACAAATATGTCCACGAGTCTTATCTAAGACTTACCTCAAATGTACTCAACAAGTCCACACTAGAACTTGTCCAATCTCATAGAAACATAAAGAGAATTTTTAGAGACTCAATATGCTTCACATTCACCATAATGCTCAATGAATTTCAATCACTCTTTTTACCACATAAACATATAGAAAATTGTTAGAGACTCAATATGTTTCACACTCACAAATACTCAACCTCTTTTTCAAATCAATTTAGAATATAGAACAATTTGTTTCACAAAACTTGAACTATCACTTCAACACATCCACTTGACTAGGCTCAACCAACTCTACTCAACCAATCACTCAATGAATTAATCCTTGCTTACAAACCCTAGTCCAAACATATGAACACTCACTCAAATATTTTCAACAATGCTTATCAACCAATCTCACATAACAATGATACTCATGATCTTTGCAAACCCTAGTTCAAGTTCACTCAACTAATAACTTCAATAACAATGCTTATCAAACAAGGTTTTATCAACAACTCAACCACTTGCTTCAACAACAATGCTTATAAAAAAATCTTCACATAACAATGATACTCATGATCTTTGCAAACCCTAGTTCAAGTTCACTCAACTAATCACTTCAATAACAATGCTTATCAAACAAGGTTTTATCAACAACTCTTTATTCTAGAAAACCTTGAAGCATTAATTTAAAACACACTCAACAATGCTTACCAAACAACCCTTTTCACTCCAACTTTGCATTCATAACATTCAACAATCACTCACTAGGAAGATGTGCCCATACCTTTTGTTTGATGTATAAGTGCCCTTAGAAAACCTGTCTTAATCACATTTTTCTTCTTTCCAATTTCAATGGTTAGATGACAAAATATCACTCTAACACTTTCTCAAAATATTCCTTAGACACAAAAATAATCAAAGCTCAAATATACCTTATTGCTCCTTCTTGAAATAAGCATCCATAAAATCATACATTAAAAGAATTATTTAAATACACCTTATAATCTCCAACTTAAAATAATATCCAACACCAAAAAATCTCAAACAATCTTCCTTAAACACCTTATTACGCTTTTCAAACAGCAAAGCAAATATCACCAAAATTATTTTGCATCAACCTTATAAATCCCCTTAAAACCTTACAAACCAAATAAACTATGCAAAAATTAAACTTTAATAGCTCAACTTAATTCCTTCAAAATTTTGGCATCAACAACAAATAACATACCTTTGTCCTTTACCCCAAAAGGGTTTCGACGAGTTTCGAACCACCGTCTCCCCAAGCACCAAGCACCTTAGCACTTTGGTGCCCACCGCATGGGCTATAGGCACCCACGTGAAGGAAGGGAAGCCTCCTTCCTTTTAAACCTTTGTTCACCATCAATTCGAAACAAAAAACACACTACCACGGATTCAAACCTCTGCCAATTGCTGCCCTATGCTTTGCTTCTACTGTGGTTGCCAATTGCACTACCAATGCTTGGTGACCAAGGCACCAACCTTGGTGAATCAAAAACTCTGCCTCCTCTTGACACTTAAAAAAATAAAATCCTCTTTGATTGTATAGCACAATTCGCACGTTTTCGCATAGCATGGAGACTAATATCAAAGGTATATTTTTTTTCTTGGCTAAGGTGGAGGAGTCCTTTTATACACATAATTATTTTACTCCCCACGTCGGTGCTCGAATTCGAATTCAAAATTCAAATTTTGATTTAATAACCCACCTTAGGGTTATTTAAAATTAACATAAATTAACTTATAATTAATATTAAAATTAATTAATAATTAATTTAGATAACTTATAAGTTAAGTAAATTAATTAATAAATTAATTTATAATAAAAATTATATTAATTAATTTATAATTAATTTAAACTTCCCTATATAATATTATAAAGAAATATTATAATATTATTCACTTGGGCTTCTTCTTTGCACTTTGGACCACATTTGACTTCCTGGAACCGAGTCTTGATCAACTAAAAACAAACTATCCTTTTGCACTGATTGGAGAACCTGAAACTAATGCTGCCCATTGAAACTGCCACTGACTAATGCTGAAATCTTGACATAAATGACCACTCAACCTTGACATCAATGACAACTCATCTAATCAAAATGTCCAACATGTCTGATCATCTATCTAAGGATGTTATGTTGAGATATTTTGTAGTTTTATGCCCTATAACTTAAACACTTTGTACCAAAAGTGATTGGTAAAGGTAGGGTCCTGGTAGAAAATAATGAATTGTGACATACCATGTAAGAGAAAATGGACTCTAAGAAGATTTGGGAAATCATAGAGTCCTTATAAGGATGAATTATTAAATATAAATGAGAATACTTTGATAGGTGATTAATTACCACAAGAATGACTATTTTACTGCTCAACTTTGGAAGCCCTTCAATGAAATCCTTGGAGAGATTTATCCAAGCATTTGCTGGATTTGAAAGAGGTTGGAGGGTACATAGTATGTACAAAGTTTTTTCTTTCATCCATTGCTAAGTGTCACATTTTTTGACAAGGGTTTGGATATCCTTTTTTATTCCTAACCAAAAGAAGGTGTGTTTTATCCTTTCATAAGTTTTAAGGAACCCAGAGTGACCCGTAGTTGAATATGCATGCATTTCTTGCAATAAAGATTCATGGAATGCTGACTTCTCTAGAATAACAAGAAAATTGTGGTATCTCAAGTGCTTCCCATCCTACGAATATATTGGCTAAGAGTTGAGATCATTTTATTTTGTAGTAGTTGTATTTGAGCTTGCAAGGTGGAGTTTTTAGCAACTTTGTATTGGAGCTAATGGATCCATTGAGGTAATCGAGTTGAATTCATACACAACATACTTTGGTACTGATATTGGTGCAAAAGGGCATAAACCACTACATTCTCCTTCCTTTTTTTATATATTATTTCATAATCATACCCCAATAATTTGGAAACCTACCTTTGTTGTTCAAGTGTGTAGAGTCTTTGCTCTAAAAAATATTTTAGACTTCGATGATCTATTTTAATCGAAGAATATCACCCAATAAGGTAGGGTTACAAGTGATTGATGACGTGTAGATTTTCCATTATTTCCTTTTCATATGTTGATTTTCCCAAGTTTCTCCTTGACATTGCCTTCCTTGTAAAGACCAGTGGTCATCCCTTTTGCATTAACATTGCACTAATTTCATTGTTTGAAGCATCTCTCTTTATCACAAAGGGTTTGGAGAAATTATGTATTTCCAACACAAGCATAGTTAACATGACTTGATTAAGGTTCAAAAATACTTGTTCATTTGATTTCATCCATATAAATGAATTCTTATTCAAAATAATTGTCAAAGGGGTTGTGATTTTTCCATAATTCTAGACAAAAATTTGATAGTAACCAATGAGACCCATGAAACCCCTAAGATATTTTATAGTGTGGGGTTTTGGTCACTCTTGTATAGTTATAATATTCTTTGGATCCATATTAACCCTTTCCCATAAAACTATGTGGCCCAATATTCCACTTCTTGCATCCCGAAGGAACATTTAAACTACTTAGAATATAGTTGATATTTTGTCAATAGCTATAAGGTTTGGTCCAAATATTGCAAATGTTCTTCCCAAGTGCAATTATAAATGTGTATGCCAACAGAGAGGACCAATATGAATTTGTGTACAAGGGGGAAAAACAACATTCATAATACTTTGAAAGATAACGTGCATTAGCGAGACCAAAGGGCATGACTAAGAATTCATAATGACCTTTATGAGTCTAGAATACCATTTTGGAAATACCATATTTTTTATTCTAGTTTGATGATATCCCAAGTGCAAATACAACCTAAAGAAAAATTTAGCACCACGGAGTTCATCCAACAGTTCAATAACCAAAATAGAATTTTTGTCCTTAACAGTAAGCTTATTAAGCTCCTAGAAATCTGTGTACAACTTCCAAGACCCATATTTCTTACAAACCAACGACACTAGAGAAGAATAAGGATTGATGCTTGGTATTATAACCCCTACTACTAACAACTTCTAAATAATTTTCTCAATATTAGTCTTATGAGCATACAAATACTTGTAAGGGAAAATGTTAGATGGTACACTACTCGATATAAGTTGGATTGCATGATCATGTGCGTGCCTTAGTGGAAAATCCTTTGGATCATCAAATATTTATGCATGTTTATCCATAATGAGTTGTAGGCCATATGGTTGGACTATATCATCTATAGTTTGGTCTTGTATTGTAAACAATTATACTACCACTTCATGAGATGATTTCTTCAAGAAAATTTCCATACAATGAGAGGAGATCAACTGAGTAGACCCTATAGTCATTTCTTGGAGAGTATATTGTGTTCCTTTTTAGGTTAATTGCATCTAAAAATAAAAAAAATCCTAAGTTATTAGGCCAAAAGTTCAAAGCCATTATGTTTCTGACACAATTTCATAGCCTCCCAAAGGACGTGCAAACATATTGGCTTTGATATTGTACTCTTCCATATGCACCTTGATATTTTTATATTTGACCTTACATGGTAAATTACCCCCATTAGCTATAATAAAATTAAAATAATTGCATGAATTTATATAACAATCTGCTCATTTTTCCACTCAAGGATCAAAAACGTTCTACGTACTTCTCGAATCAATGAGTATTATGATTCATTGACCCTTGAAATGTTCTACCATATCCATGATTTACGGGGTGGACATTTTTGCTAAAGTGTGCACTAAAATTATTGGTTGTGGTTCCTGTGGTAGTTTAGGTTCCTTTGGATGCTCTTCTTCATGATGCTCCTCTTCTTCTTCTTGCAACTTGCAAATGGAGGATTTTCCATATCTACAAAATATAAATTTTATTGTACACACTTGTGTCCTAGAGAATATTTCTCATCACAATTATAGCATAGTCTTTGTGCTCTAAGAGCTTCCATCTCTTCATGACTTAAGAGATTTGATGGTTGAGGATTTATTGGCTGAATTTTCTACCGAAATAGATGGAAGTGGGGGTTCATCTTGTGGAAATTTGATTGTGCATATTTGCACAATAAATTTATCTTCTATAAATATGGACAAACCTATTTCCTACATCAAGGTTTGTGGTTTGAACATTCTCACCTTAGCCATAATATCATCTTTCATCCCACTAACAAAGCAAATTTAAAAAAAGCTTCACTTGAGACCTTGGTGTGGTTGGCCAAATTTTTAAATTGAGCCTGTTAATCACATATTATTGAAGTTTAATTTAATTTAGTGAGGGATCTTGTAAAGTCCTTATACTTATTAGGGCCAAATAGTGTGAGTAATTACTTATCAAACTCTTCCTAAGAAATATTTGGATGTATAATTCTTACCCATTAAAACCATTGGAGGGCATTAGATTCAAACTTAAAGTATTAATTATGGGCCTTAAAAGCTGGTGTAAAGCAGCAAAAACCATGCATCTAACTTTGTAACAATGTAAACAAATTGACAAATGAAATTAAGTAACCATAAAGATAACAAGATAAATAAAATGATATGCTCTTCTTATTAATAATGTGAAACACGGTTACAATAGATCCCTCTTAGGGATTCACCAATTTGATACACAATTACAATATGTAACCCCACAAGGGGAAAAGATGCAATCCATAGGGTTCATGCTCTTTCAATAATGATTATAGAGGGTTTCTTTAGCGACCTCTACCTTATGATGCCAAGGAAAAAGATCTTGGTGATGTGTAGCTCCCGATTAGGCAAGTAACCTGCACACAAAGAAACTACAAAAAGGATCAATAGCAATGAAAGCCTCTCAAGATGAGGTCATTTTATTAATAAGTGCAAACTACGAAGCAATGCGTAAAGAAATAAATAAATACATAAAAAATAGTGAAAGAATGCATAAATACTAGAAAAGATATTGCTAATCTATGTTACAAATCAAATGAAAAGCATCTAAGACTAGTAAAACTAGAAAAGATAGGTAAAATGAATGTCATCGCAAGGCCGTCCTCAATCAGAATAGTGGGCTCTACTAACCGTCTTCAACATCGACGACAATGCCTACAGGCCACTATCGAAAATAGTGGCCACCAAACAAAGACTTTGTTCTTTGATCTTGATGAATGGTGACAGTCAATTTGGATACCAAATTGATGTTCAAGGATCACTGTGTCTGGAAACACAGTTGGGTTTGATAAGTAATTACTCACACTATTTTGCCCTAGAGAATATTTCTCTTCACAATTATAGCATAGTCTTTGTGCCCTACGAGCTTCCATCTCTTCATGAGTTAAGAGATTTTATGGTTGAGAATTTATTGGCTAAATTTGCTACCGACATAGATGGAAGTGGGGGTTCGTCTTGTGGAAATTTTATTGTGCATCTTTGCACAATAAATTTATCTTCTACCAATCTGGCCAAACCTATTTCTTGCATCAAGATTTGTGGTTTGAACATTCTCACCTTAGCCTTAATATCATATTTTAGCCCACTAACAAATCAACTTTAAAAAAGCTTCACCCGAGTCCTTGGTGTGGTTGGCCAAATATTTAAATTGAGCCTGATAATCACATATTATTGAAGTTTAATTTAATTTAGTAAGGGATCTTGTGAAGTCCTTATACTTATTAGGGCCAAATAGTGTGAGTAATTACTTATAAAACTCTTCCTAAGAAATATTTGGATGTATACTTCTTACCCATTAATACCATTGTAGGACATTAGATTCAAAATTAAAATATTAATTATGGGCCTTAAATGCTGGTGTAAAGCAACAAAAACCATGCATCTAACTATGTAACAATGTAAAAAAATTGACAAATGAAATTAAGTAACCATCAAGATAACAAGATAAAGAAAATGGGATGCTCTTCTTATTAATAATGTGAAACACGGTTACAATAGATCCCTCTTAGGGATTCACCAATTTGATACACAATTACAATATGTAACCCCACAAGGGGAAAATATGTAATCCGCAGGGTTCTTGCTCTTTCAATACTGATTATAGAGGGTTTCTTTAGCGACCTCTGCCTTATTATGCCAAGAAAGAAGATCTTGGTGATGCGTAGCTCTCGGTTAGGCCTGTAACCTGCACACAAATAAACTACAAAAAAGATCAATAACAATGAAAGCCTCTCAATATGAGGTCTATTTTTTAATAAGTACAAAATATGAATCAAATGCATAAAGCAATAAATAAATACATAAAAAATAGTGAAAGAAAGCATAAATACTGAAAAAGATATTGCTAATCTACGTTAGAAATCAAATAAAAATCATCTAAGACTAATAAAACTAGAAAATACAAGAAAAATGAATGTCACCGCAAGGCCATCCTCAATTAGAACAATGGGATCTATTGACCTTCTTTGACATCGACGACGGTGCCTATGGGCTGCTGTCGAAAACAAAAACCACCAAATATAGACTGTTCTCTGAGCGCGATGAATGGTGATAGTCAATTTGGATGTCAAATTGATGTTCAAGGATTGTTGTGTCTAGAAACATAGCTAGATTTGATAAGTAATTAATCACACTATTTGGCCCTAGAGAATATTTCTCATCACAATTATAGCATAGTCTTTGTGCCCTATGAGCTTCCATCTCTTCATGAGTTAAGAGATTTGATGGTTGAGGATTTATTGGCTGAATTTTATACCAACATAGATGGAAGTGGGGGTTCGTCTTGTGGAAATTTGATTGTGCATATTTACACAATAAATTTATCTTCTATCAATCTGGTCAAACCTATTTCCTGGATCAAGATTTGTGGTTTGAACATTCTCACCTTAGCCTTAATATCATATTTCAGCCCACTAGCAAATCAACTTTAAAAAAAGCTTCACCCGAGCCCTTGGTGTTGTTGGTTAAATTTTTAAATTGAGTATGATAATCACATATTATTGAAGTTTAATTTAATTTAGTGATGAATCTTGTGAAGTCCTTACACTTATTAGGGCCAAATAGTGTGAGTAATTACTTATCAAACTCTTACTAAGAAATATTTGGATGTATACTTATTCCCCATTAATACCATTGGAGGACATTAGATTCAAAATTAAAATTTTAATTATGGGCCTTAAATGCTGGTGTAAAGCAACAAAAACCATGCATCTAACTATGTAATAATGTAAATAAATTGAAAAATAAAATTAATTAACCATCAAGATAACAAGATAAAGAAAACAAGATGCTCTTCTTATTATTAATGTGAAACACGATTACAATAGATCCCTCTTAGGGATTCACCAATTTGATACACAATTACAATATGTAATCCCACAAGGGAAAAAGATGCAATCCACAGGGTTCTTGCTCTTTCAATACTGATTATAGAGGGTTTCTTTAGTGACCTCTACCTTATGATGCCAAGAAAGAAGATCTTGGTGATGTGTAGCTCTCGATTAGGCTTGTAACCTGCACACAAAGAAACTACAAAAAGGATCAATAGCAATGAAAGCCTCTTAAGATGAGGTCCATTTCTTAATAAGTGAAAAGTATGAAGCAAATACATAAAACAATAAATAAATACAGAAAAAATAGTGAAAGAATGCATAAAGACTAAAAAAGATACTGCTAATCTATGTTAGAAATAAAATGAAAAGCATCTAAGACTAATAAAACTAGAAAATACAGGTAAAATAAATGTCATCGCAAGGCCGTAATCAATAAGAACAATGGGCTATACTGATCGTCTTCGACATTGATGGTGGTGCCTACTGGTTACTATCAAAAATAGCGGCCACCAAACAGACTCTATTCTCTGAGCTTGATGAATGTTGACAGTTAATTTGGATGTCAAATTGATGTTCAAGGATCATTGTGTCTATAAACATGATGTATTTCAAAATTAACTCAGAATCGATGTAAAATTGATGAAGCAAGGTGGTGTAATTGGTACTTCAAGTTTGATTGTAATCCATGTCTATTGATGTGAGATCCATGGCGTAAATTCGACAACACCATTATGCTTATGAGAGATTGCATTCTTTGTTCACAAAAAGGGTAGCACTTCATTGCGGTCTATGGATGATCAATTCTCTCTCTTTTCTCTTATTTTTGGGTGCCTTAAATAGACTTCCCAAATTGGGATCCTAGCTTGCTCAACAAGCCAAGAATCAAGATTCGGTTGGGCTCAAAGTGGTTAGGTAACATTTCTAGAAGCTTCTTGAACCAAGACCATTGCAAATTGGTTGCATTGTAACCAATTTTACTCAGCTCGAGCAGCCCAATTTTGTTACATATGAGGCCATATTCGATCAAAACTACTGGCTCGATGGTCATCATTGTCACTAGCAATCACGAGGCTACTGCTAGAGGGTACAACAGTGTAGACTGTAAAGGATTGTTTACCCCTGTTTTAGTGGTTAGAACCATTGTTTGGATTTGGAAAGATCCAAGATTAGTCATATGGCCTAAAAATATATCCACATGAGTAGCATCCTTAATATGATGTGTTTTAGGTATCTACATATGCCCCTTTTTAAGATGCATTGTGGGAAACACAACATTGCGCAAAAATAAACAACCTAACATTGCATTGCAGGTTGATTGATATTCATTGATCTTGTCAACTTTAGATGCTACAATCATGGAAAGAGCATGTATCTCTGAATCATTACCTCCAACAAAATGGAAGGTTTAACAAGTTTTGATAAAGTTTTCAATCATGAAGAGGACCTAGAGTCTCCAACATCATAATTCAAGCATACCAAGGTTTGGTTTGATATTTTTGCTTTTTCCCTAGAAAAACAGTAAGCTTATGATAGCTATTAGTAATGATCCATGGATGAATGCAATTTGTATGATTAAGTGTTTAATTTTTTATTTTGATTATGATTGTTATGATTTTGAAGACCCTCTCAAGCGACACATTGATGAGGAGATGTAAAATTATGAAAGCGGCTAGTTGCTTGACAAATATGGTTTGGATGAGTTGACCAAAGATATAGGCTTCTTTGGAAATTTTGAGATTAACCAAAGGACTAGGGCATCTTTAGAGCCTTTTGAAATTTGACCAAATGAGACTAGGAGCCTTTGAAGCATTTTGACGTTTGACCAAAGGAGACTAGGAGTCTTTGGAGCCTTTTGAAATTGAGATAGTGAGGCAAAGGGTGCAACCATTTGAAACCAGATAATTGATTTGTTTTAATGATTGGATTGAAATAAACCTTTGATTAGGAAGGTGCGCTACCTGCATTTATCAAATGTTGCTTGATTGGTTGAATATTGATTGGGGGAAGTATGATACTGATAATGCCCCAGTTGATGTTTGAAAATATTTGTTTGATTGGTAATTTTGAATTTGTGGATCATTATATATGATTAAATACCCAATATGAAGCTCATGGTATTGAGAAAATGAGTGTATTTATTACTATTTGGTGACTGTCATGAGGTACAATGATGATCATTTACAAATTTTAAGTCCATAATGAGGTCCAACGGTTGAGCCAAAATGTGATCATCCTCAAAGAGAGCAATTGCTAGTTTTGAAAAATATAAAAGGAATTTTGGTTTTTTTAACTGTCATTGTTACCATCTATCAATTGAGAATAGTGAGCTCTAAGGGGGAAGAGAGATAGATTGACGCAAAATGATTATGAAATTTAAACAAACCCACCATGGTGGATCAGCCTAAGGTATCCATGAGTGGTGGAGCCGGAGCTCCTAAGGTAGAATCTCCATCTCTCACTTGTGAATTATGCACAATAAAATGAACTTCATTAATTAATGAGGTAAATGAACCTCACTAAATTGTAAGCAATGAACCTCACCCCTTAATTTAGGTTTAACTTAGGTTAGCTTAAGGGTAGATATATTTTAATTTTTGGTATTTATGGGGTGTGAAATGAGCCTACGTGGATGCCACTTTGGGACCATATTTGATAGAAGTGACACTTGTTTGGCCAAATGGGGGTCATCACCACTGCTAGTAGTGAGGTTTGAATCCCAACAGTCAAAATTTTGATTGTTGGTGATGGCCATAGGTGGCATTGACGGTGGTAATGGCGATCGTCAACACCGTGAGGAGTTACCAATCTTAGGCATTATTTTTTATTTTTTGGTTGCTTTTTCAAAGTTTTTATTATTTTGAGTGATATTTTTGATTTTTTTGTTTCTTTTGTTGAAATGATTTTTGAATTGTGATGAGTGTTTGATTGTGTGCTTTTAATTTCATTCTACTGCATGTTAGACTTTGAAAGCTCGAGCTTGAGAGCCCAACCTAATTTTGAAAGTACAACCATTACTGGATGATGTTGATTGGGTGTGGCTTAAGGTGATTGGCCTTAAGCAGGTTGTGTATTTATCGATAGTGATGTCAGATCAGTGGTACCTCATGACCCTGGCTCATAAATGGGACATCAAGACAAACACATTCCATATTCCTATGAGTGATATGACGGTGACATTAGAGGATGTCTACTGTATATTTAGGATTCCTATCTATGGTTTAGCTATCACTTCTCCTACTTGGAATAAGGACGTAGCATTGAAGCATATTTTTGATAACAGGATGGTGTAGGTGCTAGCAGATATAGATCATGGCAGGCCCTTAGTCCAACGGTGGTATGGTGCATGCATATACTCATGGTGCCATGTAGTGTTGATGCACATCATCTCAAATGTGCTACTACCAAACTTGTTAGGAGCGAGGTTCCCTTGGAACCTCCTACATATGGTACAGGACCTAGTGGATTGTGACCCGCAATAATCTATGATTATGGTATGGGGAGTACATTGCTGGCATAGCCCTATGATGAGTTATACAATATTACACAATAGGTGCAAGTAGGAGTGGGATGTAGTCTACTACTACAAATATAGGATTGAGAGCACATCCGAATAGACCAACCTGGTGGATTACCATTGGTCCTAGCTGACCTAGAGGAGGATGATAGATGCTATGTAGTGTAGTGGCCATGGGATGTAGATACTAGCTAGAGCTGACCATATACAGGTGGGCTAGAACACTATATTATATCACTAGAGGGGCTACAACCTAGTCAGATCATATGGAGGCCCTACCTAGACTGTCCTAATTAGCTTAAGGTAGGGAGATACTTGGCAAGAGTGAGACATGGCAAATGGATCGTGGGGCACCACGGGAAGGAGAGAGAGTACTTCCATTACTATCGAGTTACTAGATAGTTTATCATAGCCCAAGATATGCTAGAGGAGCCAGTATTATATCATCATAGGAATGACAAGATACAAATTGCACTGCCTCATATGACATGTTTGGAAGAGGAGGTGGACCTCCTATTTATGAGAAATATTTAGAGTATTTAGGGATCACTATGGAGTATAACACTTGGTAGGTCTCTTAGCTATGGTAGGGTGATGATACGTTAGGTAGACCTAGAGAGGTGGTAGTGAAGGAGGGTGGTGATGAGCATGAGTGACGAGTGTATCACAGGATAGAGGGAGAGTGGGGGCAAATGACAAAATATATGAATGAGCCTTAGGATGAGGAGGATGAGAGGTATGCCCTAGGTGATGAGATATCATAACTATGGGCATAGGTATAGAGTCTATAATAATAGTTGCAGGAGCGAGATAAATCTCTCTCTACAACTCAGAGTTAGCTCAATGCAGGCCAGTAGTAGTGGTGTGGGTATACTGAGGAGAGGATTACTCTCAGGGCTTAGGTTGAGATAGCCACGATGTTGATAGATACACTACAAGCCCATATGGTAACCAAGACCATCGAGGTATATGATATCAGAGTACAACTAGTGGTAGCTCCTACAGATCAGGTTACACCATCCACTCCAATCTCTTAGGGTCTAACAGTCTCATGTAGGGATACAAATATTATGAGATTGCAGGGTGTCATAAAAGAGGATTCAACATGGTGAACATCAGATTTAGCATACATTATCACTATAGATACTAAGATTAGGCTGTGTGCTGGTACTATGACAGTGAGGTCTAAAAAAGGGGGCTCCCAATAGAGTAGGCAAAGTGAGTTTGGGTAGGCATTAGTGCGGCCTTGTAGACAAGAAAAATTGACCCATTAAAGATAATTTTTCCCTCTTAAAAAACTAAGGTCATATTCAAGAGAATGTTTACCCTATAAAATCATATCAATTCTTATCAAATTTTATACCATTGGATAGGTCTCGAAAAGAGATTTTCCAACGGTATATTATATGTCCAATTTCAATACCGTTTGCCCCCTAAAACTACCAAAAAACTATGTACATGTCTAACCTCCTGACGAGATCGTAAGTCCGATCCAAGATCAGGTATAAACTGATGAGATCGTACATACAATATTGTAGATCATATGTACAATCTCTATGATCATACGTATGATCTTGTCCAAAATAGAAAAACTCAAATTGGCAAAATGACAAATAAGTTATAATGCTTTTTATCTTTACCTATGCAATCGTGCGACAGTTATAGGATCGGATCTGCCGATCAATCCTAGCTTGGAAGGAGTTGCAACCTATTTTATTTTCAACCTATTTTTTCCTACTGTTTCAGCCTATTTAAATAGGCATCCCTACCCTCAAATATCTCTTAACTCTACGACATAATTTTTGCATTCAAATCATTGTAATTTTTGCATTAGTCCTAGTTATTTTTTTGTTTCCTACAGGATCGGAGGATACGATCAACCCTGTTCTATGTACAATATTGTTGTTTGGTTATGATCTCACTTACATATCACTTGGGGGCAATTCCAAGTGTTGGTTTGCATTTATTAACCTCTTATTTGCATATATATATATATATATATATATATATATATATATATTGGTAAATAAAAGTCTTCATTAATTACCGGGTTTTGTAGGTTAACCCAAAACCTATTACAATATCCAGCCTTCTGCTGAGATTTTAGATCCTAGTCATCCTTGAAACTTTCTTACCAGAAATTATGTTGAATCCCCTACAACACCTTACTAAAAAAGCACACACATACCTAAACATAACTGTAAACATTACTTACATTGACAGGAATTGAAGTTTGGAACTTTGCACTTGTGATACCTGTTGCTTGTCCATTTACTATTCTCTGTCGAAATCTTCATTATCATTTCCTATTTCATACAATATTAGATTTAATCATTTTCATCCATGGAGTTCACCAAATTACATTCACTTGCATATTTCACATAGCTTAAGGCATATACATATTAGATATTTTTATTAAAGTATTCAATAGATCATTTCTAATTTGATTTCTATCTAGTAAAGTTTGTAGCATATCCTAGTTTTTTGTTTTGCACTTTATTCATGAAACTACAGGTTTTTGCTGCGATCAGATCTTTCGAACACTGATCGGATGGTACGATCACAGATCGTACGTATTATATTGACTAGAAGCGTACGATATTACCCTATTGCATATGATCTTATTTACAACAAAAAATTAGAATCTTCATCAGACTTTCAAATACAGGTCAGAGTTTCAAATCATTTTTTAAGCAATGCATTGTGCAATAAAGCTCTATTTTTTGTTGTTTGTTGTTTGCATATGAATTAAAATTACATATAGGTTAGCATAGTTGCATATTGGCCAAAACTAGGTGATTGTCACACATCAAACAAACTCCAAAACCTAGGTGTGGAAACTACCAAGAAATGTTTTATGGTGAACCCTAAACAATTCATCGAAAAATCACCAAAGAAGACACGAACTCAATGTCTCTCTTTGAGGTGTAGATCTACTATTCTCCAATTCGACTTTGAGGTGTAGTTCCATTAGCCTAGAGGAAAGAGTGTGAGAATTTTAGAGCTACATTATTTGGTGAAATCGACGTGAAAAACATAGGCATATTTATGATTTATAAAACATAAAAAAACATCAAAATTACAAAAACATAAAAAACCAAAAACAAAATACAATATATATTTACATATTTGAATATTCATTTATTCAGGTATATATAACATATATACCCCAAAAATTTAAGCATATATATATATATAGCATATATATCTGTAAGATAAAAATCCTAAAGCCAAAATGCCTAAAGTTTTAAGACACGGTAAACAAATAGAGTTTGATGAGCAAGACCAAGAAAACCTTGATGATAGGGTACTCAATGAAGATTATGTACCTTCAGAATATGAAGGGGATAATGGAGAATATGAAATAGAATATCTTGATAAACCTACATTAGATCAGAAAGAAAATGTTAAATTTGAGTCTCTTGAACATTTTACCCAATTTATAAAGAGCAACATAGAAGAGTTCAATCAAGTAGTACAAATGGATAATTTAGGAGAAGGGGCTATGGAATCAGCCTTGGCATCTGCTTTTCAGATACATACAAATCCACTATCATACATGAATTCAATAGACCAAGATAATGATCAAGCAGGACCATCTAATCAAAATATGATACCCTTAAATCAAAATGCTCAAAAATCGATGGCACGATCATCTAAAATTACTCCTAGCAACACCAAAATAAATCCTAAACAACAAAAACAACTATTTTCTTCCATATTCTCTCAAGCTCTTAATCAACAAATATCAAACCAACAAAAAGCTAAACAAATGCAAAATACCAATCATCATCAATAGAAGATTCAACAAAATACAATCCCATATCAACTTCATAACACCCTTCCTACCAACACTTTGCACACCAATATTTCAATTGGAAATATTTACAACCATAGGGCCTTGAAGACATGGTTAAATAATTGGATTCATGATTAGATCAAATGGATCCCTACCATCCCTCATACAATTATAGAGAGATGTGTAGCCAACCCTTGGATCCTATTGTGGTTGCCCAACCATACCCAAAACATTTCCCTATACCTGTTCTCTTGATATATAAAGGAACCAAAGATCCTATTGAGCATCTTCGCATGTTTAGGATAACATGTCATGATATTTCTTATGATGAGTTGTTGTTGCTAAAAATATTCCCTAAAAGTCTTGGAGGCATGGCTCTAGAATGGTATTATCAACTACCTACAAATTCTTTAAGGAACTTTGAAGAGATAACGATAATGTTTGTCCACTAATTAAGTGCCTATATAGAGAGGCATGTGACCATTAAGGATTTATACAATTTGAAACAAGGTAAATATGAGAGTTTTGCTGAATTATTGACTAAGTGGAGACAAATCTTAGGCAAACTACATTTTGCATTACCTCATCGTGAAATGTTGGACATATTTATTGGTAATTTGCAAGAACAACTATCTTATGAGCTTTCTACTGCTACAATAACCTCCTTTGATCAGGCCATTGATCTAGCCAGGAGGGTAGAAGATGTCCTCATTATAAGAGGATAATTTAAGAAGAAATATGAGTACAAAACTTCTAAAAACCAATATAAGAATAAGCAAGTAGTGGGTGATGGTGTTATTGATAGCACAAATACCTCAAATGTTAACTTTGTTGAAATTGTAAAGAAATTTGTATTAAAAATCCTTGATAAGTCACCAAGATAATTCACAAGATTAAATCAACCCTTAACTATAATTTTACCTCAATTATTGGAACAAGGTTTGATACGGTTACCTGAGGTAAGACAACCAGATACCACTGCAACTAGATATAGGGCTGATTTACATTGTAATTTTCACCAAGTGGATGGACATTCTACCAATTATTATAAAAGGTTAAAGCATATGATACAAGATTTGATTGACAAAGGTAAGATGGAAGTACAACAATTTCCTACAAATAATAATACTCAAAATAATACCAAAAAACAAACAAATCAAAATGCTAATTAAAACTTAGATATTTTTCAACATCCTTTACCCAACCATGGTAAAGAAACAGTGAATCAATTAGAACATCATAATGTCCCTCATCCAACCAGATACGTGGGAACCATTAGTAGTATCTTGAAATATCAAAATATTCAAACACCTTATGTGCCTACTTCATCCACAAGTACAACTAGGCCAATCATATATGCAAGAAGTGACCCAAAAAGTGACACAAAAAGTGGCACAAAAAGTGAAACAGAAAGTGAAATGGACATCACCTCAAACAATTCAAATAGTTTTGAAGATGAATTAGATCAAATTATTCCCATCACAAATTTATTAGTTCTAGAAGAACCATTCCCTGGAAGAATGACCACTTGACCCTCATATCAACAAATGCTTTCAAATGAACAAGCAGAAAATGCTAGATCTCACTTTGGTCATTTACAAAATAATAATGTTGTAGGTACTATTGGAGCCATCACTAGACAACAAGATCAAAATAAAAATTCCCAATCACAAACTCAAACAACTAATCAAGACATGGGGATCTCTCAAAAACCCCTATTCAATCATCAACAACAGGAAACCAATCAAATATTACATCCTAATGTGTCCCATTACAATGATATCACTAATAATGTAACAAAAACTACAAGTGAGCAACCTCAAGCTCAATCAAATCATTTTGATAAACAAGAAATAAATTCTTCATCCAACCAACCTTCAAGATCTCTCTTGGTTTTGAAGAATAATCCAAAAGAGGATACAAGCATAGAAAACCCATATTTAATGTTGAAGTCTCAACCTAAAGTCTCTCTCAACATTCTACAGCATTGGGACAATCATCCACATAGGATATATCTTTTGGAACTTTTGCAAACCTCTCATATTCATAGGGAATCTTTGTTCTTTATTCTTTCTTTATCATCACTACAACAAGTTCTCTATTTTTTTCCTCTTTATCATTATTGCCACTTTTGTCTGTCACCTTTTATTTTTCATTCTTTCATTATTGTTATCACATCAAGTTCTCTATTCTTTTATTCTTTATTATCATCATCATCTTCTATTTATCACTTTTCTTCATCTACATCTACTTATCATTCTTCATCACAACAATCTCAACTATCAACCAATCAACTTCAATCACCACAACCAAATTGTCCTTCAAAACCTCCTTTGATTTTGAAGCCACCTTAGAAATGTTATGCACAAATCACTTTGTATAGTGTATATATAGTATTTTTTTGTATATATTATCATCACTTATGAACCACACTCTTAATTATTTGTACACCACACTCTTAATTATTTATAAGGTTGCCTTGGAATAGATGCCTACTTATGAACCAATCTATGTCAATATCGAATATTGATTAACTAATTGACACATTTGCACTCTTTAACATAACAACTTTCAACAATATAATCATGCCAATTCATGCCCACGTGACATCTCGAAAGCTTAAGATAGTGAATTCAAAGCAAATATCCAATATAGGAATCATCCAAACTGTGATTGACCATTAAGTATTTGGTTAAGTGATTGACATGTCTCTACAACCAAATCACTTTTAAATGACTATATTTTATTCCATGAGCCTTAACATCATAGTTGTAGACATCATGATATTAGACTTTACAATACCAGGAGTGAGCATATTATTAGCATGGCCACCTTAGAAATAAGTCGAGTTAGCATAGTCACATAGTTTATGGGAAATCCATGTCTTGCTACATGTGTCATGAGTGTTAGAGTAGGTGTTTAGACTCTAGCTCATGCTCACCTAGGTACTTTGTTTTTATATTAGTTTAGTTTATTTCCCTCCAACTTTATGTGTGGATATTTATTTTTATCTTATTTAGATATTATGGGGATATTTGGTATTCCTAGGGAGTTACACTCATTGATTACATGTGGAGGATTGAGATCTTTTCTCCATGGATCATATTGCGCTTCACTATTTGTATGGTGGATATTGATTCTTATCTCTTTGTTGATCCAACGACTGTGGTGGGTCTTCCTTGCCTATTTAAGCAAGGTTTCTCGATTAAACTCAAATCAATTATAATATACAATATGATATTGCAGTTTTTGTATTAGCTTCCATTATCTTGTTCTGGTTTTATAGTCTCCCTGTTTTGGTTAATGTGGTATTGCTTCAACCCCTTGATACTTATGGCTTGGTTCGATGTTTTGCATTTTTCCATCGTTCCTTTCATGGTATTGTTGTGGCTTCTCCTCAACGTACCCCAAAATTGGGGACCCACCTTTTGTTTTGATGTTTTGAGGTCTTCGGTTGTTTTTGAGCGATTAAGTTTGATAGATCCTTAATCTCCATGAAGGTTGCAATGCAGTTTGTCAGGGTTCCTTGATTTGGAAGTCTTCTTGTCTTCTTGAAAGAAGTTCGTCTTTTGAGTTTGATTGGAATCATAGTTTCATTGTCTCGCTTTTCGGATCCTTCTGGAGAGCATTTATGTTCTTTGAGTTTTAGTTTGGCAGGCTTGTGTGTGGGTTTTAGTTAGTGTCTCCTTCTCATCGTTTTTCAAAGTATTCGGTTTGGTGTTTAACCTTTGTTTCATGTTTTGGTTGTGTGATGTTTTAATTGATTTTAATGTTAGATTAGTTAAATCATTTGAAATCAATTTCATGGACATTTGTTTTATTACTCTCTAATAAAGTAAATGTTGATGATAAAAAACAAAAAACAGAAAAATACAATTATTTATATATAAAATATATTTTAATATATTATATGTATAAATAAAACAAAAAAATATTAATTTTTTTTTTTTAACTTTTATATTTATATATAAAAGTTTAAAACAAAAAAATAATAAAAGAACAAAAATAAAATCCATATATTTATATATATAGATTTAATAAATAATAAAAATCAAATAATAATATTATTATAATATTTTATATAATAATAATAATTATAATGAAAAAAAAATAAAAAATAAAAAATATATATAAACAAAAAAATGTTAAAACGTGCATATACCTATATAGTATATAGGTATGACGATAAAATAAAATAAATATTCAATAAACCAAAACCAAATGACTTTGCTTTGGTCCTTAGTGTTGGTTACATTAGGGCTCTTAGTTTAGCATTATAGTAAATATTAACATAGCTACCTTAAAGGCTAATAAAAGTTTTGCTGTCGCATGCATATTTCAAAGAAGACCCACATGATGAAAAGGATGACAAAGCAGCAACTTGAACCCTAGTTTTGGACACCCGGGCAACAAAAATTGACTACATAACGTGAACACGGACCAGCGGTCAACGTGGCCGGATTGGACCAACCAACATGCAGTCTTCGGTGAAGAGTTAGCAATGACAAGGATGCCCACTGACAAAGAAGCCGGAGCTCGACGGTGGACAGATTATCACGACACAGTGGTATGATGGTGTGGAGGCATGACGCGGTGACCGGACCCATGAGACGGATTTAGACTCCGACTGCAATGCGAAAGAGAAGACACGTAGCGATGAACTGAACGGTGACTCAGCAAAGATCGAGACAAGCCCTCACGCGTGACGGCCAAAGGTGGCGTGACTTGACGCAGTAGAATGGGATAAGCGAAGGCGCCGAATAAGATACAAGGCATTCCCAAGGCAAGGTCAGCGATATTACATTCGTCAATAGACGACGCTCGAACGCCAGCGTGGGTAATGTAGAGCGATAGTGTACACGATGGATATGTGATAAATCGTGCAAACACCGACGATCTGGGGGACGATGTGGTGGAAGTCAAGGACGTACGAAGGACCCAGCATAGAATATACATGGCATAGGATGATGATTCATCAATTACGTAAGCGGTGAATGGAGGATTGTTTGGTGCGATAGTAAATGCAAATGTGGATAGTGACATGTCATTGGCCCTAAGTACTAATGGCAATGGATGGGATTTTTGTCTTAATTTAAATGACCATCCTTTCAAAGGAGAAGGCAGTATCGAATTAACAGAGATCATCATCGATAAAGGAGTATAACAAACAACGCTCACCAGGGTTCGTGAATTCATTTCAAAGTGACCATGGGGATGCTATTGCCAGTTTGGAACGAAAGGAATACGCGGTGGGACCCGTAGTATTCAAGACATATGACATTGGGACCATGTTTAATTAAAGTTTATTCTTAACCTGTCTTTAATAAGACGAGGAAGCCACATAGCATGCATGTTATGACATTGGAGAATTGGTCAGAATCGTGGATGGTCCGAAGGTAAAGGATGAGAGCCCATGTTGCATTGGGTTTGGTGGGCTCTGACGAATTTCAAATATTGAAATTAAAGGGTCCATATGGAGGAAGTCTAAATTTAAATTTATTGGTCTTCGTCGTAATGAAACATAACAGATGGCAAGGGAATCATAAAGCGCATGCCGCTATAAGACAAGTTTATAAAAGAAGCGTTATATGAAACATTTCATTTCGAAAACAGAAGACAACGGAAACCAAACAGAACAAATGCTTTGAGAAGCATTAGGGAGTGAAACCAAGGGTTCGAAAAGGGAGAAATGAAGAGTCAGATAAAAAAGAAAAAAAATTAAATACGTCCTTCAAACGAGGAGGAGGGGGCTGGTTTTTTTTTAGCTAAGAACTAGAATGCTGCCGGAATGCTATCGGACTGCGATTGTAAAAATGAAAACATTACATTAATGCAGATGTCTTTTCAGAGATTTGGATTCAGTTTGTGAGAAAGGAGGAGAAAATTTCTGCATGCATGAATTTGATTGTTTTTATCTTTCCCCTTTTCAGATTTTTGAATTTATAGATAATGTTAGATGTCTTTCAATGGGTCACATTATTGAATATTTGAAGTCTGGAATTATTTTTCTGTACCCCTAGGAGCTAGCACTTAATTTATTTTAATTGTGCAAATGCAGGTTAAAATCTATTAGGTTGCGTGTAAGAGTTTCTCACATCTTCGGTTTTGCAGGACAGGGTACCATCAAACTGAAAAAGCTTTGCATGTTTATGTTTTCAGCATTAAATTTTAGTTCAAATTTTTTTTTCATTTTTTTAACTTTTATTTTGCAGATTTTTCTTATTTTTTAGGCATTAAAATAAAAATCGTAAAAAAATAAAATGATAAAAATAAATACATGGCTGCATAGAATGAACTTCAATCTTCCATACGTAATAGATTCGGACTCATTCCAATGTCATTTCGATTTTATAATTAGTTTTGAAAACGGCTGTTTTTAATGATTTTTATAATTTCGGAAAATTTATTTTCACATTTTGGAGGCAAATCAGATTTTTAAATTCTGCATTTTTTTTTAAGCGAAAAACCCCTTACGGTGCCGCCTTGGTATGAGAGACCACGAACATGGGGTTCTACACCGTCAAAGTCACCCAAGGGTCGCACCCGACCCTGTCCGCACCAATATTATCAATTGGATTTTGGATACCCAATTCAGCTTTTTGGTAGGGTGGAGATTTGAACCTGGGACCTCCCTTGGAGGATTGCCCTCTCCCCTCCAACTCACCTACAACACCTGGGTAAAATTCTACATTTTCATTCATAGGCATAAGATGACATTTTCTTTATGAAAATCGAATTTCATTAAAGGGGGAAAATTTTTTATGACATTTCATGAGCCATTATTTTCGGAGCAATAAATATTTCATTGAAGAGGGGTAATTTATCATTACATCAAAGGTCTTGGTTTTAAAGCATGAAATTATTTCTTCTTAATGAAAATTAATTTCATTTAAGAGGAATAGTTCATTATGACATTTTGAGGCTATTATTTTCAAGCCATAAATTGGTATCTCTTTATGAAAATTAATTTCATCAAAGAGGAACAATTTATCAAATTATATCAAAGGTTATCTCTATCTTCATGATAAGAAGCTACATTTAATGAGCCTATTCATCATTTCAGATTCATATTCATAGATAGATTTTAATCTTCATTTTCAAGTTTGAAGTAAGATTTAATGCAAGATAAAAATGCACTTAATAAAGGAAGATCAAATCTACCTAAAAATATTCAAGATAAAAGGAATTAAGGCTACATCGTGGTCATATGAGGGCCAATTTACATTTGCTTTTTGTTAAGTTTTATGAACAATCATTAACATAGCATGGTAAAATGAACCAACACATGCCCCTTGTTAACAATTACTTACAATCACTAAGGCGTTCCTAGCATTGAATTGTAATATCTTTATTGAGATTACTAATACACATGTGCAAATGCTAATATAGCGGAGACCTTGGAGAAGTTGTCTTGTTTAACTTCTTTGCAAGAGAGGGTTTTGGGATAAAATCCTAAGGGAGAGTGTAATTTCACAATTGGGTAAAATTGACACTCAATAGGTATCAAAGCTTTGAGGACTATTGGAAACATCCATTGTTGAGGTTTGTGCAGTCGAATCATGTTGAAGGTTTTGTAGTTGGAGATTGTAGGTTTCCATGCCCTAGAAGGTAAAAATCGATTTTTTTCTTCTATTATTTTACGAAGAGTTTCTATATATTTTTTAGCCCTTCATTGCATCTTGGTTGACCCCTCTAACCATAGGGATTGATTAGAAAGGTTCTATTTTTTGGATTGTTTTTAGAGTTTTTTTGTGGGTTGTTTTAATAGTTGAAGAATTGTCGATGACCCTATTCACCTGACCGTTATTTATCTAGAACCACTGTCGATCACTTCCACCCACCAACGACCAATGTCTTATACAATTTTTTTTGTATGCAGGATTTTTCTTGCACACAGTCCATCCAAATATCTGATTTTCTACAATATCTGAAGATGCATGTTGTAGATTTGATTTTTTGAGATTTGCAACATATCTTCTTCACTCTTGAGTTCTTTCCAAATTTCAAACTCAGATTTGTAATTTAAGTTACTAACAAGGTTTGCTAAAAATATGTTTTTTTAAACGTATTTTTCTGGCAGTTTTGTGTATTTGAAAACAACTTTGTAAAAGATTTATTTTGTGCAGTTACTCATTTTTTTCTTTTCAGATCTACAAAATTTCAGTGATTGTAAAAAATCAGATCTGATCATATATTCTTTATAATTCCTAAATTATAAAGGCATTTAATTTTTTGTGGGGCTCTTATTTATAAAAGCATTGAATAAAAATATTTTGGGTGGGGTGTCTTGGTGTCGATTTGAACACCATCTTTGTTGATCTTGCATTTTATTTCTTGTGATTGAATAATGGGTTTAGAGGATTTTGAGCCACTTAAATCACATAATTATCACATATGGAAGCCACACATGATGACACTTATTCAATCTAAAGGTTTATCAAGATTAATGCAAGAAGAGCTACCTGAAGTTACAAAAGAGTATCATAAGTTTGTTCATGATTGTAAAATGGATGAATGTAATGGATTAATTGGGATGCATGCGGGTGATAATATGTTGTTTCATCTTAATGATTATGACACTTCTTTTAAAATTTGAAAGAATCTTGAGAAGCTACTTGGACAAGTGGACACTTTAAGGATTTTACATCTTGATGCTGAACTTAGTGCTCTTAGTCCATATGATTTTCCATCTATGGATGATTTTATCACTAGGTTTCAATCCTTGCTCACACTTTTAAACGATAGTAAGAAACTAAAATGGATGAAGAATGTATTTTTATGATCTTGTCAAAACTTAGGGGTCTATTCTATATGTTTACCTTCACATTTTTGCTAATATGGATTCCATGGGTTCTGATCACAAATTACCTATTGTTGAGAAGTTTTGTGGTAATCTTGAGGAAAGAATCCAAAGTTCTTAACTTTGAGTATTACACCTCCTCAAATAAGGTATTTTTTGCATTCTCCACTTCCACTTCCAAAGGCAAGAGAAAGTCCAAGTCTAAGTCCCAACCTAATCCTTCCCCTTATCCTTCATTTCATCAAAATCCCAAAGAGTCACATCAAAAAGAGTCATCCTCCAAAGAGTCCAATCATAAATCTAAGCAGTCCAAAATTAAAATTAGGTCAAATGTTACTTGTTCATATTGTGGAGTCAATGGTCATTTTGATGAAAAGTGTTGGAAAACATGACAAGACTTAGAGGAAACCTTTAGGAATAAAAACTTATCCTTCACTCCTTCAAAATATAGGGGTAAGGTTTTGAATGCTTTTGGGAAGTCATCTAAGGCTATTTCTGAGGATTGGATTTTGGATTTTGGAGCGACTCATCACATGACTTCATCTAGGGAGTCATTTGCCATCTTGTATTCTACTTCTACATCTTGCATTGAGGTTGGAGATTCTTCTTCCATTTTAGTTAAGGGAAAATGTGACATACATGTTGATGGTGGATGCATTAAGAATGTTCTTTATGTTCCAAATATTTCCACCAATTTTCTCTTTGTGTACTAAATTTATCATTCTAGGGGGAAAAAATATGTGGTTTACACTTCAAGGAACTAAGATTAGAGATTTGAGTGACCCATAGTATATTGTTGTACAAGGAGTTACTGACCATAGATCACGTCTTTATCACTTTGAGGGTTTTGATTCTTTACTTGGAGGTACTTGTTTGGTGGCTCATGCATATTCAAAAAGCAAGATTTAGTATGAGATATTTGGCCATCTTAATTACAGATATTTGAAGGATTTAAGCACTTATGATATGGTCATTGGATCACCTAAGATCTCTTGTATTAATGGAGTTTATCTAGGTTGTGTACTTGGAAAACAACATCAATATTCATTTTCCAAAGGTAAGTCCAAGAGATCTTCTTCCCATATTGAGTTGGTGCACAGTGACTTGATGGTTTTTCCCACTCCTTTTTTGGGAGCTAAGTATGCACTCACCTTTATTGATGATTTCTCAAGGAGAACTTGGGTATATTTTCTCAAGTTCAAGAGTGAATTTTTTGCCACATTCAAAGTCTTTAAGGCTTTTGTTGAGAATCAATCTTTGAGTTGCATCAAGAAGCTTCACATAGATAATGGGGGAAGTATTTCAACAGGAAGTTTTTATATTTTTTGGCCCTTTATGGGATTCTACATCAACACTCTATCCCACATAAACCACAAAAAAATTGTGTAGTTGATAGGAAAAATAGAACACTCAAGAAAATGGTAAATTGTATGATACACTCACGAGATTTACCTCCCATGTTTTGGGTCGAGGCAGTCAATTGTGCAAATTACATTCAAAATTGCACACCTCATCTAGTTCTTGAGCAGATGACTCCAGAGGAGGCTTGGATAGGGACCAAGCTTGATGTTTCTCATTTTTGAGTTTTTGTGAGTCAAGCATGGGCTCATATTTTGAAGAAGAAAATGACAACTTTGGATAGAAAGAGCAAGCCACTCATTTTTATTGGCTATTGTGAGGATATGAGGGCTTATAGATTACTGGATCTAGATACACATGAAGTTATTTTTTGAACTTATGTTCAATTTGATGAGCATTATTCTCCAAATGAGCCCACTCTTTCTACTCCTTCTCTATCCTCATCTACTTTTCACTTTAAAGATGGTTGTTTTGATGATGATCATAGTGAGGATGAGGATATTGTTGAGACAGTTGTAGAGGTTCCTATACATGCTGCACCCATGCCTAGATGGGCTCAGACTACAATTGAGGAGGCAACACCTTTCATTGAAGGTCTCCCACCTTCAAGGTATACTTCTACTTTTGGCATGGGTCTTCTTTGTTAGGTAGTTTTTGTTGATCCACAAATGTTTGATGAGGCCCATGGAATTCAGGAGTGGGATGATGCCATGGATGATGAATATTGTAATTATATTGAGCATCAACGGACCAAACACATTGAGATTCATATGCACTTCATTCGGTAGCTTATCCAGGATGGAGTGATCAGCTTGGACTACATTCCCACTCAATAGCAGATTATCGACATTATCACTAAACCCTTCCCATCTTCTCATTATCATTTGTTGTGAGAAATGTTGTGGGTGAAGGAAGTTGTCCTTGAGGGTGTGGATGAGGCCTCCTTCCTTCTTCTTCTTCTCTATTTCTATCTAGATGGTTTTTCCCACATGGTTTTCCCTCCTTCTAGTTCGAGAGCTTCTAGATACACATTGTACATGAGTACCTAATCAAGCCTTGTTGTTGGGACTCATACTATGGATATGCCACTTCTTTTTGACCCCTAACTTTGCTTGAGGGGGGGTATTAGAGTAGGTGTTTAGACTCTATCTCATGCTCACCTAGGTACTTTATTTTTATATTAGTTTGGTTTATTTTTCCCCACCCACTTTATGTGTGGATATTTGTTTTTATATTATTTAGATATTATGGGGATATTTGGTATTCCTAAGGAGTTACACTCATTGATTACATTTGGAGGGTTGAGATCTTTTCTCCATGGATCATATCACACCTCCTTGTTTGTATGGTGGATATTGATCCTTATCTCTTTGTTGATCCTACAACTGTGGTGGATCTTCCTTACCTATTTAAGCAAGGCTTCTCAATTGTACTTATAAATCAATTATGATATATGATATGATATGATCTTGTTTCTATTTTTTTAGTCTGTCTATTTTGGTTAATGTGGTGTTGCTTCAACCCCTTGATCCTTGTGGCTTGATTCGGTGTTTTACATTTTTTATTGTTCCTTTCAATGAGTAACTACTATCGTCTAATATTTGCATCCCTTGTGGAGTATTATCGTTGTTAAATCCACCATTATGTAAATATCTGTAGTGGATAACACCAATGCTTCTATATTCATAAGTCCTTTGGGATCTCAATGGAGTCGTATGATTATGGATCTAGGCATATTGAAATGCTTTAGATCGTAGCCTTATTTATAATCACGATGACAACAACAACATCAACTTTTTGTGTAGGAATGAAGCCTTGCTTGATCTCACAAATATAGAACAATAAAGGGTTTTCCTCTCTCTTGAATAGAGATAAAATTTTATAATTTTGGACTATACCTACATTATGCATGACTTTATATCTTTTCATATTTGTTCTCACCATCTCAATAGTGCATGTCCCCAAGAGCATTTAGAGTCTCCTCTCCAATTTTGTAAATATTTCTCTTAGACTCAACATTTGGACAACATATAAACTTATTAGACAAACACTCTAACTCTTAACATATTAGCCAATGCTCGACTTATCCAAGCCTAGTTACATGGGTCTTTGATACCATATTGAAAGATACAATCACTTATCAATTTCATCACAATCACATATAAATATTACATTATAGTCAACACTTGCATTGACTTTTTGGAAAATTTTCTGAGATACTTGATGTTTGGTGTAATAAATAATCGACAAAACAATGGGAAAATTAATTTATTCCTCACAAGAAAAGGATGGACGCAGTTCTCGATAATTCTTTGTTGAGGGGATGAACAAGAGTTTAAGCAATTAAAGAATGTTGTTCGACACTGGGGAAGCACCATCCACATGTTCAACGTTGTGGAAGCACTTACTCGAGCACCACCTACTCTAATATTTGCAAAGAATAACCACATGAAATTAAATGAGCAAAACCTATACAAGCTAGGTAAAATCAAATTTGAGAATGTCATATTTATATCATGTTTTACTTGTAATATGCTTTTATTAGGTTTTTAATTGGTTATAAAATCTTGTAATATTTAAAAAAATCATATTATTTTAATATTATAATAAATTATAGTATTACAAAATTGCTTGCTTAATTAATTCAAAAACATTTTTAATATATATTTTAAATTAAAAAATATATTAATAAAATAAAATAAATTGAAATGCATTATAAAAACATACAACCAATCAATCAATAATAACAATAATTAATTATTATTTTAATTTTAAAATATAATATATTTTTGCATATAGTTGCAATCAATCAATTAAATGAGCAAAACCTATACAAGCTAGGTAAAATCAAATATGAGAATGTCATATCATATTTTACTTGTAATATTTGTTTCTTAGGTTTTTAATTGGTTATAAAATATTGTAATATTTTAAAAAACCATATTATTTTAATATTATAATAAATTATAGTATTACAAAATTGCTCACTTAATTAATTCAAAAATATTTTTAATATATATAATTTTAAATTAAAAAATAAAAATGTCCCAGGGGGACAGCGCAATCTGTTTGGGCTTTGGCTCTTCTTCGGGAGGTTCAAGGTTCAAACCGTGGCGTGGGTGAGTGTGTGAGGGAGTGGGTATGTGTTTCGTTCATAAAAATAAAAAATTTAAAAAATATATTAATTTTTTTTTATTGGTGAAAAGGGGTTTTGAAAGGGTCCCATAACCTTTTACATTAGCCAAACTATTTCTAGAAGCTCCAAAAAGACACAAAACCACAATAAATACAATATTGGCTGTGAAGCCCAGGAGAATCCCTCTACCACCCTAGATATGCTATTGCAAAGACACAAACCCATCCCAGAATCCCATACAGGGTAGGGCCTGAACACCAAAAATGGGCCCACGTAGGGGCAACAACAAAAAACCAAAAAATAGCCCATGTAGGGGCAGGGCTTGAGAACCAAAAAGTGCCCATGTAGGGGAAAAACATGAAACCAAAGAAACCCACATTAGAGCACAAAAAAACAAATCCACAAGGGGGATACCCCCACAACCGAGAAATAACCTGCAACTCTGATTAAACGTTTGGTCCCTGACCATTTCCCGTAGGGATCTCTCCCACCAGGCTTTTGATTTTCTTAAGGATCTCATATTGATCCTTATATTTCTCGAGGAGGGAGTCCGCCTTAACAATGAGAAAAGTGATGGTCCTGACTGCCCGACCAAGGGCTTTAAGGAGATCCTGGATCTCTTGGATGTACCCGCGATCAGAAAGGTTCAGATAATTCATCACTCGAGACGCCAGCAAGGGAGCTTGAGCAGAGGTCCCCTCATTGGGGATTGTTATTCTTGTTGACTTGTCCTTCTTGTCCTAGAAGGATAGAAAGTCATCCGAAATGTCATTGATGACAAGAGGGGCCTTCCGTTTGCTAAACCTTGCCTTGGTTCCAGGGGGTAATGTCGGGGTTCAGATTTTTGGGAACCCAGAGTATCATCCACATTGGCTACAAAATTTGGAGTGCAATTGGAAGGAGGGGTGACCAGGACGTCCCCCTAACATCTCCCCTAATGTTAAGAAGTCCTATGATAATGAGGGCAGGTCCAACAGGTATAGTCGCCCTACGGTTCTTCTTTGTAACCATGAAGTTAAACAAAACAAGCTGGAGGACCTGGTGGATGGGGGTGGAGGAGATTCTCCTCTTCACATTTAGGATAAATCTCTCCACCAACTGAAACATGTACTCGAGGATGTTAATTGTCTTTTTACCCTGAAGATGGTTCAGGAATGCGAGATGAAAACTATAGAGAACATCGCTCGGGTTGTCAAGGGTGAAATAATGTAGCACTGTCACCATAATTGTGTCCCATAATTTCAGTAATGTTTCCCTCACTATGTCACATTTCTCCTTGTCAAGGGACTCTCCCCTATCCCTGAACAAAGCCAATTATCCTTGGAGGGAATGCTTTTTGCGATTGATGATTTCTCCGTCATTGGGGAGGCCAATGAATTCCACCAATAAATCTGTCATGATAGTGAAGCCCATCCCTCTAAGGACGACACGTCCTCCATTCCAAGAGCAAACAAAATCCATAGACAAATCTAGTTCATTCCCATTGAAGAGCTACAAAAAATTAAGGAGACCGTGGTCTCTAAAAATATCTTCGACCAGGGGAGTAAGCTGAAGGGAGGCTGGCTCAATTTTGACCATGGCTGAATGAAATTTTAGAGGTGAACATATTTTGGAGGGTGGCGATTATGAGGAAACGAAAAGGTGATGGAGGTGGAAAAAAAGCTACAGGTTGACTCTAGAAAAATCCACCACCCGAGGTAGCTCGTGCTCCATGTCAACCAAATTGTATGAAAACCAAGGGACACAAGTGAAATGGCACATGAAACAAGGGGGAGGGCCAGGTGGAGGGGAATGAGGGTGGCACCAAGGTCGACTAAATGGGCGAGCCAGTTCAAGACATGATGGAGGGGATGAACATCCTCATTGGACATGAAGACGTGGTAGAGATGCTTGAAGGGGGTGATGATAACAAAATCCAAGGGGTTGCTAGAAACAAGGGAGGAAACCTGATAATGGAAATACGCCAGCGGGCCAAAACAAAAAAAGCATCTTTCCCAAAAAACACTGGTGGGGCAACAATAAGTCAACAAGGTTTGACTGAAGATAATGAAGTGAACGAGATAACCATCAAGAATTGGGACTACGGTGGTGACCAAAATGAGAACACGGGTGAAGGAGGTAAACATTCCCAATGTTTGGGCACCCCTGCCAATTTCAGGCAAAAGGGTGATGTGATTATCAAAGCTTACACTTTCGATGGTGATGTTATCTCGGTTCCACTTGTATGAGGACTGATGAGTGTGCCACTAGGGGGTGGTATTGGTGGGCCAGAATGATGGTTGGATGACCTTGGGAAGCCTTCTGACCTTCCAATGAATGGATGGGTCCACTTGCAGGTGGCAGATATGGAAACATCCTCAACGTAAGAGATGACCAAAATCAGAGATCATGTTTCAAAGTTGACAACTTGCCACTCTAGCTCTAGGCTGACCAATCAAAATGTTGAGGTGATGATGGGCTTGAAACCAATGGAGCTAGTTTCTGAACCTGACCTACTTCAAATCACTGTATGATGATGTCAACAACATTAGTGTTGATGAGCAATTGGGGGAAGGAATGTTTCCACACAATGAGGTCATGCTTTGATATTTACATATTGGCTAAATGATCAGCTACATAGTTTCCTTATTTTAGGTGTGAGTCAACCTTATGTTTGAGGAGGGGAGAATCAGATGATTGACTTTTGCAATCATATTAAAGATGTTCCATGAAGCAAGGGAAGTTCAAGCAGGTGATGATGTTTTTGGAATTGCTTTCCACCATAACATTTGGAACCTGCAAGTTGTGCATAAGGATAACACCTTGGTAGATAGCCCTAGCTTTAGTGAAGTGATTGGAATTGAGCCTTAGATTCTCAACGTAGGCTAGGATGATATTTTCCTTGTGATCTCAAATGATGCCACCCACACCAACTGCTCCTGGATTTACTTTGGCTGCACCATCAAAATTTAGTTTGAGGAATCATGGGGGTGAGGAGTCCACCTGACAAGGGAGCGATCATATTTGGGGGAGACCTACTTGTGTATGCATTTGGGGATTTTGAGAGAAGAATCAAGGTGAGCTTCACATCGTGATTTGAGATCGTTCTTGCCCTGAGAGATAGACACATTCTCAGCAATAACAACTAATATTCTAGAGAGGACATACTTCTCATTGTGTGTAGAGTCTTAGAAGGCATGAACATTACATTCTCACTAAACCTCCCATAGGAAGTGGTGAAGGCAGAAGGACCAGAAGGTTTTCAATTTATCGCCTCTGAATGAACTAGGCCACTGAACACAAAGATCACTTAGCAATAAGGATGGAATCCAGGAGATATCAACCGAGGAGAACAGGGAAGAGTGAAGAACACAAGCTTATAATGAGAGGGGGGATGAACAGTATAAGATAAAAATTTTACTTTTCTTTCCAAATGATAACAACAATAATATCAATGCAGTAAATAAAACAATGCACAAATCATCACACACATTAGAGACACAGATTTAACGTGGTTCACCGAATGTGGGTTACATCCATGAATAAAATATTTCTTATAAACATTCTCAATAAATATCTTGGAAACCAATTCCCTATTATAATTTTATGGGCCTCTACCCAAAGGAGATCTCAATCCCCTATACTCAAGTTCGTGGACCTCTATCTATAGGAGAACTCTATCTCCTCAACTCTGGTTTGTGGACTTCTATCCATAGGAGAACTCTATCCCCTCAACTCTAGTTCATGGACTTCTATCTACAGGAGAACTCTATCCCCTCAACTCTGGTTCATGGACCTCTATCTACAAGATAACTCTATCCCCTCAAATTTGGTTCATGGACCTCTATCCACTAGAGAACTCTATCTCCTCAACTTTGGTCTGCTCCAAATCCTGCTCACAAATTTACTCTTAAGCCTGCTCAAATCTGCTCCAAGCCTTCTCACAAGGCCTGCTATCTACTCTACTCAAATCTACCTCAAGCCTTCACACAAGGCTTGCTCAAATATGCTCCACACCCTGCACAAAATTGCTCACAAGCCTGCTCAAATCTTCTCCAAGCCTACACACAAGGCTTGCTTAAATCTGCTCACCAAAACCTACTCAAATCCTCTCCAAGCCTACACACAAGGCTTGCTTAAATTTGCTCACAAAAACCTGCTCAAATCTTCTCCAAGCCTACACACAAGGCTTGCTTAAATATGCTCACCAAAACTTGCTCAAATCCTCTCTAAGCCTGCACACAAGACTTGCTTAAATATACTCACAAAAACCTGCTCAAATCTTCTCCAAGCCTACACACAAGGCTTGCTTAAATCTTCTCACCAAAACCTGCTCAAATCCTCTCCAAGCCTACACACAAGGCTTGCTTAAATTTGATCATAAAAACCTGCTCAAATCTTCTCCAAGCCTACACACAAGGCTTGCTTAAATATGCTCACCAAACTTGCTCAATATGCTCACAAATCCTACTCAAAATATATACTGAAATATGCTCATAACACATGCTCAAATCTGCTCATAACACATACCCAAATCTGCTCATAACACATACTCAAATCTTATCATAACACATACTCAAATCTGCTCATAACACATACTCAAATATGCTCATAACACATACTCAAATCTGATCATAACACATACTCAAATATGCTCATAACACATACTCAGATCTACTCATAACACATACTCAAATCTACTCATAACACATACTCAATTCTTGCATACAAACAATTTCATATATCTTTCCCAAAAGTGCTTTCCTTGACTAAAGTAGTTTAGACATATTCTACCCAGAATTCGTTTAACCTCTTGAATATATAGAGAATGATATGTACTATTAAATGCCCAATATGTTCTTCACTTCACGTCTCACATTTATTATATTTTAACGGTAGCTCTAGTCTAACACTTTGATAACTGACCTTCTTATGTATTTCCCACAATAAAAAATGATGCACACACTTGCTTCACAAATTTTATTTCTAACACTTGCACATTCACTTTCAATGACACTCAAACCAATGCATAATTTTTTCTCAAACCCTAGCACGTGTTTCCAATTTCATTCAACAATGAAGCATAATTTTGTTTTTAACCTCTAGCACATGTGTTTCCAATAATGCACATAAACTTAATCCTTATATCTCCTCCTTATGACATCAAACATATTTGCTCAACCAAACACCTTAAGGAAGAAATTAGATCACCATACCTCTTAAATTGCTTTGATGAAGATGTGCCCTCAAGAACCTGTCTCAAAACAATTTTCTTTCCTTTGCCACTTGAAAGTTTGGTTAGCAATTTCCTTTTTCATACAATGAAAATCCTTCTCAAAAATATGTTCACAATAATGCCTGAAAATAATGCTCTATGATCCTCTTTTAATTTCACAAAATAAAGCTTTTAAACCATCACAATTTTCCCTCTATATCAAACACAACAAAACAATAAGCCACAATACACCTTATTTCTCCATTTCTCACATGCAAAAATAAATCCCTTATTTTTCTACTTTATAATATTTGCACACACAAAAAATATTTATGTACCCTTATGACTCCTATATGCAAAATAGAAGCACCTTGTATCATGCATGCCCTTATACTCCTTGTAAATATTAATCAAACCTTAGCACATACCTTACAAAAATTATTGTTGGCGTGGATGGGAATTGACCCTTCGACCTCAAGCTCCCAATGGCAGCGCGTGACCACTTGGGCTAACCAAGCGGATGAGACCTCATGTGTGCGCTAACAACCTTATCTCCTTTTTTACGTTCATCGAAAAAAACAAAAGCTCTTCAAATAGGCACAGGCAAGAATCGAACCACGAACCAACTCCCTCATAGCAACTTAGCACAAGTCCAACTACCGCCTGGGCTACCCTGGTGGATGACGTCAAGGGGGTGAACAAAAATATTTGATTTGTCTTTCTGCTGCGCTTTTGAAATGATATTGTCCCCCTTCTCCTGTTCGCTGTCACTTCTTCGCATCTTCCGCATCGAATCGAAAATCAAAATCTTGCTTAAACCAAAGTTTGAGGGCAATATTTATATATGTTTCAATGCATGCTTTTTGACGTCGGTCCACTTTGATATTTTATTTTTGATAATTTAAATTTACTTTGGCGCCTTTAAACTTTATACTTTGATATTATAATATATTTTTTTTAATATTATAATAAAACCTTTTGCCTTTCCTTGAATATTTTTCAACCAAATAAAACCTTGTCTTTTTCTTGCAATTTAAAATCTTTTTCAACCAAATGAGGCCCTATCACTTTTAAACTCTCTTAATAATATTTAAATTTAAAATTTAAATATTATAATCCTTTTCTTGAATATTCTCTTTGCTTTGCTTTCACAACCATGGAAAATATTTTGCCTTGAAATCCATGCTCTCTTTGACATCCATGACCATGACCTTTGACATCAATGATAACTCAAATTACACCTCAATATGCTAAATATTTCCAACAAAGAGAGAATGGATTGGGAGAAGGGACAAGAAATGAAGATGTGTTGGGTAGACTCGCAATCCGAAAGACACAGGTAGCAATATTTGGAAAGAGACATACCACAACGATGGAGGTTTGGGATGGTGAGGATCTTATCCTAGAGAACAAGCCAAAGGAAGAAGTTGATCTTAGGGATAAGGTGGGGTTTCCAAATGAGCTTGGAGGGAAACCAGGGAGGACTAGGGTTCTCAGAGAGGGCATAGGTTGAGTTTACGGACAAGAGGTCGATGGAGGTGGGAGCCCAGAGGATGGAATCTTCAATCGGGGAGGAGGGAATGACACAAAGGCGGAGAAGGTTGGAGAGGTCGACAGAGGCTTGCTTTTGCTCATCCGAGAGGAAATAAACTGGTAAGGGTTTCTATGAGAGACTCTCAGGGAGGAAGAAATTACACACCTTTGGCCCGAACAAGACGTTGGTCATCGGACACATGATATTCTCACGATTCTGCAGTGGACAGTTACTTAGCCAAAGGTCGTCCTAGAAGCTAATCCTGGCACCGTTTCTCAGCTTCCATCTGATGCCCTTTTGAAGGATATGCTTCACCTTGAGGATTGAATTCCAAACCCCAAATCTGCGAATGGGGTTAGGGTCATCCAAAAAATTTTGGTTGTGCCAGAGGTATTTTGCCTTGATGATGGAAACCCACAGAGAGTTTTCGTTGGTGAGGATCCGCCAGCCTTGCTTGGCAATGAGAGCCAACTTCATATTATGAATCTTCTAGATCCCAATGCCACCATACTCCTTCCCAGAGTAGACTTGATTCCAAGCCACCAGGTGAATCCATTGCTTGTTTTATGATCCTGACCAAAGAAAATTCCTTTGTAGTTGCTCAATGCGGTTGCAAACCTTAACAAGGATCTCGAATACGGAAAGGAAGAAAACGGGGATGCTCTGAAGGGTAGCTTTGACTAAGGTGGCTTTACCTGCTTGATTGAGGAGGCTCCCTTTCCAGCTGACCAACTTTTTCTGGATGCGCTCAATGATAGGGTTCCATAAGGATTTTCGAAAATGACCTTCGAAGAGAGGAAACCCCAAGTAGGTGGCAAGGAAGGTGTCAATGGAGCAACCAAGGATGGTAGCAATGCGAGCTTGGCGCCTTGTCGAAGAATTTATGAAATAATATTTGCTCTTGTTAAAATTCACCTTTTAACCCATCGTAGCCTTGAAGGAGAGGAAGATGTATTTGATGCACTGAACTTGGGGAACAAAGGCACAAATAACCAAAATAATGTCATCAACAAACTACTGGTAGGAAACTGTTTCATTTTAGTATTTAAAATAAAAATGAAACTACCATTTTAATAAAATAAAAATAATAACTACCATGCGCGGAGAATTAGTAAAAATATACTAATTAAATAAAATGAATTGAAATACAATTTAAAAACATACAACCAACCAATAATAACAATAATTATTTATTATTTTTGCATATAGTTGCAATCAATCAATTAAATGAGCAAAACCTATACAAGCTAGGTGAAATCAAATATTAGAATGTCATATCATGTTTTACTTGTAATATGCTTTTCTTAGGTTTTTAACTGGTTATAAAATCTTGTAATATTTTAAAAAATCATATTATTTTAATATTATAATAAATTATAGTATTACAAAATTGCTCACTTAATTAATTGAAAAACATTTTTAAATCTGCTATGCAGAGGAGTTGGAGAGCAAGTGGGTAGTTAAAACTCTTAGTTAAAACTCTTCAATTGAAATCGAGAGGCCCCAAGTTCAAATCTCTCCCCTCACATGCTACGAATATGTTATGTATATGAGGTTAAAAAAAAAATTCAAGATTCAAACTATAGCAAGTGTGCAAGGAGGTGGATGTGTCTATAAAAAATAATATGAACAATAATTAATTATTATTTTAATTTTAAAATATAATATATTTTTGCATATAGCTGCAATCAATCAAAATTTCATGTAAAATAGTGAATATGGAGCAATGCCCCGAAAAAAAAATGATCTATATATTGTCTGAGCCCGGACTCGAACCGGGGACCTTTAGTGTGTGAGACTAACGTGATAACCGACTACACCACCCAGACAAGCGGTACCGGTTAAAATGAGAATTTAAACTTGTTTAATTAAATCCTGCATGGAAAAAACACTTAAAAAATAAAACAAAAAAGAATATCATTAAACTTCATAAATGCGCATCCAGGAAATCGAACCCCGGTCAGTACCGTGGGAGAGTACAATGATACGACTACACCAGATGCGCGCTGGTAGCAAGGTGTCTAAGATTTTTATATCATGTTTATAACACGAATAGCAAATCCCCTACCTTCACTTAGAAATGGTAGTTAGTTATAGCAAGCATCCTCCTCCATTTTAACCATTGTTGTTGCTGTTATCTATTCCTCCCCGCTCCTCGTTGAACCAAAATCAAAATACTTCAAGAAAACAATTTATATATAATACTTTCAAAGATAACTTTCAATGTTAGTGGATTGGTAATTGTTTGTTTGGCGAGACATTTACTAAGAAAAGATCTAGGTTCAATTTTTATGCATGCCTGTTCTCATTAAACCAAAACCAATGAGAAATGCTTGAAGAAAACACTCTATAGTTAATACTTTCAAAAATAACCTCCAAGGCAAGTGGATTGGTAATTGTCTTTTTGGCCAGACACTTACCAAGAAGAGACCTAGGTTCAAACCTTAGGGGCATGCTTGTTACAAAGGTAGTAGCATGATCTGGGGGCATGCCTATTGCAAAAGTAGTAGTTTGATCTGGGGGTATGCATGTTGCAAAGGTAGTGATCTGATTTGAATCCTTTAAGTGTACCGACGGTGACGATATGTATCATCTAAGTGTGCTAGACCAACGACGACAGTAAATATCCCAAGCAATCGATAGTCCCCTCACGTCAGATCATCAACAACGAGATGGTATATGGTTTAAACCCTGCACTTGACAATTACTAGAAATAGTGTGGATGATCTAAAAAAATACTTTAAAAAATAGTGTAATTTGTGTAGGTTTGAACCGAGGTTTAAGTTCAAATTAAATGAGGTTGAATTGTATATGTATAAAAAAAAATACTCCAAAAATAGTATAATTTGTGTAGGCTTGAACCGAGGTTTAAGTTCATATTAAATGAGGTAGAATTGTATATTTTATTTTAGTGATTAAAATTTAGTTAATTAAATATATATAAAATAAATAACATCTTCTATAAAAAAAATTAAAACGTTTAATATAAATTTATACTATAATATTATCAAGTGGCATTAGCTCAATCAATTAAAATTCCTCACCATTTTGAGGAGACCCAGGTTCGAATCTTACCAAAAGATACATGGATAATATCCAAGCTTTGTTGTAATACCACTATGTATTGATGAAATAATATTGGTGAGACTAAAACAACAACTCACTATGATGTTTGTTTCGTTTATAACCAAAATATTTAGTGCAATTTAATTAGATACATAATTATATTAAAATGTATAATAGTTTTTTAAATATTGTATTTTTTTTTTAATTGGTTATATGGGATTGATACGGTCCCACACGTATTACATCATCACTACATAGTGGTATTACAACAAAGATAAAATTTAGGGTTTCTAATTTTTTAATTAATTGAGTTAATACCATTTAATAAAAAATTAATAAAAGTATCATACTCTTATAATTAATTTTATCAATAATTTTATATTTATTTGTTAAGATCCTACTATAAAATATACTAAACAACACACTCTCAACTCAAATAAACACACTCTCACACATTTGCTTGAAAATAAACTCACATAAACATTATAACAGTATTCAGAATTAAATGCATATGATAACAAAAATTTCTTAAAAGGAACAATCTCACAATAGATAAAATCGCAGGCCTCTTCGAGGGGGCAACCTACTTCAACACTTCATTAATTTGCAAAAAGATGATTACATTGGTGCCTTTTCGGGTATTTAAAGAGTTTCCTTCCAAGGTTGGCTTACATGGAAAATGCCATCTAGATTACATGCATAATGCCACCCGAATTACATGCATAGTGCCACTTTGAATTACATGCACAATGCCACTCGAATTACATGCATAATGCCACACGAATTACATGCACAATGCCACTCGAATTACATGCACAAGGCCACCTTACCTAACCTATCTACCATGTGTTACATAGAAAAGGGTGCCATTTGTCATAGGCACTACCTAAGCTAAAACTTAGAACATTACAAAATATTAATCATGAGTACTACCCACATTCACTAGGAATTATTACATCAAGGAAGTTATTACATTAAGGGTTAGGATGAGATCCTAACATGCCCTTCTCCTTGAAGAAGCTTTGTCCTCAAAGCTGAAAATGAGGAAACTGTTGTTGGAGTTGATGGAGAGACTCCCATGTAGCATCCTCAAGTTGAAGCCCATGCCACTGAACAAGGACCTCTATAATGGTACGGTTGTGCAGAGTGTGAGTTCGATGATCCAACAACTGCTCAGGTGCAAGTAAGATGTAGCCTTCTTCATCCAATTCGAGGAGTGTTGATTGAACCTGTACCTTTGTGCCCACAACTTTCTTGAGAAGGGAAACGTGAAAAACAGGGTGGAGCTTGGAAGTGGGGGGAAGAGCCAATTTGTAAGCTGTAGGGCCAATCCGTTGTAGAACCTGATAAGGACCATAGAATTTTAGAGCGAGATTCTGACACCTGTGAAGTTGTAGGGAAGATTGTTTGTATGGTTGCAAGCGAAGGAAGACCATATCACCCACATCAAAACTGCGCTTAGAATGATGTTGATCAGCTTGTTGGCGCATTTGATTCTAGGCCATGTTCAAATTTTGCTTGAGTTGGGGGAGGACCTCGGTGTGTTGACTCAGAGCATTATCAATGGCCTAGACCTTGGAGCTGCCCAAAATGTAGGAGGAAGGCGTGAGTGGAGGGCACCCGTAAACTGCCTCAAACGGTGTGAGTTTGGTGGTGGTATGATAGGAAGTGTTGTACCACCATTCGGCCAAGGAAAGCCATTTTACCCAATGAGTAGGATGATCAGAGGCAAAGCAGTGAAGGTAGGTTTCCAAGCATTTATTAACAACCTCTGTTTGACCATCCATTTGTGGATGGTAGGCTGAACTCATTTTGTGCTGAGTCCCCTGCAACTTAAACAACTCTTGCCAAAAATTTCTAGTAAAGGTGGGATCACGATCAGATACAATGGAGGCTGGCATGCCATGAAGGCAAAATATGGAGTCAAGAAAAATTTGGGCAATAGTGGATGTTGTGTAAGGATGGATTAGGGCACAAAAGTGAGCATACTTTGAAAGGTGGTCCACTACCACAAAAATAACTGACTTGCCTACAGATTTAGGTAGCCCTTCTATGAAGTCCATGGAGATGTCAGTCCACACCTACTCTGGGATCAACAATGATTGAAGAGTGCCCGAAGAGTGCACTGTTTCCCCTTTCATCCTTTGACATGTGTCACAGTCAGCTACAAAAGAGCGAATGTCCTATTTCATACCTTTCCAAAATAAGGTGCGCTTGAGTCGCTCATAAGTTTTTAGGAACCTTGAATGGCCAGCAGATGGAGTAGCATGTGATTCCTTCATGAGGAGCTCTCGAAGTGGGGACTTAGGAGGAATAACCAGACATTGATGGTAACGCAGATCTTGGCCATCCCAACTATATCCTAGTGTAGACTTTGGATCATCCATAAGTGAAGCAACCCAGTCTTTCAAATCTGCATCCTGAAGTATTTCTTGACATAAGGGCTCAATCCATTGGGGCAATGGTGCAAAAATGGCACACAACATACTAAGGGTCTCAAATTGGCGAGAGAGAGCATCCGCCACAAGATTCTCCTTTCCTTTTTTGTATGTGATGTCATAATTGTAGCCCATGAGTTTTGATACCCACTTTTGTTGCTCGGGGGTGGCAACCTGTTGTTCTAGAAAGTATTTCAGACTCTGGTGGTCGAGTTTGATGGAGAAATGGTGCCCAATAAGGTAAGGTCGCCAATGCAGGACTGCATGTAATATTGCCAACATTTCCTTGGCATATGTAGATTTCCCTAAATTGCGATTAGATAGGGCTTTGCTGGTGAAATCCAAAGGGCGTCCTTCTTGCATAAATACCGCCCCAATACCATGACCAGAAGCGTCACTTTCAATGACAATTTTTTTAGAGAAGTCTGGCATGGCTAAAACTGGAGTGGTGGTCATGGCATGCTTGAGTTTTAGGAATTCTTGCTCAGTCGGCCCTGTCCAAGTAAAAGAATCCTTCTTCAACATGGAGGTGAGGGGGGTGGCTATCTTTCCATAATTACATAAAAATTTATGGTAATAGCCTGTAACCCTAAAAATCCTCAAAGTCCCTTGAGAGTGCGAGGTTTCGACCATTCTTGGACTGCTTGGATCTTCTTAGGGTCAACCTTGACACCATCATTTGAGACAATGTGTCCCAGATACTCCACTTTAGTCAAACCAAAGGAATACTTGGACCTTTTTACAAACAATTGATGGTTGACCAATAGTTGTAGGGTTTGATCTACATGCTTGAGATGTTCTTCCCATGTGTGACTGTAAATCAAGATGTCATCGAAGAACACAAGGATGAAATTTTGCAAAAAAGGGTGAAAGATGTTGTTCATCAGGATTTGAAATGTGGAAGGAGCATTTGTGAGACCAAATGGCATTATCAAGAATTCATAATGACCTTCATGAGTGCGAAAAGCAGTTTTAGGAATATCTTCATCCCTGAGCCGGATCTAATGGTACCTAGAGCGAAGGTCTAGCTTGGTGAAGTACATGGTCCCATGTAATTCATCTAGTAATTCATCAACCATAGGGATAGGAAATTTATCCTTGACAGTTATCTTGTTGAGTTCCTGGTAGTCAATACACAGTTGCCAAGAGCCATCCTTCTTGAGGACCAGTAAGACTAGTGTAGAGTAGGGACTAGTACTAGGCCGAATGATACCCGCCTTGAGTAATTCCTGTATCATTGTCTCAATATTTGACTTCATGGCATGAGGGTACCTGTATGGTCTGATATTGGGAGGTGCACTATTTGACAATAATGTAATGGCATGGTCGTGAGAGCGATGCGATGGTAGTGTAGTTGGTTCCACAAATATGGCCTCATGTTTGTGGAGAATCTGTTTGCAGGTCTGATGGGGTTTCACCCATTTGAGAGGTGGATGGTTGGATGGAGAATAGTTGTGCAATGACCCCACATGATGATTTATTTAGCAATTTCTCCATGCCATTTGAACTAATAATTTGAGGTGTTCCTACTGGGGATACCTTGATGATGTGTGTTTGTCCGTTTTGGTAGAACTGCATCCAGAGTTCGGCAAAGTTCCAATTGATAGTGCCCAATGTACTCAACCATTGAGATCCCAAAACAATATCACATCCACCCAACTAGAGGGCAAACATGTCCTGCTTGAGTTCATAGTCCCCTATCTTGATTTTAACATTGCGACATTTTTCTTTACAAGGTAAGGTTCCCCCATTGGCTACCATGACCTCAAAGGAATTACAAGTGTGGATATAGCAATTTGCCCGCTGAGCAACTCTAGGGTCAATGAAGTTGTGTGTGCTTCCTGAATCCATAAGGATGGAAAGACGTTGGCCCTTGAAAAATCTCGCAACCTTCATGGTTTGTGGAGTAGTAATGCCTGCAAGAGCATGGACTATAATTGATGTCTCGAGTTCTTGTTTCACTTCTTCTTGTGGAGAAGGTGTTTCCGGAGGGTCCTCATCCTCATCACTCTGGTCAGAGTTATCAAGTTCTTCAACATCTATGAAGAACAATTTTTTGTGTGCACACTTATGCCCTTTAAAAATCTTTTCATCACAATTGTAGCATAATCCTTGGGCATGACATGCATCCATCTATTATGTGGTTAGGTGCTTGGGTGCAACAGGTTTATTATCAACTGGGTGTTGGAATCAAGAAGGAAATGAAGGTCTATTTTGAGAAAACTTTGATGGGCGCCTTTGGGCAGAGAGTTTAGATTTGGCCAAATGGGCCAAACTGATAGCTTCCATCATAGTTTGTGGTTTCAACATTCTTACTTCCGCTTGGAGTTCCCCCTTCAACCCACTGATATAACAACTCTAGAAGAACCCTTCATTCAATCCTCTTGTCTTATTGGCCAATTTTTCAAATTGAGCTTGGTATTCACGGATTGACCCTATTTGTTGTAGTTTGGTCAAGGCCCTTGTAAAGTCCTCATACTCACTAGGACCAAATCGAGTGAGTAGTTGGGATTCAAAATTCTCCCAAGAGAGATTTGGGTTGGCAATACGTAACCATTGAAACCAGTGGAGAGCCTCAGATTCCAAGTTAAAGGAAGCCATCCGGACTCGATGAAATATGGGGACATTATGAAGTCTAAAGAATTGATCAACCCTACATAGCCACCCATCAACATCCTTCCCACTAAATTTGGGAAAGTCCAATTTGGGCATTTTAAAGGATGGATCATGGTCATGATTCCTTGCAGAAACCTCAGCTTGGGGTTCTATTTTGGTTGGTCCTCTTTTTAGTTTGTTGTCTTCTTCTATCAGTGCTTCTTCTAAGCGGTTACTAGTGGCCTCATGCTTTAGGCGAAGACCTTAGACTTCTTCCCTTACAGAGTGAAAAGCCGAGTGCAATTTCTCAATGGCTTTTGTTAAGGATTCCAAGTGGTCTAGTTCTTTTTTATGTCCATGGGTACCCTGGGCCATTTTGAAACCTTTTGTGACCAGTTACTAAAAATAGAATTGAGTTTTTAGGACTTACTATTTTTAGTAAGTGTCCAAAAAAGTGCTTGGGTGCTATATATCAAAACGATCATCTCGAAGAGGTGGTCACAATGAGCTATATCTCTCAACACTACTTTTTGGCACCCCAGACTTTTTTTTATCTCCTATTTTGCTGAGTCTAACGATGTTTATAGTTTTTTCTTCTGAGCTACAGAGCAAAAGTTGGGTACTGGAGCACTATCTATAACTGGCCTCGTGTCATGCTATCACTGGTTGGCCCAGTCCTGATAGTCTCTCTGACACTACTGACCTCACTAGCCCCAATATTCTTTGTATTTTGCAGGTGACTATTATGACAGTTCTGTTTTGACCCTAAAAACTATAAATTCTGACCTGACTGTGCTGACCTCTCTAACCTGACTGACCTAACTATGACTGCCATCTGTAAATTTGATTATTATTCTCTAGACTTTCAACTTAAGTGTCACCCTCATGGTCTATCTTGAATGCATGTAATTTTTGTTATTTTTTTAGTAGAGGACTCCTTTCTCATATGCTCACTTTTGGGGATTTGAAATGCAGGTTTACGAATAGGGAGGTTTGGTTTTTTTTTTTTTTATATTTTCATTTTTTATAGGTTGAAATTTTAACAGAACCAAGGAATTCTAGGTAGAGGAGTATGTACCACACATAGGCCCTCTATTATACTGACAGTGACGAACAATAGTGCTCGAACCAATATTTCAGGCCACTACTCAAGGAGGATTCCACACATACCCTTGAGCACACAACTCGCCTCTCTGACAATATGGGAGGGTAATCATCCAGGATGTTGTGTCCCATAGACTATGAGTAATACAAGGCTAAAAAGCTTCATAATGGCTAAATGTTTGTTTAAACCTAGATGGTCTCTCGATATACCCAAAGATACGTGGGAGCTCAAGTTCGTGCATGAGTTCTGTCTGAGGCCTGGGTATTGGAGCCTGATCACCCCTCACTTCACTAGACGCTTTATGGGCTATCTATATTAGCCAATAACGATAGATCCTTCACGATATTTTAAAACCCCTGACATAGGGTTTCTACCTACTCAACTAAACATATTTTCTTTTTGGTCTGGAAAAAAAATGCACTATATTTTTTGGATTTTTTTTTTTAAAAAGAAAAACAGGAACGAAAAAAACACATAAAATTTATCCTAACAGGCGGATTGGATGGCAAGAATTATTGCAGTTGCAGCAGAAATTAGCCCTAGAAAGCACTCTGATACCACTTGTTAAGATCCTACTATAAAATATACTAAACAACACACTCTCAACTCAAATAAACACACTTACATATTTGCTTGGAAATAAACTCACAGAAACATTATAACAGTACTCAGAATTAAATGCATATGATAACAAAAATTTCTTAAAAGGAACAATATCACAATAGATAGAATCGCAGGCCTCTTCGAGGGGGAAACCTCCTTCAACACTTCATTAATTTGCAAAAATATGATTACATTGGTGCATTTTTGGGTATTTAAAGAGTTTCCTTCCAAGGTTGGCTTACATGCAAAATGCCACCTGGATTACATGCATAGTGCCACTTTGAATTACATGCATAATGCCACTCGAATTACATTCATAATGCCACATGAATTACATGCAAAATGCCACTCGAATTACATGCACAAGGCCACCTTACCTAACCTATCTACCATGTGTTACATAGAAAAGGGTGCCATTTGTCATAGGCACTACCTAAGCTAAAACTTAGAACATTACAAAATATTAATCATGGGTACTACCCACGTTCACTAGGAATTATTACATCAAGGAAGTTATTACATTAAGGGTTAGGATGAGATCCTAACATTATTAGATGAAAATGCATTTCAAGTTAGTAGTGCACTCTTTGATAGTTTTTATACCCTACTCATCCATTATTGTATATATCAATTGGAAATTATTTTACTTGTAGTGAAGTTTTTTTGTTATGAAAAAAGTAAATTTATGTTAAATTAAAATAAAAGACTTTACAATAAAAACAAGTGGGTGGGTTAACACACCCCATGGAGAATCAACTAATCTTCAATGACAAGGGTTAAAAAACAAAGCCTCCAACAAAACACAAGTTTACTAATCATGATCATTGATGATCATTACATCAAAGAAAGCATATCATATGGAGTAATGTGCCCTAGCGTGTTGTCCTGCATAAACTGCTAGTGATTATGGGATGGGAATCCACCCTTCTACATTGCGATTAAGGCCTTCAGATCTTGTTGGCATTTTTGCCACATTATTTTGATTGTTGATTATTCATGCATAAGATGTTGAAGTTCTCACTCCTTTATAGGTTTTTATGCAAAAAAAATCTAAGTTCGAAGACTGTCGCGATATCACGACAAAAAGCAACATGGAAAGCACAGTCTCAAAACCGTTGTGATATCACGACATGTCGCGTTATCGCGGGTCTGTTGAGGAGAGAGAAGTCAAAAACAAAGGTGTCCTGAAATCGTGACCTGTCACAGTTTCACGACGCCAAAGGCAGAAAAGGGCTAAGCAGCAAAGTTGTCACGATTTCACGACATGTTCCAAAATCACGGTCAAAATGGTCAACGGAGGGCAGCGCAGTAAAATTATCGCGATATCGCGACATGTCATTTTTTCATGACTTACAATGGCCATGGAGTAGAGTAAGAGAAAAGGTCGCGAAATTGTGACATAATTGGACGCTGACAATGAATCTCGTCGCGATATCGCGACAAAATAATGAACAAGGCACAAAAGGTGAAAGACGTCGCGATATCGTGACGTGTTGCATGGTCGCAACAAAGTTGAAACAAAAAGCATAAGGCATGATATGTGTTGCGATTTCACAAAATTTGTGGAGATGAAGTCCAACAACAAGAAAATGTCGTGAAATCATGAAATATTGGAGCGGAAGGACCAAGTGCAGAGAATTGTCACAATTTTGCGACATGTCACGTTTTCGCGAGGAAGCAGCAAGGAGGCAGCCAGATTGTACGGAATGTCACGATTTTGTGACATACTAGAGATCAAAAAACCACTTGAGGCAAGAGTGTCATGTTTTCGCAAGTTGAGAGCAGGACCGTACAAGGCAAGAGAAAATTGTAACAAAATCGCAACATGTTGCAGTTTCACGGGTATATAGAAGAGAAGGGCACAAAAAGTAGAAGATGTCACGATTTCGCGACATGGTGAAGTTTTTGTGACATGTTGAGGAAAGAAGTCCAAACAAAGGAGAGTGTCATGATTTCGCGACGAAGACAAAGCCAAAAGAGAGAAAGGTGTAGCAAAATCGTGCCTTGTAGCGTTTTCACGGTTCGAAACAGTAAAAGGACAACATGGGTAAAAAAACGTTGCGATTTCAGGACAGGTCATAGTTTCACAGAAACAGAGCGGAGAAAGAGCAGAATAGTACGAAATGTCGCGATTTCGTGATGCGTCGTGTTTTCGCGAGCTAAGGTGGCAAAGGAAACCAAGGAGCCAAATACGTCACGATTTCACGACATGGTTGATTTTCGCGGTCCAAAAGTAAGAAAAGTGTATGGAGCAGAGAAATGTCGTGATTTCGCAACATGTCGCATTTTTGCGACCCGTTACATTTTCGTGCCAGAAAGCAGTTCAAATGGCCCGATGAAGCATTACAATTTCCAAGGATTAAAAGCACTCCAGAATTAAATGTTTTGCTGCTTTTCAATGTGCGCAATATAGAAGAACGTGCCCAAGCCACTAGAATTGAAGACGCCTCCATTATTCAAAGCTTATGTTTGTGATTTTTCTAACAGTTCAAACATGCTCCAAGAACGATCATTTAATGAAGACGACCGGTTCCTTGTTTCATTCAATTTTTGGTTTCTTCGAGGTTGGTTTAAGGGGATCATTTCCTTGTTTCTGTTGCACATTTTGTAGATCTCGAGGAAGTTTGTTGCCTATTTTTAATGCTGTAGAGAGTCAAGACCTCTATAAATATCAATGTACTTCTCCAAAAAAATCATTGGGGAGTTTTAGAGACATGTTGCATGAAAACATTCAAGTTCTCTGCGTAAATAAGAGATATTTGGCCTCTGATTTTGCAAGCGTATTTCTGTGTGATTCCCTTCTATTTCATGCATTCCTTAATTATGCTTGTCTTTCTGATCTGCTGTTAGATTTAAATTTTGCATCTAAGTTTGAATATTGCTAATGAGGAAGTGAGTTCTGGAATGCAATCCTGGAGGTTGTCTGCGCAAGGTCGTAAGTGAATTATGTTGTGTTCTATTATTATATGTTGTTTATACACTTGAGGTTAAATTCTTGCTGAGTTTATTTTCCTCAATCATACAAATTCGGCTTCAGCGATATTTCTCGTCTCTTTCAATAATTTCCCATTCCTTTCTGCATATTTCCCATTTATTTCCAGTAACTCTAGTCTTCATCAAGCTTAGATTTAGTAAGGGAACCAAACCTCTCTGGAGATTGGTCTGGGAGACATTTCTTTCTCCTAGCCTTTCAATGTTGGCCGGGTCTAGGGTGCATTTCGCGTAAAATCCTTTCCTGTGGCAGATTCGTGACCAATAGTTTTTGGCACGCCCGGTGGGAGAGACAAGTTCTGTCTCCCAAAGATCCACATATTTGAACAACCCAAGGAATCAAGATTTTTGATGAATTGTCTTGACCTCATAGCGGAGATTTGTAAGTTCATTTGGTGACTCTGCTGAGCTGAAGATCCGAATTTCTTGATCATAGACACCTTTTAAAGCTAAAAGAAGATACCTCGGAGGAATCAAGGTTTGGTGAGTAGCCTTGACCTTACAAGCGGAGGAAAGAATGTTCACTTGGTGACTCTGACTTGGTGACAGCCGTGATCTCACAGACCACTGCTATAATGGTGAGGGTTTGTCCTAGATGGGATGATCCTGGCCCTATGAATCTCCAAATTCGGCATAATATTCCCAAAAGTGCCCTGAAAGCCCTAACAAAATACAATAGCATCGAGGGTATGGCTCTAGAGCATATTGAAGATGTTGCCACTTTGTCAATCATCCATGGCATAAACCATGAGGATGTCATGATCCGACTTCTGGTCTTGTCTTTGGAAGGAAATGCGTTACAGTGGTACAGACTGCTCAGGCGTCAAAGCATCAACTCATGGGATGACTTAGAGGGAGCACTAATCAGAAGATTTGATGAGGATCCCTTTAACGACTCTCACGATCCTTTTTAGATTTTAATGTACATCACGAGAACACCTCTAGAGAGCATCATGGACTTCAATGTCCAATTTTGTAGAAGCTAGAAGAGAATTCCAGAGATGATCCGATCGACACCCATCCAAGCCCACCTCTTCTATGTTCGAGATTTCCACCCGGACATAGGCATCCTCTTGCTGCAATCAGGTGAACGAAGGTTCCCTCAAATCTTTGAGGAGGCAGTGCGAGCGGAACAACTTTTGCTCCTATCAGGAAAATTACCATGGGGAGAAACTCCATTACCTTATTCGATAGTCACCACTCCTGCCTACCCTATGCAGTATTCATCATGGCAGATCCATCATACTGTGCAGAGACCTAAAATCCAGTTGTGTGGAACTCAAGGGGTAGATTTCGTCCAAGGCCAACGATGGGAATACCAGGAGATGGGCCAAGGAGAGAAACAAATTCAAATTCTAGAACCTGAGCACAAAGAGAGCACAACCGTGCACAACACACAAGTATTTAGCTAGAACCTATTGAGCATGTCTCATCAAAAGGTTGAGCCTGAGGAGAACCTGAAAGCAGATTTCTCATCAAAAAGGTTCTGTGATCACACCAAGGGATTGGAGGAACCTGTACTCAGCCCACAACGAGGGAACCCTTCAAGATGGTGGTATTGGCTTCAGCCATTACTACAACTGGTACCCACAAGTGCCCTTCATGTGGTAAATTTCTTTGCTACATTATTTGTCGATTGTATGGGCACTGGCATGCAGGATAACTTGCCCATGTTTGCAACATGGAGAACTTCAGGAGGTCATCCCAATTTCAAGGACCGACTCAAGTATGATTAGATCTGGTCGGGACACTACAGATTCATCGGATAACCCCTAAGACTGGGTTTGTGGTGGCGGCATGCCAATCATGTCGTAAATTCTTGTATATAGTAAAAAACAAAAACAAAAAAAAAGAAGAGAAAACAGAAAAGAAAAAAAAAGTATTGTTTTCTTCTGTCAACTTTGGCTCTTTTTGCATGCGAGCCCACAGGTACATATTTCTTTCTTTTTTCTTCTTCCTTCCTAGCAGTTAGTGGCTTCCTCTCTATTTCTTCTTTCCCCTCTTCATTCCCTTCTCCTACTCCTTTTTCTTCTGCAAGTAATCAAGCCACTGCTGTTGTTTCTTTTTCCCTTTCTGACATTCCCGTTTCTTCTTTTCCTTTTCTTCTAATTTCATTGTCATTTTAGCATTTATCCGTAGTTCATACCGCATTTGTCATCCCTTCCACTTCCATTCCATTATTCATTTTCCCTCCATCCTCGCAATCGGTGACACAGTAGCCCCTCTTTCGATGTTGTATCTACCGCATCACTCCATTTACTATTTCCATTCCATTCCCATTCCACAGCCTGTGCATCCGTAGGATTTTATTTCATTCATTTTCGTTTTGCAACCCCTGGTGCTTTCATGGAGATCTTTTATAGCACCTGGTAAGCCACACCAAATACAAATTCCTTGAGTTTTTTGTAATTCAGAAAAAGTTGTTGCAGCAGTCTGCCGAGATGTACCCCATCAGCCAGCTTTTTGTTCTCAGTTTTTCTTGACTCTATTTCCCAATGGATTTAGGCCTGGGATTCGTGAATACAGTAGAACTGCGTATACCCCGTGAGCCGCCAAGAATGTTGGCATTTTTGCCACATTATTTTTATTGTTGATTATTCATGCATAAGATGTTGAAGTTCTCACTCCTTTACAGGTTTTGATGCAAAAAAAAGCTAAGTCCAAAGACTGTCGCGATATCGCGACAAAAAGCAACATGGAAAGCACAGTCTCAAAACCGTCGTGATATCACGGCATGTCACGTTATTGCGGGTCTGTTGAGGAGAGAGAATTCAAAAACAAAGGTGTCGCGAAATCATGACCTGTCACAGTTTCGCGACGCCAAAGGCAGAAAAGGGCTAAGCAGCAAAGTTGTCACGATTTCGCGACGTGTTCCAAAATCGTGATCAAAATGGTCAACGGAGGGCAGCGCAGTAAAATTGTCATGATATCATGACATGTCACGTTTTTGCAACTTACAATGGCCATGGAGCAGAGTAAGAGAAAAGGTCGTGAAATCGTGACATAATTGGACACTGACAATGAATCTCGTCGCGATATCGCGACAGAATAATGAACAAGGCACAAAAGGCGAAAGACGTCGCGATATCGCAACGTGTTGCATGGTCATGGCAAAGTTGAAACAAAAAGCATAAGGCATGAAAGGCGTCGTGATTTCATGACATTTGTGGAGATGAAGTCCAACAACAAGAAAATGTCGTGAAATAACGACATATTGGAGCAAAAGGACCAAGTGCGGAGAATTGTCATGATTTCGTGACATGTCATGTTTTCACAAGGAAGCAGCAAGGAGGCATCCAGATTGTACGAAATGTCATGATTTCATGACATACTGGAGATTAAAGAACCACTTGAGGCAAGAGTGTCATGTTTTTGCAGGTTGAGAGCAGGACCATACAAGGCAAGATAAAATTGTAGCGAAATCGCAACATGTTGCAGTTTCGTGGGTATACAGAAGAGAAGGGCACAGAAGGTAGAAGATGTCATGATTTCGCGACATGGTGAAGTTTTCGTGACATGTTGAGGAAAGAAGTCCAAACAAAGGAGAGTGTCGCGATTTCGCGACGTATCAGGAAGACAAAGCCAAAAGAGAGAAAGGTGTAGCGAAATCGCGCCTTGTCGTGTTTTCGCGGTTCGAAGCAGTGAAAGGACAACATGGGTAAAAAAATGTCACGATTTCATGACAGGTCATAGTTTTGCGGAAATAGAGCAGAATAGTACGAAACGTCACGATTTCACGACGCGTCGTGTTTTCACGAGCTAAGGTGGCAAAGGAAACCAAGGAGCCAAATACGTCACGATTTCGCAACATGGTTGATTTTTGTGGTTTGAAAGTAAGAAAAGTGTACGGAGTAGAGAAATATTGTGATTTCACGACATGTCATGTTTTTGTGACCCGTTACAGTTTTGCGCCAGAAAGCAGTTCAAACGACCTGATGAAGCATTACGATTTCCAAGGATTAAAAGCACTCTAGAATTAAATGTTTTGCTGCTTTCCAATGTGCGCAAGATAGAAGAACATGCCCAAGCCACTAGAATTGAAGACGCCTCCATTATTCAAAGCTTCTGTTCATGATTTTTCTAACGGTTCAAACATGCTCCAAGAACGATCATTTAATGAAGACGATCGGTTCCTTGTTTCATTCAATTTTTGGTTTCTCCGAGGCTGGTTTAAGGGGATCATTTCCTTGTTTCTGTTGCACATTTTGTAGATCTCGAGGAAGTCCGTTGCCTATTTTTAATGTTGTAGAGAGGCAAGACCTCTATAAATATCAATGTACTTCTCCAGAACAATCATTGGGAGTTTGAGAGACAGGTTGCATGAAAGCTTTCAAGTTATCTACATAAATAAGAGATATTTGGCCTATGATTTTGCAAGCATATTTCTGTGTGATTCCCTTCTATTTCATGCATTTCTTAATTATGCTCGTCTTTCTGATCTACTGTTATATTTAAATTCTGCATCTGAGTTTGAATATTGCTAATGAGGAAGTGAGTTCTGAAATGCAATCCTGGAGGTTGTCTGCACAAGGTCGTAAGTGAATTATGCTGTGTTCTATTATTATATGTTGTTTATACACTTGAGGTTAAATTCTTGCTGAGTTTCTTTTCCCCGATCATACAAATTCGACATCGGCTATATTTCCCATCTCTTTCAGTAATTTCCCATTCCTTTCTGCATATTTCCCATTTCTTTCCAGTAAATATAGTCTTCATCAAGCTTAGATTTAGTAAGGGAACCAGCCCTCTCTGGATATTGGTTTGGGAGACATTTCTTTCTCCCAGCCTTTCAATGTTGGCCGGGTCTAGGGTGCATTTCGCATAAAATCCTTTCCTGTAGCAGATTTATGACCAACAAGTACCCATGTCACTCCAACCAAAAACTGGTCCAGGTGAAATTGTTTGAACATCATTCCACCTTACAATTGGGCAGGAAAAACAAGCAATATCAACATTAGGTTGCTTCTTGATTGGCAAGGGCTAGGACCAGTGCCTATTTGCGGGAGCACTTCTTGCATATGACAAAGGTTTACGATGAGAGTGGGATCAAAAACACTCCTGAGAAGAGTGCTTTAGGGGGATCTGGTTGATTGTACATGTAACATAGGTCCATTGCACTATAAGAACTTGTAGGTGATCCAAATCCATAACAACTTTGTTGGCTTGAGTATATATTTGTAGCCACATGTCACTAAAAACTTCTAATTTGTCAACATGAGTAAATGTGACAAAAGGTATATACTATTAAAAAACAATTTTATTGCGGGTCTTCCAAATATGAAAGAGTAGGCTAATCTTGAAAACCTGGCATACTTCAAAAATTAGAAGAGACAAAGTAAAAATCCCTAAGAAGAGCTTGGGGCCAAGAAACTCTTACAGTTGTGAATGGTAAAAAAAGGAAAGAACCCATTCCCAAGCTTTCCTAGATATTTTGCAATTCCAAAAGAGGTGAGTACAAGAATTGAGTACACCACAAAAATAAAATTTAGGATCAGGAATTCCAAGGTTCTTCAAATGTTCCCCCAAGGGAATGCCTTGACATAGTAAGCTCCATGCAAAAAAATATTTCTTGGGCTCAAAATAAGTAGCCCAAACATTCTGAAATCTAGAATTCCATCTAGTCCTTGTAGAAAATAATTCCCAATGTTGATTGAGCTTAGGCACCAAAGGAAGATAAGGAGATAACCATTTATACCCCAAATGAGCCTTATAATTAAGCAAAGGAGTGTCAACATGCCATATCCAATATGACCACCAAGGACGTTGCAAGCGCACACCAATATTGTGCAACATAGAAAAGGGGTGAGAGCAATAACAACATCATAAGTATCTTTATTCGCACCATTCAGCCTAAAGGTGCGTTTGAACTCATTCCATGGGATCCAATCCCTAGTCTAGAGAGAAAAGAAATTAGCTATTATAACAATACCCTTTTTTGAAAAATCATTAATCATGAATCCATTGCACTCGAGCTAAGGGAGAACCTTGATGAAGAAACATGGGGGACCACCAAATATTTATAGAATTGATGGATAAGCCTTTATAAAAGCCATATCCTTTCTCGCAGATCCAAGGAGTGAGTTCCTGCTAGGCTTTCCATATACTTTTAATAACAAAGGAGCCAAAAATATTAACAAAAATCAAAGCAACAATGAGAGAGGGAAAATCCAACCCTCTCCATGCTCTACGGTTTAAAGAAAGACCAAATGAAATGAAATGTCGAACCAAAATTTTCCAAGCTTCAACTCCCCTCAGAACCTTGACCACCCACTTAGCACACAAAGCAATACCTTGTCATCTACAGTCCAACAGACCCATTCCGCTAGATTCTCTAGGAAGACAACAAATATCCCAAGAAACTCTATGAAATCCCTTTGTTTCAGAAGAATTATTCCAAAGAAAATCTTGAAGGAATTTCTCAAGCTTCTTATAGCAAGCCTGTCAAGGAACCCAACAAAAGAAATAGTATACATGAGTAGCAGCTAAAACTTTAGAACAAATCTAAAATTTACCTACTAATGACAACTTCTTAGTAAGTCAAAAATCAAGTTTCTTTTCAACTCTTTGAAGTACATAATTCCAAAGCTGAGCAGGGGAGCCTTGAAAGGCAAAAGGAGACCAAGAAACTTAAAAAATTCTCCAAGAGGGATCTAATTCCAATGATACCCTTGAAGCTAAGGTAGCATAGGTGAGGGAGACTATTTGAAGCAGGTCTTTCTCTATTGTATGCTAGAACCAGAGGTTGTGCAAAAGTTATTCAGACAAAATAGAGCATTAGAAATATATTGCTCCTCTTCCCTTACATTAAGGAAGGAGTCATCAATAAAGTGATCATTAATAAGTGATCCTTGATCATTCGAAAGAGCAATTCCTTTAATAAGACCTATATAAGCTTGAGCAACTAAAATATAGCCGAAGGCTTCAACATCAAGCACATATAAAGAGGGATCAATAAGACACCCTAGCAAAAAAAACCTAAAAAGGCCCACTACTTTAGACTGTGAATTGTTCATATTGAGAATAGCTGAAGCATCTTTGAATAGCATAACAATAGTTTAAATGAAAATAGGCTCGAATCCTAAAGATTTTGTAAGGAAAAACTTTAGATTTATACCTGTAAGAGGAAGCACAATAACAAAAATATAGAACACAAAAACAGTAAGACAAGTGACATATATTTACGTGGAAACTTGCAATGTGTAGGAAAAACCACGGGGTAATGGCAACTTCTCTTTTATTATTTTTAGCAAAATTTACATCCACGTATTTCAATGTTTTCAACCACTTCTCACATATGCAAGGGATCAAGTCCCTTTTATAGAGTAGACAAGGAAGGCCCCAACCATTCATTTCCTCTCCCCAAGGAGACCTCTACAAAACTATTCGTCCTTATATAGAACTAAAACGGTTCATATTTCGCAACCTGTCATTTATCCAGACGTCCACCGCTTTGACATCTAACCTAGACGTCTACTTGGTTAGACGTCAAGCCTGGATGTCTACCAGCCTAGACATCTGGCAACCCAGATGTTAGGCCTCGATGTCTACTAGCCTAGACGTCTAGCAGCATAGACATCAGGCCTAGATGTCTACCAACATAGATGTTTGGAAGCCTAGATGTCAGGCCCAAACGTCTACCAGCCTAGATGTCTGGCAACCCATACGTTAGGCCCAAATTTCTACCAGCCTAGACGTCTGGTCTATTTTAACCTATTGCAATAATTTTTTTGGCTGCCTGTACTGCATAGTGACTTCACTTCCTAACATTATCCCACTTGAAGTCAATATTTAGAAATTCTTCTGCCAAAGGTCTTCATCTAGTGCCAATTACCCCAATGTTGCCCTTGTTACTTTTTTAGCAAGCCTAGAGAAGTTCTACACCACTCAAAATTCTCTACCTTGATTGACTTTGTAAGCATATCTATAGGATTCACTTCAGTGTCGATTTTATGCAACAAGATCCTATCTTCTTCCACCAAATTTATGATAAAATGGTACTTGACATCAATGTGTTTCTTGCAATCATGGAATGTTGGATTCTTCACTAGCTGAATAGCACTCTGGCTATCACAATACGATGTAATTTTCTCTTGCATTACCTTGAAGTCATCCAACAATTGCTCTAGCCAAATTACCTCTTTGCTGGAGTGAGTCGTTGCAATATATTTTGCTTTATTGGTTGATAAAGCCACAATAGAGTGCAACTTGGAAGCCCAATTCACCGCTCCACCAGCAAGAGTAAAGGTATATCCTATAGTGGAATTTCTCCCATCTCTATCTTCAGCATAATCAAAATCCACAAAACTTGTAATTTGCAAATATGTCGATCCAAAGTAAAGTGCAACATCTGAAGTGGCTCTTAAATATTTTAATATCCACTTCACTGCATTTCAATGCTCCTTAGCAGGATTTACCATGTACCGACTGACTACTCCCACTTCTTGGATAATATTCGGTCTGGTGCTCACCATGGCATACATGAGGCTTCCTACTACTGATGAATATGATACACAAGACATGCTTGTCTTCTCTGCTTTCATTATAGGACACTGGTTGGAAGACAAATTTAAGTGTGGAAGAAGTGGGGTACTAACTGGTTTAGAATTCTGCATATTGAAGCGTTGCAAAATATTTTCCACATATGACTTTTGACTTAACTAGATCTTTCTTCCTTTTTTGTCCCTGTGTATATTCATCCCTAAAATTTGGTTTGATGCTCCTAAATCCTTCATTTCAAATATCCTAGCCAATTGAGCCTTAAGATCAATGATTTTATTCATGTTGGGGCCTGCAACCAGCATATCATCAACATACAACAGAAAAATAATAAAACTGCCATCGTCAAACCTATTATAGTATGCACAATGGTCATCTTCACTCCTACTAAAACCTTGGATCTTCATGAAGGTGTCAAATTTCCTGTACCACATCCTTGGTGCCTGTTTCAACCCATACAATGATTTATTCAGTTTACAAACCAAATGATCTTTGCCTCTTTCTTCATAGCCCTTAGGCTGATCCAAATATATCTCTACCTCAAGATCACCATGCAAGAAAGCAGTCTTTACATCAAGCTACTCCAATTTCAAATCCTGTGTATCTACGAGTGCAAGTAGAACTCTAATAGTAGTCATCTTCACAACTGGAGAGAAAATTTCATTAAAGTCAACACCTGACTTTTGCACATAACCTTTTGCCACCAAGCAAGCTTTATAGCATTCCAATAGCCCATCGATGTTCTTATTCACTTTGTACACTGACTTGTTTCCAAAAATATTTCTTCCTGGTGGGAGATCCATAAGTTCCAAAGTTTTATTCTTGCAAAGTGCCTCGATTGCCTCCTCCATGGATTTCATCTACTTTTCTGCATTCTCAAACTCTCTAGCTTCTTGAAATGAACCAGGTTCTCCATCATCGATTAACAAAGAAAAAGAGGACCGATACACATGAGAATACCTCTTTGGATACTTTTGAGGACATGTAGATCTTCTAACCCAATGATCAGTCGATTGTGGCTCTTGATCTTGTGACCGTTGTGGTTGCTCTACTTCTTGTTCTACTTGTTCTACATGCTGATCAAACACTTTAGCATGTTCATCTTCACTCGATTCTACCTCAATAGGTACAACATTAGGGTTTTGTTGTACCTCCTTCCTTTATATGTATTTTTCATCAATAATTACATCCCATTTAATAATTACCTTGTGGGCAGTAGGATCCCACAGTCTATACCCCTTCACTATATCTCCATACTCGAGAAAAATACAATTTCTTGACTTCAGATCAAACTTAGAACTTTTTTCTTTGGGTACATGGGAAAATGCATCACAGCCAAAGGTGCACAAATGAGAGTAATAAACATGCTTACAAAACCAAACCTCCTCTAGAATATGTCCATCCAATACAGTTGTAGGTCACCTGTTAATAAGATAAACAATTGTATTAATAGCCTCCGCCTAGAAATTTTTCTCCAACATGGCTGCACTAAGCATGCTTCTTGAACATTTCATGATTGTGCGATTCATCCGCTCAACCACACCATTTTGCTATGGAGTGTATGGTATAGTCTTCTGGTGCTTAATACCTTTCTGAATGCAAAATTTATCAAATTCCTTGGAGCAATATTCACCCCAATTATTTGACCTGAGACACAAAATTGACTTGCCCAAACTCTTTTCTACCCGTGCTTTGAACTCCTTAAATTTTTGCAAAGCTTCCAACTTCTTATTCAGAAAGTAAACCCACACTCTCCTAGAATAATCATCTATAAAAGTTAGAAAATAGATGGTGCCATTAAAGGACTGAGTGGGGACAGGTCCAAATATATCCGAATGTATAAGTTGCAGAAAATTAGAACTCTTACCAGGACTTGCAGTAAACCAAACCCTCTTATGTTTACCAAAAATACAGTGCTCACATAAGTCTAAATTACAAGACTTAATCCCATAAAGTATACCTCTGTCATGTAGAATTTTTAGGCCTTTTTCACTCATATGGCCTAGGCGTTGATGCCATAGCATTACCGCAATCCCGAACAGATCTCTGCTACATGGTTTGTCACTATATCATCGCATAAACGGTATAAATTCCCATAAGATTCTCCCTTTGCTATGATAAGATCTCCTCCGGTAATCTTGCAGTAGTTGTTACAGAAGGTGATAAAATATCCTAGCTTATCCATCATTTTTATTGAGAGCAAATTCTTCCTCAAATCGGGCACATGTCGCACATCACATAACATCCTTTCTCTACCATCATCTAGCCTGATCCTTATATCCCCTCTTCCCATAATTTATAAAGGATGATCATCACCCAAATAGACCTTTCCACCATAGTATGATTGATATTTGTCAAACCAATCTCTGTGGGGAGACATGTGGAAGGATGCACCCAAGTCCAAAACCCAAGTATATAAAATTGATCTACTATTAATGATACAAAATTCTTCACATGTTGTCATCTCTCCTGAATCTGCTGCATTGGCCTCAACTGATGGTTGATTTTGCTTTTCACCATTCTTTAATTGCCAACAGTCCTTCTTGGAGTATCCTAGCTTCCCACAATGCCAACACTTCCCTTTCTTCTTATGTCCTTTAGACTTAGATGTGGATTGTTTTCTACATTGTTTACACCCCTTGAATGATCGACCTCTCATAGATAGGGCTTCATTGGTTTAGGGTTCTAGAGACATTTTTTGCCTCAACTCTTTTGCCAACAAAGCGGATACCACATCATCAAATTTGAGAGTTCTTGATGATGAATTACTAATGGTCATCACCATATGATCCCAAGTGTCCGGTAGGGAACAAAGTAGGGTGATAGCCCTATCTTCATCCTCCATATTCATATTAAATGATCAGAGTATTAACTGAAACCAGTTTACTGATCAGAGTATTAAACTCATTCAAATGATCTACCATGGATGAAATTTACTTCATCCTCAAGCTATAAAGCTACTTTTTTTTAGAAGATCTTGTTAGTTTCTTATTTTATTTCATACAAATTTTCAAGCTTTTGCCAAAGGGCTTCTGTGGTCTTCTCTTTAGCTACATTGAACAAGACGAAGTCCGCTAGGTTGAGACGAATTATAGAAATCACCTTCCTGTCAAGCGTTGTCCACTCCTCATATTTCATGCTGCTCGATTTATTCGCTACCCCTTCCAAGGCTTGAGCTTAGTCATTCTAAACCAGAAAATATCCCACCTTCATATTCCATAAAGCAAAGTTCCTACCATAAAATTTCTCAATTTTGAACTTGGTTACACCTTTTGTCATTGTTGCAGCTTCCACTTGCACAAAACATTAGCTCTGATACCAGATGTAAGGAAAAACTTTAGATTTATACCTGTAAGAGGAAGCACAATAACAAAAATATAGAACATGAAAACAATAACACAAGTGATGCAGAGATTTACATGAAAACCTACAATGTGCAAGAAAAACCACAGGGTAATGGCAACTTCTCTTTTAGGGGTGTTCTGGTTTGACATTTGGACCCATTCCATACCCTCAAAGAGAGCTAAAACATTGTCGAGGATGTACCTTCTTTGAATAAATCTAGTTTTCTCTGATATGACTATCAAAGGAATAAAAGGCCTATGATGAAGAGCCAACACTTTGGCAATGATCTTGTAGTTAACATTCAACAAAGTAATATACCTCCAATTAATGATCAAATTTGGGTCTCCTTGCTTGGGTATGAATTTGATACTGCCCCTGTAAATAATTGCTCCAAATGAGCCTACTCAAAGAGCCTTTGAATAAAATTTATGCAGATCAAGACCAACTAAGTCCTCATAGGGAAAACCATCCAAACCTAGTTCTTTATCATTTACCATTTGAGATAATGCATCCTACAGATATTTAAGGATGAGTAGTTTATCACATCGTGCTCTTTGAGATTTCGAAACCTTAACTGGTACAACTACTATACAAGCTGTTTGTGCTTACTCTTGCTCAACGAAATAAGCTTGAGTGACAAAAATATTAGTATAGTGTTTGACAAAAGCATTAATCATCTCAGGAAGAGAGGTAAGCCTTATTCCATTATCTTGAATGACCTTAAATTGAGTAGCTTGCTTGGGAGAATGAAGCCTTTGGAAAAATTCTTTGGTGACCCTATCACCAAATTTAAGCCAATGAAGACAGGATTTAATTCGAGCTCCTCGAGCCTCATAAAGTTCAAAAAGTTTAAGTTCATACCTCAGCTAGGTAACATGAGACTAAAGTTCAGGATTAAACGAAAAGACATCAAGCCTAAGAGAAGCTTTGGCAAGCTCATCATGAAGGATAATATTGGAATGTCTTATGAACTGTGCCACATTTTTCCACAAAGTACAGAGCAAGATAGTTGTACAAAAAATGGCATCATTCCACCATTCTATCCATCCCAAATCTCCAGTAGGTCTAGGAACTAGATTCTAGACTCTACGGATATGATAGACCATGGAAGGGTACTGAAGAAAGGAAGTATTGAAAAACAATTATGACTTGTAGTGTCTCTGAGGTAGGGATTTCATCAACACATTAAACATGATGGGTGAATGGTCGAAAGTAGTGGTACTAGGTGTAGCACCTTAAATTTGACCCATTTGCATGAAAATATAAAAACTTGTAAAAACATCATATTTGTATTTATTATCATAGAATTTGTGCTTCATTGACGAGATCATACTATGATCAATGAAATTGTAGTACGACCTTTGAAATCGTAGCACTATTTTTGTATTACGATCCTTGCGATCGTCATACGATATTGTAGATCGTAATATGATCTTGCCCTAAAATAGAAAATTTAAAATTGGAAAACAACAAATTTAGTTTAACGATTTTTAACCCTGACTGTGTAACTGCATGAAAAATAGGAGATCGGATCCGTTCAGTATTGCTCAAATTAGAAGGAGTTGCAACAAATTCAACCTCCTCCATATTTTGGATGCTCCTCCCAGCTTATTGAACCAAACCCCCTGCTTCTGAATTTCCCCTGGCTCCTTGCACTTTAGAAAACTTCGCATAATTTTACATCCTAGATCTGGTTATTTCATTATTTTCTTGTAGGATCAGAGGACTTTGTTGCAGATCAGAGATTACGATGTTGCAATCGTAGTATGATTTTGCAAGTTCGGGATACGATCATGCTCAGAAGGCTATGAGCTCGCCTGTAGTTGGTTTGGAAGAAATATCAAGCTCTGGTTTACATATTATGCTATTTATTTAGTTGTTCTACATTGCATTCAGCATTCTTTATCACATAAAGTATTAGATTTAATAATTTGCATTCCTGGAGTTCACCTAATTTCATATAATTCCATATTTCATATATTGCAATACATTAATTCATCAATGCATATCATTATAGTTATTTAAGTGTATTCATTTAATCCTAGTTAAGCTTGCAACCATAAGTAAATCTCTAGATTTTCTATTTTATATCCCCTATACATGAATCTGCTATTGTCTGTCAAAATCGGATTTGTCTGTCCCTATTCGTAATACAATATCATAGATTGTAATACGATCCTACAGGTTCATAGTACGATATCAACCTACTACATACGATCTGGACTGCATACAAAAATCAGAATCTTCATCAGACATCCAGATACAGGTAAGAGTTTAAAACCATTTTTTTTAGTACTACACTGTATTTTGCATTCTTTTTTTCTACTATTTGTTGTCTGCATTTGAATTAAAATTGCATATAGGTTAGATTAATTGCATATTGACCAAACTTAATTGTATGTGTGATTTGATCAAAACAAACACATCAAAATAAATCCCAAACCTAGGCTCGAAAACTGCCAAAAATTTTTTCCAGGTGAACCCAACCCATTCGTCGAAAAATCACCATAAGAGGGTACGAACTCAAGTACCTATCCTATGAAGTGTAGGCCATTCATTCTCCCATTCCCCTCTAAGGTGCGGATCCATCAGCCTTAAGGAAAGGAGTGCGAGAATTTTTGGGCTATATTCTTTGGTGAACCCGACATGAAACACATAAATACTGTTCTAATTTATAAAACAAAACAAAAAAAATAAAAAAATTCAAAGTCATTAGTTCCATAATTGCATATCATCATAGATGGTATATTACAACAGAAGAAGATCCATTCTAATTAATGTTAGTACATCATTTTCAATCCAAGAAATATATTCAATAGTTGGGAGTCCTAACTTAACATCTCAATAACATTTGAACGAACTTGATAGAATATTAGATATCATAAAAGCCAAAAAAATTGAACTTAATCAAATCATAAGGTTTGGTCTATCTAGAATCTTGGATCATGATAGATTACCCTTTTATAATGATATTAGAAGAGTTTATGAGAGATGGTTAGCAGATAAGAGAGTCGTTACTTCCCCAAGCCTATATTCTTTTGAAGACTATCTTGAGAATGCAATACTAGTGCACAAGTTCTTGTCTCGTGTAGAGGATCAAGAAGTTGTCTTGGAAGATAAAATAAGATTTAATAGAGTTCCCAGAGTTGTGCTCTATCATGAATATTGTCATGAGCTATATTTTGTATGCCTAATTATGAAGTTGACTGTATCACCATAGCTATATTTCTTCCTGGTGGGAGATCCATAAGTTCCAAAGTTTTATTCTTGCAAAGTGCCTCGATTGCCTCCTCCATGGATTTCATCTACTTTTCTGCATTCTCAAACTCTCTAGCTTCTTGAAATGAACCAGGTTCTCCATCATCAGTTAACAAAGAAAAAGAGGACTGATACACATGAGAATACCTCTTTGGATACTTTTGAGGACATGTAGATCTTCTAACCCAATGATCAGTCGATTGTGGCTCTTGATCTTGTGACCGTTGTGGCTGCTCTACTTCTTGTTCTACTTGTTCTACATGCTGATCAAACACTTTAGCATGTTCATCTTCACTCGATTCTACCTCAATAGGTACAACATTAGGGTTTTGTTGTACCTCCTTCCTTTATATGTATTTTTCATCAATAATTACATCCCATTTAATAATTACCTTGTGGGCAGTAGGATCCCACAGTCTATACCCCTTCACTATATCTCCATACTCGAGAAAAATACAATTTCTTGACTTCAGATCAAACTTAGAACTTTTTTCTTTGGGTACATGGGAAAATGCATCACATCCAAATGTGCACAAATGAGAGTAATAAACATGCTTACAAAACCAAACCTCCTCTAGAATATGTCCATCCAATACAGTTGTAGGTCACCTGTTAATAAGATAAACAATTGTATTAATAGCCTCCGCCTAGAAATTTTTCTCCAACATGGCTGCACTAAGCATGCTTCTTGAACATTTCATGATTGTGCTATTCATCCGCTCAACCACACCATTTTGCTATGGAGTGTATGGTATAGTCTTCTGGTGCTTAATACCTTTCTGAATGCAAAATTTATCAAATTCCTTGGAGCAATATTCACCCCAATTATTTGACCTGAGACACAAAATTGACTTGCCCAAACTCTTTTCTACCCGTGCTTTGAACTCCTTAAATTTTTGCAAAGCTTCCAACTTCTTATTCAGAAAGTAAACCCACACTCTCCTAGAATAATCATCTATAAAAGTTAGAAAATAGATGGTGCCATTCAAGGACTGAGTGGGGACAGGTCCAAATATATCCGAATGTATAAGTTGTAGAAAATCAGAACTCTTACCAGGACTTGCAGTAAACCAAACCCTCTTATGTTTACCAAAAATACAGTGCTCACATAAGTCTAAATTACAAGACTTAATCCCATAAAGTATACCTCTGTCATGTAGAATTTTTAGGCCTTTTTCACTCATATGGCCTAGGCGTTGATGCCATAGCATTACTGCAATCCTGAACAGATGCTGCTACATGGTTTGTCACCATATCATCGCATAAACGGTATAAATTCCCATAAGATTCTCCCTTTACTACTATAATATCTCCTCTGGTAATCTTGCAGTAGTTGTTACAGAAGGTGATAAAATATCCTAGATTATCCATCATTTTTATTGAGAGCAAATTCTTCCTCAAATCGGGCACATGTCGCACATCACATAACATCCTTTCTCTACCATCATCCAACCTGATCCTTATATCCCCTCTTCCCATAATTTATAAAGGATGATCATCACCCAAATAGACCTTTCCACCATAGTATGATTGATATTTGTCAAACCAATCTCTGTGGGGAGACATGTGGAAGGATGCACCTAAGTCCAAAACCCAAGTATATAAAATTGATCTACTATTAATGATACAAAATTCTTCACATGTTGTCATCTCTCCTGAATTTGCTGCATTGGCCTCAACTGATGGTTGATTTTGCTTTTCACCATTCTTTAATTGCCAACAATCCTTCTTGGAGTATCCTAGCTTCCCACAATGCCAACACTTCCCTTTCTTCTTATGTCCTTTAGAATTAGATGTGGATTGTTTTCTACATTGTTTACACCCCTCGAACAATCGACCTCTCATAGATAGGGCTTCATTGGTTTAGGGTTCTAGAGACATTTTTTGCCTCAACTCTTTTGCCAACAAAGCAGATACCACATCATCAAATTTGAGAGTTCTTGATGATGAATTACTAATGGTCATCACCATATGATCCCAAGTGTCCGGTAGGGAACAAAGTAGGGTGATAGCCCTATCTTCATCCTCCATATTCATATTAAATGATCAGAGTATTAACTGAAACCAGGTTCATCGATCAGAGTATTAAACTCATTCAAATGATCTACCATGGATGAAATTTACTTCATCCTCAAGCTATAAAGCTACTTTTTTTTAGAAGATCTTGTTAGTTTCTTATTTTATTTCATACAAATTTTCAAGCTTTTGCCAAAGGGCTTCTGTGGTCTTCTCTTTAGCTACATTGAAAAAGACGAAGTCCGCTAGGTAGAGACGAATTATAGAAATCACCTTCCTGTCAAGCGTTGTCCACTCCTCATATTTCATGCTGCTCGATTTATTCGCTACCCCTTCCAAGGATTGAGCTTAGTCATTCTAAACCAGAAAATATCCCACCTTCATATTCCATAAAGCAAAGTTCCTACCATAAAATTTCTCAATTTTGAACTTGGTTACACCTTTTGTCATTGTTGCAGCTTCCACTTGCACAAAACCTTAGCTCTGATACCAGATGTAAGGAAAAAATTTAGATTTATACCTGTAAGAGGAAGCACAATAACAAAAATATAGAACATGAAAACAATAACACAAGTGATGCAGATATTTACGTGAAAACCTACAATGTGCAAGAAAAACCACGGGGTAATGGCAACTTCTCTTTTATTATTTTCAGCAAAATTTACATCCATGTCTTTCAATGTTTTCAACCACCTCTCACATATGCAAGGGATCAAGTCCCTTTTATATAGAAGACAAGGAAGGCCCCAATAATTCATTTCCTCTCCCCAAGGATACCTTCACATAAGTGTTCGTCTTCATATGGAACCGAAAGAGTTTGTCTTTCACAACCTGTCGTCTACCTAGATGTCCATTACTTTGATGTCTACTTGGTTAGATGTCAGACTTGGACGTTTATCAACCTAGATGTTTGGTAGCCCAGGCGTTAGGCCTCGATGTCTACCAGCCTAGACGTCTAGCAGCCCAGACATCAGGCCTAGACGTTTAGAAACCCAGACGTCAGGCCCAAACGTCTACCAGCCTAGACGTTTGGAAACCTAGATGTTAGACCCAGATGTATACCAACCTAGATGTCTGGCAATCCAGACATCAGGCCCAAATATCTACTAGCCTAGATGTATGGCCTGCTTTAACCTACTACAATCATTTTTTTGGCTGCCTGTACTGCATAGTGACTTCACTTCATAACAAATTTTATCATAGCAAGAATGAATCTTCATTCAATATGGTCATAAGTTTTCTCAAAATCAATCTTAATAAAAATTATGTTCTGGTTTGACATTTGGACCCATTCCATACCCTCCAAGAGAGCTAAAACATTGTCGAGGATGTACCTTCTTTGAATAAATCTAGTTTTCTCTGATATGACTATCAAAGGAATAAAAGGCCTATGATGAAGAGCCAACACTTTGGCAATGATCTTGTAGTTAACATTCAACAAAGTAATATACCTCCAATTAATGATCAAATTTGGGTCTCCTTGCTTGGGTATGAATTTGATACTGCCCCTGTAAATAATTGCTCCCAATGAGCCTACTCAAAGAGCCTTTGAATAAAATTTATGCAGATCAAGACCAACTAAGTCCTCATAGGGAAAACCATCCAAACCTAGTTCTTTATCATTTACCGTTTGAGACAATGCATCCTACAGATATTTAAGGATGAGTAGTTTATCACATCGTGCTCTTTGAGATTTCAAAACCTTAACTGGTACAACTACTATACAAGCTGTTTGTGCTTACTCTTGCTCAACGAAATCAGCTTGAGTGACAAAAATATTAGTATAGTGTTTGACAAAAGCATTAATCATCTCAGGAAGAGAGGTAAGCCTTATTCCATTATCTTGAATGACCTTAAATTGAGTAGCTTGCTTGGGAGAATGAAGCCTTTGGAAAAATTCTTTGGTGACCCTATCACCAAATTTAAGCCAATGAAGACAGGATTTAATTCGAGCTCCTCGAGCCTCATAAAGTTCAAAAAGTTTAAGTTCATGCCTCAGCTAGGTAACATGAGACTAAAGTTCAGGATTAAACGAAAAGACCTCAAGCCTAAGAGAAGCTTTGGCAAGCTCATCATGAAGGATAACATTGGAATGTCTTATGAACTGTGCCACATTTTTCTCCAAAGTACGGAGCAAGATAGTTGTACAAAAAATGGCATCATTCCACCATTCTATCCAACCCAAATCTCCGGTAGGTCTAGGAACTAGATTCTAGACTCTACGGATATGATAGACCATGGAAGGGTACTCGAAGAAAGGAAGTATTGAAAAACAATTATGACTTGTAGTGTCTCCGAGGTAGGGATTTCATCAACACATTAAACATGATGGGTGAATGGTCGAAAGTAGTGGTACTAGGTGTAGCACCTTAAATTTGACCCATTTGCATGAAAACATAAAAAATTGTAAAAACATCATATTTGCATTTATTACCATGGAATTTGTGCTTCATTGACGAGATCATACTACGATCAATGAAATCGTAGTACGACCTCTGAAATCGTAGCACTATTTTTGTCTTACGATCCTTGCGATCGTCATACGATATTGCAGATCGTAATACGATCTTGCCCTGAAATAGAAAATTTAAAATTGGAAAACGACAAATTTAGTTTAATGATTTTTAACCCCGATTGTGTAACTGCACGGAAAATAGGAGATCGGATCCGTTCGGTCTTGCTCAGCTTAGAAGGAGTTGCAACAAATTCAACCTCCTCCCTATTTTGGATGCTCCTCCCAGCTTATTTAACCAAACCCCCTACTTCTAAATTTCCCCTGGCTCCTTGCACTTTAGAAAACTTCGCATAATTTTACATCCTAGCTCTGGTTATTTCATTATTTTCTTGTAGGATCGGAGGACTTTGTTGCAGATCGGAGATTACGATATTGCAATCGTAGTATGATTTTGCGAGTTCGGGATATGATCATGCTCAGAAGGCTATGATCTCGCCTGTAGTTGGCTTGGGGGAAACCTCAAGCTCTGGTTTACATATTATGCTATTTATTTAGTTGATCTACATTGCATTTAGCATTCTTTATCACATAAAGTATTAGATTTAATCATTTGCATTCCTGGAGTTCACCTAATTTCATATAATTGCATATTTCATATATTGCAATACATTAATTCATCAATGCATATCATTATAGTTATTTAAGTGTATTCATTTAATCCTAGTTAAGCTTGCAATCATAAGTAAATCTCTAGATTTTCTATTTTATATCCCCTATACATGAATCTGCTATTGTCTGTCAAAATCGGATTTGTCTGTCCCTATTCGTAATATGATCTCATAGATCGTAATACGATCCTACAGGTTCATAGTACGATATCGACCTACTACGTACGATCTGGACTACATACAAAAATCAGAATCTTCATCAGACATCCGGATACAGGTAAGAGTTTAAAACCATTTTTTTTAGTACTGCATTGTATTTTGCATTCTATTTTTCTACTATTTGTTGTCTGCATTTGAATTAAAATTGCATATAGGTTAGATTAATTGCATATTGGCCAAACTTAGGTGTATGTGTGATTTGATCAAAACAAACACATCAAAACAAATCCCAAACCTAGGCTCGAAAACTGCCACAAAATGTTTCTTGGTGAACCCAACCCATTCATCGAAAAATCACCATAAGAGGGTACGAACTCAAGTACCTCTCCTATGAGGTGTAGGCCATCCATTCTCCCATTCCCCTCTAAGGTGCGGATCCATCAGCCTTGAGGAAAGGAGTGCGAGAATTTTTGGGCTATATTCTTTGGTGAACCCGACATGAAACACATAAATACCGTTCTAATTTATAAAACAAAACAAAAAAACTAAAAAAATTCAAAGTCATTAGTTACACAATTGCATATCATCATAGATGGTATATTACAACAGAAGAAGAGCCATTCTAATTAATGTTAGTACATCATTGTCAATCCAAGAAATCTCTTCAATAGTTGGGAGTCCTAACTTAACATCTCAAGAACATTGGAACGAACTTGATAGAATATTAGATATCATAGAAGCCAAAAAATCTGAACTTAAACAAATCATAAGGTTTGATCTATCTAGAATCTTGGATCCTGATAGATTACCCTTTTATAATGATATTAGAAGAGCTTGTGAGAGATGGTTAGCAGATAAGAGAGTCATTATTTCCCCAAGCCTATATTCTTTTGAAGACTATCTTGAGAATGCAATACTAGTACACAAGTTCTTGTCTCGTGTAGAGGATCAAGAAGTTGTCTTGGAAGATAAAAGAAGATTTAATAGAGTTCCCAGAGTTGTGCTCTATCATGAATATTGTCATGAGCTATACTTTTGTATGCCTGATTATGAAGTTGATTGTATCACCATAGCTCACTTCATAAAGTTCTTGAAAACAAATTTCCAATTTGAAGAAGAACACTATATGACACCTGGAGAGTTGGAACCTATTAATGATATTCATAAATTTTTTCAAGAAAATTAAGATATAATATCTACACTATAATATTTTCTATTCTGTTTTCTTCATTCTCTGCAATTTAAAACTACAAAAACCCAAAAACAATATTATATTAATTAGGTATATATATAATATATACCCCCAGAATTTGAATGCATATATATATATATATATATTTTCAAAAACCTAATCTATCAAAATACCTAGAATTTTAAGGAATGGTAAACAAATAGAAGATGATTTTATGCAAGAACCACCTCAGGAAGAGCCCACTCAGGGTGATCCTGATAGACCAATTATTGAAGATTATGTAACTTCAGAATCAGATGAGGAAGACATAAATAAATAAGAAGGACAATACAATATTAAACCTCAAACGGATGAGGAAGGTAATCTCATATTTAAATCCACACAATATTTTACCGAATTCATAAAGAATAACATAGAAGTCATCAATCAAGTAATAGAAATAGAAGGTCAACTTCCCCCTGGAGATTACTCTACGGAGGCTGCTTTAGAAGCTGCTCTCCGATTGGTTGGAAGACCGATGCCATACATAAAACATAGTCAAGCTGGCCCATCTCAAAATGTGAATCAAACTCCAACTCAAAACATCAATCAATCAACACCTACAACAAATCCAAATCCTCAACAGAAATTACAAACTTCTACTACAAATCAAAAGACTTCTATACCACAAAAGGTTAGGAAAATACCAAATCCTAACAAGAATCAACAAAAGGTTCAACATAACACAGTTCCATATTATAACACCATTCCTACAAGCAATTTACATAATAGTGTTTCAATTGGAAATCCTTATGTAACATAATATTATCTTCAAAGACCTAATAATATGATGCAACATAATCAACTTGTTGGACAACCACATGGCCTTGAAGCTATGGTTAAACAGTTAGCTTCTCGCCTAGACCAGATAGATCCCTACCATCCCTCATACAATTATCGAGAGATGTGTAGCCAACCCTTGGATCCTATGGTGGTTGCCCAACCATACCCTAAGCACTTCCCTATGCCCGTTCTCCCGATATATAAAGGAACCGAAGATCCTATTGAGCATCTTCGTATGTTTAGGATAGCTTGTCATGATATCTCATATGATGACTTGTTGTTGCTAAATATGTTCCCAAAAAGTCTCGGAGGCATGGCATTAGAGTGGTACTATCAGTTGCCTACAAATTCTTTGAGAAACTTTGAAGAGACAACATAAATGTTTGTCCATCAATTTAGTGCCTACATAGAGAGGCACGTGACCATTAAGGATTTATACAACTTGAAATAGGGCAAATATGAGAGCTTTGCTGAATTCTTGACTAAGTGGAGATAATTTCTAGGAAAATTGCATTTTGCATTACCTCATCGTGAGATGTTGGATATTTTTATCGATAATTTGCAAGAGCAATTGTCTTATGAACTTTCTACAGCTACAATAACCACTTTTGATCAAGCTATAGATTTAGCAAGGAGAGTTGAAGATGCTCTCATTAGAAGAGGTCAGTTTAAGAAGAAAGATGAAGATAAGTCTTCTAAAAATCAATACAAGAATAAATAAGTGGTAGGTGATGGAGTCACTGATAGTAGAAATACCATACTTGTCAACACTACAGAAGCCATGAACAAATTTGTATTGAAAATTCCAGATAAACCTCCAAGAGATTTTACAAAGTTAAATCAACCTTTAACCACAATTTTACCTCAATTGTTGGAATGAGGTTTAATTCAGTTGCCCAACATACGACAACCAGATACAACTGCAGCTGGATTTAGAGCTGATTTGCATTGTAATTTCCATAGAGTTGATGGACATTCAACCAATTCTTGCAAAATATTGAAACATATGATACAATATTTGATTGATAATAACAAAATGTCGATGGAAAGTTTCCCACCAAAATAGAATGTTCAAAATAATGCTCAGAATAATACACAACAAAATCAAACTCAGAATGCAAATCAGACCTTGGACATTTTCCAACATCCTTTACCTAAGCATGGTAAAGAAGCAGTAAATCAAGTTGAACATCATAATGTTCCTCATCCAACTAGGTATGTGGGAACCATTAGTGGTTTCATACCTAATCAAGATTTAGAAACACCATTTGGAACTATAGTATCTGTAGTCACAAGTAGACCCATGCATAATATATAGCTTCCATATCTAGATGATATAGAGAGTGAGATAGAAAGTGATTTGGATGTTACATCCAACAATTCGAATAGCTCTAAAGATGAATCAGAGGCTATTCTTCTTGTCACAGACTTGATAGTCCCGGAAGAACCATTTCCTAGAAGGGTCACAACACGACCTTCATCACAACAATTACTCTCTAATGAGCAAGCGGTGAATGCTAGACCTCGGCCCATCTATTATGGACATAATAATGTTGTAGGTACCATTAGAGTTGTTACTAGACAACAAGCACAAAATTCTCAAACACAAGATCAAAATCAAAATGATAAATCAGCTCCATTCATATTAAAAGCTCCTACAAAAGGGAATAATACATCAAGTACACAACCAAAACCTCCTTATGATATTAATGAGCAGCTTGCTAACATTACAACAAGGATTTCTCTCTTGGATATTTTAAGGACTTCTTCTATACATAGAGAAGAATTGATGCATACATTGAGTAAAATGATGGTACCACAAGATATACAACCTGAGGTTGTTATAAATATTGTTATGCCTCATGAAATAGATTGTATTGATTTTTGAGATAGAGATATTCCTCTTCATAGTATGCATAAAGACAATCCTTTATATATTACAACATTGATTGGAGATGTAGCGGTCAAAAGAGTTCTAATTGATAATGGTTCATCCCTAAATATTTGCACTTTTGATTTCTACCAAATATTTGGATTTAGAAGTGATGAAATGAAGAGAACTGATATGATCATCAAAGATTTTAATGATGAGACACAAGAAACATGTGGAGTTATATCAATTCCATTGCAGGTTGGTCCAAGAACTTTGGATACGATTGTGTTTGTTGTACATTACCCTGCATCATATAACATACTCTTAGGTCATCCCTGGATCAACGCAATGAGAGTTGTACCTTCCACCTTGCACCAATGTGTTAAATTTGAATTTAAAAATCAATTGGTTACCATTCATGGTGATCCTAGACCATTTGACATGTGTGCTTTGGCAGAACCGATTGGGATTCAATTTTGCCCCGCTTTGTCTACCACTCACCCTAATTCAGTTGCATCTTCTAAACGTGCAAAAATCTCACCTCAACCATCATCATATTCACCTCCATTAATTATATCTCCATATTTATCACCTACATATTTAACACCTCTATCTTCAAACTTGCCATCACAACCTACACCTCCATCTTCTACACAACCTACACCTCCATCTAGTTCTACATCCACATATTCTGAACCTACATCTTCTTCATCTACATCAACATCTCTTCCATATACATCTACACAATTTATATTTACAGCATCTAAAACTATAGAAGATACTCCTACTTCATATTCTCTTACAGATGAATATTTACCTGATTTATCCACAATTCTCACAACATCAGAAGAAGAAAAATTCTCCATGCAAGATTCTCTTGCCTTAACTCAATTACCACCATCTCCTCGGACATTGGGCTTGCCACAACCTATGGGAAGCATATACCATGTTGGGAGTTGTGCGTTTATTTATAAGGGATATGATTGGGGTAGAATAAGACCCATGACTATCATAATTGATCATGATGGATTTTCCAGGTGTTATTTTTTTGATAAATATGAAAAATCAAAACCTATGATGCTTAAATTAGGATATAAAGGTAAAGGTTTAGGACCTTTCCAAAATGGTATAAAATAACCCTTAGAGATAGAAGAATGGCCTGCCAGATGTGGAATAGGCCTTTTTCCTAGGAAGTGTCAACCATTCCCATTTGAGGATGATGAGCATTTAATCTCATATCAAGACTACCTAGATCAACAAGAATACCTTAAACCTATGGGTAGGATGTTTTCTTGTAATATGTTATCCATAGCTTATCCAAAAATGATTGTTGAACCAGATGAACAATTGGAAGGAGATATCTTCCATGACATTTATGTTGAAGAAATCTTACATAATGGGTTTTATTTTGATGGATCTATACCACGTATAGCCCATCTGGATGCTATAACCCCTCAAGAAGAATTAGCCAAGTTAACCTTGGAAGAATTACAAGAAATGGGTGTTTCACCCGCTCCACCTAATTTTGAAAGAGATCTAAATATTGAAGTGGAAAATATTTTGGAAGTCAATATTGGTACGGAAGAAAACCCTCGCATAGTCAATATTGGATCAGAATTAAGTGAAGAAAAAAAAAAATAGTATATTGCATTTCTCACAGAGTATAGTGATGTATTTGCTTGGACATATGCAGATATGCCTGGCTTAGATCCTTTTGTGGTTATGCACCATCTAGTAGTGCATCTAGATGCGAAACCAGTTAAACAAAAACTTAGAAAGATGCATCCCAAGGTTGCTCTACTAGTCAAAAGTGAGTTGCAAAAACTCTTAGATGTCATTTTTATCCAAGCCATTGACTATGCTGATTGGATTTCTAATGTTGTTCTAGTAACTAAGAAAGAAGCTACTAAGATCAGAGTTTGTACTGGTTTTAGAGACATAAATGTTGCATGCCCTAAAGATGATTTTCCTCTTCCTAATATGGATCAAATCATTGATTTTACAGTTGGAAGTGGAATGTTATCCCTTATGGATGGCTTTTTAGGATATAATCAAATTAGAATAGCTCCTGAAGACCAACCTAAAACAACTTTCATCACCCCTTGGGGGACATTTTGTTGGAAGGTAATACCTTTTGGTTTAAATAATGTAGGCGCAACATATCAGAGAGCTATGACATACATATTTCATGATATGATGTATGATATTCTACATGATTATGTAGATGATATCATAGCTCGCTCAACTGAAGAGGATGATCACATAAATGATTTAAGAAAAGTATTTGATCGGTTAAGAGAATACCTTATCCGTTTAAACCTAGCTAAATGTGTATTTGGAGTAAAATCTAGGAAATTATTAGGAGTTATTGTTTCTATGTGAGGCATAGAGATAGATCCTTTAAATATCAAGGCTATCCATGATATGCCACCTCCTAAAAACATATCAAAATTAAGAATCTTACAAGGAAAATTACAAGCTATTCATCGCTTCATTGATAAATTGGCAGATAGAACAAAACATTTTCTTAAATTACTCAAGAAAAACATTTCTTTTCAATGGGATAAGGAATGTCAAGAAGCTTTTGATAGCATTAAACAATATCTTCTCAACCCTCCAGTGCTTGTTCCACCTAGACCAGATTGTCCTTTCATTTTATATATTTTTGCTTTGAAACTTGCACTTGGAGCTATGTTGGCTCAAATCGATGATGAAAAGAAAGAACGAGCCACATATTATATAAGTATAACTTTAATAAGTTATGAAATAAGATATACTCCATTAGAAAATATTTGTCTAGTAGTTGTGTTTTCTACACAGAAGTTGCGTCATTATATGCTTAGTCAAAAAACATATGTCATTGCTAAATTTGATCCATTAAGGTACTTGATGAGTAGACCTTACTTATCAGGACGCACAGCTAAGTGGGTTCTGGCTCTCAATGAGTTTGAACTCACATTTATCAACCAAAAATCCATAAAAGGCCAAGTTATAGCTGATCAGTTAGTTGTTGCACCTTTAGAATCTACTCATCCCCTCACCATTGAGTTCCCTGATGAATGCCTCAATCTAGAGGAAGATCATTCTGAAACATGGTCTTTATATTTTGATGGAGCTCGATGCATGAGTGGTGTTGGTGCAGGTATTATTTTAATATCTCCTCAAAAGCACCTCATACCTTTATCTTTCAAATTGCAATTTTCTTGCACTAATAATACTGCTGAATATGAGGCTCTAATTCTTGGATTACGAGTTGCCCTAGCATTAAAAATAAAAGATTTATTAGTTTTCGATGATTCTCAACTTGTGATAAATCAAATCAATGATGTTTATCAGACACGAGATGAGAAAATTTGCCCTTATAAAGCTTATGTCCTTCAATTAATATCATTATTTGAAAAATTCACTTTAGAAGCTATTCCTAGAACTAGTAACCGTGTTGTTGATGCTATGGTTGCGACTACTTCTCTGTTGCCTTTGGAGTTGGATGATGAATATGCTACTATCATTATTCATCGACTCCAAGAACCCACTTCTGCTAAGTCATATCTAGAACCATTAGATGTGTTTCTAATCAATGAAACTACTCCTGAGCCTTGGTATATAGATATCTTCAACTTTCTCTAGAAAGGAACCTTCCCTGAAGGGCTAGATAGAAACCAGTGTAGGCTATTACGTAAGCGAGTTGTTTGCTTCATAATTGTTGGTAATAATTTATATAGAAGATATTTTGAGGGCATATTGTTAAGATGTCTTAACCTAGAAGAGTCTAAGAAAGCTTTAAGTGAAGCCCATGATGGATCTTGTGGAGGACACTTTAGTGGTAGTGCCATTGCTAAGAAGCTCCTTAGGATAGGATATTTTTGGCCTACCATGGAAAAGGATGCCAATGATTATGTGCATCATTGTGACAAGTGTCAAAAGCATGTTGACCTTGTCCATGCTCCTTCTCAAGAACTCCAAGCCATATCATCTCCTTGGCCCTTTTCTAAATGGGGTCTAGACATTATTGGTAAAATAAATCTTGTTTCATCTGACGGTCATAAATTCATAATAACTGCAACTGAGTATTTTATGAAGTGGGTAGAAGCTATACCTTTAGCTTCTTGCATGGGAGCTCAAGTTTCCAAATTCATTCTTAATCAAATCATTTGTAGATTTGGAATCCCATCAAATCTTATTTTAGACAATGGAACTTGTTTTAAGAACAAAGATGTTAAAAAATTATGTCAAAAATATAAAATTCAACATCGTTGGTCTACTCCCTATTATCCACAGGGTAATGGCCAAGCTGAAGCATCTAATAAAACTCTAATTAAAATCCTTAAAATATTGGTTAATAAATCAGGTCGTGACTGGCATGTGCAATTATATCCTGCCTTGTGGGCTTATCAAACTAGTATTCGTACTCCCACTGGCGCTTCACCTTTTGTTTTGGTTTATGGCACTAAAGTTGTTTTTCCATTCGAGCTAGAAGTTCCTTCTTTAGCTCTTTTACTTCAAGATGTTGAAGTAGGAGATGAATATCGCGTTGGCAGACTTAGTCAGTTGGAACTTCTAGACAAAAAATGCATTCATGCTTTAGAGCACCTTCGTGCCTATCAAGAAAAACTTAAAAGAGCATATTCAAAGAAAGTTCATAATCGATCTTTTGAAATTGGTGATCTAGTCTTAAAAGAAAATCAGAAAAATACTAATGCAAGAAAATATCTTAAAGGAAAATTCCAACCAAATTGGCTTGGACCATTTATCATCACTGCTAAATTTGGATCAGGTGCATATAGATTGGCTACCTTGGATGGAAAATATCTCAAGGAACCCATGAATATTATGCATCTAAAAAGATATTATGCATAAAACCAAAAAGTCTCATCATTGTACATAGTTGTAAATAATTTTCTCATGCATTTCAATATATTATCAAAAACAACCAAAAAATTACAAAATCTAAAAATCTACAAAAAAAAAAAATATATTCCAAAGCATTATTAGATCATTATCTCTGCATCTATTATCTGCTAAGATTGCAAATTATATTTTAGTTTACTTCAGATAAATTCACAAGTTATCTTGAACCACGCACTAAAATTCACATATTTAATAAATTTTGATTTCGTTGTTTTGATTATAAATCTCTCTTGTACCAAAGAACACTATTACTTCATTAAATAATTTTGAGTTTTGAGAATGATCTTGCTACTTTTTGAACCAAGAACACACTTTTACATCTTAAAATGATTTGTTGCAAAATTCGACAAAGTGATTCTACATAGTAAATCTTAATACCTTAAGTGAAAAAAATTTCTTGCTATCCTATCATGTGCATGGTCTAGAATACTGAGAAATTGGCAAAAGGACAAGTTCCTCCCTACCCCAAATAAAATCCCTTGCTCTACGTCTAATCTGAGCAAGTACCCCAAAAAGAAAAGAAAGAAAAAAGAAGAGAGAAAAAGAAAAACAAGAAAAATGTTCCAAAGCAATAAAATCCCCTTGTTTAGAAATGGACAAGAAATCCCTATTCTATAAATATGAAGAAAATAAGGGGTATTGAACTTGAATCCCTGGAATTTCTCAGTTATTCGAAAACCATGAGGTAAACCCCATAACAGGTGATTTGTGCCCAACTTGCTTGACATTGGGTAATTCCTTTCACATGGTGATATGTCTGTCACATTAGCAACATTTCTTTTGTACAGACCAATGTCCGCATTTGGATTAGCTAGATTTTGGTAATTTGATTTACATAGTAGTTCAGTACCAATGCATGCACAAAATCATGGTCAAATGAACATTTCACTTGCACACACATTGGTTCATTTAAGTTCGCTTTATCATTAACTCACTCAAAATCGGTAAATTAACCTCACTAAAGCACACACATTTGTTACTTGAGAGATTTTGTATCATCATAACAATCAAAATAGATAATGAATTCACTTTTCACACACTGGTTCTAGATAAATTGGAATTTGTCTTTGAAATAAGTTAAAATATTTCTTTGAGATTTTGTTAGATAATTAATATCATTAGTTCTTAAAAATTGTTTTATCATCATAGCACAATAATTTATCTCAAATAATATTGCAAAATCAAACATAATCATCATGCATTTCATTTTGATTTTCGCGATGATGGTATAGTTCCTAAGTAACTATTTCTCTTCAAAATTTCACACTTGGGAATTTTATGCCTAGCGCAAGTCATCTTTCTAATTTTTCATGCCCAAAATGATTTCACATATTTTATAAAATTATTATAAATATCTTTTGAATATGTGACATAATGATCTATCCAACATTAATTTTGCATTTTAAAAGAATACACAAAATTTATACCATCCTGCATTTCATCTTGATTTTCACGATGATGGTATAATTCCTAAGTAATTATCTAGGAATTCTATGCCTAGCGCAAAATCATCCTTCAAATTTTTCATGCTTCGATCAATATATTTCACAAACATTTATCGAACACATTGTTCCAAAACAACATCAAACATCTTCTTTTCATCATAAAAGCCTTAAGATTATTCTTAAGCATACAACCATTTTTAGCAATATCAAAATATTCCTCACAAACAGGATTAGCTTCATGACTTAGCGAGTCTTGAACTCCACCAAAAATCACATAACAACACAACATCCTTCGAGGTCTATTGCTAAATTTATCAAAATTTATCATCACTCCAAAACACATTTTCAAAAACACATCTTCAAAATCAAATCATTTTACTTAATTCATTTATGTTATTTAAGCATGATTAATAACATCTCATAAACACCAAAACATGACCATCCAAAATTAAAATGCAAAGTAATCAAAACAAAATACATGAAGTCACATAGAGACAAAATATCCATATATATATATATATATATCTCGAAAATCCATATACAAAAATAAAGTTAGACTGATATGCCACAATCCTCAAAAATTGGCATACTCAGTCAAATACACCATACAAATATACAAATATCTAGGCTCACTCCCTAGAAGCCCTAGAGCTCTATGCATCATCATATCTACCAGGGGGTGGAGGCGGTGGTCGCATCTCCCGTGTCTCCATAGCAATCCTAGAGGACGTCGCCTTGGATTCATTTTACTTTTCTTATTTATTTCATCTTACTCCTAATTTTTGAGTTTTTACCCAAACATCAATTTTGGTATAAAAACTCGAAGGGGGTACCATAAACATCATATTTCGAAACAACTTGCATAAAAACTTAAAATCGTTAACAAAAATTGCAATAAATTTTTACTTTCTCGTAAAGCGTGTCACACTTTTCTTTAACGCAATTTTCTTTCAAAACTGTGCTAAAGAGGGGGCAAAATGTAGCACCTTAAATTTGACCCATTTGCATGAAAACATAAAAAATTGTAAAAACATCATATTTGCATTTATTACCACAAAATTTGTGCTTCATTGACAAGATCGTACTACGATCAGCTAAATCGTAGTACGACCTCCGAAATCATAGCACTATTTCCATCTTACGATCCTTGTGATCATCGTACGATATTACAGATCATAATACGATCTTGCCCTGAAACATAAAATTTAAAATTAGAAAATGATAAATTTAGTTTAACAGTTTTTAACCCCGATTGTGTAACTACGCAGAAAATAGGAGATCGGATCCGTTCGATCTTGCTCAGCTTAGAAGGAGTTGCAAAAAATTCAACCTCCTCCCTATTCTAGATGCTCCTCCCAGCTTATTTAACCAAACCCCCTACTTCTGAATTTCCCTTGGCTCCTTGCACTTTAGAAAACTTCGCATAATTTTGCATCCTAGCTCTGGTTATTTCATTATTTGCTTGCAGGATCGGAGGACATTATTGCAGGATCGAAGGACTTTGTTGTAGATCGAAGGTTACAATATTGCGATCATAGTATGATTTTGCGAGTTTGGGATACGATCACGCTCAGAAGTCTAGGATCTCACCTATAGTTGGCTTGGGGATAACCTCAAGCTCTGGTTTGCATATTTTATTATTTATTTAGTTGATCTACATTGCATTTAGCATTCTTTATCACATAAAGCATTAGATTTAATCATTTGCATTCCTAGAGTTCACCTAATTTCATATAATTGCATATTTCATATATTGCAATACATTAATTCATCAATGCATATCATTATAGTTATTTAAGTGTATTCATTTAATCCTAGTTAAGCTTGCAATCATAAGTAAATCTCTAGATTTTCTATTTTATATCCCCTATACATGAATCTGTTTTTGTCTGTCAAAATTGGATCTGTCTTTCCTTGTTCATAATACAATCTCGTAGAACGTAATACGATCCTACAGGTTCGTAGTATGATATCGACCTACTGCATACGATCTGGACTGCATACAAAAATCAGAATCTTCATCAGACATCCGGATACAGGTAAGAGTTTAAAACCATTTTTTTAGTATTGCACTGTATTTTGCATTCTATTTTTCTACTTTTTGTTGTTTGCATTTGAATTAAAATTGCATATAGGTTATATTAATTGCATATTGGCCAAACTTAGGTGTATGCATGATTTGATCAAAACAAACACATCAAAACAAATCCCAAACCTAGGCTCGAAAACTACCACAAAATGTTTCCTAGTGAACCCAACCCATTCATCGAAAAATCACCATAAGAGGGTACAAACTCAAGTACCTCTCCTCTGAGGTGTAGGCCATCCATTCTCCCATTCCCCTCTAAGGCGTAGATCCATCAGCCTTGAGGAAATGAGTACAAGAATTTTTGGGCTACACTAGGAATGGTTTCCACAAACGAAGCTAAAGCATTTCTCCTATGAAAGAAAAACTGCACATGATCTGGAAGCATGGCTCTGTCCAACCTTCTTAGAATTCTTGCATGGCAAACCTAGAAATTGGACCACGTATACCATAAATTTTTAGGAAAATACTGGGGATAAAAATAAGAATTGGGATCTAACACACCCAAATTATCTTTCATGAAGTACCAGGCCTCTCTTTTCCCAGTAGCCCATCGCATGGGAAGTTGTCCTATCTTGTCTACAGGTTTTTAGTCATATTAAAATATCTACACATAATCCAAACAACAAGTGGTAAATAAAAAGCACACCACCACCAGAGGCTACATCACTCCTGAGCTTAATTAGAGGTATAGACATTAATAATACCAAAATACAGCCCACCAAACTCAAGTAAAACCCAAATAATATGATTGGAGGGGTCCACATTCCATGAGACAAAACTATATTTCCACATAGCTTCCAAAATAATGATAGCTCCCCCTTTGCCAAGGGAATGACTAGTCATATAAAAAAAGCAAACTGGCCAAAGAAAAGGGCAAGTACATTGCAAAATAAAGTTAGAAATCTTAATCTCTTGAAGACAGAGAAAGTTAGGATTACCATAAAACCTGGAGCATAAAACAATCTCATATTGGACCAAGTATTTGCAGACTGGATCCATCAACCCTATGATATTCCATGATAAAACGATCATGAAAATTTATCAAGACACATATGTCCAACTACATCTTCAGCGTCTCTAAGGTTTGAAAGAGAATTATAAATATTACTAAGAAAATGCTCATGACCTACTTTCCAAAACTTTGTTTGACATTTTTTTTCTTGGTGAACCAGGAAGTCTCCCCGGGATGGGCTATGGGATCTTCGACCATTGACAGAAGCCCACTTAGGTTCCATGAATCTTGAGGAAGACTACCCATTGACATGTAAAACTAGAGAATCTACAGTTTGAGTAGGAGCAGAAGAATTAACAATTTTAGCAAAGAAAGTACTAGTCAGTGGTACATTAGCAACCATCTATAAAGCCTTAGCATTGAGTACCATCAGTTGTGTGATATGCTATTATATCACCACACCATGCCCAGCTGGCACTGAAGACACAAGGGGTTGAGGCGAGGTGCTAGGAGTAGCTATAGATTTATATTTTCCCCATTCTTACCCTTCTTTTGGACTACCTTCCATTCATCTTACCCCATTTGGAAGCAGGGACAGAGCTAGTAGTAACAGGAGCCACAATTGTCTCCTTAGCTACAATCTTGTCTGCCATTAAAGTATAGTCTTTTATATTATGGGCAACTGATTGGAAATGGTAACATGTTTTAGGTAATTTTATGTAGACAACACGTTGCTTGAACCTATAGTCACCAACATGGACATCAACAGTATCTCTAAGGTCTTTAGAAAGATTGAATTTAACACAAAAATACTTTTGGGGCATGAGGCATAAAATTTATCCATTTTATAATAGATAAATTCACCAATGTGTACCACAAGGTTCTGATAGTAAGGCCAGAGTGACATAGGAAGACTAGGGAATTCAACCCAAAATGAAACCCACAAGGAAACATCATTAGTGACCAAAAAATCCTTGGTCCAAGGCTAAAAAATTAACAAGGAGCTATGAACAAACCAAGGCCCACGACTAAGGACCGCTTTGGCCTGAGCAAGGTCAGCAAAACAAAACAAAAAAACCTTTGGTAAGGTTTTGGATACCATCAACCTTGACGCCATGCCAAGCTTATTGAATCCAGTTCCGAAGAAAGGTCTCCCCAGGGATGCGACCTAGAAAATACCCTACCAGTATATGGTTTTCCAGCCAAGAATAAGTAGTATTAAACTCACTCAACGAGATAACAACATACAAAGGAGAAATATTACCTCATGATAAATGTTGGGAATGAAATTTTGTAGTTGCTTGTTCATATTTGGCACCATTGCTCCCTTTTGTAGTTTCAAAAAAAGTTGAAATTGTTGATTGAGCTTTGTCCATAAAAGAGGTTCAATCCACCAAACATCGGAGAAAAGTCGATGAAAGCATAAACAAAATGCCCTAAGAGGCATCCTGCACACACTTCAGAGTGGAGAGGTAGTATGGCACCAAGAACTCGAAACCCTAAAGCATGCAACTCAACTTTTCCTTTTCAGTGGTAATTTTTTTAGTGAAGTATTTGTGTGCAAGGATGCAATGCATATGCTTATCTTTTAGTTATTTTTACCAATTTTATAAAAGTAATAAGTTTTTATATTTATTCTTCTTTACATTATACTTTTCTATAATATAATATTTTATCTAATTTTTACCTTGTAGTTAATAAAATGAAAAGCATCCCAAGGGGGACATCACAATAGTTCGGGCTTTGGCTCTTCTTCTGGAGGTCCAAGGTTCAAATCGTGGCTTGGGAAAGTGTGTGAATGGGTGGGTATGTGGTGGGTGTGTATTAAATTACCTATTGATAAGCATAGATCTCAAATTTATGAGGGGTCATGGTTGGGAGGAGACTACTGAGCCTTGTGTGTTGGTCGTAGGGATTTCTCATTCTAACCAAATCAAAAAATAAAAATAAAATAAAATGAAATGAAAAGCCATATAAAAGTTCTATCACATCTAATCATAGAATATAATTTCCTTTTACACCCTAAAAAACTTTATGCCTCTCTCATTATTGAAAATAAATACTTACAAGTACTAGTATTACACAATTAATTAGCTATTTTTATGTGTTTTAAATTTAAAAATGATATGAATAGGGGAACTGTAGGGCACTTCCCCAAGAAGTCCTGTTTTGTTTCCCTGCTTCCCCCTTCCGTAGTCCTGTCCTAGTTACCTGGCACTTTCTTGGCTCTTCCTTCTTGGATGGATAGTTTTATAGATGATCTCCTTGGGGTGGGAGGTCACTTATCCTTTTGTCTGCCCCCTTCCATGTTTGTATGAAGGGTTATTTTGTGTGCCTCTGGTCTGGGACGTCCCTAGGCTTTCTAGGTTGTTTCAAGGATTTTTTTCGTTGGTGCTCTCAGTGTGTCCAAAATTTTTGTAGGTGTCTACTTGGTGTTAGGATTCAATGATTCTACAGGTGTGGGGGATCATGGCTTTGGGAGAGTTTCTTCTTGAGCAGTTTTGCACAACATATTTTTGGTTAAGGTTGGGACCATGTACTTATTCCTGTGACTCTACTATTTGGGTTCGTGGATGTCAAATTCTTGGTGGGTTATCAATATTTTTTGTGGCTTTGTGAGGGGTATCTGCATTACTTCCTACTATGATCCCACTGGTATTCCTTATCTGCTTCCTAGAAGTTGTTCATTGGTGGTGTTGAAGGTTGTTTGGGGTTTTTTGTTGCATTTTTCTGGTCTGGGATGCCCTTTGCTTTACACCTATAGCTTGTTCACCCCGTGGCTCCTTACTTTTGGGTTCCCTAGGAACTTCCCCATCTCTTTCTTATGGCTTGTGGTTCTACTTTTGCTACTTCCTCTGCTTCTGTTGTCTTCTTTGTAGCTCTACCTCTTTGCAAGAGGATTTCATGGTCTACGGTGATCCTCATATTGTTGTTCCATTTTTTAGGTTGTGCGAGATGTTGTTCTATTCCTTTTATTGCATCCCTACATGTTTCCTGATCCTTCATAGGTAGGTTTTTCTTCTTGGTGGCTCCTTTGTTCCATCTTGTTGTTCGGGTTGGTTTTGTATTCAGAAGTTTTATTTTTCTAGTATTTCCTTGATGAAATACTAGGTTTTGGTTTATCCCCTATGCGAGATTTTTCAAGTTTATGTTTTTCCTAGATTGGAGGGAATTTTTAAATCACCCACTGGGAAGGTTTTTCAATATTTATTTTAGGTGGAACTTTAAATATTTTCTTGTCTGGCGCTTCAGGCGCGTTTTCCTTTAGTCCATCCTTAGGCCTTTCCTCAGGCTTTTCCTTTGGCCCATCCTTAGGATTTTCCTTAGGCTTTTCCTATGGCCTTGTCTTTGGTCTGATGACCTGATTTAATAAGGTTTTGGGGCCCTTTCAAAATCCCCTTTTAATAAAATCTTAACTTACCAAAAAAATTAAAAATGATATATCTAAAAATTAATTATGAGTATAAACCTTATTTAGGTGTACAAATGAAGTAAAGTAAATGAAAGAAAAGTAGTTTAGAGGTGATAAATATGAATATATGTTTAGCCATAAAGGAGTCTAAACCAACCCTATAAACTCACCTAGTCCCTAATCTAGAAGCAGAGAGCCTTGATAGATGGAGTCAAGTCATTAAATGGAATTATGATGTTTGGTACAAGAGAAGCAAAAAGAAGGCAAATAACATAAAGTGGAAACCACCAAATGTGGGATTGGTTAAATTGAATTTTTATGGAGCATCTAAAGGAAATCCAAGACCAACATGAGGAGGAATAATTAGAAATAATAGAGGAGATATTTTGTCTCATTGCACTTTCAATAGTGGATTTAAGACAAATAATGAAACTGAAGCTTGGGCAACATTAGAAGGGTTAAAAATATGCAAACAAATGAAATGGAACAAATTATAGATAGAAGGTGATTCTCTCATGGTAATAAATGTAATTTGGAGGAAAACAAAGGCTCCATATAACATACAAGATATAATTATGGAAATTCAAGATCTTGCTAAAGAGTTTGAAGAAATTAGCTTTACACATACATTAAGGGAAGGAAAAAAATATGTAGATAGGCTAGCCAAGAGAGTAGTTTTGATTGAGGATCATGAAGTTAAATTCTCCTTTTCATGGTTAGAGGAAGTATGTCATGACCCATCTTGGCAGGACCCTATATGAGATGGACTGTGTATTGATAAATAATGATTGTATAGACTCAAAATTTTTACACCCCTTTCCTTCAGGCTAATGGATCCACACCTAGAAGGGGATGGAAAATTTTGGGATCTACACCTCAGACGAGAATCACTTGTGTCGTTCTCTCTTTGGTGTTTATCGATGAATTATTGGTGGGTTCACCAGGAAACACTTTGTGGTAGTTTCCATGCCTAAGTAAGGTAAGAGTTTGATGAGTTATTTTGGTTTAGCATACACCTAAGGTTGGATAAAATGCATTTAGACCTATACTACATGCATTTCAAAGTTTCATGAAAATAGCAGCAAGCAATAATAACTAGTATAATATAAAGAAATTGACTATCTTTTCTTTTGTATTTTTGGATAATGAATTTGATGCAAGCTAATGCAACTAACAATGTATATATATATTCTTTAATATTTTCTATTCAAATGATTATATGCAAAAACAAAATTAGAACTGAACGAAAAAATTAGAAATAAAACATAAACTAGATTCTATTGTACTTATATAATTCGGATGTCTGATGTCAATGAATATGGGTCCTGTCCAACGAATACGGGTCATACACAGTGAATACAGGTCCTAGCTCCCAAATTTGCTTCTTTCAAATCTGCAAGTTTCTTTTGTAGAGAACACTAAAAATTGATGATTATGATTTGAGGATCTACTTAAGCCACTATAGATCTAATCCTTGATTGCGTAGCAGTCATATCCCCTAGGTATATTAAGCAACATTACACCATAAAATTGAATAACAAAAGCATACATAAATCTGAATCTAGACTAAGTATGCAAGTGGGATTCTAAAGATGATGAATTATTATTAAGTGCAAATCAATTTAGAATGACATATATATGAAATCATAAATCTAAAAATATAACTTTACCCCTAGCTCTATAATACCATGAATTCACGACCCAGTAGTAAATATGGGTCCGCATATTCATGGACTGTCAGGTCACGTATTCGCGTGATGAACTGAAAGGAATAATTTTATTAATAAAATACAATTAAAATAGTGATCTATAGCTTAGGAAAGATACTTATAGTGAATTATGCAACATATATGATTATTAGAAGTCCAAAGGATGATAGTGCAGTGGTCGATCTATCACAAAACGAGCCTTTCCCTACAAATAATCCTCATGGTGATCCAAAGATCTAGTTACTGTTTATCAGACCTACAAAAATGTGTTAGATCCCTATAATGAAATCATAAATAATGCCAAATGTATTTAGAAAAACTCTTAGCTATTCAAAATGTATCTTCTCCTTTTAATCCATCCATCAATTTGAAAATACAAGCTGATTCTAAGTTTTAATGGGCTCGTGGGATGCAAAATAGATTGCTTGTTGCCAGATCCAAGGTGCTAAATTAGGTTTGTTTGTGCAAATTTGGAGATTTTCCAAATTCGGTGAATACGAGTCCCAGTGGCTAGGTCTCAAATTCACCAAAATTTGATTGTTGGTTATTTTTAAGACAAAATTCATGATTTTTTGGAGGGTTTCTAGATTTGGTGAATACGGGTCCTAGTGGCTAGGCCGTAAATTCACAAAAAATTTATGATAACTAGATTCATATTGGCACTTTGTAAGGTCAAACAGAGTCAAAATGGGATATATTATATACCGTTGGAAAGATCTTTTTGAACTCGATCCAATGGTATAATTTTTGGGAATTTTGGAGGGGATCTATTTAGGTAGAAGTAAGATCAAATATGACCTTACTTCCTAGCAGGAAAACTAAGGAAAATGACCAATATTAATGGGTCAATTTTCCATGTCTACATTTTACCCCCTCTTTGGTATATTTATGAACAATAAATGCGTCAAATAAAGGTGTAGACACTTGAGTAAAGGTGAGAATGGTTGACATAGGTGAAAAAAAGGGGTAGATGGTTTAGAATGAATGGTTCATGGAAAATTATTCTTTAGAAAAATGATTACTGATTTACTGGCTGGGATATCCCCTCGAGTTTCATGAGGAATGAAATATTCTTGATGGAACTCAAAATGATTGATAGAAGAGAAAAAGTGTGAAAAATGAAAAATAAAATAGAAAAGAATGGAACTTGTTAGCTATAAAGTGGAATTTGTGTGGAGATACAATGATAAAGCAACTGGGAGGATCTGGGTAAGCATTGAATTACTTTGTGTATATTTTTTTACTTTTTTTTGTTGATGTATGTTGTAATAATCAAAATGGTAATGCATGTTGATTTTGATGCATGTTTTGAATGGTCTAAATACCATACTTCATTTTTTTATGTGTTATGGAAATGCAAAATATTTTTGTTGTTTTTGATGATCCTACATATTGATGCTTATAGTCATGTTTTATTTTTAATGTACTTTTTATCATGCTTAATCAAGATACCATTGTAGGAGAGTGAAGTGTGATTTGATGTTATTGATATTTTGAAATGTAGTGATATTTACTTGTTGTAGAAGAACATTTATTGGGAAATAAACCCTTACGATTTTGATCAGTTAGAAATGGACCTCGAGGATGTGTGCTTGTATATGACCATAAATGGAGGTTACCCCTCACGTTGGTCATGAAGTGGATCCTATGTGAGGTTTTGTTGTTATGTTGACATCGAAGGGTTATGATCCAAAAGTAGTTTATAATTTGTTGATGGAAAGTGATATGATTGGTGATAATATGTAACCTTAAGATTAATTTTGATTAAAACTTAAGGGAAGTAAGACATAATATGAGTTATTGAGCATAAAAAATGGGATAGAGGACTTGCGCTAGGCTTAAGATTCCTAGTGTAAAGTAAATGTAATAAAACCTTACTAGGGTTATCTCATGCCATCATCGCAAAGTTTTTATGTAACTACTTGACCAAGCAATTATGTATGATCGATGCAAATTTTTTTGTAGAACAAGCAATCATGCAATATGATGAAATGAATGCATTGTACTAGGTGGTAGATATGAGATGAAAGACTAATTGGTTTTAGGGCCAATTGCTTATGCTAACAATCATACAAATCCATGAAGATATAGTGACTTCAACTAATCAAAACTCAAGGAGAATATTGGTCATTTTAGGATGAAATCAAGTTTATCAAGAACCAGTGTGTGATTTGTGCATTCATTTTCCATATTGATCTTAATTATGATGCAAAATCTCTCAAGGATCAAATGTGTGTGCTTATGAAGTTTATTTACCAATTTTGAGTGAGGTAATTATGCAAACCAACTTTAAAAACCATTGTGTGTGCAAATGATAAATTCATATACCTTGATTTTGTACGCAGTTGGACTTAACTACTCTGTAATACAAGCCACCAAAAGCTAGCTTATCCATAAGTGGACATTGGCCTATACAAAAGAAGATTGATAATGTGATAGACATGTCACCATGCATAAGACTACCTCATTTCCAAATAGGTTTCATTCAACCCATTATTGTAATGGAGATCATCCCATGACTTTTGAATAACTAAGGATTCCAGGGATTCAAGCTCATTACCCCCTTCTTTTCTTTTGATTCCTTTGATCGGGGATTCTTGCTCATTTTTGAACAAGGGGATTTATTTACTTTTTTTTCTTCCTTTTTGTTTTCAAAGGATACTTTTATTTGTGGAAAAGCAAGGGATTTATTTGGGTAGGGGGGAGCTTGTCCTTTTGCCAATTCTTAGCATTGTAAACTATGCACGTAATAGGATAGCAAGAGAAAATTTTCACTTAAGGGGTAAGGACTACTTTGTAGCATCATCTTTCCTTGTGCAAAAATCATTTTTAAAATGTGTAGATGTGTTCTAGTTCAAAAAATGGCAGAATCAATTCCCAAAACTCAAAATTTTCTTAGTGAAGAAATAGTGATTTTGGTTCAAGAGATATTTTTAATCAATATCTAGAATCAATATTGTATTAAATTATGGATCATGTGAGTGGTTCAAGATAAACTATGAATTACTTCAAAAAATACCAATATTGCTTATGAATTTGAATAACATCTATCTAATATTTAAATAACATAATAATTAGATGTGACTGTTTGACATATGCAATTGGACTAAATAAAATTTGGTAAGTACAAAAAATATAGCTATATGAGAGATGATTGATGGTTTACGTAATGCAACATGGATATGATAGTTGTACCAGATGCAAACCTAAATGAAATGCATAGGTGAATGAAAATAAAAACTCCAAAAGGCCAAAGAAAAAATATAAGAGGTGCTAAACCCACTATGAGTGTAGCACTTGCTAATAGCAAAAAAAGAAGAGATATACCCATTGGGATGTATGCTCACAAATGGTCAAATGGAGGCTACCCCTCGCTCGTGACCATGAAGCTATCCACTATAGGGTTCTAAGATGATGGGAATGATATTGCTAAAGCAAGTACTACTCAATAGGGTTGTACATTAAAATGCATGAATCAAGGCCAATGAAGCAAAACAAGAACTATATCCCTTGCCTTGGGGAGATATAAGCAATGAAAAATTTCCCAAGTCAAGGGATATAAAATGGCATGAGTGAATACAATGATGGAAATGCAATGATTGAAATGCAAACTAGATGAGAATGCAATGCCTCTGTATAAATTTGTTTGATTTGATTTGATTTTTTTAATTTGATTTTTTTTTAATGGAATTGGTGGTATATATAAGATGATCTATATACACTATGCAAGGTTATTCATGCATAACATTTCTAATATGGATTAAAAATCAAAAGACATTTTGAAGGACAAATTGGTTGTGGTGAAGGTGATTGAAGCTGATTTGTTGATGGTTGAGATTGTTGTGATGAAGAATGATGATCAGATATAGATGAAGAAAGGTGATCAGATGTAGATGAAGAAAAGTGATGGATAGGAGATTATGATAATGATAAAGAGAAAAATAATAGATAACTTAATGTGATGATGATAAATAAAGAGAGAATGAAGAACAAAATGTGATGACCAGAAGGCGGAGATGATGATAAAGAGGAAAAGAATAGAGAACTTGATGCAATGATGATGAAGAAAGAGAGAATGAAGAACAAAGATTCCCTATGAATAGGAGAGGTTTAAAAAAGTTCTAAAAGGGAGACTATCGATTGAGAGTTCAACATTAAAGGTGTGTTTTCTATGATTGTATACTCTTTTTTATTATTCTTAAAACTTAAGAGAGGTCTTAAAGGTTGGTTAGGTGAAGAATTTATCTCTTGCTTATCAAATTAAGTAGGTTGAGCTTTAACCTATTTTATTGTAGTCTTAGCTACGATAATATCATTATGATGAGACATATTAGGATATGACACTTGATTGGTTTCTTGTTGTTGATGATTGAATAAGGGTTTTTGGAAGATCCCCATGTCTTGATTGGTTGTAGGTACTTGTTGTGTAGGAAGTTGATTGCTTGTTGAAGAATTATAACCAATAGTGAATTGCAAATATTCTATAGAAAAAAGACCTTCATCAATCAAGTCTTGAACCACATGTTTCAACATCTTACATGTTTGTGTCATGTGTCCATCCACTCTATGATATTCATAATGTAGCTCAGGCTTATACCAATCTGTTGTGATATCAAGTTGCCTTATGGGTGGCAACTCAATCATTTTTATATCTAGCAAATTCTTGAGGATTATGGTTAATGGTTGTTTGAGTTTTGTAAACTTATATGGTGAAGGTTTTTGAGGAACCTTGAACATTTTTCTTAGGGTATTAGCAATAGCAAGATGTAACGGCTGATTACCTATTTTTTCTTGATTGTAGGTAGAATGATGATAGGTAGATCGTGAAGTATGATGTGAGTGCATGGTAGGATTAGAAGAAGTATTTTTTTTGTTGAAATGAATGTGTTGTATTGAAAGAAGAATGTTGAAATGGTTGTGATTGCAATAATGGTGGAGAAGGATTGTATGTAGATTGAAAAGCATGACATGGATGTGTGGTGGGAATAATACCATTATTATGAAGAGGTGGAGGTGAATATGCAATTTGATAGGAAGAATATGATAGTGACCGTGACTGTAATAATGATGGAAAATATTGTGGAAAGAAAAATTGTTAAGGAATTGGTTGAGAGGGAGGAGATGAAATGAGATGAGGTTGTGATAAGGGTAATGTTGAATATGAAAGAAATTGTGAATGAGGTTGGTCATAATTAACTAATGCATTTGGTGGAATTCCCTTGATATTATCAATTGGGGTAGTGACATAAACAAGTTTGTATTGAATTGGGCTATTTACAAGACCCATGATCTCTTTACCATTCCAGAAAGTGGTAGTCATTTTTTTTTATTTTTTCATCTTTTTATGAAATAAATAACACACATAGGAAAGATATTTCCTATTCCATTGATCATACCTATAAATAAGCAATATAAAAGACCTTTTGAAATTGAGGAAGAAGTTGGAGGTATAGTTGTCTTGGCTAAAATTAAGCTTTTACCTGGATGCCCGCATGCAGATGCTTGGTGATGAAGTCCAAGTTGTGATGAAGCCCAGGTCGTATCAGTCCTCACCCAGTTCATCGTGGTCAGTGATACACCTCAAAGAGATGCGTGCTATTTTCTATGGCTATGATGGTTATTAGATCGACTGAATTTTAATCTTGCTTAAAGTTTTAATTTTTTTGGGTACAGGCAAAAGGATAATCCCTTTTTGAAGGTTCATGGATATGGTTAACCCCCTTCCCGTTGAGTCTAGACCAATCGAAGCTAAAAAAAAGCATGTCGGATGTGATTCTTTTTAGGACAATGGTCAAATAAAATAAAAAATGTGAATCGTATTGAATTAAAAATTATCTTTTTATGTTCTTCTAATCTAAGCAAACAATTTTTAATGGCTTTTTTTAGTTTTTTTCAAAAATCAAAGAAAAACAAAAAATAAAAAGTGGTGGTGTTTTCACATCGGGTTCACAAAAAAATGTAGACTCAAAATTTTTGCACCTCTTTCCTTCAGGCTAATGGATCCGTGCCTGGAAGGGGATGGTAAAATTGAGGATCTACACCTCAGAGAAGCACTTGTGTCGTGCTCTCTTTGGTGTTTGTCGATGAATTTTTGGTGGGTTCACTAGGAAACACTTTGTGGTGGTTTCCATGCCTAGGTAAGGTGAGAGTTTGATGAGTTCTTTTGGTTTAGCATACACCTAGGGTTGGATAAAATGCAACTAGACCTATACTACATGCATTTCAAGTTTTTATGAAAATAGTAGCAAGCAATAAAAACTAGTATAATCTAAAGCAATTGACTATATTTTTCTTGTCTTTTCAGATAATGAAGTTGATGCAAGCTAATATTTTCTATTTAAATGATTATATGCAGAAACAGAATCAGAATTGAATGAGAAAAATAAAAAATAGAACATAAGCTAGATTCTATTGCACTTATCTAATCTAGATATTTGATGTCGATGAATATGGGTCCTATCCAATGAATACGGGTCCTACGCAGTGAATATTGGACCTAGATGCTAGCTCCCAAATTCACTTCTTTTAGAGATCTGCAAGTTTCTTCTATAGAGAACACTAAATACTGATGATTAGGATTTGGGTATCTACTTAAGCCACTGTAGATCTGATCCTTGATGTCATAGTAGTCATATCCCCTAGGTATATTAAGCAACTATACACCAAAAAAGTGAATAACTAAAGCATACATAAATCTTAATCTAGACTAAGTATGCAAGTGGGATTCTAAAGATGATGAATTATTATCTAGTGCAAATAAATTTAGAATGACATGTATGAAATAATAAATCTAAAAACACAACTTTACCCCTAGATCTGTAATACCGCAAATTCTTGATCTAGCTACAAATAGGGGTCCGTGTATTCATGGACTACTAGGTCACGTATTCGTGTGATGAACTAAAATGACTAATTTTATTGATAAAATATGATTAAAATAGTGATCTATAGCTTAGGAAAGATATTATAGTGAATTGTGCAACAGATATGATCATCAAAAATCCAAAGGATGATAGTGCAGTGGTAAATCTAGCACAAAATGAGCCTTTCCCTACAAAGAATCCTCATGGTGATTCAAATATCCAATTATAGTTTATAAAACCTACAAAAATGTGTTAGATCCCTACAGTGAAATCATAAATAATACCAAATATATTTAGAAAAACTCTTAGCTATTCAAAATGTATCTTCTCCTTTTGCTCCACCCATCAATTTAAAATACAAGTTGATTCTAAATTTTATTGGGCTCGTGGGATGTAAAATAGATTGCTTGTTGCAAGATATAGGGTGCCAAATCATGTCTGTTTGTGCAAATTTGGATATTTTCTAAATTCGACAAATATGGGTCTTAGTGGCTAGGTCTCGAATTTACTTAAATCTAACCGTTGGTTATTTTTAAGACAAAATCCATGATTTTTGGTGGGTTTATAGATTTTGCAAATACGTGTCTTGGCGCCTAGGCCGTAAATTCATGAAAAATTCATGAAAACTAGATCCATGTGTAGTTTTTGGCACTTTGGAGGATCAAATGGAGTCAAAATGGGACATATTATTTACCGTTGGAAAGCTATTTTTAGGCTTGATCCAATGGTATAAGTTTTAGGAAATTTAGAGGGAATTTATTTAGGTATAAATAAGATCAAATATGACCTTACTTTTCTAAGAGGAAAAATAAGGAAAATGACTCATCTTAATGGGTCAATATTCCATGTCTACAAATTGATAGTTATGATGCATTTAGTTGATTATATGGAATTGTGTTATGTTTTGTGAACACGGTACTATTAATGTTTTGGCTTGATTGCAGGGCTACGTACCCTCGAAGGTGGAGAGGAAGTCGACCATTGAGATTGAGGTACCAAAGAAAAGGAAATTGTATATCCTTTGATTGAATTAATTAATTTGGAAAAAATAATTAATTATAATTAAATTAATTGGGAAAATTAATTAATTAGGGAATATATGTTTTTGAAAATTATTATATTGTGGAAATATAATAAATTAATTTGAATATTATTATTTTGAAGAAAAAAAAGAGAATAACCTGACATAGGGGGTTGCGCTTAGAGGGATATAGGGTTTTTCAAAAAAAAAGAGGAAGAGGAGGGGTTTTTCGGAAGGAATGGAGGAGAAAGAAAAAAATCTATAGGGAGGAGGCAGAGTAGAACAAGGGGAGAGGGAAGAAAGTAACTAGAAGAGGTGAGCAACCGAAGGAGGAGGATTGGAGTTTGGAGTTTGAATGAATACTCAGGTTGGACTTGTCTTAACTTCCTTGTTTGTGCAATTGAAATGTGAATGTATGAATGAATTTAGGGATTTTGGTTTTATCTTGTTTTTGTTTGCCATTTGGCTTTAAATATTTTATTTGATATTATCTCTAAATACTCAACTCTTAGAGAGGAAGGGGGAAGTTTATTATCTATTTATATATGAGCTTTAAATATTATTCTCAAAATATTGAAGCATGAGATCAGTGTCCTCCATATCAATTCATACTAGCTAATATTCAAAATTTTAATGTATGAATCTTCTTATTTTTCTTGAATTCTAAGTTATGTTGTTCTTTCAAATTTAAAGAACTCCATTCTACCAGATCAATATGAAATACTAAGTATAAAATAACTTTTGCCATGTCTATCCAATATTTATTCTGCAAGATATTGTTGTTATACATTTTGAATGAATTGGACTATAAACCCTTATGTGTTTTGCCTTTTTTATCATTGTAGGGTATGGATCGACCCCTACAGACATAGTGTTTTAGATGCTCTTATTCTCTTTTTCTTTAAAATCAAATTTGCAAGGGATTTTGGATTTGAAATGTGGAATGTGTTATTTATTACCTTCTAAAATTGCTTCTCTTATGACGTGCTTTTGAAATTATTATTTTTCTTAAAACCTAGTATACTCTCATCACAAAGTTTCAGGCGAATTATTATTGATCATAGAATGGTAGGATGTTACCAATTTTTTTACATGTTGTGAGTACTCTAATGATGACTCATACTCTTCTTGTAGTTCCTTTTCTAGGGACATATTAATATGGACTAAACCCAACTTATTAACACAACCATGGCTCTCAATCGTAGGGAGTGAATTATGTTGCCTTATAGAGGTATTTCAGTTAATTGAATGGATTAATCTAAATGTTTGAAACACATCTATGTTTGGCTTTGGAAACAAACCATAGAAATATTCCTTTTATGTGATGTCAAAATAATGGCGGTAATATTTTTGATCTTTAATTAAGGGAGTTTTAAGCAAATATACAATGTTGTTATAAAACTTTACAAATCGTCTCTTGAGTGTCACATCATCAAACGTGACTTATAATGGGTATATATCTAATTAAGAGAGTTATGCCAAGATGAGTAGTCCAGTTGGTTAGAGTACATTTCTGCTACTTTAGAGTCAAAGGATATTTATCGCAATCATAGAGGGAATTAATAAACTTTAAAATTTACAATAAGAGCTTAGTTTTTCCCTATTGTAAAATGACACTTATGATTTAATTCTATTTGTGCAATTAGAATTCATTTTTATATAAGAAATGAAATTTAAGTTTATGAAGAAATATATCATATGTTCTCTATTAAGTTACGATATTTAAGAAGTTACAAGGTCAATCCATCCAACAAAGCAACATATTTTGCCAACTCACTTGCATTCATTTTAAAAATAATAGAGCATTGGTTTTCTATAATTAAATTAAGACTATGTTTTTCCATTGCTTATGTACTAAAGATAATATGGGTATTTATTTATTAAAATAATAATGTTTAAGTAGCGTAGGGTCTTCTCTATGGCTAGACTATATGGGTTGTAAACATAGTAAAACATAGATAATTTCTTATCTTATATGATGCTTTCTATTAACGAGAAGTATATCAAAATATATAATGTTTTTTAGTTTTTTAATTACATATGGAAGAGTAAGAGAAAGAAGGAATACATTTCCATAACCATATAATGACATGGCAGATTAGTAGTCAGCTTAGTTTTTACAATATTATGCTTGTATAGGCTTGACAATGGTTGCCTTTAAGAAAATCCAAAGCTGGTATCACCCCAACATATACTGCCTAAGTTATATCTTTTATTGCTTTTGTCAGGTTAAGTAGTTAACACGCTGTTGTGGTGGGAAAAAAAAGAAAAAAAGGAGAAAGTACGAATAACTATCTCCATTGGTTGGATACTTCAATGAGTGGTTGTTTGTCTATCTTAATACACTACAATTTATTTTTGGGATATTTTAGGAGAAATGTAGATAACTATTTAAGCAAACTACCATTCTTGGATCACTTACTTTAATGAAGAGCATATGAATTTAGCTTATATTTTCTATCAACATCTAAAATATAAAAAAAGGGTAATATGGATTATGCATAACTTTAGTTAAAAAGGGATTAGAGCTTATATCATACTTATAAGAAGTAGACGCTTATATTTTAAGAATAGAGTTAATGTTCTTCTATTAAGGTCCAAAGTTTATATTCTCCATTATGAAATAGAGTTTAATGGATAGAGCTTATGACTTATTTTAGGAGCAAAGCTAATGTTTATCTATTCAGGTACAAAGTTTATGTTTCTATTGGAAAATAGATCTTAATACATCTATTGAGAGATATAGTTTATGTTTAATTTTTTAATGCATTTAAAGGGTAAGAATAGATGGGGAATCTAATATTGAGAGGAGCATGGGCTCCTCTCTTTTGGATGTAAATAGCTAAGGGATTGTGGAAGTTCTAAGCTTTTTGATAAACAAAATTAGGGAAGAATGGATAGAGAATTCATTCTTGAAGGAATTTATGGGGTACCTTCTTAAACATTTGTTAATTGTTATATGATTGTTGAAAGCATGACTGCTTAGATAAATCTTTTATATAATTTTGTATTTATAAGAAATCATATTTATATTTAGAAGAATGAATGTGGAAATTCATTCGAGGGAATTATGGGGTTCCCTCATTGATTTTGTAATGTGATTTAAAAGAACAATTCAGGATTATGGGAACATAATAATTATGGGGTTCCCCCATTGATTTTGTAATGTGAATTAAAAGAATAATTTAGGATTATGGGAACATAAAAATTATGGGGTTCTTATGTATTTATATTGGTATTGATGTTTTAGAAAAAGGAATTATGGAATTCCTTTATACCATTGTACTGATAGCAACTAAACTTGTGTAATAAAAAGGATATTTCGAAGCTAGGTTTTTCCTGTAAGGGTTTCCAAGGATAAATAATGTGTTATGTGTATATCGGTTATCTTCTTTTGATTTTACATTTATTTTATTAGGGTTGTTTTTGCTCTTCAATTAAAGTGAAGTCTATTGTAATTTATTTATGGATTTGATAAGAGTTTCATTTGAATATTGATGTAATGTTATATGCTTTGATCTTACATGGAATGTATAAAAATAAAGTCTTGAATATGATCATATATGAATGCATAATGTAGCTTTTTACTTTGTATGAATGGAACTTTTATGATACTATGGTTATGCAATTTATCATAATGTATTGATGATGGGATTAAATAGGGATTACATATTATTTATAAAGCTTTTAGTTTGATGAAGTTATAGATGTTTTTTAATGCTTAATTAAATTGGAGATTAAAAACACCCTATTTAAGTAGGATAGAGTAGATCAAGGCTAGGATAATGATTCTAAACCTGAGGGATTTGTATGGAGGCAATACCTAGGGTAATTGCATAAGGTACACTATAAGTGCAAAAATTTAGTGGGACCCAAATATGGAAGTCTTTGGGGAATATCTTAAGCGTTGAAACTTGGATCTTATTTTCTAACACAAAGGCTAGGAAATATTTATGCAAGTAAGTTGGATGATAGACATTCAAGTGTCTATGCAATTTTATTACATGGAGTAATAAATACCTTAGTTATTCCATCATGGAGATGAGGATAACTAACACTTCATAGTTAGATATTCCAATATGGAAGTGCAATATCTAATCTCCAAGGCATATGCCTAAACACTAGCCTAGATAGACTTAGGTTGGGACTAGCATAGATGGACTTAGGTTAGTAAGAGAAATGGTGTTCCTATTATTTGGTGGATTGAGAAAAGGGATAATCCCAAATGCTATGGTCAAGAATTTCTACACTCGTGGAGAATAAGAAATGTAGGGTGACCATTTGAGGTATCCTTATACCGTGGAGGTATGTAAGGTAAACCCACAAGGTCTAATGAGGGTTCAACCAATCCTCGTCCACATGATAGATGTTGATCACATCATTTATCTCAAAATGTGATTACAAATTAAAGTGGATACAATCTCTAGCATACCCTTTTGAAAGACTAAAAAGGATAATTTATCTCATCGTGGAGATGAAATAGATAGTTTATTTACATTACGCTTAGTGCATCTAAATAGAAAAACGTATGTAGGGTGTAGGAATGGGCATACCCTTTTAAAAAATTAAAATGGAAAAGTTAGTTCGTCATTGAGATGAGATGGATATATTAAGTTAGCTCATCATGGAGATGAGACAAATAGTTTATTTGCATTACAATGAATGACATAAAAGTTAGCTCAACATTATGAAGAACACAATATTATACTGAGAGAGGGGGTGAACAATATAAGATCAATTTTTACTTTTCTTTCCCAAATAGTATTAATCAATATAATCAATGGCAATATCAATAGCAATAACCAAAGCAATGCACAAATCATCATACACAATAGAGATACCAATTTAGCATGGTTCACCCAATGTGGGCTACTCCACGGAGAAAATATTTCACTAAAATTTTCTCAATCAATCTCTTGGGAATCCTTTCCCTATTACAATTTTTATGGACCTATGTCCAAAGGAGACACCAATCCCCTAAATCAAGTTCATTGATCTCTATCCATAGGAGAACTCCTTCTCCTTTGCTATGGCTGGTGATCCTCTAAAAGACTACTTCCTCCACTACACTGGCTTGTGGATCTCTCTCCATTGAATACTCTTGTCCCCACTCAGAAGACCTGTCCTCACTGCCCTGGCTAATGGATCTCTATCCACTAGAGACTATTGTCCTCTCTGCTCTATCACCTCCAAATATTTGTCTCAAATCTACACTAATCCTTCGATCTAGCACAAATCTGATCAATATTTGTCTCTGGTCTAGCACAAACTTATCCTCAAATTTGCACCAAACTCTACTCTCAAATCTACACTAAACACAGTCCTTCGGTCTAGCACAACTTTGCTCAATCTCTATCTCTAGTCTGACACAAACTTGTCCTTAAATCTACACCAAAATTTGCTTTCAAATCTGCACTAAACATAATCCTTCGGTCTAGCACAAATATATCCTCGATATCTATCCTCAAGCCTTAACTCAAGGCTTGTCTCAACTCTGTTGGATCTGCCCCAAACCTTAACTCAATTTTTGAACAAATCAATCAACTCTACTCTCAAGTCTTCTCAAAGACTTGTCTCAAATATGCCTTGTAATCTTCCACAAAAGCTCACACTAATATGTCCACAAGTCCTCTCTAGAACTTGCTCAAATATTCTCTACAAGTCCTCTCTAGAACTTGCTCAAATTTGCTCTACAAGTCCTCTCTAGAACTTTCTCAATATTCTCCACAAGTCCTCTCTAGAACTTGCTCAATCTGCTCCACAAGTCCTCTCTAGAACTTGTCCAATCTGCTCAATAAGTCCTCTCAAGAACTTAACCAAATATGTATTGTAAGCTTTCACAAAAAATCACACAAAATTAGTCCACAAGTCTCCTCAAAGACTTACCACAAATCTACTCAACAAGTCCACACAGAACTTGTTCAATATCATAGAAACATAAAGAAAATTTTTAGAGACTCAATATGTTATATACTTATCACAATGCTAAATTACTTTTAATCACTCTCTTAGAAACATAAGGAGAATTGTTAGAGACTCAATATGCTTCAAATTCAACTCAATGCTCAATCACTTTCACAACTCAATTCAGAATATATAATAGTTTATTTTATGGAACTTGAACAATCACTTCACACATCCACTTGACTAGGCTCAACCAACTCTACTCACTCAATGAAATAATCCTTTCTCACAAACCCTAGTCCAAGCATATAAACATAAACTAAAAATATTTCCAACAATGCTCAACAACAAATATCACATAACAATGATACTCATGTTCTCTTAAAACCCTAGTTCAAGTTCTTTGCTCAACAACTCACTTCAACAACAATGCTTATAAAAACAACTCTCACATAATAGTGATATTCATGTTCTCTTCAAACCTTAGTTCAAGTTCTTTTTCTCAACAACTCACTTCAACAACAATTCTTATAAAAACAACTCTCACATAACAATGATACTCATGTTCTATTAAAACCCTAGTTTAATTTCTTTGCTCAAAAACTCACTTCAACAACAATGCTTATAAAACAATCTTCCCATAGCAATGATACTCAAACCCTAATTCAAGTTCTTCTCACAACCAATGGCTTCAACAACAATGCTTATCAAACAAGGTTTTAACAACACTTATTTATTCTAGAAAACCTTGAAGCATTCACTCAACACACTCAATAGGAAACCCTAATCAAGTCCTTTTCACTCCAAACTTATTTTCAAGAAAACCAATCAATCAACTCAACTATGGAAGAATGTGCTCATACCTTTTTATTGATGATGAAGGGATCTCATAAATCTGTCACAACCACAAACACTTCTATTCCAAGCTCAAAGAGGTTAGAAGATAAATATTTCTCACAATGTAATGTAAAAACTCAATTACACTGTAATGATAGTCGAATTTACCAATAGTGAAGACACTGTAAGTTCAAAGGCTATGAGTATTCCCTTCTCTTTTTTGAAATGGACTCACAATAAAAATTATCCAAGCTATCAGTCTTGGTGGATGCTGCTTGGAAATACCACAAAGACTAATGGGGACAGTCACATGTTAGATAACATGGCTCCTAGTCGTCTTAGTAATTTGAGGTTGGTTGATAATCACAAGGCAAGAAAGAAATGACAATATAAGACTTCGAACCAGAGCCACGTGGACCACCAGATAGCCACTGCCATAAATCTAGCCAACAGGTTCACTTCTCCAAGGCTTATTGGCCAAGACGGGATGTGGTCCCAAAGCATGTCATATACGAAAGAAATCAATTACCAAAGAATTATTAAGAGTAACTATCAATATAGAGCTTGTGGGAGTTTTTTTTAGTACTCTGCTATGTGTGTATGCAGCTTTTTGTTTCTCCACTGTTTCAAGGAAGGGATCTGTGTCTGTTTCTTAATTTGTAATTATGATGTAGGTGTGTTTTATCGGGGTATACCCAAAATGTTGTGTGGGAAGTTTCTTTTTGATAACATGCTATGTGCCTTACCGGATGTAATGTCTTTGGCGACATGTAGATTTTACATATATAGGATCCTTAATAAGGGCATGTTCATCAACAGCCCTGGGCTAATTTTTGTAAAATGTTTTGGGTCAACCTATAAAACTCGGTATTAATGCTATAGTATCTTATCTACCAAAAAAAACTCAATTACACCTTATAACTCCATCTCAATAGCAATATTTGACAATATCTTCACATAAATTTCCTTTCAAAACACACCTTCAATTTCTCAATATCACAAAATTGATATTCCAACTTAATTTCTATCTCCTAAGGTAAAATAAATTTACCTTAATAAAGCACCTATTTACCACTTAGGTAAATAAATTAATATCACCTTATAACTCCCTAACCTTAGCACAATTAATCAAATTCCACAAACACCCCTAAAACCTTATCACAATGATCAAATATCACAAATATTCCCTTATGCCTCCTAAACCTTAGTATTATGCAAAAATCAAAATTAAATCATAAAAACCTTTGGTGAATCCCCCTTCCACATTTTTCAGGATTTTGACCCTATGCATTCTCCCTCGGCTGGCGCCTTAGCTGCGGCTAGCTAGCCGTGTGAGCTAAGCGCTCCACATTCTTAGCTTGAGCCCTAAGTTTGCTTAAGCATTTTCTCCAAGACTTTAAAGGCTTTGTCCTTCTTCCATGTCTAGCACCAAGCTAGACCACAAGCGCTACTCCCTTTGCCTTGTTCCTCGCTCAAACACGATGCGCTACCTTGATCATGATGTGCTGCCTTTCTTCTACAATACCCGACTTCGCAATTTTTGGAGGCTCTAGATTTTTTGCTATATTCGAATTCGAATGCCATATTCCCTAAGGTTTGTCTTCAGGTTTAAATACCCTTCATTTAATTTGCATACAACGTCTGCGGATGATTCAACTTGATGACGTTGGCTTGTATAAATTAAAATTTATAATTAATTTAAATTCAAAAGAATTTAAATATTATAAATTTAATTTATAAAATTTAGATTTTAATAAAAAATTAAAGCTCTCTTTGAGTTAATATCAAAACTATCATTTGCACTTCACTGGGTTGATGAAAAATAATTCTGCCACCTTGGTTTTAATAAAAACCTTAATTTTGCCATCACAATGTTAGAAAACTATCATTATGGTTTTAATAAAAAACCTTTTAATGTGCCACCATGGTTTTAACAAAAAATCTTATAAAATTATATTTGGACAACTTTTCTCCATCTCTTTGCATTGCTCCTGGTGTTAGTAATGGTGTACTCCATGGTATTAATAATAGCTTCATGTGTTCACTTTGGCATCATTGACAACTAAATGAGCTCAAAATGTCCAACACATTGAGATAATATGGATAGCTTAAGTTAGTGCATAATTGATATGAGATGGATAACTTAAGTTAGCTCAACATGGATATGAGATGGATATCTAATTTGTGTTACGCTTAATGCACCTGCATAGGCGACCTTATGCATGGTACAAGGATGGGCGTACCCTTTTGATGGATTAAAAGGGATAAGTTGGCTCATTGTAAAGATGATATTGACAACTTAATCATAAGGTATTACGTCAATAGAAACTTTCTTAGAATGGCTTATGTAAGGTGGGGATATGTAGATCCCTAACAAGTGTACCAAAAAAAAATTTCTCTCTAGTGGGTTGGATTTTTGGGTTGTTACAAAGTAGTAATTTTAGCTAAAGCTGACAAAAAAATGTTGATTGCCTAAATTAAATAATGATTAATATTTACTTTAATGTTTTCCATTGGTAATATCTACTTTATTTTATAACATTAATGTATTTTCATATAAACTATTTATTATATTTTTTGTGGTTGCACTTGTGTTTCAGGAAGGAAACTAGCAATCTAAATTTGGTAAAGTGGACTACGATGCGCGATGTTTTGGAAGTATTATTCTACAAAGATGCAATGCATAGGTAATAGGGGTGGATTTTTGATATTGTGAAGGCTACTATAGAAACATGTCAAGAAGGACGTTGAATTCTGGAATATTTGTATTCATACAAAAAGTTGAGAAGATCAAAAAAATGAAAATCAATAATTTAGACATTTTATGTAAAATAATGCAGGTTTCTAGCTATAGCATCTCAAATGAGATGAAAAGTGTATCTATTTGTAAACTCTCAAGCTCTAAAAAATAGATTTGTAATTTATCAAGGGTGGGGGAGCTGAGTACAACCCCTTATTATCCAGGAAAAAAATAGTGTATGAATGAAGTTTATAATATGATAGATGTATGATAAAAATTAATTATATATGTTTTATTTTACCATTTTTCACATGAAAGTGGCATCTTATATTTGTTGAAATTTTTGTAATTCAATATTTTTTAGGTCAAGGCCAAAAATATGATGAGGTGCTTATGAGTGTCAATTATGTAGTCCATGGGCATGCCATTATGCAAGCCTACCTAATGAATTATGAGTATAAACCTTATTTAGGTGTACAAATGAAGTTTATAATATGATAGATGTATGATAAACATTAATTATATATGTTTTATTTTACCATTTTCACATGAAAGTGGCCTCTTATATTTGTTGAAATTTTTGTAATTTAATCTTGTTTAGGCCAAGGTCAAAAATGTGATGAGGTGCTTATGAGTGTCATTTAAGTAGCCCATGGGCAGCCTATAGAATGAATTATGAGTGTAATCCTTATTTAGGTGTATGATTGAAGTTTATAATATGATAGATATATGATAAACATTAATTATATATGTTTTCTTTTACCAATTTTCACATGAAAGTGGCCTCCTATATTTGTTGAAATTTGTGTAGCCCACGGGCATGTGATTATGTAAGCCCACAAAATGAATTATGAGTATAAACCTTATTTAGGTGTATCAATGACGTTTATAATATGATAGATGTATGATAAACATTAATTATATATGTTTTCTTTTACCATTTTTCACATGAAAATGGTGTTGGAAAATTACCATTGGTAAAAGGTTAAAAAGAGTATTTTACCTTGGGTAAGTTTACTTACCTTTTACCTTACCTGGACGGCAGTTGGACGACAACATCTTTGGGCGGCAAGAGAGTTTTAATTTAATTTCTTCTCCCTTCCCTTATCTTCTCCTATTCCCCCCTTTTCTCTAGTATGGTTATTTTGTGTTTATTTAAATCAATTGTAACCTAATTTCAAGTTAATGCATATTTTACCTTTGCATCGAATAGCTCACCTCTCACATTTGGTATCAGATCCGAGAGCTGGCCCGAATCTCGAGGCGATGGGGCCCGTAGTTCGAGGCGACGACACGGATCTCGAGGGGGGGGGGGGGGGGGGCCTGGAGCAGATCGACATGATTCTCGAGGCGCTGGTGGAGCTGGACGTGACAGGCGTAGGCGGACACGTGGCAGCGACGACGGTTCGACAAGCGACGGCGGTTCGACACGTGGCGACAGCGGGCGCGTGCGCGAATTGAACCACGCGGCAAAAAGGGCATCGACGATCGTCGATTGCCCGAAGGCAATCAAAAACTTAGGCGCGTCAAACGCCTTATAAATCCCAAATTCATCCCTGCGGGATGAATGTGGGACTAAAGTCCCACTTTTGCAAGGGTTTGAAGAGCGCCCACGTAGCGTGAGCGCCCTTCAAAGGGTTTTAAATATTTGAGGGCGCGTTGGGCTGTCGGATCAGCCACGCAGCCCGACTGGCAGGGGCGCCAGTCTTAAGTCGCTGCTCGCGAGGTCGCGAGTTCGACCTGCAGCACGGATAAATTTTTTTTTTTTTAAATCTCTAAAGTTTTTTTTTAATTTTTTTTTTGTTTTTTAAATTTTTAAATCATTTTTATATAAATTTAAAAACTATATAGTATAAATTTAAAAAAAAAAAAAAACAAATGTTTTTTAACATTTTTTTAAAATAAGTTTATCTATATAATTTTTATATAAAAGTGTTATTTAAAATTTGAAAAATTTAAAAATTTTGAAAGGTTTTATTTATCATTTGAGTTGATGATTGACATTTCCTAAGAGGAAATAGTTGTAAAATTTTTTACGCTTTAAGAGGTAAAAAAATTAGTAAAATTTCCTAAGAGGAAATCTTTGTAAAAGAAAATTTTTGGGAAATTTTCTTAAATGATAAGATCGGAAGGATGTTACCAAGCACTTTGTAGTTTGTTACTGAGAACAAACGCTGAAAGCTTTGATGAGCACGTGAGAACACTAGGCATAAATTCAGTCTTTTCACAGTTGCAAAACGCGGTTATTGCACAACAGAGAAATCCTGATCTAGGATACGAAGCAGATTCAGAAGATAACTCCTTTGGGAGCAGATTTGAACAATCCGACACAGTGGAGATTGCTCCACAAGGATCTGAATATACTCATTATTGTAATTCAGTTGAAATCCTACAACCTCCTTCTCCTGAAATTATATTGATCAGTGACGACGACGAACAAGTCGCTGACAATTTTGTAATTGTTGAATCACAACAACAAGAGTGAGTTGTTTATGATTGTAAATCAAGCAAGGCTTGATAGTTTGTAAAGTCTTTTTGAAATAAGACTATATAAGAAAGGTTTCTTGTTTTAATAGATTGTAATGGGATCAAATAACAATCTACCAATCCTCGAATTCGGTGGGGATAATTATGAGATCCTGGTCCATCAAAATGAGGACATTACTCATAGGAAAAGGACTATGGGATAGTATTGAAGACGGTTACATTGCTCCAACAGATTGGACTACTTTGAGTGCAACCGACAAGAAGATCTTCAAAGATGCACAGAAAAATAACTCTTTTGCCTTATACCATCTTCAAGCGGCATTAGATCCAAGTATCTTTCCTAGAATTGCATCTTACTTAATTGCCAAAGATGCATGGAATGCCTTGAAAGAAGGATTCCAAGGAAGTGATAAAGTGAAGCAAGTCAGGCTTCAGACCTTAAAAAGAGATTTTGAAAATCTCAGAATGAAGGAAAATGAAAGAGTCGGTGACTACTGTGTACGAGTCAAAGCAGTAGTTGATATGATGCAAACTTTAGGTGATGACACAAAAGTTGAAACAATTGTGAAGAAAGTGTTGAGAACACTTCTTCCTAAGTGGAATCACATTGCCATCATAATTGAAGAATCAAAAGACCTTTCTACTCTTACATTTGATAGTTTGATTGGATCATTAACATCACATGAAGAGAGACTTCAAGGAGCACCTTCAACAAGCTATGGAGGTGATGACAAAGCCTTCACTTCGAACGAAGCTGCAAGACGAGGACAAGGAAGAGGCCGAGGCAGAGGACAACAACAAAGAGGCAAAGGCCAAAGCAACTCCTACAGAGGAGGAAATCAAAACAGAGGTGGAAATCAAAATAGAGGAGCCAATCAAAACCAAAGCGGCAATGCAGGCCATGGAAATCAAGGACGAGGAAGTAACAAGACTAAAACAACTTGTTTCAATTGTGGGAAACAAGGACACTTCGCTCGTGATTGCTGGTCAAAGACTTCAAAAGATCAAAGCAATCAATATGGCTCATTCTACGGAGAAGAAGAAGGTCCATCAAATATTTTTCTCTCTTATGGACAGTCAGATCAAAATCTTAAAGATACATGGATTTTGGATACTTGGTTGCTCCAACCACATGAGTGGCAAAGAAAATCTCTTTGCTACATTAGATTCAAATTACAAATCCCATGTTAAGTTAGGGGATAATAAATCTTTGCAAGTTGAAGGCATTGGAGCTATGGAAGTTCCAACAAAAGAAGGCCTTAAAAAGGTGAATGACATATACTATACTCCACAGCTACAACACAATTTGTTAAGTGTTGGCCAAATGATGGAGAAGCATTACAAATTAGTTTTTGATGAAGGAAAATGTACAATCCTTGATAAAAACAATTGTAACAGAGTCATCACAGAAGTACCTATGACAAAGAATAGGTTATTCCCTCTAAAATTTGGTGAGCCAGGGGGAGCTCAACTTGCAAACATTGCTATTACAAATCCAAGTGTATTGTGGCACTTGAGATATGGTCACCTCAATTCCGCTAGCTTGAAAATGTTAACATCACAAGCTATGGTGACAGGACTACCAAAAATTCAAGAACATAAGAAGGTATGCAAAGCATGTGCTTTGGGAAAGCACTCCCGAACGAAGTTTCCAAGAGGCCAAGCGTGGAGAGCAAGCTATCCTCTTCAGCTAGTACATTCGGACATCTGTGGTCCAATGCAAACAAAAAGCCTTGGAAACAATTCTTATTTCCTAACATTCATAGATGATTATTCTAGAATGTGCTTGGATCTATTTTCTGAAACACAAAGATGAAGCATTTGATTGCTTCATAGACTTCAAAAATAATGTAGAAAAGCAATGTGACTACTATGTCAAATGTCTTCGCACTGATAGAGGAGGAGAGTACTCCTCAAATGAATTTTTAAATTATTGTAAGCAAAATGGGATAAAAAGGCAGTTCACCACTGCCTATACCCCACAGCAGAACGGTGTGGCCGAGAGAAAGAACCGCACCCTTGTTGAAATGGCACGAACGATGCTTCAGACAAAGCATCTAACATACAACTATTGGGCAGATGCAGTGAGAACTAGTGCATATATTCTAAATAGAAGTCCGACTTCTAGTTTAGATGGTATCACTCCTTATGAAGGATGGTACGGTAAGAAACCAAATGTCAAACATTTTTGAGTATTTGGTTCTTTAGCTTATGCACACATTCTTGAGGAGAAGAGAAAGAAGCTTGATCCCAAGAGTCAAGCATGTATTTTTGTAGGGTATTGTGAATCGACCAAAGGGTATAGATTGTACAATCCCAAGACACATAAAATAATTATCTCCAGGGATGTAATTTTTGATGAAGGGGGAGAATGGGGTCATAAAAAATTTGTTGATATAGACTCTAATTCGAAAAGTTCCACATTTGTACAGCCCAAGAAAAGTAGTGGAAGTAGTTCCCCTCCACAAAGTCCACATCAGGAATCTTCATCAAGTACATCAAGTGGTACACCAAGTCCAAGAGGGACTCCTTTGTTGGCACCCCCAAACTCTCCGAAATGATTTCAGAGATCTGTAAGCGCTCCAAGTCCGATGGATATTGATCCAGTTTCTCAAAGGAAAGAGACAAATAGAGGAAAGCGCATACTACAGAGTCATCCATCTTCTCAAATGTTGGATAGGAATTTCCAACAAAGATACACTAGGAGTCAAGCTAGTGAGATGGACGACATTTTGTCAAGACTTGAAAATCTTCAAATGTCAGGAGATGATGAGTCTCATGAACCAAGGGGTGATGTAGTCAATTATGCTTTGTTGGCTGCTGCACAGCTAGAACCATCTAGCTATGAAAAAGCATGTACTGAAAGTATATGGCAAGATGCCATGGAAGAGGAAATATCCTCAATTAAAAAGAATGATACTTGGGAGCTTGTGAAGCTTCCCAAGGAAAAAAAATGTGTTGGATGTAAATGGGTCTATAAGACCAAATTCAATGCTGATGGAAGCATTGAAAGGCACAAGGCAAGATTAGTAGCTAAGGGTTTTACTCAGAAATATGGAATAGATTATGAGGAAACCTTTGCTCCACTTGCTCGACAAGAAACAATCGAAGCTGTTTCTTTCCTTGGCAGCCCATAAAGGATGGAACATTCAACACATGGATGTGAAAAGTGCATTTTTAAATGGATACCTGACAGAAGAGGTGTATGTTCAACAACCTCAAGGTTTCCAAGAACAAGGAAAAGAGAACCTTGTTTATAAATTGAAAAAAGCACTTTATGGCCTCAAGCAAGCACCACGAGCGTGGTACTCATGAATTGATGGCTATTTCAGCGAGTATGGTTTCACAAAAAGCAAGAGTGAACCAACTCTATACTACCCGAAGAATGGAGTAGATATCCTCATAGTTTGTTTATATGTGGATGATCTAATATTTATGGGTAGTAATAATAAAATGAATATGGAGTTCAAAAACTCCATGATGAATCAGTTTGAGATGAAGGATCTCGGATTAATGAGATACTTCCTAGGAATGGAAGTACATCAATCAAAGAATGGGATCTTCATATGTCAACAGAAATATGCTCATGACATGATCAAGAAATTTGCTATGCAGCAGTGCAAATCAGTTGCAACACCAACAGGACATGGAATCCAGCTAAGCAAAGATGATGGAGCACCAAAAGTTGACATGACCAATTTCAGAAGCATGGTTGGGAGTTTAATGTTTCTCACCAACACTAGGCCAGATATACAGTATGTTGTTTCTCTAGTATCAAGGTTTATGGCATGCCCATCCGAGCTGCATCTTCAAGCAACCAAACGAATTTTACGATATGTAAAAGGTACATTGGATTTTGGAATCCATTACCACAAGTCTAACTCTGTGAAGTTAGTTGGTTATAGTGACAGCGATTGGGGCAATAATATAGATGACAGAAAATCTACATCAGGGAACTGTTTTAGTCTAGGTTCAGGACTAATAACTTGGAGTTCCAAGAAGCAATCTGTTGTAGCATTATCATCTACATAAGCTGAGTATATAGCCATTACCCATGCTAGTACTCAAATCCTCTGGTTGAGGAAAATCCTTGAAGAGATTGGCGAAAAACAAATTGGTCCAACCAAACTGAATTGTGATAATATTAGTGCCATACAGTTGGCATATAATCCGATCCACCACAAAAGGTCAAAACATTTTGATATGAAGTATCACTTCATAAGAGATATGGTGGAACAACAGATAGTTGAGCTTCAATACTATAGCACTTTGGATAATCTAGCAGACATCTTCACCAAAGGCATGGCTAAAGCTCAATTTATAAAGCTGAGAGACTGTATAGTCAGTCCTCTCAACTTTAAGGGGGAGAATGTTGGAAAATTACCATTGGTAAAAGGTTAAAAAGAGTATTTTACCTTGGGTAAGTTTACTTACCTTTTACCTTACCTGGACGGCAGTTGGACGGCAGCATCTTTGGGCGGCAAGAGAGTTTTAATTTAATTTCTTCTCCCTTCCCTTATCTTCTCCTATTCCCCCCTTTTCTCTAGTATGGTTATTTTGTGTTTATTTAAATCAATTGTAACCTAATTTCAAGTTAATGCATATTTTACCTTTGCATCGAATAGCTCACCTCTCACAAATGGCCTCCTATATTTAATATTGTTTAGCCCAAGGCCAAAAATGTGATGAGGTTCTTATGAGTGCCATTTATGTAGCCCATGAGCATGTGATTATGTAAGCCTATGAAATGAATTATGAGTATAAACCTTATTTGGGTGTATGAATGAAGTTTATAATATGATAGATTTATGATAAACATTAATTATATATGTTTTCTTTTACCATTTTCACATGAAAGTGGCCTCCTATGTTTGTTGAAATTTGTGTAATTTAATCTTGTTTAGGCCAAGGCCAAAAATGTGATGAGGTGCAATTTATGTAGCCCATGGGCATGTGATTATGTAAGCCTACAGGCATGTCCATGTAAGCCTATGCATATCTTTCATATTTCACCCTTAGTGGTATTTGTTAGTCCACATTTATGGATAAATCTCACTTAAAAGGATAATTTATTATTATTTTATCATAAGTTTAACCTCAAGGTTAAGTTTATGTCCATATAAGGTTAACCTTTCATTGGATATTTGGTATCACTATAAATACCCCTCAATGAGGATCCATTTGGTTCATAAGTGTGATTAAAATTTTATGTATTGGGATGCCTAAGGGCACCCACTTTCTACTTCTTATCATCTTCTTTTGTCTCATTACTTTGTTTACTATTGTTATCTTTTAATTGTATTTTCTTCTTTTTTGCATATAATTGTGGTGAATGAATATTTTAGAATGTTTCTAAAAAATATTACAAATTTGAACATTATCAGAGTACATTCTGAATCTACATCACTCATTCAACAAAAGAGATTTTTGCTAGTGATTTTTTGGCATCATATGTAGGTATATGAGGATATAATATTATATAGTGTATGGGTATTATGGATAGTTGGCATGGGCCACATATAATCCAAGGTTTATTATATTATAATAATGAGTGGGATAAGGGTTTAGGAAGAGGAATACATAAAGAAGAGATTTATCATTGTAATCAAGAAATTCATATCAGGTTTTCCTATAGCAGTCTTGGATCAAGGAGCATATTTGAAGTAATTTCTTCCTTAAGGAGTATTATTGGTGTTGCCCTACCTTAAGGGTATTATCTATATTTGTGTCTATTTCTATAGATTGTTATTATGCACGATTAATTGTGGATGGATATTTTTTTATTCCAATATATACTGAATAATTTTTGAATGAGAAGCAAAGGTTTGTAACAAATGGTATCAAAGCAATAGTTTTGAAAAAAGTGGGGATTGTGTTTTTTGTGGATTATAAAATTAGGGATTTTTTCAAAAAATATCTCATCTTGTGGGAGCTATATCTTTTTATCTAGTAGTCATGTTTAAATTATTCTTGCAACATCATGTATATCATTTTGAATAATACAATTGGTCATATGTTAAATTCTTATTAGTATTAAAGGAGTTATGGTTGTTTGAAGTTGGGCTATCAACACTTTAGCTACATGGAAAATTTATCAAAAACAAAGATTCATATCTCTCAATCCGATAGCTTGATTCAAATTATTCTTATGCCATTGTTGATTTGAAATTTGAAGAGCTTTAAAATAAGTGGTCATATGAAGGAATTTGAGTAGTATTGAGGGAGATATGACCCTATGAAGTCAACCATCTAGAATAATGACAAATCATATTTTTTAGAAAATAAAATTTAAGATATCTGTTAGTTGGGGTAAGTATCAGTTGTAGTTTATTTTGTTTTGAAGAAAATTTTTATATCTAATTATTTATAGAAGGTAATAGATGAAATTTGAAACATTTTATTTCTAAGAAATCCAGTTTATTAAACCCTAGTTACTTTAAGAAAAAAATTTTGGGGTTAGGTCATGGAGTTGTCAATATTCACTAGAAAGGATGATAGTGATGCTAGAGAATGGTAAAAAAATCTAAGTCTTTAAATTCTCCTAAATTTGTATAGAAATATAAGCTTTGTGGTTCTTTGCGAGGGGAAACTTTATCTTGGTATATGAACTTTGCTTGTCCCAAAAAAATTACATACACACAAGAAGAATTTGAAGTTGCATTCTTAAGCAAATAGGAATTTGAAAAAAAAAGGATAAAAGGATAGTTAGACTCTAGGATGAACAAAAGGAACTAAATAGAGAGTTGAAAAGTCTCAAGAAATTAGCAGAATAAAAATATAAGTGTGATAGTCTATAGGATGAGGGAACCACAACTTTTGTGTCAGATAGGCCAAATAGTGTTCAAAAGGATTTGTCTAAATCTAAAAAATCTATTTTGTAGGCTCATGGTTGCATTTAGAAGAAAAAGCTTATTATTTATATAAAACTTAGCAGTAGATATAATTTTATTAATATTGCTTAGGCTAAATGGTTGCAGGTTCAAGCAACAAAAATTAAAGACAAAGCTTGAGGGTGAGAATGTTTATATTTTTTAGTATTTGAAGATCACCATTGATAAATATGTTTTACATTCATATTTATATGTTATTGATATGGATGATGTGGTTATTATTTTGGGTTATCCTTGGTTGAATTCCTTGGGTACTATTAATAGTAATGCACAAAATAAGTTTATGAGGTTGGGTACTATTAATATTAATGCACAAAATAAGTTTATGAAGTTATGGTATAGGAAAAATAAAATAACACTGTAGGATTTTTATCAACATAAGAAGCAAGGATCTAAGGAGAAACAAGAAGAAATTATGGTATGGGAACAAGTTAAGAAATCAATAAAAGAATAAAAAATGAAATCTATGGAAGCAACAACAGAGTCCAAGGAAGAAGCAATATCAATAGAGTCCATGGAAGAAGCCACATCAGTGAAGCCCATGGAAAAATATAGTTGAAAAGTCCAGGGAAGCCCTATTAGAAGTGCATGAGGATGTTGTTAACTTTTGGAGCTATAAATTTAAAGGAAATATAACCACAAGTAATGAAATAACAACTAATGTTATAACTATGATCATGGAAATCTAATAAATATGAAAATAGCATAATTAACTATTGAAATCACTCATACAATATGTATTAATAATATCTCACGAAAATTGATACAATTCTTTGTAAGTATCTAGTAAGTGTCACATAACTCAAGGCTATAACATGTCTAAATAGCCTTTCTACAATGACTCTTGGATGGCTATGACTCTTGGCCTTCCATATTCCTATGACTCTTCATCTTCCTATAGACTCATGCATGATAGACACTTGTGCACATGCACACCTAACTAAGACACTTGTTCTTTCTGTTCTGAAGGACTCGTGTACTTTTGGACAACAAGCATATTTACATCATTGCATATTTTTTGTGCATTTATTTCATTGCATAAAGTAAATACTTAAATCATAATATAAACATGTACCCATGGTGGTACATTGACATGTACCAAATAATACAATATACTCTAACATATGCACCAAAATAAGGGAACAAGAGAGAAGAGCATGAGGAAGAATTTAAAATAGAATCAAACGTTGAAGAATAAAATGTAACAAATCATGTTAAGGTTGCATCATATTGTTAGAACTCAATGCTCCAATGCTTTACATTATGCAATGATAGATATTTAAGTATATAGAATTCCTATTTTAGGTATAACAAACTCTTAACTATACTTCAAACTATCTCTATCCTATAATACATCCATATACCTTATGATGTATGGTTATACCACTGGCCACTTCACATGGGCTATGATGTAATAACTTCTAACATACACCCCCTTATTACATAATAGTCAAAGCTATATTTTTAGATTATGAACAAAACATGAATTTCTAGGCTAATGCTAGAATCTATAGATTTGAGAGAGAAATTCCCCTCCCCTTAATGTAGACTTTCTACTTTGATACTTTACGAGTGGTGGGTTCTGCCAATCGTGCACTTCAAAAATTCATTTATTACAATATACTCATTCAATGCTTATAGAATTCAGTGAACTATATGTCTTCTTCGATGTGGTTGATCTTCATAAATATATGAGTTGTTTATGAGATCAAATGTTCTCTTGCCATGTAGACTTATTACCAAATATTGTCTTGATCAATATATTCTGTTGGGGTAAGGTCAATCACCTCTTCTCTTTTCTTTTGTATCATAGCTTCATTTATTTTATTAAGCCTTTGCTCTTGATACATGATGCATTATTGCTTATTTTGATATTTAGTATGATGTGCTACCATGCATTCAGTATCAATCATTGTATTAATCGGTTGTTTGTGTTGTCATATATTTTGTGTGAACTAGTTTCCATTTGATCTTCTGCTTCTTCTTGGTATTGTTCATTTGAAGAATATGTTGTTTGTAAAAATATATGTATTCACACTTTATTTGATGTGTTATTGATGGATGAACCTATTATATTGATGATTCATTATCTTTATTTCTTCTACTTCAAATTATTTTATGGATTATGATGAATAATATTTTGAGTGTACATCTTCACTCTTAGATGCTTGGATATTTATGTCCCTAGTTGCATTTGAATGGAAAAAAAATTCTTTACTTGTCATTTATTTGGAGTCATACCAAACATTATTGTGTTTTTCAGTTATGCTTGTGCAATAAACACATGTTCTTCTTCTTGTTGTTGTTCTTTTTGTTCTTCTACTTTATTTTAATTTTCCTTGGCTACATTATTTTGTTGTGCCTTAACTTCAATTTTGCTTTTCTAAATATGGCCTATCTTGCTACTGGTTCATCTATCATAAAGGTGCTCCATTTTTGAATGGATTATGCCAACATTCCTTCCTTGTATGATTTTTACTACCACAATATCCACACATATTTTGTGTGTGGAAAATATTTCTTTGAGAATCATTTCTCTGATTCTGATACTTTTGAAAATTGTTTCTCTATTGAAAGCATTGTGAGGTTTTATGCCTCTTTTGAATGGTTGTTTCTCTTTTTTATTAATGAGAAGTAATTTTTCTTCGTCATCTCTTGTATGTAAGGAATTTACTTTTTTAAGTAGGTTTATTAGCTTTTCAAAGCTTGGTGTTTGTTTAATGATATGTAATGTTGTCACAAAAATATTGTACTTTGATTAGAGAGATCTCAAAATGATTAGAACTAATTTTTATTAGAAACCTGATTTTCCAGTGCTTGTAATGATTCTCACAAATCTACTATTCTCCTCATAAAGGATTATAGTTTTTCACCACTCTTCATCTTCAAACAATGGAGTTGGCTTTAGAGGAATATAATTTGATTTTGATTCTTTGCTTCAAAGACTAATTTTTACTTCTTCCATGCATCTTTGTCCATGGTCGATTCCCTTATGTATTCTTGGACTTCATCTAGTACTCCAAACATGATGATTAATCTCATATTTCTGTTTACCTTGTCAAACTTTGTTTGGTCTTCATTTACTTCTTTAGGATAGGTAATGGTCATGTCTAATACAAGTTATACTTCCTCAAACTCAAGTTGCACTTTGAGTTTGATTTTATAGGCAGGATAATTATTCCCCCTTAGTAGTTGGAAATCAGGCAACAAGATTTTTGGTGCTTCACTATCCATAGTAAACTTTCAAAAGGTTTAATTTTTTTCACTAAATTGGCCTTGAATTTTTTTTTTTGATGAGTATAAATAATATTGTATTTCTTGCTTTAAAAATGGAAACGAAATATTATTTTCTTGAGAAAAAATATGAGTTGTTCTTTTCTTTGATAATATTTCGAAGAACGTTCTAATTTAAAACTATATTCACCTTTCCTTTTCTCTTGTAATATTCAAAGGAAAGAGATGCAATTTATGCAAAAAAATTTCTAACTCGCTTATCAATGTGGGATTGTCTTCTTGTAAAATCTTATTTGGATTCTTAACCTTTACATAAATTTAATTTTAATTGCTTGAATATTTGTATTTGTACCTTTTTTGATTTTTGCATTCATGCTTTGAGGAAAACTCTTACTCCATTAATTTCTTTCAAAAAATGTTATGTCATGGCAAGAAATCAGCCTCACCTTTATGATGACTATATTTGATTTCCTCCATTAAGTTTTAGTATAATATTTAATGATTACTCTTGATCTGCAGTCCTCACAATGAATGTTTTCATGAACCTGATTTGTTTGATAATTTCTCCTCTAATCTTGCATTATTTCTTGTTGGGACTCTCGTTCATTGCTATCATCTCAAAGTTTGATCTTTTTCTTCACGTGAATATTTTTGGGCATCAAAAATATAAAATTCTAGACTAGATGGTTTCTATTGCTCATCAAATATTAGAGGATTGCATCATAATAAATTCTTTCATGCGTCTAATGTATTTTGTGTATTATACTTGTTCTTTGTTTCTTTTATCTAGAATATCTTATTCACTATGAAAATATTATGTTTCATGATGTAGAGGTCATTCTACTATATGTTGTCTTTCATTGGAAGAGCTTGAGAAGGCTCTTACACTGTGTGAAGATTGTGTAATTATCCTTGCATGTCTTAATGTGAAAATATCTTGAGCAATGCCTATTTATTTTTCCTGAATTCAATTTCTTCCTCTAGGCAATGAGTCTTCTTTGTGCAGTGTAACGTCATAGGTGCTTCTATAATGGTGGCACCCTTTCTATATATAAGGAGGGTGATCAATGAACACTCTCTTATTATAATATCAATTTCCTTATTTACCACATGGGATTTTTTGAGATTGATTTTTTATTAAAACATGCAAACCCTACATGATTTGTTCTATTTTTAGAATAATGGTTAACTCATATTATTCTTCTTTTCGAATCGATTTTTGTTGAAGCATCTTGTATTTTTATTTTTTATCAATCGTAGGTATCTTGTCTTGTTCCTTCTTCAATATTCATTCCAACTTGAATGTTCACACAAAACTATTATTGATTATTTTTATGGCTTATGTGCCAATTATATTCCATATCCTTTTATAGTTAGCTTATGCTTGGCTCTATAAATGCACTTCTCCACATTTCTCTCGATGTTCTTCAATAACATCTTCTTGAGAGCTACGTATAATTCTGGTTTTAGAACAAAAATGATAATGATTGTCACCTTTTGGTGTTGGCTTCAATGGTGGATCTTTTTATCTTGTTTTTTTTAATCTTTTTCTCTTGTTGACAGTGCCTTTCTTTGTAATTTTTAAGAAGATTTAATGGATTTCTTGCTGCAAGTTATTTTCTTGCAATCTTCCAAGAAGCTTTAATGGATTCTTTAATCTTCTTGTAATTTTAAGGATCTTCGATTGGTTCCTTAATGCCTTTTGAAATGATAATTATTTAAGAAAAATTTATGACCCCTTTTTCTTTCTTGTTGAAATAGCCTTGTTGTTACTTGTGGGCATATGACCTTATTGGTTTTTAGAAGGGCTAAAGACCTTTTTCAAATATTAAAGGATTTTGCATTTTTAGTCTTTGGCAAGGGTTTTTCCTTTAGATCTTTCAATCTACCATGGAATTTTGCTTCACGGAGATGATTACCTCTCTTTAAGGTTCATCTTCAATAATTTTATATAGGGTAATTTTACCCTTGAACCTACTTTTCTCAATAGAGTGCTCTTTGAGGCTTCTCTATGTTGAAGCTAGAGGAGGATCAAAAGGAATTTTTTATTTCTTCTACCTATTATAATACCACATGTTAGGACTCAATGCTTCGATGCTTTACATTATGCAATGATAGATGCTTAAGTACATAGAATGCCTATATTAGGTATAACAAACTCTTAACCAAAATTCTAACTATATTTGTCCTATACTACATGCATATAACTTATGAGGGGTGGTTATACCACTTGCCACTTCACATTGGTTATGATGTAATAACTCCTAACACATATTGCAACCCACACCACTTGAAGAGGAAAAAATCTTGGAGGCATGGCTTAGGGCATCAATATTATTATGAAACAACATGGAATAAAAAAAATATTAAGTATGGCAATGTTGGTATAAAAAGCATAGTGATTCTAGATTTTAGAGTGGTGTAGTAGCATCAAGAAATAATATGACCAAATATTCAACATATCATAGTAGACCAGTAGATGCATGGAGACAATAGAGCAATTATAGATATTCAAGTGGCAAAAGGACAGCATGACATGATTACAAACCACCACCAATCAAGATTTCACTTGTATGGAGGGATGATCAAGATTGGTATTGGTTTCCAAAATTGCTTTGTTAGCAAATATGAAGGGTTATCTCACAAGATACACTCCCTAGGATTATAAATCACTCAAAGTAATAAATTAATATTCAATCACATATTAAAATATCAAAGTATATATCAATCTCACATGAATCAAACTAAAAAAATTATGGATAATAAAAACTCAAGCAATGCATAAATCAAAGCTTCTTCAAGTTATATTTTATATTATTTTATTTCCAATATAAATATATATGAGACTTTTCACATTACATGACTCCTGGCTTTTGCTCTCCCCAAACTCATTGGAGAACTTGACTCTTCATATTCCTTTCTTATATAATAAGTCCCACATAATACAAAAATATAAAGTATCTCATGATTACATATAACTCCTACTTTTAAACTAGACACATCACACTTATAACTCTTGACTTCTTAACTATACACCTCACACACTTCAATACATGACACTTGCACACTCCTACTAACTTGATACATACTTTATACTTAAACTCACACCATAAAGTAAATATTTACAATGGGACCAAATAATGTAATACCTCCGACACCCCCTGTATTACATTATTTGATGTGAAGACTTCTTGTCTTCAATATCTAATTTTGGTCTTCGTTATTCTGCTTTGGATTTCGTATCGATCATGTTCCATTAACCTCTTTATTGTAGTGCTCATTAGATCTTCTTTCTTTTTGTAAAAAAATTCTAACATATCCATTATTATATTACATTCTAATTTTCTAATCCATCCATAATGTATTTTGATTTTCTTTTTTTGGCATATCTTTGGCTTATAATTATGAAGCACTTGCCTTTTATTTTTATTTTTTGCACATTTTTTAACAACTCCTGCTTTATAAAAACATCAATGTTGTTAGAATTTTCATAATGGTCATGTTGCTCAATTTGGTTGATACCTTTATTATCTATAATTCATCCCATAAGAGCTTTTATTTCATTCTCTTCCTCATTTTATATTTCTTGAACCAAGTTTCCTTTTTGAGTTTCTCCTTTTCAATGTTGTTGTTGTAGTGATTGAGACTGGTATTGTCTCCGCTAGAATCTTTGAAAAGGTTTATTTATTTAATTTTATTGGCTCAAAGAATAGTATTTACAATAGCTTGTGATATGTCATTCCTTATTGCATATGTGCCCATATATTTCTTCCATTCAGGTTGAGTTTGAGATGATGCACCAATATTATTTGATATATGTTTCTTTGACATTAAAGCATTATTTGTCATTTCATCTTGTGCTAAATTTTCTATTTCATACTCTTGGAGTATGTTGACTAATTCATCAAAGGATATGGTTTTGTTTAGCACTTGAAGAGAAGTGACTAAAATTTTGAATGTATTTGGAAGTGCTCTTAATGTCACTTGAACAAGAAACTTTTCTTCTACTTTTTCTTCCATTGTTTATAGTTTGGCTTTTAATTTTGCTACTCTTCAAATAAATTGTTCTACACTCTCTCCATGAACTTTTAGACAATATAAATTTGATTTCAAATGTACAATGGTTTCTTTATTCCTTCCCTCAAATATTTTGTATAGTTTTTCCCATGCATTTTTTTGAAGTTTCTACTTCACTTATGTGTGCTTGAATTTCATCAGATATGCCAAATGTAATTAACATAAGAGATTTAGAATAGTCATATTTAAGTTTTTATCTTCTATTTGCATCATATTTTGGAATGTTTATTTTTCCATTTACTATATCCCAAAGTTTTTCAACAATAAGTATTGATTTCATTTTGTTCTTTTATGGGGTGAAATTTGGTGCTTTTAGAAGTTGATATTCAGAAAGAAATTTATTTCTATTTGTCATCACTTCTCAATTTCTAAAATTTCAATCAATTCTTATTCAATTAATCAAATCAATTTAATTCTTCTTATATCTCCCAATTTCAAGAAATCATTAATTTAATTTTTTCTTTCAATTATAATTCTATCATCAATTTTCTTTAATCATTAATAATTCAATTAATTAATTCCACTTATAACTCCCAATCATTCAATTAATTATTATCCTTTTAAATTATCAATCAAATCATCAATTCACTTCATCAAATCATCAAATAATTTATCCTTCAATTAATTAATCAATTCCTTATAACTCTCATTCAATCACTATAACTCTCATTCAATCACTTTAAAACAATTTAATATTATTATCACTCCAAAATTAATTCAATAAATTTTAATTTAATCCTTCAAATGTGTGCTCAATATATCAACTAATGTAAAGTTATAATTTGCCTTTATCTGGTGCTCAACGTCTCATCCACATAACGTGTATCCAAAAATAATTTTTCGAAGATGTTACTAATTATTTTCCATCTCTATACTTAGAACTTCTCCAACATGATCCAATGTAGTAGAGGACAACACAAATCTCTCCTTAGCGTCTGTAGGCTTCAGTCCTTAACATTTCCACTCATAGGTCTCAATGCTTCGTATACTCTCTCAGGATTCAACCTTCAATGTTCATTCTAGAGTTCTATGTTCTCAAGCTTCTCTAATGTTATATGTCTACCTCAAGTTCAAACTTCTCTGATGTAGTAGGATCACCTCATGTTCTGAGTCTCTATATTCTCAAGTTTTGGGTTGCTCTCATGCACATATTTCCCAACATGTCTGCTATCCAATATCCAACATGCTAAGTAGCAAGGAGGATCTAGGTAGTAATCCATTATGGCTAGTGCAAGAAGAAAATGAGTAATGGACAAGATGCTCAAAGTATGAGGGGATCATTACTTATTTTGGTCAATATTTATTGACTATATGTGGTAAATATGAATTGATCATCTACAATGGTATGAATAAGTGGAAAATTTTGGAAAGTATGCATGTAGAATATCCAATAGGGAAAACATTGTTGACTATGTCATTTGCTCACAAAATCTAATAGAGAAGATAATGAATGTAGAAATTTAAGATGTTGAAATTTACAATATTTTCCAAAAATGAATAGAAGCAATCCATCCACTCAAATCTTATACAAAACACATTAAAAAGGACAAAAAGGAAATAGAGACACAAATATTTAGTGGCACCCATAGGCACCATAAATAAACACTATATAACCCATAGGTTACATTCACAACTCTACGATAATTAAATGAGGAGTGGTAGGGGGTATTTATACCAATACCAAAACCCCAACTACATAATAATTTTTAACATAAGATGACATAACAAGAGGGCTTAAGGTTAATTGCGAGTTTTAAAGTGGGTTTAATCATAACAAGGTTAACCATGATCTATATGGCTTACATAATAAAATATTACAATAAATTAATACATTTTACAATGAAAACCCTTAGTCCTATCAATGTTTTATCATACAATGATGACCTTGGCCATGAATCAAATTATACTTTCAACACTTCACATAATGTGAGTTGAAGGGTCAGGGAGAGAATATAATAATGAAAATAATATCTTTCCAAATAATTGATGATCTAGTGGGCCTCTATATTTGAGGCAAATCCTTCAAAATATCCCTTATCATCTAGAAGACATCCACTGATATTTATGAACTTGGCTTCAATCCTTTGTAGTTTTAGCAAGCAATTCTTTTTTGGATATCCCTCCCTCTTACATTATTTGCAAGTTCACTTTGAATTCATTTAATAATTAGATTAGCCTTTGAGCCCCTAGATCTAAGCCTCCTTAGATTTGAATTTCTCTTTGCATGAGCATGTACTTGTGGAGTCCTACCACAATTTCATAGTGCCACCTAAATTGATCAAAATCAAGAGCCTTTTAAGATTCCAAGAACATAGGAATCATATGAACCATTAGGTTCAACATTTGAAAAGAGGGGAAGATATTGGCAAGGATATTCTTCACACATTCTGCATCATCTCTCTTTTTACCTCCAAAATATACAATAAACGTCCTCAGTGCCTTGAATCTCATAATATAGTTCTAAACATTATCAAACTCAACTATTTTAAGAGAGGTAAGTTCTGGTTCCAAGCAACTTACTTCAATAGTATTTACTTTCCAAAAATATCATGCAATTTTGACCATATCTTGATAAGATCACTCTCCTCTTTGATTTTGAAAAGTATTTGTTAGATTATATTATATAATATTATTTGATATATGAGAAGATCAAGAGTCTCTTAGACAAGTTCCAAGATAAAAATATCAAAGGTTATTTTCTAAAGTTATATTATGGACATAAAGCTCCATAACTTTATTGTACAAGTTCTTCATATAATAGAATTCTACAGATTGTGTTCTCTCTTGTTAAATTTGTAAGTTTCATTCTTATCTTATTATATTATTGCTATCTTATATTTGATCCTATGGAATTTATCCTGTGAGTTTTATATTAACATTAAGGCTTAAAAATCCACCATCGGTATTAGAGCTATTGCGAGTAGTTTCTTGCACAAGTTAAATTTATTTGACTACATAGAAGATTGATTTTTTCTAGTTTGATAAAATTGATTTAGATTTTGTCTTCTTTAAAGGGAGTTAGACCTGGACTCTATTGTAAGATAAAATTAAGTAGAAAGGATTGCAGGAACAACTAGTGAAGACCAAGACTCAACCATAGAGTCATTCCATGTTCGGAGATCGACTAGTGAAGATAAGGACTCATATATATTGGAGGTAAATCAAACTTGAGATAGTTTATCATTTAGGGCCATAACCAACATTGAACATTATTAAGTTTTTTGAGATTAAGAGATAAAGAGAAAGCTAAAAAAATTTGAGAACCTTCCTACAAAGGATAGATAAGATTTCCAACTTCTAGTGAGTAGAGAATATTGATAAAGGAAAGATAGCAGGGGATTGAGAAGCATTCAAATATTCCTAAGAAGAAAATATAGAAATGGATTGACAAGCATTCAAAGCTTCCTAATAAGAAAATAAAGTAAAATATTGAGAAGCATTTAGAGCTTCCTAAGAGCATAACAGAAAGAAATAAGTCTAATTTTGAAGAAGGATAAAGAAGCACCTAGCTTACTTTATATTGCTTCAAGTATTGGATTATTGATAAGAGGTTGCACATTAAGAAGATTCAAATAGTGAAGAGACCCTTCAAAGAAAAGAGGTATGTGTAAAGAAAGGCCCTTATAAGATAAGAAAAGAGTTATGTGTAAAGAAATGTCCTTATAAGATAAGAAAAGAGGCCATTATATCGATTAAATAAAGGTCCTTATAAGATAAGAAAAGAGACCATTATATTAAGAAAAGAAAAGATACCTGTATAAAGTGGAAAGAGGTCGAATCGTAGAAGGAATGTAGAGGCTTCACATTGAATTGAAAGGAATCCATATAAGGATGCATAGCATCATTATCTAAGGTAGCAAAATACCATCATATAAGGCAATAGAGTGCCATCATTTAAAGCAACAACAAGCCATTGATACAACATAAATTCGTAGGCCAAGACAAGCGTAGGCAAAGATCAAACTATATTGGTGTAGAGGCCAAAGCAGACAGGCATAGATCAAACTATGTTAGCATAGAGGTCGAAGTATAGAGGTAGGCATAGATCATAATGCAAAGGCAAAAATATAGGGTAGGTAGATATTGAGTTACAGAGCGTAGAGACTGAGATAAAGGCAAATGTTAAGTTTGTATGGAGAAAAATATAAGAAAGAGGTCAACACAAGATTATGTAATGGACTACGTAATCAAAGAAGAAGATAGGCTACCGTATGCAAATGAAAGAGGTAAAAGGGTAAAAAAATTTAGAGAAAACAATATTAAGAGCACAAGGAAATAAGCTATTTGGTAAGGTGCAAGTGAGAAGCACCAATGATGGCTATATTTCACAGTTTGAAGCCTAAACCTACAACATATTAGCACACCAAGCAGTATAGCATCAAAAATAATATTGAGTTGGAATACCAATTGCTCAAGCAACAAGTAAGACCAAACGTTAGTGCTCACAAAGAAGGAACGACAACAAGCAAGTAAAATCAAATGCTAGCACCTACAAAGGAGGAATGACAACAAGACCAAATGTTAGTGCCCGTAAAGGAGGAATGACAACAAGTGAATAAGACCAAATATTTAGTGGTAATAAGTGGGTAAGATAACGTAAATTATAAGAGGGACAATAATGAATATTTATCACCAGTGTAACATCTGTGAGAAGTTTATTTCTTGCCATGTAAGTAGAGCAAATATTAGATACAATAATGATCGGTTAAAACTCAACCGCCTGGAGGTAGAACATTTTGGAGCCACGTTGCATTGAGGCATGTTGAATAAAGGAGTTCACCCAGGTTACTTCTAAAGCATTCAAGATAGCACGACAATGCAAGGAGAAAAGGTGCGACGAGAGTTAGAGGTAAATTTGAAATTAGGTTTTCAAAATTTAATTTGTGGAGTGATAAGTTATAAGGTTTAATTTTATAAAGTTATAAGGTTATATTTGATTTATTAAGTTAAGGAGTGATAAGTGTTTTATTAAAGTTGAAAAAGAAATAATTAATGAGTTAATGGAGGGATAAGTAGGATTATGGTATATTAAGATTGGAGTTATAAGGTTTCTTAATACTTTTTTGTTTTTCTAGATAAATTTGAAATTGATTTGATTTATTAGTTTTTTGAAATAAAATATTATTGAATTTTTGCAAATTAATTATTTGGGAGTTAAAAGGATTACAACTTCAAACTTAGGAAAAATTAAAATTGTAAAATTCATTCTTTAACAAGGGAGACATAAGGTTTACTACTCTAGAAGTAATTATGGATTATTGGTACATAGATTCTGGAGCTAATAGGCATATGACTAGAAACAAACAATGGTTTAATACCTTTTGTGAAAAATATGAGAAACCAATTGTTATAGCAGATAGTATGACTTATGAAGTCAAAGGAGTAGGAGATGTTCTAGTTAATCTAACAAATGGAAAAGGAGTAATTAATAATGTGTTATATGTCCCAGGATTAACTACTAATCTTCTTTCAATTTCTCAGCTTATGGATCAAAATTTGGTAGTAGAATTTAAAGTTATCAAAGGAAGAAAACAATGTCATATTATCAAGCAAGGAAAATTGATAGCTTCAGGATCTTATAAAGATAGTTTGTTTACTCTAGATACAATAACAAATTTGGCTCTTTCAGTAGGAATGTCTGAAACAAAAGAACTTTGGCATAAAATACTAGGACATACAAGTGCATCATCATTGAATGAAATGACTAAATATCAAATGGTAGAAGGATTACCAAAACTCTCTTGGGAATCTACAGTGTGTCCAGAATGTCTAGCAAGAAAACAACATAGAATACCTTTTGAACTTTGTCAACATAGAGCTCAAAAACCATTGGAATTAATATATACATATTTATGTGGTCCAATGAATGTTACTAGTATTGGAGGACAAATATTTTCAACTATTTGTTGATGACTATTCCAGAAAAATGTGGGTATACTTTATGAAATACAAATATGAAGCATTTAGTTGTTTTAAACAATTCAAACTTCTAGTTGAAAAAGAATCAGGGAAAACTATCAAGAATCTTCATTCAGATAGAGGAGGTGAATTTTTATCAAAATAATTCAATTTATTTTTAGAAGAGAATGGAATAAAGAGACAACTTACTACAACATATTCACCATAACAAAATGGTATTGCAGAAAGAAGAAATAGATCTATCATGGAAATGGTTAGATGTATGATAAAAGAAGCTCATCTTGATCATCAGTATTGGGCAGAGGTAGTTAAAACAATTGTATATTTGTATAATAGATTACCTACAAGAATACTCAAGAATGTTACACCAAAAGAAGTATGGTCAGGATGAAAACCAACTGTAGAGAGATTAAGAATTTTTGGATGTAAGGCTTATATGCATATTCCAAAATAAAAAAAGGACAAAATTAGATGAAAAGACTATGTGTGGTATATTTCTTGGTTATGATGATGAATCTGTAGGATATAGAATAATTGATCCAACAACAAAGAAAATCTATATAAGTAGAGATGTAGTATTTGATGAAAAATCAAATATGGTATTAAAGAACAAAAAGTTAATTCAAAAGTTCTAAATTTTTCAGAAGAAGACTCATCAAATGAAGATACAGAATCAGAATTTCAAGATGAACAAAGTGAAAATACAGAAATTTCTACAAATTTATAGAGAAAAGAACCTATATGGCTTAGAAATACACTTAGAGATTCAAATCTTGAGCAAATGCTAGATCTTACTACTACAAGACCTCAAACTCATAGTCTAACTAGAATAAACAGAGGATTGTTAAGCTCTATGGCAAAACCTACAACAACACTTCAGGCTTTGAATCATCCAAAATGGAAGGCAACTATGGAATCAAAATATACATCATTGTTGAAAAATAAAACATGGAATCTAGTTGAGATACCTCTAGGAAAGAAAATAGTTGGTTGTAAATGGGTTTATAAGGTCAAATATAAAGTAGATGGTTCACTTGACAAGTACAAGGCTCGATTAGTAGCAAAAGGATATACTCAAACAGAAGGAATTGATTATGAAGAAACTTTTGCACCAATAACAAGAATGACTACTATCAGAACAATTTGTGCTTTGGCAACACATCATGGATGGAAACTTCATCAAATGGATGTAAAAAGTGCATTTCTTAATGGTGATCTTGAAGAAGAAGTTTATATGTCACAACTAGAAGGATTTGTAATTAAGGGACAAGAACACAAAGTTTGTAAGTTAAACAAATCCTTGTATGGTCTAAAGCAAGCTCCAAGAGCATGGTATATAAAAATCAATAATCATTTATTACAACATAACTTTAAGAGAAGCTTGTCAGATCCAAATATTTATACAAAGAAGGTTGGAAATGATATAATAATACTTGTAGTATATGTTGATGATATAGTAATAACAAGGAGTTCAAAGGGTTTAATAAATGAAGTTAAAAGGGATCTTGAAAAGGATTTTGAAATGATTGATTTGGGACTTATGCATTATTGTCTTGGTTTAGAAATTCATCAAAATGAAGATAATATTACAATAACATAGACAAAGTATGCAAAATATTTACTTGAGAAATACAAAATGAACAATTGTAAGCCCAAGGATACACCTATGGAACAAGGACTACAATTATCTAGATATGATGAAACATCTTTTGTTTTAGTAATAACTTATCATCAATTGATTGGAAGTCTCTTATATTTAACAAATACACGACCAGATATAGTTTTTGTTGTAAATTATCTCTCAAGATTTATGCAAGAACCTAGAGAAAGTCATTGGAAAGCTATAAAAATAATATTACAATATATCAATAGGACTACAAAATATGGACTTACATATAAAAAGGATGATAAGAATTTTTGTCTACAAGGATATTCAGATTTTGATTATGTTGGATCTATAGATGATAGAAAATCAACATCAGGATATATTTTTTATCTTGGTTCAGGACCAATATCATGGTACAATAAAAAACAACATGCAGTAGCACTTTCATCTACAAAAGTAGAGTATCGTGCAACAAAGGATGCAATCTATGAAGCATTATGGTTACAATACATACTATCAGACATGGGAATCAAAAGAACTCCAACAATAATAAATTGTGATAATCAAGGAGTATTAAATTTGATAAAAAATCCAATCATACATGAACGAACCAAACATATTGAAGCTCAATGTCATTTTATCAGAGATCATTTTTAGAGTCATCATATCAAGTTGAAACATATTCCTATAGAAGAACAAATTGCAGATATTTTCACAAAGGCTCTAGGTCAAAACAAGTTTCAGATATTTAGGGATCATCTATGCAGATCAAGAGAAATTCACATCAAATAATGTAATACAAGGGGGTGTTAGAGTATATTACATTATTTGATATATGTCAGAAATATCAAGAGTCTCTTAGATAGGTGGCAAGATAAGAAGATCAAAGGTCATTTTGTAAAGCTATATTATGGACACAAAGCTCCATAACTTTATTGTACAAGTTCTTCATATAATAGAATTCTACAGATTGTGTTCTCTCTTGTTAAATCTGTAAGTTTCATTCTTATCATTATCTTGATATTATTGTGGCTATATTATATTTGATCTTGTGGAATTTATCCTATGAGTTTTATATTAATATTAAGGCTTCAAAAGCCATCAAAATATTTCGTTCTCAACAAGGGAAATGGGCCAGAAGTCTCTTTTTCTCTTTGATGGTGGGTTTCTTCATCAAGAACAACTTCTTTATCCTCTTGATAGATGCACTGCATGTTCTTAATGTATAATAAGCCAATCATTTGGGATGACCAAATACTATAATTTTATCCACTAAGGCAAGTAACTAGGGCTTTATGGTTCATCTTACATAATTTGACCCCTTACACTATAATAGGTGTGTGAAATGATACCATCAATCCATAAAGCTAAAATAAATGCACAATTTGAAAAAAAAGCTTAAAATGCTTTCATATGCAAAAGTTATGACCTCCAAAAATTTTGTCCTAACGAACCCCAAAAAAATTAAATCTAAGCTTCAAACCTTAGAGAAAATAGATCTAATTAGCTGCTACCACTTGGTGATTTGTGATTTGTTATTGTCTTCCACTTATTTTTCATGATATTAACACCTCTAAATCTATATGACTGTTACACTTGTCCTTTTTCGGTTAGATAAGAGCACTTAAATAGTCTATTTTTCTAGTGGTATACAATAATGCCACATCGATCGCCATGTCAGTTAGATCTCTATGTCATTCAACTTATTAAAAAAATGTGTAGGGTGAGAATTGATCTCGGTTCTACCATGTGCAATAACCATCGAGCTAACCAGGTTGCCACTATGTACATTAGTATTTGTAAGCCACTTCAACCTTAAGAACATGCAACTTAATTCCTTAGTAATATAATGGGATGCATGAGTCTCAAATGTGAGACCTTGAGTTCCTAGAGTGGGTGCACTGTCTGATAGAGTAACTTGAGCAAACAACTTACAAATGTCAATGCCTTCATAAAGATCACTGGACATTTTCAACCTTGGTTGTAAAAAGGGTGGCCAAGAACCTTGAAATTGGAACCTCCTCCCTTTAAGACACAACCAAAGACCTATTGACCAAGTCATCACACTATCCAACTATAAACAAATAAGCAATGCCTCCTTTTATTATTTCCCTTCAACAAAGCAAAAAGATAGTTCATGCCATGTGAATAGAACATGGGATGAAAACAAACAAAGTACCTTAGTTGTGCTTCACTAACCATCTTGGCACACCCCATAGTGATTTTAGGGAGGCATGTGTAATCTCCATGGAGAGATATGATGCTCCTAGGGCATTTCAAACTCTCCATGGAGATATATGATGCTTCTATGGCATGTCAAATTGTCCAACAAGGCACGTGCACACTCAAAATAAGGTGCACATGGAAAAATCAAGGGTGTCATTTTCCTATTCAAACTGGAATCAACGCTTTTCACAAAAATGTATAGAAAATTATGCACAAACCTTGATAAATATATAATAGAAAGGGGATAAATAATAGAATCTCTAAAAATGTTGAATGAGCACACAAAAGTTTTGGAAAATATTTTCTTACCACCTATTATCCTAAATTATATTATGAGGTCTTGAAGGACGTGACCAAGCAATGTTGCTCCATACCTACTCTGATACCATGTTAAAATTCACAATAATTTAAAAAAATTAACACAAGCAATCTATCCACTCAATTATCATACATAAAGTGTAAAAAATGATGAAAAAGGAAATAGAGATAAATATTTGGGGGCACATGTAGGCACCATAATATGTATATTACATTTACAACACTCTAATAATAAAATGAGAAGTGGAAGGGGGTATCTATACCAATACCAAAAATCCCAATTACATAATAAATTTTAACCTAAGCCACCATAACAAGAGGGATCAAGGTTAATTACAAGTTATAAAGTGGATTTAAGCATAACAAGGTTAATCAAGGCCCATAGAAATCACAATAAAATATTGCATTACATTAATATATTGTACGATGAATGCCCTTAGGCATATAAATATTTCATCATACAATGTTGGCCTTGGCCATGAATTAGATTATACTTTCAACAAAATACTCCTTGACAAAATTAAAATTAAACCACAACCCAACGTGCATAGATTTATGATATGAAATAAATAAGAAAGTAGAAGTGGATCCCAATCAACAATAGTCAATAGATGAAGATCATCATAATCCTATAGACCTATTTTAATTTTTAAGGAACTAGTAAAACAGATTTTGTAAAGAGGAAAAAGAAACAAGAAAACAAACAATCAAAAGCTATGAGTTAACAAAGATAATTCTAGAGGCATTAAAGGGTGCAAAATATCTAAAGTTAAAGAAATAAAATGTAACGTTTTTGTAAAATGCATGGTATGATGAATAATGTAAAGTAGCAAGGAGAGCTCTAAAAGAACCAAGTAAATAAGAGAAAAATTTAAGTTAATACAAACAAAAAGTGAAAGCAAGAAAAAAAGAGTATATGAGTGCAAGGAATAATAACCCAAAGTTATTCTAGAAGGAACTTCAACGGGAAAAAATAACATTGAATCAATTCAATGGATAAAATATGCAAAATAGTTGTATGCACAAGAGCATGGAGAAGAGACCCCTCCCTTAACTATCACAACAACAAATTAATTTACACTAAGGGAGGTCAAGGAATAGGTAAGGCATGTGACATGGACGGACAACAAGAAGAATACTTAAAATGGAAAGTAGAGTACTTAGCATGACACACCAAGAGGATATTCAACAAAATCATCCAACATAGATTTCAAAGGGATTGGACAAGTCTAATAATAGATCTCTTTAAAAGTGGAGATGCAATCCTTTTAATTACCAACCATTATGGTCAATCCCATCTTTGCAACATTATTTGGAAAACATGATTAATAATAGAATCAAGAAGTGGGTAGAAGAAAAAGGAAAGAGCAAAAGGACAAGCAGAATTTAGACCAAAAAATTCTACAATAGACCTATTGGATTTCATACTTAATCACTTTGAGACATATCATTAAAAAATATGGAATGAAAAAGGAGAACCTTATTGTTGCTTTGTAGGCTTTAAGAAATCTTTTGACACAATTCCTAAAAGTAATCTATGAAGTAGAATGGAATACTTAGGCATACCAAAAAGTATAGAGCAACAACTCATAAACTTTACATATAGGTATACTAGACCTTTTAGAATGCTTTAAAAATGACATAGGGGTTAAACAAGGATGTTTATTATCCCCTGCCTTGTTTTATTTATATATTGATAGATTAAAATAATAGCTAAATTTGAGTGGGGATGACATTCATTTGGAAAGATATGTGGTGAGACCAAGGTTATGCATAGTGGCAAATCTTCATAAATTCATGAATATTAGCATTTTCAAAAATACAAATTGGTGAATTTTGGGATCCTAGACGTCAGCCCATTCGCCCGAAATTTTTGGGTGCAAAAAATTTTTAGGGATTGGCTTGCCACATGTTGATAATAATATTATAGTTTTTTTTAAATCGCCATCACTCCTGCCTAAATCATGGACCCATTTTGCCTTAAAATTATAATTTTTTTAATTATCCTGCCAAATTTGCCTCTTATACCTCTATATAATTAACATGACAATGATACTTATTAATGTAAAACATTCAAACTATTTGAAAAACGAGTAGCAACAGTGAAAAGTAAAACCTTCCAAAAAAAAGACAAGGCCTGAAACATTTTATCTGCTACAGAATTTTGTTGAACTCCAATCGAGTGTAGAATTCTATCAAACTTTGGACCTTGTTTTCCACCCAGATAGGGGGTGGACCCTGATTTGCACTCAGACCACATCCGAACCCATTTTTCACCTGCATAAGAGCCAGATCTAGTTTCCCATCCAAACTAGAGCTAGACCCTACTTTGCACCCGGACAAGGGTCAGACCCTGCTTTGCACCCGGAGTGGATCCGGACCTAGATTTCCACCTGCACCTGATTCGGACCATGTGTCGGTCATGAAAAATAAAGGTACAAAATTCCGCCTCTCTTTATTATTTTTAGAGAATATGAGTTTAAGGAGTTGTAGTAGTAACATAATTTTTTCTATTATAAAATTGTAGGTTTTTATTTTGTTATTTTCCTCTATTTTTCCTTGCTTTATTTTCATAAATTTTTTATATATTAAGTGTTTTTTGTATGCATCGAGCGTGCTAAGGGGGGTTTTAGGAGGAACAGGCTAGGTTCCCCCCTACCCTAGGGTTCAGGGGCTTTGCCCCCTATCCAAAAATTTATGTTTGTACAATCAATACATATTCTGACCTTATTTTGCACCCGATGAGCACCCGAACATTATTTTGCACCCGATGAGCATTCAAACATTATATTGCACCCGATCCAAATCCAGACCCATTTTTGCACCTGATCTACATCAAAAACTTTTTTCCCACCTAATGAGCATCTAGACCCTATTTTGCACCCGGCCTGCATTTCGAACTCGATCCACATCCGACCCCTTCTTTGCTCCCGATGAGCATCCGAACCTTTTTTGCACCTGATGAGCATCTGAATCATTTTTTGCATCCAACCTGAATTCGGACCCTTTTTTACACTTGACAAGCATCCAGACTAGTTTTGCACCTGGTGAGCATCCAGACCCAGTTTTGCACCTGGTGAGCATCCAGACCATGTTTTGCACCTAACTCAAATTTGGACCCCATTTTGCACCCGATGAGCATCTAGACATTGTTTTGCACCTAGCCTGAATTTGGACCTAGTTTTGTACTCGGATTGCATCTGGACCAGTTTTACACATGATCCAAAATCAAACCCTATTTTGCAATCGAACTATGATCGGACCTTGTTTTGCAATCGGTTTACGATTGGACCCTGTTTTGTACCCAACCCAAATCTGAATATTGTTTTGCACTCAGTTCTCATCCGAACCATGTTTTGCATCCCATATACATTCGAATCCTATTTAGCAACCAGATCATGACCAGGCCCTATTTTGCAACATTAGAATTTATTGCAACGTTCGTATTTATTACAACGATAGTATTTATTCCAATAATTGAATTTATTGTGATGATCATCAAAATTATCAAATTCACCACTATTTTATAATTTTTGGTGAAAAATAAAGGTAATTTACCATGTCTCCATGAATTTGGCCAGGATTCACCTGGATTTCAAAACTGATTCGCTTAGATTTTGAAATTGATTCTCCTACATTTTGAAATTGATTCACCTAGATTTTGAAACTTATATTTCAGGTTTGACCCCTTATGCATAACCCTGGGTGAGACTTCTTTTGTGTGTGGATGATCTCATTCTAATTGCAAATCCAACACAAGGTTAGAGAGCATATAAAGGACTTAGAGCACTTTTGCAAGGAGGTAGGCAAGTAAGTAAAAAACATTAAAACCAAGATCATGATCTTCTCCAATAAAAAGAAATTGAATTTGATAATTTTTAATTTGAAGGGGGTCTTCTCAAAGAAATAATCGAGTACAAATATTTTGGGATAGATAATCTTAGTTGGTAAACATATAGAATGGAGAGCAAATTAGGAGGATGGAGGGCATTCTTTACATTATAAAATAGAAACAAAGAGATTGAATTATGGGACTAAAATACTATAAGGGTTTTATTTGGGTAAATAGTGATACCAATGATGTATGGGTGTGAAGCTTAGTTATCAAATTCGTTGAATTTTCTAGATGAAGATTGAAATTCATCAAATTCAAAACCCTAGTGCATAAATTTGGTAGGAAAAAATGGGTGGTAAAAAGACACAAGAAATAGACATGGGAAACACACATGGAAAGGAGAAAACACATGCAAGAAATTTCAAAACTTTTTTATTGTTCTACATGCATATTCAAGTGAGAAAATGTAATGACCCAAAAATCTAGCTACAAAAACACACAAAAAAGAAAAGAATTTTTTTTTTACTACGAAGAGGGATTCATAAACCCCAAACCAACCTTTGGTTACTCTATTAGTTCAAGATCACTAATTTTTCCCAACTTTTCCAAAGAGTTACATCTCACCAAATACCCTTTCACAAGTTTGTCTATGTAGGCATATTATGTGTTACTGCAAATAAGCTTATCTATATCATCATTCTCGATGAGCTAAAATTATCACCTTTAGTTAGTCGAAGGTATACTCCCATCACCATACCATACACAAGTCCATATTTGTAAGTATGCTATGTGTATTACGAGTTAAGCTATCCATATCGTCTCCACGATGAGCTATCTTAACTCAAATGTAATATTTTAGTCTACTTAGTTTTCATTCTCCCTAAGGGGGTCTTAATTCCCTTAGGTCTTCCTACATTCACCCTAAGGGGTCTTAATCCCTTAGGTCACCCCCTAAATTCCCCCTAGAACTCATTTCTTAGGTTTCTTTTGTTTAACAAGAAAGCAAGAGAAATTCTATCTATCCAATCTAACAAGGAGCATAAATCATAAAGCATACAAAAGATACTAGGAAATAAACAACAATTTTAAAAAAGGTAAGCATTAAATGAAAGAGAAGCTAAATACAAAACATATACAATTCATAGCAATAATTTAAATATATAGTTCCCATCATTCCACAATTTATTACATACATCTCGGTATGGTAAAACCTCTATACCTTAGAGAATAAAGTAATACATCACGTTTATTTAGGGATATCTCCCCACAATTCTAGTCTATTTGAGCATAGTATATTATCCAACTGCCATATTTGGTCCTCCTTATATTTCCTTCGATCATTTGAGGATAGTAGGGGATCAGGGCACTCATGGTTCAGGATAGGCATACCTCTAAATGCATTTACTATTTTCTTTGCCAAATTACAACTATACAAATTAAATCAAAATATCTAACCATCTACTGCATAGTTGATATCATAAAAATCACCATTTTCATTTTCCCCTCTCATTACCCAATGAGAGTCCTACAACCAATGCAGCTAGATCACAGGTTCTACTTTAATCAATTATTTCCAACCTTTATTCAACAAATTAAAGTCCCATACCTTTAATCTATAAAATAAGCTAGGTTCCTTTATTTTCATAAATCAAGTCCCATTACTTAATTCAGAAAAATAAACTATTTCCTTTACTTCATAAATCAAAGTTTCATCACTTAAATTCATAAATAAACTTCTTTCTTTAATTAATAAATCAAAGTCTCCTACTTTAATTTATTAATAACTATTTTATTTTACTCACTAAATAGAGTCTCATACCTCTAAATAATTAAAAATAACTATTTTTTTATTTTTACTAAATAGAGTCACATACCTCTAAATAAGAGAGGGGAGGGCTCTGGTCCCTCCCCTGCTCCCCCTCCCATGGCTCCTGGTTCCTGCCCAGTCCCTGGCTCAACCCAGGTCATCCCTCCCGGGGAGCGGTTTTTTGCAGATGATCTCCTAGGGGGAGATCCTTCTCCATTATCTACACCCCTCCCAGCCGACTAGGGTTTCCTTGGTTGTTTTTTCGGACTGGTGCTTCCCAAGGATCCCTGTTTGGTTGGGGATCCCTTCCCTTTTTCCCTCAGGCTTCCCCCTAGGGTTTTTTGCAGGTTATTCACGTGGATCTAGTCCCCTGTGTTTCTCGATGTGGTGGAGGTGATGGTTTAGGGTTTGGACAGCTTTCTGGGGTCTCCCTTGAGGTCCTCACAGCTTTGGGGGTGGTTTGGGGGCCTCTTTCCCCCTTTTGCTTGTGAATCCTCGACGGGATCCTAGCTACTATTATTCCCACGTGGAGGCTTCTTCGTGCTGGTTCTGCTCCTTGGTGGACACCCTGGGCATCTGGTTTGGCCTTGGGGGGGGCTTTTCCCTATCTGGGTTGTTCCCATTCCCATTCCCATTCCCAGTTCCATGAAGCTGCCTCTGTGCTTGGACAGGATTCTTGGTCCCTGCTGCTGGGTTTCCTTTTTTTGCTGCATGTTTCATTCTTGGGGGGGTCTAATCTATGCACGTAGACCATAGATCCCACTATTTTAGTTCCTAAGGATCCCATCCCTGTGACTGTTTCCTCTTCCCGCTTGGGATTCCCAGTCCCTGGATCCCTGGTACCTTAACCTGCTGTTTCTTTTTGTTTTTCCAGGATGGGATCCTCTTCTATTTTCTCGAGGCGGGTTCATCATGGTGCAGCTCTCTGGTCGCTTCTCGATGGGTTGGATCCTCTCTATGCTGGCTGTCGACTTCCTGCAGGATGGCTCTCGCTAAACAAAATGTTTTCCCGGTGGGCGGGATGGTTTCTCCACAGGGCGGGATCCGCCAAATCCGTTGATTTTCCCGCAAGGCGGGATCCTTTCTTTTCTGTTGGTTTCCCGGATGGTGGGATTTCCCTGCTGCTTCTTGCTAGGCGGGACTGTTTGTGGTGGTTTTTATTGCTTCCCACAAGGCAGGATTTTATTGTAACGGTTTTTCTTTGCTTCCTGCTAGGCGGGATCTTATCGATGGTGGTTTTTGGCTACTCCCCGCTGGGCGGTATCTCCAAAACTACTTTCTTTCTTATTTGTTTGTTTCCCGCTGAGGGGGATTGTTTCATGCTTACTGTTACCGCTGGGCAGAATTTTTGTTTTGGTGTTCAGTTTCAAGGGATTGATGCCCTAGGCCCATTGCTTATGTAATCAGGTTTTGGGATCCTTGTTAAAACCCACTATAAATACAAACACATACCTCTAAATAATGAAAAATTTATTTTTCCTTTATTTTCATCAATTAAAGTATTTTCCTTTAATTATTCAAATAAATCATAAAAACCAAAGACTACTTTCTTTAATTATTCAAATAAATCATAAACCCTTTATTTAATATAACCAAAGACTACTTTCTTTAATTATTCAAATAAATCATAAATCTTTATTTAATATAACCAAAGACTACTTTCTTTAATTATTTGGTGTAAACTCAGCTACAAGAGACCAACAAATGGACTCCAATCACATAACACAAATGCAATATAATGGAAGAAATCTGTAAATCGATATTCTTCTCGTTCCTGAATTCACCGGCTTCTCCAAAAGATTACAATCCATCATATAGCAACCGAAAACCAAAGAAACCTTAAAACGTATTTTTGTAAAAACTGCTTAAAATAGATTTTTTTTCTAAAAACTGCTAAAAATAGAAATGAGTCGGATAGTGCCCAAATTTGGTGCACACATCCCTCTTACAATAATGAACCTTACTTTAAAATATTAGGCCTCAACTTAAGGTATAACAAAAGATAATAAAACTCTAATATGCAAAAAAACCCAAAATTCTAAAAGCTAATTTTAGGACACTAGATGTCGGAGTTAGGTCCTGAAAACATGATGCATAACATGCACACGGAACCACCTGTTAAATTTCAGGGCAAACGGACGTACGATTCACAAGTTATGGCTCCGGTAAGGTGCAACATTCTCCTCTGGTGAAAAGAACTCAACTCCTGCGATTTCAGCTAAATTGAAATCCTCTAGCTTCTGGTTATCAATTTTTTGTAGCTCTGACTCTAAAACCCAAGTGTTATCTGACTGTGGTAATCCTTCCCATTGAACTAGGTACCTGTTGTATCTCCCATGTCTAGTGGTGATCACCTTCTTATCGAGCACCTGTGCAACTCTATATTTTTTCTTATTAGGAATCTATCATGCCCAATTTATTGTCTCCTATAATTCACCATCCTCGAAAGTACTAGGATATTGAAATAAATTAGAAACATTAAAAATGGGTGAAATATCAAATTCATCGGGCAACTCCACTTTATAGGCATTATCATTGATCTTCTTCAAAATCTTGCATGACCCAATTTTCTTAAGTTTCAGTTTGTTATACGTCCCCTTAGGAAATATTTCTTTCCTAAGATGAACCATGACCATATCACCCTCTTCAAACACTTTCACCCTTCTATGTGCATTAGCAGACTCTTTGTAGTGAGCATTACTACTCTACAATTTTTCCCTCACTAACTCTTGCACTTTCTGGATATGCTCTGCATCATCACTAACTTGTTCCCCAATTGGTAACTCAACCAAATCTAATACACCTCTATGATTTTGACCATAAATAATTTGAAAAGGAGATTTACCTGTCGACTTGTTCACTGAACTGTTGTATGCAAATTCGACTTGTGACAAGGCTAAATCCCATTGTTTTGGTTTTTATCCAACTATACACTGTAAGAGGTTTCCCAAGCTTCTATTCACTACCTCTATTTTTCCATTAGTCTGTGGGTGGTAAGTACTACTAAATTATAGTCTGGTGTTCAAATTCTTCCACAACGTCCTCCAAAAGTGACTCAAGAACTTAGTATCCCGATCAGAAGTAATAGTCTTTGGAACACCATTCAACCGCACAATTTCATCAAAGAATAAGACTATAGTCCTAGTTGCATCATTAGTTTTATGTCAAGCAATGAAATGCACCATTTTTGAAAATCTGTCTACCATAAAAAAAATTGAATCCTTACCCCTCTGTGTCTTGGGCAACCCCAACACGAAATCCATACTCAAATCGGTCCATGGTCCTGTAGGAACTGGCAGTGGCATATACAACCCTATATTTTGTGCATGGCCCTTAGCCATTTGACATACTCTGCATCTAGAGACAAACCTGATTATGTGTCTCTTCATTTTCGATTAATAGTACTTCTCCTCTACAAGAGTGGTAGTTTTGGCTACTCCAAAATGACCAGCCAAACCCCCACTATGTAATTACCTCAAGATGTTATCTCTCATAGAGCCATTAGAAATGCATAATCGATTAACCTTAAACAAGTAACCATTCTGTAAAAAATACTCTTCAAAAATAGTATGGGACTCACCCTCTACTACACTTTTACACTATTGCACAATATTCCCAAAATCTGCATTAGATTCATACAAATATTTAATCCCCTCAAATCCTACCACTTCATTCTCCATAGTGGTCAACAACATGACTCTCCTACTCAATGCATCTGCAACCTTATTTTGTTTGCCCGACTTGTGCTTCAAGACAAATGTATACTATTGCAAAAATTGAACCCATTTGGCATGCCTACTATTTAACTTTTTCAGAAAGTTGACATACCTCAATTCTTCATGATCAATAAACAACACAAAATCCTTTGAGAGTAAGTAGTGCCTTCAATGTTACAATGCTTGCACAATTGCATAAAATTCCACATCATATGTAGAATAATTCTTTCTTGCATCATTCAGCTTCTCACTGAAAATGCTATAGGTCGACCCTCTTGACATAAGACACCACCAATTCCAACAAATGAGGCATCACAATCAACCTCAAACACCTTACTAAAATCTGGTAACACTAGAAAAGGGTCTTCCGACACCTTCTTCTTCAAGAGTTCAAAACTCTTTGTTGCTGCCATAGTCCATACAAACTCTTTTACTAAAGTTACTGATGAACTTTCTATAAAAGGTAGGTAGGCCATGAAAGCTCCTTACTTCTGTTATAGTTCATGGAAGAGTCCATTCCAAAATTGCCTTCACTTTCTCGTCATCCATCTTCATGCCATCTCTTGAGATTACAAATTCTAAAAACACTAAACTATCTTGAAGAAATCTACATTTCTTCAGGTTGACATACAATTTCTCCTTCTTGAGCACGTCTAACACTAATTTCAAGTGCAACAAATGCTCCTCTTCACTTTTACTATAAATCAAAATATCATCAAAATACACAACCACAAACTTACCATTATATTCCCGCAGTACTCTGTTCATCAACCGCATAAATGTACTGGGTGTATTTGACAACCCAAATGGCATCACCATCCACTCGTACAAGCCATCTTTTGTCTTAAAAGTTATCTTTCATTCATCCCATTTTCTAATTATGATCTGGTAGTAGCCACTCCGCAAATCAATTTTACTAAAGTATTTAGCTCCAGCAAATCCATCCATCATGTCATCCACTCTCGGCATAGGATACCAATATTTTATTGTGATCTTATTTAAGGCTCTACCATCCACACACATCCGCAAATCACCATATTTCTTTGGGATTAGCAATTTTGGAGTCGCACATGGACTCATACTCTCCCTAACTAATCCCTTCTTTATCAAATATGTCACTTGTCTACTCAACTCTGCATTCTGTGTTGGGTTCAACCGATAAGATGCCTGATTTGGGAGCGCTGATCCTAGAATAAAATCCATGTGATGTTGGATATCCCTCTTTGGTGGTAGCCCATCCGATAACTCCTATGGTGTGATATCTTTATATTCACTTAGCAACTTAGTTGTTGTTGTAGGCATAACCACTTCCTTTGTTTCTAGATTCCTAGTTGTTAAGGCACAACAGAAGCTAGCATCTTTGATATCTGCAAGGAACTCCTTCATCGTCAACAAACTCTCACTCGGCCCATCCTCCTTTAGAGGTACAAGAACTACCTTTACACCATCCTTCCAAAATGTGTAAGTATTCTTTCTCCCATTATGGTTAGTATCCCTGCCATCCTGCAAGGTCTTCACAATAGAATCTGACATGCATACATTGGGATCACATCACACCACACTTCATCCTTGTAAGTGCTCCCAATTGAAAAATTAATTAAACACCTATGATCTGATGTTACCTCATTCCCCTTCTTAACCCATGAGATGCGATATGGATAAGGATGCTTTTCGCATTCCAGGTTCATTTTATCAACCATGACATTTGACACCATATTCTCACGACTACCACCATCAATGACAATGTTACATACCTTCCCCCTTGATGTACACCTTGTTCAAAAGATGTTTGTTTGCAGCCTAGAATCATCACCATCTATGGTATGCCCCTTCACTTTGCTCTGCACCTTCTCTTTCTTAGGAACAATCAGTTTCCTTCTTATCATAAGTTCTTCCCCCATGTCAGCAACAACTTCATCCTCATCCTGCTCTTCCATATCAACCAAATTGACCCTTCCTTGTCCTCCTTGACCCCTTTCTTGGACAGCACTCAAATCCAAGCTAAAGCTCTGTAAGGATTCCAACTGGGATAGTTGCACTCTGTGACAACGAATTGCCCAGTGACCAAAGTCATAAAGTTCACAACCTTTCCTAAGGGTGAAAGGTTATTGGGTAAGAGGAGATTCCGGTCTCCCAAACCAGACTATTTAAAAAGGAAGACGTGGTTATCCCTCAACTAGCTAGGTAGGAAACTAATAGGGACATCGTTGCCTAGATGGCAAGTGTAGTAGTTCCTACCAATGGTCATCCTATCGAGAGAGCCAACACAGAAAACTCCATAAGGTGAGTGTTTAGTCCTTGGGTGATAGTGGGGTCAGACTTGGTAGCCTACCTCAACAACCACTAAGGAGATATCTACGTCGCACGAGGAACACACCCAAACTGGTCAACATTGATAGAAAGCTCTAAGAGGGAGATAGTCCAAACAAAAAGGGAAGCTCTATGAAGGCGTCATCGATAGGTCAAGGTTTCTAAAATAACTAACAGGTCTTGCATAAATCACGTAGCTCACAAATATTTATAGTGATTTTCTCAAGCATTGAGCAAGCTATGTGGGATCTATGCAATACTACAGCGAACATAGTGCAATGAAAGATCAACACCCCATAAGAAAAATGGTAACCCCTTCATTTCCTTGCCATCGTGTGCTAGAACACCTCGAGGCAGCCAACAAAAAAACATAAACTAGAGTCTATGATCGAGGAAGTTATCAAACAGACTGTTACAGGCACGAACAAGCATCTAACCAGCAAGGCTTTCAAACATTGCCAGTGGTGATAACTTGACCAACCATAAAAAGGATTAAAAAACAAAAGCGAGTAAGTTTGGTGTCCAACTTGTAGCTTCCTTGTAGATCAATTGTCTCTTTCCTTCTTACTACATCATTCAGGTTCTCTATCACCTTGCTTCCTATGACGTTTGAGTTCTCTATTCCCTTACTTTCTACGACATTTATCTATCGCCTTACTTTCCTTTTTTGGTCTCAATCCTCTAACAGACTTCTCATCGATGCTCACCTGCTTGTCTTAACACCCATCTTATCTGTTCAGTGGCCCAACCCAGATTTTACCATACTAAATCTCTCTTTTATTCTATGAGAAGCTTCACCATTAAGAAGCTCTCTTCCCAACGTCCATAGGGATCCTCTTGCAAGCTCGATTAAATATTTTGAAAGGGCGGCCTTTCAAATCAACTTGCAAGTTTTCTTTTAATATATTCATAGAATTTTATAATTATTTAAACAAAAGCTCCACTTTTATTTAAATAAAGTATCCTTTATCTTTTAAATGAAATTCTTCTCGGAAATCTTTGTTTTTTATTTTAAAATAAAACCTATTAACAGAAAATTAGGAAAATCTAATAACTTCAAATGAAATTATTTTATCATTTGAATTAAAACAACTATTATTTATAAATGAAACTCTATTATCATTAAAAATAAACAACTATTATTTATAAATGAAATTATATTATCATTTAAAATAAAACAACCATTATTTATAAAATGAAATTCTATTATCATTGTAAAATAAAACTTACTTTTATGTAAATAAGAGTAAGAGGTTTCCTTATTTTTTTTTTGAAAATTTTGAAAAAACTTGTATTAAAACAAAGATCAGTTACAAGTTGGGATGAGACTTTTCCCAGCCATAGACAGAGAGAACACAAGATTACAACAGTAAAATAAGATTTGCATTGGAGCCAAATCTCTTAAACCAAAACCTAGCTAACAGGGGAGTCGGCGAATCCGAGATTCAAGCGTGGAGAGACTCCTTCCCCATTGGTCTAAGGCACAATCCAACGAGTTTCAATGTTTGCACAATGTGAGAAGTTGCCAGGGGGATCGGTTTGGTCTGTTGATGCAACTTGTCGCGATGTCGCGCCACTTTTTCCTTCTTCTCGTTTGGCCGTGAAAATGCAACATGTCGCGATATCGCGACACTTTTCTCTTTTGGCCGCAAAAATGCAACATGTCACGATATAGCGACACTTTTTCCTCTTTTGGCTGCAACGTTGCAACATGTCGCGATATCGCAATACTTTTGCCTCCTTTGGCTGAGATGAAGCAACATGTCGCGATATCGCGACACTTTTTCTCTTTTGGTCGTGATGATGCAACATGTCACGATATCACGACACTTTTTCTCTTTGGCCATGATGTTACAACATGTCGGGCTATCGCGACACATTTTCCTCCATTGGCCACGGCAATGCAACATGTCGCGATATCGTGACACATTTTCTTCTTTGGCCGTGACGATGCAATATGCCGTGATATCGCGACACCTTTTCCTCCTTTGGTCGCGACAAAGCAACATGTCGCGATATCGTGACACTTTTTCTCTTTTGGCAACATGTCAAGATATCGTGACACTTTTTCTCTTTTGGCCGTGACGATGCAACATGTCGCGATATCACGACACTTTTTCTCCTTTGGTCGCGACGATGCAACATGTCGCGATATCGCGACATTTTTCTCCTTTGGCTGCGATGGTGCAACATGTCATGATATCGTGACACTTTTTCTCTCTTGGCTGCGACGGTGCAACATGTTGCGAAATCGCGACACTTTTTCTCTATTGGCCACGACGGAGCAACATGTCGCGATATTGTGACACTTTTTCTCTTTTGGCCATGACGATGCAACATGTCGTGATATCGCGACACTCTTTCTCTTTTGGCCATGACGATGCAACATGTCACAATATCGTGACACTTTTTCTCCTTTAGCCGCGACGATGCAACATGTCACGATATCACGACACTATTTCTCCTTTAGCCACAAAAATGCAACATGTCGCGATATCGCGACACTTTTTCTCTTTTGGCCGTGAAAATGCAACATGTCGCGATATAGCGAGACCTTTTCTCTTTTGACCGCGAAAATGCAACATGTCGCGATATCGCAATACTTTTTCTCTTTTGGCCACGACAATGCAACATGTCGCGATATCGCGACACTTTTTCTTTTTTGGCCGCGACAATGCAACATGTTGCAATATCACAACACATTTTCTCTTTTGGCCACGACGATGCAACATCTCACGATATCACGACACTTTTTCTCCTTTGGCCGCGATGAAGCAACATGTCACGAAATCATGACACCTTTTCTCCTTTGGCCTCGTCGAAGAAACATGTCGCGATATCGTGACACTTCTTCTCAACTGGCCACGACGTTGCAACATGTCATGAAATCACGACACCTTCCTACTGTCCTTAGACTGTCTCGGTCTGCTACCCTTTCAACACCCTGCCTAATCACTTCATCCTCAACAGCCATGTCACTGTGCCACTGAACCCCTACCTCCTTCTCAGCACCCATCTTAGCCAGGAAGTCTGCCACTTTATTTAGATCTCTACTCACATAAACTGGAATCACATTGTTGAGTGGTATTTTCACCCGATTGTGAAAACACACTCTCCGATAGGATTTGGGTTCCAAATCCCCTCTTGCAAAGAAATTAAATAAGTAATTTCTCCAAGGTCTCCGCTATGTTAGCATTTGTGTGTGTATTAATAATCTCAAATAAAGATATTCAATTTAAATGCTTGGAACACCTTAGTGGTTGCAAGTAACTGTAAACAAGGGGCAATGTTGGTTTATTTTACCGTGAAACTTTAATGATTGTTCATTGAATCAAAGTAAAGCAAATGTGAGTTGGTCCTCGTATGACCACGTTGTAACTTCAAAATGGAAATTGATGAAATGCCATAAAACATAACTCCTTCAATGAAATTGGAATTTTCATGAAGGGAATGTCATCATCGGCTCATGAATGAAAAACAAAACTGAAAAATGAAATTCTGGCCCTGAAATGGAAATTTTCTATTTTCGGATTTTTAAGGTCTGCAACAAAACAACAGCTTTAATGAATTTTAAAGAAATACTAAACAACTCTGAAAATGAAATTTTAAAATGCGTATTTGAAATCTGCAGTATGACATACGCAATGGTGGAACTATTTTTGGATTTTGAAATTTTTTAATTTTTATTTTGATGACTGTAGAAAAAGTAAAATGCAAAAAAAATGAAAATAAAGTGCAAAGAATGAAAATGAAATGCATTCAGGGTGATGCAATCCTATTCTGACAAAACCGAAGATATGAGGTTTTCTGCCTGCAACCTAACCTATTGAACCTGCAGAACATGCACAATCCAGATAAGTTAAGTGCTGGTTTCTGGGGTTTTAACTGTGGTTTTCAGATTTAGACATTCGCATGAAGCAACCAAGAGAACTTGCATTAAACTCCACCTATAAGCCTAAAAATCTGAAAAGGGAAAAATAAACATTTAATCTTGCATGCAGAAAATAACTCCTTCTTTCTTGTCCATAAGATGCAACTCTCTGAATTTTTTGTATTAAGAATTTATCAATTTACAATGACAGAAATCTCTAGTTTTCTCAAAACCAAAAAAAGGGGAAGAAAAACACTCCAAAGCAGGCCCAGAATGGCTTATCACCCTCAACTCTGCAACTCTGCTCGCAGCGGTTTCCGACCCTTGTACCAATCTGTGCTTCTACTTTTAAAATTTTTGGCAATGCTCTCTGTTTCGCTCTGTGACGCTTCGTTTCATCTCCTAGATCTCTTCGTTTCATCTTCCTCGCCTCTTCGTTGTTTTGACTTTCTGCTCTACGTCGAAACGTTTGATCTTCTCTGTGAATTGTAACGCTTCCCATGATTCTTACACCTTTATGCCATGTGTTCAGCGCTACCCTTGTATGTTCTGTAATGGCCCATCGTGAATCATGACAAAAAATAGCATGTCGTGATATCGTGACATTTTCTATCTAGCTTTGTTCTTCCACCTGTATCGTGAAAACAAGACATGTCATGATATCATGATGTTTTTATACCCCTAGCTTTATTCGTCTTCAAGCATCGCAAAAATGAGACATGTCGCGATATCGTGACGTTTTTCTCTTTGGGCCGCGTGGATGCAACCTGTCAGGAAATCATGACGTTTTTCTCTTTGCGTGTTTTGTTGTACTTAGCCGCGAAAACGTGACATGTCGTGAAATCGTGACACTTTTTCAATTCGTACAGCCTTTCCTCTCATGAAATCGTGATGCTTTTCTCTTTGTGTGAGATGCAATCTGTCGCAAAATCATGACGTTTTTCTCTTTAGCTCTATCTTCCTCCTTTGGTCATGAAAATCCAACATGTCGCGATATCGTGACACTTTTCCTCTATGTTCACTTTGGCTGCTCTAGGTCGTGAAACTCCGACATGTCGCGATATCGCGACATTTTTCTGTTTGCCCTTCATCTCGTCTTCAGATCGTGAAAACATGACATGTCACGATATCGCGACAACTTTAGTGCCTTGCCCTGTTTGACTGGTTTGACCATGATTTTGTGACATGTCGCGATATCGCGACATTTTTTTATTTTGTCTTCTCTCTCCTCTTTGAACCGTGATTTCATGACATGTCGCGATATCGTGACAATTTTCTATCAAAACTTCTTCCTCTTGCTTTGACCGTGATTTTATGACATGTCGCGATATCATGACATTTTTCACTTTGTGCTCTTTTGTTGCTCTTAGCCATGAAAACATGACATGTCGTGATATCGTGACACTTTTCGTTCTGCTTCGTTTTGCCTGAAACATGACATGTCGCGATATCGCGACACTTTTCATTGCTTTGCTATTTTGACCGTGAAAGCAACATGTCGCGATATCGTGACAACTTTTCATTTATTTGTCGTGAGCGAAAGTGACATGTCGCGATATCGTGACAATTTTTCATTTTGGTCGTGACGGAGCAACATGTCGCGATATCGCGACATTTTTTCATTTTTGCTTTTCTTTGCTCTTTTAACATCTGGGCCACTGCAATCTTCTTGGAAAGCATGCAAAAAGGGGGTCCCCAATTTTGGGGTGTGTTGTGGAGCAGCCACAACAAATGGCGACTCTGCTGGGAAATGCTCCTGAGCATTTCGGTGAGAACCTAACCTGGAAATATACAAGCTTAGATACAAGCGTCAACACATAAAAAACAAATGCCGATAGATCAAAAATACATGAAACATTAGAATCATTAAGTATCAGCTCGGTGTGTGCAGTGTGTTCCATTCTCTATCGTTTGAAATTGATCAACATTCCATTGTCAGTTTTACATGAATGCATATGTGAGATTGTGAATGATTAGCTCATCGATAAATATGCTCTAGAGATATAGCAATCTGCTTTAAGCTTTCTAGTATCATACACAAACATTTAAAATTATCAAACCCTCTTAGGATCAACTATATATATAATGAATTGCTTTATTAGATCCCAAAGTTGGTTATGAGTCACTACTATCTTGAACCCATGTGCAAGTGAAAGTGAAATCGGAGCTTTGGGGAATCGGATTCCCAACCTAAACGAGATGGGAATTTAACCCTATCCTTACTACTCTGATATGGAATTCATTACCTCACTTTGAACAAAATGATTTAACCAGTTATGGATGAAATTGTCAAGCTAGTCTATCCATTTGAACAGTCAGTGGTCTTGCTTTTAGACAAGACATGCTGCCACGCATGAGCATACTTAACCCCATAATCCATGATTTGGCTCCATTTCTTTACTTCCTTTTATTTCTTGGACCTTTGGGATGACTACCCATCCTTGCTAGGGACATGTAGTACGATCCTTCCAATCCAATATTAAGATGAAATGGGAAATATTAATTATTTTATTTCTTGGACCTTGGGGATGACTACCCATCCTTGCGAGGGACATGTAGTATGATCCTTCCAATCCAATATTTAGATGAAATGGAAAATATTATATTTTATTTCTTGGACCTTGGGGATGACTACCCATCCTTTGTAGAGGACATGTAGTACGATCCTTCCAATCCAAGATTTATGATGAAATGGGAAAAATGGAAGCTTTGGGGAATCAGATTCTCAACCTAAGCGAGATGAGAATTATGCCCTATCCTTACTACTCCATGTAGGTCAAATCGGAGCTTTGGGGAGTTGGATCCTCAACCTAAGTTCGATGAGGATTTAACCCTATCCTTACTACTCTGGTTTTAGGCTTTAAGCTTTATGGGAGTGGTAAAAACCACTGTTTTAAGGATTATGTTGCATGATAGGATAGACATGAAATACTCCTTTCACCTCACCTTTTCTTCCAAGTATGGTTTTGATCATTTTGCTCAAGATCCTCTTTAATATGAATAGAACGTGCTTGGTTCAAGATAGTTCGGGCATCAGTTCCCAACCTTAGGATTTTTTTTTTTTATGTTATAGAATAACCCTAAGAGGATTTGACATTTTTCAATGATTGTATTTGAAATGGATATGCAACTAAGATGGAATATATATGCAAAATGGAATGTAATATGAATGCATTGCTTTTCTAAATTGTGGATGGAGTATACCACCTATGTTGCCATAATTTGTAAAACTGACAACTTCATGCATCACAAGTTTCAAACAATATTATTTAATGTGTTTGCGTTACTTGTGGAGCTTTCTACAACACAATTCCAATGTTTCATATTCTCCTGATCTTAGGCATAAGTTGACATCTCAATTTTTTTTTTTTTAACAAACCAAACATGTCCATAGGACCAACACATAACTTACTTAAAATTTATTCAATCCAAAACCAAAATGCAATCCAAAAATGAAAATTTGAAAACACAAACCAAAACCCAAAAACCAAAATCTATATACAAATGTACAATATAATACAAGATGATGCAAAGCTTGGACTATCACTTTCCTGGATCCCAAACATGATTAGAACACTTCAACAAAAATATAACGTGATACGCATGCCAAATGTTGTAGGAATCCAACAAAAACAAGATTAGACCACACCATGCAACCCACTTTAACTTACCTCGCTCACCCCACCAATTAGATTTAGTTCCATTAGTACTCTCATAGGTGAGCGTCAAATTACTAAAATGATTAGACAACAAATGATATTCAATTTTATCTTGTCTATTCTTTAAAGTATAAATCTCATAATTCCATTCATGATTTAGAACTAGGCTTTCCTTATCCAAAATGAGATTTTGTAAACAAGAGCCTATTTCTAAAAATTTCAAAGCCAAATCATTTTCCAAATTTGTAGGCCAATCAAATTTGTGCAACAATTTACAAGCATCTAGGATATTTACTAAATTAGGATCATTAAAAGTTTTTACCCTAGATTCAATTAGTAATTGTTGATGAATTTGATTTAACAATTCAAGTGCATCAACTTCTTTTTCATTCATTAAAACAATGTTATCAAAGGTGTGATTAGAAATCATACCTTGTTTTTCATTCACCTTTAATGACATTTCACCATAAACATCATTCAAATTCAAAATATGGTCATGCAAATTTTCACCTAAATTTTGGATGCTTGAACACAAAAGGTTAGATTCTACCCTTTGAACATTTTTATTTACCAAAATTTGATGGGGATTTGTAATTCCCTCTTTTACCTCATGGTCTTCATACTCTTCATTGATTACTTGTTCATCAAACATACCAAAATTAGGCACCCAATTGAAAACATGCCCATCCTTTTCAACCTTCAAATATTCTTGGTCAAAGTGTATGTCCAATGACTCATCTTGATGATCCTTCATTTGAGTTGTTTCCAATTGATCAATCTCTTCGTCATTTAGTTCCAATTCTTTGTTCACTATCCATGGTATCTCTTCATGTGAGATAGAAGTTTCAACATCTTGCATATCAAGTGAAATATGAGTTTCATCTATAGGGGTGTGAGAAAAGAATGCATTATCATATCTCCCCCAACCATTGTAAAAATTGTCATCCAAATTCCATGATGTTTGTGGCATGATCTTTTGATTCATTCATCAAATATTTTTCTTCTTTGTCCTTGGTAATAGAATCATTATAATCTTCCAAAATTTGATGAGATTTGAAACCCTCTTCCAAAACATCCTCAAATTGTACAGGAGTTGTAATATCTTCCTTTGAGTAGGCGATTATGTCGTCCTGTATATCAATTGGCACACAAGTTTCATTAGCAGTTTTGGAGTGAGTGTAGTCTTCCCACTTCTTCCAAGCATTGTAATAATCATCTTCCAAAATCAAGTGGTGACGTTCAACTACTTCTTCAACATCCTCCAATTCATCAATGTGTTTCTCATCAAATTCACCTTCACCTTCCTTAGATGGTTCAATTATTTCCAAAATTGGGTCATTTCTTGAATTCAAATTTGTAAGGCTATCATCGTCCAAATTAGTAACCCATGATTCAGTTTTATCATAATTTGGAGGGTGAAGAATTTCTTGATCATTAATTCCTAGCATCTCATCAAGAGTATCTTCCAAGAACAAGTGGTGAAATTCTATCATATCTTCAAATTCATTTATTGATTTTCTTCCAATTTCACTTTCAACCACTTCATTCAATTCTATGGTAGGTTCCGTCCTATCACATATTTCAAACATTGTTGAATTTAGGACCCCTTTATCCGAATAATCATGTATCTCTATGAATGAGATCATTTCTGCATAATCTTCACTAGCGGATGTTGGCTTAGCAATTTGCACCTCCTCTTGGACTACATCTAAGGTGGTTGTAACATTTGGATATTCAAATTCATCCCCTTGATCATTTACCTTAGGTATCATTGGAGTGGAGGGTGCTATATTTGATGGTTGGTGTAGGTTGGCATCACTAACTTCAAAAGAACAGTCTCTCATGTGAACATGTTGTGCCTTTTCTTCTTCAAGACCTTGTCGTTCTACCTCTTCTAGGATCTCATAGATTTTCTCTAGAGACAAGCCACCCATTTTTTCCTCAATGAGTGAAGCAAGTGTGGGGTGTATGGCTCCCGGGTATACTTCCATGGCTTCCTCTTCTAATGTGTTAAAATTTTCCCACATTTGGGAGTGCAACTCATGAAATCTTCCATTGAATTGACTCAAGGATTCATTAGGCTCCTTACATATGGAGGTAAATTGATTTTTCAACATCTCTAAGTCAACCTGATTATCAAAATGATAAAGATAGGCTGCTTCTAGTTGTATCCAAGAAGTCCTAACCTCCATGGGTAGTTGGCTGTACCAAAAGAATGGTTTATCATCCAAAATGTATGCAAATAACTTACAAGCCACCTCCTCATAGAAAATCTGGAATTGACATAATGTATCCTTGTAGACATACAATTTTTGCAAGTATCCTAGTGGCACATCTTGATTAAAACATCGTAGAAACTCTAATAACAATTTAGGAATTTGATAGGGTATCACATGTATAGACAAACCCTTATAATGATCCTCCATCATAGATACCATTCTTTCTCTTAGAGATATTATTTCTTCTCTTAGGGATACAATTTGCTCCTCAAATGTTGCCATTAGTAAACTCAAAATATAATTTTAGAACCAAATATGTTAGTCAAAAATAAGAAGGAATCTTGACACAATAACAGGATGAAATGACTAGCAAATATCCAATCTGCAATGTATAAAAAATCAAGTTAGCATCAACTAAGAGATGTATTCATTAAAATCAAATGAAAATAATTGTATGGAAACAACACTTCGTTAGTCGAGACCAAAATTTTCAAAATTAAATCAAATCACATTATTTCTGTATGAACAATCAAAAAGCGTTAGAATAATATAAACATGAATTGTTTAAAAATAGAATAAAGTAAACCAATTCGGCCGTCCTTTTAACAATCTGCTGAGTGTTAGAGGACTAAAGATAACAATCAATAGGGCATGAAATATACAAAAATTTAAATTTAAATCACACTAAAATAAACCCATGCCCTCCTTCTAGCGCCAATCTGTTGAGTGGTATTTTCACCCGATTGTGAAAACACACTCTCCGATAGGATTTGGGTTCCAAATCCCCTCTTGCAAAGAAATTAAATAGGTAACTTCTCCAAGGTCTCCGCTATGTTAGCATTTGTGTATGTGTATTAATAATCTCAAATAAAGATATTCAATTTAAATGCTGGAACACCTTAGTGATTGCAAGTAACTATAAACAACGGGCAATGTTGGTTTATTTTATTATGAAACTTTAATGATTGTTCATTGAATCAAAGTAAAGCAAATGTGATTTGGTCCTTATATGACCACGTTGTAACTTCAAAATGGAAATTGATGAAATGCCATAAAACATAACTCCTTCAATGAAATTGGAATTTTCATGAAGGGAATGTCATCATCGGCTCATGAATGAAAAACAAAACTGAAAAATGAAATTCTGGCCTTGAAATGGAAATTTTCTATTTTCGGATTTTTAAGGTCTACAACAAAACAACAGCTTTAATGAATTTTAAAGAAATACTAAACAACTCCAAAAATGAAATTTTAAAATGCGTATTTGAAATCTGTAGTATGACATACGCAATGGTGGAACTATTTTTGGATTTTGAAATTTTTTAATTTTTATTTTGATGACTGTAGAAAAAGTAAAATGCAAAAAAAATGAAAATAAAGTGCAAAGAATGAAAATGAAATGCATTCAGGGTGATGCAATCCTATTTCGACAAAACCGAAGATATGAGGTTTTCTTCCATGCAACCTAACCTATTGAACCTGCAGAACATGCACAATCCTGATAAGCTAAGTGCTGATTCCTAGGGTTTTGAATGTGATTTTCAGATTTAGACATTCGCATGAAGCAACCAAGAGAACTTGCATTAAACTTCACCTATAAGCCTAAAATCTGAAAAGGGAAAAATAAACATTTAATCTTGCATGCAGAAAATAACTCCTTCTTTCTTGTCCATAAGATGCAACTCTCTGAATTTTTTGTATTAAGAATTTATCAATTTACAATAACAAAAATCTCTAGTTTTCTCAAAACCAAAAAAAGGGAAAGAAAAACACTCCAAAGCAGGCCTAGAATGGCTTATCACCCTTAGCTCTGCAACTCTGCTCATAGCGGTTTTGACCCCTTGTACCTATCTTTTACTTTTAAAATTTTTACTCTCTGTTTTGCTCTGTGACGCTTCGTTTCATCTCCCGGATCACTTCGTTTCATCTTCCTTCCTCTTCTTGTTTTTGACTTTTCTCGATGTCGAAACGTTTGATCTTCTCTGTGAACTATAATGCTTCCCATGATTCTTACACCTTTATGCCATGTGTTCAGTGCTATCCTGTATGTTCTGTAACGGCCCATCGTGAATCGTGACAAAAATAGCATGTCATGATATCGTGACATTTTCTATCTATAGCTTTGTTCTTCCACCTATCATGAAAACAAGACATGTCGCGATATCATGACGTTTTTATACTCGCAGCTTTATTCGTCTTCAAGCATCGTAAAAATGAGACATGTCACGATATCGTGACGTTTTTCTCCTTCGGGCCGCGTGGATGCAACATGTCACGTGAAATCGTGACGTTTTTCTCCTTCGCTGTGTTTTGTTGTACTTAGCCAGTGAAAACGTGACATGTCAAAATTTGAACTTTTCATTAGAAATCGTGACATTTTACTTTTCTTTCGGTGTGAGATGCAATCTGTCGTAAAATCATGACATTTTCTCTTTAGCTCTATCTTCCTGCCTTTGGTCACGAAAATCCAACATGTCGCGATATCGCGACACTTTTCCTCTATGTTCACTTTGGCTTCTCCAGGTCGCGAAACTCTGACATGTCGCGATATCACGACTTTTTTGTTTCCCTTCATCTCGTCTTGGATCGCGAAAAACATGACATGTCGCGATATCACAACATTTAGTTTTTTTTTTATTTTTTAATACAATTTTTTATTTTGTCTTCTCTCTCCTCTTTGACCCGCGATTTCATGACACGTCACGATATCGCGACAATTTTTTGTCAACACTTCTTCCTGCTTGCTTTGACCATGATTTTATGACATGTCGCGATATCGTGACATTTTTCACTTTGTGCTGCATTCTGTTGCTCTTAGCCATGAAAACGCGACATGTCACGAAATCGTGACACTTTTTCGTTCTACTGTACTTCGCTTGTCTGGGCCGCAAAAATGCGACATGTCGCGATATCGTGACACTTTTCATTCGGCTGTACTTTTGCTATTTTGAACCGTGAAAATGTGACATGTCGCGATATCGCGACACCTTTTCATTTCGACGTACTTTGTCGTTCTGAGCCACGAAAACGTGACATGTCGCGATATCGCGACGTTTTTTCATTTTGGTCGCGACGGAGCAACATGTCGCGATATCGCGATGTTTTTTCATTTTGGTCGCGACGGAGCAACATGTCGCGATATCGCGACATTTTTTCATTTTTGCTTTTCTTTGCTCTTTTAACATCTGGGCCACTGCAATCTTCTTGGAAAGCGTGCAAAAAAAGGGGGTCCCCAATTTTGGGGTGTGTTGTGGATCAGCCACAACACACATCATCTAATTCCCTCCATAATTCCTTAATTTAAGTGACAAGAATCCTTAGCCTCCATGTTTTCAAAACAAAGTTCTTCATGCAATGTAGAGCTCCAACCATTATTTGAGAATCTGATTCTAGTATTATCCTCCTGTGGCCTTGTTTTACTGCCCAAATAGAAGCAGATTTTATAGCTAAGGCTTTTGCTTCATTTTTTGTGGCTCTTCCCAAGCCTTACAGTTCCCAATAGAGCACTGTTCCAACATGATTTCGGCAAACCACTCCAATTCTAGCTCTACTCGAATTGCCTTTTGCAGCTCCATCAGTATTAATTTTAATCCAACCTTCTGGGGGTGGTTTCCAACTAGATTTTTCCTATCCCTCTTGCACTTCAACTTCCTTTTCCATTGCCCCAATAACAACCTGAGTTTCCTCTTTACCATAGACTGCCACAGTTTTTGTGACTTTGCTCCAAATGACCTGCCAAACTCCATCTAAAGAAGAAAAAGTGTCTCTAAAAATTCTAGCATTTCTCTCCAACCACATTTGCCACCAAATAAAGTTTAATCCAAGCTCCCAACCAATACAAAGAGCTTTAGATTTAAATCTACCCCTCTTCCATATTTCCCAAATATTAATCCGATTCAAATCACCATTAACTTGAATTTTATAGTGTAAAAACCATCTCTCCCAAATCTAGCGCGTGAATGGGCACTCAAACATCAAGTGATCAGTTGTTTCCTCGCTCTTGTAGCATAAAACACATTGATATGGACCAATGATTCCTTTACATTTGATATTATCAAAAGTAAGAATTCCATTATGCATGAACTGCCAGGCAAAAAAGTTTACTTTCGGTCAACCCTTGGACTGCCAAATCTTTCTCCAATCCTCAACCCGATATGTATGAGGAGGAGGCTCTGGAAGGATCTTATCATATCCGTCCTTCACTGTGTAGACACCAAGGCTCCCATAGCCCCAAGCTAATTCATCCTCCTCATATCTACCTGTGAGAAATATTTTTGCCAAGATTTTAGTCATGATGGGTGTCAAATCTGGAGGGATTGAAATTGGCCACTCATCCAACTGCTTAAACTTATAATCCCCCAGCTGACTAGTGTTGAAATAACTTTCAATATGGACCCATCCCTTGGTTTCTATGGTTGTTTTTATTGGTTGCAATTTAGGAAATTCAACAATGATAGGTGGGTGTTGATCCCATGAATCTGTCCAAAATCATGCCTTCTCCCCTCTCCCCACTTTCCAAAATAATCTATCTTTTACTACTTGAGATCCTAACTTGAGAGCCTGCCACACTAACGATCCATTACCATCCAAAGAGAAACGACCCACCTCATTTGGGTTTACATGTCCCAAATATTTACTAGTTAAGACTCTATTGAATAAAGAAGTTGGTTGGGAAATCCACCTCCAGTAAAGCTTTCTAGCCAAAGCTTTATTATTTAACTTTGATCTTCTTAGTCCCAAACCTCCTTTTACCTTGGGTTGGCTTACTTTATCCCAACCAACTAAGGCCCATTTCCTCTCTCCTTTTACTCCTTCCCATAAAAATTTTCTAGCCATCTTGTCCAACTCTTTCCATATAGTATGTGGGGTAGCAAGGATAGAAAATTTATAAATTGGCATGGCATGAATGACTGACTATAAAAAATTTAATCTACCCCCATAGCTTAACCATTTGTGAGACCAATGATTAATTCTATCCTTGATACAATCCAAAATATTCCTCCAGATATCTATTTTTAGTTTTTTAAAATGCAAAGGGACCCCCAAGTATACCATTGGGAGATAAGTCCTTGTGAATCCCAAGATCTCTAAAACTATGTCCTGAAGCCTTTGATCAAGATTGAAAAATACCACTTTGGATTTTTTATCATTGATAACTTGGTTAGTGGCCCTGAGGTAGATATTAAGTGTATCTCTAATCATTCTTACTTCCTTGAAGCTGGCCACTCCCACCAATCCTGTGTCATCCACAAACTAAAGGTGAGTCAAAACTTACTCCCCCACCTTGATACCTGTTAGCAAACCTTGTTGTCTTCTCCTCAAGATAATTCTAGCCAATCCTTTGGCCAATATGAGAAAAATATAGGGAGAGCAAGGATCTCCTTGACGAAGGCCTCGAGAAGCTCCAAACGGTTGCGAGGGAAGACCCTTGAATAACACTGAGTAAGTCGGAGTAGAAACACAACTCATGACCCATTCTATCCAATCCTGAGAGAAACCAAAGGCTGCCAACATCCTTGACAAGAAGCTCCACTCCACCCTATCATAAGCCTTTGACATATCTAATTTTATGAACATACCTCTATTACCATATGTTTGCATTGAATGGATTGCCTCCTGAGCTAGAACCACACCATCCAAAATCTTCCTACCCTCTACAAAACCCCCTTGCTCTAAGGAGATAATGTTATGTAGAAGAGGTTTTAGCCGCTCAGCCACTACCTTTGTGATTATTTTATATATGACATTGCATAAGGCAATAGCTCTATAATCTGAAATATGTACCCCCTCCTCCCCTTTTGGAATTAAGGTAATGAAAGTATGATTTAATGCTTTAAGCATTCTTTTACTACCTTTGGAATCCTCTATAACGACCATTACATCCTCCTCCAGGTTATCCCAAAAGGCCTAAAAAAACTCAATTGGAAAGCCATCTAGACCTGGAGTTTTTTCGGTGCTCATTTCAAATACTACATTCTTCAGTTCCTCTCTATCAATGGGTTTAAGTAGGGTCCGATTTTCTTCTTCGAGAGATAACGAGAGGGAATGACAACAATAACTTTTTTTTGAGCTTCTTCATCTTGCACCATACTTTCCTTAAATAACTTAGAAAAATAATCCATTGAATGGAAATGCAAACCTGGAAGTGTATCAAAGGAGTGTCCGTTCTCATCTTGAAGGGCTTCCATGTTGTTCATCTGTCTCCTAGCACAAGCAGTCCAATGGAAAAATTTGGTATTTTTATCACCTTCTAATATCCAAGTGGTTCTTGCTCTCTATTTCCAGTAGGTCTCCTCTTGGTTGTCAATGTCCTCAACCGCTTTACGCAATGCATCATCCTCTTCTTTGAGTTGCTCTGTAATTGTTCCTTCCCTAAAGCGTTTTTGAACCTCATCCCATCTGGCCACCAATGGAGCTCTTTGGACCTAGAAGTTTGTCTTGTTAGCTCGCCTCCACTATTTCAGTTGCACTTTGACATAATGAAGTTTTTTGTGGAATCTAAATATTGTTGTCCCATATGTTGGGCGACCTTCTTCCCACCACTGTGGAATTTTCTTTCGAAGTTCATCTTTTTGTAACCAAAAGTTTTCAAATTTAAAAGGTTTGTGATGCTGCACTGTCTTGATCCCTCCTTCCAACAAAATGGGAAAGTGATCTAAAACTGGACCCTCCAAAATCTAAAATTTTATATTCCATTTTACAAATACCTCCTCTGAAACCAAAAAATTGTCTAACTTCACCTTCCTGCTATGTGGCTTCCTCCTCTTATTAGTCCAAGTGTAGTTGGTTCCAGGGCATTTAATATCCACCAAGTGTAATGCCTGGACTTGGGCAATCATAAGTCGATCCCCTGGGTCCAAAATTGGGGTTCCCCCTTCCTGATCTCTAGAGGATAATTTAGCATTAACATCCCCGACAATAATACAGTCTAAATATTCCTTTGAGGCTCTCATGTTATGCATAACTTTCCATTGATGCATCTAACCATCTAGGTTTTGAGCCCCATAAAAAGTTTTGATTAAAACATGTTCAACTGTGACATTATTTTTAAAATGAGATGTGAGAACACCCCTCCAAGTTGTATGTTCTATTGCAGTCCACTCAAGAGAGTTCCAAAGAGTAACTATCCCCCCTGAGGCACCTTGGGCAGCCACTTCCATATGACCGACACCCCTCCAAATTTTTTTAACTATTTTACACATAAGATCTAACGACATTTTTGTCTCCTGGATAAGCAAAAAATTTGTTTTACATTTTTCTAAGAGTCTTCGAACAACGGATTGATGGGTTCTACTGTTTAAACCCCTAACATTCCATGATTGTATAATCATTGGTTACCTTAAGAGCGATAAAAATCTATTGGTCTCATCGATCCTCCAGTGATCAGTTTGTCTCCTTGAACTGCTATCAATTCCTTATTTGATTTTCTACCCACTCCTTGAGAGTTGCTATTTTTTGATCTCTTTTCCACCTGAGTTATCCCTAAAGTTGGCCTTTCTCTGTTCTTTTCTGCTATTCCCATGCTGACATTTTTAATTATTGGCTGCTCTTGGTTATGCACTATCAATACCCCTGCACTCTCTGACTGCGGTAACTCACTGTACTCAACTACCTGCTCTATGACCAGGGGAGATGAAAGAGGGGCTTGAACAAGGATGTTATTATTTTCATTATTCCCATCCACTTCTTCCATGAATTGTTCTTCTTGGTCCATTAGTGTCTTAAATATCTCATACCTATTGGAGGGCTTGAGTTGGGTTTGCTCTTTACCATATTTTTTCTTTTGCCTTCTCCTTCTTTTGGGCTGTTCAAAACCATCTCTTTGTGCTTATTTACCCTAAGAAATATTGGTTGATCTGTTTATTGTTGACTTACCCTCCTTAGGAAGATTTGACATTCCTAGAGGAGCCTCCATTTTTATGTTCATATTATTTGGACAAAATCGGGCCAAATGCCCATGTTTGTGGCAAACTCTACATCTGAAGGGCAATGCCTCATAATCCAATTGTTGAATCCAAGATAGTCCTACAAGTTCAAGTTCCACCTCTGTCGATAGAGGCTGGCTAAGATCCATTTCCACACATAATCTTGCATAAACAGCTGTGTTTCCTTCTATTGTGTCTTTGGAAACACCTAGATGTCTTCCAAGGGAATTACCGATAATTTCCAATACCTGCTCACTCCAAAACTCCATTGGAAGTGCATACAAGTGGATCCAAACTGGGATAGCAGTGGGTTCAATTCGAGGATCAAATCCCACTCTCCAGGGTTGAACAAATAATCTTGTCGGACCATGATTCCTCTTTTCCGATTCGAAAGCCCTATTTCTATCGGCAAGTGAAGAAAAACTAACAATAAAATATTCATTGCTAATAAACCATAAAGAATACTCACCAAGAGGCTCCCAGTTTTACCGGACCTAGGAATGCAAAAAATTTAGGGTAGGGCGAATACCCATGAATTTATAGATCAAATCATGATTGGCTCTATATAAAACTGTTTCTTCAACCATCCTTTGCTCAATGACAATCTTTGGCCTTGATTCTAACTGTGGCAAGCATCCATTAACTCGTTGAGATGTTGATCTATTTCCAGCAGCCGTAAAGAGCATTTTTAATGCAATTTTTTGAGCTTCTTCAGTCGTTGATGGAGATTTATCCTTTAACAAATTTGCATAAGAACTATGTCTGTCTAGAAGAGGATCCGGAGGTGTCCCCATTGGACCCTCCCAGGGTAGGAATCTTGTCTTCAAATCCACAGTAACCAGAAATCTCTTCGGCTACCCAACTGATGCCCTAGTTTTTCCCTCGTTCCAGCTCCGCTTTTGCATAAATTCGATAGGCCATGATTTTCATTTATTCAAGAGGTTTCCTTATTGAATACTAACATCACGCTATTATTTTGAATGGTTTAAGCAAAACAAGGAGCTTTTCAAAGGTAACCAACTTATGCATGGTATTATTTTCCAAACCACCAATGTAGATAGTGAAGTAAAATACAACAAATAATATGCAACAGACAAAGGGATTCTTTCCGTCAACTCAGTCACCTGTCTCAGCCTGAGAATTTATGATAGCTACTAGGCTATCAACTTGAGGCTCAAGGTGGATAGCTATTTACGATTATCCCTAACTGATAATTCATGCTTATATGAATTTATCTATCCATGTTACCCTCAATTTGCCTTAATCGTCACTTCCTCAATCGCAAGTACTCCCGCTTCTAGTGTATGATTCTACTTCTTCCACCTACGAGTGTACCTGATCGTGCATATTGGTAATATGTTAGCAGTAGCATGTTCTTTCAAAATCAAACTAAACATTGTATTAAAGCATCATTAATTAATACATTATTTTTTTATTTCAAAAAACCCATCAGGAAGGATCATGACAAAAAAACAAGTATATCTTCTTTTGCTTCACGTACATCCATTTGAAAAAAAAAATTGATTGCTCCTTCCACATAATCCCTTTCTAGCTAAAGAATATATCCACCAGATGTAGTCTCCCGTGCACTTTCATAAAGGCTGCGCCATTAAAATAAGCTTTCAACTTGTTCACCTCCAAGGTGACGCTCATGACAACCAACTTCAAATCAGGACGATTCTTCAAAACTCCCTTCAAAAGTTCAAATAATATATACATACCCAAAGTTCTTTTGTGGACTACGATGATATAACCCTTTGATTGCATGGGCTACTAAAATTGCAAATTGCAAGTCATGTTTCAATTTCAATGCAAATTAAAAGAAAAAATTCCATTCTTAGGCATACTAGCCCAACCTGGATAAGATCTTTATATGATAGAGATTACAGGTCAAGACATTCACAAGTGATGTTTTTCGATTTTACTTTTCCACATGGACAATCGATTCGATAAGACGCAATGATAATATGTGTAAAAATTTTAAATTGCATGTTTTTTTGCCAGTGATAGCTATAGTTGAATAGTGAGGGGTTGTATATATTGTGTTTCTCAACTACAAAAAAAAATGGAATAAATGGAATAAGTAGTCAAAAAGTTTTTTTTAAATTAATTTAATGAAGAATATTCTTTAATGAAAATTATTAAAGTGGAAAAATGTTTATGTTTGATAACATATGAAATAAAATTAATTTTAATTAAATATTTTAATGTTATAACTTTTATTGAAAATGTATTAAAATTAATTTTATATGTACATTTATAATATATCAAATTTTATGTTGAATTTTATTCTAAATTTTTAAACATGTCAAATTTCTTTTAAACTTCAACAGTGAACACAAACTCAAACTTGATAACTAAGGTGTGGAGTGTAGGCTAGTAGCACACCAAACTCTAAACTCTAAAACAAAGGCAAATAAAGAAGATTAAAAATGTTTGATTACAAATAAATTAAAAACAAATGAGTTAGTTCCATATGAGATTCTTCTACTAGAAACAAGCACCTTCCTTGTAAGGATTGTTGATATGATTTGTCTTCTAAGATATTTGAAAAAAAACAAAAATGAACAAATGACAGAAGAAGATTTTTAAAAAAAACATGGATGAAGAAAATAAAAAGTAAATGAACAAATGATTTATCAACATGAAGGAATTCCTAAATAATAACAAAAAGTAAGACAGCATTATTAAAAAAGAAAATTCTTTCTAATGATTTCCGTTGACTATGTGACGCTTATCATCTGATCCACCCACAATAACCGGTCTGCTACCGATAAAATTGACCGCCAATTCACCTATTCCCTCCACCGAATTTTAAACTTTAATCCGGCCTCATATCTAAACGAGAAGCAAACATGCACAGATCTTACGAGGCACGAAACTATAAATTAAATTAAAATTTGAATAAGCATCAATACCAAAGCCTTTTTGTAACATTCTCGCCACCCTTATGCAAATAATATAACAGCATTATCCTCGGCATCATGCAAGAGAGATAAATGCTTAATAAATATCATAATCCTTTATCGGAGTGAGAGAGGCCACAGCCATGGATTCTGTCAGTCTATCTGAATATGCTGCTGACGGCTATCTTACCGTCATCGTGTCGAATCGCATGCTCAGCACTGCCACCTAACCTCATAGCATTGGGACTTGGGCAACTGCACAGACACTCTTTACGAGTACCTTCTGAAATTCTTCATAAATTTGAATTTCTTTTGAACATGCAGAGCCTAAATATGGGATCCTAACTAATGAAACGTAAATATATGTAGATGATTTTTAATTCACGGTTAAATTGTATTACTTTTAGCAATACCTTTCTTTTTTTAACTGAGAAAACCATTACTTTTCGCAGTATCTTTTTTTTAATTGAAAGATTGAACTAATCATAAGATCAAGTAGGATAATTTTTTATCTTTGTCTTACATTATGGTGTTATTATCATTATTTTATCAAAGTGATTAAAATTATGAGAAAGATAATTCTTCCATTTTTAAAAACTGATCACAAGATCAAATCTTTTAAAATATGATCACAAAATTAAGTTAAATTACTTTTTTAATTGTAGCCTCAAATCATAACGCTGCTACCATAACCTATCAAAATGACTAAAATAATAAGAAAGTCAATCTTTGATTTTAAAAATTGATCACAAGATAATCACAAAAACAAATCGCATACCTTTAACCTTAAATCATGATAATACTGACCAGAATTAACAAACAAGACATGAAATTACAATGCTGTTCTTACCTATTCTTATTCATCAAGTTTAAGATTATACATCTAATTTTAGTTGAAAAACGAATAAATCGTCTCACCAACTGCCATCACCCAATGCCAGAAGTATGCAGAGACGAGACAAGGTTATAAAATGCTATAAATTACGTCTCCAAAATTACAGAACAAAAGCTTATTCTTCCAAAATTACAATTTTTTATAGCGTGGTGGTCGTGATTTGTGGGTGGTAATCACAGTATTCGGTCGGAGAGAGCTGGGAGACGCCTGAAGAAATTGAGCGGCGCAGAAGGCAGAGGTTCTCTGAACCTGGGGTGACGAAGAAAATATATGCCAAACATGATGGCTATAACCTTGAATGGAGTCACGTAAAGGGCAATGGCTGCGACGACACAGAACAAAATAAAAATGGCGGTGGCACGAGGATCTCTCCAGCTTAATAAGCAACTGATTCTCTCGCCCTGGGTGGCCAAGTCTCCCAATACCGTCTGGATTCTTCCTGCAAGCGACCGCAGTCTGTCGTACCGCATGCGTATGATGTCAGGATTTCGACTAGTCGGGAACGTGTCGAACTCTTCATCCAGCTCGTCTCCATTAATGGCGTCGGCGTAGGAGAGCCGTGTGTCCATATGGGGAGGCATGCGAGGCCTGTACCTGTAATTCCACGCCCCAATCAAAAACATGTAGAGAAACACCGTGGGAAGTATGAGTTCCGGATACAAGACGAGGATAAGAAATAAAAGGTGAACCAGCACGGTGGTGACGGGATTCCTCCATTTGCAAATGTCGTCCAACCACTTGAAGATCACCATGGGCCCCGAGAGAACGTTGATTATTCTAAACCAATTCGCTTTGCTGCGACGCATGCTCCACAAGTGGGTATCGGAATCCAGCATGTACTGGACCACTTCCTGTCTCAGTGGTGGCTCCGACCTCGACAGTCTGTAGCTCACGATTTTAATGGCGGTGTGCCGGAGCACGTCCTGCTGCCCAACTCCCAACGGGTGGAGATAATGCATTCTCGGAAGGATGGGCTGCATGTAGGCCTGCAACACGTTCAGAGAAGAAAAACAAGAGAACCGAACGGCTAATTCGATTTCTCCCATCTTCTTCAGCCCGCCCGGATGGAGGACCAGAAGTGGGTATGAATTCGTGTATATCCGATCGCTCTCCAACGTCGATACTCGAATTCTCACCTTCCCCATGCGAAGATCTCTGCGAGGTGGCGCCGCCGCCTTATCTTCTTGCGGAATTATCTGGGAATTGTCGAAGACTCCGAGGGTGAGAACCGTGCAGGGGTCATAAACCTCCCAGGTGTATTGCTCGTTCCACCTGGGATTGAAATTGTCGACGACGGTGCGAGATCGGATCCATTTCTGGCCGTATTTGGCGACGCAGTAGGCGTCCGTGGCGCCACGGCCGTCCTTGGATTTCATCGGCATAAGATTCTTGGCGCCCAGAATGCCCACCTCCAACACGCCCAGCGGCGGCTTCCACAGCTGCTTCGCCGTCGGCCGGACGTCGCTCGTCAGATGGGCCGCCTCGTCCAGCACATGATAGCCGCCGTCTAAGCACAGACGGAGGTGGAGTCTGCCGTTATACGTCGCATCCTTTTCGGCGGCGGATTCCTCTTTGCCTGCCAAGTTAAACCATAGAGAACTTACCTGTCTGTGATCGGAGCGCCTCTCGATCATGTGGAGCGAAATCCTGGCCTGTCCGACCACCTCGTCCTTATCTTCCACGGCCAAAAGCAAGTGCTCCTCGAAGGGCTCCGCCGCTACGAAAATCAAGTCCTCGTTCCAAAACGGGCTGGAAGCGGGGCTCTTGGTGGTGGAAGGCCGGGTCCTGAAGATTTGAGAGCCGAGCTGGGCCTTGACGCCGAGCTCCTGGTAGCGGCCCCCTTTGTCACGGGGCTTCAGGTCCTGCGCTTCGATAACGTTTACCCTTAGATACCAAAGCTTGGGCGAGAGGTAGACCTTAGAGCGGGTGTGGATAATTAGGCCGCCCGTATCGGACTGCCAGGCCTCCGGAAAAGCTTCGTCCGCCTGCGTGCCCATCCAGACGGCAAGCATGACGTCGCCCTTCACCTTGCCGTGACCATGAAGGTCATGGAGTCTGTACCACTGCGGAGCCAGAGGACTGTCCGGGGGAACTCTCTTTGGAATCTCTTGGAGATCAAACAATACCACTCCTAAAAAATCATCCTTCTTGCCCACATCTTCGTCCCAGAGGCTAATCTCCAGGGTGGGCGAGCTCAGTCTATCTTTGCAGATTGCGAAGACCTGATTCCATGCGGGATTCAAGTTTTTCGCAACTGTCCGGGTGCGAACGCTGTGGTTTCCGACGCTGATCTTGGCGTAAGGGTCGGAGCTCCCGTCCAGGTCCTTGGCAGCTAAATTTCTGGCCTTCACAACTCGGACGTAGAGATAAGGCATCTGCTCGACTAGATCGTAAGTGCTGGGTCGATCGCCATTGTTGGCCCCCAGCGAGCGGTTCAGATCCTTGAGGGAATAATCCACCGGGTAGGAGGAGGGATCGTAAGGCGGATGATGACGGGAAACCGGATCCTTAGGCCCTTCCATCTTAGCCGACTCTTCGGATTTGGAGTCGTCCATGGGAGAAGCAGCAGCAGCGACCGCTGGCTTTTCTTCTGCTGGTTTTTCTTCCGCCGGTTTATCTTCTCCATCTGCCTTGTTATCCTTCTCCTCGGCTGGGGTGGCGGGAGCGGCTTCTGCCGAAGCTTTTTTTTCCTCCGGAGGCTGCTGCTCGGCAGGCGGTTTCTCAGGCTTCTCTTCAACTTTGAGGGGTTCAGCAGGCGGAGGAGCTTCATCGGCCTTGGCTTCTAATAGAGCTTCCTTGGGCTTCTCCTCTTCAGCAGAGGGCGCGGCAGACTCTTCGTCCACGTAGTAGACTTTGAGCCCAAGCTCTCCTTTGATCTGCGAAAAGACGCTTCTCTTATCCAAGGGATAGTAGATAAGCTTCTCAGATCCATGGCTGACGAAACTGCTTCCAGAGATCTTCAATCGACCAAGAAAATTGCTCCGCTTCCCGTTGCTGCTGTTCTTATCGTTGTACACATTAATTTCGACCACCTCCGCCGCCATGGTGAGGGGATCGTTAACCCGAAACTCCAACTTCTCATCCCACTGAGGATTCAAATCCCTGAACTTGGTCTTGGTGCGCAACCTCTGTCCATCGAAGTCTACAATAACATATGGACTGGAAGTCCCCTGCCCATCCTTGGGCATCAAATTGTGGGCATTACACACCTCTACAATGAGCTTCCGCGTAGTAGTAGTAGAAGACATTCTTCTTATTCCACAGAGTCCCTCCAAGCAATCTCTTTTTGCATAAGGCTTGACCCAAAAAAAAAAAAAAAGGCCCGCAAAGCAATCGAATACAATTCTTGTTTTGATTGATTGATGGATTGATTGACTGTACCTCCTTCGCTTTAGAAGAAAGAATCCACTTCTACCATCAGCCCCCACAACTCTCAGCCTCCGGTCACGATCAATCGCAGGGAAAGAAGAAGATTACGACCTACTAATAAATCGAGCGCCCACCCTAAAAATTCCCTGAGAAATATCACCATTACCAACAAAGAGAAAATGGGTAAAATAATGCAGGGGTGGAGGATTCGGCTGTCCCGCCTAGGTTTTGCACGTGCCAACGTCTATAAACCCCGAGCGTCAGCAGGCATTAAAAAGGCTGCGGAATAGAGGTAGAGACTCACGCAATTCAAGGCTAAGGCCAGCACTGTTTATATGGGAAGCCTCAACCGAAATAAAGCATGCTTTCCATCCGGCTCGCGTCAGCGCTCCCCAAATAAGGCAAATACAAAACCGCAGACACATAAAAACCCAGTAAACCACCAACCGAACCATTTGGTGGCCACCCGCTTGCCCAAAATATCCTAACGAAACAGGCAAATGTGGCTTGTGTGATATTCCCCTACCCTACTACCCTCTACGTATTTTTCTACTGCATGTATTCGCTTTCTGCAGTACGGGCCTCCACCGGCTCAATTCGGCTAAGCAGACGGAGACGCCTGGACCGCCTGTCGAATCCCTGTCCTCTGCCGTTTCTCAGTTCTGACTGCCGTTTTGGATATATTCCACGGCACGGTGCCCCCCCTCGAACGGATCGACGGGAGGGGGAATCTCGATTCTCTCTTCTTCTTCTCCTCTAATCTCAGCCGCCTTGAAAAACCAAAGATTTTACTGTACCACCGGCGTTAAAACTCGGTACTTTTCTCCAAACGGGTCAAAAGATAAAATCTACCAGGGAAAGCATCCAAGGCCCCGCATTGGTTACGACGTCACTGTCGTGCCTGACCGTTTGAAGCCCCGTAAATTAATCCAATTGTGTATTAAATTAATGTTTTTTGTTTTGTATTTTAGCCCTTGTGAGATTTGTGGCCAAAGCTTCCTCGTGATTCGACGGTCCTCTCTGTCCTACCATTAAGCAGCAGTCTGTTCTTATTCCCACTGCGTAACGTTAGCCAAGGAGGGTTCGTGTGGTTGTCTCCAGCGTATTTAGAAGACGCGCAAGTTTTATGTACCGCTATGTCGAGGGCGCACATTCAGGTAGTTGGTCATGGCTGCTGTAACATGTGAGCAGCCGCATCTAAGAATAAAGGAAAACGTTGCTTAAACGAGGAATGGAACATACAAAATTCATCCATTTCCCCTTGTGTTACCAAATTTGTTCCTCAGTTGGAATCGTGTGATTTCTCTTTCGCCTCACTTTCTGGTCACATGGGTTAAGAGCTAGATTTGTGAGCCTGCAAAGTAGAATCGATGAGTTCGTAGGATGTCTTTTCTCGTGGTTGGTAGATTGGATAGAATTTAGCGTCAGATACAGGTACAACCACTACCATTTCACTGATACATAAGGGAATAGGCTATATTTATAGCTTTTTTATTATCAATTAGGTTTAATTTTTGGGGCTGCTTTCTATAACCCATATTTCACTCGTTGTTGTTTAACCCGACATGAAATGAACCAAGGGTATTTAAGATTGATATCACCATCCTGGGGCTGACACATACTCAAAGTGGGTTGATACTGCCAGGATTGTTACCCTGTATTGGTACTGCCATTCTAGGGCTGGCATGCACTCAAAGTGAGATTGGTATTGCCACCCTGAAGCGTTGGAGCTCACTTAAGATTTAGGTTAAATTACTACTTTACAAATAAGCATGTTCAAAGTTTAAATCTAAATCTGGTAAGCTGCAACTTTATAATTAAATTAATTTTTAAAAAATATATAATAAATTATTAATTAATAATTTGAATTTAAGTTTATTTGATGAGAAGTTGAAAAATACTAATTTCTAGTTGATTTGAAGTCTTCTAAGGATAAGGTAATTTTATTGTCAATTGAAGTCTTTTGTATGTTGGGAAACTTGATAGTACATGCCAGTACACCTTATAATTTAAGGGTATTATTTTATCCCTTGATGTAAGCAAGGTAATATGGCAATATCAATGTAGGTGTAAGCAAAGTAGACTTAATCATTGGTGAGAGTTAAGAGTTTATGGCAATGTCAAGGTAGGTGTAAGTTAATTTAATCAATGAAGTCTTGAAGATGTGGTTGATGTGCTGAGACCTTCATGAAAGTAACGGCCAACTTATCTTATTATTTGTTATTAAGGATTAGGAGCAAATATATGAATTTGCAATGTCAATATATGAAATCATCTTTCGTCAAGTTTGGCTATATTTGAGGTTTATTACACCCAAGCTTCTTATCACTCTGATTTTTTAATTGAAAAAACAAATAAGAAAAGTTACAAAACTTTTTATATGTTTAACAAGTTTATAGTCAATTTAGTACTCATAAATTAAAAATATATTAGATATAAGATTTTATAATAATCATATTTTATTTGTTTAAATAATAATAGTTTAATATTTAATTTTTTTTAAAAGAAATTTAGGTTGTTTTATGGGGATTTTAATATGATTGAATTTTCACATTACAAGGTGGATCTTTTTTCCATGCGATGGGTCATCGGAAAAAGAGAAGTGTGTCTTTTCATAAAAGAGAAGTTGGGGCTCTTTGATCCCAATAGCTACTTCTTACCCTCTTTGTTCCTTGCTAATGTTTGGTTCATCTGGTCTAATAGCCAGGAGGGTAAGAGTCGTGTGCTGAAAATATTAGACACAGCCATGATCTCAGATTCTAATATTTTTTTCTTTGAGCGGTCCTCGTCCTCTTCCTCCTTTGTCTTTGTCCATCATGATCTCTGTTTTTCTGAATGTTCTCCCATTTCCTTTTCCATCCTGGTTTCTTCCACCTCCTCTCCTCTTTCTCAGTCTTAATTCTAACATAACATTCTATTTTGCACCACCTTATGTTGAGATTCTATGTCATTAGAATTTGGAACCTAGTCCCTAGATTGAAAGGGGCCTTTGGTTGGATTGATTGGTGGAACGATGCTATCCAATGCGCTGCTAGCTTCCTTTGCTCGCTAAGGTGCAAGATTGTCAAGCTTCATCACCGCTCCAATGTTGCTCTCAACTTAGCTGTAATCTAATCCTTTCAATGAGGAGCTTCAAAGGCACCTTGCAACTATCAAACACCAGCTTCTGATGGTAAAGCACTATGATGCCAAAGGGGCACATATCAAGGCGTTGCACTGGCTTAAAATTGGTGACAAGGTAACAAATGAGTTCTTTCAATGCATGTGTCCTCATAATCAATTTTTGGGCATTAAAGCCCTTAACATTAACGACGAGTGTGTTTATAAGCTTTCTCGTATTCTCTCCACTTTCGAAGAACATTACCAAACTGTGTTTGCGGCTCAGTCCTACTCCCCTCAACATGACCAAGCTCTTAAATCCTACCTCTTTATTGTCCTAATGCAAAGTTTTGAGTCTCAAAGAGCTTTCTGTAAAAAAGCCCTCTCTTTGAAGGATATGGAGGAAGCTCTTTCTTATATGGTTGACAATAAATCCCTTGGTCTTGATGGCTTCCCTTGTGAGTTCTACAAGTCCCTTTGACATACTATTGGGCATGATCTTCTCAAATTTTATCAAGAGACCTTCTCCAAGGGTTCTTTAGGCTCTATTATTAATCAGGGGATTATTAAATTTATCCCCAAGGCTGGTGATCCAGAAATCATCAGCAATTGTAGACACTTTTTGTCTATATTTTGGATCCTCCATTCAATGGAGAAAGACACAATGTTATAGGTTATTCTCCTGACTTGAGGGTTTAGTCACTATCAGTGGAGGATCATCCAGGAGAGGGAAATGTTTTGCTTTTTAAGTATTTCGTTTGCTTTTAATAGTTTAGCATTAGAGTTGTGGAAGTATGTTATTAACAGGGTGGAACAAAAACTTACCTACTAGTCCACCAAGAAGCTCTCCCTTTATGGTAAATTTTAAATTTGCTCCAAAGTCCTTATGGCCATCCGTTTTTATTATTCTTCTTTTTGGGTCCCATCCAAAAACTGCTATAAGAAGCTCGATAAGCTTCTATGGGACTTTTTATGGTCCTCCTCCAATAATGGTTTAGGATTCCACCATGTTTCCTGGGAGTATTGTTGTCTCCCCAAAATCCATGGTGAGCTTGGTATTCTTAATACCCAATGTCAAGGTTGGGCCCTCTATGTTAAGTGGGTCATCAGAGCCCTTACGGGCAATGATTCCTAGAAGATTCTCATTTGTCATTGTATCTGTGAAGGTTCCCCTTTTGGTCGTAAGAGTTGGAGGGGCATGGGTTTCCCTTCCCTCCTTATTGCTCTTGTGTCTATCAAAGTGACAGGATCCTTCGTCATCAAGAGCATTTGGAAAGCTTGGGAGAGTGTTAAGCCTTGGCTGAGATGGAATGGTCGAAGCTTTTGGCATGGCCTCTCCATCAACTAGGTGAATGTTTGGTGGTTGTATGTTATCACCTACAAGGGTTCTTCACTTGCGTAGGTTCCTTGGGTTCATGTGCTTAGATTTATTTGCAAAGGTATGCGATGTATCACCAATTTCTTTTCTCATCCTATCAAGGATTGGATCCCTTGGGATGACTTCAGAGTCAAATTTGGACTCAAGCACTTTGACAAGGACACATTTGAGGCTATCAAGGTCGTTCTCCCTGACTCCATATTTCACAAAAAAATTATGTTTTCTCAACGACCTTAGTGGAAGGACTGGAAGTGGTATCTAGACACTCCTCTTCAAAATTGCAAGTCCCATTTGGGGTATGGATGGCTCTCTCCTTGTCTTCCCATGACTAATAAGCTCAATCAAAGATGGAATGTCTCTTCCTCTCGATCTATTTGGATGCATAGGTTCCAAACTGCATGGGCTCCTTTCCTGGAGCCCAAGCTTTCTTGTTTTTCCTAGATTCTTCTTCACCAAGGGCTTCTTGTTGGGAGTGTCTTCGATATATAGGCATCCCTAACCCTATTTTCCCTTTTTATCTTCAATCTGAGGACTTTATCCATCTTTTTTGGATTTGTGTTCGTGTTCACTCCCTTTAGGAGTGGAATTTTTCTTTTTTTAGACCTTATTCCTATGTCACTCTTGAGTAGAAGCATATCATCCTAGGAGACCCCTTATCCTTGCTAGGTATTATTTTAGAAGTGTGGCACTTGTTTCGAATGACGACCTTGTACAACATATGGAAAGCTAGAAATGATTGTATCTTTGGTAAGTATTCTTCCTCTCTTCACATCTCTGCTTTTGAGAAATCTAATATTATTTCATCTGTGTATTTTCATATTGTATTTCAGGCTAGTAAGGTGACTATGAAGCTTTCTCATCTTCAAGAGCTTATTGATCATTGGACAAATGCTTCGTGCATAGTAAATCGAGTTCCTTTTGAGCAATATTATCCTCGAAGTTGCTCCAGGTCCAGGTTACATTGTCACTTGGATTCAAATCGTACTCTTACCCCAGATCAAGGCCCCCCTCCTTATAGAGCTAGCCCTAGTAACCTGACTGTTTCTCTCTCTCACCTGGCTCCTTAGCTCGATGTCTGGGTCAAGTTGGGTGCTTTGGTGTTTGTTGCCAATGAGGATTTATCTATTCACGACTAGGAAGATATTCTCAACACTTCTTCTTTTGGACAAAGTCTCCTGATGATTTTGTTGTGTATTAGTTCTTAATCATTGTGAGTATTTCTCCTTTTTTGCTCTTGTGGTGTGCACTCAGTCATCATTTTTAGTATGTAATCATTTTGTTAGCTAGTTGATAGTGTTTGCCTACCAGTTTTATAAGGCAGTTTTGTTTCACTGACAGTTGGTTTCTTGGTTTACCGCACTATTTTTATGGTGGTGGTTTTTTGGTTGATAGTGTTGGCCATATGGCGTGTTTATCCCAAAAATGTAAACCGAAATGTTTAATTCGCATCGATTTTCCCGAAAAATAAAAATTTCCAACATCTGAAATTATGAATAGCATCTAAAAAACTCGAATGGAAATGTTTGTGCATATAGCATATGCTCAATTTTTATTTAATTAAAAAAAAAAATAGTATTGGAAATGTATGGTGTACATGGATTGTTGTTGAAATAATAATTTTAAAAAATAAAAACAAAAACAAAAACAAATAGGTTTGAGGTCAATTGGTTCCCCAAACCCCGTAAGGGGGCAGAGGTCCAAGGTTCAAATATCAAGTCTTATCGGACTGAACGCTTGTCCCTTTCGTGGTACTTTCAAAGGCGTTAAAGGTTTAAAATGATTGTGACATGATAGTTATAAGAGCGTACTGCGCAGAGATCTGTATAACTGTTTTCGAAGCAGACATCGCAAAATACTGTGTAATGGTTGCTACTGATTTCACCATGTAAAATCAAAAGAAAAACAAATAGTATAAAACTTTGATACACATGGATTGCAGTTGAAAATAAATATAAAGAAAGAAAATATAAAAGCAGAACATGTTTGGTATGCATGGATTGCACTTAGAAGAATTAAAAAAAACAAAAAAATTAAAATTAAAATTAAAATTAGAGAGAAAAACAAACAAATGGAAATGTTTGATACACGTGGAAATTTGGTACAAGGAAGAAAAACAAATAAAATAAAAAAATAAATATAGATTGCACCCGAAAAATTAAAAAGCAAAACAAAGAAAAAGTAGATGAGAGGGCTCGAATGTAGTTCTTTGTTGCACATGGGGCTAGATGAGAGAGCTCGAACTTAGTTCTTTGTTCTGTTGCTATTTTATCTTTCGCCTCACTTTCTGGTCACATGGGTTAAGGGCTAGATTTGTGAGCCTGCAAAGTTGAATCGATGAGTTCGTAGGATGTCTTTTCTCGTGGTTGGTAGATTGGATAGAATTTAGCGTCAGATACAGTTACAACTACTACAATTTTTTTTTGTACATAACCAAATAGATTATATTTATAGTTTTTTTATTAAGTAGGTTTAATTTTTGGGTTGTTTTATAATTTATATTTCACTCGTCGTTGTTTAACCCGGCATAAAATGAATGTTTAGGATTGATACCACCATCCTGGGACTGGTACGCACCAAGAGTGGGATTGATACTGCGAGGATTGTTACCCTGGATTGGTATTGCTAGGATTGGTACTGCCATCCTAAAGCTAACATGCACTGAAAGTATTATCTTGAGGCTAGAACTCACTAAAGATTTAAGTTAGATTACTATCTTTTTAAACATTAAATTATATTTTAAAAAAAATATATAACGAATTATTATTTAATAATTTAAATTTAAGATTATTTGATGAGAAATTAAGGATAAGGAAATTTTATGGTCAATTGAAGTCTTTTGTATGTTGGGAAACTTGATAGTACATGCCAGTACACCTTATAATTTAAGGGTATTATTTTATCCCTTGATGTAAGCAATGTAATATGGCAATATCAAGGTGTAAGCGAAGTCGGACTTAATCATTGGTGAGAGTTGGAGTTATGACAATATCAAGGTAGGTGTAAGTTAATTTAATCAAAGTCTTGAAGATGTGGTGAGACCTTCATGAAAGTAATGGCCAACTTATATTATTAATTGTTATTAAGGATTAGGAGCAAATATATGTGGTGAGACCTTCAAGTAGTTTGGCTATATTTGAGATTTATATACACCCAAGCTTAATTGAAAAAACAAATAAGAAAAGTTACAAAACTGTTTTTACTTGATCACAAGTTTATAGTCAATTTAGTATTCACAAATTTAAGAAAATAGTAGATAATGATAATATTTTATTTGATTAAATATTAATAGTTTAATAGTTAATTTTTATAAGTAAAAAATTTAGGTTTAAATTTTATTAAATAATATTTGTATAATTTTTAAGTTATTATAATACTATTTTATAATTATAATATAATACGGGTGGTGCACATTTCAATCTTATATAACTAATTTAAGAAAAAATAATATTCACTTGAACTTTAAAGACTTGTAAGACTAAGAGTTTTCATTGTTGTTAGAAGACTTAAATTTTACATGACCTCTAACAACCAAACTTAGATATTTGTTAGGTGTTACATACACTCAAAATCAAGTTTGACTATGATTGCTTCCCTCAATTTCTCCACCTTTTATTTTAGGAGACTCAACTTATACCTTACCAAGATCAACAAAATCTAGAACTTTGGGCATGCATTCTTCACTCATTTTGACATGCTCTTTAAAATTTATGGTGAGAGCACTTATTTATAAGTAGCAATCAAAGTAAAGTTGAGGAATTCCAATTGTCATAGAAATTTTAATTTCACTCAAACAATCATAAGATCTAGAAATCGTAAATGGATCAAGACAAGTTGACAAAAATATTCAACCATTCTATTAAATCTAATAGAACAACCTAACAATGCCCACTATCAATTAATCTAATATTCATACATAATACGATAATCCTCCTTGATTCTATACCAAAATTATTTGGCAACTCTACAAGACCAAAATATTTATTTAACTACCTTTGGTCTACCAAAAATTAGACACCTAGGCTAAGTAACCCCAAAATTTTACAACTGGTACCTTGATGACAACTTAAGATGCAAGACTCTCAAAGTTAGAAGCTTGTTAGACATAGTTCCAATAGACTTCCAAATTTTCTTACTACTTCTACACCATGAGTCTTCTACTGACCTAACTTTACACCTATTATTCCACTTACTTCCAATCAAAAAGGAGGGATCAAATGCTTATAAAGTGGTCTAACCAAAGGAGAGCAAATTCTTCTACCATTTATCCATTTTCAATCCTTATAAGTGTTACAAATTAGAGTAGTTGAAAGCTTTGCTCGTAAATCATGGCTAACTAGATTTTGCATTATCAATACAGAGGCTTTAAGTAAATAAGGTAAAGAGAATCTTAGCCTAAGTTCATGCTTAGAATTCCACCATTGATCAAGAATATTTCAAAGATATATGTAAAGTGATACATGTATTTTTTAAAGATCAATTTTCCTTTGAGGAAGGGATCTATGGCCACATGTCGATCATTGTTTATGACTAAGCAATTCCACCATATATAAGAGGGAGCAAAACTAAGGCCGTGTCTAAGGGTTGAATCATCCTAGTAAATGAGGTTCATTGTAATATGGCATACCCTCTACATACATTTGGTGGATGTTGTAAATCTATAATAAAAAATTCAACATTCAAAACCTTATCAAATAAAGCTACACCTTCTCATACTTCTCTAGCAAAGTTGATTTTGATATTAAAATTTATAATTTATATATATGCTTACTTTGGATTATTTTGCTCTGGAGGCTTTGCTAGGGTTTCTTGTGGTGACTTTTCTAGGGTTTTTTGGTTGCATGTTGTTGTTGCATGTTTGCTCTTTCTTCGGTTTCCATATTGTTAAGGATCTAAGTGCTCTTACTACACAACTTTGTGTGCTAATTCCACCTAGGATGGGGGGATTCTCCCCTTGTTATGGCCACTTCTCAGGTCGTCACTTCAATTTTTAGTGAAGCTACAGCTTCGGAGAGCCATGGCAACAGTCAACAAACCCAAGAAGTTTATCTTGAGGGTTTTCCACAAGGTAAATCCTCTATGTTGGACATAGTCCTACCCATGTAAGATTTTGATAAATCCTGCAATTGGCTTGAGAGTCACACCCTTGTTGGGTATTTTTTGGGGAGGATTCCCAGTGACTAGCTAATTCGTCAAAAGATTCAATAAGTTATCTGCCTTTCAAAAACCTACCATTCCAAGCTGATCTCTTGGGGATGTGACCCTTCCAATCATGTTGTTTGGGTTGTGATGGATATTGATGGCCATCTCCTCAGAGTGCTCAACATCTATGAACCTAATGATACTAATGATCATTGTGCTCTTTGGCAATGGGTAACTCTCTCTCTTTCCCCTACTGTTTGGTTGTTTTATGGGGATTTCAATATGATTGAATTCCCACATTGCAAGGTGAACTTTATTCCCATGCGATGGGTCATTGAGAAAAGAGAAGTGTGCCTTTTCATGAAATAAAATTTGGGGCTCTTTGACCCCAATAACCACTTCTTACCCTTTTTATTTCTTGCTAATGTCTATTTCATGTGGTCTAACAACCGGTAGGGTGAGATTCATGTGCTAAAAATATTAGACAAAGCTATGCTCTAAGATTCTGATATTTTATTCTTTGAGAGGGACTTGTCCTCTTCCCCTTTGTCTTTGTCCACCTTGATATATGTTTGTCCGAATATTCTCCCATTTCCTTTTCCATCCTTGTTTCTTCCACCCCCTCCTCTTTCTTAGTCTCAATTCTACCTTAACACTTCTATTTTGCACCACCCCATGTTGAGAGCCTATATATTTAGAATTTGGAACCTGGTACCTATATTAAAAGGGGCCTTTGGTTGGATTTATTGGTGGAACGATGCTATCTAATGTGTTGCCAACTTCCTTTGATCGCTAAGGTGCAATATTGCCAAGCTTCATCACCGCTCCAATGCTAGTCTTAAGCGAGAGTTGAAGGTGGCCTCAACTCAGCTGCAATCTAATCCTTTCAATGATGATCTTCAAATGCACCTCACAACTATCAAACACCAACTTCTAATGGTAAAGCACTATGATTCCAAAGGGGCACAGATCAAGGAGTTCTTTTAATGCATGTGTCCTCATAATCAATTTTTGGGCATTAAAGCCCTTAGCATTAATAGAGAGTTTGTTTATGAGCTTTCTCGTATTCTCTCCACTTTTGAAAAACATTACCAGACTGTGTTTGCATCTCAGTATTGCTCCCCTCAACATGACCAAGCTCTTAACTCCTAAATCTTTGTTGTCCTGATGCAACTTTTTGAGTCTCAAAGAGCTTTCTATAAAAAGGCCCTCTCTTTGAAGGATATGGAGGAAAATATTTCTTATTTTGTTGACAATAAATCCCTAGGTCTTTATGGCTTCCCTTGTGAGTTCTACAAGTCCCTTTGAGATACTATCAGGCCTGATATTCTTAAATTTTATCAAGAGGCCTTCTCCAAGGGTTCTTTGGGCCCTATTATTAATCAGGGGATTATTAAATTTATCCCCAAGGCTGGTGATACAAAAATCATCAACTATTGTGGATACTTTTTGTCTAGCTTTTGGATCCTCCATTCAATGGAGAAAGACACAATGTTATAGGCAATCTCCTGACTCGAGGTTTTAGTCACTATCAGTGGAGGATCATCCAGGAGAGGGAAATGTTTTGATTTTTAAGTATTTCGTTTGCTTTTAACAGTTTAGCATTAGAGTTGTGGAAGTATGTTATTAACAGGGTGGAACAAAAACTTACCTACTAGTCCACCAAGAAGCTCTCCCTTTATGGTAAATTTTAAATTTGCTCCAAAGTCCTTATGGCCACCCATGTTTATTATTCTTCTTGTTGGGTCCCATCCAAAAACTACTATAAGAAGCTTGATAAGCTTCTATGGGAATTTTTATGGTCCTCTTCCAGTAATGGTTCTGGATTCCACCATGTTTCTTGGGAGTATTGTTGTCTCCTCAAAATCCATGGTGAGCTTGGCATTCTTAATACCCAATGTCAAGGTTAGGCCCTGTATGTTAAGTGGTTCATCAGAGCCCTTACGGGCAATTATTCCTGGAAGATTCTTATTTATCATTGTATCTGCAAAGGTTCCCCTTTTGGCTGTAAGAGTTGGAGGGGCATGGGTTTCCCTTCCCTTCTTATTTCTCCTATGTCTATCAAAGTGACAATATCCTTCGTCATTAGGAGCATTTTAAAAGCTTGAGAGAGTGTTAAACCTTTGCTGAGATGGAATGGTCAAAGCTTTTGACATGGCCTCACCATCAACTAGATGAATGTTTGGTGGTTGCTTGTTATCACCTACAAGGGTTATTCACTTGCGTAGGTTCCTTGGGTTTATGTGCTTAGATTTATTTGCAAATGTATATGGTGTATCACCAATTTCTTTTCTAATCCTACCAAGGATTGGATCCCTTGGGATGACTTCAAAGTCAAATTTGGGCTCAACCACTTTGACAAGGACACGTTTGAGGCTATCAAGGCTGCTCTCCCTGACTCCATGTTTCACAAAAAAAAAATTATTTTCTCAATGACCTTGGTGGAAGAACTGGAAGTGGTATCCAGATACTCCTCTTAAAAATTACAAGTCCCATTTGGGGTATGGATGACTCTCTCCTTGTATTTACATGACTTATAATCTCAATAAATGATGGAATGTCTCTTCATATCGATATGTTTGGATCCACAAGTTCCAAACTGCATGGGATCCTTTCATGGAGACCAAGATTTCTTGTTTTTCCTAGATTCTTCTTTACCAAGGGCTTCTTGTTGGGGAGTGTCTTCGACATATATGCATCCCTAACCCTATTTTACCTTTTTATCTTCAATCTGAGGACTTTATCCATCTTTTTTGGATTTGTGTTTGTGCTCACTCCCTTTGGGAGTGGATTTTTTCCTTTTTAGACCCTATTCCTATGCCATTCTTGAGTGGAAGCATATCATCCTAGGAGACCCCCACCCTTGTTGGGTATTATTTTGGAAGTGTGGCACTTATTTCATATGACGACCTTGTACAACATATGGAAAGCTAGAAATGATTGTATCTTTGGTAAGTATTCTTCCTCTCTTCACATCTCTATTTTTGAGAAATCTAATATTATTTTATCTATGTATTTTCATATTGTAGTTCAGGCTAGTAAGGTGACTATGGAGCTCTCTCATCTTCAAGAGCTTATTGATCATTTGGGAAATGCTCTGTGCATAGTCAATCGAGTTCCTTCTGAGAAAGATTATCCTCAAAGCTACTCTAGGTCTAGGTAACATTGTCACTCGACTCCAAATCACACTTTTATCCTAGCTCAAGGTCTCCCTCCTTATAGAGCTAGCCCTAGTAACCTAATCGTTTCTCTCTCTCACCTGGCTTCTTAGCTCGATGCCTAGGTCAAGTTGGGTGCTTTGGTGTTTGCTACCAATGAGGATCTGTCTATTCACGATTAGGAATATATTCTCGACACTTCTTCTTTTGGACAAAGTATCTTGATGATTTTGTTGTGTATTAGTTCTTCATCATTGTGGGGATTCCTCCTTTTTTTCTCTTATGGTGTGCGCTCAGCCATCATTTTTAGTATGTAATCATTTTATTAGCTAGTTGATAGTGTTTGCCTACCAGTTCTATAAGGCAATTTTTTTAGCTGATAGTTGGTTTCTTGGTTTCCCGTACCATTTTTATGGTGGTGGTTTTTTGGTTTATGGTGTTGGCCACATGGCATGTTTATCCACCTTTTTTTTTTATTTGTAAAAATGTATTCTATTACTTCTTTAATATAATGCCTTTTTTACATCAATATAAAAAAATTAATAAGTTATTTTTTAGGTTTATTTCTTGTTAGTACTTTTTCCATCCATTTGGCTATAATATGAACTCCCTAGTGCCAAGGATAAATCAATTTGAGTCCCTCTCATTTGGGATGTGTGCATTGACCCCATTAGATGGTTGATTTCATCTATGTACCACCCCATCTCTTCTAGAGAATTTTCCTTACATCCTAACTTAACTATTCATATTTGGACATATAAGGTAACCAACATGAGGTGTAGAAATCATGCATAGGAATAAAAAAAAAAAAATTGAAGACGACCAAACTATGATAGAATAGTTACTACATGTAGATTTTTAATAGGCCATAAATTTTGTATACAAAAGCATTTTAAGCCCATTTTTTTAAAATCACATGGTTTTTCAAGATCTTTGCTTGGTGGTGTTGGTTCTAGTTACTACATGTAGATTTTTCAATTATGATAGAATAGTTATGGATCGTCATGTGCCCTTTTTGAGAGGTCCTAACTATGCTACCTAGAAGATCAATATTATAACTTTACTCAAAAGCAAGGGGTTACTCAAATATGTGAATGAAAAATCTCATGCCATTGATTTTTTTAGTGAATTTTCACTACACTCAATTTTTTTTCCTTAGAATTTTAAAGAAGAATCAAAGCCAAGGAAAAACAAGTAGAAGCTAGAGAAAGAAGCATCTTACCAATGTGAGGAAAACTTTTTAAAGGTTGACACCCTTTTATAAAATTTTCAACCAAGAAAGGAAGGCAAATGTTTTGATGATCTATGCAACCTAAAAAGTTTGAAAAGGAAAAAAATTATGAAGAAGTTCCAAAGGGTGCAAGTAGAGCAAAAATTCCAAATGTCAAAAATCATAAATGTTTTGGAGATAAGAGAAGAAAAGTTCTGAGAGTCAAACCATGAGTCGCAAAAAACTTCTGAAGGTGGATAAAATAAAAGGTTCTAAAGAGACATAACATACAAAAGGTCCAACAAGAGGGTAAGAGAGAAGACTTCCACCCAAAAGGGCAGTTGAGCTAAACTAACAATCCATTATTGAAAGCAGTTAAGAATCACCTATTGACATCAATTGGGCTCAACAATATAAGAAAAGTGGTTGGCCTATTAAAAGCAAAAGTGTGGCAACTATAATGGAAGCACCTCCAAATATGATAGCACTGATTGTAGAAGGTGGTTGTTCTTAGTTTTCAATATCCCTAGGGTGGTAGTTGAGATTGTGAGCAATAGTTAAGCTCAAAATTTATGATTCCAAATTTAGAGACCTCAAAAGAATAATCAAGGGGTTAGCAAGGAGGATATGATCTAAATTCATATATAAGTTTTGGAGGAAAAATCTCTTCATTTTTGTTTATGAATAATAGTAGTTTAGGCATTGTAAAGCATATGTTAGTTGTTATTTGTAACTCTTCCTTCATTTTATTTTGTATAATAGTCTAGACCTAAACCTTGAGTGGTTTTGTAGGTAAGCTTTTGAGCCCTCAGTTCTAGCATGATTTGTAAAATTCATACTTATATATATACATATACTAGAATTCATGAATACTGGGCTTTTTTATCCCATTTCTTGTATATGTAATATGTGCTTAAGTATGCTTGTTGATAAGAGAAAGTGTTCACTTTGAGTTTTCAGTGCAAAAGACTCACGTGTTTATTTATCCCACTATTATGTAGAATATTCTTATGATCTTGGTGCATCGTCCCTAGGATTTTTTATTTTCCTCTATTTCCTATGGTTTTCCTTTCCCTTTTCCTCTATGCACTAAAATCTAGGTAGGTTAGGTTAGAATAGAAATCGCTAAATATCACATCTGATTAGGATCCAACCTTATAAAAAAACCTTATAGACAATATGATCAAGTCACTTCCAATGCTATTAGATTTTCCATATTGTGTTGCTTCATGTGAGGCATGATCATTAGGTCACTTTATCCCTCATATATGGTGACTGTGATAATCAGAGATGACAACAATTTAATAGAACGCTCGATGGGACCTAATTGATTTTGTTTATTTATTCCACTATCAAGAAGAACTCTATTAGGATGAGACATTGGTGAATGTCCCTACATATCTAATTTATTTAAGCACTTGAAAGTCTCACCTGTTGACTTTACTCAAAGACAAATATCTAGAAGAAGCCAATTAGAAAGATACTAGATTGAGGTTCTAGTAAAGATATCAATCTACTTGCTTGAAGAACCAATGCAATATTTACCTAGCAACTTTTCTCAAAGCAAAGTATCTAGAAGTATAATAACTCAAGAATTGCTACTAGATCCTTCATAATTTCAAATCAACAAACATTAGCACCACTACTTAACACTATTCCAAGAAGAAGAAGAAGAAGAGGCCAAGGCCAAAACATGGATGCTCCACCACCTAGACAATTCCTCGCCTAGAATAATAGAGGTTCATTTTGATATTTACTGTCTCCTATAGTATGGGATGGTGTTCCAATATTAGCACTAAGGTCTCTCCTATACTACATCGGGGAAGATATGGTTTTTTTAAATATTACATTATTTGGTACCTTGAGTACCATTGTAAATTTTTAGATTAGGAACTAAGTTTATATGTTATTTAATCAAGTGAAAGGTGTCATGTGTATAAATATGTAAGTGAAGAGTCATATGTGTAAGTGAAGAGATATGTGTGATGTGTCAATATTATAAGTAGAAAGCTATGTAATAATAAGAGACTCTTTCATTATGTAAGGCATATGAAAGGTTGTCTCCCATGAGTTTGAGGAGAGAAAAATTTAGAAGCATTGAAGAGTCTCGTATAAGGTTATATATTGATGACAAAGCTCTATGTTGTGTAAAATGTTGAATGTAATAGATTATCAATAAATTTTTTTATTTTGTGCAATATTGGTGTTATTATTGAATGAGATTATATGCAAGTGATTATATGATCCTAGGAAATATAGACCTATGATATTTGGGTCCATTTTCTATTAGTAGTATAAAGTCACTTTAGTAAGGTCTATATAGGGTGGAGAAAGAGGTAGATATTATAGAAGGAGATTGGAAAGCAAGTGAAGAACAGTTGGCACTAGAATCTGGTGTGAATTTGGAGTGATGAGAAGAAGATTGGAGGAGATGAAGAATAAGGTAAGAGAATATGATTTTTTTGAGAAGCTACTAGAGTTGAGGATTGAAAAACATTTGAAGGAGAAAGAATGAGAGCTATTAGAGTTGAGAGCGTGAGATTGGAAGCAGTTGACTAGAGGACGTTTGGAGGTGAAATTATCTATGGAGAAAAGTTTGAAGGAAGGAGTAAGAAGCCACAACTAGATAAATGGAATGAATAGAGAGTTTGGAGGGTTGTTAGATTAAGCAAATAAATGAATATTCATGGAGGAACATTGAAAGTCTAATTGGAGCCATACGAACATTGAAAGCTCGAAACTTGAGTGCAATAATATTAAAGTCATAGGGACGTCAAACATTTTGAAATTGAGTGAGCATATATGAATTGAGAAGCTTTAAAAGCTCTAAAGCATAAAAGTGTAAGATTAAAAATCATTGAAGTTGCAGATGTAACACCTAAAATGTTGCCATGGAAGAGACACTTGGAACATGAGCATTTTGGGTAATGCTTCTTGGATGCCCTAAATCAGTTAATGCAAAATTTGAATTAAGGACATGTGGAACCATATTGAGGTAACTTTTTTGACTTTGAGATTACTAAAAATGTGGGTTCACTTGATTAATGAATCTTTTGTGTGCATTATTTATTTGAAGGGATATATTTTTTTAAATTTTAGGAGTTATAAGATATGTGTAATTAAAGGAACAAATTTGGGAGACATGAGATATTTAAAGAATTACTGAGAGTTATAAGGAAAAGAAATTAAATATTTGAAAGTGGAATTTAATTAAATTTTGAAGGAGGAATTAATTGAAATTATGAAATTGAGATTTTGGGATACATAAGGAAATTAAGAAAATTAAGAAATTTGGGATTGAATTTAAAATTGGTTGATGAATTTTTTGAAATATTAAAATTAGAAGAAATTAAAAGGAGGAATAAGAAGGGTGGATTTCAATAAAGGAAAATATGATAATGCTTAAAGAAATATATGACATGAATTTAGCAAGAAACTATTGGTACATTGATTAAGTGGCAAGAAGACACATGACTAGAAATAAACAATGGTTTAATACTTTTCAAGAAAATTTGAGAAACCATTTACTACAGTAGATGATAGGCTATATGAGGTTAAAGGCATAGGAAACATATTAATCATCTTATCTGATGGAGAATGCATGATTAAAATGTGTTATATATACCAGGTCTAGCTTCTAATATGCTATCAATGTCATAGATGATAGATCAAAATCTAGTGGTTGAGTTCAAAATTATTGGAAATAAAAAGAATTGTACCATTACTAAAAAAGGGCTACAATTATCAAAATATGATGAAATAAAATGACTTTAAACTTGTTTTCATTGATCAATTTTCCGGTAGCCTTAACTGTAGCTTTACCTAACAAAGTAGAGTCATCAACAAATTGAAGATGAAAGATAGGCCTAGCTCCATGAGAAATGGTAACTCCCTCAAGGGTTTTATTGTATCTATTTTTGGTTATAGTCCTACCCAAGAATTCAACAAGAATGATGAATAAATAAGAGGAGAGGGGGTCCCCTTGCCTAATACCTCTAGAAGTCGAGAATAATTGTGGCCTCCCATTGATAAGAACTGAGTAGGATACTAAAGAGATACAACCCATAATCCAGTCCATTCAATCTTGAGAGAAACCAAATTGCCTCAAAATTTTGATAAGGCCTTCACTCTCTTCTTACATGCATATTTTTTTTTAATTATTTGGTTAGTGTGAGAAACCCCTACGCCCAACGCACAGGGCTGAGCAGTCTCCTCCCAACCATGACCCCTTGTAAAATCGAGAGCTATGCTTATCAATAGGGAATTTAACACTCAACCACCACACACACACCCCCTCACACACTCGCCCATGCCCCTGTTTGAATCTTGGTTCTTACATTCATACTTGACTCTATGACACTTCACACTTCTACATGACTCTTACTCTCTTACATGCACTCCTAATACAAGACATTGTTGGAAATCCTCACTTTACATATTTGTACACTTATATACATGACACTTGTGCACATTCTCTCAATATACATTTGCACTCTTGCATGACACTTGTGCGTTGCACATTACACTTTTACATGACACTCGTGCGTTGCACATTACACTTTTACATGACACTTGTACATTTCTTGCACATTACGCTCTTAAATGACATGCACATTACACTTTTACATGACACTTGGCATTTCTTGCACATTACGCTCTTAAATGACACTTGTGCATATCCTGCATATTGACACTTACATAAAAGGGAAATATAAATAATTCATTTAAACTATAGACACAAACCCTAATCTATTACATATTTACATTTGTACCATAAAGGTACCATTGTGGAACATTTGCATGTACCAAATAATGTAATATTCTTCAATATAGTATGAATTTTTTTCCTACATATGTGACAATATATCTATTTCCATTTAGGTTGAGACTATGATGATGTTGCAGTGTTACTTGGTACATTTTCCTTAGATATCAAAGCATTATTAATCATTTCATCCTTGACTAAATTTTCCTTTTCATATTCTTGAAGAACATTAACTAATTCATCAAAGGTTGTGTTATTTAGCACTTGAAGTGAAGTGACTAAATGTTTGTAACTTTCTAAAAGTGCTCTTAATGTAACTTGGACAAGAAGCTTGTCTTCTACTTTTTCTCCCAAAGTTAATAGCTTAGCCTTTAAATCAACTAATGAGGCCCAAAAATACCTCATTTTTACCACCTTTTTGCCATATTTTTGCACCATTAGATTATGTTTTGTTTTATCATTGCAATAGTTATGTGATTAAATAAGGTAATTAGGAGTAAATGCATGCTTAAATAGGCAAAGTGACATTATGTAACAAGAAAGGTAAATACAGGATATTTTAGCTAATTAATGCCAAGATTTTGTAATAAAAATAGGGTTATTAAGTTTTTGTACATAGATGGGAATTTTGGGTAGAGCTTGGTATTTAACTGAGTTCATTTCTTGTTGAGGATTGTAATTGAAAGAGGTGTTGGATTGTGCTCACTCGGTCAAAAAATACCCATTACATAACAATAAAGGTATGTACAGGATATTTTAGCTACATTAATGCCAAGATTTTGTAATAAAAATAGGGTTATTATGTTTGTGTACATAGATGGGAATTTTGGGAAGAGCTTGGTATTTAACTTTGAGTTCATTTCTTGTTGAGGATTGTAATTGAAAGAGGTGTTGGATTGAGCTCACTCAGTCAAAAAATACCTAACTCCATTCACCTAGTGTCGAACAAAACATTATCTTGCTGAGGATTGTAATTGAAAGAGGTGTTGGATTGTGCTCACTCAGTCAAAAAATACCTAACTCCATTCACCTAGGTCGGACAAAATATTATCTTGCAGAGCAAAATAGTTATAGTCTAGCACCAGACACAGACTGTATACTCAAAAGTTGAGTATACTCAAGCTCCCAACATGACTGAAGCATGAATAAATGATGTCATGGTTACAACCAACAAGAAGCATAGTATGATAACTAGTTGGATGACATTGCAAAAGAAGGGAACATAATGGCATGCAGGCAAATACCATCAAGTTAACATCTTATTTTCTTGTTATAGCCAACTATTTTTTATTATAGCTGGCAACAACTTCTTGGAATAGGACAAGGCAGTGTGTTTTGGAAGTCATTTTACACCTACACCTTTTTGTTTTCTTTGTCCTCCAACGTGGAATCCGTTTATGGAAGAAAATTTTATTTCTTTTAGGTAAAAGATAAATCTCCTTTTAATTTCCTGTCAGCTCAACTGGTAGCCATATATAAATATTGGCAGATTTATTTTTAGACATACCTTTAACCATGTTAGTTAAATATCTAACATAGATGGGCATGCTGAAATAGAAGTTTTTCCACCAAATTTTGTGTGCATTTGCTAAAGATGATTTGCCACCCATGTTATTATAATAGTCTGGTAATAGGCATCAAAAATAGGAAAAACACAATTGGGCACCAAATAAGACTGTAACTTGGCACTGAAATATGAGCTGACTGAAATTCCACATGGCTGAAGTGGGTGGTTGAAGGCATGATTGTGTCACTCTATACGTGACATGGTACTAAGAGATAAAATATATGACCAATAGTTATCCAAGTCAAACCATTTGTGAAACCCCTTTTTACTAATTTGGTCAAACTAACTTCAATGAACTATAATAGTCAAAATACAATGTTGTTAACAATCGCTAACAAGTTAGAAAAAAGACAAACAAGCCAAATCTTGCACATAAGGATTAGAAACTATTTTGAAGTTGCTATTTCCTATTTCTAAACACTACCATGGTAGTTTTGGACTGCTAAAGTTTATTTGCCAAGTTTGACTACTGTGTAACTAATCTTGTCCCTACTTGCTAATTTGAAAAATTTACTTATTGGCCACATATCAATTGTTACAACTTGTAGATCTATGGAGGTAAGATAAAAACTTTCCCTCTCCATTATAACTAATAGCAACAACATTAGGAATGCAGAGGAAAGAAGTAAGAAATGTATTAAAATGCTGCTATAATTTTAATTGAATTTTATTATAATTTGTAAGTGTTGTGGCTGCTTCATAACATACCCCAAAATTGGGGACCCACCTTTTTTGCATGTTTCCAAGAAGACCGAAGTGACCCATATGCTAAAGATCAAAGAAAAGGCAAAACACCGCAAGGATGAAAAAGTGTCGCGATATCGCGACATGTTGCATTTTCGCGGTCCAAAGCAAAGAGAGAGAGCAAAAGAGAAAAAGTGTCGCGATATCGCGACATGTTGCATTTTCGCGATCCAAAGCAAAGAGAGAGAGCAAAAGAGAAAAAGTGTCGCGATATCGCGACATGTTGCATCATCGCGGCCAAAATAGAAAAAGTGTCGTGATATCGCGACATGTCGCATCGTCGCGACCAAAATAGAAAAAGTGTCGCGATATCACGACATGTTGCATCGTCGCGACCAAAATAGAAAAAGTGTCGCGATATCGTGACATGTTGCATTTTCGCGATCCAAAGCAAAGAGAGAGCAAAAGAAAAAAAGTGTCGCGATATCGCGACATATTGCGTCATCGTGGCCAAAGGAGGAAAAAGTGTCGCGATATCGTGACATGTTGCATTTTCGCGGCCAAAACAGAAGAAAGAAAAAGTGTCGTGATATCGCGACATGTTGCATCGTCGCGGCCAAAATAGAAAAAGTGTTGCGATATCGCGACATGTTGCATTTTCGCGGCCAAGCAAGAAAAAGTGTCGTGATATCGCGACATGTTGCTTTGTTGCGGCCAAAAGGGAAAAAGTATCGCGATATCGCGACATGTTACATTTTTGCGGCGAAGGGCCACAAAATGGAAACCAAAGCACATGCATGCATAAGGGAAGGTAAAATGAACAACCATTGGAAAATGAAATGAATATTCAGGGAAGGTGAAACGAACAACCATTGGAAAATGAAACGAACCGTCATGGAAGGAGAAACAATTTTTTCAGAAGTTTAAATACGCCTTTCAAAGAGGGCAGAAGGGGTTGGAAACTTCCGCGAGCAGAGTTGCATATTTGAAGGTAAGAGGGCCATTCTAGACCTGTTTGGGCTATTTTTCTTCCATAGATTGGTTTGGGAAAACCAGAAATTTTTGTTATTGTAAAATGATAAATTTTTAATATAGAAAATTTTAGAAAGTTGCATCTTATGGGCAAGAAAGGAGTCATTTTTTGCATGCAAGATTAATGTCTATTTTTTCCCCTTTTCAGATTAAGTCTTGTAAATGGAGTTTATGCAAGTTTCTTGGTTGCTTCATGCGAATGTTTAAATCTGAAAACCTCATTTAAAACCCTAGGAGCCAACACCTAGCTTATCCGGATTGTGCTTGTTTTGCAGGTCCAATAGGTTAGGTTGCATGCATGAAAACCTCATATCTTCGATTTTGTCGGAATATGATAGCATCAAACTGAATGCATCTTGTGTTCCATTTTCTGCATTTCATTTTCATTTTTTGCATTTTATTTTCTAGAAATTTTAACTTTTTTTATTTTCAGGCATTAAAATAAACATTTAAAAAACTTCAAAATCCAAAAATAATTTAACCATTGCGTAGGTTATACTTCATACTTCTAATACGCAAATTGAAATTTCATTTTCAGAGTTGTTTAATATTTAAAAAAAAATTCATCGAAGTTGTTGCTTTACTGCAGATTTAAAAAAATCCGAAAAATGAAAATTTCCATTTTAAGGTCAAATTTCATTTTTTCAGTTTTGTGTTGCACTCATGAGCCTATGATGACATCCCCTTCATGAAAATTCCAATTTCATTGAAGGAGTTATGTTTTATGGCATTTTCACAAATTTTCGTTTCTTGAGCATCACATTGAAGGTCATATGAGGGCCAACTCACATTTGCTTTATTTTGTTTCAATGAACAATCACTAAAGTTTCATGGTAAAATAAACCAACATTGCCCCTTGTTTACAGTTACTTGCAATCACTAAGGTGTTCCAAGCATTTAAAGTGAATATCTTTATTTAAGATTACTAATACACATGCAAATGCTAATATAGCGGAGACCTTGGAGAAGTTGTTTGTTTAACTTCTTTGCAAGAGGGGATTTGGAACCCAAATCCTAAAGGAGAGTGTACTTTCACAACTGTGTAAAAATACCACTCAACATTTTGGCGCTAGAAGGAGGGCCTGAACCGGTTTATTTCAGTGTGATTTAAATGCTATAAGGATTTAAATTTTGAATATTTCATGCCCTATTGATTATTATCTTTAGCTCGCTTTTAACAATACAACCTTGTACTGTTAAAAGGAGGACGTGAATTGCTATGCATTGTTCTAACACTTTTGATTGTTCATACAGGAATAATGTGTTTTGATTTGATTTTGAAATTTTTTTGTCTTGACGAACGAGGTCGTCTCCATGCAATTACTTTCATTTGATTTTAATGGATACATCTCTTGGTTGATGCTAACATGATTATTCATATGTTACAGGTTTGATATTTGCTAGTCATTTCATGCTTATTTGTAAGGAATTATTTTTGTCTAAAAATGTATTTGTTGTCGGTATTATGCTCTTCACTTGCGTGTAATGCGGTCTTGTGAATCAGAAAGCCTACAACACTAGGAGTATGCTCTTCACTTGCGCATATGCAATCTGGTGAATCAGAAACTAATTTATATTTTTAGAATAATGCTTTTTCATGGTTCCTTCTTTTATTCATGACTAACAAATTGGTTTTGAAGTTATTCTTTGAGTTTCATTAATGGCTACAATTGCAGGAATGTGGTGTGGGATACATGTTAGTCCTTTGAACATTAGTGGAGATTCTTATGATTAAACATAGAAAAATGTTTGCCCAAGTTTAAACACAATGGTCCAACATTAGCCGAGGAACATATTCAAGCCTATGTGGATATCCTAGTTAGATGGAATGTCGAACATGAGGATGTGGCATGTAGAATGTTTCCTGGAACCCTAGATGAGGTGGCATATGATTGGTACATCAATTTACCGACTGGTCCTATTACATCTTGGACTCAATTGAAGATGAGTTTATCAATCAATTTAGGTTGTTCATTGATCCTCTCATGATATTTCAACAATTTGCTTCTTGCAAAAGAGAACCTAATGAGCCAGTGAGAAGTTTCAACTTGAGGTTTCGAAAGCTTCATGCGAGATTAATTTCTCCCTATACTATTGAGGAAAGTGGTGCTCTACAAATATACTTTCGAGCATTGGATCCATTGTTTGCCATATTTGTTAGGATGAATCCTTTGGTTACTGATCTTGCATCGGCCTACATAGAAGCTATGATTGTAGATCAACAATTGAGGCCACAAGATTATGGAATGGAGCAATCAACTATGGTAGGACAACTAGGGGCTTGCAATCAAACCTTGATGGTAAATCAAGCGTGGGCACAACAAAATTCGATATTAAATGTTTTTCCCTACAATCAACTTTATCCTACCATACCAACTTATGCTCCCACTTGTGCTTATACAAGTACTTCCATTCATCCAACTATGCCTCAATTAGAGAATCATGTGGTCACTCATGGAACCATTGCAACAAATGTTCAAGCTCAGTCCGTGGATATCAATCCAACTAATCCTACTACTTCTACCACTCAACCCAAAGAGTTCGTATTGGAAGTAAAAAAGCAAAAGAAAGTGGTTAAGAAGGTATGTAGGCATGTTCCACCACAAAAATGAGCACATCAATGTATACATCCAAATCATCCTAGGAAGAAAATTCATAATGCCGATCTTAATGGTGTTTCATGTTATGCTTCTTCGAGCGTTACAAGAGATTTTGAGGTGACTCATGTTGAAGTAAATACCTATTCGAAAAGTCTTGAAGAGCATGAATATTTTGGAGAAGAATTTCTATGGATGGGTAACAAGAAGTTGGAATCAAATGATCACCATCTTATTTTGGAAAAGAGATATCCAGAATCATTACCCAAAAAGGACGATTTGGATAAACAAACTTATGTGGACATGATTTGGTCAGATGTACTTACAAAGGATTGGAGCAACTATATGACACAGAATTCAAAAATCGATCCCATTATAGAAGCTCCTAAGCCATCACAAGTGGTTGAAAATGAATTGGAAGGAAAATCAACAAATGAAGTTGAAGATATAATCGAATTTCACCGCTTGTTCTCGAATGACACTTTGGATGATGTTCTCAAAAGTGGTGACCAGGAGGATCCACACCTTCCAAATTGTGATAAAATTGAATCATGGGTTACAAATTTTGATTATGATAGCTTTACCAATTTGAATTCAAGAGATAACCCACTTTTGGAAATAATTGAACCATCTAAGGAAGGTGAAGATGAATGGGAGGAGACGCAAGTGATTGATCATGAAGATGAGTTACTTGACATACACTTTGACCAAAAATATTTGAGGGTTGCAAAGGATGGACGTGTGTTCAATTGGGTACCTAAGTTTGGTGCCTTTGATAAACGAATCATGGAGAAAGAACAAGTGCTATATGATGAAATGCCATTGAAGGTGAATGAAGAACAAGGATTAATTTCTAACCACACCTTTGATAACATTACTTTAATGAATGAAAAGGAGCTTGATGCATTTAAATTGCTAAATCAAATTCATCAACAATTAATTCTTGAACCTAGGATAAAAACTCCTAATGATCCCAATTTAGTAAATATCCTAGAGGCTTGTAAATTGTTGCACAATTTTAATTGGCCTAGGAACATGGAAAATGAATTAGCTTTGAAATTTTTAGAAATAGGCTCTTGCTTACAAAATTTCATTTTGAATAAAGAAAGCCTAGTTCTAAATCATGAATGGAATTATGAAATTTATACCTTAAAGAATAGACGATATGAAATTGAAGATCAAATATTGTCTAATCAATTTGATGATTTGAATCTCACCTATGAGAGTACTAATGACACTAAATCAAATTGGTGGGGTGAGCGAGGCAAGTTGAATTTTTTTGCATTGCTTGGTTTGATCTTATTGTTGTTGGATTCCTACAACATTTGGCATACCTATTGTGTCATATGTCTTTTGAAATGTTCTAATCATGTTTGGGATCCGGGAAAGTGATAGTCCAAGGTTTGCATCATCTTGTATTTTATTGTATATTTGTATATAATTTTTTGGTTTGTGATGTTGGGTTTGCATTTCAGTTTTGGTTTTAAGTTTTGTGTATTGGTCCTTGGACATTTTTGGTTTGTTTTAAAAAAAAAAAAAGCGAGATGTCAACTTATGTCCTTATGAATGTTGACTAAGACTAGGAGAATATGAAACATTGGAATTGTATTGTAGAAAGCTCCACAAGTAACGCAAACACATTAAATAATATCGTTTGAAACTTGTGATGCATGAAGTTGTCAGTTTTATAGATTATGGCAAAGTAGGTGATATACTCCATCCACATTTCAAAAGAGAGCAATGCATTCATCCATATCTCATGTTACATTCCGCATTGCATATACATTTCATCTCAGTTGCATCCACATTTCAAATACAATCATTGAAAAGGTGTTGAATCCTCTTAGGGTTATTATATAACATATATTAAAAGGATCCTAAGGTTGGGAACTGATGCCCGAACTATCTTGAACCAAGCACGTTCTACACATATTAAAGAGAATATTGAGTAAAATGGTCAAAACCATACTTGGAAGAAATGGTGAGGCGAAAGGAGTATTTCGTGTCTGTCCTATCATGCACCATAATCCTTAAAACAGTGGTTTTTACCACTCCCATAGTGCTTAAAGTCTAAAATCAGAGTAGTAATGATAGGGTCTAATTCTCATCTCGCTTAGGTTGAGAATCTGATTCTCCAAAGCTCTGATTTGACCTTCATGGAGTAGTAAGGATAGGGTCTAATTCTCATCTCGCTTAGGTTGAGAACTTGATTCCCCAAAGCTTCTATTTTGCCCACTCAAGAACTTGAAGTTCCAAAGCAAATATTTTTCATTCTACTTTTATTGCATCATTGATATTGGATTGGAAGGATCGTACTACATGTCCCTTGCAAGGATGGGTAGTCATCCCCAAGGTTCAAGAAATCAAAAGTAAAGTCAAATCCTGGATTATGGGGTTGATCTCCATCGGGGCTATAGACGCTCGATTGGCGGTGGAGTATGCTCATGCGTGGCAACATGTCTTGTCTAAAAGCAAGACCACTGATTGCTCAAACGGACAGGCTAGCTTGAAAATTTCATCCATAATAGGTTAAATCATTTTGTTCAAGATGAAGTAATGAACTCCAGATCAAAGTAGCAAGGATAGGGTTAAATTCCCATCTCGCTTAGGTTGGGAATTCAATTCCCCAAAGCTCTGATTTCACTTACACTTGCACATGGGTTCAAGATGGTAGTGATACATAACCAACTTTGGGATCTAGTAAATTAATTCAGTATGCACATATTTGGTCCTAAGAGGGTTTGACAGTTTTAATGTTTGTTTATGATACTAGAAATTTTGAGCTTTTGCAAAGCAGGTTGTTATATCTCGAGCATAGTTGTCATACATCAAATCCTGCACAAAACTTCATAGCCTTGCATACGAATCATAAGTGAAACTGACAATGGAAATTTGAACGAGTTTCAAATGATAGGGAATGAAGCACATTGCACACATCGAGTGATGCTTAACGATTCTGATGCTTCATGTATTTTTGATCTGTTTGCATTCTTTGGATATTTGTTGATGCTTGTATTTGAGTTCATGTATTTTCAGGTTGAGTTCTCACCAAAATGCTCAAGAGCATTTTCCAGTAGAGTCGCCATTTTTTGTGGTTGCTCCACAACGTACCCCAAAATTGGGGACCCACCTTTTTTGCATGTTTCCAAGAAGACCGAAGTGGCCCATATGCTAAAGATCAAAGAAAAGGCAAAACACCGCAAGGATGAAAAAGTGTCGCGATATCGCGACATGTTGCATTTTCGCGGTCCAAAGCAAAGAGAGAGAGCAAAAGAGAAAAAGTGTCACGATATCGCGACATGTTGCATTTTCGCGGTCCAAAGCAAAGAGAGAGAGCAAAAGAGAAAAAGTGTCGTGATATCGCGACATGTCGCATCGTCGTGGCCAAAAGAGAAAAAGTGTCGCGATATCGCGACATGTCGCATCGTCGCGGCCAAAAGAGAAAAAGTGTCGCAATATCGCGACAAGTTGCATCGTCGTGGCCAAAATAGAAAAAGTGTCGCGATATCGCGACATGTTGCATTTTCGTGATCCAAAGCAAAGAGAGAGCAAAAGAAAAAAAGTGTAGCGATATCGCGACATGTTGCATCATCACGGCCAAAGGAGGAAAAAGTGTCGCGATATCGCGACATGTTGCATTTTCGCGGCCAAAACAGAAGAAAGAAAAAGTGTCGCGATATCGCGACATGTTGCATCGTCGCGGCCAAAGGAGAAAAAGTGTCGCGATATCGCGACATGTTGCATCATCATGACCAAAATAGAAAAAGTGTCGCGATATCGTGATAAGTTGCATTTTCGCGGCCAAGCAAGAAAAAGTGTCACGATATCGCGACATGTTGCTTTGTCGCGGCCAAAAGGGAAAAAGTGTCGTGATATCGCGACATGTTACATTTTCGCGGCGAAGGGCCACAAAATGGAAACCAAAGCACATGCATGCACAAGGGAAGGTGAAACGAATAGCCATTGGAAAATGAAACGAACAGTCAGGGAAGGTGAAACGAACAACCATTGGAAAATGAAACGAACCGTCATGGAAGGAGAAACAATTTTTTCAGAAGTTTAAATACGTCATTCAAAGAGGCCAGAAGGGGTTGGAAACTTCTACGAGCAGAGTTGCAGATTTGAAGGCAAGAGGGCCATTCTAGACCTGTTTGGGTTGTTTTTCTTCCATAGACTGGTTTGGGAAAACCAAAAATTTCTGTTATTGTGAAATGATAAATTTTTAATACATAAAATTTCAGAAAGTTGCATCTTATGGGCAAGAAAGGAGTCATTTTCTGCATGCAAGATTAAATGTCTATTTTTTTCCCTTTTCATATTTAGGCTTGTAAATGGAGTTTATGCAAGTTTATTGGTTGCTTCATGCGAATGTTTAAATCTGAAAACCTCATTTAAAACCCTAGGAGCCAGCACCTAGCTTATCCGGATTGTGCTTGTTTTGCAGGTCCAATAGGTTAGGTTGCATGCATGAAAACCTCATATCTTCGGTTTTTTCGGAATAGGATAGCATCAAACTAAATGCATCTTGTGTTCCATTTTCTGCATTTTATTTTCTAGAAATTTTAACTTTTTTTTATTTTCAGGCATTAAAATAAACATTTAAAAAACTTCAAAATCCAAAAATAATTTAACCATTGCGTAGGTTATACTTCATACTTCTAATACACAATTTGAAATTTCATTTTCGGAGTTGTTTAATATTTAAAAAAAAATCATCGAAGTTGCTGTTTTACTGCAGATTTTAAAAAAATCCAAAAAATGAAAATTTCCATTTTAAGGTCAAATTTCATTTTTTTAGTTTTTTTTTGCACTCATGAGCCTATGATGACATTCCCTTCATGAAAATTTCAATTTCATTGAAGGAGTTATGCTTTATGGCATTTTCACAAATTTCCATTTCTTGAGCATCACATTGAAGGTCATATGAGGGCCAACTTGTTAGCGTACTTAACAATAGTTTGTCATTATTTATTATTTAGCTCACTGTTACAGGAGTTGTAACAATTCAGTTTTTCCGTTCTGTCGGTGTGCTATTCCCGACACTTGTAACTATTATTTAAACCTGCATTGCTGAATAATACAAACTGATCCGTATTTCTACATGGTATCAGAGCACATTTGCTTTATTTTGGTTCAATGACCAATCACTAAAGTTTCATGGTAAAATAAACCAACATTGCCCCTTGTTTACAATTACTTGCAATCACTAAGGTGTTCCAAGCATTTAAAGTGAATATCTTTATTTAAGATTACTAATACACATGCAAATGCTAATATAGCGGAGACCTTGGAGAAGTTGTTTGTTTAACTTCTTTGCAAGAGGGGATTTGGAACTCAAATCCTAAAGGAGAGTGTACTTTCACAACTGTGTGAAAATACCACTCAACAGTAAGGAAATAATGTTGTTTTCAAACCTGCAATAATATCATGATTTAAGTTGTTATACTTCAGTTTTGTGAGTTGAGTTAGAATAGGATGGAGGACAAAGATGAAGAAGAGGATGCATTGCAAATTGTTTGTAAGAGATAATTTTCCTCCTTTTTAATAGATAATGAATATTTTTTTGATTTATGTGTTTCTAATATTGTTTTGAAGTGAAGTAAGGTTTGCTTTCCATTGTGTTGACAAATAAAAGCCAAGTATCACCTTTGTAGATATGTATGTTATTTTATTTGTTTTAGAATGTTATAATTGTGGATGTGTTTATAGAATGTTTTAGTTCTCTGGGGTAGTTTTATGCAAATGCTCTACTAGATTTCCTTTCTTGTAATTATGCCATTTAATTTTCCAAGTGTGACTTAATTTTTAGCAAGTGTGGTTTTTGTTTTTGTAAGCATGATTCTATTTTTAGTGAGACTTGTTTTTTGTATAATAATTTGATTTTTTTGCAAGAGTGTTTTAGGAACCCCACTACTGAAACCTACCTAAGTTAATTCTAGTGCATATCGCCTTTGGACGCCACCCCAAATTTGACAAAATTAAAGTGATGTTTAACAACACCACTTTTTGGTGTCGTTTCCAAGAAAGATAGTGTTGCTAGAAAAATGTTTAAACATCAAATATCATTATCTTTTTGCTAGGCGTTTTAAATAAATTATTCGCATACACTTGTACTAAACCACATCTCCCCATTTGACTATGTTTTTCTTTGTTTTTGTAATAAACAAATTATGATCCTAAAATTATGATTACATGATTAAAGATCTTGGAAGTTAAAGTGCTTAACCACATTTCCATTATTCTTAGTCCAAAGCAATTTTAGTTGATGTGTTGTTACTTGATGTGGTCATAAGGTTAGGTTATGATAGATCTATTAACCTATGACACTAAGTGATCTTATGTTTGTTCTAATACAATGAAAGAATAACTAGATTAAAATCTAACAAAGGATAGTGATATTAAGAGGTAGTAGGTATTAAAAGAATTAGATTAATACTACTTTCACATTTATTTTTTTAAATAAGGGCTTGTTAAACTTGAATCTATTAAAACCTTAAAAAAAAAAACGATTCATTAGTCAAACCGCTTATAAACCATAGGAAACAAAACTCAATTCCATGAGGCTTGCTTCATGGCACTAACATATCCTTAAAAAAAATGTATAGCTCAACATTAAGCACCAAATCCTTTAGGTTTGGACACAATTGATTTGCATCTTCTTCCGGGGGATGACGATGGGCGGGAAGTCCTCTGCGGGAGAGCACGAGAGTGGCAGCATTTCGAACCATGGGCACAGCGGAGCGGGCGGAGGGCACCCCGGTTCTGGTGATGCGAAGGCGTCCTTACCAAATGAAGAAGAACGGATTGACGACGGTGTCAGTCGGGGTAAGGACCCACCAGACAAATGGGGGGGTGGGCCACAAAAGTCGTATGCCCAGGCAGCGGCTTCAGAAACCCTAAGCGGTTTTTTTACCAAGGAGCTGTTCCCGGCTGGGGATGAGCTGGACATCCCGACGAAAGTACTCTCAAGCTTCGTGGAGTATGAGAAGTATACCCTCATAGGTAAGTTCATTAGTGGTCGTCCCGACATGGAGACCATTCGCAAGTGGGCGGCAAGCAAATGGAGGACCTCTGGACATATGGAGTTGGCGGCCCTATCCCGAGGTTTTTTCGCTATTAGACTGAACAACAAGGACTACTGTAAAATCCTGGCTGGCGTTTCTGGGCCATAGAAGTCTGTTCCTTAGGAAGTGGGGCATGGACTTTAATCCTGATACCCAGAACATCAACATTGCCCCAATATGGGTTAGGCTCCCGAGTCTTCCCCTCTTCGGTTGGCATGAAAATGTAATAAGAGGTATTGCTCGCTCCATAGGGGAGTTGGTCACCATTGACCCCCCCACCCGAGCTCGAACAAGGTTTGTCCAAGCCCATTTTGCGTGTTGACAAATTTGGAGTCGGAGCTCCCATCCTCCACTCTCCGGTCTGGAGGCACCATTCTTCACAAACAAGCTATTGTCTATGAGAATAGGCCAGCTTTCTGCCCCTAGTGTCGTTCTCAAGGGCACCTCCAGTCCAATTGTCCTCTTCAAAAATCGGGTAAGTAGAAGCGTGAAACCTGTAACCCCTTGGAACATGGCGAAGGACAAGTGAAACAGTCAAATCTTCCAAATGCGATGGGCCATGAATCTCCAGGCCCCTCCAGGGACCACGACGATTTCTCCCAGCCTGTTGAGAATTTCACCCACCAAACGGACCCTATGCAGTTTGGAGCAAAAACCCAGCTAAGAGCAGACTTCCGTCTAGAAAGCCATTCGCAGGAGGAGAAGGATTGGACTCCCTCCCAAAATATCACTCAATCTGATTCACCCAAGCTCCAGGACCAGGGCCACCCCGATTTCAATTCACAAACATTACTAGAAGACTACCTCCTAGGTAGGAGGGGTGAACAGTCTGGTCACATTAGCCCTCGAAATACGAGGAGCCGAAAACAAAGTGTAGATTTTGGTAGTGAGAGGAAGCAGGGTCGTCCTCCTAACAAAGATAGGCGAGACAAAGAGACAGCGACAGATGTTGCTAATGGAACCCAACGTCTACTGGTTCTGGATGATTCCGATACTCAGACGGACGAAGCGCATGTACCAAAACCTCCCCCCCAACAAGGGAGGGGAGGCAAGAAGAACCTCAAGCTGTCCAGATGAAAGTTCTCTCATGGAATGTGAGAGGACTGAACAGAACAACCAAACGAAGGTTAGTGGCTGATCTTCGAAAGAGGACTAACCCTTCCATCCTAATTTTGCAAGAGACCAAGACCGATGCTATCTCCTCTGATAGAGTTGCTAAGGCCATTTGGGCCAAGGCAAAATTTTTGTACAGCCTTGCAGTGGGAACAGCGGGAGGGCTCATGGTTCTGTGGGATCTAGTGAGTGTTGAGGGCAACTTGCTGTGAATTTCCAATAGGATTATCAATGTGTTGTTCCATTCCAAAACTACCAATTTTTCCTGGATTCTGTCCAATGTTTATGCTTCAAATTCCGCCACGGAGAGCGAGAAATGTGGAAGGCTATTTCCCGGATGAGGGAGAATTTTAGTAATTTTCCTTGGGTCTTAGGGGGTGACTTCAACTGTCCCCTTCACCCATCGAAAAAAAAGGAGGGTTCGACCATTCAAGCCGCAGCTTGGAGGACTTTAGAGATTTTGTCTCTACTAACAGCCTGCTTGACATCGGACTCAAAGGAGCATCCTTCACATGGAGCAACAGAAGGATTGGGAGCAGCCTGATTCAAGTCAAGCTCGACAGATTTTTCATTTCCCAATAAGCTATTCCCATCCTTGGCGGTGCAACTCTCTCGACCCTACCAAGGATTGGGTCTGACTACTATTTTTTTGGAGGTGAACGACGGGCCCGTTTTTAAGACCCCCTTCAAATTTGACTACTATTTTTTTGGAGGTGAACGACGGGCCCGTTTTTAAGACCCCCTTCAAATTTGAATCCATGTGGATTTCTCACAAAGACTTCAAAGGATTGGTTTCAACGTGGTGGCAACAGGAGGTGGGAGGAAACGCCCCTAAGAGAGTGGCTTTAAAACTCAAAATGGTCAAAGAGAGGCTGAAAATATGGAATAAAGAGGTTTTTGTCAACATTTTTGAGTCCAAAAAGTCCATCTTGGACAACCTGAAATTTTTGGAGGAGAGGATGGAGCTCGAAGGGGTCTCAGGGAGGAAGAACGGAGTCTTTTGGTGGATTACCATTCTACTCTTGCAAGGGAGGAAACCTTCTGGCGCCAGAAATCTAGAGACCTTTGGTTGAAGAATGGAGACTCCAACACGAGGTTTTTCCACGCGTCTACCATGAGGCATAGAGGGGCCAACAAGATCAGAGAAGTGTCTTGCAAGGATGGGCATGTAACCAGGGAAATAGAGGAAATCAGGAGCGAAGCGGTTGTTTTTTTTTAGGACCTGCTTGGCACTCCTCCCGACAGCAACATTAAGGTCCATAAATCGTTGCTTGCCAACTTTTCGACTAAAGTCCCCCATGAGGTAAGCATCAAGCTTCTGGAACCTTTTTCCTCGTCTGAAATTAAAGAAGCTTTGTTCTCCATGCAATTAGACAAGGCCCCTCGCCCCGATGGTTTTCCCCCCCGTTTTTTCCAAGTCATGTGGGATGTTGTGGGTTTGGATGTGTGCGAAGCTATTCGAAACATACAAGCTTCTAGATCCATCCACCCGAAACTCAATTCCACCTTTCTTGCTCTCATTCCTAAGTCTCCAGCCTGCAAGAGTTTCTCTGACTACCGGCCCATCATCCTGTGCAATGTTTTTTACAAGATCCTCACTAAGTCTATAGCCAATAGACTGAAACCCATTCTCCCTCTCCTGGTTGATCCTTGTCGGGGAAGCATTGTTAAAGCGAGAAACATTCTTGATGGTGTCATTGCTGTCCATGAAACTCTTCACTCTGCTTACCGCTCAAAGAATGCTGCTCTTTTTCTTAAACTAGACATGAACAAAGCCTTCGACCGGGTTGATAGAAGGTTCTTATGTGCTGTCCTCCTCAAGTTTGGCTTTCATCCCCACTGGATTGACCTTGTATGCAACTGTATATCCACTCCCTCTTTTTCTGTCCTGATCAACGGGTTCCCTGCCGGGTATTTCCAAAGCACCAAAGGCCTCAGACAAGGCGACCCTTTGTCTCCCATCCTCTTCATCCTTTTGGCGGAGGTTCTGAGCTAGTCTTTGAAAGAGGCTCTTCGTCAGAACAAGATTTTCGGCATTCTGTTGACTTCTAGAGTTGAACTTCGTCACTCATCAACAATTTGTGGATGACACCCTCATCTCCACTGGGGCGTCTGTTGCCCAAGCCAAATCCCTCAAGCGGATCCTTTCCCATTACGAGCAAGCTGTCGGGCAAAAGGTTAATTACATCAAGAGCAAAATTTATTTTATTAACACTCCCCTGCGTAGGCAACTCCGAATTGCCAGAATTTTAGAATGCACCATTGACTCCCTGCCTACGTCTTATCTAGGGTTGCCCCTGTCTTGCAATGGTCATGCCAGTGGAGGTATGTGGAACATGATCCTGGAATGCCTTCACAAGAAACTTGGCACTTGGAAGGGCAAACTCCTATCGCAAGCCGAGAAAGCCACCCTTACCAAAGCTTGTCTTCAGGGGATCCCAACCTACTTTATGTCGGTGTTCATGCTTCCAGTTTTTGTTCACTACAAGATCGAGAAGATTCAGAGGACCTTTCTATGGTTTGGCAATGAAGAAAAATCCAGAATTCCTCTTGTTGCCTGGGACAAGGTTTGTTCGCGGAAAGACCAAGGCGGCTTGGGGATGAGGAGATCAAGACTTATGAACTCGGCTACGATCGTGAAGCATGCTTGGAGGATCCTAACTAGTGACCCGGTGGAGTGGGTTAAGCTGGTCAAAAGGAAGTATCTTGGCTCCAACTCTTTTTTTGACGCTGAGATCCCTCCTGAAGCGTCGACTTTTTGGAAATCTGTGCTCCAAACCCGTCATTTGATCAACTTGGGAGCTCGTCTGGATTTTGGGTGATGGCAACCTCATCCTCTTTTGGAAGGACAAGTGGGCGACTGAAGAAGCCCTTGGCTTGAGGGCGGACCTTGCTAGGCTGAGAGAACAAACCGACCCAAACTCCCAACTCAGGGTGGTGGATTTCATAGACTGGAGCTCCCGTCTCCCTCGGTGGAAACTTCCAGGTGTGGAAGGGTTTAATAATGAGGTTGCCTTTTTGGCAAACATCCTCCAATTGATTTTAATTCCATCTGTTAGGAGGACTGACAGAATCATCTGGAGTGGTACGGAGGATGGTCTTTTTTCTGTTAGATCAGCTTATGAGTTTCTTACCAACGAGACTGCCCTGGATTATCAGTGGAAAGTTGTCTGGAGGAAAGGGGTCATCCCTAAAGTGAACTTCTTTGCGTGGATTGCTTTTCACAACAAAGCCTTAACCATTGACAACCTTCACAAGAGGGGTTTTGCCTTCCCCAACAGGTGTTACATGTGTTTAGCGGAGTGCGAGACGAGGGACCATTTATTCCTGCACTGCCCCTTTTCCCACTCGGTCCTCTGCATTGTCCTATTCTCCTTCCAAATCCTCTGGTGCTCTTCCCGATCCCTCAGAGATGCTTTCCATCAATGGCCTAATCATTTCAAGAATCCTAAACTCCGCTTCCTCCTTGAGGCCTCCTTCCACCATTCCATTTGGCAAATTTGGTAAGAAAGGAATATCAGAGTCTTTGGCAGAGCCCCAAAAGTGTCTCCTTGTGTCACTCAAAGGGCCTTATCCTATGCCATCGAGAACTCTAATGCTGTTCCCAGTCCCTGCCCCCATCTTCTGATCGAAGAAGCGATTTTCAAAAGGATGAATCTCTGCCCGTTTTTGGAAGCTGTTACAGGCCCTTGTCGAAGAAGTGTTAGATGGACCAAACCCCCTGTGGGATGGATTAAATTAAATTTTGATGGAGCGACAAAGGGTAATCCTGGGCCCGCTGGTTCAGGGGGTGTTGTTAGAGATAATGATGGGAATCTTGTGGTGGCCTACTGTGAAGAGTTGGGCTCTAAGACAAATCACTATTCCTAAGCCCGAGGCACTCTGAAAGGAATCCAGATCCTCTCTGAGGATCCTCGGCCTCTAATTATTGAAGGAGATTCACTCAACATTGTGAATTACCTCCTAGGAACCAAAGACCCGTCCTGGAGGGTCTTCAACATCGTTCTTGAGGCAAGGTCGCTACTTTCCCAACGTGGCAGGTGGAAAGCTAGTCATATCCTTAGAGAAGGCAATCATGTGGCTGACCACATGGCCAACAAAGGGCTCACGACTACGTGTCCGGTTGTGTGGCGGCCTCACTTCCCTTCAGAGGTGGAAAGAATTGCCAGAACAGATATCCCTTCATAAGGTGTTCCCCGCACAGATTTCGAAAGGTCAAGAGGACCAAGATTAACTGTTTCTAGTGTTTGGTTGTTGTGCTTCCGATCTCCATGTTCCAGTTTCTTCGACTTTTTCTTGTTGTTTTCCCAAATTTTTTCAGTTTTGTTATATGGTTAATCAGGCTTAAATGCCATTTTTGTAGCCTCATGGTAATCAGTCTAGGGTCTGCTTTTCTTGCAATTCGACTTATATTTCCAACCAGGAGGTATGATACATCATTAAAAGTATGGCTAATTTTGTACATAAAGTTTTGGGATCCTCTATAAAAACCCGCTGTTAATCTATTAAAATAATTACCAAAAAAAAAATCCTTTAGATTTGCCTTCAAAGCATATAACACCAAAATGCTTCCAACTTTGGCTTCGCAGCATATAACACCAAAATGCTTCCAACTTTGACTTCTAATGAGCTTGGCATAAGTATGGTTCAAAATGCTTCCAACTTTGGCTTCGAAAACACCAAAATGCTTCCAACTTTGAATTCTAATGAGCTTGGCATAAGTATGGTTCAAAAAGAGTTAAACGAGTAAAAAATGAAAGAAAAAAAAATAAAAAAATAAGCATGCTACTTACCAATAGCAGACTTACGTTTAAAGTTGGGAGAGGCATAATAAAGGCAACTGTCCACTTGAATATGCGCTAATAAAATTGTATTAATTGGCTTTCATTATATGAGATAAGCATTGTACTTACCAATAGCAGACTTCTGTTTAAACTTGGGAGGGGCATAATAAAGGCAACTCCGTTTAAACTTGGGAGGGGCATAATAAAGGCAACTGTCCACTTGAATAGGCTAAGTGCACGCCATATCAACAGGTCCACTTGAATATGCTAAGTGTACGCTATACCAATGAGCAATCAAGGATCTTCCTCACTTCGGAACACATTTACCGAGGAAAAGCAAAAGTTACAAAAGCAACTTCAATACAATATCACACCCATGAAAAGATGTTAATAATTCCCCTAATATAATATTATATTATATTAATGTCCTTTTCAAATGCGAAACTCTTTCCTTATCTAGATCTTTTCATGATGAAGAGAAAGAACTTCCATCTTCTCCGCCCGATGAAACCTATGCATTGCAAATTAGAACTGGTTATCATTATTGTAACATAACAAATTTACTCCCTAACAAAATATTGAACCTCATACCAATCCAGACCAGCTAAGAGGTTTGCGCGGGGGAAAATCAATCGATAACCCAAACGATTTCATTGTTCGGTTCAATACATTAATAAAGGGAGCACCTGATTAGAATGAGCACCAACGCAAACCACAACAGGCACAGGATTTACCGTGCAAAGAAATGAAGTCTCTTATGCGGCCAAAAAGGAGGGATTCGGGGGAAACATAAAAATGAAACCCTAGCTTTACATCAGAATCCAAATTATAAACATAAATAAAATGAAATACTTAAATCGCGAGGAAAAATCGATACTTCAATGCAATGAAATGGAATTTAACAGAGAAGCAAACCTTGCAAATCGCAAGAAAAAAAAGAAATGCAAGGATTAGACACTGTAAATTTGTTTTGTGCGAGAGAGCTTTAATCCACTGGCTATGGCTATCTAGTCAGTAAACAATTTATGATCTCCCTCGCTATTTTAACCACGGGACCTGCGAAAATCCTGCCTCCATGCTTCCGCTCTTTACCCTGCCTTCAGAACCACCATATTTTGCCTTTAAAACCTTGAGCCTTGGATAGGGTTAGGGTTAGAAGCCGAGCCTTGGATGTGCGAATTTATTTATTTTTCCAAAATATTTGGGCTATAGCCATTTTTATTTTTATTTTATTTTTTAAAATTAAATTATAAAAAGTAAGGCAAGGTATAATGGATGGTAAGGATATTTTTATTTTTATTTTTTATTTTTTTTAAATTATATTATAAAAAGGTGACGGGTAATGGTACGGGTTTTGGTTCTTCTTTTAGAGGTCAAGGTTCAAACCGTGGTGTGGGCAAGTGTGTGAGAGGGTGGGTGTGTTAATGGTCGTGTGTCTGGCCCTTATTGATAAGCTCATATCTCACCCTTATGAGAGGTCATAGTAGGGATTTCTCACACTAACCTCAACAAAAAAAAATAAAATAAAATAAAGGAAAGTACAATGGATGGTAGAACGAGAGGCCATATTCCTTGAGATATAAAGGAGCCTCCCTTCCCATGATTTGAACTTGGATAGCCTGATAATAATCTAACGACATACCACTCATGGTATCCAACACCATTTTCCCTGACATATAAGGAGGCCTCCTTTCCCATGATTTAAACTTGGATAGCCTGATAACAGCCCAACAAAATACCACTCATTAGTCATTATATTTAGATAAAGAGCACATATGGATTATACTAAAATTTGAATTTGGGTAATTTTAATATTGAACCCCAAGATTAGGATTAGTTCATTTCTAATAAGTTAATTTTTCTGTAATTAAAATAATAATAATAAATATTTATTATTCATTATTTGTATCTTGTTATTTTAATAGGTTATATTCCTTGATTTTTAAAGAAAAAAATAGGTTTAATTTTTTTTAGGTTAGTGTGAGAAACCTTAACAACCGACGCTCAGGGTTGGGCATCCCCATATCAACTATGACCTCTCATAAGGGGGAGAGTTGAACATATCAATAGGGGCCAAACACATAGCCATACACACACTCACCCCCTCACACACTTGTCCACGCCACAGTTTGAACCTTAAACCTCTTGAAGAAGAGCCAAAGCTTGAATCGTTGCATTGTCCCCCCGAGACAAATTAGGTTTAATTTTTAATAAGCAATATATATATATATATAATGAAGTTTTTGTAATACTATATATATATATATATATAGTATTACAAGAGTAGAATAATTTTTACTACCACTATGTGATTATGGTATAATAAGAGTAGAATCAATTCAATCCCACATATGGACCTTTTCTTCATAAAAATAGATTGAATTTTAACCTTCTATTCAAAAAAGATAGATTGAATTTTAACCTTCTTTTCAAAAAATGACATGTCTTTGCCACTCAGATTCATCATTTCTTAAAAGAAAAGGAGCTATATATTGATAATAAAGTTTGCAAAGAACAAAGTTTATCCAACAAGCAGTTTGGAGGTTATAAGATTGTTATCCAAAAGGAGGGACAAACAACAAAGCAAAAAATAAACTCTAAAAAGCACATCGGAATACAAAGGGCACTAGAACCCAAATACAAATGGGGAACAGTTATCAACGACCTCTGAGTCTATCCGCATTGGCCAAGACCTAACATAGCTAAACCTTGGGAGATGTATAGTTTCCCTTTTAAGAGGGAACAAATCTCTATTCCAAGTAAGTTGGCATGCCCTTGACAATGTATCATTTGCACACTCAACAGAACTGGCTCTAGAAGGAGGGCCCATGAAAACTATACTTTTTCTTGGTTCATTGTTACACATCTTGACTGTTAAAGTTGGGTCCTAAGATCATCATCACAAGGTCTAAGTCATTTGTCGAAGGTGTTGAGTTTCTCAGTTTTTCTCCATATAGAAAACTCAAAGTTGACAAAGGCAGACCGAGTACTCCTTCGACTTCTAATATTTTTCCAAAAACTATTACCCTTTGTGTTTATCCTTTTATCTCTCCCCAAAGACCACCAATGGTAGGTCTTTCTCCTTGGTTAGTAGGAAGAAACCTTTTAAGCATACCAGGACTTACACATGATATGCCAAAAAATGTTAAAAGGTATCTTCCTCGTTATAGACATGATAAAACGAGATTAGTTCAAGAGCACATACAAGCATACAAAGATGCCTTGATTCATTTACAAATCGAACATGAAGATGTTGCCTGTAGGATGTGTTAGGAAAAACTTCAAGATTTATCACCTACAAGAGGAAGCACAATAACAAAAATATAGAACACAAAAATAGTAACACAAGTGACACAGAGATTTACGTGGAAACCTGCAATGTGCAGGAAAAACCATGGGGCAATGGCAACTTCTCTCTTTATTATTTTTAGCAAAATTTACATCCACGTCTTTCAACGTTTTCAACAACCTCTATCATATGCAAGGGGTCAAGTCCCTTTTATAGAGCAGAAGGAAGACTCCAAACTGTTCATTTCCTCTTCCAATGGAAACCTCCAAAATATTGTTCGTTTTTGCTCCCAAAACTATTTATCTTTCGCATTCATGTCGTCTACCTAAACGTCTACTCCTATGACATCTACTTGGATTGACGCCAGGCTGGATGTCTACCAACCTAGATGTCTGGCAGCCCAAACGTCAGGCCCAGACGTCTGCCAGCCTTAACGTCTAGCAGCCCGAATGTCAGGCCCAAACATCTGCCAACCTAGACGTCTGGAAGCTCGAACGTCAGGCCCAGAAGTCTGTTAGCCTAGAAGTCTAGCCTATACATCTAGCAGGTCAGATGTCTAGCTGACCTGCTTATTGTATACTGTCTTCATACCTAACATTCTCCCACTTGAATTCAGTATTCAGGAATTCTTCTGCTCAAAATTTTTTCATCCAGTGCCAATTGCCCAATGTTGCCCTTGTTACTTTTTCAGCAAGCCTAGAGAAGTTCTGCACCATTCAAAATTCTCTACCTTGACCTACTTTGTAAGCATATCTGCAGGACTCACTTTAGTGTCGATTTTCTGCAACAGGATCCTACCTTCTTCCACCACATTTTTTATAAAGTGGTACTCGACATCAATGTGTTTCGTGCAATCATGGAAGGTTGGATTCTTCACTAGCTGAATAGCACTCTGGCTATCACAATGCAATGTAATTTTCTCCTACATTACCTTGAAGTCACCCAACAATCGCTCTAGCCAAATTGCCTCTTTGCTGGCATGAGTTGTTGCAATGTATTCTGCTTTAGTGGTTGATAAAGCCACAACAGACTGCAACTTAAAAGACCAACTCATCGCTCCTCCATCAAGAGTGAAGGTATATCCTATAGTGGATTTTCTTCCATCTCTATCTCCACCATAATCAGAATCCACAAACTTGTAACTTACAAATTTATTGATCCAAAGTAAATGGCAACATCTTAAGTGGCTCTTAAATATCTGAATATCCACTTCACCGCATTCCAATGCTCCTTACCAGGATTTTTCATGTATCGGCTGACTACTCCCACTGCTTGGGCAATATCTGGACTAGTACTCACCATGGCATACATGAGGCTTCCTACTGCTGATGAATACGGTACATGAGACATGCTTATCTTCTCTACTTCCATTCTAGGACATTGGTTGGAAGACAACTTTAAGTGTGGAAGAAGTGGGGTACTAACTGGTTTAGCATTCTACATATTGAAGCGCTATAGAATATTTTCCACATATGACTTTTGACTTAACCAGATCTTTCTTCCTTTTCTTTCCCTGTGTATCTTCATCCCTAAAATTTGGTTTGTTGCTCCTAAATCCTTCATTTCAAATGTCCTAGCCAACTAAGCCTTAAGATCAATGATTTTCTTCATGTTGGGGCCTACAACCAGCATATCATCAACATACAACAACAAAATAATAAAACTTCCATCGTCAAACCTCTTATAGCATGCACAATGGTCAGCTTCACTCCTTTCGAAACCTTGGCTCTTCATGAAGGTGTCAAATTTCCTGTACCACATCCTTGGCACCTATTTCAACCCGTACAATGATTTCTTCAGTCTGCAAACCAAATACTCTTTACCTCTTTCTTCATAACCCTCAAGCTGATCCATATATATCTCTTCCTCGATATCACCATGCAATAAAGCAATCTTTACATCAAGCTGCTCCAGTTCCAAATCCTGTGCGGCTACAAGTGCAAGTAGAACTCTAATAGTAGTCATCTTCACAACTTGAGAGAAAATTTCATTGAAGTAAACACCTGACTTCTGCACATAGCCTTTTGCCACCAAGTGAGCTTTATAGCATTCCAACAACCCATCGATGTTCTTCTTCACTTTGTACACCCACTTGTTTCTAACAGTCTTTCTTCCAGGTGGGAGATCCACAAGTTCCCAAGTTTTATTCTTTCGAAGTGCCTCGATTTCCTCCTCCATGGATTTTCTCCACTTTCTTGCATTTTAAGAATCTCTAGCTTCTTAAAATGAACTAGTTTCACCATCATCAGTTAACAAAGAAAAAGAGGACTGATACACATGAGAATACCTTTATAGACACTTTTGTGGATGTGTAGATCTTCTAACCCAATGATCTGTCAGTTTTGGCTCTTGGTCGTGTGACCGTTGTGGCTCCTTTACTTCTTGTTCTACTTGTTGTTCTACATGTTGATCAAAAGCTTCAACATGTTCATCTTCACTAAATTCTACTTCAACAAGTACAACATTAGGATTTTGTTGTACCTTCTTCCTTTTCATGGATTTTTCATCAACAATTACATCCCGACTAATAATTACCTTGTGGGTAGTAGGATCCCACGGTCTATACCCCTTCACTCTATCTCCATAGCCGATAAAAACACATTTGCTTGACTTCGATTCAAGCTTGGACCTTTTTTCTTTGGGTACATGGGCAAACGTGTCACAACTAAAGGTGCGCAAATGAGAGTAATCAACTAGATTACAACACCAAACCTCATTCGAAATCTGTCCATCCAATGCAGTTGTAGGTGACCTGTTTATAATATAAGCAACTATATTAACAGCCTCCGCCCAGAACATTTTCTCCAACATGGTTGCGCTAAGCATGCTTCTTGCACGTTCCATGATTGTGTGATTCATCCACTCAACCACACCATTTTGTTGTGGAGTGTATGGTACAATCTTCTGGTGCTTAATACCTTCCTGCATACAAAATTTATCAAATTTCTTGGAGCAACATTCACCCCCATTATCTGACATGAGACACAAAATTGACTTGCTCAAACTCTTTTCTACCCGTGCTTTGAACTCCTTAAATTTTTGCAAAGCTTCTGACTTCTTATTCAGAAAGTAAACCCACTCTCCTAGAATAATCATCTATAAATTTTGGAAAATAGATGGCGCCATTCAAGGATTGAGTGGGGACAAGTCCAAATATATTCGAATGTATAAGTTGCAAAAAATTAGAACTCTTACCATGACTTAAAGTAAACTGAACCCTCTTCTGTTTACTAAAAATACAGTGCTCACATAAGTCTAAATTCCAAGACTTAATCCCAAAAAGCATACCTCTGTCATGCAGAAATTTCAGGCCTTTTTCACTCATATGGCCTAGGCATTGATGTCATAGCATTACTGCATCTTGAACAGAAGTTGCTGCTGCTACATGGTTTGTCATCGTATCACCGCATAAATGGTATAAGGTCCCATAATATTCTCCCTTTGCTACTACAAGAGCTCCTATGGTAATCTTGCAGTAGTTGTTGTTGAAAGTGACAAAATACCCTAGCTTATCCATCATTTTGATTGAGAGCAAATTCTTTCTCAAATCGGGCACATGTCGCACATCACATAACATCCTTTCTCTACCATCGTCTAGCCTTATCCTTATATCCCCTCTTCCCACAATTTCTAAAGGATGATCATCACCCAAATAGACCTTTCCACCACAGTATGGCTGATATTTGTCAAACTAGTCTTTGTGGGGAGACATGTCGAAGGATGCACTTGAGTCCAAAACCTAGGTATATAAAACTGATCTATGTTACTAATACATAAGGCTTCACATATTGTTGTCTCTCTTGAATCTACTACACTGGCTTCAGATGTTGGCTGATTTTGCTTTTCATCATTCTTCAATTACTAAAAATCCTTCTTAGAGTGTCCTGGCTTTCCACAATGCCAACAATTCCCTTTCTGCTTATGATCTTTAGACTTAGATCTGGACTGCTTTATACCTTGTTTACTCCCATCGAACAATCGACCTCTCACAGATACGACTTCATTGGTTGAGGTCTCCAGAGACGTTTTTTGCCTCAACTCTTCTGCCAACAAAGTGGCTACCACATCATCAAATTTGAGAGTTCCTAATGATGAATTACTGATGCTCATCACCATATGATCCCAAGTGTTTGGGAGGGAACAATGTAGGGTGATATCCCTATCTTCATCCTCCATCTTCATATTAATTGAAACCAGTTTACTGATCAGAGTATTAAACTCATTCAAGTGATCTACCACGGATGAAATTTCCTTCATCCTTAAGATTTAAAGCTATTTTTTTTAGAAAAACCTTGTTAGTTGTTGATTTTATTTCATACAACTTTTCAAGCTTTTGCCAAAGGGCTTACACGGTCTTCTCTTCAACTACATTGAACAAGACGGAGTCTGCTAGGCACAGATGGATTGTAGAAACCACCTTCCTATCAAGCATTACCCACTCCTCATCTTTCATGTTTTTTGGTTTACTCGCGGCCCCTTCCAAGGCTTGAGCTTGGTCATTTTGAACCAGCAAATCCTCCACCTTTTGTTGAGCAAGGTGTTGCAAGAGTTTTGTCATTGTTGTCAACACAGTCAGTTAGATCCAATGATGCAATGGACAACCAGTTCAAAAGTCATTCAGATGCAGAGGACAGAAGTTCAAAGGGTATTCAGAACATGGACGAGTGAGTTTCCCGGAAGACCATAGTTGCCTTTTTGCAGAAAATCAAAGAAAAAGACAAGTAAGAAAACTGTCGCGATATCGCAACATGTTTTCTGTCGCAATTTCGCGACATGTCAGAGGAGAGAGAAGGTGCAAAGAAAATTGTCATGATTTCGCGACATGGACTAGGAGAGAGAAAGTACAAACAAAATTGTCGCAATTTCGTGACATGGCTGAGGAGAGAGAAGACGCAAGGAAAACTGTAACGATTTCGCGACATGTTTGGCAGAAAAGCGCTAAGGTAGAAAACTGTTGCGATTTCGTGACATGTTCGGAAGAAAAGTGCTAAGGAAGAAAACTGTCGCGATTTCATGACATGTTTGGAGAAAATGTGCCAAGGAAGAAAACCGTCGCGATTTCGCGACATGTTCGGAGAAAAAGCTCCAAGGAAGAAAAGTGTCGCGATTTCGCGACATGTCGGGTTTTCGCGACCCGAAGAGGAGAGAGAATGTACGAAGGCGAGTATGTCACGATTTCGCGACATGTTATGTTTTCACGGGCGAAAGTCAGAAAAGAAGCCAAGGCAGTGAAAGTGTCGCGATTTCATGACATGTTCCGTTTTCGTTGGTAGCTGAGAAGAAAAGCGTACAGAAGCCAAAAGTGTCACGATTTCGTGACAGGTTGCAAGAAAAGCCGTCGGAAGCTGAAAGCGTCGTGATTTCATGACAGGATGAAAGGAAAATGTACGGATGGAAAAAGTGTCACGATTTTGCGACAGGCAGCAGTGAAGTAGCTAGCAGGACAAAGATGTCGCATTTTCACGACATGTCACGGTTTCGCGACTCTAGGAGGAGAGAGACTGTACGACACCAGAAATGTCACGATTTTGTGACAAAAATAGAGAAGAAGGCCTAGAAGCAAAAAGGGTCATGATTTCGCGACAACAGTGGGAATGATGTCAAAAAAAGATAGAAGTGTCACGATTTTGCGACAAGAAAGGTGGCAAAGCTAACAAAGGCCAAAAGTGTCACGATTTTGCGACAGCAAGGACAAGAAGGCGTACGGATGTAAAAGGTGTTGCGATATCGCGACATGTTAGAGTTTCATGAGAAAAGCTACAGAACCAGAGAAACGGTTGAAGCCGACAGAGTTAAATCTGGGCCGACATTCATTAGGGTTTTTGAGTCGACATTTATTAGGGTTTTGAAGTCGACCTTCTAGGGTTTGCAGTCGACTAAATTTAGGGTTTCTCAGTCGACGTTCTTTAGGGTTTGTTCCTGAAATTTCATCTATAAAAGGAGGGCTACTTCGAGTTTGAAAAAAGTAGTGTGAAGATAATGTGCGAATGCGAGTATAGTGTTTGCGCAAGTGAAGTTCGCGTCGAGCAGAGAGCGAGTCGTATCGAACTTGTGCGAATGTTGAGTCATATCGATTCGAGCTGAGTGTGAAGTCGTAGTTCATTTGAGTCAAAGCGAAGTGTGCGTATCGTGATTACATGAATTAAGAGCGCGGGGTGCAGAGGTTGAGTTCCAAGTGCGAAGTGATAGCGCGTAGATAGCAAAAGTGATCGATCATCTGGTTGCAGCAGAGAGTGCAAAGAAATTCATAGAAGCAGTCGGATAGTGCGAAGCATTTGCGTAGAAGCAGCAGAATGCATAGGAACTACAGACTATGAGAAATAAGGTGAAAGTATTATTCTATAATTTTCATTATCTTTATTGATTTCCAAGTTGCAGCTTGGCATAAGGGGTTGGTGCTTCTTTCTAGTAGGTGCTGGTAAATCAGGAGTTGGTGCTCCATTCCGTTTGGTACAAAAAAATCTAAGGGGTTGGTGCTCCTTCCAGTTGGTGCTTGGTAAAAGATATTGTAAAGTTGTAGCTTTGCATTGGCTGGATTTGGATGGTAGTCCAAGCAGTCGTTTTGAGGAGTAGCCACATTGGTGAACCTCGTTAAATTTCTGTGTTGTGTGTCATGCTTTCTTGTTGAATTTGATATATCTTTTATTTTTTTAAACTGTTGCTGGATTTAAAGCTATATATTCGAAATTTAAAAGACCACACTGATTCACCCCCCCTCTCAGTGTCACTGTGATTACAACACCTTTATCTTCCATAGAGCGAAGTTCCTGCCATCAAATTTTTCAATCTCAAACTTGATTACACCTTTTGTCATTGTTGAAGCTCCTACTCGCATAAAACCTTAGATTTAATACCAGATGTTAGGAAAAACTTCAATATTTATCACCTGCAAGAGGAAGCACAGTAACAAAAATATAGAACACGAAAACAATAACACAAATGATACAAATATTTACATGGAAACCTGCAATGTGCAGGAAAAACCACGAGGCACTGACAACTTCTCTCTATTATTTTTAGCAAAATTTACATCCACGTATTTCAACATTTTCAAAAACCTCTATCATATGCAAGGGGTCAAGTCCCTTTTATAGAGAAAAAGGAAGACTCCAAACTGTTCATTTCCTCTTCCAACGAAATCCTCCAAAAGACTATTCGTTTATGCTCCCAAGATTGTTCGTATTTCGCATTCTTGTTGTCTACCTAGATGTCTGCTTCTATAACGTCTACTTGGCTTGATGCCAGGTTGGATGTCTACTAGCCTAGACGTCTGGTTGCTCAGGAATCAGGTCCAGATGTTTGCCAGCCTAGACATCTGGCAGCCCGAACATCAGGCCCAAATGTCTGTCAGCCTAGACGTCTAGTAGCCTGGATGTCAGGCCCAGACGTCTGCTAGTCTAGATGTCTGGCAGCCCATACATCTGGCCTATACATCTAGTAGATCAAACGTCTGACCCAGACGTCTAGATGACCTGCTTGTTGTATATTGTCTTCATACCTAACAAGATGTTTCCATATACTCTGGATGTTTGTTTATGATTGGTACATTAGCTTACCTTCAAGCTCCATCACTACCTGGGATCAGTTAGAAGCAACTTTTATTATCCATTTCATATTACCTATTGATCCAAATATGATTTATCATCAATTCGCTTCTACTCGTAGAGAACCTAGTGAGCCTTTGAGACTATTCAACACTAGGTTCCATAAATTATACACTAGGTTTATGGTACCTTACACCCTCACAGCTGAAGTAGCAATCCAAATGTATCTTATATCTTTGGATACATTGACTTCTATGTTTGTGAGGAGAGACCTACAAATCATAACCCTATCCATGGCATTACTGAAGCTCTAAATGTTGAAAAATAGTTAATACCTTAAGGTTTTGATTTGGGTCAACTACCTTCAGTTCAACAAATAGGAGCTTATAATCAAATACCATTAATAAATCAATCTCTTACACAACACCTTCCCATGCTAAATCCATTGCAAGGAGCCATGTATCCAAACCAGAATCAACCATTCAGTCTGGAACCCTTGAATCAAATAATGCCTAACATGAGCAATCAATAAACAATTCCAACATATTTGGACAATCAATTGACCATAAACAATGTTCTCAATCACACACCTATAAATAATCTATCAACCTTACCTGCATTTTTGAATACATCTATGCTTGTGGATAATGTAATAGGTCAAACAAAACCAAGTCAACCTAAAAATTCAAATTCTTAGTTGAACAATATACAAAGGACGGTTCAAAAATTGAACAATGATATGCTTCAACTACAAAATTAAGTTCCTCAAAACCCACCTGCAAATAATAACACCCAAAATAGGAACTTTGGATTTTAGAGGACCAATCGTCTGTGGAATACTCACCCAAATAATGGAGGGGTTCCAGATCCTTTTGGAAACCAAAACCAACCAAATAACAACCCAAATACTTCAGTGAATTTGTTAGATATTGCTTTTCCTAGTTGGTGTAGGGTCCATTCCATAACTCAACATGGAAAAACTGATTGTCCTGAATTTAAAATTACATTATATATTGTCCAAAATGGGATAAAAAATTTGGAATTAGTGCCCACTAATGATAATGTTGAGAATCAAGTTAGTTAGAATGCAAGGATAACTCTAGTTTTAGAGACTTATGAATTCTCAGGAGTGGATGAAGATGAATCAGATGAACACCTGGAAGAGGAGGTGCAAGCTTACTGACAGTTTCAAAGAGGCAACAATTATATGCTTTGAAGTAAAGGAAAAACCCCAATGACTTCTTCTACACCTCTTAACAAAATCTCCATCTCACCTGATGAGCAAGCCAACAAAAACCCAGTTCCACCCAAAGGTCCTACAATGCCTACACAAAAACCCAATATGTCATTCTCATAGGCTGAGAAAAATCTAGAGCAAAACAAGTTTGGATATAATATCATTGAAGTCCTTAAGAAACCAAGGCAAATATTTCTTTGTTTGAGGTAGCTCAATTAACTGACCAAAAGGATTTATTGCTTAAAACTCTCTTTAGTCAAAGTAAAAAAGAATTAAAAAAGATTGTTGATGCTTAGGTGGCAGTATACAAAGAGAAGGTAGAATCCCCTCCTTTTCTTTTGACCATTAGAATTGCTAGAAAAAACTTACATAATTGTCTTGTCGATTCAAGTGCTTATGGGAACATGATGCCATATATAATCAACCAAACATTAGTACTGAATCTTGCTTCCTCAAACAAGAATATTGTTCAGTTGGATAAGACAAAGGTGAATATGGTCAGGGTGTTGAACCAAATCTATATACAGTTAGCTTCTGAACCTTGGATACAAAAATGCATTGATATCCAGGTGGTGGATATCCTAGATGCATATGGGATGTTGCTTAGCCATGATTGGTTAAGAAACTTGAATGGTTACATTGCAACTGATTTCTCACATATGTGGCTTCCCTGGTGTGGCATAGCCAATCAAATACAAGTAGAAAGAGAGAAAAGGCTAAAAGAACTAATTATAGAGTACAAAAATGTTAATGAGATTTTGTACACTAAGCCAAAATTGGGAGTCTACACTGTAGCAATGGAAACCAAGCCCAAAGAGAATAATTTGGTAGTAGAGACCCAACCAAGCAAACAAAAAATAACTAAATATCAGTTGTGGACTCTCAAGTTTGATGGATCAAAATGCATAGGACAATGGTGCTAGAATTGAATTGGTCAATCCCAAAGGCAAATCACATATTGTGGCTTATCAATTTCAATTTTCTTGCACCTGTAATGCTGTAGAATATGAGGCATTGATTCGTGGACTATAGTTTACCATCAAGAAAGGAGTTAAATATGTACAAGTCCTAGGAGATTTTGAATTTGTGATCAAACAAGTATGAAATCAGTATGCCTGCCATGATAAGCATATCTCAAATTACCGCAGCAAGATTTTGGATTTAATCAAGGAATTTGATGCCTTCAATATCGAGACTAATCCATATAAAAAGAATCACACTATAGATTCATTAGCAATAGCAACGAGTATTCTAGAACCAATTACCCATTCCAAGATAAAGTGGTTCTCGGTTGAGTTGGTTGTCACTCCCTCCATACTAGACAACATCCAAAAATTCTAGGTATTTGAGGATGATAGGCATATAATTGATTTTATCACTAGCTCTGGCATATTTGAAGCTCAGATCATAGATGAGAAAGATAGAAATTGTGGAGAGCTAGAGGAGGAGGGTGAATTGAATTTTAAAACAAATACCATCCCTAAAGGTATGGTTTTTTTGGAATGACTATTTTATATGGATTACCAGGATCAAAAGCAATAGACTGTTCCATCTAAGAAGGGATCATATGAAACTTATAATTTAGGAAATGTTGAGAACCGCCAAATTATTTTCTTGGGAAAAGCTTGTACTAAAGAAGAAAAGGAAGGAATAATCCAAGCATTAAAATATTATCGAGATGTCATAGCATGGAGCTATGAATATTTGAATATGTATGACACACCCATCATTACCCATATCATTCCCTTAAATCTAGGTACAAAATATTTTCGTGAAAAGCAAAGACTAGTGAATACTTTGTTGCAGCCCCTCATTCTCAAAGAAATACAAAAATGTTGGCAGCCCGTATTATTTTTCTGGTAAGACATTCTACTTGGGTTGAAAATTTGGTAGCTATCCGTAAGAAGAATGGGAAAATACACTTGTGTGTATATTTTATAAATTTTAATAGGACATATAAGAAGGATAATTATCCCCTCCCTTCCCTAGTAAAATACTACAAATGATGAATGGCTCTTATATGATATATTTCCTAGACGGTTACTCCGGGTATAATCAAGTAATGGTAGACCCCATGATAGGATTAAAATTGTGTTTACTACCAAGTGGGGAACCTTTACATATAGGAGGATGCCATTTGATCTAATCAATGTAGGAGTAACATTCCAAAGGGCTATGGACATCGCTTTCAAGGACCTCATTAGGATATGCATTGTGATTTATATGGATTATCATCCTGTGTTTTCTAATATGTGTATAAACCACTTGGAAGACTTGAGGAAGGTGCTATAAAGGTGTAGAGAGCATAGAATTTTGTTGAATCCAAGAAAGTGTATTTTTGGAGTTACAAAAGGAAATTTGTGGGGCATGTCATTTCTGAAGCTGGTATTTCTATTGACCCAGATAGGATTGAAGAAATTCAAAAAATTCTCTTCCTAAGAGTAAAAAGAAGCTGAAGTCTTTCTTTGGCAAGATAAATTTTGTGAGATTTTATTTTTTGTTTTGCAAAAATAGTTTGACCTCTAAATGCAATGCTAAAAAAGGATGCCAAGATTGTATGGATTGGAGAAGCACAAACTGCTTTTCAAGAAACTAAAAGGGCAATCATGAATGCTCATGTATTAATTACTCCAAATTACACTCAACCATTTTATATTTATTCATTTACATCCAAACACTCCACTGTTGGTGTTTTAAACTAGAAGAAAGGGGTTGGTGATGAAAGGCTAATAGCTTTTGTAAGCTCACCTTTGAAAGTTGCTTGACTCAAATATTCAACTATTGATAAACAAGCCTTTGCTTTGATCAATGTTGTAAATAAATTTGGACATTACATCCTACATGGCAAAGTGTTTGTGATAGTGCCTGATCCAAAAGTGAAAATGATGTTAATGCAGAATGAGTTAGGTGACTGCAAGGGAAAGTGGATGTCTATCTTGCAGGAGTTTAATCTGTAAATTCAACCTATGAGAATTGTTAGAGGATAGTGACTAAGTAGAGCACTAACTAAAGTTGACCCCCAGATTTGATGCCAAAAATATTCTATGGGGGAAATTACAAATGATGAGTGGTACTGAGATATTGTTTATTATTTGCTTAATGGAGTATGCCCTGGTCACTTAAATTCCACCCGAAGAAGAGCATTGTCTCAAAAGTATAAATTTCATGATTAAAGCAGGCAATTTATATCAAAAAAAATCTTGAGGAAATCTACTTGAGGTACTTATAAAAATAAGAAATAGTTGAGGTTCTCAAAGATTTTCATAGCAAGTATGGAACTAGGCTGTTGAAAAATGTAGCTCAAGCAGAAAGTTCTTGCACAGACTTCAGTATGAATGTGCTAAAAGTGGTTCAAGATATTTCTAATTCTATTTTAAAATTCACTTTAATGATTTTTTATTTTAAAGTTCACTTAAGTGATTCTATTTTGTAATTCACTTAAGTGATTCTATTTTGAAATTCACTTTAAGTGATTTTCTATTTTTAAGTTCACTTAAGTGATTTTATTTTGTAATTCACTTAAGTCATTCTATTTTGAAATTCACTTAAGTGATTTTCTATTTTTAACCTTACATCTCAAGATGAGATGAGATCTAATCTTAGGGTTAGAGAGATTAGGGTTACCTTTTTCAAGGATAAAAGGAGAAGATCAAAAGTGTTTTAGACACACAAAAAGGAGAAAGAGAACAAATTTCAGAAGGAGAATTGCAAGCTTAGGAGGAGAAGAACAGTGAAATTACTGGTCAAAAAGGTAGCAAGAGAGCAGTTTGCTTTGTTGTAGTTGTAGCATCTTTTAACTGTAATATTGCAGGTTCAAAAATATATTTAACTTCCGATGTTCACACTATTTATTTTTTCCAGCCATTTGTGTGACTGTTGCATGTTTGAATAAATTATTTTTAGATATGATTTATTTTAAAATAGCATAGGACAACAGTTATCTAGGTCTGGAAAATTTACATGGGCATGGCTCTAGGAATGCCACAATGCATCAAATATTGAGAGTTGGGTATTACTGGCCCCACATATTTGAAGATGCACATGCACATGCACATGTTTGATTGTATCATGTTTGTCAGACTCCAACTCATCGAGAGAGGAATTATCCCATGCCTCTGAAATTAGTAATTGAAGCTCGTTCGTTTACACAATGGGGATTAGACTTTGTTGGTGTCATTAATCCTAACTCATTAGCCAACCATAATTTCATCTTGACTACCATTGATTATTGCACACATTGGACAAAGGCTTAAGCATTCAAAAATTGCACAACTGAGATGTGATCGAGTTCATTGAAGATAACATTATGACCAGATTTGGGATGCCATATGCTCTGGTATGTGATAATGGCATTACTTTATCTTCTTTACAAGTTGTTGAATGGGCTTATGATAATAAGGTAACTCTAAAATTTTCTTCTAATTATTATCCTCAAGGAAATGGAGTAGCAAAGTCAACTAATAAAAACCTGTTGGAAATAATTAAGAAAATTTTACACAAAAATCCTAGGAATTGACATAATAAATTGAAATGTGCATTATGGTCAGAAATAACAAGGATTAAGTCTTCATTAGGTGCATCTCCCTATCATCTAGTTTATGGTAAGGATCCTATCTTTCCCACCAACCTCAAGATCCTTACCTTGCAATTCATGAAAGACCACTTAGAAAAATATGACAAGGTAGAAGCCAAGCTATTGAATTTGATGAGTTTGGATGAAAAAAAAAGGGAAGAAGCACTAAGCATCAAGAAATGGTAAAATGATGGTTTGATAAGAGGGCCAAAATAAAAGCCTTCAAAATTTTTGATCTAGTGTTATTGTGGGATAAGGCCCATGAAAAGAAAGAAGACCATGGAAAATTTGACACACTATGGTTAGGTCCCTTTCAAATATCTGAGATTCTATGAGAGAATACTTTTAGATTAAAAAATATAACTGAATAAGATGTCTCGTTACCAGTGAATGGGCAATTTATCAAACATTATTTTAGATCCTGATAATATTTTGATCCTATCCTTAAATAGTTTTGTATATAGTTGTGGCTTTGTGTTTTTCACTAGTTTTGTTTGCTTTGTTTTTTATTTTTATTTTTGGTCTATTTATGCTAGTTTCACTTTGTTGTTGTTTTCAATTTTGGTTTGTTTTGTGCTTTTCATTAGTTTGGTCTAAATCATTTGAATGCAACCAACTTGTGGTTGCTCTAAGTTGAAAAAGGATTTTTGTGCAATTTGGGGGTGAAAAGTCTCACGTTGAGCTCAATGAAGTTGAAATTAGTTTGATCAACTATTTTATGTTTATCCTTTGTTTGGGATAAAGTAGATGAATATGAAAGTATTGTCAAAATGATGTAGATGAATTTGAAAGTATTGCCAAAATGATGTTACGGCTTCACAACTAAAAATATTTTAAGAAAATTCCAGGTTAGTAGGAATGAAACCATTGTGGTTTGGTTTTTAGGCGAAATCCATCCATGTGTTTACCCTCTTATTTTCCATGGTGATACCCAACCCAAAAGCAGAGCCAAATACTAATAAATTTTTTTGTATTTAGAAAAAAATTCAATGTTCAAACAAAAGAAAAAAAAAAGAGAAAAAAAGAGAGAAACATTTCAAGTGCTTGGATGATTTAGACAACCTCTATCAGGATATGAATGCCTAGCTGGAAGTAGAGCAAGGTCTAGAGTGAGATCAGAGATAACTCCATTGGGGCTATAAGATTTTGGCTGGCTATGGAACAATGTTCGACAATTGGTGACATTTCTACTTGTGTGACAAAGCTCATCATGAGTAGACCAATGTTCACTTAGGGGTAAGCTAGCCTAATTTCTAAGCTACGGTAGCAAATTTTAACTGATCTTGAAATAAGAACGAATTCACATGCACACACTTTTACTAAAACAAAATGGAGTATTGCTTTCAGATAAAATTGTCTAACCCCAATATTGGCTGGGTGCCAAATTTTTGGTTTTGCTAGTTTTCTAGTTTCATTGTTTTTAGAGAGGGGTTTCTTTCTATTCCCAAAATGCTCATGAGCATTTTCTAGTAGAGTTGTCATTTGTTGTTGAGCTTGTACAACACGCCCTAGTCCAAACTGGGGATCCACTTGAAATTTTAGTTTTAATTCTAGATTTTGTTTTCATTAAGGTTTTAAATTTTGCTTGCATCAAGGTGTTGAAATTGCTTACATAGAGCATTTTGAAAGTGATTGCATTGAGTATTTTGAATATTGGATTTTCAATGGCATTATTTCAGATTGAATATTTTAGAAAATTGAATTTCAAAGGTTTATCCTAAGGTTCAAAATATTAAATTCAATTTTAGGGTTCTTTAAATTTCATCATCTTGCCCTAAATTTACTACAAATTTGAAATTATCGTAACTTTTGATAAAAAAATCCATTTAGGTGATTCAAATCCTGGTGGAAATATCTTGAGCTCATATTTACAGTGGTTCTAGAATTGTAAAATTTTAGACGTGTTTTGTCTTCCAAAAATAGGAGTTTCCAATTGCAACTGATGAACTTCTATGTGCAATATCTCTTGATGCAAAATGAATTTTTGAGTTTTCTCAATGTATTTGGTTACCCATTTGGCTCATTTAGACACATGGAAAGTTTTGTTAAATTTTGGACACTTGATTTTTGCTATCACTTCCAGGCAATTCAAATTTATTTCCAAATATTGAAAATCATTGCCAAACAATGATAAAATCCTCTGCAAGCCATTAAAATGCAAAATACAAAAAGCCAAAGTCTTTGAAATCAATGTGTAATACCGAAAGAAAAATTTTCTAAGTGTGAGCAATGTTGAAAAAAAGGAAATGTCAAACCCCGATGGAGTCCCAAAATCCTCACTTAACAAGGTTGGAAAGAGAGTGTTGGAAAATTGGAAAGTTATCGGACCCTGATAGAGTCCTTGTTGGAAAATGCACAATGAAGATAAAATATGCATAAACCATAGAGAAATATTATTGATATGCAAGTTGTTTATATAACATTAGGAATAGGTTATTCATAGCCTAATAGGTTACCCCCATGAAATGTAGCTACCTGCTTAGGATAATGTGCTAACAACTAACAACTAATTAATCACTAACAATATCACGTCTAAACAATAGCGTGAGATAACCATAAGATATTCAACATGAATATCTTCATGGTTAATGTAAAATAAATCAATCTAACCTAGTAGGTAAAAATGAAATAACCTAATGGTAAATACTAATAGTAAAAAGTAACAAACTACTTTTTACTATGAGGTAAATAAAATCTACCTAATGTAGGAATATGGTAAATATCCCAAATAATGGAATATTACTCTAACATCCCCCCTTATTACATTATTTGGGTAATGTATATAACTGTCCCAATACAGTGAAAAATATGTTGATCTATTGGCTCTTGCTCTATCACAGTGCTCTGGCTACTTCTAAGCAAAAAGTGGGTCATTCCTCACTTTGTCTTCACATCAACGAATGTCCTTATTGTAATCTTGTCATCCAACCGGATTGCATGGGTAACCAATCACTGCAACCGCTAGGTGTACTAGAGTAGATCACTTCATACGAGGTTCATTCAGTTTACAATATGATTTTGCAAAAAGTTTTGATAAGGTAGCTAAGGTGTCGGTCACTATTGAAAATGCACCCTTATAAGTTTCCCCCCTTGTTGCAAAACATGTTGTAATGGAATTTCTAAAAGAAGTGTGACTAAGGTGTTGGTCGTTGCCAAAAATGCACCCTTATAAGTCTTCTTCCCTTTTTACAAAAAATTGTGTGAAGTAGGAAAAGAAATGTTTATCCCCCCTTAATTGCAAAATATGTGCAACTCATGAAGCTTGTTAAGGCTTTTACAAAGATTGCCTCCTAGGCAAATTTTACACCAAAAAATTCCCCCCTTTTGTTACAAGTACTTCAAACAAAGAGAGTTTGCTATTTATGAAGCCTAAAAGAGGTACAATCACCCCTTTATTGCAAGTACTTCAAACAAAAACTTATGCTATTTATGAAGCCTAAAAAGAGAGTGGAAATGGTGCTTGCCTAGGGTGACAAATTTGTTTCCCTTTACAATATTGTCTTAGCCATGAGCACTTTGTGTGCTCTTTCTAAACCAGAATCAGAATCGGAATCAAACACTTCACTAGCAACATTGCCTTTGTTTTGCTTCTATGATGTGCCTTTGCCATTTTTGTTTTGCTTATTTTTAAACCAACATCGATTGGTGTCATGGTTGTCCTTTTTACAATGCGAGCAAAAACTCTTTTGAGGTTTCTTTCCCTTACCTTTTGAAGATGATCCTCCCTTATGAAAGTTTCCTTTCTTCTTTTCACCCTGATTGTTCGAGTAAAGTGCATTGTTTGTCACTTCATCACTTTGGAGTTGATTTGCTTCCTCTGTTTGAAGCAAATTGACTAACTCCACAAAGGTGACTGATCTTTGAGATACATTAAGGGATGTGATTAACATCTTGTAGGATTATGGAAGAGCCCTCAATATTACTAAAGTTAGAATAGTATCTTCTACTTTGGCTCCTAAAGCATTTAGCTTTGACTTCAGTTCTGCTACTCTGTAGAGGAATAGTTCTACTGATTCTCCTGACTTCATATGGAGTGTATGAAGTTGTGTTTGAAGGTTTAGAATAGTCGATTGATTCTTACCTTCAAAAATGGTACAAAGTGCATCCCATGCATCTTTACCATTTTTAGCTTCACTTATGTGAGGTTGGATCTCATCAGTAGTAGCTAGGAGGATCAACATGAGAAGATGATTGTTCTTTTTATCCCATGCTTTTTGATCTGATCTTAGTGATGTGGGTCTTGTTTCAGTGCCATCTACTAAATCCCACATTTCCTCTATAGTCAAAATGGCTTTCATCTTAGTTTTCCATGCTAAATAGTTAGGACCTTTAAGCAATTGTGTATCATTTAGGTATTTGTTGATAGTTGCCATGATGAAGGTTCTAGAATTTGCACTAAGATGATCTTTCTTTCACTCTTAAGTGGTATTTAATGGCACCTGCCTGAAAACTCTCTTTGAAGAAAGATGATCAGTTTGAGGATATTTAAGCCAAACAAATAAGAAGTGAAAGAGAATTCACTCAAAAAGATATTTAATGGCACCTGCCTGAAAATCCTCTTGAAGAGGAATAATCGGTTTGAGGATATTGAGCCAAACAAATAAGAGTGAATTTTAGGGTTTGTAAGGAGAGAATATCAATTTTACAAATGGCTTATACTTGTGCAAATGAATTACACAATTATTTGTGAAATTTTGGGGTTTTGAGTGCTCTTGATTTTGATGACTTATAATTGCAAAGAACAAGAAATTAAATGCAATAATCAATCAAAGAGTGCCCACAAAATTATTATCACTTAGGTGTCGGATGCAACCGAAAATGCACCTAATTTGCCAATTTGTAATAAAGGTGTCGAGTAATATCGAAAATGCACCTTTATCACCAACTTTTGCAACAAAATTTGAATTTGTGTTGTGCAAAAATTTGATATTTTATGTCTCCTCTTGTTTTTCAATTTTGCAAAGAATGTGGCATAAAACAATTGCCTTTCCTTTTTGTTTTGCAAAATTAACAAGTTTTGATTTTTTTTAAGTGCTCCTCACTTTGTGTTACAATTTTGCAAAGAAATACAATTTCTTGTCTTCCCCCTTTGTTTTGCAAAATTAACAAAATAGCACTCCTTTCAAGTCAAGTCGACACACGACCCGCGTTTGAAAGGCTTCCAAAACCAGTCGACATACGACTTGGTTTTTATGGACCCAAGGTCTTCAATTTCTTCTCAATTTTACAAAAAATAGAATGTGCAATTTCATGTATTATATCCCCCTTGGAGAAAACAAATGCACACTTTGCCTTTGAATTTTACAAAATTTTATGTCTCCTTGTGTTACAATTTGGCAAAAAAGAATTCAAGATTGATCCTTTATTGTTTGCTAAATTAACAAGGTTTTGAGAAGAATTAAGGTTCCCTAATTTTGCAAGAAAAAATGGTGCTCTTCTATGTCTTATATCCCTTTTTGGGAGAAAACAAAAGCACTCATTTTTTGAAATTTTGCAAAAAAGATAGTTTTTTTTTTTTTTTCTAAGTTTATTGCAATTTTCTAATTAATTTGTGTATAATTCATTAATAATAAAAACTATTTAATTTTTAAAATAATTTTTTATTAAAAATTTGATTTTATATAAAATAATATTAAATTATTAATAAAATACTAAAAAGAATTATAAAAAATACAAAATTGATTAGACGTTTTTCGTAGGACTGCCCAAACTGCCGAACTCGTTTCGGTCATATCTCACTCATCCGGACTTGGATTGAGCTAAAATTTTGAGGGTAGATGCCTGAAAAACCCTAGAACGTCTCCACCAATTTTCATATCATTTGGAGCAACACAGATCCTAGCGCATCCCTATGTGTGAACGATATATTTGGCAAGCGGCTATGCGAGGGTTTCATCTGGGTTGAGTGCAAGCAGCTCCAGAGGTTGGTTTTTAGGGCCTTCGGGCCCTAGCGGCCAATATTTTTGTGGTTTATGCTCAATATTTTAGCAAGAAATGTTGCAGGGGATACAATATGGGTTAGAAATTTGTCTTTCAACAGATCATACTGTGAACTTGAGTGACAACGGCTTCCAATTTGCTGCACAAAAGAAAAGTGAAAACCATACCTTTCCACGACGTCTAGGGCAAGGATTAAAGAGATCACGAAACAAGTTTCAAGCAGTTGATCAAAAAATGGCTCATATCTCAAGTGAATCTGGTGCTAAGGTGCACCCACAAAATAATTCTACTATGAAAACCCCTATCAAGGGTAAGAATTTCGAAGACTCGAGTCCCAAAAATGAATTTTAGGGATGCCCTTCGTGGTGGACAGCCTCAGCCCAATGCTAATATCAATATTAGGGCTTCCCATAAACCTCTAAGAATGCCTAAGATTGATCCCAGGAAAATGGAGTCAGGATGTCTTAAAGCAACTGATGGAACTCCTATTGTTAAGCTTGATATGGGTAACATTCAGATTGGCATTGAAGATTTGGAAAAAAGAGGACTAATTTGTCGGTTCGTGGGTTTTCGTCCGAGTCTATCTGGCTTTCAAAGTCTGGGCTGCAAAAGTCTGGAAAACTAAAGGTGAGTTACAAATCTCTATTTATCCAAATGGTTATTTTCTTGTTTTATTTGCTAATAATGAAGATAGAGAGAAAACTTTTCAAGGGGGTCCTTGGTTTTTTGGAAGGGCAGGGCTTTTCATGAAGCCCTGGCATACTAAATTTAAAGTCGAAGAAGAGATGCCTTCTATAGCTCCCGTGTGGGTTAGACTCTTTGGCCTCCCTATTGAATTTTGGAATCCTACTATTTTTTCTTCAATTGGAAACTCTTTAGGAACTTTTATGATGACTCGCTGATTGTACTCAAAATTTTGAACATATTATTTATGCTCGGATTTGTGTTTTAATGGATTTTGACAAACCCCTACCTAAAAAGATCACATTACAATTTGGGGAAGACACTTGGGAGCAAGTAGTGGACTATGAGAACATTCCTTTTCGTTGTAGAATTTGCCATGAATATGGTCATTTGGCCAGTTGCTTGCCCAAATAAAATTCCTGATCAAAAGAAAGAAGATATAAACTCAGAGGGTTTCCAAATACCTAAGAAGAAGAACACTAAAAAAAACCAGTTATGAAGGATCAATCAAAGTTTGAAATCCTTTCCACAAATGATGTCCCAAGTGAGGAAGAGGAAATAATGGAAACTGAAATCTTAGAAACACAATTTAAATATGAAGGGAAGAACTCGGAGACAAACCAACAAATCAAAGGTTTTCAACAGAAAAAAAGGAGAAAATTTACACAAGAAAAACAATATTTCAAATGTCAAAACTTCAAATAATGCAGGTCCCAATATAGACTCCGTTGAACCATCTAGTAAAATTTTGGCTGTGTACGAGCATTCTTCAAGGTTAGAAGCCATCTCGGATTCAATTGGAATAAGTCAAGAAACAGGGAAAAAAAATTGAAGATGGATTCTAATCAAAAAGTAGGTCGCAAGACCAATCAATATCATATGGTAAAAGAAGGTGAAAAGCTTGTAGAGGAAGGTAAGATTAATGCCCTTCCCAAATTTTTTAGCCCTGGTATTAATGAAGATCATCACTTGGAATATTAGAGGACTCAAAGGGAGTCTTTCAAAACAAAATGAAATTAGAAGAATGATTCGGATAAATCATCCACATCTTGTTTTCCTTCAAGAAACAAAGATGTCAATGGAGGATATGGACTTAATTGCCAATAAAATTTGGCCAGCTGAAAAGTGGTTTCCCTCGCTTCCCAAGGGACTTCGGGTGGCATTGCTTGTCTTTGGGACCCAAAAGAGGTAGTTATTCACCATATGGTTGGCAGTTGGGGTTTGTTGGCTATAGCTATTCAAAGTAGACATTCCAACCAGATTATGCTCTTCATTACTATTTATGCTCCGACTTCTTTGGAGGAAAAAAGAAGACAATGGAAGGATATTACTCATATTATCTCTCATTTTCCTAAAGCTTGGATCTTGATCGGAGGAGATTTCAATACCATCCTCTCTCTGGATGAGAAAAGGGGGGAAATAGAAATTTGGACAAAAGCACTGACCTCATGAGCGAATATATTGCAAACCTCCATCTTGTGGATATCCAACCAGATAATGGCCTTATGACTTGGTCTAATAGAAGGCAAGGCTTAGCTTGTATAATGGAGAGATTGGATAGGTTTTTGCTCTCTAAAAATTTCTTAATCCATGGTCACATTCCTAAAGTGAAGACTCTTAATAATGTTGGTTCGGATCATTGGCCACTCATGGTGGAAATGTGGAAAACCAATGTGAGTTTCTCTCCTTTTCATTTTCAATTAATGTGGCTTAGAGACATTTCCTTCGGACCTCGTGTGCAACAATGGTGGAAGGAAGGTAAACCTAGGCATGGGACTAAGATGTTCTGTTTTGCCAAAATACCGCAATACATTAAATCCAAAATCAAGACTTGGAACTGGAAAGAGTTTGGGGATGTTCATAAAAAAAAACATGAAGTTATTGCTCATCTTGAAAATTTGAATAAGAAAATCCGTTTAGATGGCCTCACAGAGAAGAGAAGTGCAGATGAAATTAAACTCACAACTCAGTTAGAGGAATGGGAAAAAAGAGAAGAAATCTTATGGAAGCAAAAATCTAGAATTCAATGGCTCAAAGAAGGAGATCGAAACACAAATTTCTTCCACAAATCTCTTCTAGCTCAAAGATCTCACAACTTTATTTCTTCCTTAAAATCAGATTCTGGAGATGTTGTTTATACTTGGGATGGCATGAACTCTATTGTTGTTGATTACTTTTCCAATATTTTTGCTGCTACTCCTCTTGACTCAACTTCTCAACATAATGTTCTTCAAGCAATCCCTTCTCTTATCACTTCTGAGGAGAACTCTATTTTGACTGCTCCTGTTACTATCAATGAGCTTCAACAAGTAGTTTTTAAAATGCAAAAAGGGAAAACCCCAGGTCCTGATGGTTTTCCTATTGAGTTCTACCAAGAGTTCTGGGATATCCTTCATGTTGATTTATTAGAGGTGGTGGAAGAAGCCAGGAAAGCCAAAGAAATTTTGAAGGTTATCAATAAAACTTATATTACTCTTGTTCCAAAAGCTCAAGAGGTTGATCATATCTCAGCTTTTAGACCTATTGCTTTATGTAATGTTCTTCTCAAAATCATTACTAAAATCATGGCATAAAGGTTGAAGCCTCTTTTGCATAAGATTATTTCCCTAGAGCAAGGGGGTTATGTGGAAGGACGTCAAATAGTAGATGAGATAGTTCTTGCTCAGGAAGCCATCCATTCCATGGATATGCAAAATTCTCCTTCCATGTTCATTCGGTTAGACTTATCCAAAGCTTATGACAGAGTGGATTGGCACTTCCTTATCAAAGTTTTGAGGCAATTTGGTTTCTCTAAGGATTGGATGGATTGGATTATGGGATGTATCTCTTCAGTTTCCTACTTAGTTCTTATCAATGGCAGGCCTTCTCAGTCTTTCCCAGCTTCCAGAGGTATTAGGCAAGGTGACCCGCTATCCCCTTATTTATTCATCATTCTTGTTGAATGCTTGGGTAGGACTATAACCAAAAAGAGGGAAAACAAAACCCTTGAGGGAGTTACCATTGCTCATGGAGCTAGACCTATCTCTCATCTTCAATTTGTGGATGACTCTACTCTTTTAGGTAAAGCTACTCTTAAGGAAGCTTCTAATATTAAGCAAATCATTAGCTGTTTTTCTAAGGCTATCGGGCAGCTTGATCAATGAAGACAAATCTAAAGTTATTTTCTTTCACTGCTCTGCTAGACAGGAATCCATGGTCTTGGATAAATTAAGATATAAGAAGACCTCTCTTCCAATCACTTATTTAGGTATTCCCATAAATATTCAAAGGCAAAAAAATAAAGATTGGAATTGGTTGTTGGACAAAGTCAAGAAGAAAATTGGAAAGTGGACCAACAAGTGGCTTTCTTCTGGGGGTAGAATCACCTTGGTAAAATCAGTCCTTCAAGCTATTCCTATTTATGTTTCTTCCATTTTGAATATCCCAAAGGCTGTTCTTCGAGAATTGGATCAAATCAGTCATCGTTTCCTTTGGAGTGGTACTAAGGAGAAAAGAAAATGGGCCTTGGTGAAATGGGATACTTTATGTCTTCCTAAGAGTGAAGGGGGGTTAGGATTCCGGTCTTCAATTAATAACAACAAAGCTTTAGCTGCTAAATTATATTGGAGGATGTTGCATAACCCCAATGCTCTTTGGGCCAATAATCTCCATGCTAAATATGCTGAGAACAAAAGTCCCGAAGACCTTGTTCGCTATCAACTTCCTACCAAAGGTTCTCCCATTTTAGCAGCTTCTTAAGACTCGGTGAGGATTTGATAAAGAAAAAATTATTTTGGATCATTCATAATGGTCAACATGCAAATTTTTGGATAGATTCTTGGGATGGTCACAAGCCTTTGATAACTCAGTTTCCCGATTGGAGGCCTTGGATGGAGGAGCTTCACCGAGCTAATTGGATAAAGGTGGCTAATTATTGTCGGTACCATACTGGTAATTCAAATGTTGGTAGATATTGGATCCCTATTGAGGACTGGCCTATTCAAATCCTAGAAAGGCAAAGACAAGATATCCAAGGCATCCTTCATATGAGATCCCTCTCTTGGTCCCATGAAAAAGATTGTTTTGGATGGAACAACACTACTAAGGGTGAGTATTCAGTTGCTCAAGGTTATTTGACCTTATGCCATAATAATCCCAACCATTCTTCTAACATATTTTCTCGATTGTGGGCTCAAAAGCTCTGGCCTAAGGTGAGGTTCTTTAATTGGCTTTTATTGCATCGTAGGGTGCTTACTGGTGAGCAACTTATGAAGCGTGGTTTTCATGGCCCTTTTAGATGTGAAATGTGTGAAGAGAATGTAGAAAATATCAACCATATTTTTATTGAGTGTACTTTAGCCTCCGAGCTATGGAGGAGAATGGCCACTTTACTTGGCTTACAAGTGGTCCAATTTTTTTACTTTTGAACAACTTTGGAGGGATTGGCCTAATCAAGAGGGTGTTGATCATTTTATTAGGCAATTAGTTTGGATGGGTTCTACCATTCTTCTTTGGAATATTTGGAATGAAAGGAACAACCAAATTTTTAATCAAGATAGGAAGGATATTCACTATATTTGGCAAAAGACCATAGCCAACTTAGTTGAATCAGTCCATCAACTCCTTAATCACCCCCAAAACTCCCACCAAAGATGGGATCAAGTGATGCAAAGATTGAAGATTAAACCTTCTAAGGGCAACCAACTTAAAGGGAATGTGAGTATTAGTAAGATGGATAGGACTAGAAATTGGCAACCTCCTCCTAAGGATTTTGGAAAAGTCAATACCGATGGAGCCTCTAGAGGGAACCCTGGAAAAGCCAGTGTGGGAGGAATTGGTAGACTTTCGGATGGCTCCCTGGTTTTTACTTTTGCTCGAGAATTTGGGTATTCTTTCCAATAACCTTGTTGAGGGGTATGGTATCCTCGGAGGTCTTCAGGAGGCTACTAAGGTTGGATGGGAAAAGGTGTTAGTTGAGTCTCGACTCTCAACTTATGATTAATCTCTTGAAGACTCCTTCTAAGAATCATAAGGTGGATTGGAGAATAAAAAGAATTATTGAGAAGATTCAGTTAATCCAGATGGGATTTTTGAAAGTTGATTACAATCATGTGGTTAGAGATCAAAACAAGAGTGCTGATGCTTTAGCTAATTGGGCTTTGGACAAAGGTGATCTTACTTGTTATGGCCACCCTCCTATATGGTGGGCTTCTCAAATTAGGGAAGCTCTTCTTTCTATCATTTCTTTGGATGGCTCCAGCTTTGAAGGTACCTAGTTTCTTCTTGTTTTTTTTTTTTGCTTCTCTTTGGTTCATTCAGTTTTTTTTAGTTCCCTAGCTCATTCTATTCTTTATTTTGTTTCCTCTGTTGATTCTTGCCTTAATAGTCTTCTGGTCTAGATAGGTCATTGTTTTGTTCATTTTTTTTTCTTTTTGTTTTTTTTTGTTTAGTTTTTTAAGGTGGGTGGGTTCTTTTGTTTTGTTTTGTTTTTGTGTTCTTTGTGTTGTTTTTTGTTGTTCTTGTGTTTTTGTTGTTTTGTTTTTTTTTATGTTTTTTGTTATTGTTCTTGTGTTTTTTTCGTTCTTGTTCTTGGGTTTCTCTTTGTTTGTGTTATTTCGTGTTTTTATGTGTGAGTGTTTTCTATGTATTTTGTTTTTGTTTATTGTCTGTTGTTGGTTGTTTTTTATTTTTATTTTTATTTTATTTTTTATTTTTTAGGTTTTGGTTGTGTTTATTTTTCATGTTTTTTTGGGTTATGTCTTTGTAGTGTTCTGTTGTTTTTGTCTTGTTTGTGTTTTGTTATGTGGTTCTTGTGTTTTTCTATGTGGTTTGTGTTGTGGTTTCTTTTATCTTATTGTGCGTGTTTGGTTGTGCTTTTGTTTTTGACACACTCAAGGAGCATGTTTTTTATTTTATTTTATTATTTTTGTTGTTATTTACTTATTTTTAAATTGGTTTTGTGTGTTTGTTTGCTCCTTGAGTATGTCAAAGGTGGTAGGCCAGGTCCGAGTCCTGGGCATTTTTGGTGGAATGGATACCCCTGCCTCCTTGGGTCTTACCCGAAAGTGGCATCCCTTTTGGGATGTTTTCCACAAATAAAAAAAAAATACAAAAAATACAAAATAAACATAAATAAAAACAATTACCTTTTTTTCGTTTGTATTGGTTTTCATAGGCAAAAAAATTACCTTTTGACTGGTTGTCCAACCAGTTGAGCTATGTGGCTCGACGAAAAGGGAAGGGAATAATATTCCCTTCCCTTCTTTCCCTCACACTAGCAGGGAAAAGTGGGATTTATCCCACATCGCTTGTGTGGATGAAGTTGTGGGATATAAAAGGGCTAACGAGCCCTTTTGTCTATGACTGCCTTCGGGCAGTTAGTCTAGTCGTATGTTTTGGTCATCGTAACTTGTCGACGGTAAGTATTGTCCACATGTTAGTATGTGGCTATCTGCCACATGTTGGGTTTGTGGCTGTCTGCCACATGTTAGGTCGTGTCCACGTTGTCTTGTCCATGTGTTGGGTATGTGGTTGTCCACCACGTATCAGGTCGTGTCCACGTCATCTACTAGGTGGTGTGTGGCTAGTCTGTCATGTGTCATTGCTATCAGTCCAGTCTAGTGGCATGTTCGCAACATGTAAAGTATGGGTTTACCCTCGAGATGCATTTCAATCTGGTGTCATCCTTGGGGTGTGAGCCAAATCAAAAAAGGTGGTCATTGGTTGTTAGGTTCTTGGTTGCGTTCCTGGTTTGTGGTTCCCGTTGGTCTAGGTTCTGATGCTATGGTAGGTATGGTAGGGTAGGGCGCTCCTGCTCGATATTCTAGGTCGACCACTAGAGGGCACTCCTGACTGTTGGTTGGTTGGCCACTTGTGAGTGGTCGTCGAAGCCTTGCTTTGGTCACCAGCTTAGGTCAAGACTTGATTGGCCACCAGAGGGTGCTCCTGCCCATTGGTTGGTCGGTCGGTCAACCTCCTGCTCTGTCCTGCCTGCTCTGTCCACATGGGACTACGTGTGCTTGCAAAAAATCATTGATAACAGGGTTGTCTGCTCTGTCCACATGGGACTGCGGGCCCTTGTAGTGTTTCAATGGAAACACAAAAATCTTAGGAGAATTAAATAAAAATTAAGCAAAGGAATTCACAACCTTGGCTTGCGTGGAATGAGATATTTCCTCTCGCCTTGCCTAGTTTGGAATGAAACTTCCACCTGCATTGCCTAGTGCGCCTTGCCTCCTTGCTTGCCTCCTCCGTAGCTCTGATGCCAATGTTGGCAAATGCACTATGAAACAAAATATGCATAAACCATAGAAAAATATTATTGATATGCAATTTATTTATATAACATTAGGAATAGGCTATTCATAGCCTAATAGGTTGCTCCCCCTTGAAAGGTAGCTACCTGCTTTAGAATAATGTGCTAACAACTAACAACTAATTAATCACTAACAATATCACGTCTAAACAATAGTGTGAGATAACTATAAGATATTCGACATGAATATCTTCATGGTTAATGTAAAATAAATCAATCTAACCTAGTAGGTAAAAATGAAATAACCTAATGGTAAATACTAATAGTAAAAAGTAACAAACTACTTTTTACTATGAGGTAAATAAAATCTACCTAATGTAGGAATATGGTAAATATCTCAAATAATGGAATATTACTCTAACAGTCCTAAAATTCCATCCACTATGTGAAAGAAAAGTTTGCTAAGTGTGAGCAATATAAAAAAAATGGGAAATATAAGGCCCTGACAGAGTCCCAAAATCCCATCACTTAGCAAGGTTGGAAGAAATGTCAAAAATTTGGAAGGCCATCAGACCTCAGACGAGTTCGAAAAACCCATCATGGAGATGTGCAAAGATACGCTAAGAGTTGCGCTTGGCAGAAAAGTGGGTTGCTACCATACTTTATATGGGTCCCAAAAGTCCATCAAATTTATCAAAAATCTCGGTCCATGTCGAATCCCTGTAGCATCCTGAAACCCTGTCACTTAACAGCTTTGAGAAATGAAATAATTATTGAAATATGGGTTGTGTTGGAGATATCGGTCCATGGCCATGCTAGGTAGCATCCCAAAATATCATCACCCAACAACTTTGAGAAATGGGAGAATTACCTAAGTATGAGCATTGTCAAACATCTAGGACATTGGCAAAAATAAGATAGGTCCTGAAACCCCATCACCCAACAAAGTTTGAATGAATTAAAATTGGCTAAGTATTGACAGTGTCTAACCTTTGGGGAGGACAACGTCAACAAAGAAACCTAAAAGCCTGACAATTAAAAATTGAGGTATGACAATAAAAAATGCCAGGCAATTAAAAAAGCAAAACCTCGACAATGGAAATAAGGCTTGACAAATTGGAAAATAAAATATGACAATAAGAAAGTGAAGTCTAGCCATGAAATTTTACCTCCGACAATTGGAGGCCACCTGGATTGATGCCCTATCGATGAGAAATGATGTAATGCTGGAAAAGTATGGTCTTAAACCTGGAAAATAATTTTTTTGCAATGCCAAAATTTTTTTATTAAAATTTTAAAAAATAAAAAAATCAAAAGTTGCAAAACCTTAGAACAAAATTAAAAAATGAAAAATTTAAAAATTAAAACCTTAGGAAAATAAAAAAAATAAATTAATAATAATATTAATGTTCTAACCTTTACCTTTTTTGAATTTTTTGCAGAATTTTTGTTGGTGGTTGCATTAAATGGTGAACGTAATGGTAGGCATGAAATTTCAATACGAACTAGGCAAGTACAATCATGAAAATATGGAAGATGTGTGAAATCAATGATCTACCTAAATTTTGCAGAATGAAGAATCAATGAGGTGTGGTAATTCTAGAATTCCTGAGCGTCGTGCGAGTTGGAAATTAATAAAGTCTGGTAGTTTTAGGGCTCACCGCAAATGAAGAATTTATGAGGCATGGCCAAAGTAGCACACATTTAATGAGGCATGGTTGCAGTATGGAGGGAAATTTAATTTCAAGAGGCACGTCCTAGAAGTAGATGGAAATTAATTACAAAATGTAATGCTAGGTGAAGGCCAAAAAAAATTGTATAAATATTGGCTCACTAGCCGGTTACAAGGGTCAGAAACCATCTATTAGTTGTGCACCTTTTAGTTTTTATTTTCTCAAGTGGTTGTTGCTTCTTGAGCTCTATTCTTGTAATCCATCGAAGTGGAAAAATATGAAATGATGTATTTAATGACCATCTTTTAATATAAAGGATTTTAGAATTTGTTGTGTTCAATCTATGCATATTGATGGTGGTTGCACTCAGTCCATTTTATAGTTTGTTATTCCTCTAAAGATTGCACCATCCCAAACCTCAGGCTGTGTGAATACTGGTCAAGTTGGGATTGGTTTAATTTGGATTTGTTGCTTTACCATATCAGAGCTAGAGTTTAGGGCAATATCAACTTGTTTTATTTTATTTTCTCTCACCCTTCAACCTTTGAATTTTATTTGAAGCTTATTTAGATTAGGAGTAGAATTACTTTCATACAGTCAAGCATTTCAATTTTTAGCATTGTACCAAGAAATTTATATTTTTCAGACATAACCAACAAAGACCCCTTAAAAGGAATAATTATCAATGACCTCTAAGTCTATCCGCACAGGCCAAGACCTCGCATACCCAAATATTGGAAGAAAAATAGTTTCCTTTTCAAGACGGAACATCTCTATTTCAAGTAAGATGACATACCCATGACAATGTGTCATTTGCACGCTCAACAAGATCTATCTTATAGAAAAAATTAGCCCTATGAAGTTGGTCCAATAGATCATATATGTGAGGAAGTGGATAACAATTTTTTATTGATTTTATTGAGTACCCAAAAGTTAATGCACAGTCACCATGTACTATCATTATTTAAAACAAGGAGAATTGGTGATGCACAAGGAGAAACACTAGGCTTGATGTATCCTTTTGCCAACAAGTCCTATATTTTCCTCTTTATTTCATTATATTGTGTCAATGATTTTTGATACATAGGAGCATTAGGTAGTGGTGTTTTTGGAATGATGTGAATGCTATGATTTATGGCTCTTTCTAGAGGTAATTATGTGGTCTCCTAAAAAAAATGTGAATTTTTTTGCAAGAGTTTATCTAGTGTTATGGGTCAAGTGCTTTAAGGGACTATCATTATGGAGTGTTTGTGTTGTGGTCAAATGAAGATGAGTGCTAGTGCTTGAGCTTGATTTATGGCCTTTTTAGCTTGTGTGCAACTGAGTAACATATTGGAAGTGTGTTTGGTGCATCTGAAAATGTATTTCTTATTGTCTTTTTATAGTGTGTATATTGTGATATGCATCATAGTGAGCTCGTATATCATACTGATAGGCCTTTCCAAGCAACAATCCACAACAATCCATCTTGGTCACATCACAGGTGATCGCATCTATGTACTTAGGACCAAAATAAAAAGCAATAGAGCATGTATGCGTGATTGAATAGGTCTTACCATCCTTCCATCCAAGTGAGTATGGATGAGGATGTGGTTTAGTAGGGAGCTTGAATTGGTCGACAATGGAGTTCCCAATAAGGTTTTTCTGTGAGACATTGTAGATGATACAATCAACAACCTTACTATGAGTTAGATGAGCATGTGTGATGAAGAGGTTATCACATGCTTTAGGTGTGGCTATGGGTTGACGATGCATTAAAGTTATATTATTGAGCTTCCCTCTTAGCTCCTCATATACTTGAGCCTCTCTAGTAGTCTTGATGGGGTTTTCACTTGTACCCTCATCAGACTTTACAAGCAATTATTTCTTTCTATTATTCAAATAATAACACTCAAACCTATCATGCCCTCTTCTTTTATAATTATTATAATATTTTTTAATCTTGGGCTTAGAAGAAGAAGAAGAATTATGATTTTTCTTATGAGAAGGATGGGATTGAGTAGGAGGGAGAGTAGGAGAAGAAGAAGAGGAAGAATATTTCTTTGATCCCTATTTTTGTGAACGAGGCAATGGCCTGGAGTTTCCTGAAGAATGTTGTGTCCCCTTTGCTTGATCTACAAGCTTGTACTCTATGAGATATGTGTGGTTCAACAATGCATCAAAACTATTAATGGACGTATATTTTAACTCCCGATATATGTGTTGTAAAAGTCCACTTTTGAATTTTGCTATGAGAGAGACAATAGGATCAGTCACACAACAAATATTCGTAACCGATTAAATTGAAATATGTAATATTGCATAGAAGTATGAAGTCATTGTCTGAGGTGAAGCTATTGATTAAGCAAATATTTGTCATAGTTGGAAGAGTAAAATGTAGCCTTCAGAGCAACAACCAATTGATCCCAAGTGGTGATGGGATTTTATGTTCCTTGGCGTTCAATGATGAGAACCTTCGTCATGCTAGAAAGTTTGAGTTTGGAAAAAGAAAAATTTGCATCGTACGCTATTTGACTATAGGTAAACTAGGTTTTCATGTCTAAGATCCAACTGTTGAGGACCTTGGATCCTTAAAGCCTTCATAAATTTTGACTTTGCATTTTGCATGATGATCATTATTAGACGAGGAGTGGACTTTATGATCTTTGATTGAATCAGATAGAGAGATGACTAAAGAAGTGATTTTAGCCATTTTATCAGTAAGAGGTAAGTTGATAGCCATTTTCCTAGACTGAGCCAGAATGATGTTTTGTGGTTGACCAAAGTAGTTTTCTGAGTTTGACTAGATGCTTTGTTTTTTTTTTTGAAAATAATGAAAAGAATTGGCCTATTTTCAAAGCAATGCTTTTTGAAGGAAATGGCCTATTTTTTACAAGAGAATGCAATGGTCTATTTTTTTAACAAGAGAAAGCAATGGCCTATGTAAAGTATCAAACTTTTATAATGATTTTTTAAATTTTCAACTAGGCTTAGAATTAGAAATGAAAAATAGGCTACAAACAAATTTGGTCAGTGTTGTTTTACCAAAATCAAGATGTGACAATAATTTGAGCACCTCCATATTCCAAATGATGTTGGGTCACATGGCTTTCGTTGGTCAATTCTGATGTTGTCGATAATGCAATGGCTGACTAGTTGGCAGTGATTGAAAAACTAATTGACATGAAGAATGATACCACGTGTCAATCGAATGGTAGTTGAACATTAGGAGTCTACTCCAGGTTGCATCAGACTACAATATTGTCATTGGTTAAACATTTTAGGCACCTAATAGCTATTTATTTACAACTGCTTAGAGTGCTTCTATTTTTTAAGTTAAAGGGGTTTTCCCTTCCACATAATTAATGGAAACCTTTAGGGGCTTCACTTGCAGGTTTTTTGGAAGGGTGCCAAAATCATTAAAAACATGCAATTTTTGCAAAACTTCTTTAGATTTCTTAGCAATAGTAAATAGACATTTAAATTCTTTAAAACGAGTTTTTACCAAAGAAAATATAGGATCTAGGTAATTCTTAATAAGAGGTTCTAGGCGATCTTGGTGGCCTTGGTGCTTCTTCTGCTCTTGATGCTCAAATCTATTTGTTGAAGCTTCAAGAAAAGTGTCTCTTGGGGTTGTTGGTATTGTTGGTGGGCTTGCTAGCATTGTTGCTAATATTGATGGCATTGTTGATGTTATTATTGGGATTGTTGGAGGTTCTCAACTCCTCTCTCTAGATTTTACTATCCCTGGTTCTCTGTTTCTCTTCTAATAAGGGTAAGGTTAAGAGTTTCCAAAAGATGTTGAAAGACTTCTACAATTTTTTCCAAGCGAGTTTAGATGTGTGCTTCAAGAGTAGTATTTCGTTGGTTTTTCACGTCTAAAACTTGTTGAATCCAACTTTTAGACAAACATTCATTTGCAACTGTAGAAATATTTTGGTTGAGATGAGCTTCAGCTTCCATTTGAAAATGGGTTTTGAATTCAGCTCTAGATTCCTATGTAGCAACTTCTACTTTGGAATTATCCAGGGCTTTCTCGCAATTCAAAGTAGTATTCTCAGCTAGGGTTTTTGCTCCTTATAAAACCTTAAATCTTCTAAATAATTCTAAATTTTGTTGCTGGATATGAGAGATGGTGGGAGGATCTCTAACTGAAACAATATATAAAGAAGGATAAGTTTGGGGGTGTCTACAATTTTATCGTTGAGAATCCGACAAAGCTCCATCCTAAAGAGGTGCAACAACTAAAGTACTTGGGGCTACATTGTATTCTTTGGATGGAAAAGTTGAGCAGACAACTTCATCTTCTTCAGTGGCCATCATGAAGAAAAAATAAAAAATTGTAAAAGTTATAGATATGTAAAAAATTACTAGTATCATTGGCAGCTTCTGAAAAAAATACTTGACAGACAAAACTTACAAAAATATTCTCATAAACATCTCATGAAAGGAAAAATCTTCTCAAAAAAAAAAATTTATTACAATTTTCACAAAGTCTGTTCAAAACATGTTTCGTGGATTTTCACCACTCATTAGTTGAACTTGTGAGAATCATAAAGGATGGTTACAATAAATAGAGAAGATAAGAAGAGATGAGAAGTTTTTAGAAAGAGAATATTCTTAGAAGTTTCTAGAAAGTTTTTTTGAAAAGTTTATAGAAAGATATTATTCTTAGAAATTTAAATGAGAATTAAATTAAATAAAATTTTCATCAACGTTGAATTCTACTCCGCATCAAGAAAGTTATGATATTTCTTGGATTTCGCCAATGAACTTTGGGAGGTGGAATATGTCGCAGCTCGGGAACTTCTTGGCAAAGCCGAAAGAGTGTAGGGTTTAGGGAGGCCCCCAGGTTCAGAGACTTAGCAGAAGAGCTGTAGTCAAGTTTGAAAACCAGGGGGGTCCGCTTACTCTTCCGAATACTGGATTGCAAACGGTTGAGTAGAGTTGCCTTATGCTTCTGAGAAACTTTCTTGAAACACTGGAGTAGGAACCTTCTAGGATATCCTCTAGCTCAAAGTCTAAAGTAAAGTAGATTCTTGAGTCTGACATAGCCTATAGGATTTTATTCTCTAAGCAGGTATCTTCGTAATTAACTGAAAATGAAAGATTTCTTCTGGTGCTAAGGATGCCAAGAATAATATGGAATATACTGATAGGCATTCAATGGTTTATGATAGCACTTGGTAGAGAGAATATCATTGCTACAAAAGTCATCACATTTAAAGAAAGTGATGTCTAGAAGGTTCACATAAAAACTAGAGATTTCAAGAGTAATGATGATAGATGGATAGAAACTCTAGAAATGTTGAAAGAATTCTAGAAGTCTTTCTTGAGTATCTGTCCAAATACCCATAGCATCATCAATGTATCTTTTGTAGAAAGCAAGTGCAGAGGTGTCAAATGAAGCTTCTACTTGTCTTTCCAAATAGCAAAGGAAAAGACAAGCGTAAACAACAACGAAATTGCTGCCCATAGTTGTACCCCTGACTTGTTTATAAAAGACACCATCAAACTCCAAGAAGTGTTCTTTGAGAACAAGCTTTGCGAGGCTAAGGATCAATTTTAAGAGAGAGAAATTCAACTGGTGCTTAGTGAAATAGTCAGCCACCATATGTTTGAGGGTCAATATCCCTTCTAAAGTGGGAATGTTGGGATAAAGAGATTCCACATCAAAGGTGAATAACAAACAATTATGTGGAAATCTCTTAACACTGATATCTCTAAGTAGGGAAATAGAATCTGGAAGGTGATTCTTCTACTTTTGAAGAACATGAATAAGGAAAAAATGAAGCAGTATAGAAGTAGGTTCAGGCATATACCCTTTATAACTACAAATAGGTCTACCTACTACCTTAGGCTTATGAAGCTTGGGCAGGAGATAAAAGGCATAAGCCTTTGTCACGGTAATTATATTCTACTTAAGGAGCTTTTCAACTAGTTCCAAAAATGCTTAAAATTATCAAATATAAAAGTAAGCCTACTCCAAATTAACTTTCAAGGAACTAAATCAACCTTCTCACAAACTTCCAAGGAACTAAATCAACCTTCTCATAAATCGTTGGGTCTAAAATTAGTTTGAGACCTTACTCTTTGTACTAAGACTTATTCATAACCACCAAATCCAAATTTTGGTTTTATGATAACAGATTTTTTTTTTAATTTACATGTTGGAATCGATAGCCACCATGAATCCGAGCAGGCTGTCCATTTTTATGACCACCACAGTATTTTGCAATGTTTGCCCTGGAAGCCACCACATAGTTCTTCACACAGTCCGCCTCTATAACCACCATGCCACAAAAATTTTAAACCTTTTACGCCATTGAAAGCACCAAGAAAGGGACAAGCATTTAGTTCGACAAGGCCCAATATTTGAACCTTGGACCTCCACCCCCCTTACGACGTTTGGTCGAACCAATTTATCTACACCTTAGACCTATGATAATGAATTTGTTAGACTCAAGATCCTTCAAACTTTTGATCAATTTGAAGGGTAGAATAGGATGGCGAACAAAAGAATAAGAAAAAATCTTACCCTTAAGAATCTGCTCAACCTTCTGAATGATCTCCTTAAAATGTATGTTTATCTCAAGAGGATGCCAAAAAGTGTTAGGCATACGAAAGCTATGAATAAAATACGTAAAATGAGTGAAATATTGAATTTTACCTCCAGACGTTGGGCCAAAAAAGGCCCTAAGATGCAGTAAACGAGAAAAATATCTCAACTCAAAGAATATAGGATTGGTAGACATGGGAGAAGGGCCAACCCAAAAAGTATAAGGATCCTCCACAGAGCAAAGAACCCATTACTCCAAAGCAAGTCAAATACATGGGCAAATTTAGGGGTAAAATTAAGGTCAGGTTTAGAGGAAGAATCAAAATCAAGGTCAGGGTTAGAGGTAAAATCAAAATAAAATATAGACTTAGAGACAGAATCAAGATCTGATTTAGGGTCAGGGTTAGAATTTTGGACAACATTTTGGACAACCTCAACCTCAAAGCCAAATTTGTTACAAAGGTAGTGGCAAAGGAAGAGGTAGAAGCAGAGTCAATAGAGGTAGAAATCAATGTGCTTTCAATGCCCCATTCTCGCATAAATTTTTGGGGATCTACAATTGACCATAAGATTTTGTCTTTATATTATTTTCTTGTAAGACTCCAAATGTGGATAACAAGATTTCTAATATCGCTATTCATAATCTGTCCTCGAGAAGTCTTAGTTATGAAGACAAAAATCTTCTTGGTTTGTGCATCAAATTTATTCCATGCCCTTCTCCTGTCTTCCAATGCTATCTCCTATGAGTTCAGATATTTTGCTCGTTTATTACATCTTAGAGTCTTTTTGGGCCCAAATTTTGAAGGTAAAAATTCAAGATTTTGAAGGTAAAATTAAATACTTCTCTCATTTTAGGCATTTTCCTCACAACTTTCGTATGCCTAACCCTTTTTGGAATCCTCCTGAGCCAAACATGCATTTGGAGGAGATCATTCAAAAGGCAGAGCAGATTCTTAAGGGTAAGATTTTTTCTTGTTCTTTTGCTCGCCATCCTATTCTACCCCTCAGATTGATCAAAAGTCTGAAGGATCTTAAGTCTGACAAATCCATTATCATAAAACCAGTTGATAAAAATTTGGGTTTGGTGGTTATGGACAAGTCTTGGTATAAAGAGGAAGGCCTCAAACAACTGTCAGACCCAACGGTTTATGAGAAGGTTGATTCAATTCTGTTGAGTGGTATTTTCACCCAATTGTGAAAACACACTCTCCGATAGGATTTGGGTTCTAAATCCTCTCTTGCAAAGAAACAATTTCTCCAAGGTTCCGCTATGTTAGCATTTGGTATATGTGTATCAATAATCTTAAATAAAGATATTCAATTTAAATGCTTGGAACACCTTAGTGATTGCAAGTAACTGTTAACAAGGGGCACTGTGGTTTATTTCACCATGAGAATTTAGTGATTGTTCATTGCTTTTTAGATTTTGATATTTTTTAGATATTTATTTTAATGCCTTGAAAGTTAAAGCCTCTGGAAAAATATAAAAAGCAGAAAATAAAAAAAATGAAATGCAGAAACTGAAATTAAAATGCATTCAGAGTGCTACGATCCTACTTGACAAAATCGAAGATATGAGGTTTTCTGCATACAACCTAACCTATTGAACCTGCAAACATGCACAATCCAGATAAGCTAGGTGCTGGTTTCTGGGGTTTTTACTGTGATTTCAGATTTAGACATTCGCATGAAGCAACCAAGAGCACTTGCATTAAACTTCACCTATAAGCCTAGAAATATGAAAGGGGAAAATAAAACATTAAATCTTGCATGCAGAAAATGACTCCTTCTTTCTTTTCAATGAGATGCAAACTCTCTGTATTTTATGTATTTAAAATATATCAGTTTACAACAACAGAAGCTTCCAGTTTAAACAAAACCAGAAGAAGTGGAGGAAAATGCTCCAAAAGCAGGCCCAGAATGGCCTATCACCTTCAGCTCTACAACTCTGCCCACAATGCTTTCCGACCTTTGTACCTGTCCTGTGCTTCCGCTTTTAAATGTTCTGGTGTAGTTCTCTGTTTCGCTCTGCGATGCTTTGTTTCATTTCCCAGATTGCATCGTTTCGTATTCCTTGCCTTTTCGTTGCTTTTGACTTTATGTTCAATGTCAAAATGTTTGATATTCTTTGTGAACTATAACGCTTCTATAACCCTTACACCTGTATGCCACGTGTTCCACGCTTCTCTGCATGTTTCGTAACTGCCCCCTTGTAAATCATGACAAAAAATAGCATGTCGCGATATCGCGACATTTTTCTACATGCAACTTTGCTCTTCTACCTGCACCGCGAAAACAAGACGTGTCACGAAATCGCAAAATTTTTTGGCCAACAGCCTTGTCCGTCACCATGCACAGCAAAAATGATACATGTTGTGAAATCGTGAAATTTTCCTGTATGCAGCCTTGTCAGCCTTCATGCATAGCGAAAATGATACATGTCACGAAATTGTGACATTTTTATGCTATCTGGCCATGTGGGTGCAACCTGTCGCGAAATCGAGATGCTTTTCTACTTCGCTGGGTTTTGTTGCATTTAGTCGCGAAAACGTGACATGTCACAAAATCGTGGCACTTTTCTCTTCTGCACCATCTTCTGCTTTCTATCGCAAAATCGTGATGCTTTTCTATTTCAGGCTGTGCAGACTTAACCTATCATGAAATCGTGACATCCTTTCATTTTAAGTCTCAAGAACAAAACCTGTCATGATATCGCGACACCTTTTCATTTTAAGTCTGCCTCGTGATCTGTGCCATGAAAACGCGACATGTCGCGATATCGCGACGTTTTTTCTCCTTGTGCTTCATCTCGTCTTCGGGCCGCGAAAACACGACAGGTCATGATATCGCGACAACTTTGACGTCTTGCTTTGTTTGACTGTTTTGACTGTGATTTCATGACATGTTGCGATATCACGACATTTTTCATTTTGTCTTTCTCTCCCCTCTATGAACCACGATTTCACAACACGTCGCGATATCGTGACATTTTCTCTTCATGATGCATTTTGCTGTTCTTAACCGTGAAAACTCGACATGTCGTGAAATCACGACACTTTTTTGTTCCACTACACTTTGCTTGTCTGAGCCACGATAGCGCAACACGTCGCGAAATCATGACAACTTTCATTTCTGGGCAGCGACAACGCAACACATCGTGAAATCGTGACAACTTTCATTTCTGGGCAGTGACAGCGCAACACGTCACGAAATCGTGACAACTTTCATTTTTGGGCAACGATAGCGCAACACGTCGTGAAATCATGACAATTTTCATTTTTGGGCAGCGACAATGCAACACGTCACGAAATCGTGACAACTTTCATTTCTGAGTAGTGACAGTGCAACACGTCATGAAATTGCGACAACTTTCATTTCTGGGCAGCGACAACGCAACACGTCGCGAAATCGCGACAACTTTCATTTCTGAGCAGCGACAGCACAACACGTCACGAAATCGCGACAACTTTCATTTTTGGCCGCGACGGAGCGACATGTCGCGATATCGCGACATTTTTCATTTTTTTTGCTGTTTTTCTTTGATTTTGAGCATCTGGGCCACTACGGTCTTCTTTGAAAGCATGCAAAAAAGGTGGGTCCCCAATTTTGGGGTGTGTTGTGGATCAGCCACAACAAGTTCCTTGGAAATTAATTTGGAGCAGGCTTACTTTCATTTTTGACAAGTTTAAGCATTTTTTGGAACCAATTGAAAAGTTCCTTAAGCAAAATACAATTACCTTGACAAGGGCTTGTGCCTTTTATCTCCTGCCTAAGCTTCACAAGCCTAAGGTAGTAGGTAGACCTATTTACAGTTATAAATGGTATATACTTGAACTTGTTTTTAGACTGCTTCATTTTTTCCTTCTTATTCTTCAAAAGCAAAAGAATCATCTTCTATATTAGATTTCCCTACTCAAAGATATCAGTGTTAAGAGATTTCCACATAATTGTTTGTTATTCACCTTTGATGTGGAATCTCTTTATCCCAACATTCCCACTTTAGAGGGACTCTTGGCCCTCAAACATATGGTGGCTGACTATTTCACTAAGCACTACCTAAATTTCTCTCTTAGAATTGATCCTCAACCTGATAGATCTTGTTCTCAAAGAACACTTCTTGGAGTTTGATGGTGTCATTTATAAACAAGTCAAGGGTACATCTATGGGCAATAAATTTTGCTATTGTTTACACTTATCTTTTCCTTTGCTATTTGAAAAGACAGGTAGAAGCTTCATTTGATACCTCTGTACTTGCTTTCTGCAATAGATACAATAATGATGTTATGGGTATTTGGATAGATACTCAAGAAATACTTCTAGAATTCTTTCAACATTAATAGAGTTTCTATAAATCTATCATCATTAGTCTTAAAATATCTAGTTTTTCTGTGAACCTTTTGGACATCACTTTATTTAAAGGTGATAACTTTTGTAGCAGTGGTATTCTCTCTACCAAGTGCTATCAAAAACAAATTGAATGCCTATCAGTATATTCAATACTAATCTTGGCATCCTCAGCACTAGAAGAAATCTTTCATTTTTAGTGAATTACAAAGATACCTACTTAGAGAATCAGATCCTACAAGCTATGTCAGACTCAAGAATCTACTTTACTTTAAACTTTGATATAGAGGATATCTTAGAAGGTTCCTACTCCAGTGTTTCAAGAAAGTTTCTCGAAAGCATAAGGCAACTCTACTCAACTGTTTGCAATCCAGTATTCGGAAGAGTAAGCGGACCCCCTTGGTTTTCAAACTTGACTACAGCTCTTCTGCTAAGTCTCTGAACCTGGGGGCCTCCCTAAACCCTACACTCTTTCGGCTTTGCCAAGAAGTTCTTGAGCTGCGATATATTCCACCTCCCAAAGTTTTTTTGTGAAATACAAGAAATATCAAAACTTTCTTGATGCGGAGTAGAATTAAACGTTAATGAAAATTTTATTTTATTTAATTCTCATTTAAACTTCTAATAATAATCTCTTTCTATAAACTTTTCAAACAAACTTTCTAGAAACTTCTAGGAATATTATCTTTCTAAAAACTTCTCATATCTTCTTATCTTCTCTATTTATTGTATTCGTCCTTTATTATTCTCACAAGTTCAATTGATGAGTGGTGACAATCCATGAAACATGTTTTGAACAAACTTTGTGAAACTTGTAATAAAAAAAATGAAAATATTTTTTCTTTCGTGAGATGTTTATGAGAATTTTTCTGTAAGTTTTTTCTGTCAAGTATTCTTCTTTTTTAGAAGCTACCTTTGATACTGTTAATTTTTTTTATATATCTGTAACTTTTAAAAAATTACATATCTGTAATTTTTACATTTTTTTTAAGCAAAAAACCCCTTGCGGGGCCGCATTGGTCTGAGAGACCACGAACAGGGGGTTCTACACCGTCAAAGTCACCCGGGAGTCACACCGACCCTGCCCGCACCAACATTATCAATTGGATTTTGGATACCCAATTCAGCTTTTTGGTAGGGTGGAGATTTGAACCTGGGACCTCCCTTGGAGGATTGCCCTCTCCTCTCCAACTCACCTACAACACCTGGGTAACTTTTACAATTTTTAACATATCTATAACTTTTACAGTTTTTTACATATCTATAACTTAAAAAAAATTATGTATCTGTAACTTTAAAAAAAAATTAAATATATGTAACTTTTTACAATTTTTTACATATCTGTAACTTTTAATTTTTTTTACATATCTGTAACTTTTTTTACTATTTTTTACATATCTATAACTTTTAGAATTTTTTACATATGTAACTTTCACAATTTTTACACATCTGTAACTTTTAAAAAAATTTACATATCTGTAACTTTTACAATCTTTTACATATCTGTAACTTTTAAAAAAATTACTTATCTGTAACTTTAAAAAAATAAAATAAAATAAATAAATATATATATATATATATATATATATATATATATATATATATATATATATATATATAAAAAAAAACGTGTGTGTGTGTGTGTGTTTGTGTGTAACTTTAAAATAAAAATGTACATATCTGTAACTTTTAATATTTCTTACATAGATGTTGATGAGTGGCTATTTGACACATATTTTTGTACCAGAATTGTTTCATTATTACAATTATATGATGATTATGATATGTTTTCTATGAATTATTATTGAATAAAATGTGATTTATTAGGAAAACTGATTAATTACCATAATCTAACAAATGTGTTTGATTTATATCAAATTTGTCCGAGTTCTGAGAAAAATGTAGGAAAAAGATATGGATGATCAATGAAGAGATTGCAGAACTTTGGAGTGCACCTCGAACGAGAAAAAGAACCAACAGAGTTCGATGACAACAATAATTGATCTTGTTACAGATGTTGATTACTGAAGTATGTTACTGAAGGTAATTATTGAAGGTAACTACTGAAGGTAACTACTGAAGATAATTACTGAAGAATGTTTTACCAACAATTACTGAAGGATAATAAATATTGTTGACTTTAGCATGCCACATCAGATTTGGACGACACATCAAGATGGACGACACATTAAGTTGGACGACAATTGATATTTTCTACCTAGCAAAATATTTCATTTCTCGCATACTATCCGCGGGAATATTTCAAGTTGACAAAGTTATTATTTGCTTTATAAAGCTTGTAATCAGTTTATTTTGGGAAGTTTGAGATATAAACGCAAAGATTGTTAGACTTTCCTAGAATATAGGACATGAGGTCCTAATGTATATCTTGCGAGTTAGTTAAAATAGCATTGTCTTGTTAGGATTATTAGTAGGATGCCACTTGGACCAGTCAAAATATTTATAAGTCCAAGTAGGAGTATGTATTATGATTAGGTTTTAGATTATTCTTGATTAATGTATAGTCATCAGTCCACAAAATCCGCATGTCAAATACATGGAGAAGACTGTTTAGAATTGTATTAGTCATAGTATAAATTACATAGAAGACCTTGAAAGAGGTCTAGTCTAGACGTTACATTACATTACTCTATTCTCTGTTGCATCTATTGTTACATTACAGTCTGTTCTAAGTTTACAATTTTGAAGAAACGTGTTCAACATGTACAGTTGAAGCTCCAGTAATAAAACAACATTTTGTTCTTCAAATATGGTAATTTGTATCAATTTCATGTGTTGTTTGATTTTTGTTATGTAAATTGTGTTTATCTGTTACCTGCATTCATAGAATAGACATAATATTAGTATTAGATATAAAATCTAGTTATTGAGATAAGGTAAACTAGGGGAGAAAGACTTACACTGCCCTCTAGGAGGTAGGGCCCACTCCTATAGACAGTCCCTGAGCTCTCGCCCCTACAATAGGTTAGGATTAGTTAGCCTTAAATTAAACTGCATTTCAAATTACATAAAATAAGATAGATTGCACGAGGATCCTCACAAATAAATTAAATCATGTTTACAGTAATTAAGTGCATCAGTAAATCAATTCATCAGTAATTAGATGCATCAGTAAATCAAGTCATAGTAAAAGTAAAACATAATTGCATTTATTTATCATATCCTGCATCATTCATTTCTGCACAAATTTAATTCTGTTCATTTACTTTTCTGTACACGTGAAGCCTGAAAAAGAAACTTGAGCTAAGCTTAGTATTAACTCCTACGATATAATCTATATGGGATTGTTACTCTTTAAATCTGACCTTGATTTCCCTCGGATTGATAAAATTAAATGTAAGCTCTACAACCGATCATTTTGGCACCGTTGTCAGGGAGAGTAGCATCGTAGTGGTTAGTCAAAAAGAGAGGATAAGATTACTTGTATGTGAAAATGGGTACATACGAGACCTTGGTGTGCATACGAGTCAGAGTGGCCCATAGATGGTTCCAACAAGCCCCGCCTTTCGACGTTGCCAGGTTCATTTTTCATAAAGGTTTCATTTTTATTGCTTTCATAGATTAAAATTTTATTTTCTGCAAATTTATTTTCTACAAATTTCAATTCCAGCAAATTTTATTTCTTGCAATTTCTTTGCTTTGGGTAATTACTATTGTTAATTTGATTTAGGACCTATGAAAAAGAATAGGAAGTAGGTGAACGCTGAAAACAACCTAATATTGTTTTAGGACCCTGTTTTTGTTTTATAGGAAGTAGTTAGGTTGAGTGACACAACTATAATGAAATCCCTCCTAATAGTCAAAGAACAATAGTAATTTACCTTTTACTTCAGCAATTTTACTTTCAGTAAAAATTTACTTTCCAAGTACTTTTACTTTTTCCTAATTATGCTGAAATTAGTTGTATAAACACATCTAATTTTAGTAGCATTAGGATTGTTTAGTAATTTTAAATTTATTTCTTTTCTACTGTGTTAAGAGTATTTATAAGTTTTTGAAATTTATATTTAGAACTTAGCAGACAATACGTTAAGAGTATTTATAAGTTCTAAAATTTATATTTAAGCTTAGCAAACAATAGGATTGAAACAGAAAAGGAAATCAAAACCCAAACAGAAAAAAAAACACAAAAATCAAAGAGAGAAAATAAATAAAAATTACCAAATGGTTGAAAGCAGTCAAACTGAATTTATAGACCTTAGAAAATTACTAATACAACAAGAGGTTAATCTTCTTCTTGACCAAGATTACAGAACAACCAAACCAGAGTGGGAAGCATTGTGTGAACGCATTGATTCTATCAATGAAAGATCAGATGAATTAAAGAAAATCAAGAGGATAAATATAGCAAAAACTTTACGGGTAAATCATTCTTCACCTTATCAAGATCTTGGAATAAGTTGTGAAAATTGGTTGTGGGATAGGAGAACAATAGTAAATCCAGTAATTTATCATTGGAATCAATACCTAGAGGATTCCCTCACTATTCACAACTTCCTTGCAGATATAGAGAGGAAATAATTAGCCCTACAATACAATAAGAGATATTGTAGAATTCCTAGAGTTGTATGTTTTAGAGAATTGTGCCAAGAGTTGTGTTACGAGCTACAATTTGGAATTCTTGATCCTATTGCAACTAAAGCTTACCTTGTTCAGTTGATTCAATTGTTGGTAGACTATTTTAATTTTGAAGAGGAACATTTTATGACACCAGACCAACTTGATCCAATCAACGATATTCATAAATTATTTAAAGAAGATTAGACATATTGCTAAAAAAAAAAAAAAAGTTTAGAACATTCATGAGCAGACCTAGAGACTCTAAAGGAAGATTCATAAAAACTAACAAAATAAAAGAAAAATCCCCAAGAGACTTTAGAGAGCCTGGGATTTATAAACTAGTAAAAACTGAGGCTACAACATCAACCAATCAAGCTGAAATCCTAGATCAAGATCCCAATTCATATTTATTGCCCAATCCAGAATTTGACAACTACGTAGATCCTTCTTCTATCTTTTCCGAACCTATACCTGATTCAATTCTTGAAATCCTATATTCAGGTATGGTTGATGAACAAAGTGGTTTGGGAGAGGAAGGAGAAAACCATGGAGATGGGAGACAAAGGCAAGAGAGAGATCAAGGAGAAACTAGACAAAGAAAAATGTTCCCTTTCCCAATATTACATACAGAAGGGACAACAAGAGAACCTAAATCAGTTTTTGTTTCTATATTGCCTACCTTTCATGGAAAACCCTATGAAGATCCTGATGCTTTTCTTTTCAAATTTGAAGTAGTATGTCAAGCTTACTTTTACACCACCAATGAGCAAAAGCTAAGATTATTTCCATCTACTCTTAAAGATGCAACTTTAAGATGGTTTATGGGTCTAGGAGAAGGAGTTTGTAATCGTTGGGATGGAGAAAATGGATTAAAAGAGCTATTCCTTGAAAGATATCAAGATTATTGTAGAGTTAGGGATAAGAAAGCTGAGCTTTTTTGTATGAATAAAAAATAAGAAGAATATTTGGAGGACTATCTCGAGAGATTTCAATTTGTAGGATCTAGAGTAAATATAGATCTTGATGAAGAAATTCTAAAAGAACTTTTCTTGAAAGGGTTGAAAGAAGATGTTCTTGAGATTTTAAATCTTATGGCAAAAGGAGACATTCATCTTATATCACTTGAGGAGATTATAAACCTTTGCAAAAATTATTCAAGAAACAAACCTCTCAGAAGTAATAAATATACATCCACAGGAGGAGTGACAAGAGCTAGAAATTGGAAATATGTTGGAAGGTTTAAAAACTGATTTGTTGAGTAATTTGACCTCATCTTTGGACTTAATGGATAAAAAATCAAAGGATAGTGAAGAAATTTACTGCCATAGGTGTAGGAAAAAGCACAATATGAGAGAATGTCCTCTCAACATAACAAATATCTCCAATATTTCCGCTTGTTGCCAAATTTGTGATAAAAATCATAAAACTAAAAAATGCAAGTATATCTCCGATTGTTAAAGCTGCCATAAAAGAACCTGAAGTGGAAGAAGCAGAAGATGTTTATTTTATCGCTCAAAGATGAAATGGTCCATTTAATGGCCCACCAAATTGGTCAAACCCTAATTATCCCAACCAACAAAGGCCTAATCAATGGTCTAATGCACCAAATTGGACAAATTGGAATTCTTACAACCAAGACTGGAGCATACCCCCATGGGCTCAATTTATGGCTAATTCTTATGGAGGACAACCCCCATGGAATCAAGGGACACAAAATCAGAATATGCCTAGTTGGAATAATAGTGGCCAATATAATCAAGGTGGCACCAATTGGTCCCCAAATACAATGCAACAACCAAATCTTCAAAATCAATTTAGGGGACAAAACACTCAAAACCCACCTCAAAATAGACTTCTACCACCTCCAAATAATAATACTAATCCTCCTAAGCAACCACCTCTTCCAGCTCAACCAATTCCTAACCCTAACAACAATAAGAATGTTCAACAAGTTTATGAGGCCAATGAAACATGTTCTATATCTGTAGCACCATGTCAATAGATTCAATTAAGATCAGGAAAGGTGTTGGAAAATAATGTCACTCTCACAGAACTTGATGACCCTATTCCACATTTGGTTGAAAAAGAAGATAGTAACAAAAAGGAAACAGAAAACCAACCAGAAAATATTCCAACAAAGCAACCAAGAAATCCAAATAAGGAAGGAAGTAGAAGTACCATTCCCTCAAATACTGGCAATACCAAAAGAACCATCTAAGCCAACCTTTAACTTCCTTCAAGAAATAGAAGGCGTTACTATTAAAATTCCTTTATTACAAGCTATCAAGGATATACCCATCTATTCCAAGCTTATTAAAAATATATGTTCAGGGAAGAAAAAGAAGACTGAATTTCAAACTATTCAAGTCATTGGACAATTATCTGAGATAATGATAGGAGATAGGTTATTACCAAAATATACAGATCCTGGAATACCTATACTCACTGTGCATATTGGAGACATAACATTACAAAATGTTTTGATTGATTTAGGAGCCGCTATTAATGTCATGACCAAAGAAACAACAGAATCCTTAGGGATCCATAAACTACAATTAACTTCTATTGTGCTTCAACTCGCTGATAGATCTACTATTAAACCAGAAGGAAAGTTAGAAGACATTATGGTCTCAGTAAGTTCATGGGAATACCCTGTAGACTTTATAGTCTTACAACCCAAAAATAAATTAGGGGGACATCCCTTAATACTAGGATGCCCATGGCTTGCAATAGTTGATGCTTACATTAGTTGTAGATCAAGAAATATGACTATTTCTAATGGCAAGGATACAAAAGATCTTAGTTTATTCCCTGAATCACCAATAGAGGAAGAATTTCCAAAGCAGTTGTGGTATGATTTCCCTCATGAATATGATGATATCCAAACCTTATCAGTTAATGTTCTAATTGAACAACTTGAACAAGAGGTTGAGGGACCCCTACCATTATTGTTAGAAAATCAACAAGAGAATCAAGGTCAAGACAGTAGTTGTTCATCTCAATATTCCATTTATGAGGCAAGCACAAGTCAATCTCAAATGGAACCATATGGTTATGATTTAAATATTTTTGAACATGAGATAAATGGGATAGATGCAAATACAGAAAAATGTAAACAAATAGATATTATATCAGGAAAAACTCTTAACATTAGTAATGAATTCATAGGCATGCAATAATTCAGTTGGTAGATGTGCTTAGAAAGCATCAATCAGCATTTGCATGGAACTATGAGGATATGACGGGTATTCACCCAAATGTTTGTACCCATCGCATATTTATTCAAGAAGGTTGTAATCCAGTAAGACAACCCCAAAGATGATTAAATCCAGCTATGAAAGAAATAGTTAAAGAGGAAATCATTAAACTCTTAAATGCAGGATTTATATACCCAATTTTCGATAGCCAATGGGTGTCACCTCTGGTGATAGTCCCTAAAAAGAATGGTAAATGGAGAATTTGTGTTGATTATAGGGAATTAAATAAAGTAACCAAGAAATATTATTTTCCCTTACCATTTATTGATTAAGTCCTAGATACGTTGGCTAGAAAGAAATATTTTTGCTTTTTAGATGGTTTTAGTGGGTATAATCAAATATCCATAGCTGAAGAAGATCAGGAAAAAACAACCTTCACATGTCCTGCAGGAACCTATGCTTATAACGTTCTACCTTTTGGACTATGTAATGCACCTGCAACCTTTCAAAGAGTTGTATTGGCTATCTTTGCTGATTTAACTAATGAATGTGTGGAAGTTTATATGGATGACTTCACAGTATACGGTACTACCTTTGAAGAAACATTATCAAGCTTGCAAAAAGTTTTGGTAAGATGTCAAGAGCAAAATCTCTCTCTAAGTCATGAAAAGTGCTTTATGATGATGAAAGGAGGCATTTTTCTAGGACATTATATATCAGAAGACGGTGTTAAAGTAGACCCTACAAAGATACAAGTTATTCAAACCCTTCAACCTCCAAAAACACAAACAGAGGTGAGAAGTTTTTTAGGACACGTAGGATACTATCGTAGGTTCATTAAAGACTTCAGTAAAGTTGCTACTCCCATGTTTAAGCTCTTAACTAAAGATAATGAATTCAATTGGACAAACAAATGTCAAGAAGCCTTTGAAGAAATAAAAGAAAATTTGACTACTGCTCCAATCTTGAGAGGACCAAATTGGGAATTACCATTCCACATTCATTGTGATGCTTTAGGTTATGCAATAGGAGCAGTATTGCAACAAATAGAAAACAAAATACCTTATGCTATCTATTATGTAAGTAAAAACTTGCATGGAGTTGAGCTTAATTACACTATTACAGAAAAAGAATTTTTAGTTGTAATTCATGCTCTCAATAAATTTAAACATTACATAACAGGGTATGAAGTATTTGTTCACACTGATCATTCTGCCATTAGATACTTAACAAACAAAGCAACAGTGGGTGGTAGAGTGATTAGATGGCTTCTTTTACTACAAGAATTCAATGTCACAATTATAGATAAGGTAGGAAAAGATAATGTTATTGCAGATCACTTATCTCGCATGCAGATCTTTGATGATAACGAGTTAATTCCTGATAATTTTCCAGATGAACATTTGTTTGCTATTTCTATTTTTACCCCTTGGTATGCTGATATTGTAAATTATTTAGTAACAGGAAAAATACCTCAAAATTTTACACCGCATGAGCGTAGGAAATTAATACATCAAAGTATTCCTTTTACATGGATTCATGGAATTCTATTTAAAAAATGTCCTGACCAAATCATCAGGAGATGTGTGCAAGAAAATGATGTATATGACATTATTAGGGCAGCACATGAAGAACCTTGTGGAGGTCATTATGCCACCCAAAGAACGGTTATGAAAATACTTCAAACTAGGTACTTTTGGCCTACTATGACTAAAGATGTTCATCAATTTATTGATAGATGTGATGCTTGTCAAAGAGCTAGCAAGCCTACACCTTCTATGGAAATGCCTTTGGTTCCACATATAGCTCTTGAACCATTTGAAAAATGGGGAATTGAATTTGTTGGACCAATAGACCCTCCAAGTGATGGTAATAAACACATACTTGTATGTACATATTATGTTACCAAGTGGGATGAAGTTAAAGCTCTTCCTCGAGCTCAAGCTGAACCAGTAGCTGATTTTCTTTATGAAAACATAATGCAACGCTTTGGAGCACCAAGAGAATTAGTTTTGGATCATGGACCTCAATTTACCTCCAATGTGATTGATCATTTTGTTAACATCTATCAGATAAAACACAAGAAAACCTCACCATATCACCCTCAGGCTAATGGACAAGTAGAAGTTACAAATAGGGAACTTGAAAAAATTATTACAAAAACTGTAATCTTTAATAGGGGTGATTGGTCTGAGAGATTAAAAGAAGTTGTATGGGCATATAATACAACTTGGAAAACTACCACAAGATTATCACCATATGAAATGGTCTATGGAAAACAAGCCATCATGCCCATTGAATTCGAAATAGAAACCCTTCGCACAGCGGTAAAACTTGATATGAATTTGGATAACTCACAAAAAGATAGGTTGGAAAAGTTAAATATTTTGGATGAAAGAAGATTAGAAGCATTGCATAGAACTGAAATAACCCAACAACAATGAAAGAAATGGCATGATAAACACATTGTACCACGTACATTTCAATAATGAGACTAGGCCCTATTATTTGACTCTCGTTACCAAGATTTTCAAGGTAAATTAAGAACAAGATGGCTAGGACCCTATGAAATTGAGGAAATATTTGGAAACGGTACAATCAAGCTTAAGTCTATAGATGATTCAACAAGGAAACTACTAGTAAATGGACATAGGCTTAAACTTTATAAGAAGCCATTATCTACGGAAGAATTCATACATCAGTTTAGACAACACACTGATTTGTAGAATATTTCTGAACTACAATTAGTTACTATTCAATAAACTCTCTTTGAAAAGAAAAAAATTATTATAATAATATAATTATATACTATATATATAAATTAAAAAATAATAAATAAATAAATATATATATATACATAAAAATGATTATGCTTCCTTTATTTCATTATGAAGTATCTATATTTGTTTCCATTTTTAGTCTTAAAGCTTTAAAAAAATAGCTCAAGGAAAAATTCTTTCTTTCAAAACTTTGTAGAAAAATGATTACCACATGACACATAGTACCTTGTTGCTAGATGAAATCTAAGTATTTTTCAAATACTCAAACTATATCTAGTATTTTGGGCAAAATTTTCATTGGAACTAAAGCAAATATTTTAAAATGTTCTGACTCCTAGTTGATCAAGTTTCTCTATTGACCACACAATATTACATATTTAAAAACATTGTGAAGTCTTGGAAAAATTAACTCATGTGTTATTTTTTCCAATCAGTGAAAAGTTTTCCTTGCTTATCTATTTTTACGCATGGTCTAGAGTACTAATGAATTGGCAAAAGGACAAGCTCGCCCTTCACCATTCAAAAAAAAAATCCCTTGCTCCTCATCTAATCGAGCAAGTATCCTAATGAAAATCTTCTTGCTTTTCCTCAAAAGTAGCAAGAAACCCAAAAAGTCAAGAAAATGTTCTTGCTTCTCCTCAAAATAAGCAAGAACCTCAAACAACACTAAAAATCCCTTGCTAAGCAAGTATCCCAAATAAAGCATAAAGCAAAAAGAGCTTGAATCCCTGGAATTCTTAGTATTTCATGTTAGCGTACTATAATTAATTAGATTGTTTGGCTGGTAGACTGTTACACTGTTACACTGTTACAACTATTCTGTTTCAGCCGGTGACTATTCCCGGCATTGTAAACTTCTATTTAACATCCTGCTGAATAATACAATGTTGTTCGTTTTTCATAACATGGCATCAGAGCCACTCGAAAGTTTTTGGGCGAGGTGATTGCAGACGAGATTTTTTTTGCGGGCGTGTTTTTTTTCCCTGCCCGCGCGCTATCTCCTCTCCCTGCTGCGCAGCTGAGCAGATTTAAAAAAAAAAAAAAAATTTGTGTCGCGCGCAGACGCGCGACAGTCATCGCGCATCCACGCGCGACTGAGTGAAGCCGGCGCATTCCAGTGACCAGCCTGCACAGACCTGTCCGCGCGTCCAGCCTACGTGCAGAGAGACGTCTCCACGCGCAGACGAGTTCATGTCACGACGCGCAGGGGGAACCCCCCCCCCCCCCCGTTGAAGGCGCAGTCACAGAGGAGGGGCGTAGACGTCCGCACGCAGACAGACGTCGCGACGTCATAGGAATAAAAGCCCCCCCCATTGAACGCACTGCGTTCGACGCAGTGGCCCCCGTCCGACGAAATTTAAAAAAAAAAAAAAAAGACCGCCTGCAAGCGTAGTGAGCCGCGACGCGCAGGAGGCAGCCACAGCGGGCCCGGGAAGCAGAGAGGAGGACGGGCAGACTGAGGAAGGATAAAGGAGGGGTCTCCACTGATCCTTTCGGATCAGCCCGCTGGCTCACGTGGTCGTGAGCCGTGCGGTAAGGCTCTGGGAGCCTGCAGGTCGGGGGTTCAAATCCCGTCGACTCCCCCCTTGCAAAGGTATAATTTTTTTTTCAAAGGTTTTTTTAATTATTATTTTTTAGTTAAAATTTTTAATTTTAATTTATTTTTTTATAGTTTTTAAAACTTTATAAATTAAAATTTAATTTTTAATTTATTTTTTCATAAGTTTTTAAAACTATATAAATTAAAATTATTTATTTTAACTTTAAATACATAATAATTATTAAAATGCTTTGTTAAAGAGATTTTTTTTAAGGGGGGATATTTTTTTCAAAAAATCAAAGGGGGAATGTGAGTAATTTTCTGAAAAAGCAATTTGGCGAATTGTAAAAGGTGCATTTTTGGGTGTGTGACCGACACCTTGTGGGTTAATTCTTGTGGGCACTTTTTATGTTGTATGTTGCATATTTCATTTTTTGCACTACTTCATTAAAAGTTAAAAAAATCAAATACACTCCCTAAGTCCCCGGAATAATTAAAACCCATCCGTGCAATTTATTCCACTGCAGCGTTCGGTATTTGTGATACCTCCGGCCAGCACTTACAGGTAAAGTCTGTCGTGATTGGGCTCTTTGTATCCGCCGCCTAATATAGCTGCTACAACGACGTATGAGCTTGTTCTCTATAAATCGTCGGGGAGAGATAAGTTTGCCATTTTTGCATTTTTTTACTCCATCCACTACCCTTAATCGCTCTTGTGTTTAGGCGTAAATCCTGACGAAGTATTCTTCATAGTGTTTAGGGGAAGTTACGCCCCACGCATGAGAAGAATCTTCTATGGTAGGTGCCATCAACAAGGCGATTCCCTTTCGGTACCGCTTATGTTCCACGTATCGTATGATCTCTAAAACTCACCTATAGTCTCCCTCACGTAAGGGCGGGTGATTTTTGTTGATCTTTCTAAATACCTATAGTTTCCCTCACGTAAGGGGGGGTATTTTGTACGGTATAACGGCCTAGCAAAAGGTATATCGAAAGGGGGACCAATTGGTGATATAAGGAACCTTCACTATGGCCGTTGTTGCAAAGTTGATGGCTGATCCTCATCAGTTATTGAAAGGTCCAAATTATACACCATGGAAACATAAGATGAAGGCAATTCTCCAAATGGAAGATTTGTGGGAGATTATTCTTTGGAGTAACAACTAGGCCTTCACCAACGGCGGGATCCACGAGGTCCTTCCGCGGATCGAGATAGCTTTTGACAAGAAAGACAGTCGAGCAAAGGTGCTCATTTTGTTTGTTGTTTCAGATGAAGTGCAACCTCATATAGGTGACAAAGCAAGTGGTAAAGAGGCATGGGATGCCCTTAGAACCATCTATGAGGGAAAGAATGATTCCACCATTCTTCATCTTCAACAACAACTTCATAACCTGAGTTTGAGACAGGGTGAAACAGTTGAACTCTTTCTGTGCAGAGTGTCTGAATTGAAAGAGAAATTGAATTCTTTGGGAGATACTGTGGATGAAAAGCTTCTCATTTCACTTGTGATGAGAGCTTTGCCTTCTTCATTTGATATGTTGATCACCTCCATCCAGGTGTCTCAACGACAAATTACCTACATCGAGTTGGTCAATCTGCTTCAACAACAGGAGGCACGCCAACTTCACAAGGATGATTCTTCCAATACGGCCCTATACACCAACGAGGCGGGGTTCTAGGAAGAAAGGTAATGGGCAAAAAGGAGGCAACTTTCAGAAAGGAGGAAATTCTCAACAGGATACGAAAGGAAAAGGAAAACAACCTCAACAGAAGAAGAGGTGGTGCAAGATCTGTGAGAAAGACAACCATGACACCAACAGGTGTTGGCATAAGAACAAGCAGAAAGGCCAAAACAAACCACAAAATAAAAACAAGCAACCCCAGGTGAATGTTGCTGTTGAAGAATCTGACTCAGATTATGAATGGGCACACAAGGTGCTCATGACTACCACAGATTCCACACAGAGGGATCTTGTTTGGTATGTCGATTATGGAGCTAGCAAACATATGACTGGCGACGGATCGTGGTTTGAATCATTTGTGGCCAAAGAGGGCAAACCTGTCACCATTGCTGATGATAAAACCTACGGGGTTCAGGGAGAGGGTACAGTTTCAGTCACTCTTCCTGATGGCAAGTGTCAGATTGACAAAGTCCTCTATGTTTCGGGATTGGCTAACAATTTGTTGTCAGTCACACAAATCCTGGATAGAAATATGGTTGTCAACTTTCATGTTGAGAATGGAAAGAAGTGTTGTACTATTACCAGGAAGGGTAAGCAGTTGCAACGACTTCATATAAGCATGACTTATTTGCCCTAGATGCTATCTCTACTCCACATGTTGCCATGATTGTCTCTACCAAGGAGGCAACTTCCCTATGGCACAAGAGATATGGGCATCTTAGTTTCGGCTACTTACTTGAGCTCAGTAAGTATGAGATGGTAAAGGGTCTTCCTTCCCTTTACGCCACATTGCCGAGTGTGCTCGGTCGCTTGGCGGGAAAGCGGCATAGAGTACCATTTGAGAAGAGCTCAACAAGAGCACGAAAACCTCCGGAGTTAATTCACACCGATCCGTGCGGTCCTTTCACACCCAACGGTTGTGGAGGGAAGAGGTACTTTCGGTTATTCGTAGATGACTACTCACGAAAGATGTGGGTTTTCTTTCTCCAAGCTGAAATCTGAAGCTTTCGCATTCTTCCGGCGAGTTCAAGAAATCCGTTGAGAAGGAGTCGGGAGCTTCTATTAAAACCCTCCGCTCGAGATCGAGGGGGGAGTTTACCTCTAATGAATTTTCTGCATTCTTAGATAAGCATGGAATCAAGAGACGGTTAACAACTGCCTATACTCCTCGACAAAATGGAGTTCCTTGAGAGAAGGAACCGTTCTATCATGGAAATGGTTCGTTGTATGCTCACGGGAGCTACTCTTGGGCAACAATATTGGGCAGAAGCTGTCACCACTGCAGTATATCTGTTGAATAGGGCACCCACAAAGGCCCTAAAAGGAATGACTCCACAGGAAGCATGGAGTGGTCGAAAACCCTCCATATCTCATCTACGTATTTTTGGATGTCACGCTTTCATGCACATACCGAAAGAGAAAAGGAAGAAGCTAGATGAGAAAACATCTTGAGATGTATTTTTCTTGGTTATGATGAGCACTCTAAAGGATATCGTTTGATAGATCCTTTGACCAAGAAAATTCATGTCGACGAGAGATGTTGTCTTTGATGAAGCTTTCACATCCACGGAGCACATCTAAAGTACACCTAGATCTTGTGGAATCTAAGGAAGAGAAGATTCCTTCGTCAACACGAGACAGGGAGGTCCTTCTACATCTTCTTCAACACCACCGAAGAAGAATCCAAAATGGTGTACAAATACAATCGAGAGATGCAAATTTATCCACTCCTCCCAATTTGAACTTGGATAGACCTCGTACACGCGGTATGGCTCAAAAGGAAAAAGAAGCCAAAGAAAGCTGGTGAGGTTGATGATCTTTGTCAATATTTTGAGGAACTTTACGTAACTCCAAGTACGAAGTAGAGGATATGGATATTGATGATGACGGGGCGTTCATGTCTACCATAGATGATCTTGAACCTGCATCGGTGCAAGATGCTCTTAGTGAGCCTCGGTGGAAGGCCGCTATGGATACCGAGTATGAGTCTTTGATGAAAAATAAAACTTGGAAGCTTGTTGATCTGCCGCATGGAAAGAAACCCATTGGCTGCAAATGGGTATATAAAGTCAAGTACAAGGCAGATGGAACAATTGATAAGCATAAGGCCCATCTTGTTGCAAAGGGCTATGCTCAAAAGGAAGGCATTGACTACGAGGAAACTTTTGCACCTACTGCTCGGATGACCACAATTCGAGTTATGTGTGCTATGGCAGCACAATATGGGTGGAAAGTTCACCAGATGGATGTCAAAAGTGCCTTTCTAAATGGTGATCTCCAAGAAGAAGTCTACATGACTCAAACGGAAGGATTTGAAGTGGAAGGCCAAGAGCGAGAAGGTTTGCAAATTGGTCAAATCCTTATATGGTGCGAAACAAGCTCCTCGAGCTTGGTATATAAAAATGGACAATCACCTTATGCGGCATGGATTTAAGAGATGTCCAGTCAGATGCAAACCTCTATTTCAAGAAACAGGGTTATGAGATAGTGTTGCTTGTACTCTATGTGGATGATCTGCTCATTACAGGGAGTTCAGAAACTATGATCTCTACTGTCAAAAGAAACTTGTGTAAATATTTTGAGATGACAGATCTCGGACTTCTCCATTATTGTCTTGGTCTGGAATTCAGCCAGAAGGAGCACTCCATCAAAGTGTCTCAGAAAAAATATGCCAAGACATTGCTTGGAAAAATATCGCATGACTGATTGCAAGCCAATGGCAACTCCGATGGAGAATGGACTTCAGTTATCGCGATATGATGATTCACCTCAGGTAGATGGTACTCTCTATCGAAAGTTGATTGGGAGTCTCATATATCTGACCAATACTAGGCCGGATCTCGTATTTCTTGTCAACTATCTTTCGAGGTTCATGCGGGAGCCTAAGACCACTCATTGGAAAGCGGCAAAACGTGTTCTTCACTATGTCCAGTGGTACTATGGAATATGGCCTAGAATACAAGAGGAACAACAAATTCTTCTTGCAAGGATACACGGACTCCGACTATGCCGGATCATTTGATGATCGCAAGTCAACTTTTGGATACATTTTTCATCTGGGATCCGGTCCTGTCTCTTGGCACAGCAAGAAGCAACGGGTGGTTGCTATTTCATCAACGAGAGGCGAGTATCGTGCCGCACGTGAAGCTGTGTGCGAAGTGATATGGTTGCGTCGCATTCTGACAAGTATGGGCCATCCATCAAAATCTCCAATACACTTGTTTTGCGACAATCGGGGTGTTACGAACCTCGTCAAGAATCCAGTCCATCATGAAAGAACAAAGCACATTGACACACAATGTCATTTCATTCGAGATGAAGTTCCAAAGCACCGAATTCAGCTTCGACACATTCCCACCGATGCTCAAGTTGCGAGACATTTTCACTAAGGCACTTGGACGTGTCAAATTTGAATTGTTTCGCAGCTCTCTTTGTATTGCAAAATGATGTAAGGGGATGTTAGTATAGCTATTAGTTATTACATTACCCAAATAATGTAATAAAGGGGGATGTTAGCGTACTATAATTAATTAGATTGTTTGGCTGGTAGACTGTTACACTGTTACAACTATTCTGTTTCAGTCGGTGACTATTCTCGGCATTGTAAACTTCTATTTAACATCCTGCTGAATAATACAATGTTGTTCGTTTTTCATAACATTTCAAACACCATGGGGTATTATTTTTTAAGGTATCCTTTCGTGTTAGTAGTAAGTCTGGATAAGACCTCTAGATGCTTATAAGATCAGCTAGCTTTTTGGCATATATAATACTTTTTGTTTTTCAATCCTTACTCATAATGGGAATTGGTCTTGAAAGAGGCTTGAAACTACTAGGACAACTTTGACACTATATTAATTTGTGAAAGAAGTAAATGAAGTTGTTCAAATTTGCTAGAATGTTTGATGTCTTTGAAGAATAACCTCAGAAACATCATATGCAGCTAAGATTTCAAAGTAAATCCTCATGAAAGTACTATGATTTTAATCTTTTCTACAAAACCATGGTTTGTGTCCATCACATTTTATCCTTTAGAAGAAATCCATCTCAATATCCATTTTACTTTTTCATATAATTTCAGATATTCTAGAAGACTGAAGTCAGATTTTATATAACATATATTTCTATCTTTGGAAACTTCTTAATGACATACAGGAAGCATACTCATCAAAAATTATAAATAAATCCCCATATTTAAAATCATTGTTATCCATCAAAATAAATAAGTACCCTTCCTTTTGTTTTGGCTATATAGCCAAAATTACAGTTTGGGGGGAGGATAAATAAAGGCATATATAGCTCATAATATAGTTTGGGGGAAGAAAACAGGTAAAGTATTTCCTTAACCCTAATAGTGGTTTTGGTAGATGTCTTCCGTAAGTACCTTCCGTAAGTATCTTCCGTAAGTATCTTCCGTAAGTGTCTTCCGTAAGTATCTTCCGTAAGCATCTTCCGTAAGTAGTTTCTGTAAGCATTTTTCATAAGTGTCTTCTGTAGATAATTTTCGTAAATATTTTTTTTTATATATATAAAAACTTATGTAATATCATTATCAGTAATACTATTCCGTAATACCCTTCTGTAGTTATCATCCATAAAAATTGCAAAGTCTAAAAAATATATATATTTATATAATAATTAAAATATATATTAATAATAATAATTAAAATAAAATATATTTAAAATTATAATACGAAATAATATTATAAATAATAATACTTGTAATATATAATAATTATATATAATACTATATATTATAGTAATAATAATAAATATAATAATAATAATTTTACATAATATATATATATATATATATATATATTAAAATGACAAATAATATAATAATAATATAATTAATAATATATATAAAAAGAAAAGGGTCGCGTAATTGAAGCCTTTTATTATAAGGCCCACACATGCATCATGTGGCAAGGTAAGTGGCGGACAACTCACCTGCCAACTACCACGAGGCATGCGCAAGGATCTGCCACGATGTGCACGAAAAATTCGACCCAATCACATGCATGCGCGAGGATCACAAATTTTGGCCGTCGATTTCAAACATGATCAATGGATGTAAATCGCCCACGTGAATCGTTAAGACTACCTTGGTAAAATACAGGCAAAGGCTACGGGACACGTGACCATGTCTAGCCAATTAGACACGATGATGCGGATCACAATTTTCCGTCGTTGATTAACATGAAGATCAAAGGATGAGAATGACGGGAGAAAACACAGTTAAACCCCTACTACAATTAACGCCACGTGTCCTTTACATTACCCAATCAAGCATTAAAACGATAATAAAATGCCACCGTCGATTGAATTTCATCAACGACCTGCGACGCATTAGGGTAAATAGATGTAGATGAAATTCTCAAAGTTTCTCTGACCATCGATAACATTAGGGTGAAATTTCTCCATCGTAGATAGGTTTCTAACAAAACATCCACCGTCGGGTAAGAGATTTATCTACCGCCGATGCTGCATGCGGCCATGCAGAGAGAATTACTGAATCCCAAATCAAATTCCGTCGCTGTAAACAATTTTTGTGAGGGTTTGTATAATTGTTGGATTGTTTGAGTGAGAGGCCAACAATAAGTGATTTTGTGTGATTTTCGTGTTGAATTTGGACAACTTTCGGAGACAGAAAGCAAGGGTGGTCGACGACGTCGAAAGGTGGCCAAATTTCGTTGATCGTGATAGGTAAGCATTTATTTTTCCTTTTTCTTTACTGTTCCTATTCTCTGTATATACGCAAGAATAAAATACTTTACATTTTGAAATTTGGTAGAAATTAGGGCTAATTTTGGAATTAGGCAACGATTAGAGCTAACATTTGGAATATTGGCAGAGATTTGGTTACAATTATGAAAATTGGGTTTAGGGTAACAGTAGGGAAATATACGCAATTTCGTTTTGAGCTAAAATTTGGGAAAATTCTGAAATTCTATTTTAGGGTAACAGTGGGAAAATATCCAAAATTTCGTTTTAAGCTAACATTAAGGAAAAATTTAAGACTGTATTTTAGGGTAAAATTGGGGAAAACGACACAATTTTATTCTAGGGTAAAATTACGGTGATCCTTGTTACCAAAATTATTTTTTTTAGAAAATCCTTTATTTGGTAAAATTCTCTGAAATTATTTGGTAAAATTGTAGAGATTATCTTTCTTTTTAGGAAATCTCTTATTTTGTCGAATTACGGAGACTATCTGGTAAAATACCCCCAAAATTTGTATGAATTAAGGATTTTCTGGTACTCATCATCCGTAATGTGAGCATTACATGTACAATTCATGTAAATTAGGGATTTTTGCAAATAAAGAAAAAAAATGATAACAGTAGGATTTTAAAAAGTTTTTGTATTATAAGTTTTACGTTTTTTTTTATCTGATAATAGTAGGATTTTAAAAGTTTAGGTATTATAAATTTTTACGTTTTTGTTTGTTTGAAGATATATGCTCAGTATTTACGTTTTCATTTGAGAATATATTGTATTTTATTTTTGTTGTAAAATAAAGAAAACATTTTAAATAATAAAAAATATAATAATATAAAAAAAATAATAAGACAATAGATTTTTAAGGGTTTTTGCCGACCTCTAAACAAAAATTTTGTTTATATATAACTTGTAGGGTTCTTGGTGAAAAAAAATCAACTCCTCTCAACCCTCAGCCATCACCATGCCTAAACCTGTGTTCCAAAAGCGTAGTGAGTCATCGTCCATCGATACACAAAACCCGAGCGACTCTGTAATTGAATTGTTTGAAAACGCTCGATGGTGGGAGGCACTGACCAAATTTAGAGGCCATGACTTAGGGGTGGCAAGACAATTTATATTAAACTGTAACCCTGACACTATGCTCACCCATGTTGGAGGTTTGCAGATAGAATTAAACCTAAGTCTGATTTCTAAAATATTGGGTTTACCTGAGGTTGGTTTACCTTTCTACAAAAATTTGAAAAGTGTCACCCAGTTGGTGACCAAATTCGGGGAGAAATGTACAATCTTGAGAGATAAGGAAGGGTCAATCAAAGGAGTTTCAACCTCTACACTTCCCCTTCTATGGCAAGAGGTCGTTGTCCTTATCATTAAATTCTTCACTCTTGAGGGACGAATGTCTGTTTTATCGACCTATCACATTCGGATGTTAATAAATTTAAAATATCCAGATAAAACTATGTTATCAACCTCCCTTATTTTCTGTTCCAATATTTGAAGTCAACTATTTTAAGAGTAAAACCTAGAAGTTCTCAAGAAAAACCTAAGTCGCACTTGATTGCTCACCATGGCTTAATTAAATTAATTATTTTGAAAAAGGCTCATGAAATGAAAGTGTCTTGGAATTGGATCGTGGAAGAATCCAACGTACCTGAGTGTTCAGAATCCACTAAGTCTGAGGGAGAAAAATCAACAGAGGAAGAGCATGACTCTGATAGTCAAGATGAAGAGCCTGAAAGTCCACAACGAAAATGTAAATTTAGGAAATATAAATCCCAACAGATAACAGAAGGTAAAAGAAAATTATAGAAAATTTTGAACAAGAGGATGAACAAGGGCAAGAACTACCTGTAAACAAGTCTACTATAGAGACCCTGTCCTATCTTCATGCACAAAATACAGTGCTGCAAATAAAAATTGATAGGCTAAGAGAGGATTTTACAGAACAATCTAAAATTATCCAGAGAGCCCTTGTTGTTCAGATTGAATTAATTAAGCAGGTTTCTACGGATAAGACACCAAATCCTATGGACTCTGTCAATCGATCGCCACCTACCAAAGTCTCCCCACATAAGAACTCTACTTATAGTAAAAAGCCTAAAAAATCGATAAACTTTGGCAAACACTTGTACACTAATAAACCAATTGATTTTTCAAAGATCCTCGAGGGGGATAGTTCCCAGCAAATTCATAGTATTACTCAATAGAATCAACCTACAAAATTGGACTTGCCCGAAAAGGAAGGAAATGCATTAAAAAGTCTTGTCTTGAATGTAGGGATGCCTTTGGAGCCTGATCTGATGATTAACGATGAGAAACTTGATCCTTCCCAGACCAAGGATGTAGAGCAAAAAGGAAGCCCCTAGGAGGTTGAGCATATCAAGATGGTTATGGTGGAAACACCAGTTGCAATAGCCGCAACATCTGCAGATCAAAATTCTAAGGAGCAAGTACATCGAGTTAAAAGGGAATGCAGATTACTAGGACAAAGACCATGATCATCTCGAATTTCTTCTCGAATTTTATCTCAGTAGGCTCAAAATTGAATGAACAATAAAAAACCTTTATTAATTATTCAGACTTATATTTTTAATTATATTTGTAGTATATTTTATTTGTATGGCATATGTAATATGTACAGGCAATATTTGAAATGTTTGTATCTGTATATTTTTATAAGTCAGTTTACGTAATATGTACAGTTAATATTTGAAATATTTTTGCTTTATAATTGCTAATATAAATTGTTTATTTCTTAGTTTTATGAACTTTGTAATTTTTGATAAATGAATTATTTTATGTACTTTAGATTAGTGATTAAGTTTTATTTTTCCAAAAGAAACTTAGTACAGTTCTGTTAAAATTCAAGCTATTTTGAAAAAATTATGGCAAAAACATGTGTATGTTTTTAAAATCATTATAGGTTCTGTATAATAGTATTCACTGAGATTCTGGCAATGATTATGATAACTTATGTTATTATTTTTCTATAAATTTTAATTTTGAATATTTGATACATGCATAAGGTTGTTATATTTTGTTCATCATTATCTTTCTGCATGCATGAGGACATGCATGGACTTCAGTTTGGGGGAATGATGAGTGGCTATTTAAAACATATTTTTGTACCAGAATTGTTTCATTATTACAATTATATGATGATTATGATATGTTTTCTATGAATTATTATTGAATAAAATGTGATTTATTAGGAAAACTGATTAATTACCATAATCTAACAAATGTGTTTGATTTATATCAAATTTGTTCGAGTTCTAAGAAAAATGCAGGAAAAAGATATGGATGATCAATGAAGAGATTGCAAAACTTTGGAGTGCACCTCGGACGAGAAAAAGAACCAACAGAGTTCGGTGACAACAGTAATTGATCTTGTTACAGATGTTGATTATTGAAGTATGTTACTGAAGGTAATTACTGAAGGTAACTACTGAAGGTAACTATTGAAGGTAACTACTAAAGATAGTTACTAAAGAATGTTTTACCAACAATTACTAAAGGATAATAAAGACTGTTGACTTCAGCATGCCACATCAGATTTGGACGACACATCAAGATGGACGACACATTAAGTTGGATGACAATTGATATTTTCTACCTAGAAAAATATTTCATTTCTCGCATACTATCCGTGGGAATATTTCAAGTTGACAAAGTTATTATTTGCTTTATAAATCTTGTAATTAGTTTATTTTGGGAAGTTTGAGATATAAATGTAAAGATTGTTAGACTTTCCTGGAATATAGGACATGAGGTCCTAATGTATATCTTGCAAGTAAGTTAAAATATCATTGTTTTGTTAGGATTATTAGTAGGGTGCCACTTGGACAAGTCAAAATATTTATAAATCCAAGTAGGAGTACGTATTATGATTAGGTTTTAGATTATTCTTGATTAATGTATAGTCATCAGTCCACAAAATCCGCATGTCAAATACGTGGAGAATACTGTTTAGAATTGTATTAGTTACAGTATAAATTATATAGAAGACCTTGAAAGAGGTCTACACTATAGTCTAGATGTTACATTACATTACTTTATTCTCTGTTGTATCTATTGTTACATTATAGTTTGTTCTAAGTTTACAATTCTGAAGAAACGCGTTCAACATGTACAGTTGAAGCTCCAGTAATAAAACAACATTTTATTCTTCAAATATGGTAATTTGTATCAATTTCATGTGTTATTTGATTTCTATTATGTAAATTGTGTTTATCTGTTACCTGCATTCACTAAATAGACATAATATTAGTATTAGATATAAAATCTAGTTACTGAATAAGAGTAAACTAGGGGAGAAAGACTTACACTGCCCTTTAGGAGGCAAGGCCCACTCCTATAGATAGTCCCTGAGCTCTCGCCCCTACATTAGGTTAGGATTAGTTAGCCTTAAATTAAATTACATAAAATAAAATAGATTGCATGAGGATCCTCACAAATAAATTAAATCATGTTTACAGTAATTAAGTGCATCAGTAAATCAATTCATCAGTAATTAGATGCATCAGTAAATCAAGTCATAGTAAAAGTAAAATATAATTGCATTCATTTATCATATCTTGCATCATTCATTTATGCACAAATTTAATTTTGTTCATTTACTTTTCTGTACACGTGAAGCCTGAAAAAGAAACTTGAGCTAAGCTTAGTATTAAATCCTACGATATAATCTATACAAGATTGTTACTCTTTAAATTTGACCTTGATTTCCCTCAGATTGATAAAATTAAATGTAAGCTCTATAGTCGATCATCTGTAACCATAGTTGTGATGTTTTCCACATCTCTATTGGAATTTCTTGAACTTTCTCCTCGAGGTCTAGCTTTGACACTCCCTTACCTAGCTTGTCTTAGAATCTAAGAAGATCCTCTTCTTCCTCTCCTTAGTTTTAGTGTCATTCTTCCTAGCCACAAAAGAGTTGAGTTAATTATAAATTTTCTCCAAATTGTACATCTACCTTCTAGTTAGTTTCATCATCCACATGAACTAACAATAAAGTATTATCATCGACTGATGATGTCAATGGTCACACTTAGAGCATGTAAGGTGCCATCCCCAATAAGATATTATATCCTCTAGATTTTTACTCCTTGGTCTGAACTGGATCCACTGGAGTGCTATACCCGATGTATCCAATCCATGTTAAGGTCCCTAAAGTCGTAAATCTCCCCAAAGATACACATCAAGTCAGTTGATCCTAAATCCTCTCATTGAAGCTTCTAGTCCTAGAATTGGTAGTTACATATAGATAAATATTGATGCAAATTATGCTTGGATATTGATGAGCAAAAAGAAACTTTCATGCGTACGTTCTTCACAATTGATATTAAAAAACATAGAGGTATTTTCCTTGTATTTTTGATATGGTTGGAAGGGTGATGATGTTATCATGTTTAACAAAGGAACAATTGTATATAAATGAGAAGTGTGGTAGGATAAACTAAGGGGGTTTTAGATTCCTTAGTTTTCCTTATTTCTAAATGATGCTTTGCCACAATGTTTTACCCAAGACTGTTAATGCATTGATGCCCTATATAACCATTAGGGATGTCCTCCAAATTAGCAAATGTTTATATATGAGTTTAAGAGTAAGAAAGCCATGATTGAGAACATTAAATCTTTAGTAGACGTTTTCAGGCTTGGATGCACCTGTTGTTGTTTTATCAACCTAGATTTAGCCTCATTAACTATCAATATTCATTTGTTTAACATTATATAGTCTATAAAATAATCTTAAATAACCATCCTTCCGAGTTCACAGTGTTTCTCTTTGGGCTGATAAAAGCATCGATGACATTTATGAATTTGATGAATAGTGTGTTTAGAATATATCTGGATCAGTTTGTATTGATATTCTTAGATGATATATTGATTTAATTTCACAATAGGGAAGAGCAAGATATATATTTGAGAATCATGCTAGAGGTGCTGAGAAAGAATCAAATTTATGGGAATTTTTCCAAATGTGACTTTTATATCCCTTAAGTACAATATTTGGGATACATCATATCTGTAGAAGGGGTTGTTGTAGATCCAAATAAAGTTGAAGCTACTTTGAGCTGACCAACACCTAGCAATGTGTCTAAAGTGCAGAGCTTCATGGGCATTATAGGATACTATAGGTATTTTTTGAAGGGTTATTCAAATATTTCCTACTCTATCACTAACCTTCATAACAAGGGAAAAGAGTTCAAATGGATTGACTACAACACCTATTCCTAAAATACCAAATCCGCAAAATATTTTTTTGTATGTACAAATCCTTCACTAGAAGGTTTGGAAGGAGTATTATCCCAAGATGAAGTTGCTATAGCATATGAGTCCATGAAACTCAAGAAACATGAGGTAAATTATGCTTGGCATGATCCAAAGTTAGCAACAATTGTGCATGCTCTCAAGATCTAATGACATTATCTGTTAGGAAACCCCTTTGAGTTAGGGAATTACCATCAAAGTTTGAGGTACATATTCATTCAACCTATGCTTAATACAAGACAAAATATATGGATTGAATTCTTAGCAGAGTATGACTTTGGTTTGAGTATATCAAAGGAAAAGAGAATAAAGTCGTAGATGCCTTAAGCAAAAGAAGGCACATAGAAGTATTGACCCATAGTCATGTGGACTTGATTGATCAAGTCAAAAAAATGCAATTACAAGATTAGTATTACACCAAAATTTTGGTCAAAATGGAAAGAAATCCTAGGGAAAACAAGGGTTTCAACATAAAACATGGTTTTTTATGTTTTAAGGATAACGTGGTTATACCCAAAATCGATGATTTAAGGAGGATAATTATGTAAAAGGCACATATATCTCCTTAATATACTCACCTTGGAGGGGTAAAAATGAGAGAGAACATGAAAAAAACCTTTTATTGATCAAGAATAAAAAAAGGATATCGCTGATTTTATTGCTAGATGTTCCGAATGTCAGAAGGTTAAAGCTAAACATAGACATCCAACAGGAAAATTATACCCACATGATATACCAATGTAGAAATAGCAGGTTATATCTATACAAGGAAATTATACCACATGATCTACCAATGCAAAAATATCAAGTTATATTTATGGACTTCATTGTGGGTTTACCTAAGACTAGGTATCAACATGATGCAATTCTAGTGATAGTCGATAAATTAACTAAGGTGTCACATTTTATACTAAGGAATATCAAGGATGATGTACTGGTGGTGGAAAATAGGTTTGCCAAAGATATTTTCAAGTTGAATGGGTTTCATGAAGTGATCATCTCAAATAGATATTCTAGATTCATATTACAATTTTGGCGAGATTCTAGATTCACATCAAAATTTTGGTATCCTCTTGCAGTGGGTACAAAGCTGAATAGAATTTTGGCAAGCTCTTCATTGTGAGTGGGCACAAATCTAAATATTAGTTTTGCATACCATCCAAAAACTGATGGACAAACATAGATGGTAAACTAGGTACTAAAAGATATGCTTCGCATGTATTGCATGGACCAAAAGTCTAGGTGGGAAGACTTTTTGTATTTAGTAAAATTTGCATTAATAATGATTATCATGCTTGAAAATGGCCCCTTTTGAAACCTTGTATGGTAGGATATACAAAACACCTCTATCATGGGATAATATGGAGGATCGAGTGGTGATCAGGCTAAACACTATCAGAGAAATGGAGGAGCAGCTTTGAATGATCAGGTAGAGGCTTAAGGAAGTCGTCGATCTTCAGAAGAGCTATGGTAATAAAAAAAGATCAACTAGAGAATTCTTTGTGGGGGACATAGTTTTCTTAAGAGTTAAACCCACAAAAAGTGCCATCAAGTTTTCTTAAGAGTTAAACCCATGAAAAGTGTCATCAAGTCAACTAAGTTGGATCCTTGTTATGTTGGATCATTTGAGATCATTAATAGTATAAGTCTAGCAGCCTATAGACTTGCATTGCCACCCAACCTATCAAACATCCATGATACTTCTATGTATCCTTAGGAAATATATTGTTGATCCTAATCATGTTTGGAATGTCTCTAAACTACATATGGCAAATCCCTTAATCATTGAGGTAAGACCAATGAAGATTCTAGAGTTTCATTCCAAGGTTATGAGGAAACAAACTCTAGAACAATGCAAGGTCTAGTGGGACCATTATTCTGAGCAATGTGCCATATGGGAAACAGTGGACGATAAAATAAAAACATTTCCTTGTTTATGTGAATAAAATGTATGTATTTTACATTGCAAAAAACATAGAGGACTGTGTTTAGTCCAAGGGGGGAGTATATCACGACCCTCCTTGATAGGACTCATTATTGATGTGGATATGATGCTGATATTTGGTTTTTCAATGTTTAATATTATATGTATTGTGATTAATTACATTTAATATTGAATATGTTACTTTTGATAGTATGTATATCTAGAAGATCAGGTACTCTCATAGGTGGGATGAGGAAGTCTAACCACCAAGAAAAAGAGACCACATAAAGGGAAATGATGGTCATACTATAAAGTCTATGATATCTCAAGGATAGGATATACCCTCATGTAGTTGCATCTTCATACTTGCATGTTTGAAAGTAATCATACCATTGGCAAGGAAGTTGCTACAAGCAATGGAGTCATTTTTAGCGAGAAGTTGATAATCTGAAAGTTATAAAATCTTCTACATATATGGCTAACAAATACTTGTTTTTGTTTGTCAATGTTTGATTAATGTGTATCTTCATTGCATATAAGTTGGATGCACAAAGAAGTAAGATATTTCAATATTTTTTTATAAGCATTTGAAGTTATATGTGTTTGTTTATATTTTGGAATGGATCTAGCAAAGGAATCCACTAGAAAATTTATTTTTATCCTTTAGGGCTATCCTCTAGCATTTCCTGTAAGGCTATCCTTAGCTTGTTCCTGAAAGGCATTCTTTATGTCTTTCCTCTGGATTTTGGTGTCCTTTTCTTTGGCCTTGGGGCCTTGCTTTTAGTCTTATGACTTTTTGTAATCAAGTTTTGGGATCCTTGATAAAAATCCATTTTTAATTTAATTTAACTAACCAAAAAAAAAGGAATCCACTAGAAAAAAGGAATTATTAAGAGGACTTAATAATACCTATATACTAAAAATCAATAAAACGTATTAGAAAAATATAAATTAATTTAATTATTTTTTAATGTTAATAGTTAACATTGGAAAATAATTATTAAAAGTTAATAATTATGTTTCTACTTTATGAGCAATAAAGGGTGTTATGAACTTTATATTTAAAAAGGTTTCTTTTAAATTAAAGGAATAAAGTTTATTTCTTTTATGAAACCATTTAAATTGGGAAGTTATAAAGTTGGTTCGGGAAGATATCTTAATTGAGAACCTTGTAATTAGAAAGTTGGTTTAGGAAACTTTAGTTTAATTGGGAAGCTTATAGTTAGAGAGTTGGTTCAAGAAGATATCTTCTGGTTCTTGGAAAAACAAGAGGAGGTCAGAGGGGAAGGGCAAACAGAGCTTGGAATATGCAATGTGTGTGGAGAAATATTGATGTAAACTATGCTTGGATATTGACAAGCAAAATAAAAACTTTCACACGTACGTTCTTCACAATTGATATTCAAAAACATAGAGGTATTTTCCTTGCTTGTATTATTGATATGGCTAGAAGGGTGATGATGCTATCATGTTTAACAAAGGAATGACTATGTATGAATGAGAAGTGTGGTAAGATAAGCTGAGGGGCTTTTAGATTCCTTCATTTTCCTTACTTTTAAATGATGCTTTGTCGTGATTATTTATCCAAGACTATTAGTGCACCGATGCCCTATATAACTAGTAGGAACAACCTCCAAATTAGCAAAGGTTTATATATGTGTTTAAGAGTAAGAAATCCATGATTGGGAACATTAAATCATCAGTAGACATTTTCAATATTTGGTGCACCTAGTTGATAGGGTAGAAAATGTAATGGTTTGCATCCATAAATCGATGTTGTTATGTGTTAACTGCATCCCTCATTCTCTCTTTTCCCGAAGCTAAGACGTCATGGTAGAGAATGTAAGTATTAATCAATAGTATGATTTTGTGTGCATATGTTAACTGTAGCCTTTTTCTCCTTTTCAATTTTTTTGTGTAATTTAATGCTTATCAACTCTATGTTCTAAGAAATATATTCTCAATGTTTTTTTTGGGGGGGATTGCATTAATACGTAGAGTCCCTTAAAGGTTGAATTATATTGGATATGATTAACTAGGTATGTACGTCTTAAATCAACACCTTAGAATTCTTTGGTTTTATTTTATGTTGATTTCTGAATACGTAGAGTTTTAAACAAATGCATTGGCTTTATTTTATGTTGATTTATGAATATATAGAGTTTTAAACGAATGCTTTAGTTTTATTTTATGTTGATTGATTAATATATAGAGTTTTAAAATGATGCTTTGATTTCTATATGTGGTGCTTTATGAATATAGAGGTTATTCAAGGAATATTTTGGCTATTAGATTAAATGAATAGATGCTTTAAAAAAAAAAAGGTATTCTATTTAGATTTTAATTAAGGAAGAGAATTATTTGATAAAGTTGGAAAGTTATTAATTTGTTGTTATTAATTAAATTTATAAAGAATGGATTTGTAATTTTATAAGAATTGAATGTTGAAGGAATGAACATGGAGTCCATTTGGGATGAGGAAATTATGGGGTTTCCTCACTTTCTTCTTAGAAAGTAATAAGATAAATTAAAGATTTGATTGTTATTTCCTATTTGAATATTACTTGATGCATTGGTAAAGACTGAAAGAACATTTAAGAATGCATGTTCATAATGATGAGTTGTCCTCATCCCTTACTCTAACCTCTCTACCATAGAGATCAAAGAAGTTACCAAGTGATGATGTGGATAGAATATTTCTATCATGTTCTTATAAAAATTATGTAATATTTATGAATATGTTGTAATCATGGATCTCTTGAAGAAAGAGGATGTAATGTAAGCAAATTTATACTTCTCTACCATGGAGATCAAGGAAGTTATCAAGTTATGATGTGGATAGAATATTTATATTATGTTCTTATCAAAATTATGTAATATGAATATGTTGTAATCATGGATCTCTTGAAGAAAGAGGATGTAATGTAAGCAAATTTATAATGATGAGACTTGCTTTAGTAACAAAGGATGAATGTTTAAATATTAGGAAGTAAATATTTAAGGAAGTTTCCTCTATATGAATGGATAATATAGTGGATGCTTTAAATAATTGATATTTATGCTTTCTATTCGTTATGAAAGTAGAAGATAATTCGTTATGAAAGTAAAAGATGGCATTTGTTGTTAATAAGAATAGAAAGGTGTTTTTAAATGAATTAGAAGTGTACATTTAATGTAGGACTTATATTGTTTATGAGATTATTCATGCTTACATAATAACAGTTGTAATTTTAAAGGGATGTTTAATGCTTTTGAGAGTTAAATTAGAGATGAACTATTTGTTTCTAAATAGGCAATGTAGGCATAATTTACTTTTGATTAGGAGGGAGATATGATAATGGTTTTACTGTGTTATTTTTTTGGATTATGAGGGGTTTGGGAAGTATGTGCTTTTAATGGCCATGTTATAATCCTTAAATAAGATGTTTTTCCAAGGACTTGGCTAGTTGTGGAGAGGCGACAGTTAAGTTAGTTGCAATGATTATATCTAGAGGAGTGAGGCAAGCATGGAGCTTTTGAGGAAAGTTATTAAGGGTGGAACTTGAACCACAATTCCTACCACAAAGGTTAGGAAATCATTCGTAATATGAGAAAGTGACGGTGCTTTGGTCGAGAAGGATGAAGTGGCCATGCATATTATCATGCAGAGTGATGATACCCTTAATTAGCCCACCGTAAAAGTGTGGTAATTAAGCATTGTGGTTAAATTACCTTAAATTGCCTTAAACTTGGGGAGAGTATAAGGAATTTGGGGAAACTACTGAAGGTGTCTTTTCTAACCACAAAGCTTCAAAAAAGTTAACCCTAGAAAAAGCTACAAGATGTTCACCTATCTTGTCCACTTGAGTGTCATTTGAAGTGATAAGAACTCAAATGTGGTTATGCCTTAATTATGCAAAACAAAAGAGTATGGGAATATCTTTGTTGTGAACCTTACTTGTGAACCTATATATTAAAAAAATAACTCTCTCGGGTTGGTTAGAAATGGGTAATTATTACAGTTGGTATATTTAAATAAAATTGATATGATTAGAACCTTTTCTTAAAGGCTCAAACAAAACCATCCCATTAAAGATTTACTGCCTTGATCTTTTGGCTAACCTTGAAAGTATTCCACCATTCCAATGTTGCATCTTGTAGGTGAAGAGTAGCCCATACTATTTGGGTTACTGAAGAATAGGTCTTCATGGAGAAATATGTTTCTAATTCATCTAGCCAAGACTTGATCAAATCACCACCTCCTTTACTCGTGAACTTGGATACTTTGAGGTTCTTCATATCTTTAGATAGCTCAGCCTCTATGTGAGCTTAGACTAATTGGTCCTCTGTAGCAGGATCCTCCTCTTGTCTATCCTTAGAGAATTTGTTATGGGAACCTTGATTAACTATAGTCTCCAACAATTTTCTCTGTTAATTCATCCATTCCCTCGTTTGTTATATTTGTTCCTATAATAAGGAAACCACATCTATGAGGTTTTCCACCTCTCTATTGGAGTTTTTCGAACTTTCTCCTCGGGGTCTAGCTTCGACACTCCCTTGCCTAGCCGAACTTTCTCCTCGAGGTCTATCTTTAGCACTCCCTTGCCTAGCTTGTATTAGAGTCTAAGAAGATCCTTCTCTTCCTCTCCTTAGTTTTGGTGCCATTCTTCCTAGTCATAAAAGAGTTGAGTTAGATTACAACTTTTCTCCAAATTGTACATCTAACTTTTAGTTAGTTTCATCATCCACATGAACTAACAATAGAGTATTATCATCCACTGATAATATCAATGGTCACACTTACACCATGTAAGGTGCCATCCCCAATAAGAGATTACATCCTCTAATATTTTTACTCCTTGGTTTGAACTGAACCCACTAGGTGCAATACCCGATGTACCCAATCCATGTTAAGGAAAAGTCACAAATTTTCCCAAAGTTACACATAAAATTGGTTGATCATAGGTCCTCTCATGGAAGCTTCTAGTCCTATGACCTAGAGATCTGATACCAACTGTAACTACCCATTTCTAACCAACCCGAGAGAGTAAGTTTTTAGTAGTAGTTTGATTACTATCCCTAAGGATGTTTGATACATCCCTATGTTCATGCAAAAAAGTCATCATGTGATCAAGGGATTTAAATATAATTCTCCCTAAGGCATCATGACATGGGGTTAAAAATCCCGAGGAATGTAACTCCTCTTCATCTTCTTTGATGTTAAGGCTTCTCTAAGGTTTTTAGATCCTCAAAATCATTTCCCAAAGGTGGGAGGATTAGGGGTCGTTTGACGTGTCTGACTATGAAGGTTATAACATCTTTTGACCATGGAATAAAGGTAAGGTGGATAAAATTAATTAGTTTTTGTTTAAAAATTTAATTAAGAAGATGTTTTTAATATCCTTAAATCTCCTCTCTATGTATCGATCTCATAAATATACCTTAGGGGCCTCCCTATATACCTAATCCTCTCTATATACTTGCCAGTGCATAAGAGATAATTGATACATGGAAGGACTACAATACATGGAAGTGATCACTAAGTATGTGATCCAAGATAGTTTGTGAGAGGTAATAAAAATGCTCCATATGACTCTGATACACTCCTCAAAAGGATTGAAATATGTGTGAAACCCTATGTGGAAGGTTGACATCCTAGGCTCACAATATACCCAATTTAGCCTCAAGATTCATACTATGGTTGCTCAAAGGGTTGTGTACAACCCTTAGTAGGACTATCCCTTGGTTATGTTCTTGTTAATCTTGATTAATTTGTTATAACTATGCAAACAAAAATTATATGATCTTGCTTAATGTGTGGTTAATTTTATCTTTGATTAGTCTTGGTTTAGAGCAAGAACCTTTGGGACCCATGGAGGTGTTCACGTCAAGTTCACCAAAATGTAAGGGGGTAGGGACATAATATGTTCCTCAACAATGTGGGAAGTCTAGGCTTTCCTCCATACTTAAAAAATGTTTAAGGCATATGATATATGTTATGAAGGGCCAAATTTATGTTTTATGTCTATATTTCACAAAAACCTAGCATTTCTAAGGGAAAACTATGTTTCCCTCTTAATATTTTTTGTCTAAACTTTTAAAGCCTAAATTTAAAATAAAATATGCAATGCAAACAAGATGATGCAAGCAAGCAAACTTATGCAATATGCTCTTCAATTTAACTTATGCAATAAAAGTGAAGGTTATTTTTCATTCAACAAATTATCCTAATACAACTATATACCTAGAACAAAAATAATAATAATAATCTCATTTTTGTGTTTAAATTATACTATATTATTTGATTTCACCTTATTAAGTAGATAAAACAAGAACAAAAATCCTAGACTACAACATACAATAATCAAAACTATCCTACAAAGTTAGAAGATAGAGATTCTAGAACAAGGGCACTTGATTTTCACCTCAAAATCAAAACCGTTGCCACAATAAATTTGCCACAACATTTTTGCCATCGCCAACAATTTTAGAAAAACCTGCAAAATTGTTAGAGAGAAACATAGAGTGGTACTAAGACAAAACTAAATGTTTAAATAATAAAAAATAATAAACAAATCGAGTTATTAGAAACAAAAACAGATATTGAGAGCTAGAAAAACTCGTCTTTTGCCTAAGAGGAAAAATTGTTGCACCCAGGTGTTGTAGGTGAGTTGGAGAGGAGAGGGCAATCCTCCAAAAGGAGGTCTCAGGTTCGAATCTCCACCCTACCAAAAAGTTGAATTGGGTACCCAAAATCCAATTGATAATGTTGGTGCGGGCAAGGCTGGGTGCAACCCCCGGGTGACTTTGATGGTGTAAAACCCCCTGTTCGTGGTCTCTTAGACCAAGCGGCCCCGCAAAGGGTTTTTTGCTTAAAAAAAAATCGTTGCCTTTGCAAATTCAATGCCATTGTTTTTGTCACCACCAACAATTCTACAAGAACCTACAAAACAGACAAATATGAACAACAAAATGAGGATAAGATGAATAAAATATCTAAAGTAGGACAAATGATAGATAGGTTAAGTTATTGAATAAAAAACAACATTTTTTAGATAATAAACTCTTGATCTTTGCCTTGGAGGCAAAACCACTACTTGTGTGAATTTGCAACCAACGTTTACACCTTAGCCAACGCTTTTGCAGGAACCTACAAAATGATATAAAAATGGAAAAAATAGTGCAAAGGGATCTATTTAGCCTGGAAAATGTAGTATGTTTTCTCGATAAATTGATCAGACCCCTTTCTCTTAAAAAGAATATAAAAATTGGATTAAAAGCTATGGTAAAGGTCCTACTGGTGAAACCAATGCCTATCCTCTAGTCTGGCAACGGTTTGCTTCTACACGTAGAAAAATAAGATAAGGGCAAAATACTAAATGAGCAAAAGAAGATTTTGATATGCAATGTTAAGAATGCAAGAACCCCTCCTTAAGAGTAAGTACCCTAAAATATAGCGAAAATGCAATAGAAAGTGTGACAAGAAATATCAAAATGTTAAGAAGACATATGTTAGCTAATATGCAAGTATGTAGAATAGGAGTAACATAAATTAATAACAAAATAAATGGTAACATGAAAAAATTAAATAAATTATTGAGTGATTAGCAATAAGATGGAAATGGTTAGTAACATTAAGAGATAGCAAAAGGAGCTAAAATGTTAATCAAAACCAAGCAAAGAGTGAGCCAAATGAATAAAAAGAGAAAGAGAGGACACAACCAAATGACAATAAGTTGTTCTTCTTCCTTTGCCCTTTTGAGAGCCCACCAAATGTTTGCAATCTCAATCGCTAGTAGATCATCTCATGTGCTTGATCAAGAGAGCTAGATTGCTAAAAGAAGAAGACTAAGATTAAATGAACAATTGGGCAACAATTTGGCATGATGAGGAGTATGAATGCTAGAAATTTTGATAAAGTCTTGTTGCTATGAAAACTTCGGAATGCCCTCCTCAATGGTTGTACTTATAAATTTTTCAAGAGCTTATTGGAGGAAAAATTCAAGAGAGTCAAATAAGCTTGGAAGGTTCAAGAGGGTCCAAGCATGAGGGGAAAATCAACACACATGATCATAGTAAAGTGGTGGTCGATAAGCACGCCTTTGAGATTCCACTCATGCTAGGTTAAAAATGCTACCAACAAATTCGAGGTGGCAGTTTTGCAATATGACTGTTAAAGTCAAATTTGGCAAGAAAAGTCAAATTAGCAAATTCATTGTTAGGGTGGCAAAACTTTTGCCAATGGTTTGGGGATACAATGAATTGATGGAAGTTTTGGTATGCCAAAACTGGGTGTCTACAAATACACTTCCATCAAGATATGCAAGTCATCATCAATAATAACAACCACCAAAAAGAATGAGATATAATGGGATTTAACCCTCTTGTACGCTTTCATGATGTAAAATTCTTGAATCATATCAATTCTTCTTATATAAATTCTTGTTATACAAAGGGTCTAATAAATATTCTCCATACTTTAGAGCCCTCCCATACCCAAAACCCATTAAACACAAATATTCACTTCATACCTAGCAATGCAACATATACCATAATTTAGAGCAAGTCAACCAAGAATCCCACAATGTTGGCATTCAAACCAATCTCAAACTTGATTATCAAAGACTGCAATTTAAAATATAACACAAAATTTCAATGATGCTAGAAAATAAAAAGGATGCCAACAATTCATATATATATATATATATATATATATTCTTTAAGCTACGAGTCTTTGCTTACAATGTGACAAGATAGATCAAACCCAAGTTTGGCAAAAAAAAACCTAGTTAAAAGAAACTTTACATTCGTTTATTGGCTATAACAAACCTTACGCTTAAAACAAGGTTGTTTTATTTGAATAGAATGTATTTTATCACTCATGAAATTGGAGAGATGTCTCTTTTTTTATTGGAACCAACAATTATATTCAATAAAAATAAAAGATGTTACAGTAAAAAGGGAGCTGGAAAAATCACAAATCGAGACAAAAAACAAAACCAACCCTTAAAAGGGTGAATAAACAACATAACTAAGCAAAGGGTTGAGCCTTGCTATGGGCACTGCAAAGGGACCTAAGGCTGGAAAATGTCTCCCCCTCGACTGGCTATGCAAAAATAGAGGGACCTTGAGGCAGAGGGAGGTTAGGCAAAAACTTGCTAATAGTGTGTGGAGCCTCATTCCAGTACTTATAAGATTTATCAAATGTGACAACTCATGATTCAACATGGAAGCTTGCAAATGGATTTGAACAGTAACAACATAAAACATCGTAATCTTTTCATGCATAGAAAACTGACTAGAAATTGAATCTCCAGAATAGACAACAGTATTCCTAGATTTCCAAAGTTGAAATAAAATAATAGCACAAAATAAATTCCATAGAGAAGCAATATAAGCAGGCCAAAAACTATTATATCAAAAAAATATCATCTGCCTTATGAAGAATTCAAGATGAAAGGGCTTGAACAATGAGTGAATCCAAGACCAGACAGACTGAGCACAAGGGTAAAATCAAAATAGATGTTTAAGAGTCTCAAAACAGCCACAAGTTGGACACTTAGGATTAGAAATACCAACCCTACTAAGTCTCTCTCCCATAGGAAGCCCTTGATAAATAAGAGACCGGAGAAAAAAGGTAATCTTGGGTTCAAGGTTAAACTGCCAGATATGGTTCAAACAAGCAATCCAAGTATAGGAGGTAGAGTGAGTTTACCATCTCCCATTAATTTTATCAACACCAAGCAAAACAGGACTAAGAATTTGATAAAGCAAGGAAGAATATGGTTTTTGAAAGGAGTATCCACATTCCATTGGCAATCCCTCCACTAGGCACTTAGGGGTTGAAGGTTGAGCTTATGAAGCATGACATCAGACATAAGCTCTTGAATCTTAAGAATAGAAGGAATATTTGAATTTTGAAGATTAGATTTTTGTTTGAGATCAAGTCAAGGAATCCAGTCTCAAGAGTGCACTAAATCTTTAATAAAGCAGATGCCTTAGCGAAACAACCTCAAAGTAAGAAGAACTAAAGAGTTAGATAGAATTGGAGACCACTAGCTATTATGGGAATTAAACAAAATACCATTGTGAAAACCATCACCAATCCAGTGAATATGGGGCTTCACCACCTCAAATTCCCACCAAATACTTTTAACAACAAAGGAACCCTGAATCTTAACTGGATTAGAAGTAATGATGAGAGTATGAAGGCCAATATTAGCCCAAGATTTGCGCCCATAAGGTAGCCTTGAATAAATACAATGGTGAATCAAAACCTTCTAGGCTTCAGGGCCTTCAATAGCTTTAACCACCCACTTAGCACACAAAGAAATGCTTTGCTTGTACATGTCAATAATGCCCATCCCACCATTATTAGTAGACGTGCAACAGATATCCCAAGAAACTCGATGAAAACCACGTGAACTCTTCCCCTTGGCCCAAAGAAAATCCCTAAGGATTTTGGTCAACATATTATAATAAATCTTTGAATGGGCCCAACAAGAGGAGTAATAAACATGGGTGGCAGCAAGAATCTTTGTGCAAACCTGAAACTTGTCGGCAAGAGAAAGGGGATGTGAGGCCCAATAGGAAATTTTATTTTCAATTATGTCAATGACATACTACCAGCATTCAAAGGGCGAGTTGTCAAAAGCAATAGGGATTCCTAAGAACTTAAAAATCTCACCCCTTTGAATCCAATGCCATGAAAAATATCTAAGCCAAGCAAGCACGAAAGAAGCAAATCGAAAACAAAGAGACTTAGACCATTGGATGTTGGAACCCGAGGTCTTATAAAAAGTGTCCAAACAAACCAAAGTAGTTGAAACTGAAACCTCATCCTCATTGATACTGAGAAAATAATCATCTGCAAAGTGCACATTAATAAGCAAGGTGGACATGTTAGGCAAAATAATACCTTTGATCATCCCTTAGATGCTTTATTGGCAAGAAGATAACCAAAAACTTCAGCAACAAGGATGTAACACGAGGGGGCCAAAGAATAGCCTTGGTGAATAGAATGAAACAAATTAAAATCCTCCAACCTATGTCCTTTAATAGTAAAACAGGTTGAAGCATCAACAAACAACATACTGACAACCTTGATTAAAAGAGGCCAAAGCCGAGAGCTTGAAGCATGGCAAGAATGAATGCGATCATAAGATTTCTCAAAGTCCAGTTTAAGGAAAAGGGGCTTTTGGCCAGAGAGACAAGCCCATTCTAAACCTTTCCAGATAACACTAATATTATCCAAGATAAAACGTCCTTTAATGAAAATCGTATGCTTTGGTATGATAATCACAAGGAGAATGTTGTGAATATGAAGAGCTAAAACTTTAGCCAAAATCTTGTAAGAGACATTAAGCAGAGTAATAGGTCTCCAACTAGTGATAAGTTTAGGATTGCCCACTTTAGGGATAAATTTAATGTTTCCAATATTGATGATACTGCCCAAAGAATCGTTGGCTAATGCTTCATTGTAGACATTGAGCAGACTAGGCTAAGTAAATGTCCAAGTGGATTCATAAAATTCACATGGAAAGCCATCAAGACCAGGGGACTTGTCATCCGACATAGTTATAAGAGTATTATGAAGCTCAACAAGTGAAATAAGAGCCTCACTAATAAGTCTATCATAAGCAAACAACTTAGTAGGAATAACATCATGACAATGCTAGAGCGCCATCTGACGTTCTAGAGAATCGTGTTGTGCTTGAAATACAAGCTTATAATGATCCACAAAGACCAATGCTATATCAAAAAGAGAAGTCAACCTATCATGAGAGACTTGAATAGCCTTGATTTGGATCTTGGCCTGCTTGGAATGAAGAGATTTGAAAAAGGCTTTGGATGGGCGATCACCAACCCTCAGCCAATATAGACAAGCCCGAATTTGAGCCCCCCTAGATTCATGTCGTTCATGGACTATAAGTTGGTGGCAAAGACTAGAAACCCTGGTTTGCAACTGTTGATCATACGAATCATTTTCCAACAATAGTAAATTCCATTGATACTCCTTCGTAACAGCAAAATGAGCATGCTTTCTAACATGTGCCACCTATTTTCCAAAATATCGCATGAAAGAGGAAGTACGGACAATCGCCTCATTCCACCAAGAAATCCAACTAACAGAGTGAGGATGTCGAGGTATTGAATTCTAGATTCTCTCAATCATAGTAATTGTGCCAGGGTGTTGCAATAAAGAAGTATTTAAATAAAATTGATTGCACAAAAAATTAAATTGGTGACCACTCCACTTAATCTAAAAGGAAAACGAGAAATGATCTGACAACAAAAATTGATCCTAGACCATCACAAACTTATTATTGATGGAAGAGAATGAAAAATATTGTTGCTCTAACATCATAATTCAATCAAGGGACTTGTAGACTCTATCATTTCCCGCATGAAAATAGAACCATGTGAACCAGGGTGGAGGCATGCAATTGCATTGCCAAAAAAGGGGATTAAAAATACCCCATCTACGTTTAAGAAAAAACCAGGCCTCACGCTCTACAACACACCACGCATCGAGAGGTGGCCAACTTTGTCTTCAACATGCTCAACCATATCAAAATCACCATAAAAAAATCAGTATGCCATCGGTGAGTGATCAGTCAGGTACCACCAAAGGGCAAAGCGACGAGGCCCATCATTAGGCGCATAAATGTTGGCAATGCCCAAGGTGTTCCCAATAATGTTCAGTAAAATTTAGGCCACATAATGAGAAGGATCCTTGCCAAACCTAAGTAGACAATCCTCAAGTTTGGAGGAGATAGAAATAGAAGCACCACCTCGTCCATCTTCATGGTGAGGAGTGAAATGCATAAAAGAACCTGCAATATAGCTAAGAGAAACATCTAACAAAAAACCAAAGATCTTAACTTCTTGTAAACAAATAACATCAACATGGCCAATACTTTGCAGAGCGGATCAAACACAAAATTTTTTTGAGGACTCTATAAGTCCTCGAACATTCCACGAACGAAAATTCATAGAGAAGGAATATCCATAGAGTCGTCTCCCACAGGGCTGCCCCCACTGTTAGCCAACACTGAAGAATTATTTTATGCAGAGGTCTGAAAAGTTTGAACTAATTCACCAGTAATCGAGATGCTGCCCACACTATCGACTAGCACCAAAAACCAATTAAATAAAGAAGTCTGAGAAGGTTGAAATAAGTCACCAATTGTCGAAGGACGACACTTAGCCTCATGGCTTCCCCTCGACGATGATGAGCCATCCTGAGATGGACTACGAAAACACCTAGAGGGTGGAGGTATTGGCAACAAAATCCCTTCTTCTGAGGCTATTTTATGCTCGGGAGGTTTCTCAGCAAGCAAAGATTGAGGAGCCAAAACAGGATGAACAAGAACAATAGGAGGCTGAGATGGCGGCTTCACAACCTTCTCTGTTAGAAAATGTCGACTTAGGGTTGGTCATCGCATTATTAGAAAATGTGATCTAGTCACCCTCAATAGAGGGTTTGGGGGGTGCAGGTGCGGTATGAGAAGCAAGGGCAACCACCAAAGGTTTTTGAGCAACCAGTGGACGGTCCTTGATACGATGCGTGGTGGATTGGAAAATTAAAGTAAACAATTTTTTGCATAAAACACTCTGTACCAACCTGAATGTCCACAAATTCTTTGAGATCCTGTGCGAGGTCAACCTCAACACAAACTCTTTTATTAGGTCATGTTGAGAAGAACTGCTCTTCTTCTTGACAGATCACCCAACCTATGGGTTTAACAATATCGTCAATAAATGCCTATAAGGGCAATGGAAGACCAAGGAGTTCAAGCCAAACTAGTACTTTCAAGGTAACTTGCTCTGAAACCCGGAAAGGAGTCCAAGGAGAAAGGAGAAGTGTTAACTATGGGTCCTTGAAGCACATGAGTCAAATTTAGATGGTAGAGAGCACTGAAGAATTTCGCGAAGTGATTGTACATTCTCATTGATTTGATTATAAACATTACAAAGCAGTTTGAAGCAGTTGGTTAACCGATGAGTTGGTTAACCAACCTAATTGGAGATTGCCTACGAGCAATATTTTACAATAATGTAATACAACCCCATGCATGATATGCTAACATCCCCCCTTATTACATTATTGGCAAATTCCGATAGTGTCTCGAAATTTTTCATATTTGATACGGCCAAGGGCTTTGGTAAAGATATCTGCAACCTGCTCATCAGTAGGAATGTATTGAAGTTGTATATGGTGCTTTGGAACTTCATCCCGAATAAAATGACATCTGGTATCAACATGTTTGGTACGTTCATGATAAATAGGATTTTTGACAAGATTCAAAACACCTTGATTGTCGCAAAACAAATGAAGTGGAAGATTCTTTGGAAGGCCCATGTTTGTAAGAATGCGACTTAACCACATTATCTCGCAGACTGCTTCACTGGGCTGCACGATATTCTCGCTTCGTTGAAGATAGAGCAACCACAGTCTGTTTCTTACTGTGCCATGAGATTGGTCCAGACCCGAGATGGAAAACATATCCGTAAGTGGATTTACGATCATCAAGAGATCCAACATAATCTGAGTCTGTGTATCCAAGTAAGAAAAACTTATTATTCTTTCTGTATTCCAGGCCATAATTTGTACTACCATGAACATAGTGAAGAACTCTTTTTGCTGCTTTCCAGTGACTCATCTTAGGTTCTTGCATGAATCTTGAAAGATATCCCACAGCAAAACTGAGATCTGGCCTGGTATTTGTCAGATATAGGAGACTCCCAATCAACTGACGATAGAGAGTTCCATCTACCTGAGGTGACTCATCGTATCGAGATAACTTAAGTCCTTGCTCCATTGGAGTTGCTTTGGACTTACAATTAGTCATCCGATATTTTTCCACTAAAGTCTTGGCATATTTTTTTTGGGTTACTCGAATATGAAATTTTTCTTGAGTAAATTCTAAACCAAGACAATAGTGCAGAAGTCCTAGATCTGTCATTTCAAATGATTGCTTCAAGTCTTTTTTCACTAAGCCAATCATACTTTCTGAGCTTCCTGTAATGATCAGATCATCTACGTAAAGTACAAGAATCACTATATCAGATCCATTTTTTTTGATATAGAGATTTGCATCTGAAGGACTTCTTTCGAATCCATGCTGCACAAGGTGACTATCTATTTTGATGTACCAAGCTCGAGGAGCTTGTTTTAGCCCATACAAGGATTTAATCAATTTGCATACTTTTTGTTCTTTCCCTTTGACCACAAATCCTTCTGGTTGAGTCATGTATACTTCTTCTTGTAAGTCACCATTCAAGAAGGCACTTTTAACATCCATCTGATGTAATTTCCACCCAAACTGAGCTGCCATGGCACAAAGTACACGAATGGTAGTCATTTTTGCAGTAGGGGCAAAAGTCTCTTCATAATCTATGCCTTCTTTCCGAGCATATCCCTTTGCAACAAGCCGGGCTTTATGCTTATCAATAGACCCATCTCGCCTTATACTTTACTTTGAACACCCATTTGCAGCCTATGGGTTTCTTCCCTTTTGCGGATCGACTAATTTCCAAGTATTATTTCTAAGGAGAGATTGATGTTCTACATCCATGGCCTCTTTCCACCGTGGTTCATCAAGTGCAGATTGAACCGTTGTGGGTTCGTTTATATTCAATGTAGACATATAAATTTTTTCTCCATCCTTTTCTTCCTCTCTATCATTATCTGTACCCACCGACAAATCATCAAAGTGTTGACAAAGTTCGTCAACCTCTCGAAGTAGATTCTTCTCGCTCTCATATTTTGAGTCATACTGCGAGTACATGGCCTATCAAGAGATAGATCTGGAAGAGATTTCAACTTAGCATCTCTCAAAGTGCTAGTATACCATTTTGGAATTTTTTGTTTTTGCTGTGGAAGTTGAACCTCCTTCTTAGGCTCTTCTTCATCTAGGTATACAATTGTAGATGTGTCTTTTGATGTGAGAGTTTCATCAAATATAACATCCCTACTTACATGTGTCTTCTTGGTCTTAGGATCAATCAATCGATAACCTTTTGAGTACTCATCATAGCCAAGAAAGATACACTGCAGGGTTTTCTCATCCAGCTTCCTCCTTTTCTGTTTTGGAATGTGCATGAATGCTTTACATCCAAACACCTTCGGATGAGCAATGGAAGGTTTCTTATCACTCCATGCTTCTTGTGGAGTCTTCCCTTGTAGAGCTCTAGTGGGTGCTCTATTTAGAAGGTATGATGCCGTGTTTATCGCTTCCGCCCAATATTGATCCTCAAGATGTGCTCCTTTTAGCATACATCGAACCATTTCCATAATGGAACGATTTCTTCTCTCTCGCAACTCCATTCTCGCCGAGGTGTATAGGCTGTAGTCAGTTTCCTTTTGATTCCATGTTTCTTAAGAAACTCTAAAAACTCTCCAGAGGTGTATTTCCCCCCTCGATCTGAGCGGAGGGTCTTGATAAAATATCCCGACTCCTTCTCAACAAGTTTCTTGAACTGTTGAAAGTAGAGAAGTGCTTCTGATTTCAACTGAAGAAAGAAAACCCACATCTTCCATGAGTAATCATCAACGAATAGTTGAAAATACCTTTTCCCACCATAGCTAGTTGACATAGGACCACACAGATCGGTATGTACCAGCTCTAAAGGTTTTGCAGCTCGAGAGGAGCTTGTTTCAAAAGGCACTCGATGTTGCTTCCCCGCTAAGCAATCCGAGCACACTGGTAAGGTAGATGAGAGAGGTGGAAGACCTTTAACCATCTCATATTTGTGTAATTCAAGCAAATATCCAGAACTGAGATGCCCATACCGCCGATGCCAGAGAGAGGTGGCCTCCTTTGTAGTTGCAGCCAAAGCAACATGGGGAGTGGAAATAGCATCGAGAATAAACAAGCCATGTTGGTAAGATCCGGTGGCAACATGTTTACCACAATGTGTGATAAAGCATCTCTTCTTGCCATTGACAACTCGAAACACGACTTCCATGTTTCTATCCAACATTTGAGTGACTGAAAGTAGATTATTTGCTAAGCCTGGAACATAGAGAACTTTTTCAATTTGACAATTACCATCAGGAAGAGACACAGAAATATCCCCTTCTCCTTTTACTTGATATACCTGATTATCAGCAATTGTGACTGGCTTACCCTCTTTCTCCACAAAAGTATCAAACCATGATTTATCCCCACTCATGTGTTTGCTAGCTCCTGAGTCAATATACCATACATCATCTATCTGAGAAGACGAAGTATGAGTCATGAGCACCTTGTGTGCTCTTTCGTAGTCAGAATCTGAATCGAATCAGGAGAAGGTGATTCTGAGTTGGATTCAGCATAAGCTACATGGCCTTTAGATTGTTTATGCTTATTGTATTTTTTCTTATGCTTGCCCTTCTTGTGGGAACCTCTCTCATTTGGTTGCTTGTTTTTGAACCAACACCCGTTGGTGTCATGGTTATTCATGTCACAAATTTTGCAATATTTTGTATCTTTTTGCCGAGATTGCTTCCCTTTTCCTTTGGAAGAAGCACCTCCTTTTTGAAACCGGCCTTGCCGTTTACCACTTTGCCGAGTGGAGAGAGCATTATCTCGGCATGTCATCTTTCTGGACCTCGAGTTGCCTCCTCGCTCCGAAGCAAGTTTACCAGCTCCACAAATGAGACTTGTCTCGCGTAAACATTGAGAGAGGTGATCAACATCTTGTAGGAACTTGGTAATGCTCTCAAGATAACATAATTCAAGACATCATCATCCACAGGTTTTCCCATAGCATTCAATTTTGCTTTCAAATCTGCCACTCGCATAGGAATATGTCAATCTGCTTCTCCGTAACTCATACTCGAGATTATGTAGTTGAGTTTGAAGATGAAGAATAGTGGATTGATTCTTCCCTTCATATACCGTGAGCAAAGCATCCCGTGCTATCTTACTAGTTTTTGCATCACAAATATGAGGCCGCACCTCATCTCACGGTAGCAAGTAAGATAAATACAAGACTCTTCTTGTCTTTCTTATCCCAATCATCTTGATCTCGTTCTCGTTGTTTGAGGACGTTTTTCAGTGCCGTAAACTACATCCCATAAATCTTCCAACCGAAGTATGGCTTTCATCTTTGTCTTCCATGGAACAAAGTTAGGACCCTTCAAAGAATTGAGAATCTGAGAGATACTTATGAATTGTGGCCATTATGAAAGTTCCTTATATCACCAATTGGTCTCCCTTTCTTTATACCTGCCAGATCGTTATATTGTAACCATTCAATATACACCCGCCCTTACGTGAGGGAAACTATAGGTATATAGGAACAATATACTACTCAATATGTACTCGCCCTTACGAGAGGGAGACTATAAGTACATATGAGAAGCACAATATATTGAACATAGGCGATACTGAAAGAGCATCGTGTTGTTAATGACACCTACCATAGAAAGTTTTATTCCGCATGCGTGGGGCGTAACTTCCCCTAAACACTTTGGAAAAAAGAGCTTTCGTCAGGATTTACGCCTAACAACAATCACGATGTGGGTATGAAATGGGAAAAAACAAAAAACTGGTTTGCCTTATTTCTCCCCGACGATTTATAGAGAACAAGCTCGTACGTCGTTGTTGCAGCTATATTAGGCGGCGAATACAGTAGTCCAAAGCACGACAACGATTACCTGTAAGTGTGGACCAGAGGTATCTCAAATACCGAACGCTGCTGTGCAATAAATTGCACAAATAGGGTATAAATTTGGGGTCTTATATATTTTTTTAATTTATGATTGATAATGCAAGAAAAAAGAGTATTTAAATGCAAATAAAAATCATAAATGCCCGCAAATTATAGCTCCTATTACAGTTTTCCCCCCTTTGTCTGACAATTTTGCAAGTGAAAAAAAGTGAAATTGATGAACTCCCCCCTTCAAATTGCAAAATAGACAAGAATTTGGAAAAAAATACCTAGAGAAACTCTCAAAATTTGTGTTGGCTAGGCGTCACAGGCATCAATGGTGCTGTTCGGGCGTCAAACAGCCGCTCAGGGCATCAAAAAACTGCGCTGGGCGTCAATGGTGCTGTTCGGCCGTCAAACAGTCGCTTAGGGCGTCAACAGTCGCTCAGGGCGTCAAAAAAACTGCGCTGGGCGTCAACTGCGCTGGGCGTCAAAAAATCATCCCCGAAGGGAGTCGAAACCGAAACCTACTGTCCACCATGCAGCACCCTGACCACGGGAGCCAGACGACCCGACGAAATTACTCCGAAGACAGGATCTATTTAGATCCTCAGGGCCGGAGATAGGCAAAAAATTTTTTTTATCCCACATGGCCTATGCGGCCACTGTGGGAGGCTTGAAAAGAACGGAAGGCACCATAGCCTTTCGGTTGCCTTCGGGAAACCACCCCCAGTACAGTTCGCCCTTTTGCCTCAGCCGTCTCCCCGAACCGCCGCAGAGTCTCCCCGCCCTGGTTTGCGTCGTCCCGTCTCGGTTTGCGTTCTGTTTGCGTTGTCTGTCGTCCGCTTCCGTCCAGTCTCCCGTGCCAGGCCCTCGGCCCTGCGTCCTGTCAGCTTTGTCTGTCGTCCGCTTCCGTCCGGTCCGCCAGGCTTTGTCTGTCGCCCGCTTCTGTCCGGTCCGTCGTCCGCTTCCGTCCGCCAGGCTTTGTCTTGTCTGTGTCAGGTCCGTCCGCCAGGCAGGTCTGTCCGCAGCTCTGATGCCATGAAGAATTTCGTGAAGTGATTGTACATTCTCATTGATTTGATTATAAACATTACAAAGCAGTTTGAAGCAGTTGGTTAACCGATGAGTTGGTTAACCAACCTAATTGGAGATTGCCTACGAGCAATATTTTACAATAATGTAATACAACCCCATGCATGATATGCTAACAGAGCCTTCCTTTTGTTACCTACCCTAGTGGTGTTTGTGAGTGGTGTGTTTTGGGCAAGCACCATCAACAACCTTTACCAAAAGAAAATGCTAGACATGCTACTCAATTATTGGAACTTATTCATAGTGATATTTATGGACTGATGGGTTGTCATTATAATTTTGAGAATAGGTACTTCCTATCATTCGTTTATTATTACCCAAGGTATGTGTGGATCTACATGATTTGTAGTAAGGAGGAAGACCTTGAAAAAATCATAATATTTAAAGCTCTTGTGAATTAGTTTGGGAGGAAGATCAAGTTTCTAAGGTTGATGGCTAAAGGTGAATCTATCATTTATGTCTTTGGTGATTTTTTGGCTAATGATGAATTTTATTTTTAGAGGAATATTTGTTATACTTCTAATCATAATTGGGTTGATGAGCAAAAAAACATGGTCATTTTGGAGATGGCTAGATGTATGCTATATGCTAATTATATGGAGCCCAAGCTCTATGGTGAAACAATGAATTGTGCTACACATATCATCAAGAGGCTACCAACTTATGTAATCTAAGGTATAACACCTCTTGTGATAGAAGATAAGCCTAATATTTGTTAGTTTTGTATCTTTGGTATAGATGCATTGGCTTACATTCCAAAATATAAAAGAGACAATGTTGTTGCAAAGAGTTATCATTACATACATATGGGATATTCTAATACTTTAAAGGCTTATTGTCTTTATAATCTATCAAGCCAAAGAGTATCATTTATTGTGATGTGATATTTTATTAGCTACTTCTATCAAATCCTTCTAGTTCACTACCCATGATTTTGATAAATAATATTTAATCTATAATTATAACTTTAAACACAAAAGTAAACATAATCAAATATCTATAATGATACTAAATCTTTTTTATTATTATATAATTTAATATAATACAAATAAAACTTCTTTTAATCTTATATAACCAATTGAAAATTATTTAAATAAACCAATCAAACATATTTTATTCTAAGAGGTCTAGAAGAAAATATGTTGTTGGTTTCTTCGCAATACTTTGATGGTCCTTTCTCCTTGGACTCCTTTCCGAGTTTCGGAGCAAGTTGCCTTGAAAGTGTCGGTTTGGCTTGAACTCCCTGGTCTTCTGCTGCCCTTATGGGTGTTTATTGACGATATTGTTAAACCCATTGATCGGGTGATCTATCGGGCAGAAGAGCGATTCTTCTCAGTATGGCCTAATAAAAGAGTTTGTGTTGAGGTTGACCTCGCACAGGATCTTAGAGAATTTGTGGACATTCAAGTTGGTACAAAGTGTTTTTTGCAAAAAATTGTTTAATTTAATTTGCTTAATACTTTTTTTTGGTCCCAATCCACCATGCATCGTATCAAGGATTGTTCGTTGGTTGCTCGAAAATCTTTGGTGGTTGCCCTTGCTCCTCATACCACGCCTGCACCTCCCAAACCCTTTGTTGAGGGTGATTGGATCACAGTTTCTAATAAGAAAGGGGGCAACCAACCCTAAGTCAACATTTTTTAATGGAGATAAGGTTATGAAGTTGCCATCTCAGTCTCCTGTTGTTTATGTTCATCTTGTTTTGGCTCCTTAGGCTCCACCTGTTGAGAAATCTCCCAAGCATAAATCAGCCTCAAAAGAAGGCAATTCACTACCAATACCTCTACCCTCTAGAAATTCATGTAGTCCATCTCAGAATGGCTCGTCATCGTCAAGGGGAAGCCAGGAGGCTGTGTCGTCCTTCGACTATTGGTGGCTTATTTCAACCTTCTCAAACCCCTTTATTTTATAGGTTTTCGGTGTTGGTTGATAGTGTGGGCAATCCCTCAATTGTTGATGAATTATTTCAACCTTCTCAAACCTATGCATCCAATAATTCTTCAATGGTGGCTAACAGTGGTGGCAGCCCTATATGAGACGACTTTGTGGATATTCCTCCTCTATGAATTTCCTTTTGTGGTATGCTCGGGGACTTACAAAGTTCTCAAGAAAAATTTATGTTCGATCTGCTCTGCAAAGTGGCCATGTTGATATTTGTTTACAAGAAGTTAAAATCTCTGGTTTTTTGTTAGATGTTTCTCTCAACTGTATTGCAGGTTCTTTTATGCATTTCACTACTCAACATGAAGATGGTCGAGGTGGTGCTTCTATTTCTATATCCTCCAAACCATCTCATCATGTGGTCTAGATTTTGTTGAATATTAATGGGAACAACCTGGCCATTGCCAACATTTATGCACCTAATGATGGGCCTAGTCACTTTACTCTTTGGTGGTACCTGGCCGATCATATTGGCTTTTTTATGGTGATTTTAATATGGTTGAGCATGTTAAAGACAAAGTTGGTCGCCTCCCGATGCGTTGATGTGCTGGAGAGCGTGAAGCCTGGTTTTTTCTTGAACATAGATGAGGTCTGTTTTATTCACTTTTTTGCGAGCACAATTGCACGCCTCCACCCTGGTTCACGTGGTCCAATTTTCGTGCGGGCAATGACAGAGTCTGCAAGTGCCTTGATCGAGTTATGATGTCAGAGTAACAATTTTTTATTCCCCTCCATCAATAATAAGATTGTGACAATTTGGGATCAATTCTTGTTGTGAGATCATTTCCCGATTTCCTTTCAAATTGAATGGAGTGGTCACCAATTTAATTTTCCGTGCAATCAATTTTATTTAAATACTTCTTTATTGCAACACCCCAACACGATTGCACACTTGTTGCCATTAAGAGAATCTGGAATTTATTACCTTGATCTTCTCACTTTGTCAGATTTATTGGTGGAATGAGGTGATTGTCTGTACTACCTCTTTCATTTAGAATTTTGGCAAACTAGTGGCACGTGTCAAAAAACGTGCTCATTTGGCTATTACAAAGGAGTATCAATGAAATTTACTATTGCTAAAAAATGTTTTGTATGATCAACAGTTGCAAACCAAGGTTGCTAGTCTTCAAAACTAGCTTATAGTCCATAAACGACATGAAGCCAAGGGCTCATATTCGGGCTCGTCTGCACTGGCTAAGGGTTGGTGATCGCCTATCCAAACCTTTGTCAAATATCTTCATTCCAAGCAGGCCAAGATCCAGATCAAGGCTATTCAAGTCTCTCATGATAGGCGAACTTCTCTTCCTGATATTGCATCGACATTTGTGGATCATTATAATCTTGTCTTCAAGCGCAACAAGATTCTCTAAAACGTCAGATGGCGTTCCAATAGTGTCTTAATGTTGTTCATGCTAAGTTGAAAGCTTATGACAAACTTCTTTGTGAGGCTTCTCTTTCACTTGTTGAGTTTCACAATGCTCTTATGACTATGTCGGATGACAAGTCTCCTGGTCTTGATGGCTTTCCCTGTGAATTTTATAAAACCACTTGGAAGTTTATTGGGCCTGATTTGCTCAATGTCTATAATGAAGCATTAGCCTACAATTCTCTCGACAATATTATCAATCATGGAAACATTAAATTTATTCCTAACGCGGACAATCCTTAGCTTATCACTAGTTGGAGACCTATTACTCTGCTTAACGTCTCTTACAAGATTTTGGCTAAAGCTTTAGCTCTCCATATTCGCAACATTCTCCCATGACTATCGAATCAAAGCATTCGAGTTTCATTAAAGGTCGTTACATCTTGGATAATCTTATTGCTATTTAGGAAGGTTTAGAATGGGCTCATCTCTCTGGCCAAAAACCCCTTTTCCTTAAACTGGACTTTGAAAAAGCTTATAATCGTATTGAGTGGCCCTTCATTCTCGCCATACTCTAAGCTCTGGACTTTGACCCCTTTTTTATGAGGGTTGTCAATATGTTGTTTGTTGATGTTTCAGCTTGTCTTACTATTAATGGACATGGGTCAGATGATTTTGGTTTATTTCCTTCTATGCGCCAAGGTTGTCCTTTGGCCCCCTCGCTTTACATCCTTATTGTTAAAGCTTTTGGTTATCTTCTTGCCAATCAAGCATCTAAGGGGTTGATCAAAAGCATTTATTTGCCTAACATGTCCACCCAGCTTATTAAAGGGCACTTTGCGGATGATTCTTTTCTCACTATCAATGAGGATGAGATTTCAGTTTCAACTACTTTGGTTTGTTTGGACACTTTTTGTAAGGCCTCGGGATCCAACATCCAATGGTTTAAGTCTCTTTGTTTTCGCTGCTTCTTCTTTTGTGTCGCTTGGCTTGGTTATTTTTCATGGCATTGGCTTCAAAAGGGTGAGAGTTTTGAGTTCTTAGGAATCCCCTTTGCTTTTGACAATGCGTCCTTTGAACTCTGGCAATATGTCATTTGACAAAATTGAAAAGAAGATTTCCAGTTAGGCCTTGCATCCCCTTTCTCTTACCGGCAAGTTTCAAGTTTGCACAAAGATTCTTGCTACCACCCATGTTTATTACTCTTGTTGGGCCCTTTCTAAGAATTCTTATAATAAGTTGGCTAGACTCTTTAGGGATTTTCTTTGGGATAAGGGGAAGAATACACATTGTTTTCATCGAGTTGCTTGGGATATTTGTTGCACGCCTACTGATAAGGGCAAGATGGACATCATTGACATTTACAGGCAAAGCATTTCTTTGTGTGCTAACTAGGAGATTAAAGTTATTGAAGACCCTAAAAAGCCTGGAAGGTTTTGATTCACCATTGTATTTCTTCAAGGCTACCTTATGGGGGTAAAGCTTGGGTTAATATTGGCCTCCGTACTCTCATTATTTCTTATGCTCCAATTAAGATTTAGTGTTCCTTTGTTGTTAAAAGTACTTGGCAGGATTTTGAGGCGGTAGAACCTCATCTTCGCGAGATTGGTGATGGTTTTCGTAATGGTATTTCGTTCAATTCTCAGAATATCTGGTGGTCTCCTATTATGTCTAACTCTTCAATTCTTCTTGAAGATATGCCAAGGATTAAAGTTCTAAGGTTGTTTCGCAAGGGCATTTGCTTTATTAAAGATTTAGTGCAGTCTCAAGATTGGATTCCTTTGCTTGATCTCAAAGGTAAATTTATCTTCAAAATTCAGATCTTCCTTCTATTCTAAAAATTCAAGAGCTTATGCTTGATGTCATACTTCATAAGCTCAGCCTTCAACCCTCGAGTGCCTGGTGGAGGGATTAGCATTGGAATGTTGATACTCCTTTCAAAAACTAATCTAATTCCTTGCTTTATTAACTTCTTAGTCTTGTTTCCCCTGGTGTTGACAAACTTAATGAGAGATGATAGACTCACTCTACCTCCTATAGTTGGATTGAATGTTGATACTCCTTTCAAAAACAACTCTAATTCCTTTCTTTATTAACTTCTTAGTCTTGTTTCCCCTGGTGTTGACAAACTTAATGAGAGATGACAAACTCACTCTACCTCCTATACTTGGATTGAATGTTGATACTCCTTTCAAAAACTACTCTAATTCCTTGCTTTATTAACTTCTTAGTCTTGTTTCCCCTGGTGTTGACAAAATTAATGAGAGATTGCTTGTCTAAACCATATCTAGCAACCTAACCTTGAACCCAATATTATCTTTTTCTCTGATCTCTTATTTATCAAGGGCTTCCTATGAGAGAGAGACTTAGTAGGATTTGTCTTCCTAATCCCAAGTGTCTGACTTATGGTCATTTTGAGACTTTAAACACCTATTTTGGTTCTGCCCTCATGCTCAGTTTGCTTGGTCTTGGATTCACTCATTGTTCAAGCTCTTTCATCTTGAATTCTTCAAATGGCAGATGATCTTTCTTGGAGATAATAGTTGTTGGCCTACTTATATTCTTGCTTTGTGGAATTTCTTTCATGTTATTATTTTGTTTCAACTTTGGAAAGCTAAAAATGTTATTGTATATTTAGGAGATTCAATTTCTAGTCAGTTTTCTATGCTTCAAAAGATTAGTGTTTTCTAGTGTTACTGTTCAAATCCATTGAGTTGACACATTTGAAAAATCTTATCAAGTACTAGCACAAGGCTCCGTGCACTATTAGCCGGGTTTTACCTAACCTCCCTCCCTCTATTTCTTTGAGGCCTCGACATAGTAGATCGAAGGAATGTCATCCAACCTCAAGATATTCTATTAGTGCCCACAACAAGGCTTGATCTCCTCTAGGAGCGGCTCTCTTTACCTAGTTATGTTGTTTATTCGCCCTTTTAAGGGCTAGTTTTGTTTTTTGCCTTGAGCCTCGTCTTTACTCACCTTCCGCCCTAAGCTATGATTTTTCTAGCTCCCTTTTTATTGGAACCTCTCTTATTTTTATTGCATATAATTGTTGGTTCCAAAAAAAAAATGTGTCCTTCAAATTTTTTGTTTCTACATCTTGCTTACAAAGTTGAAAATAAATGTTCTTAATAACTTTATATAAAATCACGACATGTTGCATTTTCGCAGCCAAACGAAAAAAGATGTCACGATATCGCGACATCTTGCATTTTCGCGGCCAAGAGAGAAAAGTTGTCGCGATATCGCGACATGTTGCATTTTCGCTGCCAAAGGAGAAAAGGAGTCGCGATATCACGACATGTTGCATTTTCGCGACCAAAGGAGAAATGGTGTCGCGATATCGCTACATGTTGCATTTTCGCGGCCAAAAAAGAAAAGGTGTCGTGATATCGCGACATGTTGCTTCATCGCGGCCGAGAGAGAAAAAGTGTCGCGATATCGCGACATGTTGCACTTTTGTGCCCAAAGGAGAAAAGTGTCGTGATATCACTTGTTGAATTTTTGTGGCCAAAGGAGGAAAATGTCGTGATATCGCGACATGTTGCTTTTTCGCGGCCAAAGGGGAAAGGTGTCGCGATATCGCGACATGTTGCATGTTTGTAGCCTAAGGAGAAGAATAGTGTCGCGATTTCGTGACAAGCTGCATCAACTGTCCATGCCGACCCCCTGCTAGCTAGTTAATGGTTCAGGAGATTTGGCTCCATTGCAAATCTTCTTCTACTATTGTAAGCTTGTGTTCTCTCTGAATTCGGCTGGGAAGAGTCTCTTCCCATATTGTAATTGATCTTTGTTTTAATACAAGTTTTTTCAAAATTTTCAAAAAAAAAAAACTTTATATAAAGAAATTGTTGGTTTCAAAAAAAATTGTCCTTCAAATTTTTTGTTTCTACAACTTCTAGCTTACAAAGTTGAAAACAAATGTTCTTAATATAACTTGATATAAAGAAATCTGCAAGCAGATTCCTACTATGGTAAGGGCTTTGACCTCTTTTTAAAAGGTCCAAGGTTCAATCCCCACTCAATACAAGGGGACCATGACCCTTCATAAAAATTTGTATAAAATCAAATTATCCAAAAATAAAAATAAAAAAACTTGATTTAAAGATTATCTTTTTATTTCTTACTAAAAAATAATTTATTTTGCTCAATAAAAGTTATAGTTTATTAAAGAAAACCTCAAACACTAATCATTCAACTTTGTAATTATTTTGAAAGTAAAACCACACCACAGTAGAAAGATAATGGTTAATAAATTAAAAACATAAAATAAATAAATACCATAGCATTCATGTCAATAAAAGTAAAGTAAACTATTAAAAAAAACCTCAAACACAACACACTAATCAAACTTCGTAAATATTTTGAAAGTAAAACCACCACATTACAAGGATAATGGTTAATAAATGAAAAATATAAATGCGAATAAATACCATTGCATTCATGTCTTTTGTAACGCGTAACTCTCTTTTTCGAGATCTTTTCATGATGAAGAGAGAACATCCATCTTCTCCACCGGATGAAACCTATAAGCTAAGATCATTGCAACTAAGTTTATGGGTTTAAAATTATTATTAGAATTTTATAATAAATTAAATTTTTTAATTTGAAACTTAACAGTATTAATGTTTTTAAAACAATTTAAATTTTATTAATAAAGACCAACATTATTATTAAATTCAAATTTTATAAAATAAAAACCAACATTATTATTAAATTTAAATCTTAAAAAAATTATCAAAATCAAATCTTATAAAAACAAAACTTTCAGGTTCGAGGGTCTGGTTCAACGGTTAAAGTGCTTCTTTCAGAGCGGGGAGATTGGGGTTCCATTCCCTCAGGCCTCATCGGATAGGCTCCATTCCCTCGGGCCTCACCGGACTGAATGCCTATCCCCGTTCAGGTGCGTCAGCGGCGTAAGAGGTTCAAATTGACTGAGACATGGTGATATAAGGGCACAGAGGGCGGTCTGCACGAGGTTTCTCCTGGGGGTGGACTGCACAAGAAACGGTCTTCTGGCGGCTGGCCCAAAACTCGTAATGGCTATCGAGTCCACCATGTTAAAAAAAAAAAAAAAATTCAATTTAAATCTTAAAAATAATTATCAAATTCACATCTCGCCAAAACAAAAACTTCAAAAAAAAATTACTTTCAAGATTTAAACTGAATTATATAATAATGATACTAAAGATTGTAGATAGGGTGACAGAGGGTGAGTCCCAACTATAAATGGTTGTAATGAGGGTTAGGTTGAATAGTCTTGAGCTAAATCGGATGTAAATAACCATTTTTGAATTTATGGGATAGATAGGTTAGTTGGCAAATATTCATAGCAAGGATAGATAAATGGATGAATGATTGTCAAGTCAATTAAACTTGTATTTATCAAAATAAGGTTTATAAAAATTACTAAAATTTATAAAAAAATAAAAAAGTTTTAATCCAGAAAATAAATAGGGTTTATAAAAATTACTGAAGTTTATAAAAAATAAAAAAAGTTTGAATCCAGAAAATAAAGCATTCCATCTTACGACTACCAATCGATCGACCTAGCTCATGACATATAATTACAACTGGTTATCATTATCATTACAATATAACAAATTCACTTCCTAAGAAAATATTGGACCTCATACCTATCCAGACCAGTTAAGAGGTTTGCGCGGGGGTAAATCAGTCGATAACGCAAACGATTCCATTGCTCGGTTCAATACATTAATAGAGGTAGCACCTGATTAGAATGAGCACCAACGCAAACCACAACAGGCACAGGATTTACCGTGCAAAGAAATGAAGTCTCTTATGCGGCCAAAAAGGAAGGATTTGGTGGAAACATAAAAATCAAACCCTAGCTTTACATCGAAATCCAGATTATAAACATAAATAAAATGGAATACTTAAATCGCAAGGAAAAATCAACACTGCAATGCAAAGAAATAGAATATAACAGAGAAGCAAACCTTGCAAATCACAAGAAAAAAACGAAATGCAAGGATTAGACACTGTAAATTTGTTTTGTGCGAGAGAGCTTTTATCCACTGGCTATGGCTATCTAGTCAGTGAACAATGTATGGTCTCCCTCGCTATGTTCACCACGGGACCTGCGAGAATCCTGCCTCCATGCTTCCCCTCTTTACCCTTCCTTCAGAACCACCACATTTTGCCTTTAAAACCTTGAGGCTTGGATAGGGTTAGGGTTAGGGTTAGGAGCCGCTAGAACAATTTACAATGCTTTACTGGTGCGAATTGTTTTTTTTCAAAATATTTGGGTTTTATTTTTTTAATTAAATTATAAAAAAATAAGTCAAGTATTATAGATGGTATAAATGGAATATGCCCCACCTTCTTTCAAACTTGGATAATTTGGATAATAGGGAGGCCTTTTTTCTTTTTAAACTTAGATAATTTGAATAACAATATCCATTATACTTAAACTTAAATTTAGGTTATTTTAATATTGAACCTTAAGATTAGGATTAATTCATTTATAGTGGGATATTGTTTTTTCCTGAAATTAAAGAAAAAATAATAAATATTTATTGTTTTATTTTAATAGGTTATATTCATCAACTTTTAAAGAAAAATTTAAGTTTAATTTTTTATAAGCAAATATATATATTACAAAGTTTGTGTAATATTATCAATGTCTTGAATTTGGGTTATTTTAATATTGAACCTTAGGATTAGTTTATTTATAATGAGTTATTTTTTTTCGTGTAATTAAAGAAATAATAATAAATATTTATTGTTTTACTTTAATAGGTTATATTCCTCGACTTTTAAAGAAAAATTTAGGTTTAATTTTTAATAATTAAATATATATTACAAAGTTCTTGTAATATTATCAGTGTGTGGATTATCTAGTCTTACAAGAATAATAAATTGCAGAGATTTGTAGACGGATTTTTAGGGTTTATTTTTTTGCGATGGCCTAAGTGGTTGAAGGAATGAAAGGTTTTTTTTTCGGTGGTTTAGGCAACGACGAGAGTAAAAAAATTATAGTGTTGCAAAGATCCACAGATGGAATTTTAGGGTTTATTTAGGCGACGACGGGAGTGAAAACATTACAGTGTTGTAGAGATCCACATATGGATTTTTAGGGTTTATTTTTTCATGACGGCTCAAGCGACAAAGGGAGTGAAAAATTGTAGATATCCATAGATGGGTTTTTAGGGTTTAATTTTCACAGCAGGAATTTCGTAGGATGGCGGGTGTTTCTCCTCAAACAGGATAGTCAAATAAACAAGGTTAAGCCAGAATTCCTACGATGAGAGTCAAAGAATTTGAATTAGTAATGGTAGGATGGAGCAGGTAGGGCTTGGCGATGGGCAAAAGGGTGAGGTTAGTAGCGGTCTGTAGGTGATGGTAGGACAAGGAGCGAATGACGAGTCGTAGGATTCGAGCGATCAGGTTGTTGCTAACGGGCAAGAGAATGGTGAGCAAGTGGCCATTCCTAGGGAGGTGAGTTTACCTAGCAAGTCAGGCTTTGAGGACCCGACGATTGAGGTTACTGTTCTCGGTGGTCAGTCTCCTAGCTCAGTGGTACATGAGACTCTGTTCGCCAACAATACAGGTGGGTCCCCAAGTTTCGGTACCTTCCTCAAGCCAGGTAAGTTATCCTTTACCGAGATCACAACTCAATGTTTTGGGTCTCGAAACATTTGCTCTCTTTTTGACCTCTCTATTGCTAGAGATAAGTTGATCATTATGGATGATCTTATGGCGGTCACCATGGAGGAGGGCTCATGGAACCTTGTCGGCAAATTCCATGGCAATAGACCTGATATTGACGCCATAAGGAGATGGGCGATGATCAAATGGAAACCGAAAGGTTCTCTGAACATTGTTGTGGTTTCTAACACATTCTTCTTGATTAAACTCAGTTGCAAATAGGACTCAAAGCAGATCCTTGGAGGGGGTCCCTGATTCTTTGGAAGAAAATGGTTGTTTTTGCTCAATAGGGGCCATATTTTAATCCATGAACCCAAAAGATCAATCTAGTTTATTTATGGGTACGTCTTCCTAATTTACCCTTCCATCTCTGGCATGAAGACATCCTAAGGGGTATAGCTAAGGCGATTGGTGAGTTAGTATTAATAAACTCGATCACTAAAGCAAAATCCAGAATGATTTTTGCTCGAATGTGTGTAATGGTGGATCCGAATGCAGAGTTAACAGGTCATATCAATCTTATTTCCAAACACAATGTATGGACTCAAATGATAGTCTATGAAAATAGGCTTCTTAATTGTTCAGTTTGTAGGAGGTTAGGCCACTTGGCTGGTTCGTGTCTGGCTAGAAAGGAGGTTCCCAAGGGGAACTGGGTTAGAAAGCAGAGAAATTTTAAGTCTTAGGGCCATCCTCAGTCGGGGACATTTGAGGCCTCAAGCCCCAACCAATTTGCTCCAGAGAACTTAGGACCCAACCAAATTGAAAATGATTCCAAGGCGATGGAAGTTAGCAACCCAAAGCTGACTACTATTAATCATTCCAGTGTTTATTATGGCCTCTCGTAGGTGGATAGAGAAGAGCTAGTGACTGAAATAGGTATGCTGTCAATTTTTCTTTTGAATGCTTAAATCCTAAAGATGCTAACCCTAAGGAGGAGAGGAAATCAGGATGAGCCAGATGCGTTTGTCTTGCCTTAGAAGATGGTGAAATACTCTAGCTCTTCTCCCAAGCCAAATATGGCTAGGTCATCGGAGTGGGAAGAAGGTTTGTCAGGGGTAAAATATTCTTGTCCAAAAAAAAGAAATTCTCGAAAGAGATTGGCTAATGTTGGAGTGCCCAGGAAGGTGGGTAAGCCCTCTAACAAAAATGTAAGAAATAGAGAGGTAGAAGAAGGTATTGCAGATGGTTTGCAAAGCCAGTTGAAATTTGAGAAAGAGTCTAAAGGGAAGCAACTTAAATTGGATTCATTTTGTCACTCACCCCATTCTCCTAAGGGGGGCAATCATTCCAAATATCGTAAATGAGACTCATCACATGGAATATTAAAGGCCTAAATGGGACTCTTAAACAAAGAACATTGACCTCTCTAAGGAAAAAGTTTAAGCTGGATATTATTCTTGTACTGGAAATAAAAATGGATAGTTATAATGTTGAATTAATTAAAAATAAAATTTGGAGAGAATCAAATTTTGTTTCCAGCTCACCAAATGGAGCTTCAGGATGTCTGTTATGTATGTGGAATCCAAAATCTGTTGAAGGACCGACTCTACTAGTTTCTGATAGAGTTATAAATATTTTATTTTCTTCTAAAGTCTCAGGGGTCAAGTGGGTTACTTCGAATATGTATGCCCCTAACTCTCCTCAAAATAGGTTGGTATTATGGGACTCCTTGCGAGTTATGAGAGAGATTTTTAACAAGGAAGCATGGATTTTGGCAAGAGACTTTAATACCCCTTTATACCCGTCTGATAAGAAAGGAGGGACTCCAGTATATAAAAGCATGGAAGACTTTACCTCTTTTGTGAATTCCCAAGAGCTTATGGATTTGGAGCTAAAGGGGTCTAGGTATACGTGGAGCAATCGATGATTGGGATGCCAAAATATTTAGGTCAGGCTAGACAAAACCTGCATATCTAAGAAAGGGTTACCTTTTTTGGAGATGTGTCTTTGCAGTCTCTTCCTAAAGTGGCCTCCGATCATAATCCTCTAGTGCTAGAGCAAGTTTAGAATTATCCCTTTTTCCTAGGCCCTTTAGATTCGAGGCCATGTGGCTCTCTCACCCGGACCTAGAAGGTAAGATCAAGGAATGGTGGGCTAAGGACTTTTTGGGCCACCCTATTGCTCAAGTTGCATCGAAGCTGAGGTATATTAAGGCAAAGCTGAAGGAATAAAATAAATTCATTTTTAGTAATATTTTGTTAAGGAAAAATGAACTCATTGAGTAGCTCAAATTAGTGGAAGCCATTTTAGCCATATCAGAGGTAGTGGAGGCGGTGAGATCCAAAGAAAAAAGTTTGCTTGCGGATTTGCACAATGTCTTGGCTGAAGAAGAGATTATGTGGCATCAAAAATCAAGGAATTTATGGCTCAAAGAAGGAGACCAAAACATAAAAAAAATTCATACGTCCGTGTTGAGGCATAGGAGTCACAACAGGATCAAGGAAATCAAAAATGCGGATGGTGAGGTTACTAAAGAAATTAACGAAATTAGGGAAAGTGTTGTGGAGTTCTTCAAAGACTTGTCATGATCCTTGGTTCCCATAAAATTGCAATCTATAAATTATCTTCTCTGTAACATCCCAGCGCTGATCTCCGAAGATATGAACAAGATCCTGTGTGATCCCTTCAATGACAACAAGATCAGAAAGGCAATTTTCTCAATGGGAGGTCTTAAGGCTCTAGGTCTAGATGGTTTCCTACCTATCATTTTTAGAGGTTTTGGCATATTCTGGGTCCTAATATTTGTAATGCAATCAGAGAGGTCCAAGATATAATTTTATCTCGATCGATGTAAATTCCACCTTTTTGGTTTTACTACCTAAATCATTGGTTGCCAAATTATTTACAGATTTCAGGCCAATTAGCCTGTATAATACAATTTTTAAAATTCTAACTAAATCTATGGCCAATAGACTTAAAATTTTGCTCCCTTCGATCATTGATGCTCCGTAGAGTGGTTTCATGCCCCAACGAAAAATTTTGGATGGTGTTATTATTGTTCATGAGATCATCCACTCTACTGATAAAAGTGAGAGGTTCGGGACTCTTCTCAAGTTGGACATGAACAAGGCGTATGATAGAGTGGATTGGAATTTTCTTCTTAGGGTCCTTGACAACTTTGACTTTGCCCAATTTTGGTTGAGATAGATTAAATCTTGTATATCTTCAGCCATGTTTTCAATAATTATTAATGGATCTCCAAGGGGCTACTTTCGTAGCAATAAAGGTCTACGTTAGGGAGACCCTTTACTGCCCCACCAAATTATTCTTATGGGTGAGGCATTAGGCAGGTCCATCAAACCTAATCAGGTTATTCAAGATTTGAAGCTAATCAATTGATAGATCCCATATCCCATCATCAATTCGTTGATGACACTCTTCTTTCCTCCATGGTGTTAATCCCTCAGGCTAAAGCGGTTAAATCAATTTTGGTGGATTTTGAGAATGCGACAGGTTAGAAGGTGAATTTAAAAAAAGTTTGCTTTTTTTCTTTCACACCCTAGTTGATAGGTAGAGGAAGATATCAAATATTTTGGGGTGCAACATTGGTTCCCTTCCCTTGGTTTACCTTGGGATGCGACTGTTCAAGGGTGCATAAAAACCATCGTTGTGGGATTTAGTAGTTGAAATATTTCAAAAGAAGTTAGCAGGGTGGAAAGATGCCCCTTTAAGTCAAGCAAGGAAGATTTTATTGGTCAAAGCCACTTTACAAAGCATCTCGATGTACTTCCTCTCATTGTTCAATATTCCAAGGAAATTTATCGATAAGTTAGAGCAAATCCAGTGATCCTTCTTATGGTCAGGGGCTGAAGAGAATAAGAGATTCCACCTGGTAGCATGGGATCAAGTCTAGAATAGGAAATAAGAAGGAAGCTTAGGTTTGATAAGGCTGAGAACATTGAATAGAGCCTTGATTGCAAAACAATATTGGAAATTAGTTTAGGATGACAATGTCAGTTGGGTTAAGATTGTGAAGGCTAAGTATCTTGGCGGTGACAACAATTTCTTGAAATCCCAAGCTCTCCCAGTGGGGTCTACTTTTTGGTCCAACATAGTTGGTAGTCAGGCGGATGTGTGTAAAGGCCTTTTTTGGGTGGTGGGGGATGGTTATTCCATTGATTTTTGGGGATATTCTTGGACCTTGCCATCCTCTTTTGAATGTTGCCCGACCTTCATCTGTTTGAAGCCAATCACAGATAGGTTCTTTGGTCCCAATTTTTTTACTTTTTAGAGTTATTCAATGGTCATCTTCAATGGAAGTCCTTTGAATTCCCAAATATTTCTCAGGAGGAGAAACTTGCTTCTATAAATTAAAAAACTCCATAAAATGGTTTCTAACCTCGGGTACTGGTCTTCACGATAGGTTGGTTTGGGGTCATGAGAAATATGACCAGTTTTCAATTAATTTTGTTTATGGTTGCTTGGACTATGATTCGGATCCTTGGTTCCCAATGAATCAAGCATGGATTAAAGGCATGATGCCTAAAGTCAATGTGTTCTTCTGGTTGGCAATTTAAGGAAAGAGCCTTACTCTTGATAATCTTAAAAAATGAGGAATGATTTTCCCTAATAGGTGCTTCCAGTGCGATAGAGCTTTTGAATCACCTTTCCACTTATTTTCTCGTTGTGCCTATATCCTTGAAGTCTTCCGTCAGTTCTTTTTGGAGCTAGATTTTTCTTAGGTTATTTCCAACTCGTTGGAGGACCTAGTTGTTCAATGGGTCTCCCCCTTATCCTCTCCCCACCTACGTAAGTATTGGAAATTTGGGTTACCCCATATTTAGAGGTGGGTGTGGAAGGAAAGGAATGCTCATGCCATTAAAAATATTTGCCATCCTAAGTCATTGGTATCCTTGAGGGCCATTGTAGATACAGTGGAAAATGTGAAAGCTTTAAAACTGGATTCGATAAGTTGTGAAGGGTAGATCGGTTTGGAGAGATCATTGGGTTTTTTAACTCAGCCTCAGGATACAGTGAGCAGGGTGAGTCAGGATAGGACTAGCATGATTTGGGAACCCCCTCCATCGGGTTGGCTGAAATTCAACTTTGACAAAGCTTCTAAAGGGAACTAGGGTCCGACGGGTGCATGGGATTTGTTTAGAAACTTGGAGGGCGAAATCCTTATTGCCTTTGCTAAAAACTTGGGTCACCAAACCAACCATTTTGCTGAAGCTCAAGTATTATTTCAGGGTTTTTCCCAACTGAACTGGGTGAATTGTAGGAAACTAATCATAGAAGGAGATTCACTCAATGTTATCAACATTATTAATAAGAACCAAAATCCCTTTTGGACTGTTGCAAATTTTATAATTGAAGCCAGGAGAATGATTCAAATTTTAGAAGAAGTTCAATTCAAGCACCGGTTCAGGGAAGGTAACAAAGCTATGGACTTCCTGTATAATAAAGGTCTTACGTAGCAAGATCTTCACATTTGGATAGGTAATTTCCTATATGACCTTAGATCGTTGGACAATGAATTCAAAAAAGGTCAAAATCGAGTCAAAATACTTAGAGCGGGTGGTTGGAACCCTCCCCATTGGATGTTGCTTTTTGAATGTTTTGGTTGGGCCTACGTGCCCAATTTTTTGTCTTTGTTTATCCATGCGAGCCTGCGTGCCCAGATTTTATCTTTGTTTGGATTATGTGTATGGGTTTGTCGGATAGTATATGTTGGTATGGGTGTAGGTAGTTGTGTCCAAGGGCTGGTTGGATTTAATGTTTGAAGTGTCCTCAGTATCTTAATGGCTGGAGATTAGCTTTTTTTGTTATAAGGTTTGGAGGTCCTTTCAAAACTCCTTTCGTCCAACTAATCAAAAAAATATTATCATTGTGTGATCATAATATAATAATATAATAAGAGTAGAATCAATTCAATCCCACATAAACGTAATCATATATAGAACTTTTCTTTAAAATATAAATTGAATTTTAACCTTCTACTTGAAAAATGACATCTCTCCGCTACTCAAATTCACCTTTCTTTAAAATATAAAGGAGTTATATATTGATACTAAAGTTTGCAAAGAATAAATTTTATCCAATAAGCAGCTTGAAGGTCATAAGTTTATTTAACAAGCAACTTGAAGGTCATAAGATTGTTGTCCAAAAGGAGGGACATGCAACAAAGTAAAATAAAAAACTCTAAAAAGCATGTTAGAATACAAAGGATACTAGAAACCCAAATACAAAGGGCATCAAAAACCCAAAAACAAAAAGTGCCAAAAATATAAAAGGTTTTATAGCTACTGAGAAAACCTAAATAGCCAAAAGCTCTAGAATCACCTAATGTTCTAAGGTTGTCCAGAAGAGCCAAAATCTTCAAAGTCTCAAGAATCTCCAAAGGCGTTGGAAATACCATATGCTCCATAATCGCCATATGCTTCCTATCAGTAAAATGAAAAAATCTAAAAAGCATGTTCAAATACAAAGGATACTAGAAACCCAAATACAAAGGGCATCAAAAATCCAAAAACAAAAAAGTGCTAAAAATATAAAAGGTTTCATAGTTACCAAGAAAACCTATGTAGCCAAAAGCTCTAGAATCACCTAATGTTCCAAGGTTGTCCAAAAGCACCAAAATATTCAAAGGCTCCAAAATCTTTAAAGGCTCCAGAATCTCCAAGGGCTTCAGAATCTCCAAAAGTCATTGGAAACACTATATGCTCCAAAATCGCCATATGCTTCCTATCATATGTGTCATTCATGTTGTCTGCTTTTATTTTCACTTGTTATTTTGAGATGCAAATAGGCTATGTTTATGGCCTCACTTGCAAGGCAATCAATCACCATATTATGCGTCCTTCCAATGTGGGAGTATTATATATTCACACTTTTATTCTGGTTCTCTTAGTCTTCTTTGAACTATTATAAGTTGGACTAATGATAATTCCTTTCTCTTATATAGGGTAGAGATCACAAGTCTCAAATCACCATACACATGGAGTTGTTTAATGTCTTGTTCTTCAGCCAATTTTTGACCCATTTCACAACCTATCAATTCTACAACATCATTGGTTGTTTTTCTTAAATTGATTTTGAACTAAAGCATTTTACAATGTGGTTCCACTAATATTACTCCACCAATCAATACATGGCCTAGGTTTGATTTAGAGTCTCCATCAAAGAAAAGTGTAAGGAACTTTATAACTGGAGGTCTAATTGTTCTAACCTATGGCCCAAATTTTAGGAGACTTTGGAGTTCCATTTGGTAAAATAGTTACATCTCCCTTTTTCTTAATATCTTGATGTCTTATTTTTTATGATATAAAGCTTTTGTATTCTATACTATCTCCCTTAACGCTCTATTAGTTAGCACTTGAAAATTGGTTCTTTTGTCATACAAAATTATGTTGTTTATTTCCTTTCAAACGTGTTGAATGATGAATATCGGTATTGAATACCAAATATACTTCATAAGGTGCTTATCGATTCAACTAGAGTCTTCTTTCTTCCTGTTGAAGGTTTAGATGCTGATGACCTATCTCTTGATCTGCTTCCTCCATATATTGCAACAATATGCTTCATTTATTTAAAACTTTTGTCTTATTGGCAATCTAGTCCCTAATGGATTTCTTGAGATTATAAATTTTTATTTTTCAAACCTCCTCGGTACTATTTGCATGAACATGCTACTTCTAGATGGTGCAAAATCCTCATGCTTCATCTATTCTACATTTTTAATTGAAAGAAATATTCCTTTTCCCAAGAGCACTATCATTCATATTCAAATAGATAGGCTTATGACCTGAGACTAAACTTTGAATTATGCCACTTGATACAAGTGAGTACTTGAATAGTAGATCTTCTTGTATTAGGAATCTATATAATCTTTCTCCAATGAATTTAACCCCAACTCTTATGTTTGTCCATGTAAATTTTCCATTTTTGGGGATTATGTCCTAAAGTTTCTGCTTAGTTATAATTTGCATAACTAGGTCCTTAGAAGGATATTTTGAGGGAATGCCTCTTTTTTTCTCCCATTGGGCTAAAGTCACATTTAGTTCCCTTTATATGATTAAAAATGAGGTTCTTTCCTAAAAAATCCAACTTGAGGGTATTTCCTAACGAATCCAATGCTAAAGACTTTTCCAAGCCTCTTGTTTTAAGGCTTTTATTTGGTCTTGTGGGTCTAATTTTGACCACATTAGGGAGAAATTTTGGCTAAGTAAAAAAAATAAAATCAACATGGGATTGAGTAAGCTCTAAGGTCATAACACAATAAGTGCCACATTAGCCAAAATTCTTATAGTCATGGATCCAAACCAAACAATAGAAAATTCAAAAGGTACCTGAAACTGTGTCAAAATCAACAAAGACACAAATAGAGTAAAGTGCATGCATGAGACCAAAAATAAAACTCAAAATCAAAAAATTCCCAAAATTAGGTCATTTGAGAATATAATAATAGTAAAAGCATCAATCACCTGAAATCACTCCAATAAATGAAGCTAAGACCGTCCCCCAAGCAACACTACTCAAAACTATGTCAATCAAGTATGTGATATCATCAATAAAAATCTTCGCTTGAAACAACACTCACAAATAAAAAAAGAAAAACAGAAGGTAGCCCAAGACTGAAAATGCTTTAAACCATGACACTTCTCCAAGACAAGTCCTGCGAACAAATAAAGAACATGATCTCAAGAAATTTCCAATTAAAGATTATTTTCAATCCTACAACCACCTTGGTGCCCAACAACTGGGCTTAGCCAGATTCCAGCACACACCACCTAAGCAAGAAAGGGACAACTTCAATAATTAAAGAAATAATTGTAGATCTATAGTCTGAATTCACATTGGACCAAGACAAAATTTTAAGCTACCACATTGACATTTCTAGTTTCTTGCTAGACTATCATCCAAATGACCATTCAACTACCTCCCACCAAAACTATTTTGAATTGTAAATCTATAAATAGGAACTGATACCTAATTCAAAGGGTCATATTTATAGTCCTTTCCTGATATCCCATTGTAATTGTTGTTGATCAATGAAGTGGTAGTTATTTGGTCTCCATGGTGCTTGCATTTATAGGTTTTATGTGAATGATCTCTTCTAAGTCATTTTTGTTACACTGTAATGTTGGTTTAAATTGTTAAAGTAGTTATATATCTAAATTACCTATTGGATTGCTAATATTTATGGTCCTTGGAATGATTAGAAGTATTATACATTTATTTTAAGTCATTCCCGTTACATTCAACCTTTAGTGTATTATGTTAAAGTGATATCCTTATTGCCTATTGGATTGCTAATTGTGTGAATCCTTGGAATGATTAAGATGAATGTAGTGAGTTAAATGAACTTGTGTATGTAATTGCTAATGGTTGATCTATTAAGTGCCATAAAATGGATTAATGGTTTATTATCTTGAGAGATCCAATGTTGTTACACTATATCTCATCCATAATTTTACTTATTCCTTTACCCTTACTCTTTTCCTAAACCCTTACTACTTCTCTCCCTTTACTCTTTTACCTCAAAAGAAATCCATAGGATTCGGCCTTCTTCGAAGGTTGAAATACATGGTAACTTGTTTTATCCAATTACTATGCTTTGGCTAAAATCGATGAGTGCAATGCCTTTCACAACAATGGTAAATTTTAGTCCAATAGTATACCATAGAAATTGACTATGGTCTAAGTTTATCCCTCTAGAGAGGAGAAATAAAGCTACTATTCAATTTGACTTCCTTTTTCTATTAATACAAATTAGGGCCTGTGGATCCCATGCAAGGAGAAGCCCCTCAAGGCTCCTGACAAATATGTTGCTTCTAGGTCTAATGATCTCCTTATTTTTTCCATTTTATTCTTGTTGATTGCTTTTTTATTTTAGTTTCTTAAATACAGATAATCATTGGCTTATGTTGGGCTATTAAGTGACTTAGGTAGTTTTTCTTCAGGGCACTACCCAATCCCCTTCGATTTCATTATATAACCTTCATTTTTTAAGTGGCTTCTTAGCCTTGTTGAAGTTTGAGGTTGTTTATGATTTCTTTTGAATATCTGTATTTGTTTATTTTGTCCTTACCTCTTGATTTGATTCTCTCCCTCTAGTAGAAGATATGGTTGTTGGGGTGCCTCCTGGAATCACTACTATTGCTAACTAGGTCTCTTTTATTTCTTCAATCTCTTCCTAAAGGTTTTCTTTGGTAGCTTGAGTTTTTCCACTTTGTCTTATAATTTAGGATCTAATGGATCTTCCCCTTTTTTAGGTGGCCTTGGATGTTCCTCTTCATCATTTTGCAATAAAATAAAGAAATTATTATTTTGTCTTTCTTATTACGGTTGAGGCCTCCTACTTCTAGATATTCTCTATTATTTTCTTCTTACTAGTTGGAAGTCTTAATCTTCCTCCTTTGTATTTTTTATACCTTAGTGGGATAGTTCCTTGATAGATGACAATATTAATGACATGTAGTACATTTAAAGTGAATGTGCTTATAATCTAGTGGTTGGGTATGGATATAGTCAAGCATTGTGACACCTATGTTTTTAAGAAGCCCTTTTTTTAGATTGACTTGAGCACATAGCCTAGCACAAATTGCATTATTGGCCTTCGAAGGAGTCTAGTATACGAATGTACCAATAAACTTACCTATCATCTCAAGAGTTAGTTTATGCCATATATGAAGAGGTAAAAATGGTAGTATTACCCAAATTGAGTCTTCTTATAGTTCTTCCACTTGTGGGTCAAAATTGGTTGACCAGGAGGTCATGTAGAGAGGGATTGATCCAAGTAACCATGATCCTCCTTGATATATTACATCTCTTTCCTTTGTGAAGAAAAAATAGCTATGAAATATTCTATGTACGCCATTATGAATTCATAACTAGAAATATCAATTCCCAAAGAAGAGATGATCCATATTTGAATGGTTATTGGACTGGGTCAAATACCCATAATTTTGTAAGGGCTCTCTCCGATAGTGTCAATATTAAGCTCTAAATATATTCCAAAGGGATCTCCACCATTGGAGCATCATCCAAATTGGAAATAAAGGAGCCTTTGTAACTTGGTTGAGATTGTTGTGGCCTCCACACCTTTAGAGATTTGGTCATATTTTATAGTTTTGACTAGTCAAACAAAGGTAGTGAGAACAAGGAAAACACGCCATGGTCAATGTTCTTGAATATAGAGGTAGCCATTGTGGTAACATCCTAAAATAAGGGTTTAGGGGGGAGGGATCCCCCCATCACCATCACCATGATAAATATTAAGAGATGTCCAAAACCCTAATTTGATCCAAAAGAGAAAACCCTCACCAAAGTCAAAAAGAATTTATTTATTGGCTTGCTTTCTTTGTTAAATTTGTGAATAAAGGATGAAAGCAAAAGCAAAGGCAAACCAATAAAGAAAGAAGTAGAAAATATTAAGTTAAAACTACAAAAAAATACAAGAAGCCATAATGCCTATCAAATTTGAGCATGTAAAGGGTAATGTATTGAGTGGCACGAACCCTTGTCCAAAAACCAAGTTGAAGCATCAATGACAGATAATAGATTCAAAGAAATAGCTTTTCTAAGACCTTTTGGTAGTGATACCATCGATAAAATTGAAGTGTATAGACTCTACCTATGTAATTGTGGAGAGACCTCTCGTCTCAACAAAAAGCTCCCTCGCTACATAGAATTCATTTTGGATCCAATGTTGGCCAATCCCGATATCCCCATTGCAGTCAACATCTTAAAGTTGTAGAGTCATTTCAGATTGGAATGGAACATCAAATTCACATGAACACATAGGATTTACCTATTTATTTTAGGTCATTTTAGTTTATCTCATTATAAATGCATACAAAATAATATTTTTTTGATAAGTATAATATTTTTCTTCATTTGAAAGCGGTAATTTTTAAGATTGCAAGTTTTGTCTAAATTTAAACATATATTATTTTTAAAATATAATTAAATATTATATTTTTAACTATGCATCTCTTTCAAAATAATTTATTTAGACAAAATAAATAACATTAAAATAAGTTTCAAGTTACTCTAAAAGAAGTTCATCTAGCTCTTTTCTCTTTTAATAAGGATAAATTTGTAGGTCCAAATGGACTCTATGCAACATTCTATCAACATAATTAAATTATAGTGAAGGATTCTTTATTGGTGGCAGTGAAATAGTCCAGGGTAAAACAATACATACCTTATAAAATAAATGCAACATATCTTACCCCGATTCCAAAAAAGAAGGATGCATTATTGTTTAACTCATTTCGACCCATAAGCCTATGTAATATGGTATATAAGATTATTTCAAAGTGATGGTGAATCGGTCAAAACCATTATTAGATAAAATTATTTTAGAAGATCAAGGAGGATTTGTGAAAGGAAGATATATTTTGGATGGGATTCTAGTAGCTCATAAAGTTATGGATTCAACATCCTCAAGAAAAGAGAACACAATGATCTTAAAACTTGATATGAGTAAGGCCTATGATAGGGTTAAATGGGATTTTATTTCTACAATATTAGAAAAATTTGGATTTGGATAGAAACGAGTTAGATGGATTAAAGCTTGTGTCTCTACAGTTTCATATTTTGTGTAAGTCAATGGGTTAGTAACAGAATAATTTAAAGCCAAGAGAGGCCTTAGATAGGGAGATCCTCTATCATCGTATTTGTTCATTATTATGGCAGATATTTTGGGTAGGAACTTGAATAAGGCTTACAAGGAGGAGCTTCTAAGTGGACTTAAGGCTAGTAATAACATCAACAACATCACCCATCAACAATTTGTAGATGTAACAACCCTTTTTGGGAGGGCAAAGATAAATGAAGCCAAAGCTTTAAATAACTTATTAAAGGAATATGAAAGAGCATCAGGGTAAAAAGTTAATAGGACAAAATCCAAAATTTACTTCCTAAACATCCCAAATAAAATCAAAGTAGGGATATGCAGGTTACTTCATATGGAAGAGGTAAATTTGCCAAAAAATTATCTAGGGATGCCCTTATTTGAGGGGAGAATGAGGATAGAATTATGGAATCCAATAAATTTTAGAATAAACTACCAACATGGAAATTTTTATGGTTATCATTAGCAAGAGTATTGCAACTAATTAAATATATCTTACAATCCATTCCAACATATTATATGTCCTTGTATACTATGCCAAAATTGATAGAAAAAGTTCAATCTTTATTATGCAGTCATTGTTGTGGTCAGGGTTACATGATAAAAGAAAAATTCATTTGATGAAATGGAGCAAGGTGTGTGATGATAAAACTAGGGGAATTCAACTCACTTATGGTTTTTCAAAAGTGAGTGATTGTGCGAGGGTTTTATCTATGTTGAGTTCTAGTGGCTACAAAGGTTGTTTTTCGGGTCCTTCGAGCCCTAGCGACCAATATTTGTGTGGTTTCTGCTTAGTGGGATATGTTGCAAGGGACCCAAGACGTGTTAGAAATTTATCTTTCACTATATATTCATGCTATAAATTTGATTGACAATGGCTTCCAATTTGTTGTACAAAATAAAAGTGAGAATCATACATTTCCTTAGCATCAAAGGCATGGATTAAAGAGATCTCGAAACAAGTTTTAAGTAGTTGATCAAAAAATGGTTCAGATATCAAGCGAATCCAACACTAAGGAGCACCCCCAAAACAAATACATGATGGAAAACCCTTTCAAGGGTAAGGATTTCAAAGACTCAACCCCAAATAATTTTAGGGATGCCCTCCATGGTGGATAGCCTCAACCTAATTCTAACATTAATATTAGGGCTTCTCATAAACCTTTGAGAATGCCTAAGATTGATCCTAGGAAAATTGAGTCGGGATGTCTTAGGGCAGCTTATGTAACTTCGATTGTTAAGGTAGATTTGGGTGACATTCAAATTGGCATAGAAGATCTGTAAAAGAGAGGACTAAGTTGTCATTTCTTGGGTTTTTGTTCTAGCATATCCACTTTCAAAGTTTGGACTACGAAAAACTAGAAAACAAAGGTGAGTTACAAATATCTATTTATCCACATGGTTGTTTTCTTGTTTTATTTGATAATAATGAAGATAGAGAGAAAATATTTCAAGGGGGTCCCTGATTCTTGGAATGGTAGGACTTTTCATAAATCCTTGGCATACTAAATTTAAAGTCAAAGAAGATATGCCTTTTACAGGTCCTATGTGGGTTAGACTCTTTGGCCTCCCAGATGAATTTTAGAATCCAATTATTTTTTCTTCAATTGGAAACTCTTTGGGAACTTTTGTGATGACTGTTGATTGTACACAAAAAATTGAACATATTATTTATGCTCGAGTTTGTGTTCTAATAGATTTTGACAAGCCCCTACCTGAAAAGATCTCATTACAATTTGGGGAGGACACTTGGGAGAAAGTGGTGGACTATGATACCGTTCCTTTTCATTGCAAATTTTGCCATGAATATTATCATTTGGCTAGTGTCTGCCCAAATAAAATTCTAGATCAAAAGAAAAATGATACTAGCAGGTTTCTAAATACATAAGAAGAAGAACGTAAAAAAAACCAATTATGAAGGATCAATCGAAGTTATCAGCTAATATGTTTGAAATTATTTCGACAAATGATGTCCTAGGTGAGGAAGATTAAATAATAGAGACATAAATCTTAGAAACATAATTTAAAGATGTAGGGAAGGACCTAGAGACAAAACAACAAATTAAAGGTTTTCACAAAGAAAAAAGGGAAGAAATATACACAAGAAAAACAATATTTTAAATGTTGAGACTTCAAATAATACAAGTTCCAAGATAGACTCTGTTGAACCTTCCAGTAACACTTTGGCTTTATACACACATTATTCGAGGTTATAAGCCATCCCATATTCAATTGGGGTAAGTCAAGAAATAGGAAAAAAACTAAAGATGGACTCCAACCAAAAGGCAGGTCGCAAAACCAATCAACATCATATGGTAAAAGAAGATGAAAAGCTTGTAGCGGAAAGTAAGATTAATGTCCTTACCAATTTATTTAGCCCTAGTATTAATAAATATCATCACTTGGAATATTTTTTTTTTTTGAAAATTTTGAAAAAACTTGTATTAAAACAAAGATCAATTACAATTTGGGAAGAGAATTTTCCCAGCCGAAATCAGAGAGAACACATGCTTACAATAGTAAAAGAAGATTTGCAATGGAGCCAAATCTCTTGAACCATTAACTAGCTAACAAGGGGATCGGATTGGTCTGTTGATGCAACTTGTCGCGATATCGCGACACTCTTACCCTCTTCTCCTTTGGCCGCGAAAATGCAACATGTCGCGATATCGCGACACTTTTCTCCTTTGGCCGTGAAAATGCAACATGTCGCGATATCGCGACACTTTTCTCCTTTGGCCGCAAAAATGCAACATGTCGCGATATCGCGACACTTTTCTCCTTTGGCCGCAAAAATGCAACATGTCACGATATCGCGACACTTTTTCCTCTTCTGTCCGTGACATTGCAACATGTCACGATATCGCGACACTTTTTCCTCCTTTGGCCGTGACGAAGCAACATGTCACGATATCACGACACTTTTTCTCCTTGGGCAGTGATGTTGCAACATGTCATGAAATCGTGACACCTTTTCCTCCTTTGGCCGTGATGAAGCAACATGTCGCGATATCGTGACACTTTTTCTCTCTTGGCCGCGATGTTGCAACATGTCACGATATCGCGACACTTTTTCTTTCTCGACCGCGATGAAGCAACATGTCGCGATATCGCGACACTTTTTCTCTTTCGATCGCGATGAAGCAACATGTCGCGATATCACGACACTTTTTCTCTCTTGGCCGTGATGTTGCAACATGTCACGAAATCGTGACACTTTTTCTCTTTCGGCCGTGACGAAGCCACATGTCGCGATATCGTGACATTTTTCTCCTTTGGCCGTGACGAAGCAACATGTCGCGATATCGCGACACTTTTTCTCCTTTGGCCGCGATGATGAAACATGTCGCGATATCGTGACACTTTTCTCTCTTGGCCACGACGATGAAACATGTCGTGATATCATGACACTTTTTCTCTCTTGGTCGTGACGATGCAACATGTCGCGATATCGCGACACTTTTTCTCCTTTGGCCACGATGATGCAACATGTCACGATATCGTGACACTTCTCCTTTGGCCGCGACGATGCAACATGTCACGATATCATGACACCTTTCCTCCCTTGGCCGCGATGATGCAACATGTCACGAAATCATGACATCTTTCCTCCATTGACCGCGACGAAGCAACATGTCACGAAATCATGACATCTTTCCTCCCTTGGCCGCGACGAAGCAACATGTCACGATATCGCGACACCTTTCCTCCCTTGGCCGCGATGAAGCAACATGTCACGATATCGTGACACCTTTCCTCCCATGGCCATGATGAAGCAACATGTCATGATATCGTGACACCTTTCCTCCAGTGACCGCGACGGTGCAACATGTCATGAAATCATGACACCTTTCCTCCCTTGGTCGCGATGAAGCAACATGTCACGAAATCGTGACACCTTTCCTCCCTTGGCCGTGATGAAGCAACATGTCATGATATCGCGACACCTTTCCACCCTTTGCTTTTTCTTTGATCATTAGCTCAGGGACCTTTCAAGACCCTGCCTAATCACCTCATCCTCAATAGCCATGTCATTGTGCAACTGAACCCCTACCTCCTTCTCAGCACCCATCTTAGCCGGAAGTCGACCGCTTTGTTTAAATCTCTACTCACGTAAACTGGAATCACATCATCTAATTCCCTCCATAATTCCTTAATTTGAGTGACAAGAATCCTCAACCTCCATGCTTTCAAGGCAAAGTTCCTCATGCAATCTAGAGCTCCAACCATTATTTGAGAATCTGATTCAAGTATTATCCTCCTGTGGCCCTGTTTAACTGCCCAAATAGAAGCAGATTTGATAGCTATGGCTTCTGCTTCATTGTTTGTAGCTCTTCCCAAGCCTTGCAGTTCCCAATAGAGCATTGTTCCAACATGATTCCGGCAAACCACTCCAATTTCGGCTCTACCCGGGTTGCCTTTTGCAGCTCCATCAGTATTAATTTTAATCCAACCTTCTGGGGTGGTTTCCAACTAGCTCTGTCCTATCCCTCTTGCACTTCAACTCCCTCTTCCATTGCCCCAATAACAACTTGAGTTTCCTCTTTAGCATAGACGGCCACGGTTTCGTGACTTTGCTCCAAATGACCTGCCAAACTCCATCTAACGAAGAAAAAGTTTCTCTAAAAATTCTAGCATTTCTCTCCAACCACACTTGCCACCAAATAAAGTTTAATCCAAGCTCCCAACCAATACGAAGAGCTTTAGATTTAAATCTACCCCTCTTCCATATTTCCTAGATATTAATCCGATTCAAGTCACCATTAACTTGAATTTTAAAATATGAAAACCATCTCTTCCAAATCTGGCGCGTGAAAGGGCACTCAAACATCAAGTGATCAGTTGTTTCCTCGCTCTTGTAGCATAAGACACATTGAGAAGGACCGATGATTCCTTTACATCTGAGATTATCAAAAGTGAGAATTCCATTGTGCATGAACTGCCGTGGCAAAAAGTTTACTTTCAGCCAACCTTTGGAGTGCCAAATCTTTCTCCAATCCTCAACCTGATAAGTATGAGGGGGAGGCTCTGGAAGGATCTTGTCATATCCGTCCTTCACTGTGTAGACACCAAGGCTCCCATAGCCCCAAGCTAATTCATCCTCCTCGTCTCTACCTATGAGAAATATTTCTGTCAAGATTTTAGTCATGATGGGTGCCAAATCTGGAGGGATTGAAATTGGCCACTCATCCAACTTCTTAAACTGCTTAAACTTATACTCCCCCAGCTGACTAGTGGTGAAATAACTTTCAATTTGGACCCATCCCTTGGTTTCAATGGCTACTTTTATTGGTTGCAATTCAGGAAATTCAACAATGATAGGTGGGTATTGATCCCATGAATCTGTCCAAAATCGTGCCTTCTCCCCTCTCCCCACTTTCCAAAATAATCGATCTTTTACTACCTGAGATCCTAACTTGAGAGCCTGCCACACTAAGGATCCAGTACCATCCAAAGGGAAATGGCCCACCTCATTTGGGTTAACATGTCCCACATATTTACTAGTTAGGATTCTACTGAATAAGGAAGTTGGTTGGGAAATCCACCTCCAGTAAAGCTTTCCAACCAAAGCTTTATTATTTATCTTGGATCTTCTCAGACCCAAACCTCCTTTTACCTTGGGCTGGGTTACTTTGTCCCAACCTACTAAGGCCCATTTCCTCTCTCCTTTTACTCCTTCCCATAAAAATTTTCTAGCCATCTTGTCCAACTCTTTCCATATAGTATGTGGGGCAACCAGGATAGAGAATTTATAAATTGGCATGAATGACCGACTGTAAAAAAGTTAATCTACCCCCATAGCTTAACCATTTGTGAGACCAATGATTAATTCTATCCTTGATACAATCCAAAAGATTCCTCCAGATATCTATTTTTAGTTTTTTAAAGTGCAAAGGGACCCCCAAGTAAACCACTTGGGAGAGAAGTCCTTGTGAATCCCAAGATCTCTAAAACTCTGTCCTGAAGCCTTTGATCAAGATTGAAAAAGACCACTTTGGATTTTTTATCATTGATGACTTGGTTTGTAGCCCTAAGGTAGACACTAAGAGTATCTCTCGATCATTCTTGCTTCCTCGAAGCTGGCCACTCCCACCAATCCAGTATCATCCACAAACTGTAGGTGAGTCAAAACTTCCTCACCCACCTTGATACCTGTTAGCAAACCTTGTTGTCTTCTCCTCAAGAAAAGTCTACCTAGTCCTTCAGCCAATATGAGAAAAATATAGGGAGAGCAAGGATCCCCTTGACGAAGGCCTCGAGTGGCTCCAAATGGTTGCGAGGGAAGACCCTTGATTAACACAGAGTATGTCGGAGTAGAGACACAACTCATGACCCATTCTATCCAATCTTGAGAGAAACCAAAGGCTGCCATCATCTTTGCCAAGAAGCTCCACTCCACCCTATCATAAGCCTTTGACATATCTAATTTTATGAACATTCCTTTATTACCAGATGTTTGCATTGAATGGATTGCCTCCCGAGCTAGAACCACCCCATCCAGGATCTGCCTACCCTCTACAAAACCCCCTTGCTCTGAGGAGATAATGTTATGTAAAAGAGGTTTTAGCCGCTCAACCATTACCTTTGTGATTATTTTATATATCACATTGCATAAGGCAATAGGTCTATAATCTGAAATATGTACCCCCTCCTCCCCTTTTGGAATTAAGGTAATGAAAGTATGATTTAATGCTTTAAGCATTCTTTTACTACCTCTGGACTCCTCTATAACAACCATTACATCCTCCTCCAAGTTATCCCAAAAGGCCTGAAAAAACTCAATTGGAAAGCCATCTGGACCTGGAGTTTTTTCGGTGCTCATTCCAAAGACCACATTCTTCGGTTCCTCTCTATCAATGGGTTTAAGAAGGGTCTGATTTTCTTCTTCAGAGATAACGGAAGGTATGACAACAATAACGTCATTTTGAGCCTCTTCATCTTGCACCATACTTTCCTTAAAAAGTTTAGAAAAATAATCCATTGAATGGGAATGCATACCTGGAAGTGTATCAAAGGAGTGTCCGTTCTCATCTTGAAGGGCTTCCATGTTATTCATCTGTCTCCTAGCACAAGCAATCCGATGGAAAAATTTGGTATTTCTATCACCTTCTAATAACCAAGTGGTTCTTGCTCTCTGTTTCCAGAAGGTCTCCTCTTGGTTGTCAATGTCCTCAACCGCTTTACGCAAGGCATCATCCTCGGCTTTGAGCTGCTCAATAATTGTTCCTTCCCTAAAGTGTTTTTGAACCTCATCCCATATGGCCACCAAAGGAGCTCTTTGGACCTGGAAGTCTGTCTTGTTAGCTCGCCTCCAATGTTTCGGTTGAGCTTTGACATAATGAAGTTGTTTGTGGAATCTAAACATTGCTATCCCATATTTTGGGCGGCCTTCTTCCCACCACTTGTGGAATTTTCTTTCGAAGTTCCTCTTTTTGTAACCAAAAATTCTCAAATTTAAATGGTTTGTGATGCTGCCCTGTCTTAGTCCCTCCTTCCAACAAAATGGGAAAGTGATCTGAAACTGGACCCTCCAAAATCTGAAATTTTGTATTCCATTTTACAAATGCCTCCTCCGAAACCAAAAAATGGTCTAACTTTACCTTCTTGCTATGTGGCTCCCTCCTCTTATTAGTCCAAGTATAGTTGGTTCCAGGGCATTTAATATCCACTAAGTGTAAAGCCTGGACTTGGGCAATCATAAGTCGATCCCCTGGGTCCAAAATTGGGGTTCCCCCTTCCTGATCTCTAGAGGATAATTTAGCATTAAAATCCCCAGACAATAATCCAGTCTAAATCTTCCCTTGAGATTCTCATGTTATGCACAACTTTCCATTGAAGCCTCTGACCATCAAGGTTTTGAGCCCCATAAAAATTTGTGATTAAAACATGTTCAACTGTGACATTATTCCTAAAATGTGATGTGAGAACACCCCTCCAAGCTAGATGTTCTATTGCAGTCCATTCAAGAGAGTTCCAAAGAGTAACAATCCCCCCTGAGGCACCTTGGGCAGCCACTTCCATATGACCAGCACCCCTCCAAATTCTGTTAACTGTTTTACACATAAGATCTAACGACATTTTTGTCTCCTGAATAAGCAAAAAATCTGTTTTACATTTTTCTAAGAGTCTTCGAACAACAGATTGATGGGTTCTACTGTTTAAACCCCTAACATTCCATGATTGTATAATCATTGGTTACCTTGAGAGCAGTAAGAATCTATTGGCCTCACCGATCCTCCAGTGATCAGTTTGTCTCCTTGAACTGCTAGCAATTCCTTATTTGATTTTCTACCCACTCCTTGAGAGTTGCTATTTTTTTATCTCTTTTCCACCTGAGTTATCCCTAAAGTTGGCCTTTCTCTGTTCTTTTTTGCTATTCCCATGCTGACATCCTTAATTATTGGCTGCTCTTGGTTATGCACTATCAATGCCCCTACACTCTCTGACTGCGGTAACTCACTGTGGTCAATTACCTGCTCTATGACGGGGGGAGATGAAAGAGGAGCTTGAACGTGGATGTTATTATTTTCACTATTACCATCCACTCCTTCCATGAATTGTTCCTCTTGGTCCACTAGTGTCTTAAATATCTCATACCTATTGGCGGGCTTGAGTTGGGTTTGCTCTTTACCATATTTTTTCTTTTGCCTTCTCCTTCTTTTGGGTTGTTCAAAACCATCTCTCCGAGCTTCTTTACCCCTGAGAAGTATTGGTTGGTTCTTTGTTTATTGTTGACTTACCCTCCTTAGGAAGATTTGACATTCCTAGAGGAGCCTCCATTTTTGTGTTCATATTATTTGGGCAAAATCGGGCCAAATGCCCGTATTTGTGGCAAACTCTGCATCTAAAGGGCAGAGCCTCATAATCCAGCTATTGAATCCAAGATAGTCCTGCAAGTTCAAGTTCCACCTCTATCGGTAGAGGTTGGCTAAGATCCATTTCCACACATATTCTTGCATAAACAGTTGTGTTCCCTTCTATTGTGTCTTTGGAGACACCCAAATGTCTTCCAAGGGAATTACCGATCATCTCCAAAACCTGCTCACTCCAAAACTCCATTGGAAGTGCATACAAATGGATCCAAACCGGGACAACAGTGGGTTCAATTCGAGGATCGAATCCCACTCTCCAGGGTTGAACAAATAATCTTGTCGGACCATGATTCCTCTTTTTGATTCGAAAGCCCTATTTCTATCGGCCAGAGAAGAAAAACTAACAATAAAATACCCATTGCTAATAAACCATAAAGAGTACTCACCATGAGGCTCCCAGTTTTTTCGGACCCAGGAGTGCAAAAAATTTAGGGTAGGGCGAATACCCATGAATTTACAGATCAAATCATGATTGGCTCTGTATAAGACTGTTTCTTCGACCATCCTTGGCTCAATGACAATCTTGGGCCTTGATTCGGACTGTGGCAGGCATCCATTAACTCGATGAGTTGTTGATCTATTTCCAACAGCCGTAAAGAGCATTTTAAATGCAGTTCTTTGAGCTTCGTCAGTCTTGGATGGAGATTTATCTTTTAACAAATCTGCATAAGAGCTATTTCTCCCTAGGAGAGGATCCGGAGAAGTCCCCATTGGACCCTCCTGGGGCAGCAATCTTGCCTTCAGATCCACAGTAACCAAAAATCTCTTCGGCAACCCAACTGATGCCCTAGATTTTCCCTAGCTCCAGAAACCCTAGTTCATCGCTTCCCGCTTGCTCGCTTAGATCCCTTGGAATATTAGAAGACTTAAAGGGAGTCTTAAAAAAAAAATGAAATTAGAAGAATGATTCAGACAAACCATTCACACCTTGTTTTCCTTTAGGAAATGAATATGTCAATATTGGAAATGGATTCAATTGCTAGTAAAATCTAGTCAGCTAGAAAAGTTTCTTCCCTCAGTTCCTAATGGAATTCTGGTGGTATTTCTTGCCTTTGGGACCCAAAAGAGGTAATTATTCACCATATGGTTGGCAACTGGGGTCTTTTGGTTGTAGTTGTTCAAAGTAGACATTCTAACCAAATTATGCTTTGGATACCTATTTATGCTCTAACTACTTTGGAGAAAAATAAAATACAATGGAATGATATAACTTATATTATCTATCATTTTCCTAAAGCTTGGATCTTGATCGGAGGAGATTTCAATACCATCCTCTCTCTAGATGAGAAAATGAGGGAAAATAGAAATTTGGACAAAAGCACTGACCTCACGAGTGAATATATTGCAAACCTTCATCTTTTGAACATCCAACCAAATAATGGCCTTATGAATTGGTCTAACAAATGTTAAGGCTTAGCTTGTATTGTGGAGAGATTGGATAGGTTATTGTTCTCTAAAAATTTCTTAATCCATGGTCACACTCCTAAGGTGAATTCTCTTAACAATGTTGGTTCGGATCACTGACCAATCATGGTGGAAATTTGGAAAGCCAATGTGAGTTTCTCATCTTTTTGATTTTAGTTAATGTGGCTTAGAGACAGTTCATTTAGACCCCGAGTGCAGTAATGGTGGAAGGAAAGTAAACCAAGGTATGGGACTAAGATGTTTTTTTTTACCAAAAGGTTGCAATACATTAAATCCAAAATCAAGATTTGGAACTGAAAGGAGTTTGGATATGTCTAACAAAAAAACATGAAGTGATTACTTAGCTTGAACATTTAAATAAGAAAATTCATTTCTATGGCCTCAAAGAGAGTAGCAGTACAAATGAAACTAGACTCAAAACTCAGTTAGAGGAATGGGAAAAAGAGAACTCTTATGGAAGTAAAAATATAGGATCCAATGGCTCAAATAAGGAGATCAAAACACAAATTTCTTCTAGCTCAAAGATATCACAACTTTATTTCTTCCCTGAAATATGATTATGGAGACATTGTCTACACTTGGGATGGCATGAACTCTATTGTTGTCAATTACTTTTCCAATATATTTGCTACTGCACCTCTTGATTTATCTTCCCAATAGAATATTCTTTAAGTGATCCCTACTCTTATCACTCCTAAGAACTCAGTTTTGACTACTCCAGTTACTATCAATGAGCTTCAATTGGTGGTTTTTAAAATACAAAAAGGAAAAATCCCAAGTCCTGATGGTTTTCCCATCGTATTTTATCAAGAGTTTTGGGATATCCTTCATGTTGATTTATTAGAGGTGGTGGAAGAAGCCAATAAATATAAAGATATTTTGAAGGTTATAAATAAAACTTATATAGTTCTTGTCCCAAAAGCTCAAGAGGTAGATCATATCTTAGCTTTTAGACCTATAGCTTTATGTATTGTTATCCTCAAAAGCATTACAAACATCATGGCAAAAAGGTTGAAGCCTCTTTTACATAAGATTATTTCCCATGAACAATGGGGTTATATGGAAGGGCACCAAATAGTGGATGAGATTGTTCTTACTTAGGAAGCCATCCATTCCATGGAAATGCAAAAATCTCCATCTATGTTCATTCATTTAGACTTATCCAAAGCTTATTACAGAGTGGATTGGCACTTCCTTGTCAAAGTTTTGAGGCAATTTGACTTTTCTCAGGATTGGATGGACTGATTTACGGGAGGTATCTCTTCAGTGCCCTACTTTGTTCTTATCAATGGCAGGCCTTCTCAGCTATTCCTAACTTCTAGAGGTTATAGGCAAAGTGACCCCCTCTCCCCTTATTTATTTCTCATTCTTGCTGAATGCTTGGGCATGACTATAACCAAAAATAGAGAAAATAAAACCCTTGAGTGAGTTACCATTGCTCATGGGACTAGGCCTATTTCTCATATTCAATTTATTGAAGACTCTAATATATTAGGTAAAGCTACAGTTAAGGAAGTTTCTAAAATTAAGCAAATCATTAATACTGGGTGATTGATTTATGAAGACAAATCTAAAGTTATTTTCTTTCACTGTTTTCCCAAATAGGAATCCATGGTCTTGGATAAATTAAGATATAAAATACCTCCCTTACAATAAATTATTTAGGCATTCCTATAAATATTCAAATATAGAAAAATATTGGAATTGGTTGTTGGATATATTTAAGAATAAAATTGGAAAGTGGATCAATAAGTAACTTTTATTTGGAGGTAAAATTACCTTGGTAAAGTCAATCCTTCAAGCCTTGCCTATTTATGTTTCTGTTGTGTCAAATATCTCAAAGGAAGTTCTTTGAGAATTGGATCAAATCAATCAATGGTTCCTTTGGAGTGGTACTAAGAAGAAAAAAAAATGTGCCTTGGTGAAATAGGATACTTTATGCCTTCCCAAGAATGAAGGGGGGTTAGATTTTTAGTTTACTATTAATAACAATAAGGCTTTAACTGCTAAACTGTATTGGAAGATTTTGCATAACCCCAATGCTCTTTGGGACCAAGAATATTCATGCTAAATATGCTGAGAATAAAATCCCTGAAGACCTTATTCGTTATCAATTGCCTACTAAAGGTTCTCCTATTTTAACGGTTCTTAAGATTGGTGAGGATTTTACAAAGAAAAAGTTATTTTGGATCATTATAATGGTCAATAGGTAAATTTTTGGATAGATTCTTAGGATGGTCACTAGACTTTGATAACTCAATTTTTTGATTGGAGGCCTTGGATGGAGGAGCTTCATCGAGATAACTGGATAAAGGTAGCTAATTATTATCGGTACCATACTGGTAATTTAGAGGTTGGTAGATATTGGATCCCTATTGAGGACTGACCTATTCAAATGCCATAAAGGTAAATAAAAGACATCCAAAGAATCCTTCATATGAGATCTCTCTCTTGATCCCATGATAAAGACTATTTTGGATGGAACAACACTTTTAAGGGTGAGTATTCAATTGCTCAAGGTTATTTGACCTTATGCCATAACAATCCCAATCAATCATATGACATATTTACTCAGTTGTGGGCTCAAAATATCTGTCCAAAGGTAAGGTTATTTACCTGGTTTTTATTGCATCGCAAGGTGCTTACTGGTGAGCAACTTATGAAACATGGTTTTCATGGCCCGTTTAGATATGAAATATGTGGACAGAATGTGGAAAATCTTAACCATATTTTTATTGAGTGTACCTTAGTATCGAGGATGAAAACCAACCTGATTTTTCTAATAATTTGCTAATGCTTAAATAGGCACAAATATACCTAAAATATATGATACGCCCTATATCTCTCATGAGGATGAATAGGGAGGCATAAAATCAAATACATAATAGCCAAATAACTAATCAACATAGTGCACCTAACTAATCCTAATCAATAGCTAACTAATAACTAATAGCCAACTAAGAGCATCTAACAACCTACATGAAGAATCACATGGATTATTTGCAAAATAATATAACCTAGGAACTATAGAAAATAAACCTATGCCTAGGAAGATGAACATGATACCCTCATCATACCTCCCCACTCAAGAAGCATTGGACTCCAATGCTTTTACAATAGGAGTGGAAGGGTGAGTCACCAAACGCTGCATACATATCTCATAACTAGGTGAAAGAAGAGCACAGAAGCCTCAAGATACGAGTGTAGAGAAACAATGTTAAGAAATCACTCCCTCACAAAGTGAAATACTAGGATGAGAAGCAAGTGCCTGCTGTGAAAGCTACAAAGTCTGTTGAACATCTAGAACTTGTATAGGTAATGTTGAAATAGGTCATTGAAGTACACGAGGTGGAACAACAGGAGGAGTAGGAGGAGCAACATGAGGAGGTACTAATGAATGAGGACGAATGACATCCTTAGTAGCAGAAGCATGAATGTCCTTAAGCCAAGAGACTAAGGTAGTATGTTTTGTTAAAAGCATCATACTAGGCTTATTTATCGTATTGATAGGGTTGGCCTAGAATCATTTCACAATAATCTATGGAAGTCACGTCACAAGAGACTCAATCCACATAGTGGGGTCCAAAGGCAAAAGAAACAATACAATGTTCTATGATTGCAAAGGTTGAATCCTCATCCTTCCATACAAGTGAATATGGGAAAGGATGGGGTTTGATAGGCAATTTGAGTCGATTGACTATGGATTTAGCAATGAGATTGGTTTGTGATCCATTGTCAAAAATGCAAGACACAATAAAGTTATGTAGTAGATGTGCTCTTGTGATAAATAGACTATCATGGTGACTTTTGTGGTGCATGAGGGTCACATGGTTGAGTTTACCCTAAAGTTATTCATAATTCCTAGCCTCACTTCCCACCTCAAGGGGCCCATCTTATGGTGCCTCCTTTACAAGCAAATAAATTTTCTTTCTAAAGCACTCTGACTCAGTATGCTCTTGTATTTTACAATGATTTCAAAACTTTTTGCCATTAAAATAAGAGAAAAAAGAAGAAGAGAGAAGAGTAGGAGAATAAGATGTTTGTTTCTTTGCTGATTGTTATGACTGTTGCTATGATTGCATTTTTTGGATGCGTTGGAGGTGCTAGAATAGTGATATGCATCAGATTTAGTAGTAATTTTCTCCTCTTCAAGTTGTGCTTTATTGTACACTTCATTCAAAGTGGTGCAAGGTGTATACTTCAACTCCCTAAAGAGTGGATCTTGCAAGCCACTTTTAAATTTGTTGATGAGTTTTAGAGTTGAGTCTAGGATTCCATTTAGAATCCTCAATTTGTTAAACTTTCCAATGTAATATTGTACACTCATGTGGTATACTTACCTCAAACAAAGCCATTGGAAGTCAAGATCTTCAACAAAATTAGAAGGATAGAAGGTTTCCTTCAATGCTTTTACTAACTCATCCCAAGTTTCAATGGGATCCTAAGTGCATTGGTGGTCCTATATCAAGATCTTGGTAATGCTTGAAAGCTTGAGCTTAGCAAAAGAGACTTGGTCATCTTTGTGAATTTTGCTATAGTTGAACCAGGTATCCATATCGAGAATCCAGTTGTTGAGGATGTCTGGATCTTGAGACCCATCATAAATTTTGACCTCACATTTGACTTGATTGTGATGGTCAGGGGCTAGACTAGATCCACTAGGCCCAGTTATATTTTGAACCTTATTAGCCAAGAGGCTAACTACAACAACTATGGTGTTAGAGAATATATTATATTATTGGGTACATATCAATGTACAATATTTGATACATTATTAGAGTAGGAGTTTACTTTAGAGCAAAGTTAAGTAGTTACTCCAGCATGTAATAAATGTATAAGTGTTACATTGTGCAATGATGTAAATTTGCATGTAGTCAACATGTTAGAAAATGGTAAGTGCAAATAAATAAACCATAATCATTAGGAACATTAGCGATGAAGCTAATGTTAAATAGATTACAAAATAGGAATAAAACCTATATTCCCTGCATTCACGCTAACCAACGCATTGAGAGAAGATACGCGATATGCTCGGGATTTCACCTAGGATATTATGCTAGTTACCATTAGATATTTAAGACAGTAAATATCTACATGGTAGAAAGTAAAACAGTAAATGTAATAATCTACCTAAGTAGTGTAATGCAATATACTATCTATTTTAACCTAGTGGAGTAAAAGGGTAAATATCCCAAAGAATGGAATATTACTCTAACATATGAGTCATAGGATAGAGTCAAAGGTAGATTAAGGGCCAAGGAACTTATCTTCCTATATAAAGGCCTTATAGTGAGTGAAATAGTGAGGAGAGAATATAGAGAGTGCATAGTATAGATTGGTAGTGTGGTACAATGTAGTTCCTTTAAAAATAGTTTGTGGAGTGTTCATGTCCTCCATTATACTACATTGTACTATTTTTGTGAGCTTTCATTAATGGCATATTTTTGAGTTATTGCAAAAGTTTATCTCTTTATTTTCTTGTATATTATAGTGTCATTATCATATAGATATCATAGCTTGCTTATCTTGCATCTTGTGGTTGCATTTCCTATATCATATACTCATCAAAAGCTAATAGTGGTATCAAAGCACATGGTAGATCGATAGGAAATAGGGAGAGCCACAAGTGAGATTGAGAGAAATCCAGAAATATCATTTACAAAATTTTTGAGATTGCATTTGGCTAGAGTCTTTCCACAGGGTTGCAGAAAAACTTGTGAAGACTAGGACTCAACATAAATTCCACTAGATTGACAAATCAACTAGTGAAGATTGATTATCTCTAGATTTAGAGTTTCTTCCATTACAATCCTAATACTTTGTTGCAGGAAAAATGAGATTCAAAGAAATTTGGGAAGCTTCCTACAAAAGATCTAGGAAGAATATCTTCTTTAGAATCAATCCAGCACTAGAAGCAATAAATGAAAGAACGAAGATTTGGAGGCCTGAAGAAAAGGTCCCATTGCTAGAGATTGTAGACTTGTAGAGTGTAGAAGAAGAAAAGGCCATAGGAGCCTTGTTGCAGATTTGAGGAAGAGACTCTAGAGAAGAGTCCAGAAGAAGATTGAAGATTGGTGATCTCCATTGAAGATTGTAAATAGCAGATTGAAGAGACTCAAAAAAGAGTCTTAGTGAAGATAGGAGATTGGTGATCTCCATTGAATATTGAAGACTTCACCTTGAAGGAGTAGAAGAAATCAGCCTGAGAAGTTGAAGAGACCTACAAGAGATCCCATTGAAGAACTTCTAGTTTTGGAAGAGATAGAGAAGGACTAGCAAAAGTTCTATTCTTGAAGCAATAGATTTTAGAGATCCGAGAGGGAGATCTCATTGCCAAACTTCCATAGTAGAAGGTTGAAGAAAATGTCTCATTGAGAAGACCAGAGAAGCTATGAGGGTGAAGACCCTAGAGAAGAGGTCTCAAGGAGAAAGAAGGAGAAGGCTTGGAGAGCCTCATTGAAGGAGAAGGCTTGGAAAGCCTCATTGAAGGAGATTTGGAGAAGACCATTAAAGGAGTTCCTAGGAGAACTCATTGGAGAAATTTACCACCAAGGAGAAGTTCTTGATAAAGGAAGAACTTGGGACAATTATTGCCATCCGACAACAAGCCCAAGGGAGAAGGATTTGGCAAGAAGATTGCCAAATTTTGAAGGAGATTGGTGAAGACCTCAAGACTTTTAGATTCTTGAGAGGAAGGCCTAGATTGAAGTCAAAATTTGATAAGGAGGTTGAAGGAGAAAGGAGCCAGACATTACTACCAAACCTTGAGAGGTTTGAAGATTACCTTTGAAGGCTAGAAGGCTCATTTGGAGAAAGGAGATTTGCTAGTTTCTACAAAAAAAAACTGAAGGGTTCTTGAAGGAAAATCTTAGCTATGATTTGGAGGAGTTCCCTACCAAATTTTTGAGATTCAAGGATAGCATTTCAGTGGAGAGATTGACTACTTTGCAATCTAAAAATTTTATATTTGAGGATAGCAAGAAAGCAACAACTTAGGTAGCATCAATAGCTGCTAAGTTTTAAATTTCTAGGATACATCTTGAAGGTTGGAGCCACCAAACTACAGTATCAAGCAACAAGATATAAGGAGGTACAAAGCTGCAAATTGGTGTGTTGAGAAGCTATTTTGGATAGCAAAAGAAGAGCTACAAGTTCATCTAGTAAAAGGTAGCAATAAGGTGAATCTAATCACCTTGCAATCCTTCATCTACAGAGTTCATTAAGGTAAGCAACTTTGGTGCAAAAGGTTCATTAGTTGAACTTTAGATTTTTGGTTCATTATTAAGATTTGTTAAGCACCATATTAGAGTTAAAAGTTGCAAAGAGAAGGTTGCATATTATAGTCTTCAAGGGAGTGCAGAAGATAGTTTCTTTTAAGGTTAATACCTACACATTAAAATAGGAGTTAGATATATTTTGATAAAAAGAAAAATATCATCTTCCTATTGTTTAAGTTGAAGCAAAGAAGACATTACTCTTAAGTTTGCATAGTTTATAGTGCATATTTCAAGTTACTTTGAGAGTTATTTTACAGGAGTGATAAGGTGAGATCAATATTGCACTATACTAGTTGTTCTTAAGAGTTTTTTAAGGTGCACTAAGTACTTTAGTTGCAGTGAAAATTAGTGCAAAGTTAAACCTCTAAAATAGCATATTAGTTGCATGGTTAAGAGCTTGGATTCATTGTTACTAAGTTATCCAAGAAAATAAGTTAGAGGTTAGTGTTGTCTAGTAAGGAAGGCAACAATACATTACTATTTTCTCTCAAGGATTAGAGCAGAGAGTCACCATATCTAAGAAGCAAGGAATAGCTTCAAAAGGAGACGTATAACTTTAGTGCAAAATAAGGGACTTAATCCTATCTATTGCAAAGGTGTTTGCATTACATTGGCACCGATTTTATCCTTTCAAATACAACAAATAAGGACAAAAGAAAGAGTGTCTTAAAGACACTATAATAGGTAGCAAATTGTAGTCTCCAAGCGGCCACATTATTGAAGTTTGAGGAGCAAACTTTGAGCAGGGTAGAGAGCCAACAAAGGGGCTCACAAAGTTGGGTTTCAAGGTGTCTAAAGACACCATTTTCATCGTTATATCTAGTGCCTATGGTAGCATCAACCTACAACACAAGGTATCCATATAAAGGAGCTATCATCTATTGCATAACATAAGACATCTATGTAAATAGATTATCTGGCACAAGGTACCTACATAAAGGATAGCACAAACTATCTACGTAAGCTATCATCCATTGCACACTACAAAGATAACACTAAGGACAGCATATTGCAAGTATAAAAGGGTAAGGTACAAGGTAAAAATGAAGGTGCAATACCCAAGTCACAGCTTGGAAGAATCATCCATCAAGAGGAAGCACCTAAATCCACCATTGGAGCACCATAGAACCTCCATTCCAATGTTCTAGGATCGTCACAACTAGAGCCAACCTTGAGAGGCAATATCATCATCGATAGAACAACTTGCACTCATTGGCAAGAAGGAGAAAGCATTTGCTATCAAAGGAGCCAAAGAAGCTTGCAAATAGTTGGCAAGAATAGGTATTGAAGAAGCTTTAAGCAAATTGATATGTTGGAGGTAGCTTGCATGCATAAGAAGGTCATACACTTGTCACAATGACATAAGAAATATTGTGCCACTTGGCACAAAGGAAGGTAGACATTTCATAATGCTAGCACTTAGAGATAGACACTCATCAAAGTAACACTCATCCAAGAGAGCACCAACCATTAGAGTAACACTCATTCAAGAGAGTGCTAACCATTAGAGTAACACTTGTCCAAGGAACGAGTGTGCTAGCAATTACAGTAATGCTCATACAAGAGAGGAGAGCACCTAAAATTGGAGTAACATCTCATTTACCTAAGCACTTCACACAAGACTTACACCACTTGTCTATAGCTTGTAATGCATCACATTCTAAATAAAGATAGGTACCATTTGTCACACATACCAAAGTGAGACATGAAGTATTAAAGAGCTAAAATAGAAGGGGAAGTGGATATTTAGCCAGCATCAAAGCGCTTATACACAGGGAGGTCAAAGTCCATTAAAAGAGGAGCATTGAATGCTCACCATTGTTCAACAAATACAATGCTCGAAGGATCCGTTGGAAGAGCGAAGATAGAGGTATATCATATGCAACATTATAAAGGTAATATCAAATTAATTACTTGCTTTTATTAAGGTTAAAAGGAGTTATAAGGTGAACCATATAAGGTTAAATTTACTACTACATTGGAGCAATAAGAATTAACCAAGCATTAGTGAATTATAAAGCAAGTTTATATCTTCAAGTGACATTTCAAGGTACATTAGTTGAAGTACATATATATTATAATATTTGCAAATATTCATAGTAGGAGATATAAGGTTTTCAACATTGGATAATTAAAATATTAGTTTACAAATATTATTATCTTCTAAATTTCTACATTAGGGAGATATAAGGAATACTACACCAAACTTTAGAAAATTGAACTATTAAGAATTAAAGGTTGAAAAGAAGCAAGAATATTATTTACTTGAAAGAGTTGGAATTAATTGCTTATACTTGTCTCATAGACACATTAAAGAGACAAAAGAAATCCAACCATAGAGAACTCCATCAAATTGATAAGTGCATAGTTCAATAGAAGAAATAAGGTGAAATAGGAGTTGATTATTATCATTCCCAAAACATTACCAAATCAACTCAAAAGGTGAACTATTACCAAGATTAGAGTATATTCTAATCACTAGGGAGACATAAGGATCCTACAAAACCTAAGTCTTAGAAAGGTTTTATCAAAGTAGTTCACATACTCTAAACTAGGGAGCTATAAGGATGTCCACTCCAAAGAACTCATTAAATAATGTAATTAGAAAAGGAGCAAGGAAAATACCAATATGGCTTAAAAGCATGATTGATGTTTCAGAGAATTCAATGGATAATAAGGAAGATGCAAATGGAAGAGAAGAATCAATGGAATTTAAAAATATTTTTGAAAACTCACAAACTAATAGTTTGGTGAAAGTAGATTCTTCAGGAACATCTTCTAGTAAGATAGTAAAGGGAGTTGATGATAATTATACTAATGAAGATATTGAAGATCATATTCAAAAGGTAGAAAATAATATTGATGAAAAAGACCTCATACAGATTTATGAAATAAGTAAATATGGAATAGCTTCAATTGTACACACATGGTTTAATTATTTCATCAAGGAAATAGATAAACATGATATTCCTAAAATAGACAACAAAGGAGTTGGGATATTTTTACTATGTTCCTATTGCAGCCAATTTGGTCATGAGAAGGTAAACTGCTAGAGTTTCCATCCCTGTAAATATTGTGGAGGAAAATCTCATTCATATTACTCCTATTACTACAAAGACAAGTACTATAAAATATTTGAGGAAAGACTAATATTCAGATTAGATTGTTTCCTCCAAGTTCTTATTTTAGAAGCATCCACTAACAATGAGTTTAAGCTTGACATTTTTGAAGATAAAGGTAACAGGCCATACAAAAAGCCAAGGAACATAAATGGAAGAAGTTATGATCCTCTTATGACTTGTGAGATTATGAGATCACTAGTTCATCAAGGATACCTAGAAAACTACAAGGTCATAGACTCTTCCAAATACCCTAAAACAACAAAAGGTAGTGAAATGAAAATGACAAGAAGAGACAACATGAAGATAGAAGAATAAGAAGAAGAACTAGAACAAGATACTCATCCAAATTCAGACAAAGAAGACAATGAAGGAAGCAAGAGAGAAGAGCTCAAATTCTAGAACCAAGACGAAGATCCATATTGAAGACTAAAGTCTTCAATACCCAAATAATGTAATACAAGGGGGTGTTAGAGAATATATTACATTATTGGGTACATATCAATGTACCACCTTTGGTACATTACTAGAGTAGGAGTTTACTTTAGAGTAAAGTTAAGTAGTTACTTCAACATGTAATAAATGCACAAGTGTTAGAATGTGCAATGATGTAAATGTGCATGTAGTCCACATGTACATGAGTCATAGGATAGAGTCAAAGGTAGAGTAAGGGCCAAGGAACTTATCTTCCTATATAAAGGCCTTATAGTGAGTGAAATAGAGAGGAGAGAATATAGAGAGTGCATAGTATAGATTGGTAGAGTGGTACAATGTAGTTCCTTTAAAAATAGTTTATGGAGTGTTCATGTCCTCCATTATACTGCATTGTACTATTTTTGTGAGCTTTCATTAATGGCATATTTCTGAGTTATTGCAAAAGTTTATCTCTTTGTTTTATTGCATATTATAGTACCATTATCATATAGATATCATAGCTTTCCTTATCTTGCATCTTGTGGTTGCATTTCCTATATCATATACTCATCAAAAGCTAACATATGATGGTCATTTATTTTGCCAAATCAGTAGCCATTTATCTTCGAGTGTAAGCTAGGAGTGCTACCAAGTTGTCTCAAAATGAGTACAAAAATTTGCCTCGTAGGGCAATTACAATGGTGTGTTGCAAATACTTACAATGAGCCAAAAAGGTTTCACAATCTTTGCCTCGTAGGCAATTAGAAAGTTGCTATTTTTCAAGCACTTACAATGAGACAAAAAGACCTTACAATATTTCCCTTGTTAAGCAATCACAAAAGTGTCCCAAATGTTGATGGGGTGCAAACATTTTAGCCTTCTAGGCTATTACAATGGCATTGTTGATTAATGTGTTAAATTACATAAAAAATACAATATAATTAAATTAATTTAAAATTAAATTAATTAAATTAATTAAATTGAATTAAAAAATTAAACTAATTTTTAAGAATTGTATACCTTCTAGAAAAACATTTATTTTGGGCTTATAGAGCTTGGGGTGCACTACCTCAAGCAGTCCATGGTGGGCACAAAGAACAGAGAACTTGGTCAATGATGCTCCGATGACAAGCAATGGTCAATGAAAGGTAAAGAAACCAAGAGATGCTCCATGTGGTAAATAACCAGCATCACCAACCGGTGCTATAAGCAGTGGCCTCACATGGGGCAACTTGACCACCGCATGATGGTTGAAAGGTATAGGACACTTATTACCTCTTAAACCACAATAAAAAGCATCCCACAAAAAAATTGGGATAAAAGGTCCATAATGAAATGGAGCACGAACTGCTTCTTTTTCTCATCAATTTAGGTCTGATCCTAAATAGCTAGTATAACTCTCCACCTCTACATGTCTAAAACTTGATCACTATTTATTGATAAACAATGAACGATTGAAATACACAGGTGATGTAGGAGAACAAATTTTAGGTTCCAAGCAACCTGAGAATCAAACCTTTTAGATGATTTTTAGATGGAATGGAGCACTCTAGCATGGTTTCCTACAAATCAAACGAACTCAAATGCTTTCAATTGCTGATTTCATTTAATATATTACCTGTCAATTGACTATTGTGGGTTTTGATCCTCACCCAAGAAGAGCAGTAAAAACAACCTTCAATGTTGTTGCAGTGGAGAGCACCCTGAACTGGTGCAAAAATTTTTAAAGTGTTTTAAAGATTCACGAATGGATTGAAATAACACACACATATTTATAGGTCACAGAATCATCAAAAAATAGTAGGTGATAGTTATAAAACTATTCATGAGGTAGACGATTGCATGAGGCTACCCGCTGTATGAAGGAGCAAGTAGAGACAAGACCTTGTGATACACACATGGGTTACTACCAAAGTTTTAGCTAAAAAATGACTTTGGATTACTGTTTGTTAAATTTTCAAATAATTTTCGTGACTAGTAGAAACAAAAGTAGATGCATGCTAAATTTTCAAAATAAATTTAACCTTCACCTATCATGAAGTAGTATTACAAGGGAAATTTAATTATCCCACATTTTACGTGGGGAGGCAGTTATAGATCTTTAAAACAAAAAGAGCATGCTATGGTTTATGACCACCATACGGTGGTCAAGACCTCCACGCATAGAGATCTATTGACTATCGCTTAGTTGACTACCACATAGACTCCTTGCTTAGCTAACCGTCATCTATCCTTGCTATCAACTTATTGTCAACTACCACGTATTGGCTTAGTTCCAATATTTTTATAGTCCCTGCAACACACGTAGGAATAGGAATAGTTTCATCAACAAAGTTGTTCGCTAGGTTACGACCTTTTTAACCAAACCAAAAATATAAAGCAAACTATATTTTAACTCACCAATAAGGATGAAGTAAACAAAATTTTAATTCACCAATCGAGCATAGGATCAGTGCTCTGATACCAATATTGAGGATGAAAACCAACCTAAATTTTACTAATTTGCTAATGCTTAAATAGGTACATATATGGCCTACTACACACGTAGGAATAGTTTCACCAACAGAGTTGTTGGCCAGGCCATGACCTTTTTGACCAGACCAAAAGGATGAATCAAATGAAATTTGAACTCACCAATAAGGACAAAGTAAACAAAATTTTAATTCACCAATCGAGCATAGGATCAGTGCTTTGATACCAATATTGAGGATGAAAACCAACCTGATTTTTATTAATTTACTAATGCTTAAATAGGTACAAATATTCCCAAAATACATGATATGTACCATATCTCTCACGAGGATGAATAGGTGTTGGAATCTATTATATTATTTGGTAAATCCTTAGATTAGGAAAGAGTGTCCTAGATTAGAATATGAGTATTTAATTTATGCAATATAATAAATGCACAAGTATTATTAAAGCGTGAAAAGTAGTTTGGTATTGTAAATGTGCATAGTTATCCATGTGCACATGAGTCCATAGAATAAGAAGTTGGAGAGTCTCTAGAAGAGTGAAGGCCAAGAGTTCTCCATATGAAGAGTCACTTTACATCCTATATGTATAGAATATGACATGTTTTGTAATATGAAAGTATGGATACTTGGTATCCTTGATTCAATAGAGATAAATTTTTGTGAGCATTTATTAATGGAAATTTTATGAGTTATAGTTGAAGTTATTTATGAGTTTTATACTTCTAGAATATTGCCATTATCATTTATTTTATATTGCAACTTTATTTTGATCTTTTGGTTGATTTTATCTTAAGTATTTAGCTTCAAAATCTAATAGTGGTATCAAAGCCACAACAAGGTTTTGACTTGCACAAGTTTTAAAGTTGCAAACGAGATTTCCACTAGTTAAGAAGAAAAAAATGAAGTTAAAGGAATTACCTCTTGAAAAGAAAACTAGAGAAATTTAGAGATTTATCTATTACAGGAGAAAAATTGGAATAGGAGGACATTACAGGTCTTGAATATGGACCTTGATGTTGAGGATATTTAGAGACTTAAGAAGGAGGTATTATTGGAGAGTTTGAGAGATTGAAGGAGATTCTAGATTACAAGTTGGCTAGAGTCTTTCCATAGGGTTAAAGGAGAACTCGTGAAGACTAGGAATCAACTTATAATTCTTTCCACTAGTTTGAGAATAGTTATTGAAGTTTATTTTTTTTAGAATTATGGAAATTTAAATGCAGTTGGTCTAAGTTTTTTGTTGCAGAAAATTAGTTCTCAAAAGTTGAGAAGTTTCCTACAATAGATAGAGAATAATTTCATCTTCGATTGTTTGAAATTGTATGTGCTTTCCTCATGCGGGGATTAGTTTTGAGTTGCAAAAAAAGAATAGACATTGAGGAGGTCCAAGAAAGAAGGCCCCATTGGATATTGAAGGACGAAGATTGAGGAGAACCAAGAAGAAGGTCTTAAAAAAGATTGAAGATTGAAGACTAGAGATTAAAGGCTACAGATCGAAGAAGTTGAAAAGACCTTAAAGAGGTTAGATTGAATAAATTTCAGATTTAAAATATAGAATATTGGATATTGAAGATAGAGGACTAAGAAAAGGTCCTATTACATAATTCAAAAGCAGCAAATTTTGGAGTTATAAGAAATATATCTCATTGCAGAAGTTAGAATATTGAAGAGATCAAGGATATATCTTATTGAAGATTTGAGGAGCTAAAAAATTAGAAGAACCAAGAGAGGTGGTCTCAAGGGAATTTGGAGAAGGAGAATAAGGCTAGAGAAAGCCTTATTGCATAACTGGAGAAGCAGCCATTGGAGAAAGCTAGAGGAAGAAGGAAGCTAAGCAAGGATAAGGAGAAGAAGGCTAGAGAGAACCTTATTGCAGAATTAGAGAAACAACCATTGGAGAAGTTGAGAAGAAAGCTAGAGGAATAAGGAATCCAAGCAAGGAGAATTTTCTAATAAATAAGGATTTGGGACAATTGTTTCCATTCGACAACAAGCCCAAGAGGGAGAAGTTTTGACAAGAAGTTTGCCAAATTTTGGAGAAGAGTTTTGATGATCTCAAGACATTCAAATTATTGAGGAAGAAGATAACGAAGGAGATTATATTTGAAGTCAAATATTGACAAGAATAATTAAGGAGAAGGGAATATTGAAGAGGCCATAATTTTGATAAGTTTAAAGACAACCATAGTATTTTTGAAGGCTGATTTGAAAAGGGAAGATTTATGATTTTTGAGGCATGAGTTGAAGAGTTACAGGATAGTGAATTGAATGAGGTATAGAGCTGTGATTTGGATAAGATTTGGGTAGATTTTGAAGTGCCCTTGAATAGGAAATTGAAGGAGATCATGACAGTGAAAGAAGACAACATTTTGGATATTTTCGTTGTAGTTTTGCACAATGAAATAGAGGAGGATTTGATTAGAAATTGCAAAATTTTTTGGCAAAATTAATAGCTGGAAGTTTTAGAGTTCGATAGAACATATTTGGAGGAGATTTGAAGCCACAAAATCAGATTTGTGGATAGTATTAGGAGAGAGAGCTACAATTTTGGAGAACTTTGAGGTATATTTGATGTTAACTTTTGATGATGTATGATACGGGAGAAAGCAATCACAAGCTGTAAATATATAGAAAAGTAATATAATAGAACTCTTCATATGACTGAAATATGCTATTAATGGAAAGTTACAAAAATAGTACAATGAAATGTAATAGAGGAAATGAACACTCCAAAACTATGACAAAAATTACATTGTACCTACTCACTACAGAGTAGTGATCACACTTTTCTACACACATTGATCTCATATATATGATATATCTCTTGTTGTGTTGTATGCATACTATGGGATCTATATATAAGCATATAGGTTGCTTGGACCTTACTCTTCCTAACTACCTTTCATATGACTCATGTACAAGTGGAATCCTTGTACATTTACATCATTGCACATTGAAACTTGTGCTTTTATTACTTCTTCTTCAGGTAACCTAAGATAAAATCCTAGTTTAACAATGTACCCAAGGTGGTACATTGTCATGTACCTAAATAATGTAATATACTCTAACACACCCCTATATTACATTATTTGGATATTGAAGACTTTAGACTTAAATATGGATCTTCCTCTTTTGAATAGTCTTCAACTCAATCAGGTCCTTCTTCTTCTTCTGCTCCAGTCTTCATGTTAAATCTTCTTGTCTTTTCCAACACACTGTATTTTGTTATGAAACATTTTTGATGAACTAGTGATCTCATAATTTTGCATGTCACAAGTGGATCAAAATTGATCCATTTTATCTCCTTTGATTCTCTGTATGACCTATTTATTTGATCTTCATGAATGTCAAGCTTGAACTTATTGTTAGTGGATGTTTTTGAAATAAGATCTTGAAAGAAACAATCTATTTTGTGTAGTAATATTTCTTCATAACTTTTATAGTACTTATATTTATAGTAGTAGAAGAAAGACATTATTTTTTCCTCCATAATATTTACATGGATGGAAACACCAACAATTGAATTTCTCATAACCAAATTGGTTGCAATAAATGCATAGTAAAGATATTCCAATTGCTTTGTTGTCTATTTTAGAAATATCATGTTTATCTATCTCCTTGATGAGATACTGAAACCATATGTGAACAATTGAGGCTATTTCATCTTTACTTCTTTCATACATCTGTATGATATCTTTTTAATCAATATTATTTTCTTCTTTTTGAATATGATCTTTTGTATCTTCATTAGTATAGTTGTCACCAATTCCTTTTGTTATCTCATTAGAGGATGTTTTAGAAGAATCTATTTTTCCATTACTACTAGTTTTAGAAATCCTTTTAAATCCTATTGATTCTTCTTTTTTGTCTGTATTTTTATCCATTGAATTATCTATCATGCTTTTAATCCATATTGGTACTTTTCTTACTCCTTTTGTAATTGCATTAAAAGTGTTAGTAGACATCCTTATAGCTCCCTAGATAAGGGTATATGAACTAATTTGATAAAATATTTCTTATATTTAGGTTTTTTAGGCTTCCTTATATATCCCAAGTAATTTAGAATATGCTATAGGCTATGATAATACACTTAGCAATGATTAGTTCATTTTTGAGTTTATTTTGTAATGATTTAAGAATAATAATCAACTTTTAGTTTTGCTTTATCTCTCCTAATGAAGTATGCTCTAATGGAGTTCTTATAGTTTGATTTATTTTTGTCTCCTTAGTGTGATTATGAGATAAGTGTTATCAATTAATTACAACTCTATATGTAAGCAATAGATTTGCTTCTCTATTTAATAAATTAATTTTCTAATTTCTAATTATCTATAGTTTGGTGTAGTATGCCTTATAACTCTTACTTTTGGAAATATTAGAAAATAATAGTATTTGCAAATTGATATTGAATTTACCAAGGTTTATAACTGAAAGGAATGATAATCAGATCATTCCAAGATGCAAGGATCTCAAGTGTTAACAGAACACCACATTCAACCAAAACAAGAATCTGAAAGCAAATTGATAGCATAAGCTTACAAATGGATATGCAAAACAATGAGCAATAATATCATATATTATAATTGAATAATGGAATTCCTCTTCTCAATGAATACAATTAATGTGCCTTTCTTATATAGGCAAGGATGATCAACCATAGTGGTAGGATCAAGCTAAGGACAAATATCCACCGTACAAAAGGCATAAGTGATATGGTCCATAGATTTGTAACCGCTATGGGGAGAAAGAATCTCAACCCTCCAAATATACCTAAAATATACTCATAACTCCTAGGAATAGTCAAACCTAAAAATATCTCCATAATATATAAGAAATAAATATGTAACATCTCATAATATATAAATAATATAAATGATTTATCCACACATAAGTGGGTGGGGAAAATACATGGAATAACAAAGGAATATAAATTACCTAGGTGAAAATGAGCTAAGGTAAACAACCTACTATAACACCCCCCTCAAGTGAAGCTAGGTTCCAAAAAGTAAAGTGGAAAATCCACAATATGAGTCTTGGCAACAAGGTCTGATTAGGTACTCATGCATAATGTGTATCCAGAAGCTCTTGAACCAAAAGGTAGAAAACCATGTGGAAAAAAATCCATCCAAATAGAAAGAGAGAAGAAAAAGTAGGAATGGAGCCAAGGAGTGCTCCCAACACCCCCTAGGATGACGAGCTCCATGAAGAAGTCCTATGAAGAAGTGGATGCCTCTACAATGAACAATGTGTCTCCCACAAGGAAGAAAGTAGCCATGAAGCATTCATCGAATGTCTTCCCACTCCAAGTGAGTGTGAGAAGATGGGAAAAAAATATAGAATGATGATGTAGAATCCTTAAAACTGATTTGAAGTGAAAAATATGTCACCAATGAATTATGAAACAAATCTCCAAGAATGTAGAAGCCCAAACCAACACTAAAAGAGGCTAGAATATAGTCCCAATCAACATCCAAAATATCAATGTGCACAAAACCATGAGTGTGCAAAAGTGGAAGAGATATGTGAAGAGCATCCATCAAGGAAGAATCACCAATATCCTACTGCATAAGTGATGATGAGCCCATGGAAGTAGCAAGAGAAATAAGTGGAGGCTTAGAAGCCTCAAAAGAATCAACATGATCTTCAAGATCTCCAAGTGAGAGTCCAACTGAAGACAAAATCTTTGTATCCAACTCCTGTAGGAGTACATCATCCAATGTGAAAGAAACATGAGAAGAAAATGGTGGACAAGGTGGCTCACTCAAAGGAGAGCACACCAAAAAAGAGTCCACAAAGGAAGAAGTACATGGAGGAGATACAATGTATACATCATCATAAAATAAATGAGTAAGATCCTCATACATGTCAAGAAAATCACATGTGTGACTCTCAATGAAGAGAGAGGCAACACCATACAAGAATTCATCTGTATGTAAGGATGTAACATGACATGAAATCTCTGCTGTATATGCTGCAACATCAACATGATCATCCAAAAAAAAAGTGTGGAGATGTGTCCTGTAAAATATCTGAAGCAAGTACTATAGCATCAACCTCATCATCCAAAACATCATGAGATAGTGACTCCAAAAACAAAGATGCAATATCACAAATGATGTCCTCCATGCAAGAAATTGTAAGAGAAGGTGCCTTGGGTAAAAAATTTATTTTCAACATATGATAAGCAAGGTGAGGTGTGTTCTTGTGAACTCCAATAAAATTTTGAAGCTTCCCATAAACTGAATAATAAAGCATGTTAGAGATCCTTAAATTATTCATGAACCATGTCCTATACTCCTTATCCTTCACCATTGGTTTGGATTTTGGAGTTATGAAAAAATGATCCAAACCTTCACTTTGACATAATGAACAAAGTACCTTAAACCATGCTTCAAAAGTTTCAGCATTTGCCTCTATGCTAAGTTTTAAAAAAGAAGTTTCCAAGATGTCCTCAAAAGTAGAAGAGCCCTCCCCAAAATCAAATGCCATTATAATTTGAAAGGTCTAGTGTGATGTCACAAGGTGGTACAAAATACCATAAATTCACATCAATGCACAAATTAAGCCTCTAAACTCTAAAAGTCTCCAAAGGAATTACCAAAATAATCCCCTCCTTCAAACTAAGTGCCTCAATGAGGAAGATTGGCACAAGAGGATGCACATCACAACAAAGCAAGGGAAGTCAAAGATAAAAGACTCCTCAAGCACTACAATGTGTAGGCTCCACCAATATTGAACACCAAGTAAGATGATCACAAAGTTCCAAACTAAGTCGACAAACATAAAATGAAGGAAGATGGGACTTTATAACAATAGTCCATATACCAGTTCAAGTGCAAAACCCTTTTTCACGATGCAGTATTGAGAGTGTAGTCATAAAATCACTGTAAATGTCTAAATACAAATCCAAAAAATATGAAATTTTATAGACATATCAGAAAAATGATTTTACAGGCCTAGAAAAAATTTCGCTGAGCAACTCCCAATATTTCTCCTGAAATGATGAGTTTACTACAAATAGTAAAATCACTGTAACTATTAGAATATAGATCCAAATTTTATGAAAGTTTATGAGAAGGTCTATAATATTATTTTACACATTGTGTAAAAAAATATACAAAAAATTAGAAGTTTTTATGAAGATATATGCATATTACTAAAATATTGTAGGTTTTCGTAAAATAAATATATATTGAATAATAATGATCCAAATGAGCTAAAATTTTGGACACAACTCAAATGAATGCATCTACAAACCTAAAAAAAATTCATAGAAAATTTCTATTTATTTCAGGATATACATGCAAAATATAAAAACGGTCTGGGTTGGTGACTCTGTCAAAAAAGGAAATGCTCAAGAAAAAAAATGCTCTGGATAGATCCAAGGGAATGAGGCTATTACAGTATGGGAAGAAGAGAGTTTAGGAGGCTTATGATGATATTAAAATGGAAGGAGAGACACAAACTTGCCAAAAAACTTCACCAAGGACTTGATAAAAAAAACTAAAGCTTCCACACCAATCTTCAAACCTGCAAGAGAAACAACTATACAACACTCACAAATGGATGCCTGTAACACCTATTGCTTTGATGCCATGAAAGAAATTATAATCAGATCATTCCAATATGTAAGGATCTCAAGTGTTAACAGAACACCACATTCAACCAAAACAATAATATGAAAGCAAATTGATAGCATAAGCTTACAAATGGATATGCAAAACAATGAGCAACAATATCATATATTATACATGAATAATGAACTTCCTCTTCTCAATGAGTACAATGGAGGTGCCTTTTTTATATAGGCAAGGATGATCAACCACATCAGTAGGATCAAGCTAAGGACAAATATCCACCGTACAAAAGGCATAAGTGATATGGTCCATAGATCTGTAACCGCTATGGGGAGAAAGAATCTCAACCCTCCAAATATACCTAAAATATCCTCATAACTCCTAGGAATAGTCAAACCTAAAAATATCCCCATAATATCTAAGAAATAAATATGTAACATCTCATAATATCTAAATAATATAAATGAAATATCCACACATAAGTGGATGGGAAAATACATGGAATAACTAAATAAAAGGAATATAAATTACCTAGGTGAACATGAGCTAAGGTAAACAACCTACTCTAACAACAACCTTATATCTCCTACTTGGTGATTTTTAAATATATTAATGTAAGCAATTCTCTAATTTCTTCTACATTTGTCAATATTGCTTTCTTTCTTCTTAAGGCTGATAATGAAGTAGTAACCAACCTTTATGCTTAATACCTTATAAATCCTAATTTGAGGAAAGCAAATAATTGAATGATATACGTATTTACCTCCTCAACGCAAGTGGATTGGATGATGATGAGTATTCTAAAATAGAATACTGGTGAGCATTCTGTGTTCTCACTGGATGGTATTGGTTGTATCCTTTCAACCCATGCATTCAACTCCTTCACCTTTGAATTATTGATAGGCTATGTAATAATTGTAATCTCTTGCTAATTTGTGATAGGCTTTAATGAACTTTCTTAATTGCACCTTTGCTTTAATGTTGGCTAAAACTTCGCTCACACTCCCCTTGGACTTTGCTTACACTCTGCTTGGACTTTGTTGTGCCCCCTTAGTCATCACTATGTTTCACTTAATTAGCTTTTGTTCTCCTTTGGGTTTCACCCACATGTTACTTGAGAGCCATTATTAAATAACACTTCAATCTCGAGTAAAGCTCTTTTCTTATTCAATTGACGAGATATGATAATGATGCCTTTCAACGTTCAAGACTTAGATGCTATCTTAAGTATTTAATTTATGAATGTTATGGAATATAGGGCACTCTATTGAATGTGACAAGTGTCAACCTGCACGTATAGTCTCTTTTAACATCTATCAAACCTTATATACTCCTTTGCCAGTGAATACACAACTATATTCTTGCTCTCAATACTTCCTTCAGGTGAAGGATTGTGCTTTCCTTTACAAGGCATTGGCTTTGGTTCGGTGATGGTGCTCCATTGGTGACTATAGGTGCTTCTCTTAGCTGGTAGTCTCTCCAATATATAACTTGGTATATCTCCTTTCAGTTACTATAATGAGCTATCCTCTAACATTATTAAAATGCAATTATAATAACCTCTTTTCATGAATGCTTGTGATTTAGATCTATAATGGATAGTTGGCCCTTATTTATACCTTTTTTATGCTATCCTTATGATGTGGATATGAGCTCCTTTAATTGGATTTGATGATGTAGGTATGCTATTATGGATGCTTGATCTCATAGTTGTTGAGGGTGTCTTTAGACACCTTAATGTGATCCCTTTTTTGGCTCTTTACCTTGCTCGGATAATACCCTTCTATCATCTGCTTTGTGATGGTTCTTACTAGCATTGGATGTGTCCTTGAGACACTCAAAATTTATCCTCTTTTGTTACCTAGGACAAGAGATTATGGTGCAAGCAACTAATGTAAATAGCTTTTCAATAGATAGAATAGAATACCTTGATTTTGTTCCTATTATCTAAGGTTTTAAAATATCTTTTTCAAGCTTTCTTTTTGCTAGTTTTGATGGTGAATTCTCTATACTAATCCTTGTAGGCAAGGGATGATTCAATGTTGTATTCTTGGACAACTCTCTCCTTTGCTTGGTTAACTTAACAATGAATAGAAGATAATAATCATGTAGCTAATATGCCCTTAAGGTGGCTTAATCTTGCACTAATTCTACTTTCACTTAGTGCACTTTTAGTAAGCTTTTAAGAGATACTAATATAGTGCAACTGCAATCTCCTTATTAATTCCTAAAAGTAACTTATAATATGCACTAATGATAACTCTTAAAGAACTCTTACATGATTTTATAATCTCTGCAACTTAATAGTATTTTTTTTTGTAACTTGATAACAAGAAGATTATATTTTTATTTCTTTAAAAATATAGCCAACTCCTATTTTAATGTGCAGGTAATAAACCTTAACAAAACTATCTTCTGCACTTCCTTTGAAGACTTTAAAATACAATCTTCTTCTTGCAACCCTAGATTTTAATAAGGTGCTTAATGAAGCTAAGTAATGAAAAGAATATAAGTGTTCAATTAATGAACCCATTGCACCTAAGTTGCATACCTTTAATTATCTTTGAAGATGATACAAATATTGGTTTTTTGATTCACCAAGTTGCTACCTTTTATCTGGTGTAATTGTAACTCTTCTTGGTTGTCTGGAAAAACTCTCTAACTCACCTAATCATAACTGTTTGAAACCCTCTAACTTGATACCCTAAAACTATATTAGGTGGTTTCAACTTCTCCTCCAAGATGCACCATAGAAATTTGAAGTGTTGTTGATATTATCCTCCAATAATACTTTAGTATTTTGTTTTAGATTCAACAAATCCCTATCTTTGAAATGTTCCTTCTTAGCTATGAAAGGTAATCTACAAATCTCTTGGATTTGGTAGGTTTCTTATTTCTATGTTATCCTTCAACCTCCTTGTAAAATTTTGGCTTCAATCTAGGCCTTATTCTCAAGAATTTGAAAGTCTTGGTCTCCTCTGGTCTTCTCCAAAGTTTGGCAAACTACTTGCCAAATATTTATCTATTAGGATTATTGTTGAATGGCGATAATTATCCTGATTTCTTCACTATTAGGGGCTTCTTCTTAATTATTGAGTTTCTCTAATGAGTTCTTTTGGGAACTCCTTTAATTGTTCAAATTATGTAATAAGGCTCTCCAAGCATTCTCCTTGAGACCTCTCTAAGGTCTTCAATCTCGTAGATTTCTCTGGTCTTCTCAATGAGACATTTTCTTCAATATTTTATTGTGGAAGTGTTGGTTATGATATCTCTCAGATCTCTAGAATTAGCTGCTTCTAGAATCTGGAACAAGACCTTGCTAGTCCTTCACTTCTACAATTTTTAGGCTTCAATGGAGATCACCAACCTCCAATATTCTAGAATTGGGAGTTTTTTAGTGGGACCTTCTATGGGTCTCTTTAGCTTCTTTTGGATGATTTCTTTAATCTGTTGTCTATAGTCTTTGATGGAGATCACCAATATCCTATCTTATTCTAGACTCTTATCTAGAGTCTCTCCTTCAAATTTGGAACAAGACTCCTATGGCCTTTTCTTCTTCTACACTGCACAGGTCTGCAATAGGACTTCCCTCAAGTTCCTAGAATCTTCTTTTCTTCTTTTTATTATTTCTGGTGTTGGATTGATTCTAAAGATGATATTCTTACAAGATATCTATTGGAAGGTTCCAAAATTTCTTTGAATCTTCTTTTTCCTACAACAAAGTATTAGGACTGTAATGGATGAAATTCTAAGTGACAAATCTTCACTAGTTGATTTGTCAATCTAGTGGAATGAATGTTGAGTCCTAGTCTTCACAGGGTTTTTTGCAACTCTATGGAAGACTCTAGCCAAATGCAATCTCAAAAAATTTGGATCTGAGATTTGCTTCTCTCTTGTGATTCTCCCTATTCCTATATGATCTCCCATAGCTTTGATACCACTGCTAGCTTTTTATGATGTGTGATATGGGAGAAAGTAATCACAAGATGTAAATATGTAAAAAAGTAATATAAAGGAACTCTGCAATATGACTAAAATATGCTATAAATTTTATGGAAACTACATCATATCTACTCACTATATAGTAGTGATCACACTCTGCTACAAACACTAATATGATATATCTGATATATCTCTTGTTATGTTGTATGCACACTATAGGCTTTGTATATAAGTAGATAGGTTGCTTGGTATTTAATCTTCCTAACTACCTTTCCTATGACTCATTAACAAGTGGAATCCTTGTACATTTATATCATTGCACATTAACACTTGTGCTTTTATTACTTCTTCCTCAAGTAACCTAAGATAAACTCCTAGTCTAACAATGTATCCAAGGTGATACATTGACATGTACCTAAATAATGTAATATACTCTAATATTTGAGAGAGTATTTGAATAGTAAGCAAGTTGGTATTTAAGTAGCAATTACAGCTACAAGATTGGTAGACTTTGAAGAAGCAAAGCACAAGAAAGTAAAGATACAAAACTTACAAGATCAAGATAACAAAAGGGTGAATCAATCACCAAAGATATTAGCTGCAAAAGGAGATAAAAAAAGGCATGCGATATTAGTGTTACATAAGTTTATTATTGAAGTATTAAAACCAGTATACATTAAGCATTTGAGATCACCATATTAATTTTATTAAATATGAATAAGGAAGTTAAAAAAATGAGTTTTCAAGCAAAAGGAGTTAATAGTATTTGCATCCTAAAATTTGCAAGATTAAAAAAATAAAAATCTAAGTAAAACTTTATTTTTAAAGGATAAATAATAAGGGCATAAATTTATTATTGAATGCTATTTTCAGCTCATAAGAATACAAATATATTACTGTAAAAGAAAATAAAGTAAGAACATTATTTTGAGCAAGGTTAATACCAAGAAACAGTTAAAAAATAAACCAAATTTTTTAGTGTCTAAAGACACTAAGGAGCCACAGTCCAAAGGAGAAGTGAAAGCATTCATTTAGATTAGAAAGTTCCACTATTGTTCAAATAAGAGACATCACCATTCAAAGGAGAACCACCACCATATAAAGAAGAGACACCATAAAAAATGTACAACAAGCTATCAAATTTCACCCAAGGAGTCCAAAAAAATACGTTTCTAGAAAAAAGAGTGCAAAATAATACATAGAGAAGATAGAAGGACTGAAAATTAGGGTAAGTTACAAGTGTTGAGGATTGGTGGATACGTTACATGCAATGGACATGCGTTAGAGAAGACAAAGGACAAGCTAGAAAAAAATTTGGGTGTCAAATAAGCGCCAAGGTTGAAAGAAGGTGTTAAATCTTCATTTAGAAGCAAGACACTTGATAATAGTAATGCCCAAAGTGTCATATTATCATCCACCTAGACAAGAATATTATATATGAGCTTAAGGAAAATAAAGGAGGTGAATTTAGAGCATGTGAAGAGTCTGAGTTCCATGTGGCACATATAAAGTGGAAGGTCAACGGGTTTGAAGAATTTCAAGAGTCAATATCAAGGAGAGAACATATTTTAAGGAGCTAAAGATAGAAAAGTGGAAGGGCAATTCATAGAGAAGCACTGGAAATAGAAGAATGTGTAGGAATATTCATTAATTGAAGACTGAGTGAATGTAAGAGGGAAATACACCACTTGGCATTGCAAGAGAGAGATTCAAGTTCGTGTAGTAAAGAAGTCAAAAGGTCAAAGATTTTTGCAGAAACAAGGTTAAGGTGTGAATTAAAGTATCTTTGTAAAGGTTGAAATGAAGAGGAAAGAGAATAATATTTATAAGGAAGTCTAAGTAAAACAAAGATTTCATATGTGTATAAGAGCACCAATTAGGAGACATACGTGTAGTAGAGAACCAATCAGAAGATGATCAAGCACTATTGACCAAGGAAATTACCACATTCAAGGTTGAAGGTAATTCACTTTATTTAAATTTATTTATAAGCTTAAGATAGGAGTTATAAGGTTGTTTATACTTATTATTATCTAAGGTTAAAAGTGAAACTATTTTGGAGGTATAATCCTTAGATTAGGAAGGAGTAATTTAAAGTTTTTTAATTTGATTATTGCATTTACAAAACAATTTAAAATATTTGCAATTTGATTAGATTGGAGAAATAAGTTTTTCAACATCAAATTATATTTATAAAATTTGCAAATATATTTTTATGGAATTTCTAAATTTCTAAGTTTGGAGTTATAAGGATTCAAAACCATCATAGGATTGAGATTTTTAGAAGTTAAAATTTTTATTTTTGAGATTAGGAATATAAAAGATTGTCAACTTTAATTTGAAAGTTGTTCTTAGTCAATCTCAAAGGTTTAAAGTTTTAAAGAAATATTACTTTAAAAAGGGGCTATGGAGAAGCTTATTAAGTATACTAGATTCAAGGAATCAAAATGGTTTAGAGACATACTTGATTCTATAAGTGATAGAAATAAATATGCAATATGAAGAGAAGAACCAATATGACTTAGAAATAGTTTTGAGAACTCACAAACTATTTGTTTGTAAAAAGTAGATTCTATAGAGTTATCCTCCAATAACTTGATAAAACTAATTGGTGACATCTATATTAATGAAGATACTGAGAATACAATCAAGAACCATACATAAATTGTAGAAATAATTTTGATAAGAAAGATGCCTTATAGAATTATGAAAAATGCAAAGATATAATAGCTTAAGTTGTACATGAATGGTTTGACTATTTTATCAAGGAAATGGATGAATTTGATTCTTCTAAGTTAAATTTTTTTTGGAACATTCTCACAATGTACTTATTGCAAAGTAGACTATTGGATTTTTCATCCATGTAAATATTATGGAGGGAAAACTCATCCATCCTTCTTCTATTACTATAAAGACAAGTACTATAAAATATTTGAAGAAAAATTGATATTCATATTAGATTATCTTTTCCAAGCTCTTACTTTTGAAGCATATACTAACAATGAGTTCAAGTTTGAAATTTCTAAAAAGAAAAAAGATAGGTCATTTAGAGAACCAAAGGAAAGAAAATGGGTCAATTTTGATCCACTTATGACTTGCAAGATTATGAGATATCTTGTTCATCAAGGGTACTTGGAAAACTTCAAGAACAAAGATTTCACCAATCACTTTGAAATACAAGAAAATAGTGGATTGAAGAAGACAAGAAAAGACAACATGAAGACTGAGCTAAAAGAAGAAGAAGAACCAGATCAAGTTGAAGATCATTTGAAATATGAAGATCTATATTGAATACTAAAGTATTCAATAACAAAATAATGTAATATAGGGGGTGTTGGAATATATTACATTATTTGGTACATCCTTAGATTAGGAAAGAGTGTCCTAGATTAGAATATGAGTATTTACTTTATGCAATGTAATAAATGCACAAGTATTATTAAAGTGTGCAAAGTATTTTGGTATTGTAAATGTGCATAGTTGTCCATGTGCACATGAGTCCATAGAATAGAAATTTGGAGAGTCTCTAGAAGAGTGAAGGCCAAGAGTGCTCCATATGAAGAGTCACTTTACATCCTATATGTATAGGATATGATATGTTTTGTAATATGAAAGTATGGATACTTGGTATCCTTGATTCAATAGAGATACATTTTTGTGAGCATTTATTAATGGAAATTTTATAAGTTATAGCTGAACTTATTTATGAGTTTTATACTTATAGAATATTACCATTATCATATATTTTATATTGCAACTTTATTTTGATCTTTTGGTTGATTTTATCTAAAGTATTTAGCTTCAAAAGCTAACAATATGGAGACAAAATAAAATACGTAATATCCAGATAACTAATCAAAATATTGTAGCTAACTAATCCTAATAAATAGCTAACTAATAACTAATATCCAAATAAGAGCATCTAACAACCTACATGAAGAATCATGTGGATTATTTGCAAAATAATATAACCTAGGAACTATAGAAAATAAACCTATCCCTAGGAAGATGAACGTGATGCCCTCATTACTTAGCCTCTAAGCTATGGAGGAGAATGACCATATTACTTGGCTTATAGTGGTCCAATTTTTTACTTTAGAACAACTTTGGAGAGATTGGCCTAATCAGGAGGGTGATGATCAATTTATTAGGCAACTAGTTTGGATGAGTTCTACCATTCTACCTTGGAATATCTATAAGAAAAGAAACAATCAAATTTTCAATCAAGAAAGGAATGAAATTCACTATATTTGGTAAAATATCATTTCAAACTTAGTTGAATGAGTCCAAAAATTCCTTAATCATCCCCAAAAATCCCACCAAATATGGGATCACATGATGCAAAGATTGAATATTAACTCTTTTAAGGAAAACTAACTTAAAAGGAATGTGAGTAATAGAAATATGGTTAGGAAAAGGAATTGGTAGCCTCATCCCAAGGATTTTGGAAAATTCAATATCGATGGAGCCTCTAGCGCAGGAGTAATTGGTAGAATTTAAGATGGTTTCCTGATTTTCACTTTTGCTGAGAATTTGGGTATCCTTTTCAATAACCTTGCTGAGGGGTATGGTATCCTTAGAGGCCTTTGAGAGGATGCTATGATTAGATGGAAAAATATTCTAGTTGAATCCAAATCTCAAGTCATGATTAATCTATTGAAGACTCCTAATAATCATAAGTTGATTGGAGAATAAAAAGAATTGTTGAGAAGATATAGTTAATCCAAATGGAATTTTTGAAAGTTAAATACAATCATGTGATAAGAGAATAGAATACGAGTACTGATGCTTTATCTAATTAGGATTTAGACAAAGGTGATCTTACTTACTATGACCACCCTCCCAGATGGTGGGATTCACAAATAAGGGAAGCTCTTCTTTCTATCATTTCTCTAGATTGCTCCAATATTAGAGGTACCTAGCTTATTTTTACTTTGTTTTTGCTTCTCTTTGGTTTGGTCAGGGTATTTTAGTTCCCTTGCTAAGACTAATAATTCTTATGTTTCCTTTGTTGAATCTTGTCTGAAAATCCTATTGGCCTAGAAAGGCCAAAGTTGTATTATGTTTTTTCCTTCTTTTTAGTTTTTCGGTGTGTGTGTTGTTTTGTATTGTTTTATATTTTTTTGTGTTGTTTTTGGTGTTTTTTATGTTTTGATATTTTTTTGTGTTTTGTGTTTGTGTTGTTTTGTTATTTTTGTGGTTTTTTGTGTGTTTTGTTGTTTTTGTGTTTTATTGTTGTGTTTTTTGTGTTTGTTTGTGTTTTTGTGTTTGTTTTTTTGTATTTTTATATTTTAGGCATGCTCTTTGAGTGTGCCAAAGGGGGTAGGCTAGGTATGAGCCCTGGTTGATTTTTGAAGAATAGATACCCTTACCTCAGGATTTACTCAAAAGTGGTATCCAAATTGGGGTGTTTTACATACCAAAAAAAACTAGGGGAGGTCTCGGTTTAAGAGTTATTACGGATGTAAACTTATTTCTTAGAGGAAAAGTAATTTGGATATTATACAAATAGAGTGAAATACAATGGGTAAGAATTATTTTAAGTATGTTAAGCCCAATGACCCAAACTTAATATTTATTGCATTCTCTCTACCAAATGATTTTGCACTATGGAATGGTTTTATAAAATCAATTGATCTAGTGATTAAAGGTTTAAGATGGGTGGTGGAACTGGAGAAAATGTTTCTATTTGGATGGATACTTGGTGTGATAAAAAACCAGATCCAATTTTGAAACCATGGATGAGATTACTTCAAGACAAATATGGTAATAGGGTTTCAAACATTTTGTACAAGGATTGGGAAGGAAGATACAAATGGAAAGAATAATTATTATAAGTTTACAAGACATTGATTCTAGGAGGTAGTTGAGTAGAAAGATAGAAACAAAAATTATTTTGAGGGGATTCAAGGATAAGTTGATTTGGGAGTTGAATAGCTCAGGAGAATACACAACAAGAAGTGGATATAGTATAAATCACCATCAAAATAGGAATATCACAAGAATATGGAGAGATATTTGGGATAGCTTGAGCATTCCTAAAGTCAAAATATTTGTTTGGCTAGTAGGTCATAAAAGAATTTTATCTTGGGATAACCTTATGAAAATGGGTTTTCATGGACCCTCAAAATGTGTTACTTGTAAAATGGAGGAGAGTATAAACCATATCTTGGGGTATTGCTCAATAGTCTAGAATCTATGGCAGTAGATTCTTAATATATTTGGTAAATACATGGTGATGAATGGTAGAATTAAGGAATGGTAAATTAATGGTAGAGCACTATTAAAAGTGATGCTTTACAGAAAATCTGGGATATAGCAAAAGATACAATGCTTTGGACTATTTGGCTAGAAAGGAATAAAAGAATATTTAAAGGAAATGAAAGCAATTTAGAGGCAGTGAAAAAGAATAATTTTTTTATCCATAGAGGAGTCTAAACCAACCCTATCAACTCACCCTATCCCTAATTTGGAAGCAAAGAGCCTTGATAGATGGATTCAAGTCATAAAATGAACTTATGATATTGGGGATATGATAAACAAAAAGAAGGAAAATAATATAAAGTGGAAACCAACATATATGGAGTTGGTCAAGTTGAATTTTGATGAAGCATCTACAAGAAATCCATGACTAGCAAGAGGAGGAGGAATAATTAGAAAGAATAGAGGATATATTTTGTCTCATTACACTTTCAATAGTGGACTCAAGACAAATAATGAAGTTGAAGCTTGGGTGGCTTTGGAAAGGTTAAAATATGCAAACAAATGAAATAGAACAAAGTATAGATGGAATGTGATTCTCTCATAATGATAAGTACAATTCTAAGTAAAGCAAACATTCCATGGAACATACAAGAGATAATTATTGAAATTCATGACCTTGCTATAGAGTTTGAAGAAATCAACTTTACACATACGTTAAGGGAAGGAAACAAATGTGTAGATAGATTACCCAATAGAGGGATTTTTATTGAGGATCATGAAGTTAAATTTTTATTTCCTTGTTTAGAGGAAGTAGTAAGTTTAGCTGAAGCTGACAAAAAAATATTGATTATCTAAGTCAAATAATAATTAAGATTTAATTTAATGTTTTCCATTGGTAATATCTTCTTTATTTTATAACATTAATGTGCTTTCATATAGTAAAAAAACATCTCATATTTTAGGAGCCATATCTTCATGAAGGGTTATTTGATTTAGTTGATTCTTGAACCATCATGTGCCAAATTTCAATAGCTTTAAAATGAGTGGTCATATGAAAGAAATTAAGCAATATTGAGGGAGATACAAACCTGTGAAGTCAACCATACAAAACAAGGGTAATGATGATTTTTCAAGTTATGAAAAACAACATTGCAAATATTTATTAGCTAGGGTTCAAATGATGGGAAGAGCAATGAAGAGATAGGACTTTAGTGAGGCAAGAAATTGTATATGGACATAGAATTGTTTAGCTAAGTTTTTTTCCTTTCTTTATCTTAGAAATTTTGCATGGAAATTATTATAAAGTTTTTATCAAATATTATATTTGCTATATGACATTCAGATAAATTTCAATAGATTTTAAGTTTTAGTTTCCTTTCCATGGACCAATTTATAGTTAAATTTTTAGAATAATATCTAGTGGTATAGGTTAATGAGCGCACCTCAAAGAGATCCTTGCTGCTCCAAGATAAGGCAATTTTTGGTAAATTTAATGGGTATTGACCTAGGGCTTTAGCCTTGAGAAAATTGATTGATAGGAGTTGGAAGTCCCTAGGAGTGATTCTATCATTTCTTCCCAAAGGTTTATTCCTAGCCATTTTTTGTTCTAGGGAAGAAAGAGAAAAAATTCTAAAAGGGGGTCCTTGTTTATGGGAAGAGCATGACTCTTCCTTACCCATTGGTATGAAGGATTTTCACTTGAAAATGTAAATCTATTCCTAGTACCAATCTAGGTTAGAATGTTTGGGTTGCCCATTTAATTTTTGAGAATAGATACCTTTAAGGCAATAGGAAATACTCTAGGATAATTCCTTGAGATTTCAGATACAATGAAAGATGGATTCTTGGCTATTTATGCTCGAATATTGGACACGATTGATATAAATAAAGCTTTACCAGAATCAATCATTCTTAATTATGGGGATAAGTTGTGGATTCAAACCATAGATTATGAAAACATATCTTTTAAATATAGAAAATATCATGAGGTGGGGCATATTGAGAGATCATGCCCTAAGAAGAGCCCAACATAATCATATGTAGAAAACCACAAGAGAAACTTATAAATGGTTATGGATGAAGATGGTTTTCAACTTCTAAAAAATAGATCTAGAAAAATGAAAGAAAAAAAACAATGGAGACCAGTAAGGAAGGATATTGGAAAAAATACCAACTGTTTTGAGGCTTTAGCCTATGAAGAAAAAGTAGATCAAAACTTAGAGGACATAATACAATTGTTTCAACATATTAACAAGGAACCGTCTATTTAGTATGATCATGATTTAAGAAAATTCTTGATGAACCTAAGGAATGTGTCTCATTAGATTTTTAAGAATCTCTTGAAGCACCATGCACCATTTAGGAGAAAAAAATTGGTAAAGAAAATATAATTTTACAAGTTAATACCTCTACCATTAATAAGGAAATACCAAAAAATGAGCAGGACAAGTTAAAATATTTTGTAATAGAGCTAGGAGAGGATAAATATGATGAAAAAAAAATTGTGAAAGAATATTGAGGAATAGAATAATAATATCTACTCTTGAAATAGACAAGGCAAAAAGAGGAAAACCCTTAAATTATCAAGCAAGAGCAAAAACAGAGAAATGAGCACAAACTAAGTTGGTTGAACTTATTTTTACCAAAAAAAAAAAATATTGGTTATACGCAGGTAGGGCCAAAAGCCCCTTGTTGCGGGCCAAACAAGGTGAATGGTTTCCTATTTTTGTCACATGCCCGTGCATTTAATTATCAACCCAGGGAGCTTCGTAAACTTGCGAAGAGTCGAAATTAGGTTACTACAATACCACTGGAGGTAAATCTGCTAATCCTACATTTTGGGGGTGTTCTTGAAATGGTTGTCAATCATTCCCGCACTCCTCAATAAATTACGTAAGAAGAACATAATTAAATCTACAGAAATAAATCATGTACACATTCCTAAAAATAAACCTACTGCAAATACTGGAACTAGCAAACTGATGAACATTCTTATGAAAGCAATAAACTAATTAAAATAAATAAACGAAAAGGAAATGGGGAAGAAATACTGGCTTGGAGTGGGCCCAGGCTCCAGCAGCTTCTTCCCGATCGAACATGCGCTTTAGAACTTCTGGAACTGTAATATATTTATCAACGTATTACAATCTATCTTCTGTAACTCTAAATGGATCTTTATTAATTATTTCTATATATTTTAGAACGATCTGCGTGTGTTTATATAACACACCCGTAGAACTTCTGTTACAGAAGTGGTTACAATAGTCGATTCTTCCCAGACTAAATTAGAACAGTCTGGCGAATGCAATCGACGTCTGGCATTCTATTTTGATGGCGGCATGTTCATTTCGGTTCGTGCTTTGCCTGGCATCAGTAAGACGTTTTGATACGTTGGTGCTATCTCCAATTTAGCTCTGCATGATGCAGAGCTGGAACTGCACCAGCCGCTACCGTCCACGTCGTTCAAATCTGGTCAACGGGCAAAGAATCAGTGGCACCTTCCTTATGAGGAAGGTACCTTGTTATCACGGTGCCTTCTGGTTGTAGGGAGGCGCTTGCCTTCTATTAGCGCCTTCCGTGTGGGGAGGCGCTTGCCTTCTATTAGCGCCTTCCGGCTGTGGGGAGGCGCTTGCCTTCTGTTGGCGCCTTTCGGTTGTAGGGAGGCGCTTGTCTTTGGTTGGCGCCTTCCGGTTGCAGGGAGGCGCTCGCATTCAGTTGGCGCCTTCTGACTGCAGGGAGGCGCTCGCATTCAGTTGGCGCCTTTGGAGGCGCTCGCATTCAGTTGGTGCCTTTCGACTACAGGGAGGCGCTCGCATTCAGTTGGCGCCTTTCGACTGCAGGGAGGCGCTCGCATTCAGTTGGCACCTTTCGACTGCAGGGAGGCGCTCGTCTTTGGTTTGGCACCTTTCGATTGCAGGGAGGCGCTTGTTCCCTTGGCGCCTTCCGGTTGCAGGGAGGCGCCTATGTTCTCTACATTGACCCCCGATGAAATAAAGTGCCAGGTCCATCAAAAGGACCTCGACCATTCCAAATCTAACTAAATCAACTGCAATTCCACAAAACATACTAAAAACACACAAATTAGATAACACGCATAATTATATCAAATATCTATATAATCATTCATAAAAGTATGCAATCCTTATTATACAGCCGCATATTGATCAAAGAAATATGTACAAAATATGAGCATTTCTGGTGCTCATCATCCCCCCATGCCTAACATATGCCACGCCCTCGTGGCATCCAAGCTACAGGTAGCCCTCTGACTTTTCATCGTCGCCATCTCTTGGAGGATTCTGCTGCCCCTGCGGCCCGAGTCTATCTTTTCATGCCAGCATTTGAAGGTGTGGTTCACCTTTGCCTATGGGAAACTGCGGTTGTCAATTGTCCTCTTCTTGTTTTGGCCGCTACTGGTGGTGGTCTAGCCAGCGTTGCTCCTGTCGATTGAAATGCAGCTTCGATAGCTTGCCAGAGGTCGGCTTCTGGAGGTCTGACCACTTCCAGAGGGATATCCGAGTTATCCCCTCTGGAAGGCACTACTTGGGCCTTGTATAATCCGGCCACTTCAGGGGTAAGCCCTGCATTCTCCTTTGCAATCATAGCGGCCTCCAATTGTGGGCCATATACTCCCCACCATTCCAAGTACCTCCTCATCATGGAAGGCCACCCTCGGGATGAACCATAGATGTCCCAAAACTGGCTGTCTTCTACCGGATTGACGTAGATGCCAGAATCTCCTTTTACCCTCGAGGATGCCTTCCTGGCCTCCTTGGCTGCTTTCATTTCATTGCACAACTACTCAAAATATTTTTGCCTTTCGACGAATAGTTGCATGTCCCATTCATCCTCCTCTAACTCGACGAAGGTCACTTTCACCTTCTGTCGAGCCGTCCTGGGCCTCTTTGCCTTGGCCTCTACAGGAAATGTGGCGGCTCAGACCGGGATCTCTTCTTTCTCCTTTGGGGACTTCTCTTTACTCCGAAGGATCGGCTGTGCTGCTATCTCTGGGGGTGATCCTTCGTTCTCCTGTCTACCTGGTGTCGACCCCTCAGGCTCTTCTCCTTCTTCAGGCCTGGGGAGGTCCTCCTTATCCTCTGGTCTTATCTATTGCTGGAGACCTTCGTCCTGCTCTGTGTCACTCAGGACAATGACAGGGGGCATCGTAGGACTTCTTTCCTTTTCACCCCTAAAAATAGAGGAATCCTCCCCTGCCTCCGGGCTGCTCTGTCGGGCGTCCGATCGAATCTCCCCCGAAGAGAATACTCATTCGGCGGATGTGGGAGAGTTCGTCGGCACTTCTTCTACCCAATCAGTCTGAGTGGATGCCTCCTATCTTGCTGTTCCTCTATCCTGAAGTATTTGATTTTCCTCCTGCAACTACCGGACCAGCTGCTCGAGCTGAGCGATTCGTCTATCCCTTTCCTCCAATTCTCTTTTATGCTGGTTCTGGCAATCTTCCAGAATCTGTTGTGCCATCCAACAATCGGTTTGCCATTCGAGCACCTCCTCCAAGGCCGCATCGATCTGGTCGTTACTCCCGAAAGTTCCTTCATTCCGTGGGCTCTGATTTGTTAATTCTCGGAGGGTTTGGGCGGCAACGTCTATCTTCGGGTCACTTTGTCCTTCCTCTATCGAGAGGAATCATCGTAGATGTTTCCTCCTGGGGATTGGCTCGTCCTCACCACCAGCGAGTGGCGCTCCTTCCTCCTCATATTCGGGCACTAGGGAATGCCCTCTGTCCTCTATGTCTTCGGGCATCGGTGACTGCTCTGCTCCTCCTAGAAAATAGGGCAACGCCAATTGCCCGATGTTTGTTATCTCCTCTACAGGGGATGCTTCGTCTTGCCCTAATTTGGCAACCGCATTGTGTTGCTCTATTTGGCCGCCATCTCCCTCTGCGTCATGGTTCTGTCCTTGTGCTTCTACGTGGCGGACCAATGCCGATATCAGCCCATGGTGGGCTAAGGCGGACGGTGCCCCTTTCTGGTACCGAGCCGCTTCATCTTTTAGAGCATTCGCCAGGTAGAAAGGTATATTTAATTTCCTCCCATGCACTAGGTGATTGAGGAAGTGCACATGATTAATGTGCAGATGGGTATACTTTCCTGTGCATGTGAAAAATCGAGCAATCTGCTCGAACATCTTCCGCATATTCATGGGGAGACTATTTTTGAGTAACCCCTCCCTGTCTATCTGCACATTTCCTCCTGGCAGCAGTATTTCGGCGTATAGTTTTAACACTCCGCCCTTGTATGTACATTCCCCCGTGAGAGGCAATCCAGTCGCCTGTGAGATGAACTCAGGGGTGACTAGAATTTCCACCCCTCGTACTTGGGCCGCATCGCCCCTCAAAGAGGCGGGAAATTCTCTAGCTGCCTCCACGTCCTGGCCTTGACCGACCAGGGTGCAGTATTCGAGCCACCCCTCGGCTTCGAATTGGGTCTTCATTGCCCCTATGATCCCATCAGTATCACTGGGTTCATTCTTCTTGATCGCGTGGTTCTTGGACCTTCCTCCCATGGCGCCTTCTGCTACTATATATATATTTTTCTGTCCTTCCTTCTTCAGGAAGGCACCTTCTTATAGAAAATATGCCTAACCCTAGCAGTTATGGAAGGTGCCCTATCATTGGCACGCGATTTTGGCTATGGGGGGATACGATCTCTATGACGGCGGTATTTTTTTGGTACTACGTATTTATAAATAATTATATAAATGATTTGATTTAGTATGCGCGTACCTGATTCGTCATTCCAGTCATCGTGGTAGCCGCTGATTTGCTGACTTGTGACATGAGGGAGGGGTATGGTCCTTTGATGCTGCTCATTCGTGCGATGCTTCGTTCCGCTCGAGGCATCCGATAGATGCAAATGTTGCACACGGGAGGCATTCTTTGGTACCTTTCCCATGTGGATGGTGTCCTTGTAGCACCTTCCCGACGTTGTCGGTGCTCTGATTGGTGGGAGGCACTTTTGCCTGTATGCGTCTTCCCAATGTGGGAGGCACCTCCTTCTGGTTCGTGCCTTCCCGATGTTGGAAGGCGTTCGTCTTGATGAATGTGCCTTCCTGATGTTGGAAGGCGTATTTGGCTGGATGAATGCGCCTTCTTGATGTTGGAAGGCGTCTCGGCTGGATGAATGCGCCTTCTTGATGTTGGAAGGCGTATTCGGTTTTTTTTTTTTACGTCTTGGTGCCTTCCTGCCATGGAAGGCGCCTACATATGTATTTTTTTTTAGAACTTTTGAATGGATGGAAGGCGTTGTCTTCCGATTTGGCACCTTTCGGATGCAGTAAGGTGCCTTCTTCTGGATGGGCACCTTTCGGGTGCAGTAAGGCACCTTCTTGGACTTGGCACCTTCTGGATGTAGTAAGGCACCTTCTTGATGGGCACCTTTCGGGTGTAGTAAGGCGCCTTCTTTAGGACTTGGCGCCTTCTAGAAGAGTAAGGCGCCTTCTTCTGGATGGCGATTTGACTGGAAAAAGGGTGATCAAGCCTCCCCAGTTTTTTCATGCTGCCCAGATTCTACCTACGAGCCGGTGTCGGAATTCTGAGCCGAATCAGGCCTGGTTTCCCAGATACCTATCCCTCGTGCTTTGTCAGGTCCTCCACCTACAAAAAGCAACCAAAAAATAAAGGAAAATAAAGGCAGTTAGATGCGTTCCATGCCTGTTAGGCCCTGGATTAGGATGCCTGCAGCTTGCATGCGGGCGTCGTCCCTACAAAAACACACATTACAAAAAAAACTATATTAACTAAAAAATTTTGGGTGAGCACTTTCGTGCCCACCATTTCACCTGTGAGAGTTCGGTCCAGAGCTAGCAAGATGGGGTCTCCCCCACGCCTACTCTGGATTCCACCTGTAACATTTTGGACGTATTATAGGGGCGTAGTCGGTGGCCATTGACTGTGAACATGGTGTTGCTGCCGTCAATTGTCTTAACGTGCACCGCCCCATTCCTAATGAGCTCTGCCACCTCATACGGCCCCATCCACCTCTGCATAAGTTTGCCCTTCCTTTCCTGGAATCGGGAATCATACAACAGTACCCATTCCCCTACCTGGAACTTCTTTAGCTTGATGTGGTTATCATGCCACTTCTTTCTCTGCTTCTGTATAATCTCTGTCCTCTGCAAAGCATCCAGTCGGATTTCGTCCAGCTGATCTAGCTGGCGAATCCTCTATTTTTGAGCTTCGTCCAAGCTCAAATTTAATTCTGAAGCCGTCCTCAGAGTTTTGATTTCGAACTCGATGGGCATCATCGCATTTTTTCCATAGACCAGTTGGAAAGGTGTGCATCCTGTGGTGGATTTCCACGTGGTGTTGTATGCCCAAACTGCCTCCGGCAACCGTGTGGCCCAATATTTCTTGTGTTGCTTGCACGGTTTTGGTCAAGATGTTTTCTATCTCCCTGTTTGTCACTTCTACTTGCCCGTTCGCCTGCGGATGGTAGGGCATGGTTTTATTGTGCCGAACTCTATATTGCTCCATCAGCTCCTCAATCAATTTGGAGGTGAATTGGGGCCCTTGGTCTGTTGTTATCTCCCGAGGAACCCCAAATCATGTGAAAATATGGGCAAATAAGAAATCGGTGACCGTTCTTTCCTTTGAGTCCCTTAATGCCTGCACTTCCACCCATTTGGTGACGTAATCCGTGCAGACCAGAATAAACCTCCTTCCCATCGAAGGTGGATTAAATGGTCCCACGAAGTCCATGCCCCATTTATCGAAAGGTTCCAGGTGTACCTAGGGCTACAGGGGCATTTCATCTCGGTGGGTTGGTCTACCCATCCTCTGGCACTCGTCACACTTGTTGGTATACGCTGTTGCGTCCTTGAATAGAGTGGGCCAAAAATACCCAGCCTGCAGGATTTTGTAGGCAGTTCATTTCCCTGCAAAGTGTCCTCCGCATGGCTCATCGTGACATGCCTTGAGCACTTCTGAAAACTCCTGTTCTGCTATGCATCTTCTTATAATTTGGTCCCATCCTATTTTAAATAGGAGACCATCCATCCAAAGGAATGATGCGCTCTTCTCTATGACCGCCTGCTTTTCTCGGTAGGAGAGAGCAGGTGAGGTCCTTCCGGTGGCCAAGTAATTGGCTATGTCTGCATACCACGGGGTTTGTTCACTAATAGCGAACAGATGTTCATCCAAAAACTGATCTTCCACTGCTTGATGATCTGTTGGTATCAATCTGGATAGAAAATCTGCCACGACGTTGTCCTTGCCCGGTTTATCGACTATAGTGATGTCGAATTCCTGCAATAGCAACAGCCATCTGATAATTCTGCCACCAATGGCCGGCTTGCTCATCAGATACCTGATAGCCGCGTGGTCCGTATGGACGAAGACCTTGTATCCCGTTATATAGTGGCAGAATTTGTTTATTGCATGGACAACTACGAGGAATTCTTTTTCTGTCACTGTATAGTTGAGCTCTGCTCCCGCCAAGTTTTTACTGACATAATAGATGGCATAAAATTCTTCGCCGTCTTTCTCCCTGAGGACTGCTCCGATCGCACCGTTAGATGCATCGCAGTAAATATGGAACGGTATGGCCCAATTCGGTCCTCTCAAGACCAGTGCAGATATCAATTTTTCTTTCAGCAATTGGAATGCTTCTTCGCAATCTCCCATCCAATTGAACTCTACGTCCTTAGAAAGTAGGGTGTGCAGTGGTTTGGCAATCTTACTAAATTTGGCGATAAATCGTCGGTAGTACCCGACTGATCCAAGGAAACTTCTTACCTCCTTCTGTGTTATGGGGCTAGGTAGGTCTCTGATGACCTCGATCTTCCTCTTGTCTACTTTTATTCCTTCCACAGAGAGGTGGTGTCCCAACACGATGCCTTCCTGCATCATCATAAAACATTTTTCATTACTTAAGGACAAATGATTTTCCTTGCTCCTGTCGAGCACTCTTTCCAGATTTGTCATTGCCTCCTCGAAGGTTTCTCCATAGGTGGTGAAGTCATCCATGTATACTTCCACCCCGTCTCCTATCATATCAGAGAATATGCTAAGCACCGCCCTTTGAAAGGTGGCCGGTGCGTTGCACAGTCCAAAAGGCAATACCTTATAGGCAAACGTTCCCCATGGACAGGTGAACGTTGTTTTATCTTGATCTTCTTCCCCTATCTGAATCTGGTTGTAACCACTGAAACCGTCCAGAAAGGAGAAGTATTTTCTTCCTGAGAGTGTGTCCAAGACCTGATCGATGAACGGGAGTGGGAAGTGGTCTTTCTTAGTCGCCTTGTTCAACGCCCGGTAGTCCACGTAGATCCGCCATTTCCCATTCTTTTTGGGGACCACCACTAATGGTGATACCCATTCACTATCAAAAATTGGATATATGAGTTCGGTAGCCAGAAGTTTGTGCAGTTCTTCTCTGACAATGTCTTTCATTGCTGGGTTCATCCTTCTCTTCCTGTGGCTGCCGACTAGGAGTTGCCTGGTCATCTAAATAAATCCGATGGGTACATATTTTTGGGCTGATGCCGTGCATATCTGCGTAGTCCCATGCAAATGCTTGCTGGTGTTTTACCAAAAGCTCTTCCAATTTTTCTAGCTGTGTGGGCATCAACCTGCTGTTGACGTTTAATATCCTCCCTGGCCCAACGTGTATTTGTCGGATGTGCTGATCTTGGGTGCCAGTCAACGGTGATCCAGGTGTGGGGGTGGACGATTCTCCATGGAGAAACTCCATGATAGCACCATCCTCATCCTCTTCTGCCACCTCCTCCAAGGTCATCATCGGTTGGATTATGGACAACTCCGTAGTTCCATGCTCGGTGATCCTGGGTTCTTCTGTCGAGTCCATAGACTAAGCTGGCGGTGAAATGGTCAGCCTTTTGACGTTTTGCCCATTGGAGATGGTCATTAGCCCATCCCGATAGCTGATGTAAGCGTCGACTGTTGCCGACCATGGCCTCCCCAAAATGAGCGGGTAACCGCCCAGCCTGGTCTTGGTTTGCAAAACTAAAAAATCGGTTGGATATTCCCATGCACTGACTATTACGATCACATCTTCCAGCATCCCTTCCGATGACACGGTTGATCGATCGACTAACTGCAACACTATCGTGGTTGGCTTCAGGTTCGTGAGCTGCAGCCTCTGCATGGTCTCTTGAGGCATCACGTTGATGGCTGCCCCGAGGTCAACCAATGTGTTGGATAGGGAATGTCCTCCAATTTTTATGGTCAGCACTGGGCTGCCTGGATCTGCATACTTCGGATGACGTGTTCTACCCATCATTAGATCTGCCAGTTTACCCACGACGTTGATAGTCTGGGTAGCTTTTCATCCCGGTCTCCTTAGACACATTTCTCTGATTGCCTTGGTGTAAATGGGGACATCTCGAATTGCTTGAAATAATGGGATTGTCACCGTGAGATTCTTCAAGCTCGACAAGATGTCAAATTCTGGCTGTGTTGTTTTTCTTTGTTCCTACAGCCGGCTAGGAAATGGAGCCTCCGCTCTCTCAAGTGCTTTTCCCTCTTCTACCAGAGGTGTCTCCTCTATTTCTTCCTCCTCCTCTACCAGTGGAGGTGTCTCTACTATCTCTTCCTCCTCTTCTACCAGAGGGGGTGTCTCTACTCCTAGCTGCCTACCTGATCTAAGCTGAATATTGTACATATGATACATCTCACCTTCTACGTTGTATGTCGACTGATTTACTCTGTTGTTCGGGTTTGCTGTCGGTTGTGCTGGTAGCTACGTAGGTCTCGCTGCTGGCAATGCTGGTAAGTTCTGTTGGATGTGAGCAGGCGCTGCACTCTGTGGAGTCTGATTCCATGCATTGTGGCCTCTCCACTGCTGCCCAGGATATGGATATGGCATCCATGGTTGCTGATTCAGAAATGCTGTTGGGGGTGCGTTAGTCCAGGGTGATGGTCCCCACCACCCCATATTAGGTGGTTGAGGGGGTCCTTGGTGCATGTATGGCCCTCCCCCATATGATGGCATTCCGGTTGGTATATTCCCCATGGGGGGCTATGGCCAACTCTTCCTATTGCCTATGAAGTAGGCCTCCGTGCTCTCAACCGCTTCCTGGTTACTGGGCAGTTGTGGGCACAATCGAGTTTTATGATTCAGCCTACAAACTATGCATACTCTTACCTTGTTTTTTGGACATGCATTCTTTGCGTGCCTTCCTCTACATTTTGGGCAGAAATAGGCTAATGCTGCATCATTTTCTTGTTTCTTCTTTTCTAACAGTAGCGTATCCATCTACAGTGCTAGAGATGAGAGCATTTCGCTCTTCAAATCCTCCAAGCATGTTGCCTATTTCTATTTTGGTGACTGAAGCAGTCACCTTCATGGTTCTGGCGATGATTTTGCCTCGCCTTCTCGAGTAGTTCTGGCATAATTTTCGGATGTCGTCCATAGCATGTTGATAGACATCACCTCCAGAGATCATGTTGAGAGCCTCCAGTGACTCATTGGTAAGTCCCCTCAAGAAGATGCTTTTGAGGGACTTATCAGATAGCTTCGAGTGAGGGGACCATTGAAGATTAAAGTTGAATCTCTCCCAATACTCCTCGAGAGACTCATCTTCTCTTTGTGTCATGCTCAGGACCTCCTCCCCGGAGTCTCTTGCTCTCCCGAAATCTTGATATTGCTCTAGAAAGAGCTTCTTCATCTGGTCCCAGCTGGTGATGTGTTTGTCTCCCAGACCGATGAACCATCGTAGAGCTGCATCGTCTAATGTAGAAGGAAATAATTTCAACTTTTGCGTGTTTGATTTGTAATCCACAGACCTGCACAAAACATCAAACTTGAATAAAAATAGGTCAGGGTCCTCAGTCGGGTGTCCTCTGAAGGACGAAAGGTGAGCAGGGGATATGTTTTTCATTTTGGTATCTCCTACTCCCTCCTCTATTGGGAAACTAAAGCCAGATGAGACTTCATCGTTATCTACCATTTTTTAGGAAATGTGGTTTCTAATGCAGCGTTTATGGCCTTCCGATCGTTTAAAACTTTCTGAGTCAATGCTCTAAGGTTGTCTGGCGAGATCGTCTGATCCTCCACAGCCTTCCACAATAGGGCTTCCTCTAGAGGAGTCCTATTAAATAGGGGATTTATGATGATTCGTTCATCCCCTTGTTGATGGGATGAGGTGGCACTTTGCACAAAGTGTGGTTCCTCACTCCAATGGACTGCTGGTAGGTCGAGCGAGTCTAACTCAAATCCAAAATGCTCGGTTGACTCGAGTCCTGATGGATTAGTTCTTATAAAGTGACCGTCAGGTCCTCTTCTTCTCGAAGAACTCATACAAGGTCAGATGGAAGGTTTCAGGGTATTGTAAGTAATCTAATTAAGACTCTTCCTCAACAACGGTGCCAAAATGTTGCGGGCCAAACAAGGTGAATGGTTTCCTATTTTTGTCACATCCCCGTGCATTTAATTATCAACCCGGGGAGCTTCGTAAACTTGCGAAGAGTCAGAATTAGGTTACTACAATACCACTGGAGGTAAATCTGCTAATCCTACATTTGGGGGGTGTTCTTGAAATGGTTGTCAATCATTCCCGCACTCCTCAATAAATTACGTAAGAAGAACAAAATTAAATCTACAAAAATAAATCATGTACACATTCCTGAAAATAAACCTACTGCAAATACTGGAACTAGCAAACTGATGAACATTCTTATGAAAGCAATAAACTAATTAAAATAAATAAACAAAAAGGAAATGGGGAAGAAATACTGGCTTGGAGTGGGCCCAGGCTCCAGCAACTTCTTCCCGATCGAACACGCGCTTTAGAACTTCTGGAACTGTAATAGATTTATCAACGTATTACAATCTATCTTCTGTAACTCTAAATGGATCTTTATTAATTATTTCTATATATTCTTAGAATGATCTACGTGTGTTTATATAACACACCCGTAGAACTTCTGTTACAGAAGTGGTTACAATAGTCGATTCTTCCCAGACTAAATTAGAATAGTCTGGCGAATGCAATCGATGTCTGGCATTCTGTTTTGATGGCGGCATGTTCATTTCGGTTCGTGCTTTGCCTGGCATCAGTAAGACATTTTGATACGTTGGTGCTATCTCCAATTTAGCTCTGCATGATGTAGAGCTAGAACTGCACCAGCTGCTATCGTCCACGTCATTCAAATCTGGTCAACGGGCAAAGAATCAGTGGCGCCTTCCTTATGAGGAAGGTACCTTGTTATCGTGGCGCCTTCTGGTTGTAGGGAGGCGCTTGCCTTCTATTAGCACCTTTCGGTTGTGGGGAGGTGCTTGCCTTCTATTAGCACCTTTCGGTTGTGGGGAGGCGCTTGCCTTCTGTTGGCACCTTTCGGTTGTAGGGAGGCGCTTGTCTTTGGTTGGCGCCTTTCGGTTGTAGGGAGGCGCTCGCATTCAGTTGGTGCCTTCTGACTGCAGGGAGGTGCTCGCATTCAGTTGGTGCCTTCCGACTATAGGGAGGTGCTCGCATTCAGTTGGCACCTTTCGACTGTAGGGAGGCGCTCGCATTCAGTTGGTGCCTTTCGACTGCAGGGAGGCACTCGCATTCAGTTGGCGCCTTTCGACTGCAGGGAGGCGCTCGTCTTTGGTTTGGCGCCTTTCGATTGCAGGGAGGCGCTTGTTCCCTTGGCGCCTTTCGGTTGCAGGGAGGCGCCTATGTTCTCTACATTGACCCCCGATGAAATAAAGTGCCAGGTCCATCAAAAGGACCTCGACCGTTCCAAATCTAACTAAATCAACTGCAATTCCACAAAACATACTAAAAACACACAAATTAGATAACACGCATAATTATATCAAATATCTATATAATCATTCATAAAAGTACGCAATCCTTATTATACAACCGCATATTGATCAAAGAAATATGTACAAAATATGAGCATTTCCGGTGCTCATCACCCCTAATGAGACATGATTGTCATATAATGGAATATAAGGGGTGCTAATGCCCCCTCAAAGTAGAGGTGTATTAGGAACATATGTTTAAGTAATAAGCCTAATATTCTTTGTATCCAAGAAACTAAAATGACAAAAGAAGTTTCAAAAACTACGAAATTAGTATGGGCAATATGTGAATGGGATGCTATGGATTCTAAAGGACGACATGAGGAATTCTAACTTATTGGAATTATTATAGAACCATTCATAATACTAGGCATTGGATAGCCTCTTTAGTTACTTGCTACTTTGTAGATTATCGTTTCATCCTTATCGATGTCTATGGACCTATAACTCAGTCGGGTAGATTAGAAGTTTGGAGTGGGATTGAAGCCTTTATGAGAAGTAAATACCAATAAACCCAATTCATGATCATAGAATATTTTAATGCCATAACCAAGTTGGATGAAAAATTTAGGGGAATTAGAAAATTAACCCAAAGTATGAGATATTTCTCCGCTTTTATTCAAAAAAATAACCTATGGGAGGTTGAGTTTGAAGAAGACAACTATACTTGGACCAAAAACAAGAGAGACCAAAAGCTAATAGCAAAAAATTAGATAGATGCATACTCTCTGATCATTGACTAGATGAACTTATGCTAAATTTAATACCTTAACAAGGATTGGTTCATATCACTGGCCAATAAGAGTTAAAATGGTGGTTAGTGAATTCAAAAAAAGTTCATATTTTAAATATGAGTAGATGTGGGAAGACCATTCTCAATTTTTTGATATGATAGCTCAAATGTGGAATTATTCAGGTAATGGTGGGTTGTATGCTCTTCCAAATAAAATTAAATCTATGACATCTAGATTAAAAGAATGGAACAAGAACACTTTTGGAAATATTTTTAGAAGAAAGAACTAAAAGATAAACTTTTAAAATTCCAAAAATGTGATCATAATAACCCAATCTTAGAGAAAAAGGAATTGCTTAGTGAATATTTTGACAAAGGAAGTGAAATTTTGAAGATTAAAATCAAGAAATACATGGTTAAAAGGAGATAAAAATACAATTTTTTTTATAGGATGGCTATAGTACAGAGATCAACATGTAAAACTAGTAGAATTAAATCAATGGAAGGGGTTTGGATTGAAAACTAAAGTGAAATTAGAAAAGAGGTAAAGTATTTTTATCAAAATATTCTAATATTAGAGGAGATTGAAGTTTTTAATGATAAACTTCTTCAGGATGTTCCTTCAATTATAACAAATGAAGATAATAGGAAACTAGTGGAGCCTATTACTATAGAAGAAGCTCATTTAGCTCATTTATCTTTTAATAAGGATAAATACCCAGGTCTAGATGGGCTCTCTATAATTTTTTACCAATATAATTGGGATATAATGAAGGATTATTTATTTGTGCTAGTGGAACAGTCTAGGGTAAAATAATACATATCTTATAAAATAGATGCAACATATCTGACTCTAATTCCAAAAAATAAGGATGTTAAATTATTTTATTCTTTTAGACCCCTAAGCCTATGTAATATGACATATACGATTATCTCCAATGTGATGGCAAATCAATTAAGGCCATTTTTAGAAAAAAAATCATTTTAGAAGAGCAAGGAGGATTTGTGAAAGGGAGATAATTTTTGGACAGGATCATAGTAGCTCATGAAGTTATACATTCAACAACTTCAAGAAAAGAGAAAGCAATGATCTTAAAACTTGATATAAGTAAAGCCTATGATAGGGTTAAATGGAATTTTCTTTTTGTAGTTTTAGAAAAGTTTGGTTTCAGAAAGAAATGGGCTAGATGAATTAAATCTTGTGTCTCTATAGTTTCTTATTTAGTGTTGGTCAATGGGTTAGTAGTAGAATATTTTAAAGCCAAGAGAGGCCTTAGACAAGGAGATTCACTATCTCTTTATTTATTCATTATTATGGTAGGGGTTTTGATTAAGAACTTAAATAAGGCTTATAAATATGGGCTTATAAGTGGACTTAAGGTTAGTATTAACATAGACAACATCACCCATCAAAAGTTTGTAGATGATACAACACTTTTTGGAAGGGCAAGGATAAATGAGGCTAGAGCTTTGAATACATTTATAAAGGAATATGAAAGAGATTCAACGCAAAAAGTTAATAGGATAAAATCCAAAATTTACTTCCTTAACACTCAAACTAATATCAAAGTAAGAATTTACAGGTTACTTCAAATGGAGGAGGCAAATTTCCCAACAACTTATTTGAGGATGCCTTTATTTGAAGGGAGAATGAGGATAAAACTATGGAATCCAGTTATTAGTAAAGTTCAAAATAAAATTTTAGCTTAGAAAGGTAGATGGTTATCATTAGAAAGAATAGTGCAGTTAACTAAGTTAGTCTTATAGGCCATTCTGACATATTATATGTCATTGTATTCTATGCCAAAATCAGATGAAAAAAGTTTAATATATATTATGTGATCTTTTTTATCATCAAGTTTACACAATAAAAGGAAATCTCGTTTGGTGAAATGGAGCAAGATGTATGATGGAAAAACAAGGGGAGGTCTTGGGTTAAGAGTTATTACAGATGCAAAATTAGCTCTTATGGAAAAAATAATTTGGAGATTGTTAGAGAGAGTCAAAGACAATGGGCAATAATTCTTCTAAGTATGCTGATCCCAATGACCCAAGCTTAATATTTACTGTATTCTCTCTACCAAATGGTTTTTCTCTTTGGAATGGTTTAAAAAAACCTATTGATGTTATGATTAAAGTTTTAAGATGGATGGTGGGAATTGGAGAACAAATTTTCTATCTGGATGGATACTTGGTGTGATAAAAAACCACTCAATTTAGATCCAATTTTGAAACCTTAGATGAGATTGCTTCAAGATAAATATGGTGATAGGGTTTCAAATATTTTGTACAAGGATCATGAAGGAAGATACAAATGGAAAGATGATTTTTTACAAGTATACAAGACATTGATACTAGGAGGCAATTGAGTAGAAAGATAACAACTGCGATTATTATGAGAGAAGCTAAGGATAAATTGATTTGGGAGTTGAATAGCTCAAGAGAATACATGATAAGAAGTAGATATAATGTACAACACCAAAAAAATAATAATATCACTATAATATGGAGAGATATTTGGGATATCCCAAACATTCCTAAAGTCAAAATGTTTATAGAGGTTATATTGGCAGCAAGGGGTAGGATTTGAACCCATGAAGAGTTGGTGAAAAAAGTAACGAGTTATTGATTCCTCTAGTATATGCAAAAAAATCATTTTATCAAATGGTATTAGCTTAATTGATTATATTCCTTAGATTTCAAGGAGGAGACCTAGGTCCAAATCTTACCAAATGATATATATTACATAATTTCCAAATTGTAATACCATTATATGGTCACGATGTAATACAAATGATCCTCATTTTAATTCCATATAAACCATTGAGAAAAAAAATACATTATCATTCTAGCTAGTGGAAGTGTCCATGTCCATCACAATGTGAGAGTCATTTTATTTTATTCCAATATTGACACATCAATCAATCGTATAATTCCTTTGATGAGGATTTTTTAAGCCCTTGTTATGTAAGGTAATGTATTTTAATGGTGATATATTTCTATTAATAAATGATACATTAATTAATTAAAATTAAAAACCAATTTAATAAGTTGTATGTGACAAACAAGAAGCATGAAGCAAAGTGCAAGCAAGGAGCAAGTGTCACTTCTTCTTATTCTAGCTCTTAGGAGAAACTCAAAAAGTAAAGGATTTAAGTGAAGAAGATCTAGTAACTTAGGAGGAAAGCCATTTTTAAGTCCTTTGTAGAAGTGAGGATGCCTAGTTGGAAGTATGAATGCCCTAGTTGGTGATAAGAGGATGAACAAATATATGGAAAACCCTATTTAGGTAGCAGATACTACACCAAAAGTGATTATCAAGGATTAGATGATCAACCATGATATAATGGTTCTTAAACCCGAAGGGTTAATATGTAAGCTCCATGGATACTAGGCAGGTTTTTATGAGATTTAAAATTGGATCAAGTGGAAGTGAAGATTTAATTCAAATTACTTCATGACTTTCCTTTCCAAAGGATTTTCCCTCATTATCTTCTCTAGTAAAAAATAAGGGAAAAAATAATGGATGGAGGCCCTTGGTTTATGGGAAAAGATGCATTATATTTAAGACAATGGAATGAGAAATTTTGTATGGAGACAAAGACAATTAAAAGGATTTAGGTGTGTATTATGATTTTTGGACTTCCTTATCAACTCATCATTAAGGAGGCTTTGAATAATATTGGCAATACTATAGGCAAGTTCATCCAGGAGGACCAACTACTAAGGAGAGAAGACATCCTATATAAACTAGAATATATGTTGCTATGAATATGTTAAAACCTTTATAATAGTCCATTAGGATTAAATATACATAAAAATAATGCGATCAACAAATGGATTATGAAAACATTGCATTTTGATGTCAAAAATATCATAAAACCGAACACATGGAAAGAGATTGCAAAGTGAAAATGATTGGAAAAAAGAAAATTTTGGTCTTGAGGAAAATCTCAATATGAAACAAGGATATCATATCGTAGGGGAATTTGGGTCAAATAAAGGACTTCTCATTGCTAAGAAAGTGGAGAGAAAAACCCTTTTACATTATCAAATGCAAAAGACCATTATAGTTCACTTGAATAAATCGTCAAAAGAAAAATGATATAAAGGATGAGGAAGTACAATGTGCAAGTTAAAATATAGGAGTTAAAGGTGTGAAGGAATATAGGGACGCATATTTTTAAATGAATGAGGTCAAGGTTAATCTAGGTAAATCATCTTCCTTTTTCTCAAGTAGAATAATATCTTCTCCTTGCAATACAAATAAAAATAGTATAGAGTGTATCCATTAAATTTTAGGGTTCAAGAGCATCATAATGAAGAAAAGCATATGGAGGATATCCAAATAAATTTAGGGTTTCTAGGATAGCATAAGAAAGTAATAACTATGAAAGACCGCTCATGCACTTTAGGGTTTTTGGGGAAACATAAAGAATTTTTTTTGAGGTTATTCCTTGCTAGGGAAACATAAGTCTTTAGAAGATAAGTCTCATTATGAAAAATATGGAAAAATAGAAGAGATTGATGAATATGAAAGTGTTGGTGGGAATGAAAAAAAGGAGATAAAGGGCATTAAAGCATGAACAAAGAGAAAAATAAACTTAAAGGAATATCAATTTTGGGAGTCAAATAAAAAGATCATAGGTGTTAACAAGAAGTGGGGCTAAGCCCACTAATAAAATAAAAAGTGATGATGATGAAAATGATATATGGAATTTTAGGGATATGAAGACCCCTAAAATTAGATTTATTAAAAGTTTAATAGGTATTTATAGTCTTGAGTTTATTTTAATATAAGAAACAAAATTAAGTAGTGAGGAATGTATGTTGGCAAATGGAACCAAAAGTATTATAGGTTAATATTCCTAGTGGTAGCTTTTGATACCACATACAATGGGAGATACCAATCACAATATGTAGAAAGAAATAAATTAGATCTGTGAGATGAATGAAATATGCTATAAATAGAAATGGTAAAAATATTACAATAGTAGCTATGGAGGAAATGGACACTCCATAATATAAGCTACTACTCCATGAATGAGCTCTGAGCTTATAGCTCACACACACTACCCTACTGCCTATCTACCACACACTGACTATGATACTATGATTTCTATATCTATGGCCATTATATAGGAAGATAAGTTCCTTGGACAACACTCTATCTATGTTGTACAAGTGGATACCTTACACATTACAACTTGCACATTGACACTTGTGCATTTATTACATTGCATGAAGTAACTGGATAACTTCTCCCTAAAGTAACCTAATGTCCTAAGTATGTACCAAGGAAGGTACATTTACATGATCCAAATAATGTAATATACTCTATTTCTAACACCCCCTGTATTAAAATATTTGGGTATTGAAGACTTTAGTCTTCAATGTGGATCTTCTTCCATATGATGGCTTTGAATTGGATCTTCTTATTTGATCTAGAATTTTGACTCTTCTCTGATTTTTATAACCTGTTCAAGCAAGATGTTAGTATATTCAAAATATGTCATTCTTTTTGAAAGAGATTTGATCTCATAATCATCATTAGGTTCTTCTAGTTATTCAATTTCTTCTATTCTTTGAGCTAGATGTTGTTTCTAATATTTTTTTTGATATTATAATTGGGGATAATTGGATGGATGCTGAAATTATTGTTGATGAGGATTTTGATATTATCGTGGCTAAAATTGGCTCCCATTGTTCATCTAATTTCCTTGATTCTAATTCTTAGGGTTGAACCTGTGGTAGCTGGTACTATGGCCTTTTCTCTTGCATATCTAAAAATACCTGTTGTACCATGGTCTTCATCCTTTTGATGAAGAGGTAATTTTTCCCTATGGATTATCTTTAGATATCAATGTAGTGTTAGATATCTCATCTTTAACTGTATTTTCTAGTTCATATTCCTGTAGACTATTGACTAAGTCATAAAAACAAGTATCTTTACTTAGAACGTATAAATATGTTACCAAATGTTTATAGCTATCTAGAAGTAATCTCATGGTTACTTGAGTAAGAAGTTCATCCTTAATTGTTTCTCCTAAGGTAAATAATTTTCCTTTAATATCTAATACATTTCTTAGGAACAACTCTATGCTTTTGCCATTGTTCATTTTTAATGAATGAAGTTGACTTTAAATATGGAGAATAGTTATCTTATTCTTTCCTTCAAAAATTTTCTCTAGGCTTGAACATGCATCTGAGGATGATTTTGTTGAACTGATATAGGGTTGTATCTCATTAGTGATAGAAAAGGTTATTATCATTAGATCCTTTGAACTATTTTCTACAAACTTTTGGATCTCAATATCATCTGTAGTAGGTATTTGTATTTTCCCTTTGACAATATCCCAAAGTTTTTCATATTCCAAAATAGCTTTTACTTTATTCTTTGAGGAGAAATAATTTGACCCTTAAGTAGCTGAGATTCTGCTAAGAAGAATTTGTTTGAAGCCATTTGAATTACCTAATATCAATTCTTAGGTTTTGTAGAATGCCTTATGACTCCCTAGTATGTTTTGGACAAGATATAAAGAGATTTTGTAAGATATAGTTCAATCTTGGTTGATTTTTTAAATTTTCATAAATGATAAAACCAAATTATATTGTCCTTATTGCTCCTATTGAACTAAGCACTTTTTCTAGATTTCAACAGGTTTTAATGTTGGATCTTTTGTCTCTATTTTAGAGGATTTGAGACAAGTAAATATTATAATTTTCAACATTTATATGTTTTTGATAAACCTATTATAATAGCCCTTTGAGATTTTATTTTAATTTTTCTAATTTCCAATAAATAATTTGTAGTAGTAGACCTTATGATTCCCAACTTTGGAAAATTAGAAAAGATAATAATATTTGCAAAGTATTAAATGATTCAACCTAAGTAGAAGGTCTTATATCTCCTAGGTTAGTTTACAAATAGTATTATGATTTTTGGTAATTTATCTCCTTTTTTTTTGCTTTCTCAACCTTAAAAATAATCCTTAAAATTATAACCTTATATCTCCTATGTTTGAAAGCAATATTAATGAGATATTTTTCTTACCTTAGCCCCTTGACTTCACACTTGAATGGCATTGGTTTTGACTGAAATATGACTGTCCTTTATGTAACCTTAATCATTGAGCATTTTAGTCATCTATTTTTTCTCAAGACTGTATTGCACACAACGCATCCCAAAAAGGGACATCTGCTAAAATTTGGTCAATCCGATTATGCTACTGAAAGCAATGGCTAAATTGACATACCAAAGCCCTTAGGGCAGCCCTTAGAGGTCATGCAGTGGTTCTAGCCACTCCCGAAAAGGTTTTGGAAGTTTTCAGCCCATTTTTGGGACCTTTTGGATTGTTACTATTCATCCCACCCTGGGATGAATATATATCCTATTCATCCCACCCTAGTATGAATAGAAAAATTCATCCCAGGGTGGGATGAATAGCAAGTTTGACCCCCAAAAAGTCAAATTTTATACAAATGGTGCCTAGAAACTACCATTTGCCCTACCTATTCTTGCATGCAATTCAGAGAATGCAACACTCTTATGACATGCTTCATAAATGAGGCCAAATTGGGATATCCTCTTCCCCCTCCAGTGCATGCCACCCTGGTGGCCAAGTGGCACCTCTTGCCATGCATGCCCTTGCATGAATTTTTGCACATGAGCCTCCTTGGGCTATAAAGTGGATCCAATTTCCACACAAAAGAGGATAGAGGAGTTTTAGGACATAGTAATGGAGTGATGCTAATATTTCATTTCACCATTTTGTGCCCCTTTTCCCTCTAAATATCTACCTAGCGAAGGAGGTTTGCAAGTGATCCAAGAGGTGTAATTTGTCACATAACCGAACCATATGAGTGAATTTATTCACCAAATTTGATGAAAATACCCATTAGAGTGTTTTGGACCATTCCAAGGTGGAATTGGTGGTAAAAAGTTAGCAGAATTGGTGGGTGTCCCACCCCCGGGCGCCCCTAATATATGACAATCAAATTCGTCCCCCTGGGACAAATACAAATATGTGCAAAATTTTTCTAGTGTTTTATAATAAGATTATTATAGGATATAATATGATGCTACTGTCCAAATTTTATGCATTTTGGAGTCGTATTGGATGAGAGATTGTATTTTTAAGTTTTTACAGGCTTGTAGGGTCCATCGAAGTATGCATAGGAATCCATACCTAATTTTGGAAATATGACCACAGGGGTCCTCTAAAAATGTTATTTTATTCATTATGTACAAGTTTCACATGTTTTGGATATGTTTAGGGGCATAAATTTCTTGCTTTGGGTTTTGTAGGTTGGGAGCAGTCACTGCCAATACGACATGCCATAGAATACAATTTCAACTCTTTTTTGGTGATATCTTCACAAAAACTTCTATTTTACATTACTATGAAACTTCAAGTTATTTTGAGTTTATTTGGTATAATATCCATGCATATTATCATTACTAGTCTTTTGGTGCCTGTGGGGATTGCATGTTTTTCATCATATGCACTTCCTATTTGACATTTCTGATTTCCTTATGTGTAGGTGCAGGTTTATACAACATATTATGAAGGAGAACAAGACCTCAAGATCAAATATACAAGCTGCAATAGCAGTAGCCCGCCCACCTCGATTGTGGGTACGAGGAAAAACATTGAAAGTGCACTCAAGTTACTTGGAGGATTTTGATCCTTGGGCACCCAATTTGTAAAAATTGTATAAATATGTAACATTGGATTTGATACACCAGACTAATAAGAAATAAAATCTCTTTTGCTTCATTTCTTTTTATTTGGCATCTCTTCCATTTATACTTTCATGCTTCCGTTTGATGCTCTTAAGCAATAGAAGATAGATACATATATTGTTCATCATCATTAGGTGCACCATATTTCCCTAATTCACGTGCTTGAATTGATCAGTCTAAATGACCAAGTGTGGTATGGCTACTGGAATTCCTCTTCGATTCTTGGAGAGTAGATGTTGATCTTCTTTAATAGAGTCTTAAATGCTCCTATGCTCTCCTTCCATGCTACGCTTAGAAATAGATTGACTGGACTGCGCTTTGCTCTCCACACATTCTACGGATGTCAAAAATGAATGTTATCCTTACACTCTCTCTACACTGAATATAAGGACAGTCATTGATGGACAAGTAGATCTTGTATTTCTTGGGAGCATTTCCACCTCTTCTTGTAACACTACTGCACCAACCGTTACTCCATAACATATTCACCTTGCTTTGAGTGATCTCAATGTTCATCTATTGAGCATTAGAGATATGATATCCATGAGGGAATAATATTCCAAGTAGCACTTAGTCGTTTTGCATGGTATTTTCTACATAACACCTCTAAGAAGGAGATTATAACTCCTTTGAATGTCTTCCTCCTTAGCTTGCTTTGATTTCTTGAATAACAAGCAATGTATTTTCTTTTGCAGGTAATTCATGAGCTGCCTTGGATATTTGGATGAGGATGAGGTAGCTCTCTTGCTACCATTTGTTGATTTTATTCCCAATGTAGCATCCACTTTCCTTTTGTATACTTATACCTTTGCTGTGCTCTTTGTTCACTTTGATAGAGGTGAAGCTTGATGCGTCTAAACATTGGATGTGCTCTTTCCTTTTTTTATGTAGATAGCTTCTTCTTCTTGCTATGGTTTACATAAATATTTGTGATAAATTTTCTTTGGCTTACGTAAATAAAATTGGTAGTCTTGTTGTCATTTAAATAAGAACTTTCTTTATCTATAGGTCCAATCTTGGAGAGAATGTCCTTTCGGTGTTGGAGAACGTTCGATCCTTTGGCCCTTTCTTTGGCCTTTACTTTGGATGCATTTTTCCCTGTATCTATTGTGCCTATTGTGGAACATTTAAATCTGCTCCTTTCTCTGATTTTGATGTATTGTAGAAGTGCAACACCATGTAACCTTTACATGTATATAGAACCTTTTTATTGCACCTTTTCTTGCATTCTTTTGTAGGTCTGAAATTATTATTTTTATAGAAGATTAATGAGTGTAAAATTAGGGGTTTAAGGATGTCTCTTTGGGTAGACTCCTTACCATTTATGGCGAATCCAAGACTTGTAAATAATATAGAACAAAAGCCTTTTTTTAGTTGCACTAACCCTAAGTTATTTGGATTTGAGACTCACCAAGTATCAATATTTGAAGCTTCTTTTTGGTTAGTTTTTCTTTGCTTATACTAACCAATTTTGGTGGATTCTATTGGCCACTATGAGTTGCAGGTTTCTATGCTTTAAGAGGATCTTTAGATACTTGATCCAAACTAGATTTTGTAGCCTTTATTTCAAAGCACAAAACTAATTTATTTTGAGAGTAATAATAGTGCAAATGAATATAACAAATTCTAATTTTAATGCACTAATATATTACACCTTATCACTCCAATATACTCTCAATAAAATGCACTTAATCAATTCACTGCAACTAATCAGGAATAATCTCAAATGAACCTTCAATATTTATTCTGTAAATTTCTTATAAGCAAGATATTAGGATATAGTCTTATTTTGCTATCCAAAGTAGAAAATAGGCTAGTTGATAGATTATTAAAATTCTAAAATCTAATCAACTCCTAATGTGCAAATGAACCTTAAAAAGAACCTTTATTTTTGCACACTTGAAGACTGTAATACAAATCTCCTTTTTGCAACTTTAATAAGGATGAAGGTGCTTTAATAAATCTGATAAGTAATCCAACTAATGAATATGCTTGCACAGATAGTTGCTTACGTTTTTCTAAATACTTTTGTAGCTCATTTTTTGCTTATGTAGAGGATGTATATCTTGGTGCCTGAGATCACCAAGTTAATACCTTGAATAGTATCTTACAACTCTTTTGTATATTGTTTTGAATAGCTCATTCTTCACCAAATTGATGGTCTCAAAATTTCTTTCACGAGCCTAGGATTTGATGACTTTGATCTCCTCTTGTAATCTCCTCCTTCTACTATAGATTATGAGAAGTTTGTATCTTTAAAGTAGTGACCTCTTATTATAGGAGGTAATCTTCAAATCTCCTAGATTTGATAAGCATATTATACCTTCAAGTCTTCTTATCAAATTCTAACTTCAAGAAGATATTCTTCTCAAGATTCAGAATATCTTGAGGTCTTCACTGGATTCTTCTTCTGCTTGGATTTGGCACTCCTTGCCAAATTCTCCTCCTCTTGGGCTTGTTTTTAGATGGCGATAATTATCCCAAGTCCTTCACTATCAGGGGCTTCTCCTTGGTAGTGGATTTCTCTCCAGTGAGTTCTCCTTTGAGGATTTCTTCAGTTTGGCTCTCCTAGAATTTTACTAGATGCTTACCGAGACCTTGTCGAGGTATTTGATCTTGCAACTTCTTCTGGTCTTCTTAGAGACCTTATCTTCAACCTTCTACTTCTGGAAGTGTTGGCATTGAGATTTTCTTATGGATATCTGATTTTGTTGCTTCTGGATATGAGTAGGACTCTCCTAGTCCTTCTTCTTCCTAGCCTAGAAGTTCTTCAATGAGATCTCCTCGTGATATATTTTGCTTTAGGTATTGGATTTATTCTAAAGAGGATTTTATTCCTAAATTTCTTTTAGGAAGGTTTCTCGACTTACTGGATCTCCTTTACCTACAAAAAAAAATATTATTATCTAAATCTTCTTCTGAATTAGATCCTCTCTAGAATATTCTTCAGGATAAAAGGCATTTGTAGCCTACTTCAGTATCAAGGATTTTGTGGCCTATTATTCAATATAAAGGCTTCTATGACATGTTCTTTAATATCAAGGCTTCTATGGCCTATTATTCAATATCAAGGCTTTATAGCCTATTATTTAATATCAAGTCTTCTATGGCCTTTTCTTTTGGATCAAAGCTTCTATGGCCTTTTCTTCTAGATCAAGGATTTTTGGCCTTTTATTCTATATCAAGGCTTCTATAGAATTTTATTCTTGTGAACTTATTCAATATATCAATGGAGATCTCCTATCTCTAGACTTCACCACAATTATTTTCCAGAAGATTCTTCTGAAGTATTCTCCTCTCTACAATAACTAATATTTGCACTATGAAGGCACTCTGAACTTCGGGTAATGAAGTTAAGGTCTCCTATATTTCTATTGTAGGAGTAATCCCAATAATCTGAGTATTTATTCCCTGCAATAAAAGAAACTTTTAGGTTAGTATTTCCAAATTTTTGAGCTTCACTAGTTGATTCATCAACCTAGTGGATCAAATGTTGAGTCTTAGTCTTCACGAGTTTTCCTTCAATTATTTGGAAAGACTATACCAATGCAACTGAAATTTCAGTCCTCACTTGTAACTCTCCCTAATTCTACCACCTAGACTCTTTTGAGAAATTTTGATAGTGACTGGTCCAATGGTGCATCAGGTTCTCAAAAAACTTAGGATCAAATAATAATGGTGGTTATCCTATAGATATACAGTGGCTTGATCTACCGTAGCTCTGATACCACTATTAGCTTTTGATACCACATACATTGGGATATACCAATCACAAGATGGAGAAATAAATAAAGTAGATCTACGAGATGACTAAAATATGCTATAAATAGAAATGGTAAAAATATTACAATAGTAGCTATGGAGGAAATGGACACTCCATAATATAAGTTATTGCTCCATGAATGAGCTTTGAGCTTATAACTCACACACACACTACCCTATTGCCTATCTACCACTCACTGACTATGATACTATAACTTCTATATCTATGACCATTATATAGGAAGATAAGTTCTTTGGCCAACACTCTATCTAGTTGTACAAGTGGACACTTTGCACATTACAGGTTGCACATTGACACTTGTGCATTTATTACATTGCATGAAGTAACTAGATAACTTCCTCCTAAAGTAACCTAATATCCTAAGTATGTACCAAGGAAGGTACATTTACATGACCCAAATAATGTAATATACTCTATTTCTAACACCTAGGAAAAAAATACTATCACATTAAAATGGTAACATAAATGTTGCACAATAAACTTATCTATTACATTCAAACTCATTCAAATTATATTTGATTATATAGCATGGATCTTTGTCTCCAATATATAACTTTACATTATAATCTCTTCAATACTCCTAATTGTTGCTCTCCTCAAGCACACAAGATATGTAACCTTTCACATGCCTTACATTATGAAAAAGACTCATGATTACATAACCTTCTACTTCATATCTTAACACATATTACATGACTCTTCACTTCCACACTTGAAACCTATCACTTCTGACTCTTCACTTGCACACTTGATACCTATCACTTATGACTCTTCACTTGCACACTTGACACATAAATACATTTTACATCTTGATATATACTTTTAACACAAATATTAACAACATGCCTAATATTTATAATGGTACCAAATAATTTAATACAACTAACAACCCTTTGTATTACATTATTTGGTGTAAAGATCATTTGTTGTACACAAATGAATTTGAAAGATCTTATACTTGTTTCATCCCAAGTGCTTTTGTAAAAATAATCTTTAGTGGGGATATATTTTATATAAATATAATGGTCTGAAATATGATATATAACGAAGTGACATTGAGCTTCAATGTATTTTATTATTGCATGACTCACATGTTTTTGATTAAATTGAGAACTCCTTGATTAACATAGTTTAGAATGCAGGATTCTTTTTTATTCCCATATATGATAAAATGTATCATAACCAAAGTGCTTCATATACTGCATCTTTTTTTGCATGATATTATGCTTCAGTTGATGAGAGGGCTATTGCATGTTATTTCTTTCTATACCCTGAAATAGGTCCTAATACAAGATGAAACACATAGCCTAATATTGATTTTCTATCATCTATAGATCCAACATAGTCAAAATCTAAATATCCCTGTAAGAAAAAATTATTATTTCTTTTGTATTTTAATCCATATTTTATGGTTTTGTTGATATATTGTAGTATTATTTTTATAGACTTCCAATGGATTTTTCTATGCTCTTGCATGAACCTAGTATTTTTTATATACAAAAGGATTCTAATTAGTTGTCGATACATAGTAGCGGAAACTAGCGATGACTCATCATATCTTGATAATTGCAGTCCTTGCTCCATTGGAGTATCTTTAGGTTTGCATATTGTTATTATGTGTTTTCAAGTAGTGTTTTGCATACTTTGTATGAGTTATTATGATGTTATTATCCTTTTGATAAATTTCTAGACCAAGATAGTAGTGTAGAAGTCCCAAATCTATCATTTCAAAATCCTCTTTAATTAGCATAATTGCATGATAAAATTCAAAGTAAGTTTCCAAAATAGTGCATCTTATTTAATTTGATATTTGGATTTATCATTCAAACATATATACTCTTATTTCTATCATTTTGCATCATTCTTGCAATTGTATTTTTGGTTTTTGGTGTCTGTTTTCTTGATTGCAGGTTTTTGACAAATTCGTATGATGAATTCGTCAGGTCACTGATTATCTTGGGTGCTGTACAATTATAGATGATCCTGCCATATCTGGGATGATCTGGACTCCTACAAGCTTTAAAATCTTCATCAGACATCAGAAATTAGGTGTACTCTTCTCCATTTTATATATTCTCTGTATTCAATCACATTAGGATTCATTTATGTCTGCTATTTTTATATAAATCAGAATCTTCATATAGAATAGCTTAGCTTCATTTTGGCCAACCTAGGAATCTAAATGATTGAACATAAAATGAACAAATCAAACCCATTCTCAACCTAAGCGTGGAAATTGCCACTCAAAGTTTCCTGGTGAACCCCACCATCCGTCAAAAATTCACCTTTATACCCCTCCCCCGAGAGGCGCGACCTTCAAAGGGCCTCTCCATCCGAGGTATTGTTCCATCCTTTTCTCACCCCCCTTTTGGGTATGGATCCTTTAGCCTGAAGGTAAGGGTGCAAAAAATTTGGGCGATACATTTTGGTGAACTTGATGTGAAACTAAAAACACCTTTTGAAAACAATCCAAAAAAAAAAAAACATTATTAAGAACATCTAGAATCATTAGAAAACTGTTAAATTTTCATATCATACTTAGATGGTAGATTATAATAGAAGACAAGCTATCTCCATAAATTTTGAAAATCAATTAACGACCATAGAGATTACTTCTATGCTTAGAGTACCTCAAACATATAGAGCCCAACATTTGTGGGATGAACTTGATAGGAGATTGGGTATTATTGAATCTAGATCTGCAGAACTTAGGAAAATTAAGAGGTTTGTCCTAGATAGAATCCTGGATCCTGATCAGGTGACTTTGTATCATGAACTTCGGAGAGCTTGCCATAGGTGGTTAGCCGATAAAAGAGCACTTGTGTCTTCTGAATTATACACCTTTGAGGAATACCTTGAGAACACAGTTGTAGTACATAAATTTCTATCTCGTGTAGAGGATCAAGAAGTCATTCTTATAGATAGAAAGAGATGGAATAGCATGTTGTTTGTTATTTTTATTCTCGCAAAATAATAATATAATAAAATCACACAAAAAAAAACAACAAAACATTTCCTTTTAAAGTATTATAGTAGGTATATAGTTAAAATATATACCTCTCAACCCTATCACACACACACACACACACACACACACACACACACACACACACACACACACACACACACACACACACATATATATATATATATATATATATATATATATATATATATATATATATATAGAAGTATTTATATTTGCTAAAACCTAAGTTTAGCACAATGCCTAGACTTAGGAATGGAAAACAAACCGAAGAAGATGAAGATCGGTTAGGAAGACCATTAACTGACCAAAATTTCCCTCCTGAGGACCAAGTTCAGGAAGAAGAAACCCTAGACCAGCAATAAGAGCTTGCTGTAGGAAATGAACAAGAAGAAACTATTAGAGAGGAAGGATCCTCATCCCCTAAAATATCTCCGGGAGGAGCTATCACTTTTGAGAACATGGAACAATTCTGGAAGTTCATTAACACTAATATTGGTGTTTTTAATACAACAGCCCATATGGACAAGGATCAAATTAGTGACACTCAAGCAACTCTAGAAGAAGTATTTCAAACACGCACTAATACCTTGTCCTTTATTGAACAAGAGAGTGATCAAGCTGGACCATCCAATTTGGATATAGTAGCTACGATCCAGAGCATGCAACAACAATAGGTTACCCAACAATCTAAAGTGCCTATTAACAAGCCTAGGGTCATTCCCGCACAAAAGAAACCATCATTTACTACTCTATTTCACCAAGCTCTTGATCAACATACCTCAAATCAACAAAAACCCAAAACAAAACCGAACACCAATTACCAACAATCTAAGGTACAACATAATACTATTACAAATTTCCTTCATAATACTCTTCCTACCAACACTTTGCATAATAGCAATATAACATCTAATCCTTATGTCACACCATCATACACTCATAGATCCCATACCTATGTGACATCGAACCAATATGGTGGACAAACTAGAAATCTTGAAGCCGTGGTGAAATAGTTAGTTTCCTGCATGGACCAGATAGATCCCTACCATCCCTCGTACAGTTATCAAGAGATGTGGTCAACCTTTAGATCCTATAGTCGTAGCACAACCGTATCCTAAATATTTTCCTATGCCTGTTCTTCCCATATATAAAGGAATCGAAGATCCCATAGAGCATATTCATATGTTTAGGATAGCATGTCATGATATATCACATGATGACTTGTTATTACTAAAAATGTTCCCAAAAATCTTGGGAGGAATGGCATTAGAGTGGTATTATAAATTACCCACTAATTCTTTGAGGAATTTCGAAGAAACTGCTGAGTCTTTTGTTCAATTTAGTGCCTACATCAAAAGATATGTGACCATTAAAGATTTGTATAACTTAATACAGGGCAAAGATGAATGCTTTGCTGATTTCCTAGGTGGAGACAGTTGATAGGAAAATTGCACCTTGTGTTACCTTATAGGGAGATGTTGGACATATTTATTAATAATTTGCAAGAGCAACTATCTTACGAATTATCAACTGCTACCTTGACCACCTTCAATCAGGCTATAGACTTAGCCCGAAGAGTGGAAGATGCTCTCATTAGGAGAGGCCAGCTTAAAAAGAGAGACGATGAGAAAACATCCAAAAATCAATATAAGAATAAACAAGTTGTGGGTGATGGAGTCATTGATAGCAAAAATACTGCTAATGTTAATGTTGTGAAGACAACAGAGAAGTTTGTACTGAAACCTCCTGATAGACCTCCTCGAGAATTTACTAGGTTAAATCAACCTTTATCAACTATTCTACCATAATTATTAGAACGAGGTTTGATTCAATTACCAAATATTTGGGAACCTGATCCAACTATACTCGGATACAGAGCAGATTTACAATGTGACTTCCATAGAGGACCTGGACACACTACCAACTCTTGTAAAATATTAAAACATAAAATATAGGACTTGATTAATAATAATGAGATGGAGGTGAAAGCCTTTCAACCTAAGCAAAATCCTCCTAATAATGTTCAAAATAACACCCCACAAAACCAAAATCAGAATGCCAATCAGTCATTGGACATATTTCAACATCCCTTACCAAAACATGGTAAGGAGGTGGCTAATCAATTTGAACATCATAATGTCCCTCCTCCTGCTCGATATGTAGGAACTATTAGTGGGCATTTACCTGTTCATGATCTGGAAATCTTTGACACAACTTTATCCGTGGTTACAACCAGGCCTCTATATAATATTCAGATACCTGATCTTAGTGATACAAAATACGAGACTAAGAGTGATATGGAAATCACATCAAATCAATCGAATAGTTCTAAATATGAATCAAATCCTATTCACCCTATCACAAGTTATATGGTTCCAGAAGAGCCATTTACAAGAAGAGTCACTACTAGACCATCATCTCACCGATTAATTTTTAATGAGCTAGCTATAAATGCTAGACCAAGACCCATTCATCATCCGCAAAATAATATTATGGGTAGCATCCGAGCTGTTACTAGACAATAGGCTCAAAATTCTCAACAAGATCAAATTCAGAATGGTGGATCAACTCCATTTGTTTTGAAGGTTCCTAATAAAGGGAATCATTCACCTAATGTTCAACCTAAACCTCATTATAATATTAATGAACAATTATCAAATATTACAGCTAGAATTTCTCTCTTGGACCTTTTAAGATCTTCTCCTACACATAGAGATGAATTAATGGTCACATTAAGTCAGATGATGGCACCATAAGACATTCAACCTAAAGCCATAGCCAATACTATAGTAACTTGTGAAGTTGATTGTATTGACTTTCGAGATGGAGACATACCGCAACATAGTTTACATAAAGATAACCCCTTGTATATTATTGCCTTAATTAGAGATGTAGCAGTCAAACGAGTTTTGATTGATAATGGTTCATCTTTAAATATCTGCACTTTTGACTTCTACCAAATATTTGGGTTTAGAAGTGATGAAATGAAAAGAACTGATATGATCATAAAAGCTTTCAATGACAAAACATAAGAAACATGTGGAGTTATTACCATTCCATTGCAGGTTGGTCCAAGAACCTTGGATACGACTATGTTTACTGTACATTGCCCTGCATCGTACAATATACTCTTGGGTTGTCCTTGGATCAACGCGATGCGAGATGTTCCCTCAACTTTACATCAATGTGTTAAGTTCGAATTTAAGAATCAGTTGGTTACCATTCATGGTGATCCAAGACCCTTTGATATGTGTTCTTTGGCAGAACCTATTGGAGTTCAATTTTACCCCGCTTTGTCGTCCACACATCCTAATTCTTATTATCCATATAAACATGTGAAACTCACACCCACAACGTCATCTACTCCTTTTCCATCAATTGCACCTCCACATATAGCTCAACCATCTTCTAAAAAAACCGCATTAGGACCTAAGAAAGATCCTAATCCCACAACCAATGTCTCTTGTTCTACTCCTATAACTTCCATACCTATAATAGACCCATCTATCGACACCTCCACATCGTCTACATCCACAAAATTCATATTTTCCACATCGAAAGACGTAGGGAATATTACTTCTACCTCTTATGCTCTTACTGACGAGCTCTTACCCGATCTATCTAAAATTCTTATATCAGAAGAAACGAATGCTTCTATGCAAGAATCCTTTATTTTAAATAATTTGCCACCATATCCTCATACCTTGGGCCTCCCACAGCCTATGGGAAGTATTTACCAAGTTGAGAGCTGTGCCTTTATTTATAAGGGATATGACTGGGGTAGAATACCCAAAAACATTAGAACTCATTATGATGGATATGCTCGATGTTATTTTACTAATGAGTATATTAAAGCCAAACCTATAATGCTTAAATTGGGATATAAAGGGAAAGGTTTGGGACCTTTCCATAATGGTATGAAAGAACCTTTTGAGGTAGAAGCGTGGCCCACCCGATGTGGTGTGGGCCTATTTTCTAGTAAGGGTCAACCATTCCCATTTGAGGATGATGACCATCTTATATGTTACCAAGATTATTTAGATGAACGCGATGCTTTGCGTTTAACGAATAAGACATTCACATTTAATATGCTATCTATAGCTTATCCTAAGATGATCCCTAAATATGGTAATGAGTTGGAGGGAGATATCTTTCACGATGTCTCTGTTGAGGAATTATTACATAATGGATTTTATTTTGATGGCTCTATACCTAGTATAGCCCAACTTGAGGCCACGACTCCTCAAGACGAATTATCCAAGCTAACCTTGGAAGAATTACAAGAATTGGGAGTTTTACCTGCCCCACCTAATTTTGAGAGAGATCTACACATGAAAGTATAAAATGTCATAAAAATTAACATTGGAACCAATGATAACCCTCATATAATCAACATTGGATCAGAATTGAGTCAAGAAAAATAGGATAAATACATTGCATTTCTTAAAGAATATGAAGATGTTTTTGCTTGGACATATGAAGATATGCCAGGTTTAGACCCTTCTGTAGTTATGCATCACCTAGTAGTGCATCCGGATGCTAAACCTATTAAGCGGAAGCTTAGAAAAATGCATCCTAAAGTGGCCTTACTAGTCAAAGGGGAGTTAGAAAAACTCCCGAATGTTATTTTTATACAAGCCATTGATTATGCTGAATGGATCTCAAATGTAGTTCCAGTAACTAAGAAATAAGCTACTAAGATTAGGGTTTGTATAGACTTTAGAGATATTAATGTTGCATGCCCTAAAGATGATTTTCCCCTTCCCAATATGGATCAAATCATTGATTTTACTACTGGGAGTGGAATGATATCCTTAATGGATGGATTTTCTTGTTATAATCAGATCAGGATAGCTCCTGAAGATCAGGCTAAAACTTTATTACCCCTTGAGGGACTTTTTGTTGGAAAGTGATGCCATTAGGTTTGAAGAATGCATGTGCAACCTATCAACGAGCCATGACTTATATCTTTCATGATATGATGCATGATATACTACATGATTATGTAGATGACATTATAGCTCGTCTACTAAAGAAGATGACCATTTAGATGACTTGAGAAAAGTATTTGATCGGTTAAGGGAATATCTTATCCGATTGAATCCAGCCAAATGTATATTCAGAGTTAAGTCAGGTAAATTATTGGGGGGTATAGTTTCTTTACGTGTCATCAAAATTGACCCTCTCAAGATTACAGTTATCACTGATATGCCCGCACCTAAAATATATCTGAATTATGGAGTCTACAAGGTAAGCTTCAAGCTATCCATCGCTTCATCGATAAGCTGGCGGATAAAATCGGACCCTTTCTTAAGCTTCTTAAGAAGGATGTATCTTTCCATTGGGACCACGAATGTAAGGAAGCATTTGAACTCCTCAAACAATATCTTGTTAACCCACCTATACTTTCACCACCTAAACCTGATCGCCCATTTATCTTGTATATTTTTGCTTCAAATTTTGCTTTAGGAGCTATGCTAGCTCAACTTGATGATGAGAAAAGAGAGCATGCTAATTATTACATTAGCAAAATATTAATTAGTTATGAAACCCGCTACACAAAATTAGAGAAGTTATGTCTAGCAATCGTATTTTCTACACAGAAACTATGCCATTATATGCTCAGTCAGAAAACATACGTTATTGCTAAATTCGATCCCTTGTGGTATCTCATGAGTCGACCTTATTTATCTGGTCACACAGCGAAGTGGGTTCTTGCTCTAAGCGAGTTTGAACTTATGTTTATAGGACAGAAGTCTGTTAAGGGTCAAATTATAGTAGATCAATTAGCTGCTGCACCCTTAGAGTCCACCCATCCCCTCGTCATTGAGTTTCCTAATGAATGCCTTAACCTAGAGGTGGATCATTTAGAGCAATGGTCCCTATACTTTGACGAAGCCCGATGCATGAGTGGGGCTGGTGTAGGTATTATTTTGATATCTCCATAGAAACATCTCATACCTCTATCCTTTAAATTAATGTTTGCCTATACTAATAACACTGCTGAATATGAGGCTCTAATCCTTGGATTACGAGCTGCCCTGGCATTGAAAATTAAAAATCTATTAGTTTTCGATGATTCTCAACTTGTTATAAATTAAATTAACAATGTTTATCAGACCAAAGATGATAAATTACACCCATATAAAGCATATGTATTACAATTAATATCTTTATTTGATCAAGTTATCTTGGAAGCTATTCCTAGAACTAGCAATGGTGCGACTGATGCTATGGCCGCAACTGCATCTCTTTTACCCTTTGAGTTAGATGATGAATATGCTACCATCATTATTCATCGACTCTGGGAACTCGTTTCAACTAAATCATGCTTGGAACATTTGGACATGTTTCTAATCAACGAAACTATTCCTAAACTTTGGTACACTGACATCCTCAATTTTCTTCAAAATGAGACCTTCCCTAAAGGTTTTAATAGAAACTAGCGCTAGTTATTATGTAGACGAGCAAGTCGCTTCGTAATAATTGGCAATACGTTGTATATGAGATCTTTTGAAGGTATCCTATAGAGATGTTTGAATCTAGAAGAGTCTAGATCAGCTTTGAGTGAATCCCACGATGGATCTTGTGGGGGGCACTTTAGTGGTAGCACCATTGCTAAGAAGCTCCTTAGGATAGGATATTTTTGGCCTACCATGGAGAATGATGCACATGATTACATATGCCATTGTGACAAGTGCCAGAAACACGCTGACCTTGTCCATGCGCTTACACAAGAACTGTAGGCTATTTCATCTCCTTGGCCCTTTTCAAAATGGGTCTTAGACATCATCGAAAAACTCAATCCTGTGTCATATGATGGACACAAATTCATCATAACCACCACCGAGTATTTTATGAAGTGGGTCGAAGCTATGCCCTTAGCTTCTTGCATTGGAACACAAGTTTCCAAGTTTATTCTTAATCAAATTATTTGTAGGTTTGGAATTCCTGCAAATCTCATCTCGGATAATGGAACTTGTTTCAAAAACAAAGATGTAAAGAAACTATGTCAAAAATATAAAATTCAACATCGTTGGTCCACTCCCTATTATCCTCAGGGTAATGGCCAAGCAAAAGCATCTAATAAAACATTAATTAAAATCCTCAAGAGACTGGTCAATAAATCTAGCTGTGATTGGCACATTCAATTATATCTTGCTTTGTGGGCTTATCAAACTAGAATTCATACTCCCACGGGTACTTCACCTTTTGTTTTGGTTTATGGCACTGAAGCTATTTTTCCATTTGAACTAGAAGTTCCTTCTTTGGCTCTGCTACTTCAAGATACTGAAGTAGGAGATGAATATCATGCTGACAGATTTAGTCAGCTAGAACTCCTAAATGAGAAGCACATTAATGCTTTGGAGCATCTTCGTGCCTACTAGAACAAGCTCAAACGAGCATATCTCAAGAAAGTTCATAATCGATCCTTTGAGATCGACGACCTCATCTTAAAAGAAAATAAAAAAAATACTAATGCAACTAAAGACATTAAATGCAAATTCGAGCCTAACTGGCTTGGGCCATATATTATCACTACTAAATTTGGATCAGGAGAATACAGATTAGCTACCTTAGATGGTAAAGATATTAAAAAACCTATGAACATTATGCATCTTAAGCGCTATTATGCATAAATCTGGTAATTTCATCACTGTATATATTATACATATTGTCTCATATTAGTAATTCATATAAAAATTTCAAAAATAGTAATATTATGTATTCTCTCAATTCATAAATTAGAATCAAAATATAAAAAAATCAAAATCATCAAAATCCTCAAAAACATCTTCTATTTTGCACCGTCAATTCTTGAAGTATTGCAGTTATATTTTCAGTTATTTTGGATAAATTAGCATTTATCTGGAATCCCTCACTTTCACACTCACATGAATAAATATCTTGAACTTATTTGGTATGATTATTAATCTCTCTTATATCGAAGTCCATAGTTGAATTAAATGAAGTTTTGAACATAGAGAACTGATCTTGTTATTTACTTGAACCAAGTACACCTTTTCACATTAAAATGATTTCATTGCAAATTCAAAATGATGCTACACAGTAGAAGTGGTCTCTTGAGCGAAAAGTTTCCCTTGCTATCTTATCATGCACATGGTCTAGAATATTTGAGAATTGACAAAAGGACAAGCTCACTCCTGCCCAGAATAAAAATCCCTTGCTCTACAGCCAATCCGAGCAAGTATCCCTAGTATAGGAAGAAAAAGAAAAAGAAAAATAAAATCAAGAAAAATCATGAGAAAAAGAGAAATTATTCAGAAGTATTATTTCAGTATCATTTTGTACCATCTCAGCAATATTTCAGCATTATCTCAGTGTCAAGCAAAAAAAAAAAATACAAAAGAAAAGAAAAGAAAAATCAAAAAGCAATAAATCCCTCCCCCCCTTTGAAATAAGGAAGTGTGAAGCTTGAATCCCTGGAATTCTCAATTATTCGAAAACTGTGAGGTAAACCCCATAACAGGTGATTTGTGCCCAACTTGCTTGACATTGAGTAAATCCTACCGTGGTGATATATCTATCACATTAGCGACCTTCTTTTGTATAGACCTATGTCCACTTATGGACCAGCTATCTCTTGATGACCCGACTTACATAGTAGTCTGGTATAGTTACATGCATATAAATCATGGTCAACGAACACTCATTTGGTTAATTCAAATTACTTGTATCAAATTATCTTGCTCAAAATCGGTAAACGAACATTACAAATTGCACACACATTTGTGTTTGAGAGATTTTGTATCATTATGATAGATCAAGATTGAAAATGAACTCACGTATGCACACGGGGTTCCTTATAAATATAAAATTTGTCTTTGAGATAATTTAAACTATTTATTCAAATCTTTTGGAATAATTTGACTTTCTTACTTGAGAATATCTGCTTAGCGTAAAATCAATTAAATACATTTTTTTCAAAAATCCAAAATTTTCTTGCAAAATATGTTCAAAAATCTAGCAATAAAGTCACATTTATATATTTTTGACTTTCGTGACGATGGTATAGTTCCTAAACCTAAATTGGAATTTTATGCCTAGTGCAAGTCCTCATTTTTTATATTTTCTGTTTATCTCAAAATCAAAAATCAACTATGCAATAAAACTATTATATCAATTTCTTCTTTGGATTTTGCGATGATGGTATAAGTCTATACCTAAAATTCTATTTCTAGCGCAAACCATCGTTCTAATTTTATTTCCCATTTATTTAATCCATAAAAGCATATGGCTTAAATCATTATGTTACACAATTGTGCTTTAAAAAGAACGAAACTTTCCTATTTCATTTCATTATGTCAACATTCACTTTTTTTGCGACGATGGTATAATTCCTAGGGAATTGTTCAAATTTCTATCATACTTAGGAATTTTATGCCTAGCAAAAATCATATTTTTAATATTTCATGCATAATATTTTCATGGAAATCTGAAAACAAATCATCACTATCATCATTTTTCATCATCACAACACAAAGTCTTAAGAAAGTCTCTTAAGCACCCTTTTACTTTTAGCAATATTTCTCTCATACCAGGATTAGCTTGATGACCTAGCGAGCGACGACTCCATGAAATGGTCATGTAACAACGAAAATGTCCTTTGAAATTATTGTTAGAAGTCACTTTATTTTCATCAAAACACACCACAACAACCAGTTTGTTTACATCAATTATTTCATTTATTTTTATAGCATGACATAAAATTATAATATTTTCAATGACATAATTACATGAATAGTCAATCAACAATTAAAATATTAAAGCATCATAAAACATATGCACAAGTCATATCACAAAAAGAACATCATATATATATATATATATCAAGAAGTATATACATCATATCAAAATGGATTGGTATGCCACAATCTATACCCTGGCATACTCAATCATCTCAAAAATAGTCTATGTACAATGTGCATCTAGTCTTGAGAAGACCTCGAGCTCTCGACCTCATCTCCTCTCCCACCCTGAGTTGGAGGAGGTGGTCCCATCGAAGCCCGTACTGTATCATGGGTCCTCGACGTCGATCGTGATGATGTCCTCAATGACCCCATCCTGATTGGCTCCGTAATACTGGCTAGCAACTATATCCTCTAGCCCTCTAGAATTAGCTGGTAGTACACTCCCTGATAGAACGTGGTCTGAGCAACCAATCGTGCTAGCTCTAGAATGCTGGCCCCTCTGTTCTATGACCTAAGTCGTGTAGCCTCATCCTACAGAGTCTACACCTGAGCTCGTAGGCGGACATTCTCCACCCGGAGAATTGCCATCTCGCTACTCTCCCCCACCTCGACACCCTTGCCCCTATCGAGTGATGGTGGCCTATCCCTCTACTAAGGAGGGAGTCTTTCTCTCCTCTTCTCTCTCCTCTCCTCCCTCCTCTTCGACTGTTGCTGTCTCTTCGTAGCCTGTGGTACTCTTCGATGTCTCTCTTGAGGAGGTCATCGCTGATCCCTCCCTCTATGACCCCTTGCTACATTGATGGTAGCCTGACACCGCCTCTCCATCCGTTGCACTATAGTGTGCATCGAACCCTGTGCCCTCATCATCCGAGGAGGGTGGATGCCTGCATACCAGGCATCATATTTGTCTACTATCCCTACATCATCCCCATCCACTGGCTGAATGGGGGCATCATCAGCATCCTGACTCTAGAACCGCTGCATGTCTAGAGCCTCGCTCAGGGTGGTACTATCCCACACAGTTTGGGAGTACTCATAATTCCTAAGAGTAGGGTTCCCCTGTTGTAGACCGAACTACCTCAAAACTCGATCGTAGCAGTGGAGCTCTACCTCTCTCTGCTTTGTCCTCAACCATATGACTCACCTGATGCGAGCCAATTCCTATCCATCCTATACCCACCCTGGATGCTCTCTCCATGGTCTCTAGGTGATATGATCTAGGGTGAGGTCATCCAAAAATCTTTGGGACATCGACAGATCTATCCACCACTATGATCCTCTTTGGAGCCACAAATAGAAAACCTGGGGTCTCTCCCGATCAACACCTATCAGTGGAAGCCATGCCGACCTCTGCACCATAATGTTCTCCCAACACCAAACCTATAGAAGCGATGTCAGCACCAGACATCGACCCCCCTTGTATACGACCCCGTAAAGGATCCTATACAAGCAACACAATACAAAGCTACCCCAAGCAAACCTGTATCCATGGTCTCTCATGTCACAGACCACATCTGAAAGTAGCCACGATAATTTGCATCCACTCTGGTGGCATAAAAGAAGGCCACCCACCACCCCTACCAAAACTCAGGTCAATCAAGATGCCCTAGGCATCCACCTCAAAGCCTCGATGTTCACTCTGCCCTTCTCCAAGACGAAGCTTGGGTCCTCGCACAATCTCATCATAGCATGGCCCTGATTTTCTGAAGGGGTCATGAATCAATCGTGTATGGGGATCCTCAAGATCCTCCGTACATCCTCTAGAGTGGGAGTCATCTCGCCTATCGATAGCCAAAAGCAGGACAACTTCGGATGCCATCTCTCTGCTAGGGCTGTTAGTAGCCCCATGTCTATAGGAATTTATGGCATCTACCACATGCTATAGTCCTACCTTTGCCAATCTATCTCGCTCAGCCTGATGAGCTTAGCCAAATCATCTCTTAGACCTCCATATTTCCACTCCCGACTCTTTAGCAATCCCCTCTGCAAAATAAGCAATAAAACAACAAAAATCATTAGTACATAATCATTAAAAAAAAATCAATTAAAATCAAATCATCCCATAAAAGTTGATATTGCCCATTATTGGATGATATTGTACCAAATTTAGATAAAATTGTCCTTAATAGGATGAAATCGTCTCCTTTCTTCAATTTGGGGATTTCCCCTTATTGGATGGGATCGCCCCTATTTCTCCGATTTCGTCCCTAGACAAAATCGGCAATATAGAGACGATTTCGTCGGTGGCCTAAAAACGGCCGTGACGCCCAAAAACACTTAAAATTCAAGTCAAAAATCAAGTAAATCAAGTTAAAAACACTGTAAACTAGGTTTAGATCCTTATCTGCAACTCGCGCTGGATCTATGTCGATCTGTGTGCCGTTTCCACCATTTCGCCTATAGAGCTCTGAAACAGCGAAAGTGAACAGTAAAAATGAATTAGGGTTTTACCCTATTTTTCTTATTTTTATTCAAAATGACATTTTTTTAATTTTTTCTTTTTTGTTCTTTTACCTCAAACGTTCAATTTAGGTAAAAAATCAGAGGGGGCACCATAGAAAACAATCGTACGATTCGACCTAGAATCATCATCTAAAAAATGAATTTTTTTTTTGTTTTCTCATAAAGCATGAAGAACTCGTCTTTAATGCATTTTTTTTGGAAAATTTTCTAAAGAGGGGGCAAAATGTAGCACCCTAAAATTGGCGTAGTTAAACCATCAGTAAAAAGTAGAAATTTGAATTTTAACCCCGAAACCACCCATTAACCGCTTACCTCATTTTTCGTGCCATTTTTAGAGGTTGTTGTGATCGTTGGATGATATCGTCATCGATCTGACGAATTCGTCTAGAATAAAATGTCCAGACAATTTTGTCCCAAAACCAAATTTTTGTAATTAGCTTCTGTTCCAACGACCTCTCCAACTTGGGTAGAAGTGTGTCTGCGCAGTTGGAGATTCCCACGTTGGGGATCTCCCAGATTGGGATGATCCCCAACCTCCTAACCTCCCCCTAATCCTATATAAACTAGGATTTTCCCAGTTTATCCCCCTAACTCCCTACCTGGCTGCCTGGCTGATTATTTCCCTACAATTTTAGTTTTTGCTATGATCTTCCATCATTTGCACTTGTGTTTTCAAGTTTTGTTGTAGTATTTCACTGTGTTTCAGCTGGAGGTAGCTCGGATCGTCACAGGTGATTCAACTACAATTTTAGATGATCCTGTCAATATCGGTGATGATCTTGTACGATTACAGACGATCTTGTTTGCAATTCAGCTTGGGGGCAATCAGAGCCCTGAGTTTGCATTCTCTATCTCATTTTCCTTATTTATTGGTGCATTAGATTAATTTACTTCTATTTTGCATCTTGGAGTTCACCTCATTTAGCATAATTGCATGATAAAATTCAAAGTAAGTTTCCAAAATAGTGCATCTTATTTAATTTGATATCTGGATTTATCATTCAAACATCTATACTCTTATTTCTATCATTTTACATCATTCTTGCAATTGTATTTTTGGTTTTTGGTGTCTGTTTTCTTGATTGTAGGTTTTTGACGAATTCGCCTGACAAATTCGTCAGGTCACTAATGATCTTGGGTGATCTCGGATGATCTCCTATGATTTGGGATGATTCTGTACAATTATAGACGATCTTGTCATATCTAGGACGATCTGGACTCCTACAAGCTTCAAAATCTTCATCAGACATCAGAAATCAGGTGTACTCTTCTCCATTTTATATATTCTCTATATTCAATCACATTAGGATTCATTTATGTCTACTATCTTCATATAAATCAGAATATTCATATAGAATAGCTTAGCTTCATTTTTGCCAACCTAGGAATCTGAATGATTGAACATAAAATGAACAAATCAAACCCATTCTCAACCTAGGCGTGGAAACTGCCACTCAAAGTTTCCTGGTGAACCCCACCATTCGTCAAAAATTCACCTTTATACCCCTCCCCCGAGAGGCGTGACCTTCAAAGGGCCTCTCCATCTGAGGTATTGTTCCATCCTTTTCTCACCCCCCTTTCAGGTACGAATCCTTTAGCCTGAAGGTAAGGGTACAAAAAATTTGGGCGATACACTATATCATTGAAATATACCACAAACATTATTCTCTCAAACAACCTTTTTTGTATACAAATTTGAATATGATGCACTTCTTTTGAAATTGTGTTGTAGTAGATAGTCATTAATTTTTTAAACCATGCTACAGGGGTTTGTTTTAATCCACATAATGATTTTTTAATTTGTAAACCTTTTGTTCATGTCCCTTGATCACAAATCGTTTTGGTTGAATCATGTATACCTCCTATTCAAGATCACCATTAATAAATGTGCTCTTAACATCCGCCTAATGTAGTTTCCAACCAATTTGTGCTTCTAATGCATGAATTGTATGAATAGTAGTCATTCTTGTCGTAGGTGCAAAGATTTATTCATAGTCAACCCCTTTTGTTTGAGTATAACCCTTTAAAACTAGTCATACCATGTATTTTTTAGGAGAACCACCTTCCTTGCATTTTATCTTGTACACCTATTTACATCCTACTATTATCTTTTATTGTGGTAGATAAACTAAACCACATGTATTGTTCTTCATAAATGTTTTATACATTGATTCCATGGTTGTTCTCCATTCTCGTTATCTTATGATAGCTTGTGTAGTTGTAGGTTTTGATATTGAACTCATTAAACCCATATTTGTTCTTGTCATGCTTTGAGTTTGAGGTCTTGTAGTGGTAAGATCTAACAATTGTTCTAGCTTTGAGTCCTTAAGTGTATTTATATACCATTTAACCTCTTTTCTTTGGGGTGACGTTATGAATTTTGAGTTTTTGACTGGTTCATCAAATATGTTCAATTATAATTATTTGCTTGAAGATTATTCTTTATCCAAAATAAGAATTGTATTAGACTTTGGAATTTTGAAGATTCTATTTTCTTCATAAAAAACCACATCTTTGTTCACATGATTTTTTTTTTTTCATTCGATTAATTATTCTATATCTTGTTGAATCATTGTCATAGCCAAGAAATATCCCACATATATTTTTTAATCTAATTTTGTTCTTTTTTGCTTTATAATGTGCACATATGCTTTACATCCAAAATTCTTAAATGTTCTACTAAAGGTTTTGATCCTCACCAAGTCTAGTAACCTTGTTCCTTGGCATTATCAAGCTCTCCCTTTGGCTTTATCCTCCATGAAATCTAGCTTTCTCCACTCAAAATTTTTCTCCATGATATTGTCTCTCAATACGTTCTCAACATCCAATTTTTGCTCTCAACATGTCCACTTTGGCTCCTTCCTTCAATGTCCAAAATCATCCACTTTAGTTGCCTTTACAATATTTGCTTTAGCTCTCAATAGATCCATTTTAGCTCTCCTTACTCCAACATGTTCTCTCCCAATATTTTTGGCTTCAATGATTTAATTTTCAGCTCTCTCAACTTCACCATGTTCTCTCTCAATACTATCAATATCCAAAGCTTTAGCTCATAGCCAATACTCTATTCATAATCGTATCTCTCCAGTCAATCCAATGTTCTCTTCAATCAATTCAACAAACTCCAATCAATCTTCTTCCACTTCAATTTTTTCTCAATCTCTTCACATCTTGTCTTCCTAGAATACTCAAAAATTACTTTGAATCAAAGGTGACTTTCACCATAGTGGTTTTTATACCACTGTTGGAAAATGAACCCTAAAATATCACATGTTAATATTTCTAAGAGCAAAATACTAACATCACATTCAAATGGTAACACATATATTTCACAATACACTTCTTTATTATATTCAAACTCATTCAAATTGCATTTGATTACATAACATGAAGCTTTATCTCCAATATATAATTTTACATAATAAACTCTTCAATACTCCTGACTATTGCTCTTCTCAAACACATGAGATGTAAAATTTCACATGCCTTACACTATGACAAAGACTCTCATGATTACATAACATTCTACTTCACATCTTGACACATATTACAAGACTCTTCACTTCCACACTTAACACCTATCACTTATAACTCTTCACTTGCACACTTGACACATAAACACATTTTACATCTTGGCACATACTTTTGACACAAATACTAAATACAATTCTAATATTTACAATGGTACCAAATAATGTAATACCACTAGCAATATATGGATGCTCTTAAAATAATTTGGTATATGGGTGATTGTCTAGCAATTTCTTTTATAATAACTTTAGGCAGTATTACAACAATATGAGACAAAAAAAAATGGGATGAACAATTGTTAGAAGCAAAAAGTATTTGGATTTCTAGAATATTATAGAAAAAGGAAAATATTAAAGTTAGGGTTATAAATTTATATGCTTCATCTATAGTGCCTCCTTGTGAAATATGTTGGAAGAACTTTAGCATATTTTTGTCAAACACAATTATGATTCATAATTGCTATCTATGGATTCTTGTGGATGATTTCAACACAGTTATATATTCTTTGGATGATAAGGGTGGTACTCGAGGATGGTCTAAATAAATATAATATTTTACTTTATTTTTCAATTCAAATAACCCTTAGGATGTTAGTACTTTAAGTTTTTAATATACATAGGATAATAGACACATTGGAAAAACTCATACTAGAAAAATATTTGATAGATTCTTGTTATACACCATATGCTTTCAAAAAAAGTATATAATCTCTTAAAATATTTTATTGTGAGAAGGATTAGCATTCAAATACATTATACTTCTAGTCTATGTGGCTCCAAGACCTTGATTCTTTTCAAATGGTTAAGTTATTTTGGGATGACACAAATTTTGGAGGATCGTATATGTAGAGGTTTGTTCAAAATATGAAATATTTAAAGAAATAAATTAAATTTTTGGAATGCCAAATATTATGATTAAAATTTATAATAAAAAAAATAAATTGAATCTTAGCTTAAAAAATGGCAAGATATATTAGAAATCAATGCAATAGATCAAGATTTTTATGTGAAAGAAAAATAATTATTTTTTGATTATCATAATGCATTGAAAAAGGAGTCATATTGCTTCCAAAAATCTAGGGAGAAATGACTAAATGAAGGAGATAGAAATATAAATTTTTTCATGCTACAACTACAAAATCATCATATAAAAAATATTTTAATTCCAAATAGCAAAAATATTGAGGAAGAAAAATATATAAGGAAGGAAACAATCAATTATTTCAAAAAATATTTTATTAGATACTAGGCAAGATAAGGATGTACAAGATAAGATTTTACAAAATATTCTATCAATTATCACACAAGGATGAAATGAAAGATTGATGAAGAAGATATCTATGGAGGAGCTATATGAGGTAGTTCTCTCTTTCCATCCTAATAGGGCACCTCACCCCCATGGAATTCCTATAATTTTATTTCAAAATTTTTGTATTATATTGAAGAGTGATATGTTGGTCACAATTGAAGAGGCCTAGAAAAGGAAGGATTCTATAAGTGATATCGATGCCACTTTTATTCCACTGATTCCAAACAAAGATGAGACAAAATATTTTGATAAATTTTATCCAATAAGCCTTGCTTAATATTCATTATTTAGTATTGAAACGGGTCCAATTGTATTATATCATGACTACATAGTAGTATTACAAGAATTTGGTAATTATGCATGTATCTATTGGCAATATTTGAATCTAGGTCTTGTTGGTCACGAATCTGCCACAGGAAAGGATTTTCTAAAAACTATGCACCCTAGACCCGACCAACATTGAAAGGCTGGGAGAAAGAGATGTCTCCCAGACCAATCTCTAGAGAGGGCTGGTTCCCTTACTAAAACTAAGTTTGATTTCAGATTAAAGTTGCTAGAAAGGAATTATAAATGTGCAGAAAGAAACATGAAATACATGGAAAGAAATGGGAAATATAGCCATAGGCCAAATTTGTTAGATCGGGAAAGAAACTTAGCAAGAATTCCACCTCAAGTATATAAACAACATAAAATAACAGAACATAGCATAATCCACTTACGACCTTGCGCAGACAACCTCCAGTATGGCATTCCAGAACTCACTTTCTTTTAAGCAATATTCAAACCCAAATGCAGAATTTGAATCTAATAGCCAATTGGAAAGACAAGCTTAACAGGAAATAGAAGGAAATCATTACACATAAAGACGCTTGCAAAATCAGAGGCCAAATATTTCTTATTTACGCAAAAACTTGAATGTTTCCAAAAAATGTCTCTCAAACTCTTGATTCCTTTTTCTGAGATCTACATTGATTTATATAGAAGTCTTGCTTCTTTACAACATTTAAAACTTGCAATGGACCTCCTCGAGATCTACAAAAATATGCAACAAAAGCAAGGAAACGATCCCCTTAAACCAGCCTCGAAACAAGGAGTCGGTCGTCTTCATTAAATTGTCGTTCTTGAAAATATGCTTGAAACCGTTAGAAAAACCATGAAAAGCCGCTTTGAATAATGGAAATATTTAATTCTGGTGTTTCGAACACATTCTTCTACCTTGCTCACATCTAAAAGTAGCAAAACATTTAATTCTGGTGTGCTTTGAATCATCAAAACTCACAAAACTGCATCAGACCATTTGAACCGCTTTTTGGCACGAAACTGTAATAGGTCACAAAAATGTGACAGGTCGCGAAATCATGACGTATTTTTGCTCCATACGCTTTCCTTAATTTTGGATCACGAAAATCATCCATGTCATGAAATCGCGACGTATTCGACTCCTTTGTCTCCTTCGCTACCCTGAACCGTAAAAATGTGACGCTGTGTGATTTCGTGATGTCTATACAATTATACTCTTCCACTGCTCTATTGTCGTGAAAATATGACAATGCACGACTTCGCTACCTCTTCTTGTTGGCACCTTCATCATTATCTTCGAGTCGTGAAAACCAAGCAAGTCACGAAATCGCTACACTATCTTCCCATTGCTCAGTATTTGCTTTTATGTCGCGATAATCCGACATGTCACGATTTCGCTACACTTTTCATGCATTCTGTATGGTCCTTCTCAAACTCGTGAAAACGCGACACTCTTGCCTCAAGTAGTTCTTTCATCTCCATCATGTCACGATTTTGCGATGTTTCGTACAATTGGGCTGTCTTCTTGCTTCCTCCCTACAAAAACGAGATAAGTCACGAAATCGCTACCACTTTTTGCACTTGGTCCTTCTTCAACAATGTGTCATGAAATTGCGACGGTTTTCTGCGTTCTCTATTGCTATCACTTCCTATCGTGATTTCGTGATGTCTGCTTCATGCCTTGGACTCATTTACAAAAGTGTTGCGAAATTGTGATGTCATTCGTGCCTTCAACATTTCCATCCACCTTAACTACGACCACGCAACACAGCGATTTTGCTACATCTTCGTCTTGCTTGGCTTTATCCCACAAATATCACAAAATCGCAACGTATTCATTCCGTAAGCCTTTCTGTCTGCATCTTGCCACGACCACGCAACACTTAGCGACCTCATAATATAATAAATACAACCAGTTGAGATAATGCCATTTGATTCATCCAATATACCTTTGTAATATGATTTATAAAATCATTTCAAACATTATGACAAATAGATTGAATGACATTCTAGATTGTGTTACCTCAAAGGAACAAGGTAGTTTTGTTCATGGTAAACAAATTATTGATGGTATAATCATTGCACAAGAGTCCATACATTCTCTTAATTCCATGAAAATTAGGTATGCTTATAAAATTAGGTATGAACAAATCATATGATAGGGCTTCCTAGAGTTTTCTACATAATATTCTTAAAAAATATGGTTTTGATTGTCGTTGGTGTGAATGGATAAAATATTGTTATAGCACTGCAAAATATTCTATTTTGATTAATAGTTATCCTATTGGTTAATTTAAGTCACCTTGTGTACACCAACATGATCCACCACCTCCTTATATATTCATTAGTCTTGCAAAGGTATTAGGGAGAGATTTCTCAAAGGTAAATATGGAAGGAAAAGTCAAAGGCATTTAGGTTGTTAAAAAAGGTCCCTTTGAATCTCATCTCCAATTTGTTGATGATACTTTTATTTTGGACCATCCCTCAATCACTGGTATCATGGAGTCTAATCAATATAATCATGTTATGATAAGACTATTGAATAGTTGGTTAATAATACAAAACCTAGGATTTTTTATTAACACTACCTTAGAAATTAAAAAAATGGTTATATGGGATTGAAATGAGCCCCACCTGTATTACAACATAACCACATAGTGGTATTATATTATCTTTGTTATTATGCATTTGGAAATATTTTGATCTAGCTCTCCTCCTTGAAAGTTGAGAAACTAAACTGGTTGAGCTCATGTTATTTAAAATTAATATTGCCCTAGATTTACAACAAATTATTGTGGATATTTTAGGGTTTAAAGTTAGAAAAAAATCCATCAATCTAATTGGGTATTTCTTTGTCTCATAAAGGAAATAAAAAGGATCTTTAGGTCTCTTGTTTGGATATAATGAAAGCTTGTTTGGTAGGTTGGAAAGGTAAGTTATTAACCATGGAGGAAGGCTACCAATAATAAAGACTACATTGCAATCCATCTCTATTTATATGACGTTACTTTCAAGATTGCTAGTAGATATAATAACAAAAATTGATAAAATTCAAAGAGAGTTTCTTTGGAAAGGATGCAAGGAAAATGTAGGTTTTCTCTTTGTAAGTCATATAGGGTTTACAAAGGAAAGAATATTGGAGGAGCAGGCTTGCGAAACTGCAGACTTATGAGTTTGGAATTAGGAAAAAAGCTTGGGTGAAGATTATTCAAATATAGGAATGAAAATGTTACTTAAAAAATGTATAGGTTCTCTTAATGTAACCAAATTATTTAGGGAAAATCCTACCCAAAGGATCATCAACATGGAACTTCATATCAGATAGTTTGTAACTGATCAAGAAACATATTATATAGTTAGCCAATGACAAGAATTATGTAAATGTTTGGTTTGATGCTTGGTTGAAACCCTGTCCTCTTATATCTAACTTAAAATGACAACCATTAGATCGAGCATGCCTAGGTTGTAAAGGTACAAATATTAAAGACTATATTAATATAAGCTATAAATATGTTGGAAATTTTGAGTATTTGAGTTGTCATTGATGTCACGAGTCAATTTCAGTGTAGTAAGCAGTGCAAGAGGAAGATTGTATCAAGGCCAAAGGAAAAATATTATAATATTTTGGTTAAAGGTTGATTTGAAGAAAATTGAAGACCATGAAGTGATCATTCTCCAAGTTCTCTAAAGAACCCAAGTGGCAGATTTGAAAGGATAAGGTTTAAATTATTTAAATTTAAATATTTTAACTAAGGTTAAAATTTAAATTTAAATAATATTTTTGGCACCAAAGTTAAAGGATATATTTTAAATCAAATTTAAAAATTTGATATCTTCGTCGATGTTGGAAGCACATGTGCCAAAGTGGATAAAAAGGGGGTTAAATTTTTATTTAACCTATCCATGCGATTGATTTCCCACAATAGCTAAGAGTTTGAGCGCAAAAGTCTAGAGGATTTTGCATGTGCTAAAATCAACATTCGGAAGTGAGAAGAGATAAGACAAAGGAAGCACCGATTTGAGTGCTAAAGGCACTGGTAGTGCATTTGGAGATAGTGGGTGGCACTAAGAATTTTGGCAGGTGAGGAAAGCAGGGTTTGAAACTTATTGAGTTGGTTTTGCAAGGGAGAAGAGTGCATTTTGTTTTGCGTTGCATCGATTAGAAAAGGACAAAGGAAAGGCTTGAGCCTTCCCCTTCATGTGGAGGCTCGTAGCCCATGTGGTGGGCTAGCACCTTGATAAGGCACTCAACTAGGAGTGGTCTCACGTTCGAAACCCATCGAGACATTTTGCTTGAGATAAAAGGTATGCACTAATGTTTTCCAAGGTTGCATGAAATATTTTGGATTTGCTAAGGTTGGATGAAAAATAAATATTTTTGGAGGTTTATAATTTTTTTTTAAAACTTGGTTATTGAGTACTTGAGGGAGATAAAAGGGTAGGCAGTATTATTTTTGAGGGTTTGATTTTTGGAGGTTGTTAATTAAAGATTGGAGATTATAAGGTGTAATTGAGTAATTATTTTTTGTATGTTTTGATGATTGCTAATTTCAAAGGAGTAATAAGGTGTATTTGAGTTTGATTATTTTAGTAATTGAGAAATATTTTTGAGAGAGTGTTAGTGTGATATTTTGTCATCTAACCTTTGAAATTGGCAAAGAAGAAAATCGTGTTTAAGATAGGTTTTGAGGTCATTTATTCAATAAACAAAAGGTATGGGCATATATTCGTTGTGAGTGATTGTTGGATGTTGTGAATGCTAAGTTAGAATAAAAAGGGTTGTTTGATAAGCATTGTTGAGTTTGGTTTTCTGGAATGAAAGTTGATTCTAGAAACCTTGTTTGATAAGCATTTTTTGAAATATTGAGTAAGAATTCATATTCTTGAACTAGGGTTTATGAAAGAACATGAGTATCATTGTTATGTGAAGTTGAGAACTATCTTGAACTAGAGTGTGTGCAATATCATGAGTATCATTGTTATGTGAGATTGTTTGATAAGCATTGTTGGAAATAATTGAGTGAGTGATTCATATACTTGGACTAGGGTTTATAAGCAAGGAAGTATTTCATTGAGTAATTGATTGAGTGGAGTTGATTGAGCCTAGTAGAGTGGAAGTGTTGAAGTGATAGTTCTAAATTATGTGAAACAAATTGTTCTATATTTTGAATTGATTTGAGAAAGAGGTTGGAAGTGATTGAGTGTTTGTGAGTGTGAAACATATTGAGTCTAACAATTCTCTATATGTTTCTATGGTAAAAAAAGAGATTGAAAGTGATTGAGCATTGTTGTAAATGTGAAGCATATTGATTATCTAAAAATTCTCTATATGTTTCTATGAGATTGGACAAGTTCTAGTGAGGATTTGTTGAGCAAATTTGAGGTAAATCTTGGTGAAGACTTGTTGAGTAGATTGGACAAGTTCTAGTGAGGACTTTTTGAGAAAATTTGAGGCAAATCTTGGTGAAGACTTTTGAGTAGATTGGACAAGTTCTAGAAAGGATTTGTTGAGAAGATTTGAGGTAAGTCTTGGTGAAGACTTATTGAGTAGATTGGAAAAGTTCTAGTAAGGACTTATTGAGAAGATTTGAGGCAAGTCTTGGTGAAGACTTGTTGAGCAGATTGGACAAGTTCTAGAGAGGACATATGGGCATATTAGTGTGAGCTTTTATGGAAGCTTACAAGGCATATTTGAGACAAGTCTTTGATAAGACTTGAGAGCAGAGTTGATTGATTGATTTGTTCAAACCTTGGGTTAAGGTTTGGGGAAAATCTAGCAGAGTTGATTTGTGATTGAGTCAAGCTTTGTGTTAAGGCTTAAGGATATATTTGTACTAGATCGAAGGACTGTGTTTAGTACAAATTTGAGGACAAATATTGAGGATAGATTTGTGCTAGACTGAAGGAATGTGTTTAGTATAGATTTGATAACAAAGTTTGGTGTAGATTTGAGGATAGGTTTGTGTCATACCAGAGATAGATATTGAGAATATTTGTGCTAGATCGAAGGACCGTGTTTAGTATATATTTGAGAAAGAGCTGAGAGTAAGCTTTGGAGGTGATAGAGTATAGAGGATGACATTCTCTAGTGGATAGCTAGAGCAGTGAGGATAGGTATTCTGATTGAGGACATGAGTCTTCAGTGGATAGAGATCCATTAGCCAGTGTAGTGGAGGCAATAGTTCTTCTAGAAGATCACTAGCCAAAGCAGAGGGGATTGGTATCTCCTGTGGATAGAGATCCATGAAATTGATTAGGGGATTGGTGTATCCTTTGGATAGAGGTCCATAAAAATTGTAATAGGGAAAGTTTCCAAAGATATTTGTTGAGAAAATTTTAGTGAAATATTTTCTTTGTGGAGTAGCCCACATTGGGTGAACCACATTAAATTGGTGTCTCTATTGTGTGTGGTAACTTGTGCATTATTTTGATTGTTGTTGTTGATATTTCTATTGATACATTACATAATAGTGATTGGGAAAGAAAAGTTAAAAGTGGTATTATATTGTTCATCCCCCCATATCAGTATAAGCTTATGTTCTTCAATTGGTATCAGAGCGAGTTCCTTCAAAAGAGTTTAATAGCTTGAAGGAAAAGCTTACAAGAACACAATGGATTCTAAGAGTGGACCCTTAGATAATTTAGCACCAGTGTTTGACGAAAGCGATTATGTATTTTGGAGTATGATAATGAAGATTCACCCAATGGCACTAGGCAATGAAATATGGTAAGCAGTTGAAAATGGATATACACCACCAACTACTTGTTGGCATTTTTGCCACACTATAAATTTTTAAATTTGTTCAAGTGAAGTACATCCAGTAGTGAAAAAAAAATTGAATGAAATTATATTTAGATATTTTATTGTGATAGATATTTTCTCAAGCTTTCCAACGATATATTACAATAGACAATCGGGTGAATGGATCAAAAGTTATGGCTCCGGGAAGTTTTACCACAAAAAATCAATTTCGGGGTAGAAAATCAATTTTGGGGAAGCAAAGGCAATTACAAAGTCAAACAGGTCAAAGGTTGATTCACCCCAAGTGAGGGGTGAAACTCCCTTTCGCCCCTCCTTGGGGCGAACGTAGAAAATTTTCAAAAATAGAAACTTTCCAAAAATGGCAAGTCTTCGAAAATGGCAAGTCATCGAAAAAGGAAAGTCGTCAAAAAAGGCAAGTCACCGAAAAGGAAAAATGCTGAAAATGGAAAAAATGCTGGAGTTTGAATTGGCGAAGAAGGGACGAACTTGGCTAAAATTGTGAAATATCTCAAGGAAGAAGTATAATGCTTTCACCCCAAGTGAGGGGCGAAACTCATTGTCGCCCCTCTTTGGGGCGAAAGCCAATGGAGAAATAAAATTGTTTCACCCCAATTGAGGGGCAAAATCCATGTGCACCCCTATTGGAGGTGAACATAATTATGAAAAGTGACTTCGCCTCAACAAAAGAAATTGATGGGTGAAAGCACCTCAGGGGTGAAATTGATGGACGAAAGCATCTTAGGGTGAAAGCATTTTTAGAGGTGAAATTGCCTAGTTAAGGGGTGAAAGTGTTTTAAGGTTTAGGGGTGAATGCAATTATGATCACCTAAAAGGGAAGGTGAAACTCAGTTTCACCCCTTCTGAAGGTGAATGTCAATTTAAAAGGGAATGATGTAGTTATCAAAATATTTTCACCCGAAAATAAAAAACAATTACTACTATGATAAAATTGAATGCTTGGGGTAGCAAGAGCCATGATCCAAAATTTTTACAAGGATTAAATGCTACATCCTCCAATCCAGTGTGATCCTGATGATTTTTGAAGTGCCTTCCATGGACTTCGTTCCTTTTCAAAGCAAAATTATATTTCACTGATTTCAATCGACAAGGGTAAGATTCCAAGGTAAAGAAGGAGAGAATGTGATGGTGCCTAGGATTTAATGTTCAAGCTATCAATTTCCACGTGACATTGTTGAGTCTCAATGCACCGATGCTTGGGACACTCTCTCTATCATCCATTTTTTATTTATTTCCCAAGCGCATCCCATGAAAACCGGATCGTTATCCCCTAAAGAATAATATGATTCGAGCATCACCATTACCAAGGGAGAGAATTGTTGTTGCTGATCTTTGACCAACCAATATTTTGTTTGTAAGCACATTAAATGAAAAGAGGCAAAAACCTCTATAAATACTACTCAATATTCATTGTAAAGTGAATGTTAGACACTTTGCGAGAATACTCTTCAAATTATCTGTATTAATACAAGACATCATGCTTCTGAATTTGCAAGTGACATTGTGTGCAATTTTCTTATGTACTCTGCACTTCTATTTTACATTCATGTTTCTTGTTTGTTGTTAGATTTAAATTTTGCATTTACATTTAAATATTGCTAGTGAGGGAGTGAATGCTGGAGTGTTATTCTAAAGGTTGTTACTGCAATTTTATAAGTAAATTCTGCTGCTTTTTCCTCTGTTAATTGCTATTTCATATTTTGGTGATTTTCCTATTGTTAGTCTGCCTCGAATCATGCACTTTGGTCTGTGGCCATATTTCCCATTTCTTTCCGCATTTTTTAATTTCTTTCCTGCATCCCTAGTCTTCTACCAGTGTAGGATTTAGTTTGGGAACCAACCCTCTCTAGAGATTGGCACGAGGGACATTTATTTCCTTCGATATTTCAATGTTGGTCATATCTAGGGTGCACAAACATAGTGTTTTTTTATTAGGTAGATATTTGACCAAAAGTTTTGGCACACCCGATGGGACTCACAGTCTCTGTATTTTAAGGGAGCTCAAGTTTGGTGAATCTCTAGCTTACCTTTCTTCTAAAAAAATCACTTGGTGACTCTGTTGAGCTAAAGATCTAGATCTATTGATCATAGACACCTTTTATACTGAAATAAGACACCCCGAATGAATTATGGTTTGATGAGCAACATTGATATCACAAGCAGAGAAAGAATGTTTACTTGGCGACTCTGAATAAGTGGTAAGGACTGTGATCTCTGAGGACCACTACTATAATGACATAGGTATGCTATCCCAGTTGGGATGATCCTGGCCCTCTGAATATCCAAAGTTAGCATGAGATTCCCAAAAGTGCCCTAAAGACCCTAACAAAATATAATGGCATTGAGGGAATGGCCCAAGAGCACCTCAAAGATGTTACTACTCTAGCGACCCCCCATGGCATAGCCCATGAAGATGTCATGATCAAACTTTTGGTCTTGTCTTTGGAAGGAAGGGTGCTATAGTGGTACAAAATGCTTGGGCATAAGAGCATCTGCTCATGGGAAGACCTAGCAGGAGCACTAGTTGACACATTTGATGGCTCTCAAGACCCCTTTCAACTCTTGATGCACCTCTCCACCATCATGAGAGCATATTTAGAGAGCATCATAGACTTTAATGTCTAATTTTGGATGATTTGGAGGAGAATTCCAGAGAAGATCCAATCGACACCCACCTCTACTATATTCGGGCTTTACGCCCGAACATAAGTCTCCTCCTACTGCAATCCAAAGAATAAATATTTTCTCAAATATTTTAGAAAGTAGTACAATTAGGGCAGTTCCTGCTCCAGTCGAGAAAAATATAGTGGAGAGAAAGTGCCTTTCCATCACTCTCTTTGATAGTTTTTGTTGCTCCAAACTGTCTTGCATAGTATTCACAATGACAGATACCTTAAACTGTGCAAAGACCTGAAATGCAACTGTGTGGAGCACAAGAGGTAGATCTCATCCAGGGCCAATTAATGGAATATGCAAGCACTACTCCATCAATGAACAATATGGTTGCTTACAATTTCCATTAGGAGATGAAGCAAGAAGAGATGGATGTCTCACAATATCAGTAAAAGGAATATGCAAGCATTACCCCAACAATGAACAATATGGTTGTTTGTAGTTTCTATTAGGAGATAGATAAAGGAGAGGAACAAGATCTAGAGGTCATTTCTGAGAGCGAAGAAGACATATTTTTGCACCCATTTTGTGTCCCAATAAGCATACCTCAAGAGGAGGTTGATCCCGAGGAGATCCTGATAGAAGGGCTATCATCGAAAAAATATTACTATCATGCCAAGGGGTTAGAGGAGCATGTTCTAAAGATCCCACAACCATTAGAATCTCAAAAGTGGTAGCATTGGTTCCAGCCATCACCACAATCGGTACTCGAAGAAGGCTCCCATATGGTAAATATTTTTGCCATATTATTTAGTAATTGTATAAGTGTTGGTATGCATGATAACATGCCACATTGTAGCTGGCTTGCAACCTAGCAAAATTTGGGAAGAGGATAACCAAAATTCAAATATTTCCTAAAGTACAATCACATCTGGTCCAAACACTATAGATTCACTGGATAAGCACCCAAAGCCAGGTTTGTGGTGGCGGTATGCCAATAATGTCACAAATTTTTGTGTAAATATTGTAAATAGGCCAACTAATAAATAAAGTGTTGAGAGCATGGTGTCAGAGCCCGTAGGTATGCATTTTATCTTCCCTTGATGCTTTCATTTGCTATACCCACCACTTCTATTCCCCTCCCCATTTCATAGTCATCAGTCACCATTGCTCCTTCCACCATTCCCATTTCCTCCATTCCTTCATCTTCCAGTTTGTTTGCCTCTACCCCTAACTCATTTTCCATTCCACCATCATCTACCTCATATTTCACCCCCGTTAATTCCATCATCATTGTGAGTATACCAACCTCATCAAGGGTGAGTGTAACTATGGCCCCATCCATTTCTGCTCCTTTTATTGAGCCAAACCCTCAACAACCTCTATTTATTATCAATTTCCTAGGCATTGCTATTGATTGTCGTGCGACATTGCTGAGTCTCAATGCATTGACGCTTGGGACACTCTCTCTATCACCTATTTTATCAATTTCCCAAGTGTGTCCCATGAAAACTAGATTTTTGTCCCTTGAAGAATAATCTGATTCGAGCATCACCATTACCAAGGGAGAGAATTGTTGTTGCTGATATTTGACCAACCGATATTTTATTTGTAAGCACATTAAATGAAAAGAGGCAAAAACCTCTATAAATACTACTCAATATTCATTTTAAAGAGGAGGTTAGACACTTTACGAGAATACTCTCCAAATTCTCTATATTAATACAAGGCAAAAGGCTTCTGAATTTATAAGTGATCTTGTGTGCAATTTTCTTCTGTACTCTGCACTTCTATTTTACATTCATGTTTCTTATTTGTTGTTAGATCTAAATTTTGCATTTGGATTTAAATATTTATAGTGAGGGAGTGAATGCTGGAGTGTTATTCTGAAGGTTGTTACCACAAGTTTATAAGTAAATTTTGCTGTTTTTTTCCCTGTTAAATGCTATTTCATATTTTAATGATTTTCCTACTGTTAGTCTGCCCTGAATCCTGCACTTCGGCCTGTGGCCATATTTCCCATTTCTTTTTGTATTTTATGATTTCTTTCCTGCATCCCTAGTCTTCTACCAGTGTAGGATTTAGTTTGGGAACCAACCCTCTTTGGAGATTGGCACGAGAGACATTCCTTTCCCCTAGCCTTTCAATGTTGGCCGTATCTAGGGTGCACAAACCTAGTGTTTGTTGATTAGGCAAATATTTGACCAACACTACTCCACCTAAAAATAAATATGGTAAGCTTCTAATTTTACAATTCAAGAGCAATAAATGCAATTTTGAGAGGTTTGCATAAATTTTTTTTGTTAAGGTTATGCATTGAAAATCAGCAAAATAAATTTGGGATAAGTTGCAAAGCATATATGAAGGAGATAAAAAGGTCAAAAAGGTAAAGTTGTGAAATCTCAAAGGAAAATTTGAAGAACTAAGAATAAAGGATGAGGAAAAAATTAGTGCTTATCTAATTTATGTAGATGAGGTTGTTAACTCCATGCAAGGACTTGGACTTGAGGTTCAAGAATCTGATGTTTGTGATAATATATTAAGATCTCTCCGAAAAAGGTTTAGTGAAAAGATTTCAGCTATAGAGGAATCAAAATATGGTGATATTTGGACAAGGGATGAGTTACTTGGTATTCTTACAACTTTTGAAATGAGAAAAAAGAGGAACCTAATCTCTGAAAAGAAGCAATCTTAAAAGCTACTAAGAAGATAAAGGGTAAGAAGTCAGATTCAAGCAATGAGTCATCCAGTGATGAAGAAGCAAATTATGATAGAAGTAACAAGGATCCAAGAAGATTTAAAGATGTGAAATATGTTAGATGTTTCAATTATGGAAAGTATGATCACTATGCATTTTATTTTCAAGAAGCTAGAAATAGCAATGATGAAGAAAAATAGGATCATAAGGACATGAAATAAAAAAAATATAGGTACAAAAAGAAAGGTAAGTATGGACAAGGCAAGAAAGAAAATAAGTTCTTTCAAAGATAGTAGAAGAGTTACTATGTAGACAAAGCAAGTAAGTACTCAAGTGATAGTGATAATAGTTCCTTAGATAATGATAAAGATGAAGTTCTATTTTTGACAAAAGAAAAGGAAATGGTTAGGAAAATATCACCAATAATCCTCAAGTGTTTTAGATGTGGTAAATTTGGTCATCTTGAAGATAGTTGTACAAAGAGTGGTTTTAGTTTCAGTGATGATGAATATGAAGATACACTTGAAGGACCAGAAGATAATATTATAATAGCACTAGAAGAAGAAGGAGGTGATCCTATAGAAGACAAGTCAGAAAAGAATGAAAATATTTTCAAAGGTAAACAAATAGATGAAGAATAAAAAATAAGAGGAGTTGATCTTGAAGGTGAACTTATTCATGCCCTTGATGCATTAAAGAAGGTAAGAAAGAAAAACTCCCAACTTAAGCTTCAGGTTCAAGAATGTGATGAAGAGAAGGGAAAGCTTATAGAGGATCTAAATAAGTCAATGGCTAAGATAAGAAAGTTCAAAGATAAGTTATAAGAAAAGGTCTTAGAATGTGAAAGGTTAGAGCATGAAGTATCTTCACTAAGGAAGTAAGTAAAATAATCTAAGGATAAGTTACACTGGTTCGAAAGAAGCTCAAAGAATTTGGATAAGATTATCAAGACACAAAAACCTACATCAAGCAAGATAGGTCTTGGTTTTGAATAGGTACAAAAGAAACAAGGCACGGAGTCAATCTCAAGTTCTGAAGAAGAAGAAACTTTAGAATAAGAGAGTGTAATAGAGAGTGAGAATTCAAAGGATGAGTTGGACAATAGAAAGTTCAACAAGGAAAGAAACAATGCACATATAAGGAACAAATGGAATAAGAACCAACATAAGGTAAAAGAAACTAAAAGATCAATGAGGTCAAGGCAAGGTAGTTTCAATGGATGATGCTTCTCTTGCCATAGGTTTGGGCTTAAAGATTCACAATATAGGATACATGGAAAATAGGAATATGGAAGGTTCAGCAACAAGCATATTTTTCAAGGGTGTTACTACTCTTGTAATCAGTTTGGTCACAAGAAAATAAATTTTAGGGTTCATCATAGTAATGGATATGGCTTCACTAGGAGAAATTATAAGACATTTGCACCTCTAAGGAATAACAATATTAAGTGTTATAAGTGCAATAATTATGGATATACAACAAAGTGGTGTAGAGCAAAAATTCCAGAGACAAGCAAGAAACATAAATGGTCATGAAAATCAAAAGGATCAGATAAGGAGGAAATTTGACAAAGGTAAAGATCAATGCTTACTAGGAGTAGAAATACTCCCACCCTATAATTAACCACCTCAAGAGGAGGTGGGAGAGGGGCTAAGATAGGAGTTTCATTCTTAGACCCAAGCCCCAAAGGTGACCGTTTGCCATTGATGTCAATTGGGGAGAGATTTGAGTAAGGGGGCGAGATTTGATTTACAGGGAGAGAATTGAGTCAAAGGGAGTAGTTTCTGAGAGGGAGCATAATAGAAAAAGGTTAAGGAAATGGTACAAGGTAATTTGGTTACCATCAATGACAAAGGGGGATATTGTTGGACATTTTGAGTAGTTGAGTTGTCATTGATGTCAAGAGTCAGTTTCAGTGAGCAGTGCAAGAGGAAGTAGTTTCAATAAGCAGTGCAAGAGGAAGATTGTATCAAGGCCAAAGGAAAAATATTATAATATTTTATTATAATATTCCAGTTAAAGGTTGATTTGAAGAAAATCGAAGACCATGAAGTGATCATTCTCCAAGTTCTTTAAAAAACCCAGGAGGTAGATTTGAAAGGATAAGGTTTAAATTATTTAAATTTAAATATTTTAACTAAGGTTAAAATTAAAATTTAAATAATCCTTTTGGCACCAAAGTTAAAGGATATATTTTAAATCGAATTTAAAAATTTGATATCTTCATCGACGTTGGAAGTGCATGTGCCAAAGTGTATAAAAAGGGGGTTAAATTTTTATTTAACCTATCCATGCGATTGATTGCCCATGATAGCTAAGATTTTGAGCGCCAAAGTCTAGAGGATTTCGCATGTGCTAAAATTGACATTGGGCAGTGAGAAGAGACAATACAAAGGGAGCACCGAGTTGAGTGCCAAAGGCACTGGTAGCGTAGTTGGCAATAGTGGGTGGCTCTAAGAAGTTTTATAGGTGAGGAGAGTAGGGTTTGAAACCCATCGAGTTGGTTTTGCAAGGGAGAAGAGTGTGTTTTGTTTTGCGTCATGCCGATTGGAAAAGGATAAAGGAAAGGCTTGAGCCTTCCCCTTTGTGTGGAGGCTCGTAGCCCATGTGGTGGGCTAGCACCTTGATAAGGTGCTTAGCTAGGAGTGGTCTCGCGTTTGAAACCCACCGAGGCCTTTTGCTTGAGATAAAAGGTATGCACTAATGTTTGCCAAGGTTGCATGAAATATTTCGGATTTGCTAAGGTTGAATGAAAAATAAATATTTTTGGAGGTTTATAAAGTTTTTTTTTAAATTTGGTTCTTGAGTATTTGAGGGAGATAAAATGGTAGGCAATATTATTTTTGAGAATTTGATTTTTGGAGGTTAATTAAATATTGGAGATTATAAGGTGTAATTGAGTAATTATTTTTTTGTATGTTTTGATGATTGCTAATTTCAAAGGAGTAATAAGGTGTATTTGAGTTTGATTATTTTAGTAATTGAAAAATATTTTTGAGAGTGTTAGTGTGATATTTTTTCATCTAACCTTTGTTGAGATTTTTGAGAGAGTGTTAAGTGCAAATTTGAGGGCAGATATTGAGGGTAGATTTGTGCTAGAATGAAGGACTATGTTTAGTATAGATTTGATAACAAATTTTGGTGCCTATTTGAGGATAGGTTTGTTCCAGACTAGAGATAGAGATTGAGTAGATTTGTGCTAGACCGAAGGACCATTTTTAGTACAAATTTGAGACAGAGTTGAGAGTAAGCTTTGGAGGTGACAGAGTATAGAGGATGACAGTCTCTAGTATATATATGTCCATTAGCCTAAGCAGTGAGGACAAGTCTTTTGAGTGAGGACATGAGTCTTTAGTGGATAGAGATCCATTAATTAGTGCAGTGGAGGCAACAGTTCTTCTAGAAGATCACCAACCAAAGTAGATGGGATTGGTGTCCCCTATGGATAGAGATCCATGAAATTAATTAGGATATTGGTGTCTCCTTTGGATAGAGGTCCATAAAAATTGTAATAGGGAAACATTTCCCAAGATATTTGTTGAGAAAATTTTAGTGAAATATTTTCTCCGTGGAGTAGACCACATTGGGTGAACCACATTAAATTGGTGTCTCTATTGTGTGTGGTGACTCGTGCATTATTTTTATTATTGTTGTTGATATTGCTATTGATACATTGCATAATATTATTTGGGAAAGAAAAGTAAAAAGTGGTCTTATACTGTTCACCCCCTCTTAGTATAAGCTTATGTTCTTAAAAATCCATAAATAGCTTTCTATTTGCAACCTAGTTGAAGAAGAGTAACTCAAACAAATTGTAGATGAACTTAAAAAGATGCATCAAGAGTTTTATTTGTTGATTTTTACATGAAAGGATGAGTTGGTTCAAAATATAGTAAAATATGGTGGATACTCAATCAAGTTGGGATACGAGAATTTAGATCAACCAAAATTTCTACTCTCAGATATTTTCTTGGAAAAATATTTGGTCATTAGAGGTTCTCCCTAAGGCCTCAACATTCCTTTAGTTGGTAGTTCAAAGTAATATTATTATAGGAAAGAGTCTATAAAGAAGAGGATATCACGGGCCTTTCAGATGTGCCTTGTGTGGAAAGAATTTAGAAACATCATACCATTTACTTCTACATTGTCCCTTTGCTAATACCATTTGGGGTTACTTTTTTAAAAATATGAGAATATATTGGGTAGCTCCATAAACATTGAAAGAGTTAATTAAATATTGGATTAATTATAAAAGCTAGAGCATTATGTATCCTATGGAGGATTGGTTTTGCCATTATTTGTTATAATTTTTGGCTTGAAAGGAGTAATAGAATTTTTTAAAATAAATATCAAAATCATGCTCAAGTTTGGAATTGTATTATTGCCTCTCATGTAGAATTCTTGTAGCTATGGTGCTCATCATGGGAAGTATCAAGTGTATAAAAATAGGTGGTAATAACTTGGTTATAGAATTTGAACATACATGGAAGAGTCTGAAGAACACAAGCTTATACTGAGAGGGGGGGGTGAACAGTATAAGACCGCTTTTTACTTTTTCCTTTATACTTCAAAACAGTAAAGCAATATACCCAAAGCAATATCAAACCAATGCACAAATCCATCCACAAAGTGACACAACAATTTACGTCCACAAAACTTTTCTCTAAAAGTTATCTCAAAGTTCTTTGGGAAACCTTCCCAATTACAATGTTTATGAGCCTCGGCTCAAAGGAGAAACCTTCCCCAATCTGAATTCATGAGCCTCTGCTCAAAGGAGATACCTTCCCCTACCTCTCGCTCCGGTTGGTGATCCTCTAGAAGATCTCTCGCCTCCGCTGCCCTTAGCAAATGGAACTCTATCCACAGAAGACACCTGTCTTCCCTGCTCTAGCTGGAGACCTCTGTCCTCAACTCTATCACCTCAAAGCTGGTCCTCGAATTTGCAATAAACATAGTCCTTTGATCTAGCATAAATGTCCTTGTCATCTGTCTTTGATCTACACCAAACACAGTCCTTCAGTCTGGCACAAATTTGTCCTCAGGTTCTTCTCATAGAACCAATGCATCTCTGTCCTCAAGTTCTCTAATAGAACTATCAACCTCAGCTTCACAAGTCCTTTGCTAAGACCTGTCCAACTCTTCTCACAAGTCCCCACAAGAACCTGTCCAAAACCTGCTCACAAGTTTATCAAGAACACTTGCTTGGCATGAACCCACAAAGAGAATGGTTAGAGACCCAAAGTGATTCATCCACCTCATAGAAGCATAAAGAGAATTGTTAGAGACTCAATATGATTCATCAACCTCATAGAAGCATAAAGAGAATTGTTAGAGACTCAATATGTTCTATATTTAACTCCCAATCTCAATCTCAATTCAATCTCAAATCTCAAAAGAATAAGATAGATGTAGTATGCTTTTCTCAAGAACATGAAACACAACCCAAAAATTGCCAACCATGCAATATCTCATATAAAAATGATACTCATGTTCTTTCCAAAACCAATATCTTTTCTCAACCAATTTGGCTTCAACAACAATGCTCATAGACAAAGTTTAACCAAAAACTTTCAACTCAACATTAACCTTGAAGCATTCAACCAATCATCACAAGAAAAGGAAACAAATAGAAATCCTTTTCCCTCTAAATATATTTGAACAAAACAGCCACCAACACAATATCACCAAATGCAAAGAATAACTTGTTCAAATCAACTCAATGGAGTAAGCCCAATATCATGTATCAAGTAAAAGCAATAACTTGATCAACCAACCTCTATGGAAGCAACTCAACCATCACTATCAAAACAACCATCTAAGGGTTTCACCATCATAATGCAAGTAACTAGACTTACAAACATAAACCCTAGTGCACAATGCTTCCACTACCTCAAACCAGAATTATGCATTCACCAAAACTCTCACTAATGATAACAATGCATAAGTAGTCTTCAACAAACCAGAAACTAGGACTTACACTCAACCAAAGGAAACCTTGTTGAAAACCTTTTCACTCCAATCTTATTTCAGGAATAACATACACCAATCATACTCATAAGAAGAATGTGCCCATACCTTATTGAAGTGAAGGAACCCATTTGGAAATCTGCCACAATCACAAAGTTCTTTTGCCAATCTTCACAAAGGTTAGTAGATCACAAAATAATCAACATTACTCCACTTTTCAATCATCATCACCAAAGTCTTTAATTGCACAACTTCCTTATCTCTCCTAAAACCACTTGTACCATAAAATAAAATAAATCACAACATTGCATAACCTTATAACTCCCAAAACCACTTATACCATAAATTACTTCATAATCCAACAATAAAGTAATAATAAACAATCTTTATAGCATACCTTTTATTGCAACAACATATTGTAGATTCCAAGTTTTAATCAAATTAAAACATATACACATAACCCTTATAACTCCCAAAATAATGTGCCAAGCATACCTTATAAAAATTATTATATTGCCTCAAGTGCACCCACCTTACTTTGAACCCGTGTCACCACTCATGCAAACATCGAGGAGGATGCACTTCGATTTCTCCACCAAAAAACCGGTGCGTCTTCCTAGTCAAAGAAAAATATTGCGTAGCGATTCGAACACTTAAATTCTCAGCTGCTACGCATTTTGAGAGCTTACCTTCCACCTAGGCTATCTGCCCATGTAAGAAGAAAAAGATGTGCTTCGGTTTAGTCTTTTCATTGGCCTTGGAATACGCAAAAACTTGTCCTCTTCTTTGCTCCCTCACGTGTTTGAGCGGATGCGAATACGTTTTATTCTTAGCCTTGCATTAACCGCTCTCTTTTGTATCTTCGCAAACTTTTACTTCCTTCTTCCTTTCGATTGGCATGCGCTCTGATCAAAGTTTCACTCGCTTATTTTTGTCATCGAAAAAATCATTCTATCTCAACACTCCTTATTCTCGATTGATATCGCCTTTTTTTTTTGCACACCCTTAAATGAATTTATTAGCCTCATTATATATGCACTTCGATGCATTACCAAACACGTCGGCTTTTCAAACATGTCGAAAAATACTTTAATTTAATTTTAAAATATTAATTTAAATTTTAAATAAAATTTAAACTAAATATTAAAATTAAATATCTTCATCACCGGGGCACCTTTTTCAACGAAATGAAGAGCCAACTTGGGTTTTAAGAAAAACCCATTTCAAATCTGTTGTCCATGGTTTTAAATAAAACCTTTTATTTTGTCTACCTTGGTTTTCACAAAAACCCTTCCGCTTCTTGACATCAATGACAACATCAACACTTGAGCAAAGGCAATGTACCCAATGTAACCAAAATTGCCAACAGAGTCACCTATGATAATGGCATTAAAACAAAGGATATTTTTTAATCTAGGGTAAAATAGAAATGTCAAGAAATTGGGTTTATCAAATTAAATTTTGATGGTGTTTCCAAAAGAAATATGGGAAAAGCTGGTGGAACTGGTTTTTTCAAAATAATGAAGGCAAAATTCTCCTCACTTATTGAGAATCATATTGAGGTTCAAATAACAACTATTAGAGGCTAGGCAAATTCTTTTAGAGATTAAAATTGCAATAGAAAAAGGATATAAATATATTTCAAATGGGGGAATTCACAAATTATTATTAATGCTATCAACAAAAATAGATGTGGAGATTAGATAAAAATAACATTGTTGATATTCATCATCTATTATTGAAGCCAATATCATGAAAATATAAACATATCTATAGAGAAGGAATTCAAGTAGTAGATCATTTAGCCAATGGCAGTGTTGATGTTCATCTTGGTGAAATTCAAAATTTAGAAGAAAACTATCCAAGTTTGATTTTATGTCTTAATAAAAATGATGTCAAGGAGCTACTTGTGGAAACATGTCATTTTGCGGAATATGAAGAATATATTTGATAGAAAAAATGAAAAAAAAATTGTGATAAAAAGACATGTTGGATAGTTTTAGTTGACCTAATAGCAAATATAATATTTTGATATTTTGACAAGAGTGGTTCCCAATAGAAGTCACATACAACCTATTAAAAAAAACTTATATGTGATAATTTAAATTAATTAAATGAGATTAAAACAAAATATCATTACATTATATCACTATTTAACTATGGTAGTTTAACAAATCACATATTAGTATTATATCATTTGATAAGATTTGAAACATGGTCACCATATTAGAATAGTATTTTAATAAATTACATGATATCATGTTGGATGGCAAGATTTGAACCTAAATATCCCTATTGAGATTTTATATATTTAACGACTTATATAATGCCATTTATTTTTGTGAATGCAAAATCGAACAACACCAAACAATGAACTATAAAATTAAATAAGCAATGCGACACATAAAATTGCACAATGAAATAAAATTTTATTATAACGTCGGTGGATCTTCAATGTTACAATAAAATGTGCCCCAAATGTGGGGTTACAAAGCTTATTATGCTTGATACAATGATTACAAGACTAGGGTTCTTTGAAACCCTAGTAAACAAATATTGGTGGTGTCTTCGCGTTCAATATGATCCCAATAGTGTGGTGAGTGGGCTTTAGTATCCTATACAGGACCACTCAAGCTTCAGTAGCTACCAATAAACTTGATCCCTAAACCTGCAAATAGCAAACAACAACAAAAGGTCAATAATATCTACAAGGGCTCCATTATGTGATGTCCTAAATAAGAAAGTTACTAACCCTAGCTACATAAATGAAGCTATAAACAAATATAAGAATAAAAATACTTGCAATAAATAAATTACCTTATCATGCTAAATCATTGTTCTCTGTTCTTCATCATTATTGTAGGGTTTGGTGTGCAGATGCCCTAGCGATATTCGAAGGATCACTGGATTGCAAAATTAGGGCTTGTGAACACTCGCAGATGCTTGATGATGACAAAAGATACCCATAGGCACTTGTTAATGGAAGGAGGTACCCAAAGGTGTTTAGTGATGGTAGAAGGTATCCAAAGGTACTCGATGATGGCATAAGGCACCTAGAGGTGCTCAAGGAACTCCAAGGGATGTTCTAGAAATGAAATAAAATCTTTAGAAGCAGATTTGGTTTGTGTGAAGTGAGTAGCGATGGATGTGGAAGTGATGACAAGTGAAGAAATATGGTAATGGCAAAGGGGTTTGGATACTTGATGACCTTGGGGATTCAAGACCTCAAAAAATCGAGACTTGAAAAACTTAGGGCATAAAATACTTAGGGTTTGAGTAATCAAAATGACTCCTATTTATAATATCTCCTAGGGCATGGTAGGGTGGATATTTTTTTAAAGCGAAAAACCCCTTGCGGGGCCACCTTGGTTTGAGAGACCACAACCAGGGGGTTCTACACCATCAAAGTCACCCAAGAGTTGCACTGGCCCTGCCCGCACCAACATTATCAATTGGATTTTGGGTACCCAATTCAAATTTTTGGTAGGGTGGAGATTTAAACCTGGGACCTCCCTTGGAGGATTGACCTCTCCTCTCCAAGTCACCTACAACACCTGGGTGGGTCGAGATTAAATCTAGGTATGTGGCATGTATTAATGTGGATGAATGAATAGGATTAGATCATGATGGATGGTTGGAATTAATTCATTTAAATATACATATGTTTATTAAATATATATAAATAAAATATTATTATTTAATTATATATTAAACAAATATATAAATAATGGGTAAAAGTGGTGGGAAGCTATGGATGGATGACAAGTGGTTAGATTTTGGTGTCTACAAATACCTCTTTTTGTACCATGTTGCATGAAACACAATATGGTGGAAAAATACGAGACACCTGGTTTAGCCTGATGCAAAAGCAACTCTCTCATGTTGGAATGCAAAGATGAACTTGAAGGTAAAATAATTTTGATTGTGTATCTTACCCCCTCAATTAGTGAATGAGTGATGGATGCATCTCACAAGCAAATTGACAGATTTATGCAAATGATTGTGTGAATTATGGATGATATAAATGATGTCTATGTGATGTTATTTTTGCCCCAACGATGGAAGGGGGTTGTTGAAAAACAAGTGATTGATTCTATTTTTGCCTTAAAAGAGAAGGATTTTTTCCAAATGTAGATGCCATGATCATGTAAGATGTATCATGTTGTGGGGAAATCAAAGTCAAATGTGGTTGCCCCAAGTTTGGGATGATTCCATGTTGTTGAAGAATTTACCGTATGGCATCATTGAAATGGAGAGTGATGAAGATGCAATAAGAAAAAGAAGTCAACTTCGAAGGGCTGGATAGTGACTGTCAATAAATTCCTGCAACTATAACTAATCACCCTAGCTAGGGCCAATCGCCATGATGAATTTCAATGTCAAAATAAATAATGATATATGATGGTGTCCGTGTTTAAGGCCCCATGAACAAGGCCATCAATAATAGTTGTAGAGAAAATTGGTCTTGGCACAGTTTCACTCGAAAGGTGAAGTACCAAAATTAATTTTGTATTTATATCAGTGAGATATTGGATAATGAAGAAGGCCAAGTGTCCTTATGGTGATTTATTCATCTTACTGAATTGTATGGATGCAAATCACTGCAATCACCAAGGAGATAGAATAGACCACTAGATACGAGGTTCACTTGAAATTTGTGATCTTGGAAAAATGTACAAGTGCAATGATTAATGAATGAAAATGGTGTAAAAATGAATAATTGATGATGAGAATGATGGCTATGTTCGTTTTGTCAAAAATTTGAACCGTTTTGAAGCGTTTGGGAGATTGATAAGCAATTTTGTGCCTTTTGGGTGTAAATGAAAATCATGCATCCAAATCAGTTTGAACCTTCAAAATACATGTTATTATGATGAAATTGATGCATGGATGAAATTTGGAATGATTTTGTGGAGGTAAGCTACCTTTTTTGGATCAATTTTGATCTTTTGTCAATATTGACACCAAACGTCGATGGGCGCTTATTTCTTGAGCAAACACTCCAGATTTTGGCACTTTTCCAAATGTAGGGAGGCACCTAAGTGCACCAGAAACACACATGGGCATTTTAGTGCACCTAAAACATATATAAAATGCCTATAGAGGGGAAATCAAGATCATTTGTACATCCACAAATTCTAAAAGACGCGTCTGAGGGAGTGGAGTAGAGCGAAGTGGAGAGTGAGTGAAGTTATGGAATCTATGGTGGTGGAGGGAGCAAAAGTAGGAGCAGGTGTGCACTTTGCCAAGGTAAGTGCTTTTGACACTCTTTTGTTTTTGTTTTGCAAATAATTGTTTTTGAAATAATGTAATGTATTTGACATTAATGCTTTGTGTTATGTTGCAACTAAATATTTTGGAGGCTCATCACAATTTCTCACCTCTCATACCTAGGATGAGGAAGGTGTTATGGGAGGACAAGTGGTACTGGCTAGAGGCTGTTGGGCTGGATGGGGAAACCAAGATAGATGTGGTGAGGGAACATGAGGGGTATCTCTCTGCCTTGGCAGAGAGATTGGATCTAGATAGGGGGATATTTTAGCTCCCTACTAGAGAGGTGACTGTGACACTTGAGGATGTATATTGCATCCTCAAGTTTCTAGTGGAGGGCTTGCATGTCAAGGTTGAACACGACAAGAAGCATGAGTTGAGCCACATGTTCAGATATGGGTGGAAGGATTTGGAGGTAATGAGTGGAGGGATTACGTACTTGTCCATGTATATGGATAAGAAGTTGGATGCCCTCCCCATATTGGTGATGTTCATGTTGGCCAACATAATGGCCCCGAACAGTACTGGCTATCGATTCCTATGGAACCTTATCAAGTTGGTGTGTGATATGATCACTACACCTCAGGTGTACACATGGGCTCCTACTTTATTGGTGTAGTTGTACCAAGATCTATATGAGGTGAGGTGGCAAAAGTGCTAGGTACTAGGTTGCAATTTGCTACTACAATGCTAGGATTGTGAGAACTTCAATGTGGCTTGACCTGTGGGTTTATCAACTAGGGGATGAGATAGGGAATAACCCTATGCAATGAAGTGGCCAGTGGTAGAGGAGGTACAACCAAGTCATACGATTTAGATGAGGTAGTGGTATAGGGATTTGTGGGCCAGATTGATAGCAGCTCAGGTGGTATGGAGGCCATGGCGAGGTGCCATGTGGATAGATGATGTGGAGCATATATGGTGATTGTGATAGGCTAGATAGGTGGTTGGGAGGTATACAAAGTAGGTGGAGCTGATCTAGTTCTCATTGGTGCTATGATAGTTTGGTTTGAGGAAGGGGGTTTCAGAGGCACTCACACTCTACAATAATCATCGAAATGAGATGGGTCTCCCTTATGTTGGGGCATGGAGGTCCAAACTTGAGGATAATGAAGATATGAATCTCCCAATGTGGATGATGTAGGCACTAATGAGGAGTATGATGCATGGTTCATGACTCAACCACCATGGGTACTGAGTCTAGTAGTGGATGGTGGGAATAATGATGGTGATGAGGCTAAGTATTTCAATGAGGATCCTAAGCATCGATGGCACCTTTGAGCTAGAAATCAAAGGAGGTGAACTAGGGGTATGGCAGAGCAGGCTCTAGAGTTTGGAGGGGATGGAGATGGTGGAGATGGCATGAAGGATATGGAGGAGGTTTTGTATGGGTATCCTTGTTAAAGTGAGGATGATCAAGTGAGGTTGGAGCAGCTAGTGGTATATTGAGATGCTATGATAGTGGATTAGGATATAGAGATAGCTCAGCTATGGGATAGGGAGGTGGCTTTGGAGGTGGAGATAGCTTGATTACAAACAGAGCTAGAGGTAAGGATAGGATCATGAGGCTCCAAAAATAGCTGACAGAGGGGAGTTGTAGGCAAAGACATGATGTACATCACCTTCAAACTCATGAGGGATATGTTTGAGTATTGGAGGATCAATAGATGGAGAATGATATTGGGTTTCTAAAACCACCTTCCCCATCCATATCTGAGTCGACTAGGCCTAGTGAGTCTATGTATAGTTCTAGGTCTAGGGCTCCTTCAAGGTTGTAGGGATCCTCTTATAGGCATTATCTAGTGCCTAGATGCACTTTTTGTATATGAGCCTTGGTGCTCCATTGTATATAGCCTTTCGGCTTTCATTGTACATGCGATATTTATATATACATGACTTTTACTTTTTGAGTTATATTTTTGTGTGAATGTTTTTGTGTGGATGCATGTTAATATGGATGGTTAATGTAATTGATAATACAAATATATATGGATGATTAATGCAAGTGGAATGTGTATGAATAAAGTGTATATGGATGATTAATGCAATTTTATGAATGCAAATGTTCTACTATTCATACATAGTTTAGATTTATCTTGGCCATGTTTTAAAATTGTTTTTTAATTAGGGGTAAAAATATGGTGGTAGATGGGGTGAAAGGACTCATCATATGGATGTTGACATAGAAGAAGATATGGAAGAAGATATGGATGTTGATATGGAAGAAGATAGATTTGTAGAGACTCAAACATACTAGTGGTATCAAACAAACTCACTAAAGCCTGTCTACTTTATCTAAGACCAAATGTGTGTGTAGTGAGTTCATTTACCAAATCATGAGCATGGTAATGACTCGAGGTAATTAAGAACCAATGTGTGTGCAAGTGAGTTCATTAACTCATATTGATTAAATTGGGTGTGACTTGTTATGGATGAGACCAAGCTAGCTTGTCCTTATGTGTGGTCAAAGGTCTCTTTAAAAGAGATGTGTCACCATGTATTAGCATACTCCACTTCAAGTCAAGCATCTATAAGGATCTAATTTTGAAACCTTGGATGAGATTACTTCAAGACAAATATGGTGATAGAGTTTCAAATATTTTGTACAAGGATCGAGAAGGAAGATACAAATGGAAAAAAGATTTTTTACAAGTATTCAAGACATTGATGCTAGGAGACAATTGAGTAGAAAGATAATGTCACATCCCCACTACTTGTGATTAATTTATTTGGAAGAATGTGATCCTACATCTAGTTTTGTGGTGTAGGTACAAGTCTCTGAGTTAGAGACAAAGGAGAACACCCACCCCTTGACCAAGGCAACAGATTGGAAAAGCCAAGTAAGTGAGATATGATGTCATACCTCGTGCACCATGGTCCGTGGGTACATGGAAGCCCACCATAGAATTTACATTTGCATTGCATTATACCTGACATTGTTGTTTGAATGTTTGCATGTTGTTTTTTTTTCTCTATATTGTCGCTTGTCGCTTGTTGTTGTTTAAAATATTATTTTTAAAGAAAATATAAATATAAAATTACTAAAAACATATAAAAAGTGCATTTATATAAAGTTATAGAAATATCATAAAAATAATACTAATAAAAAAAGTAAAATAAATAAAAGAATAAAAATAAAATATATATAATATAAATATATTAAAAAAAAAGAAATTATTTAAGATTAATGTTATTACCTCTAAGTGGCTAGAGGCTATGCCTAAGAAATCTATAATAAATATGACAAATTAAAAGTGAAGTGCCTAAGTCACATAAGGCAACAAGTTAAAACCATATTCGAGCTCTAAGTGTTTTTAATAATAATCGAAGGGGGATTCAGAAGGGTTATGTAATGGTCATAATAATTTTAATAAATTCCAAATGGTAAACCAAGAAACCTCCACTTGGAACCGCTTATGCATCTAAACTTGACGAGCTGATTCGAGGTGTTTATTACCCATTATTCGCCACTTCCTTTTTAATGGAAACTGGTTGGTTGATTGAAGATATACTATTCTCTAGATTGGACGAGAGCAAACTGGGAGACGAATGAAATATTCAAGTTTACATCATAAAAATGTAGGCTTTTATTATATGCTGGTCTGGTTTGAAAACGTAACTTGATAGGTAATCCAACCTTGCATAATGTTTAAGCTGGCAAAAGTTTAGGCTTTCGATTATCTAATTTTTGATTAATCTCTGAGTTTGCTTGATGGATGACGATGAAAGGTTTTAAATGTAATGTACAAATATTAAAATAGATATATATACTATTTTGAATTATTAATGGATAATACCATACGTCTTTGAGTGCCTTGTGAATTCTAGAAACCAAGAGACATCATAATTCGATTCCAAGAGAAAAAAACTGCTAAATTTTCAAGGAATAGAAGTATACAATAAGAGTTCTCTCTGTTGTAGATTAATAATTTATAAAATTAAATTAAATTCTAACTTTGAAATTATGAAAAGAAATTATTTGCAATAGTTTGTTTAATTCGTGACTTTGGCTATGCATTCTATATTTTTAAGCGAACAACACCATGACTCCATATTTGTTTTCTCTTTTGCATAAGTAAAACCCTGCATAAGTCGAGTAATGGATGTTATAATTGTATCCTTGCATCATATAGAATTTGGACCATGATGATATCCTAGCCTCCAAATCTTGCCACAATTTGAAAGGGGGTTGTGCTCTGTTGACGTCTGAGTTCACTAGCTACGACTGTATGTTCGAGGTACTGCCAAAAATTTTTTGGTCAGGGACCAGTGGAGCCAATTTTGATAGCCCAATTTGAGAGCCTTGAGCTTGAAATAACATTAGGGCCTTATGCAAGAATTTGTCCATATACGTCAACTGTAAACTACCTCTATTTTAATGGAAATTGTTAGGACAAACCAGCAACTTAAAATACATAAAATATTTATTTTTTGTAATTCTTGAATGATGTGGGAATATATTTGTTTTACTGTAGAAATTTAACACTTGTGTCTTCTGAGTGAGGACATGAGTCTTTAGTGGATAGAGATCCATTAGTTAGTGCAGTGGAGGCAACCATTCTTCTAGAAGATCACCAGCTAGAGTAGAGGGGATTGGTGTCCCCTGTGGATAGAGATCCACGAAATTTATTAGGGGATTGGTGTATCCTTTGGATAGAGGTCCATAAACATTGTAATAGGGAAATGTTTCCCAAGATATTTTTTGAGAAAATTTTAGTGAAATATTTTCTCCATGGAGTAGCCCACATTGGGTGAACCATGTTAAATTGGTGTCTCTATTGTGTGTGGTGACTCGTGTATTGTTTTGATTATTTTTGTTTATATTTTTGTTGATACATTGCATAATATTGATTGGGAAAGAAAAGTAAAAAGTGGTCTTATACTATTCACCCCTCCTCTTAGTATAATCTTATGTTCTTCAAAATACATAAATAGCTTTTTATTTGCAATCTAGTTGAAGGAGAGTAACTCAAAAAAATTGTAGATGAACTTAAAAAGATGCATCAAGAGTTTTATTTGTTGATTTTTACATGAAAGGATGAGTTGGTTCGAAATATAGTAAAATATGGTGGATACTCAATCAAGTTGGGATACGAGAATTTAGATCAACCAAATTTTCTACTCTCAGATATTTTCTTGGAAAAATATTTGGTCATTAGAGGTTCTCCCTAAGGCCTCAACATTCCTTAGTTGGTAGTTCAAAGTAATATTATTATAGGAAAGAGTCTATAAAGAAGAGGATATCATGGACCTTTTAGATGTGCCTTGTGTGAAAAGAATTTTTTTAACATCATACCATTTACTTGTACATTGTCCCTTTGCTAATACCATTTGGGGTTACTTTTTTAAAAATATGAGAATATATTGGGTAGCTCCATAAACATTGAAAGAGTTAATGAAATATTGGATTAATTATAAAAGCTAGAGTATTATGTATCCTATGGAGGATTGGTTTTGCCATTATTTGTTATAATTTTTGGCTTGAAAGGAGTAATAGAATTTTTTTAAATAAATATCAAAATCATGCTCAAGTTTGGAATCGTATTATTGCCTCTCATGTAGAATGCTTGTAGCTATGGTGCTCATCATGGGAAGTATCAAGTGTATAAAAATAGGTGGTAATAACTTGGTTATAGAATTTGAACATACATGGAAAAGTCACCTATGATAATGGCATTAAAACAAAGGATATTTTTTAATCTAGGGTAAAATAGAAATGTCAAGAAATTGGGTTTATCAAATTAAATTTTGATGGTGTTTCCAAAAGAAATATGGAAAAAGCTGGTGGAGGTGGTATTTTCAAAATAATGAAGGAAAAATTCTCCTCACTTATTGAGAATCATATTGAGGTTCAACTAACAACTATGTAGAGGCTAGGCAAATTCTTTTAGAGATTAAAATTGCAATAGAAAAAGGATATAAATATATTTCAAAGGGGGGAATTCACAAATTATTATTAATGCTATCAACAAAAATAGATGCGGAGATTAGATAAAAATAATATTTTTGATGTTCATCATCTATTATTGAAGCCAATATCATGAAAATATAAACATATCTATAGAGAAGGAATTCAAGTAGTAGATCATTTAGCCAATGGCAGTGTTGATCTTCATCTTGGTGAAATTCAAAATTTAGAAGACAACTATCCAAGTGAGATTTTATGTCTTAATAAAAATGATGTCAAGGAGCTGCTTGTGGAAACATGATATTTTGAGGAAGATGAAGAATATATTTGATAGAAAAAATGAAAAAAAAATTGTGATAAAAAGACATGTTGGATAGTTTTAGTTGACCTAATAGAAAATATAATATTTTGATATTTTGACAAGAGTGGTTCTCAATAGAAGTCACATATAACTTATTAAAAAAAACTTATACGTGATATTTTAAATTAATTAAATGAGATTAAAACAAAATATTATTACATTATATCAGTATTTAACTATGGTATTTTAACAAATCACATATTAGTATTATATCATTTGATAAGATTTGAAACATGGTCACCATATTAGAATAGTATTTTAATAAATTACATGATATCATGTTGGATGGCAAGATTTGAACCTAAATATCCCTATTAAAATTTTATATATTTAACGAATTATATAATGCCATTTATTTTTGTGAATGCAAAATCGAACAACACCAAACAATGAACTATAAAATTAAATAAGCAATGTGACACATAAAATTGCACAATGAAATAAAATTTTATTATAACGTCGGTGGATCTTTAATGTTACAATAAAATGTGCCCCAAATGTGGGGTTACAAAGCTTATTATGCTTGATACAATGATTACAAGACACTAGGGTTATATGAAACCCTAGTAAATAAATATTGGTGGTGTCTTCGCGTTCAATCTGATCCCAACAGTGTGGTGAGTGGGCTTTAGTATCCTATATAGGACCATTCAAGATTCAAAAGCTACCAATAAAATTGATCCTTAAACCTGCAAATAGCAAACAACAACAAGAGGTCAATAGTATCTACGAGGGATCCATTATGTGAGGTCCTCAAGAAGAAAGTTACTAACCCTAGCTACATAAATGAAGCTATAAAAATATCTAAGAATAAAAATACTTGCAATAAATAAATTACCTTGTAATGCTAAATTGTTGTTCTCTATTCTTCATTTTTATTGTAGGTTTTGGTGTGCAGATGCCATAGCGATATCTGAACGATCACTAGATTGCAAAATTAGGGCTTGTGAACACTCGCAGATGCTCGATGATGAAAAAAGGTACCCATAGGCACTTGGTAATGGAAGGAGGTACCCAAAGGTGTTCAATGATGGTAGAAGGTATCCAAAGGTACTCGATGATGGCATAAGGCACCTAGAGGTGCTCAAGGAACTCGAAGGGATGTTCTGTAAATGAAAAAAAATCTTTAGAAGCAGATCTGGTTTGTGTGAAGTGAGTAGCGATGGATGTGGAAGTTATGACAAGTGAAGACATATGGTAATGGCAAAGGGGTTTGGATACTTGATGACCTTGGGGATTCAAGACCTCAAAAACTTGGGACTTGAAAAACTTAGGGCATAAAATACTTAGGGTTTGAGTCATCAAAATGACTCCTCTTTATAATATCTCCTAAGGCATGTTAGGGTTTCAACAACACAATTTGTGTGGTCAAGATTAAAATATGAAAGAGGGTGGAAATTTTTTTAAGCAAAAAACCCCTTGCGGGGCCACATTAGTCTGAGAGACCACAACCAGGGGGTTCTACACCATCAAAGTCACCCAGGAGTTGCACCTGGCCCTACCCACACCAACATTATCAATTGGATTTTGGGTACCCAATTCAAATTTTTGGTAGGATGGAGATTCAAACCTAGGACCTCCCTTGGAGGATTGTCCTCTCCTCTCCAACTCATCTACAATACCTGGGTGGCTGGAGATTAAATCTAGGCATGTGGCATGTAATAATGTGGATGAATGGCTAGGATTAGATCATGATGGATGGTTGGAATTAATTCATTTAAATATACATATGTTTATTAAATATATATAAATAAAATATTATTATTTAAATATATATTAAAAATATATATAAATATATATAAATAATAGGTAAAAGTGGTGGGAAGCTATGGATGGATGACAAGTGGTTAGATTTTGGTGTCTACATATACTCCTTTTTGTACCATGTTGTGTGAAACACAATATGGTGCTAAAATACGAGACACCCGATTTAGCCTGATGCAGAAGCAACTCTCTCATGTTGGAATGCAAAGATGAACTTGAAGATAAAAGAATTTTGATCGTGTATATTACCCCCTTAATTAGCAAATGAGTGATGGATGCATCTCACAAGAAAATTGATAGATTTATGTAAATGATTGTGTGAATTGTGGATGATATGAATGAAGTCTATGTGATGTTAGTTTTTCCCCAACGGTGGAAGGGGGTTGTTGAAAAAACAAGTGATTGATTCTATTTTTGCTCTAACAGAGAAGGATTTTTGCCAAATGTAGATGCCATGATCATGTAAGATGTATCATGTTGTGGGAAAATCAAAGTCAAATGTGGTTGCCCCAAGTTTGGGATGATTCCATGTTGTTGAAGAATTTACTGTATGGCATCATTGAAATGCAGAGTGATGAAGATACAATAAGAAAAAGGAGTCTACTTCGGAGGGCTGGATAGAGACTGTCAATAAATTATTGCAATTGGATATAATCACCCTAGCTAGGTCTAGTTGCCATGATGAATTTCAAATTAAAAAGAATTAATGATATATGATGTCAATGTTTAAGGCCCCATGAACAAGGCCATCAATAATAGTTGTAGAGAAAATTGGTCTTGGCACAGTTTCCATCGAAAGGTGAAGTACCAAAATTAATTTTGTTTTTATATCAGTTAGATATTGGATAATTAAGAAGGCCAAGTGTCCTTATGGTGATTTATTCATCTTACTGAATTGTATGGATGCAAATCACTGCAATCACCAAGGAGATAGAATAGACCACTAGATATGAGGTTCACTTGAAATTTGTGATCTTGGAAAAATGTACAAGTGCAATGATTAATGAATGGAAATGGTGTGAAAATGAATAATTGATTATGAAAATGATAACTATGGTCGTTTTATCAAACCATTTTGAAGCGTTTTGGAGATTGATAAGAAATTTTGTGCCTTTTGGGTGTAAATGAAAATCATACATCCAAATCAGTTTGAACCTTCAAAGAACATGTTATTATGATGAAATTGATGCATGGATGCCATTTGAAATGATTTTATGGAGGTAAGCTACCTTTTTTGGATCAATTTTTATCTTTTGTCAATATTAACACCAAACGTTGATGGGCACTTATTGCTTGCGCAAACACTCCAGATTTTGGCACTTTTCCAAATGTAGGGAGGCACCTAAGTGCACCAGAAACCACCCATGGGCATTTGAGTGCACCTAAAACAACTATAAAAGGCCTATATAGGGGAAATCAAGCTCATTTGTGCATCCAAAAATTTCAAAAGATGTTTCTGAGGGAGTGGAGTGGAGTGAAGTGGAGTAGAGTGAGTGAAGTTGTGGAATTTATGGTGGTGGAGGAAGCAGAAGTAGGATCAGGTGTGCACTTTGCCAAGGTAAGTGCTTTTGACACTCTTTTGTTTTTGTTTTGCAAATAATTTTTTTTAAAATAATGTAATGTATTTGACATTAATGATTTGTGTTGTGTTGCAACTAAATATTTTGGAGGCTCATAACAATTTCTCACCTCTCATAGCTGGGATGAGGAAGGTGTTATGGGAGGACAAGTGGTATTGGCTAGAGGCTGTTGGGCTGGATGGGTCAACCAAGATAGATGTGGTGAGGGAACATGAGGGGTATCTCTCTGCCTTGGTAGAGAGATGGGATCTAGATAGGGGGATATTTTAGCTCCCTACTAGAGAGGTGACTGTGACACTTGAGGATGTATATTGCATCCTCAAGTTTCCAATGGAGGGCTTGCGTGTCAAGGTTGAACACGACAAGAAGAATTAGTTGAGCCACATGTTTAGATATGGGTGGAAGGATTTGGAGGTAACGAGTGGAGGGATTACATACTTGTCCATGTATGTGGATAAGAAGGTGGATGCCCTACCCATATTGGTGATTTTCATGTTGGCCAACATAGTGGCCCCGAATAGTACTGGCTGTCGATTCCCATGGAACCTTATCAAGTTGGTGTGTGATATGATCACTACACCTCAGGTGTACACATGGACTCCTACTTTATTGGTGTATTTGTACCAGGATCTATATGAGGTGAGGAGGCAAAAGTGCCAGGGACTAGGTTGCAATTTGCTACTACAATGCTAGGATTGGGAGCACTTTAGTGTGGCTTGACCTGTGGGTTCATAAACTAGGGTATGGGATAGGGAATAACCCTATGCAATGAAGTGGCCAGTGGTAGAGGAGGTGCAACAAAGTAATACGGTTTAGATGAGGTAGTGGTATAGGGATTTATGGACTGGATTGATAGCATCTCAGGTGGTATGGAGGCCATGGCGAGGTGCTGTGTGAATAGGTGATGGAGAGAATATATGGTGATTGTGATATGTTAGATAGGTGGTTGGGAGGCATACAAAGCAAATGGAGCTGATCCAATTCTCATGGGTGCTATGGTAGTTTGGTTTGAGGTAGGGGGTTATTGAGGCACTCACACTCTACAAGCATCATCGAAATGAGACGGGTCTCCCTTATGTTGGGGTATGGAGGTCCAAACTTGAGGATGATGAAGATATGGATCTCTCCAATGTGGATGATGTAGGCACTACTGAGGAGTATGATGCATGGTTCATGACTCAGCCACCATGGGTATTGATTCTAGTAGTGGATGGTGGGAACAACGATGGTGATGAGGCTGAGGATGTAGATGAGGATCCTAAGCATCAATGACACCTTTGGTCTAGAAATCAAAGGAGGTGAACTAGGGGTATGGCAGAGCAGGCTCTAGAGTTTGGAGGAGATGGAGATGGTGGAGATGGCATGAAGGATAGGGAGGAGGTTTTGGATGGGTCTCCTTGTCAGAGTGAGGATGATCAAGAGAGGTTGGAGTAGCTAGTGGTAGATTGAGATGCTATGATAGTGGATTATGCTACAAATATATCTCAGCTATGGGATAGGGAGGTGGATTTGGAGATGGAGAGAGCTTTATTACAGATAGAGCCAGAGGTATGAACGACAGTAGGTGGAGGTAAGGATAGGATCATGAGCCTCTAGATATAGCTGCTAGAGGGGAGTCGTAGGCAAAGACATGATGTACATCACCTTCAAACTCAGGAGGGATATGTTTGAGTATTGGAGGATCAATTGATGGAGCATGATATTGGGTTTCCAGAACCACCTTCCTCATCCATATGCAATTTGGCTAGGCCTAGTGAGTCTAGGTATAGTTCTAGGTCTAGGGCTTCTTCGAGGTCATAGGGGTCCTCTTATAGACATTAGCTAGTGCTTAGATGCACTTTTTATATATGTGCCTTGGTGCTTCATTGTATATAACCTTTGGGCTTTCATTGTACATGCGATATATATATATATATATATATATACATGACTTACTTTTTGTGTGAATGTTTTTGTGTGGATGCATGTTTATATGGATGATTAATGCAAGTGATAATACAAATATATATGGATGATTAATGCAAGTGGAATGTGTATGAATAAAGTGTATATGGATGATTAATGAAATTTTATGAATGCAAATGTTCTATTGATCATACATAGTTTAAATTTTTCTTGGCCATGTTTTAACATTGTTTTTTAATTAGGGGTACAAATATGGTGGTAGGTGGGGTGAAAGGACTCATGAAATGGATGTTGAAATAGAAGAAGATATGGAAGATATGGAAGAAGATATGGATGTTGATATGGAAGAAGATAGTTTTGTAGAGACTCAAACATACTAGTGGTATCAAACAAACTAACTAAAGCCTGTCTAATTTATCTAAGAACAAATGTGTGTGTAGTGAGCTCATTTACCAAATCATGAGCATGGTAATGACTCGAGGTAATTAAGAACCAATGTGTGTGCAAGTGAGTTCATTAACTCATATTGATTAAATTGGGTGTGACTTGTTATGGATGAGACCAAGAAGTTTATGTGCGGTCAGAGGTTTCTTTAAAAGAGATGTGTCGCCATGCATGAGCGTACTACACTTCCTGTCAAGCATCTATAAGGGTCCAATTTTGAAACTTTGGATGAGATTACTTAAATATAAATATGGTGATAGAGTTTCAAATATTTTGTACAAGGATCGAGAGGGAAGATACAAATGGAAAGAATATTTTTTACAAGTATCCAAGGCATTGATACTAGGAGGCAATTGAGTAGAAATATAATGTCACATCCTCACTACTTGTGATTAATTTATTTGGAAGAATGTGATCCCGCATCTAGTTTTGTGGTGTAGGTATAGGTATTTGAGTTAGAGATAGAGGAGAACACCCACCCCTTGACCAAGGCAACATATTGGAAAAACCAGGTAAGCGGGATATGATGTCGTGCCTCGTGCACTATGGTCCATGGGTACATGGAAGCCCACCATAGAATTTGAATTTGCATTGCATTCTACCTGACATTGGTGCTTGAATGTTTGCATGTTGTTTATTTTTCTTTGGATTGTCACTTGTCGCTTGTTTAAAATATTATTTTTACAGAAAATATAAATATAAAATTATTAAAAAATATATACAAAGTGCATTTTTATTAAGTTATAGAAATATCATAAAAATAATACTAATAAACAAATTAAAATAAATAAAAATAAAAAAATAAAAAATATATAATATAAATATATTAAAAAAAAAGAAATTATTGAAGATTAATGTTATTACCTCTTAGTTGCTAGAGGCTATGCCTAAGAAATCTATAATAAATATGACAAATTAAAAGTGAAGGGCCTAATTCACATAAGGCAACAAGTTAAAACCATATTCGAGCTCTAAGTGTTTTTAATAATAATTGAAGGGGGATACAGAAGGGTTATGTAATGGTCATAATCATTTTAATAAATCCCAAATGGTAAACCAAGCAACCTCCACCTGGAACCGCTTATGCATCTAAACTTGATGAGTTGATTCGAGGTGTTGATTACCCATTATTCGCCACTTCCTTTTTAATGGAAACTGGTTGGTCGATTGAAGATATACTATTATTTGGATTGGGTGAGAGCAAACTAAGAGACGAATGAAATCTTCAAGTTTACATCATATAAAGGTAGGATTTTATTATATGATGGTCTAGGTTGAAAACATAACTTGATAGGTAATCCAACCTTGCATATTATTTAAGCTGGCAAAATTTTAGGCTTTCAATTATCTAATTTTTAATTAATCTCTAAGTTTGCTTGATGGATGGCGATGAAAGGATTTAACTGTAATGTTCAACTATTAAAATAAATATATATACTGTTTTGAATTATTAATGGAGTATACCATACGTCTTTGAGTGCCTTGTGAATTATGAAAACCAAGAGACATCATAATTTGATTCCAAGAGAAAACGCTGCTAAATTTTCAAGGAATAGAAGTATACAATAAGAGTTCTCTCTGTTGTAGATTAATAATTTATAAAATTAAATTAAATTCTAACTTTAGAATTTTGAAAAGAAATTATTTGCAATAGTTTGTTTAATCTCTGACTTTGGCTATGCGTTCTATGTTTCTGAGCGAACAACACCATGACTCCATCTTTGTTTTCTCTTTTTCATAAGTAAAACCCTGCATAAGTCGAGTAATGGATGTTATAATTGTATCCTTGCATTTCTATATGCCTTGTTTAAGAGTATGCCATATAGAATTTGGACCATGATGATACAATCCTAACCTCCAAATATTGCCATGATTTGAAAGGGGTATGTGCTCTGTTGATGTTTGATTTTACTGGCTACGACTATATGTTCGAGGCACTGTCGAAAAAAGTTTGGTCAGGGACCAGTGGAGCCAGTTTTGATAACCCAATTTTTTGGAAATGAAACAAAATATTTAGAAGCAGATCTGGTTTGTGTGAAGTGAGTAGCGATGGATGTGGAAGTGATGACAAGTGAAGAAATATGGTAATGGCAAAGGGGTTTGGATACTTGATGAACTTGGGGATTCAAGACCTCAAAAACTCAGGACTTGAAAAACTTAGGGCATAAAATACTTAGGGTTTGAGTCATCAAAATGACTCCTCTGTATAATCTTTCCTAAGGCATGTTAGGGTTTCAACGACACAATTTGTGTGGTCAATATTAAAACATGACAAAGGGTGGAGATTTTTTTTAAGCAAAAAATCCATTACGGGGCCACCTTGGTCTAAGAGACCACAACCAGGGGATTCTACACCATCAAAGTCACCTAGGAGTTGCACCTGGCCCTGCCCGCACCAACATTATCAGTTGGATTTTAGGTACCCAATTCAAATTTTTGGTAGGGTGGAGATTCAAACCTGGGACCTCCCTTTGAGGATTGATCTCTCCTCTCCAACTAACCTACAACACCTAGGTGGGTAGAGATTAAATATAGGCATGTGGCATGTATTAATGTGGATGAATGGCTAGGATTAGATCATGATGGATGGTTGGAATTAACTCATTTAAATATACATATGTTTATTAAATATATATAAATAAAATATATAAAATATTATTATTTAAATATATATTTCCTTCATGTTTCCTTCAGACCTATACATACCCCGAGACGGTGCTGATGAGACACTGACGTAGACCTGCACGCACCCCAAGGCAGTGCTGACCTGTCGCTGACTCGACCTACTACCTAAGCGACATGTGGAACTCTAGCCACATGCCACTTGGCCACTGACTGAATGTGTCAAACCTAACCATACCTGACTAGACTTGACGTGGCGGACAACCACTAGACACACGACTCGACGTGGACCCCCCTTGCCATGCCACGTGAACACTGGCAAAAGGAGGGCCTGAACTCGATTTCCCAAGGGCAATCACAAGATAAATAGCTCGTAAAGGCCTTTGCATCCAAAACAGGATGCATGTGGGATAATTCCCACAGCATCCCAAAAGAAGCATGCAGGCTTCTTTAACATTTAGGCGCTGCAGCCTGAGAACCAAGCCCGACGCTTGGTTAGTTGGCCAAGGTGGACGCCTTAGGCTAGCGTGAGTCATAGGTTCGACTCACCCGCTCGCAAAAATTGCAAAGGAGTTATTTTTTTAATGAAATTTTTTAATATTTTGGCACATTAAAGTTTAATATTTTAATTTTTATGCTTAAATTAAATTTGTTTTTAATATATTTTTTTAGAATTTTTCATAGTTTTTTGATAAATAAACTGCATCAATTTTTTTAACTCTTAAATTGATGTTTTTTTATTAAAAAAATTATGTTATATTCTATTTAAAAAGCGTTAAAACCTTATTTTTTTTAGCATTCAAATTGAAAATAGAAGTGCTAAATTTTTATGCAACTAAGCAATTGTCTTTCTTTAGTTTTCTCCAAATGTGGGGATAAAGAGACAAGGTATAAGAGACATTTTGTTGCTTAAATTTTCATCAAAATTTCCTTTATTGTTCATCACTCTTAAAAGTTTTCATGAAGATCAAATCATAAGAAAAGAAATGAATTACGAAGGCAAACAACACAATCACATTTTCGTCGTATGCTTCATGAATATCGTAGAACCATTCCTCACTCACTTATCTATACTGATCCATGGAAGGGGTTGGACAGAATCTATGGTCCCATGTGGATCCGTGAGCCTTTTGATCCTAATGCACCACCTATTTTTGAGTGTTGAAAACAAAAACCAAGTCATGTGTCGACTGGTCTGGAAGCCTTTCAAACGTGGGTCGTGTGTCGACTTGTCTTGAAAGGAGTGCTTGCTTTCTCAATTTTGTAAACATTAAGGGGGGATAGAAGATACATTTGTGCTTCTATTTTTTGCAAAATTGTAAAAGACAAAGGGGGGATTTTCTAAGAGTAATAAAGGTGCATTCTCGATTGTACTCGACACATTTTTAAAAAAAATTGGCTTCATTAGGTGCATTTTCGGTTGCATCCGACACCTATAGTGATAAATAATTTGGGTTGCTCTCTTTTTTATTATTGCACTAGACATCATTTTTGCAATTAAACATTCATAAACATTGAAGAGCACTTCACAAATCAAACCCAAATTTCACTAAAAATCATGCTACACTTTGCATAGGTTACACAAAGTCAATTTTTTTACTCCCCATCATAGGTCATAAATATCAAACACCTTGATACACTCTCTTTGTTTGGCTTAATTACCTCAAACTTTCCATCCTTCTTGAAGGGTGTTAAGGCAAGTGCCATTAAATATCCTAGAGAGCAAAATCAGAAGTCTTTCAAAACCTACCCATTTCATTTTCTCTATTTTGTTTGGCTTAAAATCCTCAAACTTTTCATCCCTTGTTAAGGGTGTTAAGGCAGGTGCCATTAAATATCTTAAAAAGCAAATTAAAATATTCCATATACTCTTTTGAGGGTATACTGAAAGATAAAGTCATCTTAGTCATATAAATTTGAAACCTTCACCATGGCCATGATCAACAAGTATCTCAATGAGAGCCAACTGCTCAAAGGTTCAAATTATTCTGCATGGAAAACTAAGATGAAAGCCATTTTAATCGTAGAGGAGATGTGGGGAATAGTGGATGGCACTGATTCTAGACCCACATCGACAGGAGTAGATCAGACAACATATGATAAAAAGGATAAAAGACTTTCCTTATTGATCTTGCTAGCTATTTCTGATGACATACAACCTCATATAAGTGAAGCTAAAAATGGTAAGGAGGCATGGAATGCCTTAGCAACCATTTTTGAATGAAAGAATCAATCAAAAATTCTTAACCTTCAAACACAACTTCATACTCTTCATATGAAATCTGGAGAGACAATAGAGCTATTCCTCTGCAGAGTCACAGATATAAAAACAAAACTACAAGCCTTAGGAGAAAAAGTGGAAGATAATGTCCTAACCTCAATCATTTTAAGGGCTCTTCCAGACTCCTATAGAATGTTGATCACTTCACTACAAGTCTCTAGAAGGACAGTGACTTTTGTAGAGTTGGTAAATTTGCTTCAAACTGAAGAAGCTAATCAACTCCAAAGAGATGAGGCATCCAACAATGCACTCTTCTCAAACAAACAAAGTGGAAAGAAAAAGTGGAATCAATAGAAAGGATCTTCTTCTAACAAAGACAAGGGTAAAGGCAAAGAGATTCAGAAGAAGAAGCACTATTGTAAAATTTGTGATAAAGACACTCATGAAACCAAAAGATGTTGGTTTAAGAACAAACCGACCAATGAACAAGGTCAAAAGAAGGGCAAAGGTAAACCAAAGAACAAGAATAAACAACAACAGGGACATATTGCCGTTGAAGATTCTAGTTCGGACTCTGAACGAGCACACAAAGTGCTCATGACACATACAAAATCCTCTCACAAGGATATTGTTTGGTACATAGATTCAGGTGCTAGTAAACATATGACTGGCGATAAGTCCTGGTTTGAGACATTTGAGGCTCGAGAAGGTAGACCGGTAACCATTGTTGATGATCAGACCTATCGAGTTCAGGGAGAAGGAACTGTTTCTGTCTCCCTTCCAGATGGAGAATGTAAAATTCAAAAAGTTCTTTATGTACCAGGATTGAAAAATAATCTCTTGTCAGTTCCACAAATCCTGGACAATAACATGAATGTCAATTTCAAAGTGGACAAAGAAAAGAAACGTTGCTTTATCACCCAAAAAGGAAAATAGATAGCAACAGGTTCATACAAACATGGTTTGTTTATCTTAGATGCAATTACCTCTACACATACTGCAATGGTAGTAACCACAAAAGAGGCCACTTCTCTATGGCATAAGAGATTTGGGCATCTAAGTTCAGGGTATTTACTAGAACTCAGTAAATATCAAATGGTGAAAGGACTGCCTACTCTTTCATCTACTTTGCCAGTGTGCTCAGATTGCTTGTCAGGAAAGCAACATAGAGTACCTTTTGAACCTAGCTCCTATCGAGCTAAGGTACCTTTGGAGTTAGTTCACACAGATTTGTGTGGTCCTATGTCTACTAGTTGTGGAGGAAAAAGGTATTTTCAATTGTTTGTAGATGATCACTCACAAAAAATGTGGGTCTTCTTCTTGCAGTTGAAGTCTGAAGCATTTGACTATTTTTAGCAGTTCAAGAAGCTTGTTGAGAAAGAATCAGGATGTTTCATAAAGACCCTCCATTCAGATCGAGAGGGGGAATACACATCAAAATAATTTTCCTCATTTTTGTAGAAACATGGGATAAAAAGATAGTTAACAACAACCTATTCTCCTCAGTCAAATGGAGTTGCTGAGAGAAGAAATCGTTCCATTATGGAAATGGTTCGATGTATGCTTAAGGGAGCCAATCTTGAGCACATTTACTAGGCTGAAGCTGTAACAACTGTAGTATATCTTCTAAATAGGGCACCCACATGGGCTCTTGAAGGTATGACTCCTCAGGAAGCATGGAGTGGAAGGAAACCCTCCATATCTCATCTACGAGTATTTGGGTGTAAGGCTTTTATGCATATACCTAAGGAGAAAAGAAAGAAGTTAGATGAGAAGACCCTACAATGTGTTTTTCTTGGATATGATGAATACTCAAAAGGCTATCGGTTGATAGATCCATTCACCAAGAAAATACATGTTAGTAGAGATGTAGTGTTTGATGAAGCTTTCACATCTAACACTACATCAGTATACCTGGAAGATGAGGAGCAACAACCACTTCCTCCTCCACAACAGAAAAAGCCTCCAAAATGGTATACAAGTACTATGAAATATTCCAAACTCACTTCACCACCAGATCTCACTCTCAATCATCCAAAGACATGAAGCATGTCTCGATAGAGAATGACAGAAGCATCTACTTCAGTTGATGATCTTTGTGTAGATTTTCAAGAGCTTTCTGTTGATAGAGATTTAGAAAGTGGAAATGATATGGAAATTGATGAGGAGAGGGTTTACATGTCTTCATATGATGAAAATGAACCTTCTACAGTTGATGAAGCACTTAGTCAACCTTAGTGGAAGGCAGCTATGGATGCTGAACATAAATCCCTCATTAAAAACAAAACATGGAAGTTGGTCGATTTGCCTAAAGGAAAGAAGCCCATAGGCTGCAAATGGGTTTACAAAGTCAAATATAAGGTAGATGGTACCATAGACAAGCATAAGGCCCATCTTGTGGCAAAGGGCTATGCTCAAAAGGAAGGCCTTGATTATGAGGAAACCTTTGCACCCATTGCAAGGATGACCACCATTCGAGTTCTTTGTGCTATGGCAGCATAGTTCGGATGGAAATTACATCAAATGGATGTAAAAAGTGCCTTTCTAAATGGTGACTTAAAAGAAGAGGTATACATGACTCAACCTCCAAGATTTGCTGAGGAAGGCCATGAGAAATAGGTTTGCAAGTTGGTCAAATCATTATACGGGCTCAAACAAGCCCCAAGAGCATGGTACATTAAAATGGATAGTCACCTACTATAGCACGGATTCAAGAGAAGTCCATCTGATGCAAATCTCTATATCAAGAACACAGGTTCTAAAATAGTGATTCTTGTATTATATGTAGATGATCTGATCATCACTGGAAATTCAGAGACATTGATCAACGCCATGAAAGATGACTTGAAAGAGTCATTTGATATGACAGATCTCGGACTTCTCCACTACTGTCTTGGTCTTGAGATAGAACAAAAAAAGAATCATCTTAGGGTGACTCAAAAAAAGTATGCCAAGACTTTAGTAGAAAAATATCGTATGACTGATTGCAAGCCCAAGGCAACACCGATGGAATCAGGGCTTCAGTTATCACGGTATGATGACTCACCATAGGTAGATGGCATGCTATATAGACAGATGATTGGAAGCCTTATCTATCTGACCAATACTAGACCAGACATTACTTATGTTGTAAACTATCTTTCTCGGTTCATGCAGGAACCAAAAGCCTCTCATTGGAAAGCAGCTAAGCGTGTTCTTCACTACATTCAAGGTAGTGTAGAATATGGTCTAGAGTACAAGAAGAATAACTCATTCTTCTTACAGAGTTACACTGACTCTGACTATGCTGGATCCCTAGATGATAGAAAATCAACATCAGGATATGTATTTCATCTTGGATCTGGTCCTGTCTCATGGCATAGTAAAAAGCAACAGGTGGTTGCTTTATCTTCAACAGAGGTAGAGTATCACGTTGCACGAGGAGCTATGTGTGAAGCGATATGGTTAAGTCGCATCTTGGCTACCATGGGCCTACCAAAGAAACTTCCTATTCACATGTTTTGTGACAACTCAGGTGTTTTGAACTTGGTCAAGAATCCAGTCCATCATGAATGCACAAAGCATATTGACACAGATTGTCATTTCATTCGTGATGAAGTTCCTAAACACAGAATCAAGCTCCAATACATTCCCACCGATGAACAAGTTGTTGACATCTTCACCAAGGCACTTGGACGTGTCAAATTTGAGTTGTTCCGAAGTAAACTTTGTATATCAAAGTAATGTAATAAAGGGGGGATGTTAGGGTAAAATAGGTAGTATATTGCATTATACTACATAGATAGATTATTACATTTACTTTTCTACTTTCTACCATGTAGATATTTACTGTTTCAAATATCTAATGGTAAACTATGGTTAATTCCTAAATATCCTAGGTTAACAAACCTAAACCAAACTCTCTACCTCCTATGGCGCGTTGGTTAGCGTGGATAGTGGGATTATAGTTTGGATTACTATTTTGTAACCTATTTAAATATAGGCTTTGTTCCTAAGGAATGTTAATGCAAATTATTATTTTAATTAGTCAAACTCGATCTCCTGGTCACATCACTACAATCACCAAGGAGATAGAATAGACCACTAGATACGAGGTTCATTTGAAATTTGTGATCTTAGAAAAATGTGCAAGTGCAATGATTAATGAATGGAAATGGTGTGAAAGTGAATAATTGATGATTAGAATGATGACTATGGTCGTTTTGTCAAAAATTTGAACCGTTTTGAAGCGTTTTGGACATTGATAAGCAATTTTGTGCCTTTTGGGTGTAAATGAAAATCATGCATCCAAATCAGTTTGAACCTTCAAAAAACATGTTATTATGATGAAATTGATGCATGGATGCAATTTGGAATGATTTTGTGGAGGTAAGCTAACTTTTTTGGATCAATTTTGATCTTTTGTCAATATTGACATAAAATATCGATGGGCGCTTATTGCTTGCGCAAACACTCTAGATTTTGGCACTTTTCCAAATGCAAGGAGGCACATAAGTGCACCAGGAAGCACCCATGGGTATTTTAGTGCACCTAAAACAACTATAAAAGGCCTATAGAGGGAAAATAAAACTCATTTGTGCATCCAAAAATTTCAAAAGATGCATCTGAGGGAGTGGAGTGGAGTGAAGTGGAGTGGAGTGAGTGAAGTTGTGGAATCTATGGTGGTGGAGGGAGCAAAAGTAGGAGCAGGTGTGCATTTTACCAAGGTAAGTGCTTTTGAAACTCTTTTGTTTTTGTTTTGCATTTTTTTTTTTAAATAATGTAATGTATTTGACATTAATGCTTTGTGTTGTGTTGCAACTCAATATTTTGGAGGCTCATCACAATTTCTCACCTCTCATATCGGGGATGAGGAAGGTGTTATGGGAGGACAAGTGGTATTGGATAAAGGTTGTTGGGCTGTATGGGGAAACCAAGATAGATGTGGTGAGGGAACATGAGGGGTATCTCTCTGCCTTGGCAGAGAGATGGGATCTATATAGGGGTATATTTTAGCTCCCTATTGGAGAGGTGACTGTGACACTTGAGGATGTATATTGCATCCTCAAGTTTCCAGTGGAGGGCTTGCATGTCAAGGTTGAACATGACAAGAAGCATGAGTTGAGCCACATGTTCAGATATGGGTGGAAGTATTTGGAGGTAATGAGTGGAGGGATTATGTACTTGTCCATGTATATGGATAAAAATTTGGATGCCCTACCCATATTGGTGATGTTCATGTTGGCCAACATAATGGCCCCGAACAATACTGGTTGTCGATTCCCATGGAACCTTATCAATTTGGTGTGCGATATGATCACTACACCTCAGGTGTACACATGGGCTCATGATTTATTGGTGTAGTTGTACCAGGATATATATGAGGTGAGGAGGCAAAAGTGCTAGGGACTAGGTTGCAACTACAATGCTAGGATTGGGAGCACTTCAGTGTGGCTTGACCTGTGGGTTCATCAACTAGGATATGGGGTAGGGAATAACCCTATGCAATGAAGTGGCCAGTGGTAGAGTAGGTGCAACCGAGTAATACAATTTAGATGAGGCAGTGGTATAGGGATTTGTGGACCGGATTGATAGTAGCTCAGGTGGTATGGAGGCCATGGCGAGGTGCCATGTGGATAGGTGATGGGGAGAATATATGGTGATTGTGATATTCTAGATAGGTGGTTGGGAGGCATACAAAGTAGGTGGAGCTGATCCAGTTATCATGGGTGCTATGGTAGTTTGGTTTGAGTTATGGGGTTATTGAGGCACTCACACTCTACAAGCATCATCGAAATGAGACGGGTCTCCCTTATGTTGGGGCATGAAGGTCCAAACTTGAGGATGATGAAGATATGGATCTCCCTAATGTGGATGATGTAAGCACTAATGAGGAGTATGATGCATGGTTCACGACTCAGCCACCATGGGTATTAAGTCTAGTAGTGGATGGTGGGAACAAGGATGGTGATGAGGCTAACGATGTCGATGAGGATCCTAAGCATGATGGCACATTTGAGCTAGAAATCAAATGAGGTGAACTAGGGGTATGGTAGAGCAGGCTCTAGAGTTTGGAGAGGATGGAGATGGTGGAGATGGCGTGAAGGATATGGAGGAGGTTTTGGGTGGATCTCCTTTTCAGAGTGAGGATGATCAAGTGAGGTTGGAGCAACTAGTGGTAGATTGAGATGCTATGATAGTGGATTAGAATACAAAGATATCTCAGCTATGGGATAGGGAGGTGGCTTTGGACGTGGAGATAGCTTGATTACAGATAAAGCTAGAGGTATGATCGATAGTAGGTGGAGGTAATGATAGGATTGTGAGGCTCCTGACATAGCTGCTAGAGGGGAGTCGTAGGCAAAGACATGATGTACATCACCTTTGAAATCAGGAGGGACATGTTCAAGTATTGGAGGATAAATTGATGGAGCATGATATTGGGTTTCCAGAACCACCTTCCTCATCCATATCCAAGTCGGCTATGCCTAGTGAGTCTAGGTATAGTTCTAGGTATAGGGCTCCTTCAGGGTCGTAGGGGTCCTCTTATAGACATTAGCTAGTGTCTAGATGCAATTTTTGTATATAAGCCTTGGTGCTCCATTGTATATAGCCTTTGGGCTTTCATTTTACATGCGATATTTATATATATACATGACTTTTACTTTTTGTGTTATATTTTTGTGTGAATGTTTTTGTGTGGATGCATGTTTATATGGATGATTAATGCAATTGATAATACAAATATATGGATGATTAATGCAAGTGGAATGTGTATTAATAAAGTGTATATGGATGATTAATACAATTTTATGAATGCAAATGTTCTACTGATCATACATAGTTTAGATTTTTCTTGGCCATGTTTTAACATTGTTTTTTAATTGGGGGTACAAATATGGTGGTAGGTGGGGTGAAAGGACTCATGATATGGATGTTGACATAGAAGAAGATATGGATGTTGATATGGAAGAAGATAGTTTTGTAGAGACTCAAACATACTAGTGGTATCAAATAAAGTTCACTAAAGGCTGTCTACTTTATCTAAGACCAAATGTGTGTGTAGTGAGTTCATTTACCAAATCATGAGCATGGCAATGACTCAAGGTAATTAAGAACCAATGTGTGTACAAGTGAGTTAATTAACTCATACTGATTAAATTGGGTGCGACTTGTTATGTATGAGACCAAGAAGCTAACTTGTCCTTATGTGCAGTCAAAGGTCTCTTTAAAAGAGATGTGTCACCATGCATGAGCGTACTCTACTTCCAGTCAAGCATTTATAGCTCCGATGGAGACTAGCTCCATAGTCCAAGGATTTGATCTTTAGGCTTTGGAGATGACTACCTAACCATATGATTGGAAATGCAGTACTATCCTTACAACTTGAGGATCAAAGGTGTGTGATGTGAAAGACTTAGAGTTTTTAGGGGTTTTGCCCTACTCTTTCTTTTATTTTGACATTGTGATAGTGGTGAGAACCATTGTTTTTGTGGACTATGTTGCATGATGGGACAAGCAAGGATTACCCTTTTCACTTTGAGGTTCAAACCAAGTATGGTGTTATCCCTCTTTGATACAAGATGTTTTTAAGATGTGAAATTGTGTTTGGTTCAAGAATATTTAGAGTCAATTCCCATAACTCAAGATTTTCTTAGTAAAAATTGTGTCTTGGTCCTAAAGAAAACTTGACATGTATTTATGGTTTGCTTAAAACACTAGGATTGGCTAAGTGACCGAAAACACCTAGGAATTATGGAAATGTGGCTTTGCAAATGATAATTTGGATTTTTGGAATGGTGTAAATGAAATGAATTTGAAGGTGCCCCTGATTAAGGCAACATGACTTTATTTGACCAATTTATATCTGAACTGAATAAATGATCCCTAATATGAAATATGAAATGTGTGAAAATGATGGTGCAAATGCAATGTATGAAATGCAATTTTATGAAATGAAATGAGTTTTATGCAAATGTGTGAAATGTAAGGTGAAAAATGTCGTGTATGAAATGCAATATGTGAAATGAGATGTGTGCAATGCAATGTTGTTTTTGTGTAATAGCCATGTATATATACATATATAAATCACATTATGCATAGAATGCTCTCAAGCGTAAAATATTAAGTGGTTCAGGCTCTTCAATTCTCTCTAGACTAGTAAGCCTTTAAGTACCTTTACCCACTCTTTGAGTAATAATGTATGGACCTAACCAATTAGCTGTGAATTTGTCATGAAGATACGATAATGCATTGGTATTTTATTGATTCTCTTTAAGGACAATATATTCTACTTGGAATTCATGTAGATGAACTTTGGCATTATAAGCACGTTTTAGGCGGTCTTGATATACTCGTAAATATTCCAAAGTATTGACTCGCCTTTCATAAATAAGTGTGAGTTGGTTAATAGGTGCTTGTATAGCAGTGTCATCATCTATGAAATCCTCCAATGAGATTCACAATGAGGGGATCTCAAGCTCAAGAGGCATGATTTCTTCGGCTCCATAGAACAATGAAAATAGCGTTGCCCGAGTAGGCATACGAATGCTTGTTCGATAAGCCCATAATGCCAAGGGAATTTGTGTGTGCCAATATCTATGATTTTCTTTAAGTTTCTTGAGAATAGCAATTAAGATCTTATTGGTAGCCTTAGCTTATCCATTTTCTTGTGGGTAATAAGGAGTCGAGAAACTATGTTGAATATTATATTTCTCGCAAAATGCTCGAACATCCTTGTTCTTGAAAGACTTACAATTGTATGAAATGATTTTTGAGGGGGTACCAAAATGACAAATGATATGATGAAGTATAAACTCCACAATTCTAGGTCCTATCGTATTGATGAGAGGAATTGCCTCAACCCACTTTGTGAAGTATTTTGTGATTGTAATGATGAATGTATGTTATCTCGAGGAAGGAGGTGATATTTTTCCAATTAAATCTAGACCCCATTGTGAAAAGGGCCAAAGGCTTTGAATAGGTTGTAATGCTTGTGATGGTACATGAGTTAAATTAGCATGCTCTTGACATTGCTTACAATGTTTGATGTATGTGCAACAATCTCATTCCATTGTGAACCAATAATAACCCATGCATATAATACACTTTGCAATGGCTATTCCACTAAAATGACCACCACAAGTACCATCATGAGCTTTAGCTATGGCTCTTTGTGCCTCAACAGACTCAAGATAATGAAGGAGGATTCCATCATAACCACGTTTATACAACACATCCCCCAAGAGAGTAAAATGAGCTACCTTTTGCTTGAAAGTGTGTTTAGAAGTTCATGACATATCTGATGGGAGTGTTCCAAACTTGAGAAAGGCTATACTTTGGTTTGACCAAGGCTCACATGGTTCTAAATTAATAAATCAAACATCCTTTTCATTCTTAGATTCAACATGGACAATTGCAGATTTAGAGATTATTGTAATTATAAGGGGTTGTACGTCTCCTAGGGTATCCTTTGGAATCAATGATCCAAGAGAGGCCATCACATCTAGAAATCTATTAGTCAAACATATCGAACTATCAATTTCATAACAATAAAACTTAGAGAGAAATTTCATTGCTACTTCATGGTAAAATTTAATGGTAGGTTCTTTGCATTGTTTTTCTCCTGTTACTTTTTTGACAACAAGTTGAGAATCACCAAATATCCCAATATGCTCAATGTCCATAGCTATAGCTACTTGAAGACCTCAGATTAAGGCTTCATACTCTACATTGTTGTTTGTACATTGGAAATCTAGTTTGAATTATAAGGGGATAGACACCCCCTAGGGTGTATGAAACATGACTCCAGCACCTTGACATTTTTTGCACTTAGAACCATCAAAGAATAGTTTGATATAGATGTCTTCCTCTGAAATGACATATTCTTCTTGTTCAGTTATAGTGAATACCAAATCATATAGGAAATCAATAATCAAAGGATGATCACTAGGTAGTGGAGCTTCCACAAGTTGATCGGCTATAACCTAACCTTTAATGGATTTTTAACTTATGAACTCAAGATCAAATTTAGTGAGAAGCATTATCCATTTACCAGTGTGGGTGTTATTATAAGTGCAAGATATCATATAACATAGAGTATTTTCTCTAGCTATGACATATGTGGTGTGACTAATCATATAATGTCTGAGTTTCTTAGTGGAAAAAACCAATGCTAAGCACATTTTTTCTACGTAAGCATATCTAGTTTTATAGCTTACCAATGTTTGACTAATGTAATAGACAACTTGCTCTCGATTATTTTCATTATTTTGTGCAAGAATTGTCCCTAATGCAAAGTCCATTGCTGAAACATAAAGATGGAAGGGGACCCCAAACGAGGAGGAGCTAAGACTAGTGGAGAATCCAAGTATTGCTTAATGTCATCAAAGGCTTTTTGACATTCATATGTCCATGAAAATGACACCCCATTTTGTAACACTTGATTGAATGGTCTACATTTATCAAAAAGTTGTGCAACGAAATGACAGATTGATTGAATATTTCCTTGTAAACTATGTAATTCCTTTATTTTTGTTTGGGAAGGCATCTCCATGATGGACTTGACTTTGTTTGGGTCCATATCAATACCTATTTTGGAGATAATGAACCCTAGTAGTTTTCCAGAGGTAACACCAAAGACACATTTCTTGGGGTTCAACCTTATATTATGCTCTAGAAGTCGATCAAAGACTTTTTTCAATACACCAATGTGTTCTTGTCGAGTTTTAGATTTTTCCAAGAGATCATCCATATAATATTCGATGATATTATGCATGTAATTGTGGAATATGTATGTCATGGTACATTGATAAGTGACACCTACATTTTTGAGGCCAAAGGACATCACCTTGTAACAAAAAGTCCCCCAAGGTGTAGTGAATGCTATTTTGTATTGGTCATCAGGATTTATCTAGATTTGGTTGTATCCTAAAAAAACCATCCATGAGAGAAAGTATTTCATGGCCATCGCAGATGTTGACAAGAGTATGAATGTTTGGAAGAGGAAAATAATCCTTAGGAAACACTTTATTAAGATCTTGAAAATCAGTTCAAATGCATATCACCCTATTAGGCTTACAAATGGGTACCATGTTTGAGAGCCACTCAGGATAATCAATGGGTACAATGAAACCCATGTATAATAACTTTTGAAGCTCTTATTTTATCAAGAGAGCAATGGTAGGATGCATCCTTCTAAGTTTTTGTTTGACTGTCTTAGCATCAGAATGTAAGGTGAGATTATGGACAACCAAGTTAGGATCAAGACCCGGTATGTCTTTGTAAGACCATGTGAAAATGCCCTTCTTCTTATTGAGGAGAGAAATTAATTGCTCTTGTTCATCAGTGGATAAAATTTTATCAACTTTGACAATTTAGGGATTATCTGCATCTAAACTAAGGTTCACATCTATAGTATCTTCAATAGACATGTGAGAACCTTACCCAAGTTTATGGGGAGTTGGGATTAGATGAATGTCATCTATGAGGTCATCAAACTCTTATAACTTATCCTTGTCTATGTCTACCTAGAAAACCTTAGGATCTAAAGGTGAAGGTGAAGGTGGAGGTGAATGAGGAATGTAGTTGGCTAACGCCCTTAACAATTCCTCAGATAGGACAAACTCAAAAAAGGATGGTGGTGAGGAAGTATGGTCCATATCAATAAGACTCATGTTAATTGTAGCATATGGGTGGAGTATTCCCATCGGGGAGGTGTATTATAGGTATGAGGATAATCAAATACCAATCCCAACTTGGTTGCCAAGTCGTACAATCGTACAATCCTCACAACTATCAGTTGACACTCAATGATCAACTTGTATGGTTATCAATTACACACACTATATGATCCAAAATTTTATAGTGACCTATATTTTATGATATTGCAATAATAAAAATTGACATAATCTATTTTGGAAGATGTCGTGCATAGTTTTGTAACTATTCAAGTCGATATCCTCAAACTGCCAAATCGGGTAAGTCGATCTTCATGATGTAATTTACCAAATATGTATGATTTGTACGGTTTTTGGTGTACGATATGTACAAACTAAAGGTACATCCAAAGGTTAAATTAGTTGCTCTAACACCTCAATCTCTCTATGTTCAGTTTGGTAATGATTTAATATGCCAGTCAACCCATTCTCCATAACATGCAATTCATCTGGATCAGGCTTGGGAGAGATTCCTAACAACTAATTATGCCCAAAAATTGTACAACATAGTCCAAGACGTCTTCCAAGATGCATATATTCTACCATATCCTTCCTCATCTTCCACCAGTGGTGTATTCAAGCAACAGTTGCAACAATGCATAAAACTAACATAAAGCATTCATTAGAAAACACCAATAACAAGATTCATCCATAAACCATCACAAATCACTCCAAGATCATACACAGTCATATAATGATGTCAATATGCTCATTGATGTATTATTATGTAATGGATTTGAGTACAATATGGATAATCTATCAACAATAACTCAGAAACAATGCTATACTCCTTTATTCTAACCAGTAAACTACTAGTGACAACATCCAGACCTACAAAATTGAAAATAGGGCCTTTTATAACATTTCCCAAGCCATTCCAAAGTGGTTCCTAAGATAATTCATTATTTACAACTGCCCATGTACAACTGAATTCATTGATTTTACCTTTTACTAAGTCTAACACCTTAATTAGCAAATCTATGCGCCATTTCACCTTGAAATTACATTTCCCTTGCATTTGGGTGCATTTCAGTGTGCCTTGTACTATTTTCCATTGCCTTCTACAATTTTCCATTCCATTTGTATAGTTTTACCCTTTACTATACAGTTTGCTCCTACCTGTACGATTTGCTCCTACCTATACGATTTACAAAACTTGAGCAAATTGTTACCTATGCCAAAACTGTCAAAACTGAGAAAATCCTTTTTATCACTTCTTCTTCTGCTAGGAGGTGGATTTGATGCCTACATCTACCCTTCCATTTACTTTGGTTGGTGTCATCATCGAATATTTTTGCTTCTTCCACTATGCCTCGTAATATGCCTCTACAACTTGTAAGTCCTTAACTTGTGACTTATACATTTCTCGTTCATTCTTCAACTTGGCTGCGTAGCTTCCCATTTATAATGCTTTCACTCCATGGAAGTTAGCCTTTTCCTCAGTATTTTTTAGGAACCCCATCATCTGATGTTCACATTCTGAGGCACTCTTTTTCAACTTCTCCTTCCAATGAGCTTTTGCTCAAGCTGTCGCTTGAATTTCTTCATTCTTTTTGGTAATGGTCTGCAGGTGGTGATTGATATTAGCCTCCATAGCTCGAACCTGGTCTTCTTTAATCTTCAATTGAGCTTATTTTTATAGGACCATATCATTCAATTTTTTACTTTCCTTTGTATAGTATCATCTTCTTCACTATCTGAATCCTTTGAATTGGGATGAGATAAAATTCCTGTATATGTTTATTTTTATTCACTCTCAAAATTCTTTGCATGCCTGAGTGCTTCTTCATATGTTTTTGATGGTACTACCTTCATATTTTTCTTATACTTTGGAAGTAATCCATATACAAACCATCACTTTACTAGAACATCTGCCAGAGGCATCTACATATTATCGACTAATTGCTTTAGTCTGTGGTTATAGGACTTCACATCTTCATCTGCTTTTTGCTTTGTCATGTAAAGTTCTATCGCAATGTCTCCATCATCATTTAAAGCTCAAAATTCTTCAATGAATATATCCTTTATGTGATTCCAAGTCTTAAAATATGTGGTATTTTCTCTCTTCAAATGCCAATCAATCGCCAATCCCCTCAAAGTAGCAGGAAATAGAATTACCCAATTTTATGGTCTATCTACACCATTTGCTCTCCAAATGGTTATGCAAGTTTCTATGTGTCGTGTGGGATCTTCCTTACCCTCACCTAAAAATGATGGTCATATTTATTTGGTTGCCCTATTAGCCATCTTGGGATAGTTGTCACTCTCTCTTGAGGTATCTCGTGGAATATCTGACTGATTCCTCCTTGGGGGTGTCTTACTCCCGTTGTCATAAAAAGTGTCAATTTGAGGTATCTTATTTTTTCCTACCACTCGGTGACCAAACTCTCATGCATATTCACTTAGAAACCTCATTTGCCGATGTGAGGGAGATGGTCTTGGTCTTTTCTCCTGAGACCTCGCATCCTGTTGCTCTAGTGCCTGACTCCCATCCTCTATACTCTCCTGTAACCCTTCTTCCACTTTCTCAAGTGTCACCATACACTCTCTGTCATATTGCACTTTTCCTGTGTCAACCCTTGCCTCTAATTTTTGTGGTTCTACTTCCTCGTCTTTCGTCTCTATCAACAACGCCTCAAAGTCTCCTTCCTCAGATGTCCAAACTTGCTCTATTTTTGGTTTGTGAGTAGTTCGGTCTGAGTTACTTGTGTTTTATCTATGAGCAATCCTTGTGCTCCTTCTTAGTATAATTTTCTCTCTTAGTTCCCGTCTCCCACAATTCCATGCACTGGTATTTGTCATTCACCTCCAACTTGTAGTATTCACACTTCATCAATTTGACTCGTTTTAACAAAATTGCTAGGTTCAATAAAGCAAAAATGCCAAATGTAGCACATGGGTGGAGTATTCCCATTAGTTAGGTGTATTCTAAGGATGAGGATAATAAAATATCAATTCCAACTTGGTTGCCAAGTCGTACAACCATACAGTCCTCACAACTATAAGTTGACGCTCAATGATCAACTTGTACGGTTATCAATTACACACACTGAATGATCCAAAATCATACAGTGACATAGATTGTACAATATTATAATAAAAAAAACTAAAAAATTTGGTTTTAGAAGCTGTCGTACACAGTTTTGTAACTATTCAATTTGATGTCCTCAAACTACCAAATCGGGTAAGTCGATCTCCATGGTGCAATTTACCAAATTAGGTAAGTTTTCTCTATACGATTTGTACGGTTTCTGGTGTACGATATGTAAGAATGTACAACAAAATATTAAATTAGTTGCTCTAGCACCTCAATATCTCTTTATTCAATTTGGTAATGATTTAATATGCCAGTAAGTCCATTCTCCATAACATGCAATTCATCTGGATCAGGCTTGGGAGATATTCCTAACAACTAATTATGCCCAAAAATTGTACAACATTATCCAAGACATCTTCCAATATGCATATATTTTTCCAGATCCTTCCTCATATTCCACCAGTGGTGGATTCAAGCAACAACAACAATGCATAAAAACTAACATAAAACATTCATTAGAAAATATCAATAACAAGATTCATCCATAAACCATCACAAATCACTCCAGGATCGTACACAGTTGTATAATGACATCAATATGGTCATTGATGTATTATTATGTAATGTATTTGAGTACAATATGGATAATCTATCAGCAATAACTCAAAAACAATGCTATACTCCTTTATTCTATCAGTAAACTACTATTGACAATATTCAGACCTATAAAATTGAAAATAGGGCCTTTTATAACATTGCCCAGGCTGTTCCAAAGTGGTTCGTAAGACAATTCATTATTTACAACTGCTCGTGTACAACTGAATTCATTAATTTGACCTTTTACTAAGTCTAACACCTTAATTAGCAAATCTATGCACCAATTCACCTTGAAATTATATTTCCCTTGCATTTGGATGCATTTCAGTGTGCCTTGTACGATTTGCCATTCCAATTGTACGGTTTTGCCCTTCACTGTATGGTTTTCTCCTACCTATATGGTTTGCTCCTACCTGTATGATTTAAAAAACTTGAGCAAATTGTTACCTATGCCAAAAATGCTAAAATTGAGAAAATTCTTTTTGATCACTTCTTCTTTTGGGAGGTGGATTTGTTGCCTACATCAATAGGAATTGGCTTTGCCAAATCATATGGATTACAGAGTGGGGTGAATAAGTCAATAGGATTCATGTTAACTTAAAGGAAAAATGGATGGGTAGCAAAGGTGAAATGAATGGACATGCAAATAAATGCATGCACATGCAATTTTTTTTTTGTTTTTTTTTTTAATTTTTTTTTTGTTTTTAATTTTATTTTATTTTGAATTATGTACAAATATTACAAAAAAATGGTCGATAATATGGATAATGATATGGAAGTGGTGGTTGACCATTTGGATCAGATCGATCTTATGGAAGAAGCAAGTGAAATATGGGCTGATAAATGGGGAACGTTTTGAGGTAAAACTCATCTTGTTTAGTGTGTGGAATAATGGGGTCTGATTCCTCTTTAGATTCATCAGAATCTATTGATATAAGGTCAAATTATTCATATATCTCATATTCGGAGTCATCAATGTGATGGATATATTCTCCTAAATTTAAATTTAAGCTTTAAAAAGCTTGTTCAAGAGAAGAGGTGGATGAAAGTGAACAATAATATAAACCTGAACAGTCATACAGTTCTCGATATGAAACATAAATAATCTCATGCATTCCCTATTCATGCCATCCCATGCCATGTCCTTGCCAATTAACAATGTGAAAATATCAGGATGGAAAATCCAACATATGTTGTATATTGGCCGGTGTGGGTGTTTTGGGTTCATCTGGGGTAACTAAATTGGATGATGAATCAAGTTCCCTCTACACAAAAGTAATTCTATTAGGCACCAAACTCACGTTATATATCACTCCTATAGATAAGGGTGAGTCACGTGGGTGATCGTAGTCCTTAACACTTTGAATTTTGAGTAGTGTGACTATAATTTCTTAGATCACATATTCACCAATACTAGAATTAGTGAGGTGGACCTCGAATTGGGATGATGTATATGGATTAGATATGGATGGAACTGACTCATGGTATCTCACAATTTATCATTTCAACTTGTGATACATTGGCTAATGTGGATGAAGATGGATTTGACTGGGTGGATAATGATTTTTTGGAAGGAATGATTATGGAAGCTAATGATGTTGATGATGTGGCTAATGTGGATTGAGTTTGACCACATGTGCATGTAGTCAATGGTGATGAATATGGGGGTATGAGAGTGGAGGTTTGATGACCATTTTTATTGAAAGATCCTTAGGAATAGGGGATTTAGATCATTATATGGATGGGGTGGATGATGAAGTGGGTAATGAAGTTAGGAATAGATGAGTGGAAGGTAACATGGACTCATAGGGTTTGAGATAAAGTTACAATACTTAAATGGTTCAACATTTGTTGGTATGTAATGTACTTGTCCCTCATGTACGTATTTCAAGCATTGATGTAACATGGATGGGAAACATCTCATTTCCCTCATCCAAGGGCATCCAAAGAGTATATTATATTCCATGGATCCTTCCAAGATGTGGAACATAGTATGCAATGTTTTGACCCCCACTTAAATGGGCAAAATAATATTGTCAACTGTGGAGTAGAGAGCATCATTAAATGCTTTCAAGGTGAATGAGGATTTGGTGATGTGATCTGGTGGAAGCTTGAGATGTTGAAGTGCAAATGTGATAATGATGTTTATGGAGGAGTTGGTATCAATTAAAACTCTTTTGAAAGACTTCCTATCAATTTGAGCCATGATGTGTAATGGAGGATCCACTGATTTCGGTGATATTGGTTTGATTTCAAAATCATAGAAAGTAATGGACGGCTCCATACATGTTTGAATATTCCCCAATTTTTTTTTTAAAGTGTTAGCATCTTGAGATTGAAGTTCAAAGGACTTTAGAATATCCATTAATACTTCACAATGTGGAGGAGATTATTGAATTAGCTCATATATGGATAGTTTGGCTAAAACCATTTTTAATCTTGTGGTTAACCAATTGCTCAATAAGATGATTGGCCTAGATGGATGATTGGATGGATGAATGGGTTGAGATGAATGGACTAAGATATGGATTGGCTGATAGGGATTGGTAGAGAATTGGATGGAATATGATGATATGGTAGGTTGAGACACACTTAGTTGTGGAGGTATAGGTGAATGACTAGACTGTTGTTGAGCATTTTGTTGATTGGAGCATTGTTATTGACCTTGGGTTACTACATGAATAGCACCCACAAAACCTTGGTACTATTGAATATGATAAACTTGATTACAAGGAAACCTGGTGTTTGACCCTCCTGTTATTGGTTGTGCTTCCTCGTGATGAGGAAGTGGTGTTTGAAAGATCCTAATATTTTGTTTTTGTTGAGTTGGAGGACTAAGCTTGATAACTCCTAAATCAATAAGGTCTTGTATTCTATATTTAAATTGATGGCAACTATTAATGTCATGCCCATTCTATCTATGATAAGGATAAAATAAATGCTCCCTATAGTGTTTACCATGTTTAGCAGGATCATTATGTTTGACCTTAGACAAGGGAAGTTGATTTGTGCCATATAATCTACAAAAATGGAGGTATAATATTCAGTCAATGGGGTTGTCGAATAGATTATTGACGTGGTCAGTTGTCCATAGCTGGCACTGTGTTTTAACTTTATTGAGTAGCTGAGGGAACCATATGATATTCAATTTGTCATGGTTGCTATTTTATGGGTTGTTGTTGAGCCATTATTGGTTGGCTCATAACCACTTGATTTACTTGATTGGATGGATTGGCCGGATTGGCCTGATTGGATTTTGATTGGCCTATTTATTTTTCTTTGTATTGGCCCTTGTTTTTACATTCTTTCTTATTAGGCTTAAGCACTCCTTGGATTTTTATCTCCTCAATTGTGCTATCCTGGGCAAGAGCTTCATCAAATGATCTATGTTGTAATTGCAATAACCAAGAGATGGGTTTTAAGCAACTCTTAGCAAATAATTGGGTCAGCTCTTCCGTTGGTAGGTCAAATGACAATTTGGTGATAACAACCCTCCAATAGTTACCAATTTCATAGATAGACTCATCATAATATTATTTTAAATCATAGATATCGGATAATGAGACATTTTTTATAATATTGAGGGTGAATATTTCAAGAAATTAGTCAACCAATTGCTCAAAAGTATAAATACTATGATTGGAAAAATGATTATACCATTCAATAGCATCTCCTCCTAATGTTTAAGGGAAGGTTCTAAGCGTTAGATACTAAAGCAAGAATGAAAAAATGAACTCACATGCTCTTTAGGGTTCTCTGTCCCTTTAAATTTATCAAAATTTGATATGGTGAAATTTTCCGGATATGGTGGTGATGGTACCAAAGTATGAATTGGTTGTTTGATCAGTTGATGTAGGATAGAATTCTGGTTTATCATGCAAGGAGTATGTTGCATCAAACTGTCAATCTATTGTTGCATAGCCTGGATTCGAGGGTCCTCCCAAGAATGTGGAAATATGTTGAGGTGTAATGATGCGATGATGACTTGGTGGAGTGGATTGATGTTGATGATAATGGGGTTGATGAAGGAATGATGGTGAATGAACATATGGAGATGATGTATGAGGTATTTGGATAGGTTGGCCAATGGGAATAGGATAGGTATGGGTTTATGGTGATGTTGAAATGGAAACCATAGAATATTATGGTACCCAAGATGGAATTTGGCTAACAAAAATGGGCTGAGTGGAAATAGGTTGAGGCTTAGGGTTGATCACTTGAACTTGTTATTGAGTGTTCTATCGCTTCTTAAGAAATTTGTTGAGATGTTCCCATGTCTCATGTATTTCCCTATCAGTGGTTTATGGAATGTATGTGGATGGGATTGATGAGGTAGGTGGGGGGTAAGTTGTAATGGGAATTGCAACTTGATGGGAGACACTAGATGGCATGGACATGGGCACTTGTGAAGCAGTATTAACATGTGCTTCATACAAGGGGTTACCATAGACTGAGGTATATGAGGATGGGATGGATGTGCTTTAGGCACATGATGATTGGGGTATGGACAAATGTTGGGAAGGTGCAACAGATACCTCAAAAAGAGGATTATTGTACACCTGAGTAAAGCTTGAAGTCTAGGAGGAGATAATTTCCTGCTGTAAAGAAGGATCATGTCTGGGTGAGTTGAGGACTGACTCTAAGATATAGTTAGTGGATTTTAAAAGAGCTTCCACTCGTGCCATGTCTATGTGGGTGATGTTATGATCAATGGTTGGTGAAGATGATTCTATTTGTGGAATGACCATGTGAAATAATATGGATGACATTGTGTGTGATGGACCTACAGACAAATATGAATGACTTGCATGTATCACACTAGGGGTATTGATCATGGAAGTAGTGGTGGAAGGTGATGATGAACACTCCATTGTTGAAGTGGTTTGATTGGTGGATATTTGATTCATTATTTTAGCTTTATTTCTTGTTAATACCATAAACTAATGAACCAAATATAAAATGTGTTGAAAATGAACTACGGAATAAAAAACTCATAAAATAAAATAGGTAATCCAATCCTATGTTTATGCAACAAAGTGTATTTTACCTGGTTCTTTGATTATCTCATGTTAATTTTTATTTTTTGGTTTTGTGTTTTTCAATGCACTAATATAATTAAAATGGGTGAACATTATGGCTAGGATGGGCAATGTGATTCTTACTAGTGATAAAATCCAACAAGTTTGCTCAAGGGTGACCTATGGTGTCTAGGGGTAGAGATTGGTAGATGGATATGAAGACCACGATCACAAAATCTCAAGCAATGGTTGGTGATGAAATCCAACCATTACTATTGAAAATGAAATGTGCAATGTGTGATTTCTTTTAATATTTCCAGTTTGTTATGGTGTACATACAATGTCAAAAATAACTAATTTCACTAGTCTAAATTAGAAGCCAACACCAAAAATATTAATTTTTCCAAAAGAAGTAGAGTACACCGCTTAAGATCGCTCTTTAAACAAAGGAGGGTTCATCTACTCTTCCACCTTGAATCACCAAATACTGGGGTACTTTCAATATTATAATGTTTTTCTACTTAGACCAGCAAAAGAAGAAATTCCTAACCCTAGAATGCATACTATTTCATGCAATTAATAGTTCATATGAAAATAAAAATGCAGGGTTTTAATTGCAGCACACCAAAAAATAGTGGAATTTTAATTGGAAATGTGAAATTTGTGATTAAATGTGGATGCAAAAATGGATGCAAAGAATTATACTAATGCCTAGAAATGCATATTAAAATGCTTTCTTTTGACAGATAATTAATTTTTTTTTAATACCAAATTTGTAAAAACATAAAACTACGAAAAATAGAGAAGTTAGGGTTTTAAGGTAGACTTAAATATAAGCCTATGTATTGTTCCTCTTCTCTGTGAAATGCACCTAGGCACCTGTAAAACGTACTTAGGTACTTCTTGAATGTCCCACAAGCACTGCAGGGTGTATGTGCACCTTCTGCAATTTTTGCAACTCCTCAGGAACTGGTTCTGCAAAATTTGCAAGACCTATTTTTTTGAAAAACCTGCAAGATAGAAGACAAAATGTAGCGAATTAATGACAATATAATCAACATAAAGAACCCATTATGGGTCCCACCGTGATCACCATTTGTGAATGCAAAATCAAACAACACCAAATAATGAACTATAAAATTAAACAAGCAATGCGACACATAAAATTGTACAATGAAATAAACTTTTATTATAACACCGGTGGATCTTCAATGTTACAATAAAATATGCCTCAAGTGTGAGGTTACAAAGATTATTATGCTTGATACAATGATTACAAGACACTAGGGTTATCCTAAACCATAATAAAAAAATATTGGTGGTGTCTTCATGTTTGATCTGATCCCAACAGTGTGGTGAGTGGGCTTTAGTATCCTGTACAAGACCACTTGAGCTTCAACAACTGCCAATAAACTTGATCCTTAAACTTGCAAACAATAAACAACAACAAAAGCTCAATAATATATGTGAGGGCTCCACTATGTGAGGTCCTCAATAATAAAGTTACTATCCCTAGTTGCATAAATAAAGCTATAAACAGATCTAAGAATAAAAATACTTGCAATAAATAAATTACCTTGCCATGCTAAATTTTTGTTCTCTATTCTTCATCGTTATTGTAGGGTTTGGTGCGTAGATGTCCTAGTAACACCTGAAGGATTGTTGGACTATAGAATTAGGGCTTGTGAACACCCGTGGGCATTCGATGATGACAAAAGGTACCCATAGGCACTTGGTAATGGTAGGAGGTTCCTAGAGGCATTCAGTGATGGCAAAAGGTGCCCAAAAATAATGGCAGAATGTGCCCAGAGGTGCTCGAGGAACTCAAAGGGGAATTCTAGGAATGAAACAGAATTTGTAAAAGTAGACATGGTTCATGCAAAGTGAGCGGTGATGGATGCAAAAACAATTACAAGTGACAAAATATGGTAATGGCAAAGGGGTTTGGATACTTGATGACCTCGAGGATTCAGAACCTCAAAAAATTAGGACTGAGAAAACTTAGGGCACAAAAAACTCAGGGGTTGAGTCATCAAAATGACTACTCTTTATAATATATCCTAAGGCATGTTAGGGTTTCAATGACACAATTTGTGTGGTCAAGATTTTAACATTACGAATGGTGGAGATTAAATCTAGGTATGTGGCATGGATTAAGGTGGATGAATGGCTAGGATTAGATTATGATGGATGGTTGAGATTAATTCATATATATATATATATATATATATATATATATAAATGGGTAAAAGTGGTGGGAAGCTATGGATGGATGACAAGTGGTTACATTTTTGTGTCTCAATTTTAATAGTTACATGCGAAATTTGTTAGGATCATTTATATTAAAATATCAAAATAATATATATATACATAAAGGTCAAATTTAAAACTTCTAAAACACTTTAAATGTTATTTTGTCCTTATCAGCATTTTTTACCCTTAAAACAAAGAAAATAGTTCAACTTTTCATTAAAATGTAACTTAAAATTTCATCCTTCAAAGCCTAGTATATATAATACATGGTAATAAAACTTATAAATTTATATCATTAAATATAAAAATGGAAAAGATCAAAATAAAAAAAAATAGAAAAAATAATGCAAGGCAATATTTAAGTTCAGTTAAGAAAATATCAAATGGCATAAGCTTATGGTAAAAAATATGGACTTTAAATATGTTAACCTAAGTTCAAATTTTGACAAACAATCTATGCATAATTGTTAGGATGTCATTGTATTAATATCCCAATAAGGTTTTTTGAAATACTATTATAACACTCTTTTAAAGTCAAGAGAGGTCTTAGACAAGGAGAACCTCTACCTCCTTATTTTTTCATTATTATGGTAGAAGTTTTGAGTAGGAACTTAAATAAGGCTTGCAAATATGACCTTATAAGTGGACTTAAGGTTAGTAATAACATCAATAACATCACCCATCAACAGTTTGAAGATGATACAACCCTTTTTGGAAGGGCAAGGATAAATGAGGCCAAAGGTTTGAATAACTTTTTAAAATATTATGAAAGAGCTTCAGGGCAAAAAGTTAATAGGACTAAATCCAAAATTTACTTCATTAAAATTCCTGCTAATATCAAAGCAATATTTTGCAGGTTGCTTCAATTGGAGGAGGCAAATTTACCAACAACTTATATTGGGATGCCTTTATTTGAGGGGAGAATGAGGATGGATTTATGGAATCCTGTTATTAGTAAAGTTCAAAATAAAATTCCAGCTTGGAAAGGTATATGGTTATCATTAGCAGGAAGAACGTAGTTAATTAAATTAGTCTTACAAGCCATTCCAACATATTATATGTCATTGTATTCTATTCCAAAATTAGTTGAAAAAAGTTTAATATATATTATGTGATCCTTTTTATGGTTAGGTTTACATGATAAAAGGAAATTTCCTTTGGTGAAATGGAGCAAGTTGTGTGATGATAAAACTAGGGGAGGTCCTTGTTTAAGAGTTCTTACAGATGCAAACTTAGCTCTTAGGGGAAAATTTTTCTAGAGATTGTACAAAGAGAGTCAAAGACAATGGGCAAGAATTCTTCTAAATCAATATATTGATCCCAATAACCCAAGTTTAATATTTATTGTTGTCTCTCTACCAAATGAAACTGCTCTTTGGAATGATTTAAAAAGATCTATTGATATTATGATTAAAGGTTTAAGATGGGTGGTGGGAACTAGAGATTTTTTTTTTATTTGGATGGATACTTGGTGTGATAAAAAACTACTCAATCTAGATCTAATTTTGAAACCTTGGATGAGATTACTTCAAGACAAATATGGTGATAGAGTTTCAAATATTTTGTACAAGGATCGATAAGGAAGATACAAATGGAAAGAAGATTTTTTACAAGTATTCAAGACATTGATGCTAGGAGGCAATTGAGTAGAAATATAATGTTACATCCCCACTACTTGTGATTAATTTATTTGGAATAATGTGATCCTGCATCTAGTTTTGTGGTGCAGGTATAGGTATCCGAGTTAGATACAGAGGAGAACACCCACCCCTTGACCAAGGCAACAGATTGGAAAAGCCAGGTAAGTGGGATATGATTTCATGCCTTGTGCACCATGGTCCATGGGTACATGGAAGCCCACCATAGAATTTACATTTGCATTGCATTCTACCTGATATTGTTGTTTGAATGTTTGCATGTTGTTTGTTTTTCTTAAGATTGTCGCTTGTCGTTTGTTGTTGTTTAAAATATTATTTTTAAAGAAAATATAAATATAAAATTATTAAAAAATATATACAAAGTTCATTTATATTAAGTTATAGAAATATCATAAAAACAATACTAATAAAAAAAATAAAATAAATATAATAATAAAATATATAATATAAATATATTAAAAAAAAAAAAAATTATTTAAGATTAATATTATTACCTCTAATTTGCTAGAGGCTATGCCTAAGAAATATATAATAAATATGTCAAATTAAAAGTGAAGGGCCCAAGTCACATAAGGCAACAAGTTAAAACCATATTCGAGCTCTAAGTGTTTTTAATAATAATCGAAGGGGGATTCAGAAGGGTTATGTAATGGTCATAATCATTTTAATAAAGCCCAAATGGTAAACCAAGCAACCTCCACCTGGAACCGCTTATGCATCTCAACTTGACGAGTTGATTCGAGGTGTTGATTACCCATTATTCGCCACTTCCTTTTTAATGGAATCTGGTTGGTTTATTGAAGATATACTATTCTCCGAATTGGGTGAGAGCAAACTGAGAGACGAACAAAATATTCAAGTTTACATCATATAAAGGTAGGCTTTTATTATATGTTGATCTTGTTTGAAAATGTAACTTGATAGGTAATCCAACCTTGCATAGTGTTCAAGCTGGCAAAATTTTAGGCTTTCAATTATCTAATTTTAATTAATCTCTGAGTTTGCTTGATGGATGGCGATGAAAGGATTTAACTGTAATGTTCAAATATTAAAATAAATATATATGCTGTTTTGAATTATTAATGGAGTATACCATACGTCTTTGAGTGCCTTGTGAATTATGGAAACCAAGAGACATCATAATTTGATTCCAAGAGAAAACGCTGCTAAATTTTCAAGGAATAGAAGTATACAATAAGAGTTCTCTCTGTTGTAGATTAATAATTTATTAAATTAAATTAAATTATAACTTTGGAATTCTGAAAAGAAATTATTTACAATAGTTTGTTTAATCTGTGACTTTGGCTATGCAATCTATGTTTCTGATCGAACAACACCATGACTCCATCTTTGTTTTCTCTTTTGCATAAGTAAAACCCTGCATAAGTCGAGTAATGGATGTTATAATTTTATCCTTGCATTTTTGTATGCCTTGATTGAGAGTATGTCATATAGAATTTGGACCATGATGATCCAGTCCTAGCCTTTAAATCTTGCCACAGTCTGAAAGGGGTATGTCCTTTGTTGACGTCTGAATTCGTTGGCTACGACTGTATGTTCGAGGCACTGCCAACAAAATTCTGGTTAGGTACCAGTGGAGCTAGTTTTGATAGCCCAATTTGACTTTATAAGGCTGAGAGCCTTAGCTTGAAATACCATTAGGGCCTTATGCAAGAATTCGTCCATATATGTCAATTGTAAACTACCTTTGTTTGATTGGAAATTGTTAGGACAAACCATCAACTTAAAATACATAAAATGTTTCTTTTTTGTAATTCTTGAATGATATGGGAATACATTTATTTTACTATAGAACATTTAATGTATAAACTAATATTTGAAGAAATAAAGATAATGCAGGGCGTCGCTTAGTATTTTACATACAACATGTATGATTGTATGTAGCTTTGAGAATGGATTTTGTAATCTTATTTTAAACTATGGCAAATGTCTTAAGTAAATGAGAAAGGGAAATATAAATAATACTATGTGAACTTCTTTTAGGAAGATAAATTAAAGGATTTTTATAGAATTTTTAATTAAGAGTTTTATCTTCTTAGAATAGCATATATGTTATTATTTGGAATATAAGAAATGCTATGTTATTTTATTTGAAACATGTGAATTAATTTAGTTAATATTTATAAGAGATTTATAGTGTTATATTTCAATTTTGATATATAGGACATTTATGTTGCTAAGTTCTATTTCAATTTAAATATATGGTTTGAGTTTGTCAATATCTACTCTTCAACTATCTTAAGAAAAACTATCCTTTCTAGTCTATCCTAAAAAAAAAAATATCCTACCTTGGAAAATACTTTGCTCTTAAATTGAGTATGTCAAGTAAGGACTTACTCTACCCAACCACACTAGGTCACGAGGTGACTTATGTGTGATTGTGCCATTGTACTCCAGCTACTCAAGGACAGGAGGTTCCAAGCTGTCGAGTGTAAATAGCGATGGTATGGGACATTGCTTCAGGTGGACATTCAGTTAGAGAGTGAGGATGTTCAACATTCCACTCAGGTTGGGGAGGTGCCAACAAGATGCATGGTTAGAGAGCTAGTCATGCAGTTGGAAGATCCAGCGGTAGATGGTATGGGTAGCATTACCATCAACCTATGTTGGGTCCTAAATATCTAGTCCTTAAACCATATGATGGTGGACTCTAGCTAAACCTTAACATAGGATCAAGGGCTAACATTGGTATATTGACGCTAGTTCCAAAGCAAATGAGACAAGAACTATAAATATTATGAATCTTATAGCTTTGGAAAAGGGATATAACATACCTCTTTCAGGTGATATGGGCCCTGGAAGAAAAACCCTTTACCAGATTCTAGATTGACTCATGGGAGAAGTCAAAATCCTACATGGCAACTTGTGGGATGTGGCTAGTACCGAGCACTTAAGACACTAGTTGCAGTGGTGGCCATTATTGAAGTGTGAAATTAATATGCTTGAACTAACATCATGTTGGGAATTAAAGCAAAGTATTGATATAAAAAAATTTGTATCTTTGAGTTGACAAAGTAGGGTTGTGACAATTGGTATCAGAGCCTAGGTTTGTGAAACCTTGGCTAACGTAGTTATTCTGATAAAATTTTGTGATTCCAGATATGGTAGGTACCTCGTAGAGGGCTAGCTTAAATATACAAGAAGAGATTGTAAATGTCCCAAGGAAAGGACCAAGACGACTCATAAAGGATTCAAAGAGGGTGCAAACTGCTGAAACACCACGGTGTGTGGTAATAAAAGAAAAAGAGCCTATAGCGACAAGGGCTACCCAAAATGATGAGAATATGGCTCATATGATCCAACTCATGCAAAAACAATTGAATCAACAATGTGAGCATATGGAAGTCCAAAGGGCTCAGTTTAGTGAGCATATGGACCAACAGCAGGCACAAATGGCCCAACAATAGGAACTTATCATCGAACAGAAAAAATTTATTGAAAACCTGACTCAGAAGAAGACAAATAGTAATGTGAGTCAATTTCCAGAGGGATACTCAAGGAGACAAATGGGTGAGGAACTACAAAAATAATTAAAGAAATTATATATTTCTAAGTTTGATGGATGTGGCGATGGGGAAATTGCTGTTAATTGGCTTAGTGAAGCTAAAGGATATTTTGCCATCCAACCCCTTTGTTCTGAGGTAAAAACTACATGGGCAGTTACTCATTTGGAAGGTCCTGCCAAAACTTGGTGGACCACATACAAGAAAGCTACTCAAAGAGAGGTAGTAGACATACCTTGGGAGGAGTTTTTAAGAGAATTTAAAATTCATTTTCTCATAGAGCCATTTTATATTGAGAAGCATGGGGAATTTATAATTTTACGTTAAGGCAACATGACAGTAGTTGAGTATTACCAAAATTATGTGCAACTACTAAAATATGCCCCGAAGTTTGAAGGGCAAGAGAAGTTTAAGGCACACAAATTTATCATGGGACTACATCCAAAGATTAGTCAACCGGTAGGAGGGAAATTACCTTTGACCCTATCTTCTGCTTATGATGCAACTTGGTACGAGGAAATGAGCCAAAAATAGGTGAAAGCCTTCTACCAATAAGAAAGACATAATTCACAGAAAATAAGGTACCCTGAGCAGAATCGTGGTGTGAATTAGAACCACAAATACAAAGATAAGGGTCATAATAGAAACATGGGCAGAAACTAGGGGCACAAGGGGTAAACAAATCGAAGAAACTTCCAGGAGAGGAGGAATAATAATAAAGATCAAGGTAAGAATGGGAACCACATCAAAGAGAATGATAAACAGAAGAATGATGGTTTCAATACATGTTTCACATGTGGATCTCTAGACCACTTTGTTAGGCAGTGCCCAAAAAGAGCTGATCGTAGGAACCCCACTGAGGAAGCACCCTACAAAATATTTACGACCATAGGTAAACCTAACCTTGTAGGACAAACCACTCCATTTTTAATTAAAGGAAGAATGGGAAAAATAAATGTGAATATTTTAATTGATAGTGGTGCTATCGATAGTTTTATTTCCAATAATGTTTTGAGGGATATACCTGTTAAACTTAGGGTAATGGCAAAAGGGTGGCAAGTTGAGTATGGTTCAGGATAAACTTATCTAGTTAATCAATGTCTATTTGAGTCTCCAATAGAAATACCACAAGGAAATATCAACTGGCATCTATATGTAGCTCCCTTACATGCATTTGACATAATTTTAGGAATAGACTGGCTTAAGGCTCATAAGGCTATATTAAATGAGGAGTTATGGATGGACTTTACCGATAGTGCCAACAAAATAATCTGCATTCAATGCAATAGAACATCTTTTAAGCCCTATATGATTAGTAGTATGCAAACCAAGAGATCCTGGAGGAAAGGATGCAAGTTGTATGTGATAAAGATGAACAAAAAGGAAGAAACAGACTCAAGTTCAGCATTGTTTCAATAGTATCCGGTACTGGGTGAATTCAAAGATGTTTTTCTTAAAGATCTACCAGGGTTACCACCAAAAAGAGAGTTTGAATTTTCAATAGAACTTGTACTAGGAGCAACCCCAGTAGTTCAAACTCCATACCATATGACACCACTTGAACTACAAGAACTTAAGACACAACTGCAGAATTTGTTAGAAAAGGGCATATCAAACCTAGTGTATTGCCTTGGGGAGCGTCGATTCTATTTGTTAAAAATAAATATGGTTCCTTAAGATTATGCATTGATTATAGGATGCTTAATAAGATGACTATTAAAAATAAGTATTCATTGCCTAGGATTGATGATTTGTTTGACCAGCTAAGAGGAGCCATCATCTTCTCTAAAATTAACCTTAGATCAGGTTATCACTAGTTAAGAATTCGGGAGGATGATACCTTCAAAATTGCTTTTAGAACACGGTATGGGCATTATGAGTTCACAATATTACATTTTGGCTTAACTAATGCACCAACCACATTTATGAACCTGATGAATAGTGTGTTCTGAGAACAGTTAGATCAATTCATACTCATATTCCTGGATGATATACTTATTTATTCCTGAAACAAAAAAGAGCACAATGAACACATGAGGATAATGCTAGGGATCCTCAGAAAGAACCAATTATATGGAAAATTGTCCAAATGTGAATTTTATACACCTCAAGTGCAATATTTGGGACATATTGTTTTAGCCGAAGGAATAGACCTTGACCCCAAAAATATTGAGGCTATAATAGATTGGCCAACTCCAACCAATGTGTCAGAATTAAGAAGTTTAATGGGAATGGCTGGTTACTATCGACGATTTGTGAAAGGGTTTTCAAAAGTTGCATACCCCATAACCAATCTGCAAAGGAAGGGAAAAGTATTTAAATGGACAAATCAATGTCAAGAAGCCTTCAGAACTCTCAAAGATAAATTGACAACTGCACTGATATTAAGGATACCTAATCTAAATAAACCATTTACCGTTTGTACCGATGCCTCAATGGAAGGATTATGGGGCATTTTGGTACAAGAGGAAGTTGTAGTGGCATACGAATCCAGAAAACTCAAGAAAAATGAGATAAATTATGCCACTCATGATTTAGAACTAGCAGCTATAGTTCATGCTCTTAAGATATGGAGACATTATTTTGTAGGAAAACTATTCAAGCTTATGACTGATCATCAGAGCCTGAGATATATATTTACACAGCCATTTCTAAATGCTTGGCAGCAGAGATGGATGGAATTTTTGGCTAAATATAATTTTAGTATAGAGTATATCAAGGGAAATGAGAATAAACTGGTAGATGCTCCTAGTAGGAGAAGACACATAATTGCTTTCACAAGGTTTTAGTATGTACTGAAGGATTAGATCATAGAACTACAAAATATTGATGAGTTTTGAAAGTCATGCCATAGTAAAGTTGAGCAAGAACCCAAACGACATAGGGACTATGATGTTAAGGAAAATCTAATCTATTTTAGAAATAGAATAGCAGTGCCCAATAATGAAGAACTTAAAAGAACAATTCTGCAAGAAGGTCATTATGCACCTTATTTTGCACATCCAGGGGTAGTCAATATGAGAGAAAAATTGAAGGACTATTTCTGGCCTAGAATGAAAAGATATATAGTTCAATATGTTGTATAATGCCTTTAATTCCAAAAATTCAAGGTAGAACATCAACATCCTGGAGGGAAATTGTATCTGTTTGAAGTACCAGAACATAAATGGCAAGTCATATCCATGGATTTCATTGTGGGACTTCCTAAGATCCGTTTCTAGCATGATGCGATATTTGTGATAGTGGATAAATTAACCAAAGTGGTGCATTTTATACCAAGTAGTGTATGTGATGATGCTTTAGTTATAGCACAAAAATTTGCATGGGAAATTGTGAGCCTACATGGATTTCTTGAAGTAATTATATCTGATAGAGATTCACGATTCACTTCTGAGTTTTAGCAAGCTTTACACCGAGCCTGGGGGACAAGGCTCAATATTAGCACTACTTATCATCTAGAGATGGATGATCAGAACGAGAGGGCCAATCAAGTGCTTTAGGACATGTTGCACATGTATTGTATGGACCACCAAAGCAAATGGGAAGATTATCTCTTCCTGGTGGAATTTGCTTACAATAATAGCTATCATACCATGTTGGGCATGGCCCCTTTTGAGGCTCTATATGGGTGTAGGTGCAAGACACCATTAACATGGGATAACTTGGATGATCGAGAGGTGATCGGTCCTGATGCTGTAAAGAAAATGGAAAAGTAGCTTAGAGAAATTTGCCAACGACTGTGTGAAGCTGCTGATCGACACAAAAGTTATACTGATCTTAAAATAACACCCCACAAATTTTCCATAGGAGATAAGGTTTTCCTTAGAGTCAAGCCTACAAAAAGCTCTATTAAATCCACCAAACTAAGTCCTAGGTTTGTTGGTCCATTTGAGATAATTGCCAAAATCAGTCCTATCGCCTATAAACTTGCACTGCCACCCAATTTTTCAAAAATCCACAGTGTTTTTCATGTATCCCTTCTATGTAGATATGTTGCTGACCCATTCCATATTATGGATACAACCCACTTGTAGATGTCGAACCCATAGCACATTAAGGTCCAACCAATGAAAATTTTGGGCTTCAAAACTAAGCAACTGAGGAAAATATATATGGAGCAATGTCAAGTACAATGGGATCATTAATCTAAAATAAATGCCACCTGGGAAGATGTATCTAGCATGAGAAATTAATTTCCTTACTTGTTTGAAAACTAGAACTAAAAGAAAATTGTTGTTAAGTTGAAAACTTCTATTTTCTTTGTAATGATGTGATGGAACTTGTTGTGTATATAAGATGTTTTGATGTAAAAACTCTCTCTTTTACATGATACCATAATGGGATCTGCTATATATGTTGGATATAACTAATTGTGTTTTGTGCAAATACTCTATATAATTGATTATCTAGCAAATGTGAATACTAATTTGTGCATTAATGAGCTAACACAGGGACTGTGTTAAATCTAAGGGGGGAAGTATGTCACATCCCCACTACTTGTGATTAATTTATTTAGAATAATGTGATCCTGCATCTAGTTTTGTGGTGTAGGTATAGATCTCCGAGTCAGAGACAGAGGAGAACACCCACCCCTTGACCAAGGAAACAAATTGGAAAAGCCAGGTAAGTGGGATATGATGTCATGCCTCGTGCACCATGGTCCGTGGGTACATGGAAACCCACCATAGAATTTGCATTTGCATTGCATTCTACCTGACATTGTTGTTTGAATGTTTGCATGTTCTTTGTTTTTCTTCAGATTGTCGCTTGTCGCTTGTTGTTGTTTAAAATATTATTTTTAAAAATATATAAATATAAAATTATTAAAATATATACCAAGTGCATTTATATTAAGTTATAGAAATATAATAAAAATAATACTAATAAACAAAGTAAAATAAATAAAAGAATAAAAATAAAATATAATAATAAAAAATATATAATATAAATATATTAAAAAAAATAAATTATTTAAGATTAATGTTATTACCTCTAAGTTGCTAGAGGCTATGCCTAAGAAATCTATAATAAAGATGACAAATTAAAAGTGAAGGGCCTAAGTCACATAAGGCAACAAGTTAAAACCATATTCAAGCTCTAAGTGTTTTTAATAATAATCGAATGGGGATTTAGAAGGGTTATGTAATGGTCATAATCATTTTAATAAAGCTCAAATGGTAAACCAAGCAACCGCCACCTGGAAACGCTTATACGGCTAAACTTGGCGAGCTGATTCAAGGTGTCGATTACCCATTATTCGCTACTTCTTTTTTAATGGAAACTGGTTGGTCGATTGAAGATATACTATTCTCCAAATTAGGTGAGAGCAGACTGAGAGGTTAATGAAATCTTCAAGTTTATGTCATAAAAAGGTTAGGCTTTTTTTATATGCTGGTCAGGTTTGAAAACGTAAGTAACTTGATAGGTAATCCAGCCTTGCATAGTGTTTAAGCTGGCAAAATTTTAGGCTTTCGATTATCTAATTTTTAATTAATCTCTGAGTTTTATTGATGACTAGCAATGAAAGGATTTAACTGTAATGTCCAAATATTAAAATAAATATATATACTGTTCTAAATTATTAATGGAGTATACCATATGTCTTTGAGTGCCTTGTGAATTCTGGAAACCAAGAGACGTCATAATTCTATTCCAAGAGAAAACTCTGCTAAATTTTTAAGGAATAGAAGTATATGATAAGATTTATCTCTGTTGTAGATTAATAAATCATAAAAAAAATTAAATTCTAACTTTGCAATTCTGAAAAGAAATTATTTGCAATAGTTTGTTTAAGTCGTGACTTTGGCTATGCGTTCTCTATTTCTGAGCGAACAACACAATGACTCCATCTTTGTTTTCTCTTTTGCATAAGTAAAACCCTACATAAGTCGAGTAATGGATGTTATAATTGTATCCTTTCATTTTTTTATGCCTTGCTTGAGAGTATTTCATATAGAATTTGGACCATGCTGACCCAATCCTAGCCTCTAAATCTTGCCATAGTCTGAAAGAGGTATGTGCTCTGTTGATGTCTGAATTCACTGGAGATGGTTGTATGTTCAAGGCACTACCAGAAAAAGTCTGGTTAGAGACCAGTGGAGCTAGTTATGATAGCCCAATTCAACTTTATAAGGTTGAGAGCCTTGAGCTTGAAATACCATTAGGGCCTTATGCAAGAATTCACCCATATATGTCAACTGTAAACTACCTCTGTTTTATTGGAAATTGTTAGGATAAACCAACAACTTAAAATACATAAAAATTTTCTTTTTGTAATTCTTGAATGATATGGGAATATATAAGTTTTACTATATAACATTTAATGTATAAACTAAGATTTTAAGAAATAAAGATAATGCAGGGCATCGCTTAGTCTTTTACGTACAACATGTATGAGTGTATGTAGCTTTGAGAATGGATTTTGTAATCTTCTTTTAAACTATGGAAAATGTCTTAATTAAATGAGAAAGGGAAATATAAATAATACTATGTGAACTTCTTTTAAATTTAGAATGCGTATTTTAGCTTAGGAAGATAAATTAAAGGATTTTTATCGAATTGTTAATTAAGAGTTTTATCTTATTAGAATAGCATATGTGTTTATATTTGGAATATAAGAAATGCTATGTTATTTTATTTGAAACATGTGAATTAATTTAGTTAATATTTATAAGATATTTATAGTGCTATATTTCAATTTTGATATATAGAACATTTATGTTGCTAAGTTCTATTTCAATTTAAATATATGGTTTGAGTTTGTCAATATCTACTCTTCAGCTATCTTAAGAAAAACTATCCTTTCTAGTCTATCCTAAAAAGAAAAAAATATCCTGCCTTGAAAAATACTTTGCTCTTAAATTGAGTATGTCGAGTAAGGACTTACTCTACCCAACCACACTAGGTCACGAGGTGACTTATGTGTAACTGTGCCACTGTACTCCAACTACTCAAGGATGAGAGGGTCCAAGTTGTCGATTGTAAAGAGCGACGGTATGGGACGTCGCTCCAGGTGGACAATCAGTTAGAGATTGAGGATATTTAGCCTTCCACTCATGTTGGGGAGGTGCCAACATGATGCATGGTTAGAGAGCTAGTCATGCAGTTGGAAGATCTAGCAGTAGATGGTATGGGTAGCATTACTGTCAACCTGGGTTGGGTCCTGAACATCTAGTCCTTAAATCATGTGATGGTGGACTCTAGCCAAACCTTAGCAGAGGATCAAGGGCTAGCACTGGTATATTGATGTTGGTTCCAAAGAAAATGAGATAGTAACTCTAAAGACTATGAATCTTGTAGCTTTGGACAAGGGAGATAGCGTACCTCTTTCAGGTGATATGGGCTCTGAAAGGACAACCCTTCATCAGATTCCATATTGACTCATGGAAGAAGTCAGAATCCTACATGGCAACTTGTGGGATGTGGTCAGTCTCGACCACTTAAGACACCAGTTGTAGTGGTGGCCATTCTTGAAGTGTGAAATTAATATGCCTAAACTAACATCATGTTGGGAATTAAAGCAAAGTATTGATATAAAAAAAAGGGTATCTTTGCATTGACAAAGTAGGGTTGTGACAGATAACAACTGTGATTATTTCAAGAAAATCCAAGGATAAACTGATTTGGGAGTTGAATAACTCAGGAGAATACACAACAAGAAGTGGATATACTATTCAACACCAACAAAATAGTAATACCACTAGAATATGGAGAGATATTTGGGATAGCTTGAGCATTCCTAAACTCATAATATTTGTTTGGCTAGTAGGTCATAGAAGAATTTTATCCTATGATAACCTTATGAAAAGGGGTTTTCATGGCCTCTATCAATGTGTTTTCTGTAATAAGGAGGAGGAGAGCATATACCATCTCTTGGGACATTTCTCAATAGTTTGGATTCTATGGAAATGGATTATTAATATGTTTGGTAAATGCATGGTGATGAATAGCATACTTGAAGATTGGTTAAAGCAATGGCAAGTGAAGAACACAAGCTTATACTGAGAGGGGGGTGAACAGTATAAGACCACTTTTAACTTTATCTATCAATACAACTTTCAAACCATTAACATGCAGAATAAAGATAGCAGTAATAATAGCAATAAAACAATGCACAAAATGCAATCCACAAAGAGACACAACAATTTACGTGGTTCACCCAAGGTGGGCTACTCCACGGATAAAACTTTTCTTCTAAAAGTTGTATCAAAGTCCTCTGGGAATCCTTCCCGATTACAATGTTTATGAGCCTCGACTCAAAGGAGACACCTTCCCCTAATTCTGCTTTGGTTGGTGATCCTCTAGAAGACCTCTACCTCCTCTACCCTTAGCAAATGGAATTCTATCCATAGAAGACACCTGTATTCCCTGCTCTGGCTGGAGATATCTGTCCTCAATTCTGTCACTGCAAAATCTGGTCCTCTTCTCTCGCACCAAACACAGTCCTTCGATCCGGCACAATACTGTTCCTCTTCCTCTGTTCTTTTTTTGTTACTTGGTTGAAACCAATATTTTACTGTCTACGCAAATACTACAGTTCTCGATCAGAAACACAGTAGCATAGATTTCGCGTATTCTACGTATACACAACAATACAGTCTTCGCAAAATACAGTAGCACTATCTTCGCAAATATAGTAGCACTTCCTTTTCACTTTTTGTCTAAGTCACGATAGCACTGTCTTCGCAACCTCTATCTAAACACAGCAGATGCTCAGGCTTCTACTTATGCACTTCTGCGATCGATCTTCTCCCCGCACTCTCTCTACGCAATTCGCACTTCGAACGCACACTTAATCGATGCCCAAACTATCCAAACATCCCTCCTTTTATAGAGTAAGATCCATGGTCATTACATCCAAACTTAGTCGGTTGTAATGCTTCCACTGCGTCGACTGCAAAACCCTGTGTTGCGTCGGCCCATATTTTAACTTTGTCGGCTCAAAGTTAACTCTGTCCTCAACCGCCTCCCTGTAGCTTCTGGCGCGAAACTTCAACATGTCACGATATCGTGACACCTTTGCCTACCGTACACCTTCTATAGCTTGCTGTAGCGATATCGCGATGCTTTTGCTTTTGTCTGCTTCCCTTGGCACTTCTGTCATGAAATCGTGACACTTTTGCCTTTCGCTGACGTCATCTCACTTCTGTCATGAAATCATGATGCTTTAGACTTCAAAGCCTTCTTCTCCGCTTCTATCATGAAATCATGACACCTTTGCCTCTTGCTGACGTCATTTCGTGATGCGCTTTAGACTTCAAAGCCTTCTTCTCAACTTCTGTCATGAAATCGTGACACCTTTGCCTCTTGCTGACGTCATCTGCAACTTTGTCATGAAATCGTGACACTTCTTGCTTCTTCAACCTTTTCTTGGTTTGCACTAGCGAAAATGGAACATGTCACGAAATCGTGACGCTTTCACTACCTTAAGCTCTTTTTTGAACATGCTCGATGGACCTTTTTGTTCTTTTCTAAGAACATGTCACGAAATCGTGACGCTTTCTACCATAACTCTGTCATCTGACCTTTATTCGAATGTCACCAAATCATGACGCTTTTGCCAACCTATTGCCAACTCAACCTGTCATGAAATCGTGACACTTTCTACATCCGTACAACTTCTTGAAACTTGTCACGAAATCGTGACACTTTCGTCAACTGCAACCTGCCAACTCAACTTGTCGTGAAATCGTGACACTTTCTGCAACTCAACGCTACCAACTCAACTTGTCACAAAATCGTGACACTTTCTGCAACTCAACACTGCCAACTCAACTTGTCACGAAATCGCGATAGTTTTGCCTGAACTTTCTCTCTCCTAAAACATGTCACGAAATCATGACAGTTTTTCCAGCCGCCTGCAAACTTTTTCTAACTTATCTTTTTCTTGATCTTTTGCAACTAGATTTTCTAGGAGACTTACTGACCAATTGAAACCTTCATCAAAACACATACTTAGACATAAAAACAAATTGCTCCAAGAACTCCTTGACATCAAAGACAACAACTACCAAGAGCTCCTTGACATCAATGACAACAACTAAACTTAGGCAAAGGCAATGTACTCAAGGTACCCAAAATTGCCAACAATCTCCCCCTTTGTCATTGATGGCAACCCTTTACTAAAAACACATCTTAAAGAGCCAAAACTGAAATCAATCTCTTTGAAGTTTTGCTCCCCCTGACTTGAAGCTTTCCTCTTCACTTGAAACTCTCCCCCTTACTCATATCTCTCCCCCTTACTCAAAACTCTCCCCCTTTGTCATCAATGGCAAAGGGTCACCTATGGGGCTTGGGACTAAGAATGAGCCTCTTAGCTTAGTCCCTCCCCCACCTCCTATTGAGGTGAATTAAAACTAGGGTGGGAGTACAACTCCCAATTTCTCCCTTAGATACTCAAATGTATCTCTTGGAAGAGGTTTTGTGAAAATATCTGCAATCTGTTCTTTAGTAGACACATATTCTACCTTGACCTGCTTATCTTGCACTTTCTCCCTTAGAAAGTGATACTTGATGGAAATATGCTTTGTCCTTGAGTGCATTACCGGATTTTTGGAAATACTTATGGCACTAGTATTATCACAAAATATGGAGATGGGTTGTTCATGCTTGACTTTGAAATCCTCCAAGGTGGTTTTCATCCATAGAACTTGAGTACACCCAACCACCATCGCTATATATTCAGCTTCTACTGTAGATAAAGAAACCGAAGGTTGTTTCTTACTTAGCCAAGAAACCAAACTCTTTCCTAGAAAGAATGCTCCACCACCAGTGCTTTTCCTGTCATCATTACTGCCTGCCCAATCTGCATCTGTATAGGCTGTGAGAGTAAAATCATCACCTTTGGGATACCAAAGCCCAAAGTCCATAGTTCCCTTCAGATATCTGAATATCCTTTTAACTGCTATAACATGAGAATCTTTTGGAGCAGCCTGGAATCTGGCTACTAACCCAACAGCCTGCATGATATCTGGTCTGGTAGCTGTAACATATAACAAACTGCCTATCATCGATCTGTACAATTTCTGATCTGCCGTTGGAGATTCATCATTTTTACTCATCGTGCATCCTGTAGTCATTGGAGTACATACAGGTTTGTTGTCCATCATCCCAAATTTTTTTAACATCTCTCTGATATATTTTCCTTGAGAAAGAAATATACCGTCTTTTGATTGAGCAATCTGAAGACCCAAAAAGAATGATAACTCACCAATCATAGACATCTCAAATTCCTTTTGCATGGTGTTAGCAAAATCTTTGCACATCTGGGTATTATTTCCCTCGAAAATGATATCATCAACATAGACAACTACAATCAACATATCATTACCTTTATCTTTTATATACAAATTGCTATCTGCCACACCTTTCCTGAAACCTTGCTCATGAAGGTACCTGTCTAGTCTTGAATACCAAGCCCTAGGTGCTTGCTTTAACCCATACAAAGCCTTTTTCAATTTGCACACATAGTCCGATTGATCTGAGAGAGACACGCCTTCTGGCTGTTCTACGTAGACTTCTTCATCCAAAACTCCATTTAAAAAGGCTGATTTCACATCCATTTGGTACACTTTGAATGCTTTGAAACTTGAAAGAGCCAAAAACATTCTGATGGCTTCGAGACGAGCAACAGGAGCAAACGTCTCTTCGAAATCAACACCTTCTACTTGGGCATAACCTTTGCAAACCAACCTGGCTTTGTTTCTGACAATCTTTCCATCCTCATTGAGTTTATTTCTGAAAATCCATTTTGTGCCAATGACATTCTTGTTCCTAGGTCTTGGAACTAAATCCCAAGTTTTACTTTTCTCTATTTGATTTAGCTCTTCATCCATTGCTTTTACCCAAAATTTATCTGCACATGCTTCACTGAAATCTCTTGGCTCAATCTGAGATAATAAAGAAATATTTGTAGAATCGTGTGCCGGAATGATTCTTCTTCTAGTTTGTCTGCTGTTTGGATCACCAATGATCAAATCTTTGGGATGATGTTTCTGAACATATCGTGATGGTGTTTTGGGAAGCAGCTGCTATTTTTCCTCTTCTTCATCTGAAATCTCTCTGAATTCTTCTTGACATATTTCATCACTGATTTCCTTGACAGGTTCTCTTATTCCTGTCTTTTCATCAACTGTTACATTTATGCTTTCTACGACTGTATGCGTTCTTTTGTTGAAGCATCTGTACGCCTTGCTTCTGCTGGAATAGCCAAGAAAAATTCCTTCATCACACCTAGGATCAAACTTACCCAGGTTCTGATCTTCCCTTCTGATGAAGCACTTACTCCCAAACACTTTGAAATGTTTGACTGTAGCTGGTCTTCCTTTCCACAACTCATAAGGAGTTTTATGATGATTTACTCTAAGTTGGGCCCTGGTGATAATGTATACTGCTGTACTGACTGCCTCTTTCCAGAATCCATCTGAAAGTTTTGACTCATTCAACATTGCTCTAGCCATATTTTCAATAGTTCTATTTTTTCTTTCAACTACTCCATTTTGTTGAGGAGTTCTTGCTGCTGAATATTCTCTCTTGATTCCCTGATGCTCACAGTATTTCACAAATTCATTAGAGGTAAACTCTCCTCCTCTGTCTGATCTTAAACATTTGATTCTCTTTTCAGACTCATTTTCGATCATTTCTTTGAAAGCTTTAAATTTTTCAAAGGCTTCAGATTTTTCTTTGAGAAATGTCACCCAAGTCATTCTAGAATAATCATCTATAAACAGCATGAAGTAGCTTTCTCCCTGAATGCTCTGAGTTCTGGTGGGGCCGCATAAATCAGTATGAATGAGATCTAATGGTTTTGAAGAAGTATACCCTTTTGATTTAAAACTGGTTCCGGTCTGTTTTCCATGTTGACAAGGACCGCAAATGGTGTTATGAGGCCTTTTTATTTTGGGCAAGTCTCTAACTGCTTTCTTGTTACTAATGTTGACAAGATTATCAAAGCTCAAATGCCCCAATATTTTATGCCATAACCAACTCTCATCTTCTTGAGTTAGGAAACACTTTTCCTTTTTTATTTCACTAAGCATGTAAAGATTGTTTGGAGTCCTTGTAGCACTTGCAATGAGTTTTCCATTTTTTTCTTTACGAATCTCACATCGATCCGAAAAGAAAGATACTATGTGTCCTTGATCACAAAGTTGACTCACACTTAGAAGATTATGTCTTAAACCTTCTACAAAAAGCACATTTTCAGTTTTAGATTTTCCATCCAAGCTAAGAGTCCCTTTACCACAGATTTTAGCAGACCTGTTATCTCCAAAACTAACTGTTCCTCTGTTTGTGTTTTTTAAAAACAGAAACTTATCTTTTTCACCAGTCATATGTTTTGAACAACCACTATCAAGATACCATTTCTCAGTTTTGTCTTGAGCATGAAAAGCAGTTTGAACTATCATTGACTTAGACCTAATCTCATTTCTCTCTTTAGCAGACTTAAGGTTAGGTCTATCCAAACTGCACATCCTTGCTATATGCCCAACATTCTTGCAATTGTAACATATGACATTTTTATCCAAAAGAGGTGCAAAAAAGTTGACATTTTCCTTACTATGGCTATTCACGGATTTAATGCAATATATAGCTTTGTGACCAAATTTCTTGCAAGAAAAACAGTAGCCATGGAAGGTATTATGTAACCTGTTTTGATACCTTTGATGATTGTTCTTTTTGTGACCAACTGGAATCCAACGTTCATCAGGCTGAAGATTGATCTTGCTGTCTCTTCTTCCTGTCATGATGCTTGAGAATAGAACTTATCTTTTTCACCCTTTTCTAAAATTGTATGTTCTTCTGATAGATCCTTCTCCAAGCTGTTAGGCTATATCTGGAGAAACCTGCTCTGATACCAATTGAAGAACACAAGCTTATACTGAGAGGGGGGGTGAACAGTATAAGACCACTTTTAACTTTATCTATCAATACAGCTTTCAAACCATTAACATGCAGAATAAAGATAGCAGTAATAACAATAGTAAAACAATGCACAAAATGCAATCCACAAAGAGACACAACAATTTACGTGGTTCACCCAAGGTGGGCTACTCCACGGATAAAACTTTTCTTCTAAAAGTTGTATCAAAGTCCTCTGGGAATCCTTCCCGATTACAATGTTTATGAGCCTCAGCTCAAAGGAGACACCTTCCCCTAATTCTACTTTGGTTGGTGATCCTCTAGAAGACCTCTACCTCCTCTGCCCTTAGCAAGTGGAATTCTATCCACAGAAGACACCTGTCTTCCCTGCTCTGGTTGGAGATCTCTGTCCTCAATTCTGTCACAGCAAAGCTGGTCCTCTTCTCTACACCAAACACAGTCCTTCGATCTGGCACAATACTGTTCCTCTTCCTCTGTTCTTTTTTTGCACTTGGTTGAAACCAATATTTTACTGTCTACACAAATACTGCAGTTCTCGATCAGAAACATAGTAGCACAAATTTCGCGTATTCTACGTATACATAACAATACAGTCTTCGCAAAATATAGCAGCACTATCTTCGCAAATACAGCAACACTTCCTTTTCACTTTTTGTCTAAGTCATGATAGCACTGTCTTCACAACCTCTGTCTAAACACAGCAGACGCTCAGGCTTCTACTTATGCACTTCTGTGATCGATCTTCTCCCCGCACTCTCTCTACATAATTCACACTTCGAACGCACACTTCATCGATGCCCAAACTATCAAAACATCCCTCCTTTTATATAGTAAGATCCATGGTCATTACATCCAAACTTAGTCGGTTGTAATACTTCCACTACGTCGACTGCAAAACCCTATGCTACGTCGGCCTAGATTTTAACTTTGTCGGCTCAAAGTTAACTCTATCCTCAATCGCCTCCCTGTAGCTTCTGGCGTGAAACTTCAACATGTCATGATATCACGACACCTTTGCCTGTCGTACACCTTCTATAGCTTGTTGTAGCGATATCGTGACGCTTTTGCTTTTGTCTGCTTCCCTTGGCACTTCTGTCATGAAATCATGACACTTTTGCCTTTCATTGACGTCATCTCACTTCTGTCATGAAATCATGATGCTTTAGACTTCAAAGCCTTCTTCTCCGCTTCTATCATGAAATCATGACACCTTTGCCTCTTGTTGACGTCATCAGCAACTCTATCATGAAATCATGACGCTTTAGACTTCAAAGCCTTCTTCTCAGCTTCTATCATGAAATCATGACACCTTTGCCTCTTGCTGACGTCATCTGCAACTTTGTCATGAAATCATGACACTTCTTGCTTCTTCAACCTTTTCTCGGTTTGCACTAGCGAAAATGGAACATGTCATGAAATCGTGACGCTTTCACTGCCTTAAGCTCTTTTCTGCCAACTGCTCATGAAACTGGAACATGTCATGAAATCATGACGCTTTCGCTGCCTTAAGCTCTTTTCTGCCAACTGCTCGCGAAACTGGAACATGTCATGAAATCGTGATGCTTTCTGCCTTAAGCTTTTGCCAACTACTCGCAAAATCGGAACATGTCATGAAATCGTGATGCTTTCGTAACACTTTTCTAAATCGAACATGTCGTGAAATCATGACGCTTTTGCCAACTGTAAGCTGCCAACTCAACCTGTCACGAAATCATGACACTTTCTGCATCCGTACAACTTCTTTAAACTTGTCACGAAATCGCGACACTTCTGCAACTCAACGCTACCAACTCAACTTGTCACGAAATCGTGACACTTTCTGCAACTCAACACTGCCAACTCAACTTGTCACGAAATCGCGACACTTTCTGCAACTCAACACTGCCAACTCAACTTGTCACGAAATCGTGACAGTTTTGCCTAAACTTTCTCTCTCCTAAAACATGTCGCGAAATCGCGACAGTTTTTCCAGCCGCCTGCAAACTTTTTCTAACTTATCTTTTTCTTGATCTTTTGCAACTGGATTTTCTTGGAGACTTACTGACCAACTGAAACCTTCATCAAAACACATACTTAGACATAAAAACAAATTGCTCCAAGAACTCCTTGACATCAAAGACAACAACTACCAAGAGCTCCTTGACATCAATGACAACAACTAAACTTAGGCAAAGGCAATGTACTCAAGGTACCCAAAATTGCCAACAGCAGAGCACTTATAAAAGTTAGACTTTATAAACAATATGGGATATATCGAAAGATATAATACTTTGGAATACATGGCTAGAAAGGAATAGAAAAATATTTATATGAAAGGAAAGCAATTTAGAGGTAATGAAAAAAATATATGTTTAGCCATAGAGGAGTCTAAACCAACCCTATCAACTCACCCAATCCCTAATTTGGAAGCAGAGAGCCTTGATAGATGGAGTTAATTCATTAAATAGATTATGATGTTGGGTACAAGAGAAGCAAAAAAAATGCAAAGAATATAAAGTGGAAACCACCAAATGTGGAGTGGGTTAAATTGAATTTTTATGGAGCATTTAAATAAAATCTAGGACCAGTAGGAGGAGGAGGGATAATTTGAAATAATAGAGGAGAAATGTTATCTCATTATGCTTTCAATAGTGGATTTGAGACAAATAATGAAGCTGAAGTTTAGTTAGTTTTAGAAGGATTAAAAATATGTAAAAACATTAAATGGAATAGAGTATGGATGGAAGGTGATTCTCTCATAGTAATAAATGCAATTTTGAGGAAAGCAAAGGCTCCATGGAACATACAAGAAATAATTGTGGAAATTCAAGATCTTGCTAAAGAGTTTGAAGAAATCATGTTTACACATATATTAAGGGAAGGAAATAAATGTACAAATAAGCTAGCCAATAGAGGGGTTTTGATTGAGTATCGTGAAGTTAAATTCTCCTTTCCATGGTTAGAGGAAGTAGAAAGTTTATTTGAAGCTGACAAAAAAATGTTGATTGTCAAAATCAGTTTATGATTAAGATTTAATTTAATGTTTTCCATTGGTATTATTTGCTTTATTTTGTAATAATAATGTGTTTTATTTTAGACTATTTATTATAATTTTTGTGGTTGCACTTGTGTTTTAGGAAGGAAACTAGCAATCCAGATTTGATAAAGCAGACTATGATAATGCGATGTTTTGGAAATATTACTCTACTAAGATGCAAGGCATAGATAGTAGAGGTGAAGTTTCGGCATTGTGAAGGCTGCTATAGGAAAATGTTTAGAAAGTTGCTAAATTTTAAATTAATTGTATTCAAAGAGAAAATTGAAAAGATCTAGAAAATGAAAATCAAGAATCCAAACATTTTATGTAAAATGATGCAGGGTTCTAGCTATATCACCTCAATTGAGATGAGAAGTGTATTTATTTATAAATTCTTAAGATCTAAGGAAGAGAGATGTAATTTATCAAGGGTGGGAACCTGAGTACAACCTCTTATTATCCAAAAAAAAAATACCATTATAACACAAGCATTAATGTAAGTTGCAAGCTTATTGCAACGGTAAGGACTTTGGGTTCTTTTTGAGAGGTCCAAGGTTCAATTCTCACTCAATATGAGAAGACCAAGACCCTTCATAAAAATATGTGTAAACTCATTGAAAAAAAAAACAAGCACTAATGTAATATATAATATAGGTAAAGCTTTATTTTAATTCAATCCTGAGCTCCTAAATGTCCCCTTACTTGGAGTAAACATGTGTAAACTCATTGAAAAAAACACAAGCACTAACCTAATATAGGTAAAACTTTATTTTAATTCAATCTCGATCCCCTATAGGTCTCCCTCACTTGGAGTAAACATTTAAAGAGGTGAGGTAGGGGGTTTTTACCCTAATGAAAAAAATACTTGTTTTCACCTTATATTACCCTTTAAAACTCATTTTAAAGAGTGTAACTTTTTTTCCTTGGATAAAATTAATAACTTTTATTTCAAGGTTTGAAAAATAAAAAACTTAGAAAAAATTGCAATGAAGTGTAATTATAATATACGGTATCAACAAATTTTATAAAATTGTAGCTTTTTTCCCTTGGATAATATTAATAACTTTTATTTCAGGGTTTGGAAAAAAAACTTCGAAAAAATGCAATGAAATGTAACTATAACATTAGATATCAACAATTTTTATAAGAAAGCATTTTAAAAAAATGGCTAAAATTTACCTATAAAAAAAGAACTGATTACAGATTGGTGTCTCAATGCCTACCTTTTTTGGCAAGCCTCATAATACAAATTAACTTCCTCTCTTTTCTATTGGAATATATTACATTATTTGGTTCCTTACTAATGTACCATCATGAATACATATTTAGATTAAGAGTATATTAGGAGTTAAGTGTTTAATTAAAGTAATGTAATAAATACACAAGTGTAAGAATGTGCAATGACTGTAAATGTGCATGAAGTTCACATGTACACGATTCTTAGAATAAAATAGTGAGGTGTCTTGAAGGCAAAGAGTTGCATCTCATTATAAATAGGCCTTCATAGGATAGAAGAGAAGGAGGTTTTTGGAGTGTGTGGTTTGAGTAGTAATAGATACAATGTAGATCTATTTTGTAAGAATGGAGAGGTTGTAACCTCCATTGGAGAGCATTGTATATTTTTGTGAGCTTTCATATATAAGCATTTATTGAGCATTGTATCAAATTTTCTATCATATTTTCATGCATATTATTTATCCATTATCATATTATAACATTGTGTACTTATTTCCATACTTATGGTTGCATTTCCTTTAAGTTTAAAGCTTCAAAAGCTATAAATGGTATCAAAGCCACGATATCAAGAGCCACAAGAGTGATTGAGAGGAGATTGTAAATATCATTTTTAGATTTTTGAAATTTACTATTGGCTAGAGTTTTTCCACAGAGTTACAAAAATACTTGTGAAGACTAGAACTCAACATTGAATCCACTAGATTGGCAATCCAACTAGTGAATATTGTTTTTACAGATTTACAAAAATTTCTATTTCTAATATTTATGTTGTATAAAATTAACTCCTAGAATTTGAGAAACTTCCTACAATAGATAGAGAAGGATTTCATCTTCGTTGCTTGAAATTCTATGTACTTTCCTCGCATAGGGATTAGTTCTTTGTTGTAAAAAATAGAGATTGAATATTTTGAGGCCTAAGGATAAAGGTCCCATTGAAATATTTGCCAATTGAAGACTCCAAGTTGGATATTGAGAAGATATCCAATGGCCAATGAAGCCATATTGAAGGTTGCAAATTTAGAAAGGAGATCCTAGAAAGAAGATCCCGTTGAAGGAAGAAGAGACTAAAGGAGAAGAGTCCTAGTGAAGATTGGATATTGGTGATTTGCATTAAATAAGAGATCCATAGAAGGCCCCACTGAAGAACTTCCATAGTGGAAGATTTAGAATAGATAAGGACTATAAAAATATCCTATTGCAAATTTTAGTAGCAGCAGATTTAGGAGATCCAAGGAACAAATCTCATTGAATGTTTGGATAAGCTGCAAGATTGAAGACCTTGGAGAGTTCTCAAGGAGAAACAAGGAGAAGGTTTGGTGAATCTCATTGGAAGATTTCCTAGAAGAACTCATTGGAAAAATTTACTACTAAGGAGAATCTCCTGATAGTAAAAGAGTTGGTATATTTGTCACCATCCAACAACAAGCCCAAAGGAGAAAATTTGGTAAGAATTTTGTCAAATTTTGAAGTAGTTTTGGAGAAGACCTCAAGATAATAAAAATATTGAGAAGAAGGCCAAGAGTGAAGTCAAAATTTGAAAAGAATAAAGGAGATAGAGAAACCACCAAATCTAAAATATTTGGAGATTACCATTGAAGGTTTTTAAGTCATATCAGAGATAGAATATTTACTGATTTCTACAACAAATTATTGGAGAGTTCTTGAGAAATATCTTAGTTGAGATTTGGAGGAGTGTCCTACCAAATTCTGAGATTCAAGGATAGTGATTTCAATGAATTTTGTGGCTGCTTTACAATATGATTTTTTTTATATTTGAGGACAATGGAAAAACAACAATTTGGGCAGCATTGGTAGCTACTAAGGTTCAAATTTTAGAGGTACATCCTGAAGAAGTATTGGAACCACCAAGTTATAGTTTCAAGTAGCAGACTAGTGAAGTGTTAAAGATGCAAAAAGATGAGCCAAAGAGCTAATTTTGGACAGCATAGAAGAGCAGCAATATCATCTACAAAAGGCAACAATTTAGGTGACTTAAATTACCATCAACATCATCCTCTGTAAAGATAGAAAGGTATGCAACAAAAGATGCAAAATTTTATTAGCTGATATTTTATATTTGGATTATTATTAAGGTTATTAAGAATCGGTTTCAAGGATTAAAGGTTGCATAGATTGTGTTTATTTAAGTCTTCAAAGGTAGTACAAAAAGGTGTAATCTACAAGTTTCAAACCTGCACAAGAAAAAAATAGAAGTTAGATATATTTTGAGAGAAAGAAACATATCAACATTCTATTGACTATTTCTAAGCAAAATAAGACTCTACATTTTTGCATTTCCTATAGTGCAAAATACAATATTGAAAGCTTGGATTTATTAGTGTAAACATAGCCAAGAAAAGGAAAATATTGCCATAGGTTTGGAGGTAATATTGAACCCTATATTATCCCACTCATAAGTAGAAGTCTCCATTGCGAGAAGGGAAGAGAAACAATTCAAGACCACATGGGGGAATATTTATAACATCATAGTCTATGTTTGCATAAGCATCTCATTAGAGCTTTAAAAAGTGAAGTATCTCCAAGGAAATGGAGATAGGTTTAAGAATAGTAAAAGGAGAAAGAAAACTCTTTAAAATAGTGGTGAAAATTAGATTGCTAAAAGTACCATTGTCATCATCTACCTACATTGAAAGAAGATAAAAACATAAGTATTTCAAGGATACATTACATTGACCATTGTCTTGCATATAAGCGACCACCATTAGTGAGAGGAAAAGCATAGTCAGATTGCTTTAAAGAGGATCCATCCAAAGACTTCAATGTCCACCATCCCAAGGTACTAAAAGCACCATATCTAGGTGCAACAAGTGATGCAAGGGTAGCACCTTAGTGGGAGTCATTTGCCACATTGAAAACCTACAATAATACAAGGACAACAAGGTGAACATAGTGAAAGGAGTATATCTTGTTATAGTTGATAAACCAAGGTAAGATATCATAGTTAGTTGGCAAGAACACAAAATAAAAAAGGTGTAATAATTATTGAAGCAATAGATAAAGCCATTACACATCATGCCATCCATGCTGAAGGAATCATCCAAGTTGAAGGAGAAAGGCATCTTAGATTTTTCTATCACAAAAGAGTAAAATAACCTGGAACAGTTGGCCAAAGGCAAGCATTGAAGCTTTAAGTCTTTTTGATATGTTGAAGGTAAATTGCATGTAAAAGGAGAGTGCCACCTAGAACAAGGAAGAGAATCATCTCATAATACCCATAACTAGGAAGAAGGGCATCTGTTTGAAGTAATGACCGAAGGAAGCCAATGAGGTACATAAATTCTTCAAAGGAAGAAGATCATTGCACATAAGATCAATGCCACTTGTCTTATCTTATCATAAGCTTGTAACTCTTTAGATTCACATTCAAAGCAAGGTTGGCATTATTTGTCTTGAGCCTTACTTAGCTAGTAACACTCATCAAGAAGGAACATTCATTGCCTTAGAGAATTGTAATATTTGTCATACATTACTTAGTAAAAAACCATATTAAAAGGCATTTACAAAAGCACGTAACCAAGCGAGAAGGAAAGCAAGAGTGTATAGCAAATTCAAGCAACATTAAAGGAACTAATGTAGATAGAGAAGCATGCAATAAAGCTCATCAGTGAAATAATGTTGTTGATAGAAGCATCATGAACTCAAGGTGCACGTAAGACATCTAAGGCAACAAAAATATAAAAAATCAAGCACAAATAGGATTTTGATCATCAGTTGAGAAGCACAAACCAGAGCATTAATACCTAGGGAGAACACACTCATCGATCATAGGCCAAAGTAAAGAGTACCGAGAAGCATTAATGTGGAGAGAGCACATTCAACTGTTGAATAGAAGACCAACATTGATGTAGGAGAAGAGTTTAAAAATTGAAGACAAAAAGGAGTGAAGAGCTTATGTCTCACTTCAAATCATCAACCCTATTTAATTTGTATATCCTCGAGTTGATAATAGGAATCTTGCAATATTGAATTTAGCACAAGGTAAGATCTATATTGCAAGTTTATCAAAGTCAAAATCAACTACATTTTATAATCTAGAGATATTGGATTAATAGGAATAATAAGGTGTTAATCTCTAGAAAGCACTTTGATTACCTTGAGAAGGAAGTAGAAAATAGAAGCATTAAAATATTTATTATTATTGCTTCCAATATTTGCAAACCTTAATTCAAGGAGTTATAAGGATAGTAGAACGTAATTTGCAAATATATAATCCTTCTAAAACTTCTAACTTGGGAGACACAAGGAATACTACATCAAACTTATTTATTGGAATTTTAGATTTTTTCATAGCATTGATTCAGTTGAATATTATTGCTTACATCAATACTAGTTGGAAAAGTGAACTCATTAGTCTCATACTCAAGCTGAAGAGACATAGAGGATCCAAATTGAATATCGTAAATATATTGAAAATTTTATTGATTGAAAATTGCATCATTTATAAGCCTTCTACAAGAAGAGGTAAATGGTTGATTTTAGTGATAAAAATTTTATTATTATCATTATGAAAACATCAAAAAGGTGAACCAACAACTACTAAGAATTTTTTCAAGCCTATAACTTATCACTAGGGAGACAAAAAAATTCAAATTAAAGTTGATCTAGATATATTAGAACACTATAAAATTCATTATTAAGCCAAAAATATATTTTTACAAAATTTGAAAAGTTGAATAAGTCTTCCAAAGATTGATTCTACAAACCGTAGAAGAGTATTTAATCACTCTACTAGGGAATCATAAGGTCGACTACTACAAAGGGTCTACCAAAATATACTCAAAGGTACCATAAAATCATCAACTAGTATTTATTCATATTCTCCAAATACTTGTGAGTAATAAAGACTTCATATTCGAAGATCTACTTAGAAGAAACATGGATGACATTGTCAGAAATGCCTTCAATAGTGAGGAACTATTGCATGAGTTAGAACTTTATTCTCAAAACTTGATTGATACATTCAAAGGGTACAAATACTTGTCCACTAGCAAAAAGGAAATATTCTCAATGTTTCTCAAAGAGGCAAAGGAAGGGAATTTTATGACATTAATTGGTTATCTACATGAAGTACTCTTCAAAACATGGTGGAACACTCAAAATATAGTTACACTTACTCCAAAAGAATGTTTAATGATATATCTATCATTGATTGTTTTTTAATACCATCAAAATGAAAAGGATAACAACAATCATAATCAATATTATTGTGATGATATACTAACCCATCATGAAGAATATAAATCACTGATAAAATTGTAAAAACGATGAAGGAAAAGAAAGAAAAAGAAGCACAAAAAAAAATGAAGATAAATTCAAATCAAAGTGAGCCAGAGAGAGAATACATAGATACATATCAAAATACAGGTAACAAGCACAATGAAGACAACAGAGAAGGAGAATACAAAATCCATGACCAAAATCAAGATCTATATTGAAGACTAAAGTCTTCAAAAACCAAACAATGTAATACAAGGGGTGTTGGAATATATTACATTATTTGTTCCTTACTAATGTACCATCATGGGTACATATTTAGATTGGGAGTATGTTAGGAGTTAAGTTTTTTAATAAAGTAATGTAATAAATGCAAACGTGTAAGAATGTGCAATTATTGTAAATGTGCATGAAGTCCACATGTACATGAGTCTTAGAATAGAATAGTGAGGTATCTTGAAGGCAAAGATTTGCATCTCATTATAAATAGGCCTTCATAGAATAGAAGAGAAGGAGATTTTTGGAGTGTGTAGGTTGAGTAGTACAATGTAGTACATTTTGTAAGAATGGAGAGGTCATAACCTCCATTGGAGATCATTGTATATTTTTGTGAGCTTTCATATATGAGCATTTCTTGAGCATTGTATCAAATTTTCTATCATATTTTCATGCATATTATTTAACCATTATCATAGTTATAACATTGTATGATTATTTCCATACTTGTGGTTGCATTTACTTTAAGTTTAAAGATTCAAAAGCTAACCGATTCCATAACGGATCACTAAAATCTCAGGTGTTGCTAGATGCCTCATCAATAAATTTTCGAGTCTATCCTTCTCTCTACTTTGTTTCTCTCATCTCCATCCCTTTACTTTCTTCCTTTTATTTCTTGTTATCCTCTTCTAGTAATTCCTTAGGATCAACCATACCATCCAGTTACTATTCATCTGAGGTTACATTCCTTTGATAGTCCCCAAAATTCATACTCTCCAGTTTTCTCCATATTGCAGCTTCATCTTCTGACATATGGTTTTCCTCTAGGTTTTTAGCAAGCACTATTTCAACCAGCTTCCTTTTTGTTGTGTGTCAGGTCCACTCCATTGGTTTGTATTCTTCCTTGAAGATGCATCCATTCCTCTCTAGCCATATTTACCACCATATGAAACCTGGTCCTAATGCCCACGCAATCTTTAAATATTTGGATTTGAATTTTTGAAAGTTCCAATAGTCCTAGAAGGAGTCCATGGTGAGGATTGGTCTCTCTCCAGGGTCGAAGATGCCATGCCATAGACTCCATATTCTTTGTGCAAAAGGACATTCAAGGAGGAGGTGGGACACTGATTCCTCATCCTGATTACACATTATACATCTATTAGGTCCTATGAACCCTCGCCTATGCATGTTATCCTGAGTAAGAATGCTATTGTGTGCCACCAACCATGAAAAGCAATTTACCTTTGTCCATCCTTTGGGTTGCCATATTTTTAACCAAGGGACTTCCCTTAGTTGCCTCACTTGGGGGATGTTTGCTTTGAAACCTTCTTTCACTGTATAGATTTCCAATTTGCCTTTCCCCCATGCTAATTTATCTGGTTCATCTTTTCTCAAACATGTTCTGTTGTTCAAGATTGCCATTAGCTCTTGTTTTTGTTCTTCCTTGCCATCAATCGACCAATCCTCCATGGGGCACCATTGTTGGCTATTTGAATCATGTTGTGTAGATGATTTAATGTAGTGATAAATATGGGTCCATCCTTTCCTGCTTAAATATGAGATCAGGTCTGCTAGATGGGGGTAAAGAGAAACTATGGGTGGGAAGTGGTCCCAAGAATCTTCCCAAACTCTTACACTTTTTCTATTCCCCACTCTCCAAAAAAGGCCCTGCTTTATAATACTAGCTCCTCTCTTCATAGCTTTCCAGATTTTAGATCCCTCCCCTATGATTGGAAGGTGAGGGATATCTTCACTTGTATGCATTGGGTAGTATTTTGCTCCTAAGATTTTGCTCCACATTTGGTTTGGGTTTGTTATCCATCTCTATTACAATTTTCCATTTAGGGCCTAATTATTATCAGTTGTTGCACGAATTCCCATTCATATTTTTCTTTTTCTAGCATACTATGTCTCAATTGATCAATGCTCTTTTTGCTCTCCCTTAACCCCAAACCACATGAATTTTCTCGTAATCTTCTCCAAGTCCTTCAGTACACTTTTTGGGGCTACCAGAACTAAGAACTTGTAGATTGGCATTACTTGGAGGGCTGGTTTTAGTAGGATCAGTCTACCTCCAAAACTCAACCAACGATTTGTCTAGTGTGTTAGCTTATCATGTAGTTTATCCTTGATTACTCTCCATTCTTTACTCTTTAAACTTTTAGTTGTGAGAGGTATGCCCAAATATTCTATTGGAAGAGAAGCCTCTAAAAATTTGAGTATTTGAGTGATTCTATCTCTTACTCTTTTTGTCACATTGAAGAATACTACCTTGGATTTTCCTTCATTCAACAGTTGACCTATTGTCGCTATGTAGCAGTCTAGAAGATTTCTTATACTCATTGCTTCTCTTAGTGATGCTACTCCCCACATCCCTGTATCATCAACAAATTGAAGGTGAGTCAGGTTCATCTCAGGGCCCATTCTTATTCCTGTTAGGGTGTTTTCTGCTTTTCTTTTCTTTATTAGCCTCCCCAAGCTCTCTGGATACAGAATAAACAGATAAGGGGATAATGGGTCCCCTTGCCTGATGCCTCTGGAGGCGCGGAATAGTTGAGGGTTCTCCATTGATGAGAACTGAGAAGGATACCGAGGAGATACATTCCATGACCCATGTTATCTAGCCATTCTGAAAGCCAAATTTTCCTAGAATCTTCGCTAGAAACTCCCAACTGACTCGATCATATGCCTTGGATAGATCTAGTTTGAGAAACATGCCTTTATTTGAGCATGTGAAAAGTTTCATGGGCCACAACAATCCCATCCAGGATCTATCTCCCCTGTACAAAGCTTCCTTGTTCTGGAGAAATCACTTCTGGAAGGAGCTTTTTAGTCGGTCTCCCATTCACTTGGTCATTATCTTGTAGACCATGTTGCATAATGCTATGGGTCTGTAGTTGGAAATTTCTTTTGCTTCTCCTCCTTTCGGTATGAGGGCCAGTAGGGTATGGTTAATTACCTTGAGGATTCTTCCACTGGTTCTGGCTTCCTCCACTATTGTAGTCAAATCCTCTGCTATTATGTCCCAGAAGGCTTTGTAAAATTCTACAGGAAGCCCATCTGGTCCTGGAGATTTTCTTGTCTGCATACCAAACATTGTTGCTTTGACTTCTTCCACTTTGATTTCTTCTAGAAGCTCCTCATTCTGCTTCTGACCTATCAACTTTGGTATACTATCCAGAATTTCTTGTTGATGGTAGGAGGATAGATGTGTATCTCCAGTGAATAAGGTCATAAAATAGTTGTTTGCTAAATCTTGCATACCTGAGGTTGAGGTTTGTTTGATTCCTTGGCCATTGGAGAGGGCATTAAGTCTGTTGTGGAGGCTCCTTGTTGTGGTTGAGTGGTGAAAGAACTTGGTGTTCTTGTCTCCTTTCAACCAAGTTATTATTACTCTGCTTCTTGAATGCTTCTTCTTTATGATCTAATGCCTCTTCCATTTTCAATAGGCTCTCTTCTCGATTCAAAATATATTCTGAGATAGGTCCATATCTTATCTATTCTGCCACTTGTTGCATGCTTTGTGAAATGGATGCTCTTTGTTTTTGGAAGTTTATCCTTTGGGTTCTGCTCCAACTCTTCAAATTATTCCTTACAAACTTTAATTGAAAGAAAAATTGATATTGTGTTGTCCCATGTGATGGTTTACCTTGTGTCCACCATTGTTGGATTAGGCTTGGGAGTTCCTCGCTCTACAACCAGAAATTTCAAATCTGAAAGATCTTCTTTTTGGAGAGACCCTTTTGGCGATGTGGAGGCTGACCGGGAAATGATCTGAAGGTAGTTGGTTTAGAATCTCTGAATGACATGCCTAGAAGTGTAAGACCTCTTCCCCTACCAATATTCTATCTAGTCTTGATTTGATTGTTTGTTCTCCTTTCCTCTTATTTGTCCAAGTAGTGCTACATCTTGAGGGTGGAATGTCTATCAAGTCCAGACTATCAGTTTGGGCAATGAGGAGTCTATCCTTTTCACTCAATTGGGCCATACCCCCTTCTTGATCATTCACAGATATTTTTGCATTGAGGTCTCCTCCCACCAACAACAAATATTTTGGATAAGCTTCCCTTATAGCTTGGATTGCCTTCCATTGGACTTTTTGGTCATGAACCTCCTTCATTCCATAGATGTTAATTATTAGCCAGATTGTATCTGATTCTCTATCTCTTAATCTGAGCATCAAGACCCCTCTAGCTGATGTCACTCCTATCTTCTGAAAAATATCTTTGTTCCACATTGTAGCCACTCCTCTTGAGAATCCTTGAGTGGCCTGTGCCTCATAGTCTCCATATCTCCAACATATTTTTGAGATAGTTTGCATTGCTAAAGTGATGCTCTAGTTTCTTGTAGTAACACCAACATCTGGGTGACTATCCTCTATCATTCTTTTAATGACCATTTATCTGGGGTGGTTGTTTAATCCCCTTACATTCCATGTGTTTATTATCATTGAGGTTCAATGTTGTAGAAGTTGGCTATGGATTTGACCAACCCTGACTCTCTCATATGTTCCCCTTGTTGCTGCATATTTTCCTTATTGGTCCTCCTACCAGCTCCTTGGGAGCTTGTATTCTTTTATCGTTTCTCCATTTGGCTTATCCCCAATGTTACCTTTCTTCTATTCTTCTCTACTATTCTCATGATGACATCCTATGATGTTTGTTGCTCCTGATTATATATTATTAGTGCCCCTTCCATATCTAAGTGTGGTGGTCTGTTGGGCTCTCTCATTTGCTCATGGATTGGTATGGTTTGAGGGTTCTTGAGATAGTTGTGGCTTTCATCTAGGTCATCCAATCCCTTTAAGTGTTGTTGTCCTTCCATTACTATGGGTTGAGGGGTTTGTTGCTCTCCTTCTGTAGGTTTGTTCTGGGTTCTTGGTTGGATCTATATTATGTGAATCTTCTCCCTCCATTGGATCATCTAACCTAAGGATCTCATATTTGTTGGATGAGGCCCTCCATTCTAGGCATTGGTATGTGTTTCCTCCCTTGTTTTGACTGCTCCTTTCCTGGGTGTTATTTTTTGCTTCTTTCCTCATAATTGTTTGGAATCCTACTTCACTTTCTTTCTATGGTGGTTGGTCTCTTGAGCTCACGCCTATTTGTTGTATCTCATCCTTGGCTAGTTTGGGGTAATCTCTAACTAGGTGTCCATACTCTTGGCATGCTCTGCATCTGAATGGAACTAATTCATAGTCCACCTATTGTCTCCATATATTCCCTCCTACTTTGAGGTCAATTTTTATCGAGAGTGGCTTTCCCAGGTCCATCTCCACACAAATTTTGGCATATGTAGTTGATCCTCCTTCCACTAATTCTCGTGACCTTCCTATATATGTTCCAAGAAGGTTTCCAATCATTTCTAGAATATCCTCTTTCCAAAATTCCAAAGGGAGGGCAAACAATTTTAACCATATTGGAGTTGCAGATGGCTCGATTTGGGGATCAAACATTGGCCACCAAGGTTGCATGAATAATACTGTGGGGCCTATATTGTACGAACCTCCTTCAAAGGCACTGTCCCTATCAGATATCAATATGAATTCTACTATGAAATATCCATTCGATAGTGTTAGGATTTCCAACTCACCTTGTGGAGCCCAGTGTTTCCTAGCCCATGTGTACAAGAACCACGAGGAAGGTCGAAGTCCCACAAACTTGCATATCAGGGCATGTGTAGACTTATACACTATATCATATGCTATTAGTTCCTTCGCTATCTCCAATATTGGGATTGTTTCTACTTGGGGTAGACATCCATTGCGTTTCATTTGCTCTACCTCTTTCTCCTTTCTCTTGCCTAGGGCTTGCATAATCTTTTGAGCTTGCACTTATGTGTTTTCTCCATTGCTATTTTGCCCTTAATTACATCCACAAAAGAAAGCATGTTGAGATTTTTGTTTTATTTCAGATGAGGTCTCCTATGTGTGGAGACCCCAAGAGGATTCTTCCATTCTTTTTCTCATAATCATACACCTTTGTAAACCCTAGCTCCACCAACCGTTAAAGAGATAGATAGGTATTAATATGGAACAATATTTCAATCATGGAATATGCCACTAGAATTGCATCATCACATTAACCAACTACAAAGAAAGAGAGCTAGCATCCCACATACATACCCAAAATCGATGTTAATAGGGGTGAGGAATCTCACAGAGTGGGACCAAGAACTTGTGAGAGCATTCTTTTCATCATGTATTTCTAATTTTTATAAGAAATTTTTTATGGTATAGGTATTTATATAATTTAAAATAATTTTTAATTTAGTTTTTTATTAGATTTAGATGGAGTTAACCTTATATTACCGTTTAAAACTCATTTTAAAGAGTATACATTTTTTTATTCGATAAAATTAATAACTTTTATATCAAGGTTTGAATAAAAAAAACTAAAAAAAAATTGCAATAAAGGGTGACTATAATGTATGGTATCAACAATTTTTATAAGAAAGCTTTGATGGTATAAATATTTATATAATTAAGAATAGTTTTTAATTTATTTTTTTAAGGTACTAATTTTTTTTTTCAATTGTTTATATTAGGTTGAAACGAGCCCCACCTGTATTACATCTTCACCACATAATGGTATTACAACAAAGCTTTGATATTATTCATGTATCGCTTGATAAGATTTGAACCATGGTCTCCTCCTTAAATGTTGAGGAATCTAACATGTTGATCTAATGCCATTTGATTTAAATTTAAGTTTACATAGGTTTTTATGAGGGGTCCCAGTCCCCTCGTATCGATCGGGGTTTGAACTTGGGTCTCTTGAATGAAAACCCAATAACTTTACCACTATGGTAAGATTGCAACTATCTGGATGGTAATAACTTAATGTAACATTTTATTGTGTTAAATTTTTACAAAATGTTATTTATATAGTAAAAAAATAATATAATATGTTATAATATGAGTAGTCATATGCAAGAATCCAAACAATATTGAGGGAGATACGACCCTGTGAAGCCAACCATTCAAAACAAGGGTAGTGATGATTTTTCAAATTGCAAAAAATAAAATTGTAAATATTTGTCAGCTAGGATTTGAAAGATAGGAAGAGCAAATAAGGGCTAGGACTTTAGTGAGGCAAGACATTCTATCTTGACAAATAATTTTTTAGCTAATTTTTTTTCCCTTTCTTTATCTTAGAAAATTGTGCATGAAAATTTTATAAATTTTTTATCAAATATTATATTTGCTATAGGACATTTAGATAAATTTCAATAGATTTTGAGTTTTAGTTTCTTTTCCCTGGATAGATTTATAGTTAAATCCTTAGAATCATCTTTAGTGGTAGAGGTTAGTGAGCACACTTCAGAGAGATCCTCCTTGCTCTAAGATAGAGTAGTTTTTGGTAAATTTAATAGGTATTGGCTAGGGGCTTTAACCTTGAGAAAATGGATTGATAGGAGTTGGAAGTCTCTAGGAGTGATTCTATAATTTTTTACTAGCCATTTTTTTTTGAGGGAAGAAAGAGAAAAAATCCTAAAATAGGGTCCTTGGTTTATGGGAAGAGCAAGACTCTTCCTTACCCGTTGGTATGAAGGTTTTTCACCTGAAAGTTTTAATCTATCTCTAGTACTAGTGTAGGTTAGGATGTTTGGGTTGCCCATTGAATTTTAGAAAATAGATACCTTCAAGGAAAAATGCAACACTCTAGGATAATTCCTTGACATTTCAAATACGATGAAAGATGGATTTTTGGCTATTTATGCTCAAATATTGGTCATGATTTATATAAGTAAAGATTTACCATAATCAATCATTTTTAAGTATGGGGATAAGATGTGGACCCAAACTATATATTATGAAAACATATCTTTTAGATGTAGAATATGTTATGAGGTGGGGCATATTGAGATATCATGCCCTAAGAAGAGCCCAACAGAATCATATGTAGAAAACCATAAGAGAAACTTACAAATGGTTATGGATGAAAATGGTTTTCAACTTTCAAAAAATAGATCTAGAAAAATAAAATAAAATAAACAGTGGAGACCAATAAAGAAGTATATTTGAAGAAATACCAACTCTTTTGAGGTTTTAGCCTATGAATAAAAAGTGATATTCTCACAATGACACTGAGAGGGGGGGGGGGTGAATCAGTGTAGCTAAAAATCTGATCTGCAATTCTTAAAACTGAAGCAAAGAGAACTAGAAAATAGATAAAGCAATAATCACAAGAGAGCACACCACAACACACAATGTAACGAGGTTCACCAATTTGGCTACTCCTCAAAAATGACCGCTTGGACTTCAATCCAAATCCAGCCTTTGCAAAACACCAATTTTACAAACACTTTACCAAGGACCCACTGGAAGGAGCACCAACCCCTTGTTTTTCTACCGCAAATGATAGGAGCACCAACCCCTAATGCCAAGCACCAACTTGGACTGCAATTCTGATTTAATTCAGTGACATAAAAATGCCTTCGCTGTTTACACGACCCTGACTGGTCTGCAATTAATTAAACTTGATTAAACTCTGCACGCTCTCACGGCTCTGCTTATCTCTCTCTCGGCCCTCTTCTAACCCTCTTTATGCAGCAAATTCTCACTTATAGCAGTAGCAATATACTTCACGCAGATCTGCTTTTATAACAAATAAGTCTCTATTTTTAGCTTCCATATTTACGCATGCAACCCGTAACTATTCTTTTAATATTCTCTTCTACCACTTGTCAATTGTAACTCCTTCTGTATTTATAGAGTGTGCATTATTACGTTACATGCAACGTATATCTCTACCATGACTGTACGAATTCATTTCTGTGCATGCATGTATTTTACGATTCTATTAATGCGACTGTTCGATTTACTCCAGTTAACTCCAGTTCTTAAAAAGTTGCATGACTGCATCTCATAATCGATGCATTTACTCCAGTTACCTCTTCTTATTTTGGCTGCATGCTTTTCCTCTACAACTGCCCCTTTAACCGTTGTTCTATTCCAGTTAATTGTCTATTATCGTGCTGTTGCGACCTGTCACGAAATCGTGACACTTCTGTATCTTTCTGCCCTTCTCGCCTTTTACCCATGAAAATACAACATGTCACGAAATCATGACACTTTCTGCCTCCTTGTCCACTTCTTCGCTTGCACTCGCGAAAACCAGACATGTCACGAAATCGTGACACTTTCGCCTTCTCGCTACTCTTCTTGGCTTGCTCTAGCGAAAACCAGACATGTCACGAAATCGCGACACTTTCTCCGCCTTGTGCCTTTTCTGCCTTCCGCCCGCGAAAATGGAACATGTCACAAAATCATGACATCTTTCTCTACCTTGTGCCTTTTCTGCCTTCCGCCCGCGAAAATGAAACATGTCACGAAATCGCGACATCTTTCTCTGCCTTGTGCCTTTTCTTCCTTTCGCTCACGAAAATGGAACATGTCACGAAATCGTGACATCTTTCTCTGCCTTGCGCCTTTTCTTCCTTCCGCCCACGAAAATGGAACATGTCATGAAATCATGACATCTTTCTCTTCCTTGTGCCTTTTCTTCCTTCCGCCCATGAAAACGAAACATGTCACGAAATCGTGACACTTTCTCTGCCTTGTGCCTTTTCTGCATTTTTCCCGAAAACACATGTCATGAAATCGTGACACTTTTCGCTTCCTTGCACTTCTCTTCGACCCTATCATGAAATCATGACACTTTCTCTCCTTGGCACTTTCTCTTCGATCCTGTCATGAAATCGTGACACTTTCTCTCCTTGGCACTTTCTCTTGATCTTGTCGTGAAATCGTGACACTTTCTCCTTGTGCTAACTAAACATGTCACGAAATCATGACAGTCTTCCTTGCACTTTCTAAACATGTCACGAAATCATGATAGTTTTCTTTGCCTATGCCTCTTCTTCAAACATGTCATGAAATCATGACAGTTTTTCTACTTGCCTCCTTCTCTGCCAACATGTCATGAAATCATGACAGTTTTCCTTGCGCCTTCTCTCTCCTCGGCCATGTCATGAAATCATGACAATTTTTCTTGTGCCTTCTCTCTCCTCGTTCATGTCATGAAATCATGACAATTTTTCCTGTGCCTTCTCTCTCCTCGTTCATGTCACAAAATCATGATAATTTTGCTTGCACCTTCTCTCTCCTCATCCATGTCACGAAATCATGACAATTTTGCTTGTGCCTTCTCTCTCCTCGTCCATGTCACGAAATCATGACAATTTTTCTTGCGCCTTCTCTCTCCTCGTCCATGTCACGAAATCATGACAATTTTGCCTGCATTTTCTCTCTCCTTCGATATGTCATGAAATCATGATAGTTTTGCTTTCTGCCTTCTTTCTTCTCAACCTGTCACGATATCACGACAGAAAACATGTCGCGATATCGCGACAGTTTTCTTACTTGCCTTTTTCTTTGATTTTTTGAATCTGGGCCACTTCTGTCTTCTTGGAAATTCACTGTACATGTTCTGACTGACCTCTGAACTCCTCGTCCATCGCATCAATCGCATCAATCGTCTCGTGTTGACAACAATGACAATACTTTTGCTGCACCTTGCTCAACAATCTCCCCCTTTGGAATTGTTGGCAACACTCATGCACTCTCCTGTAATTCTTCTCCCCCTTTGACAATAATACCAAAGGGTTGCTGCAGACTCCCCCTGAGTCTATGCACAACATTCTCAGATACACATTGTTATAGTTAGCAAAAATCATGAATATGAGCAAAACTATAAACATAGGCATGAATACTCCCCCTAAGAATGTGATCCCACTTGATAGTCAGTTCTTGGGAAATGTGACTACTCCCAACTTACTCCGAAGGTACTCAAAAACTTCCTTTGGCAATGGTTTTGTGAATATATCTGCTACTTGCTCTGTAGTCGGAACAAAATCCAATTTGACCTCACCTTCGCAACTTTATCCTTCAAGAAGTGATACCGGATTGCAATATGTTTGGTTCGAGAATGCATAACCGGATTCTTTGATATGTTTATAGCACTGGTGTTATCACATTTAACTGAAATTGGCTCTTTGAAGTGAATACCAAGATCTTTCAGTGTTTGTCTCATCCATAATATCTGTGTACAAGCATGTTGTTGCTGCAATGTATTCTGCCTCTGCTGTGGATAGAGAGAATAATTCTTGTTTCTTGTTGTGCCATGCTACCAACCTGTCTCCAAGATAAAATGCTCCTCCACCGGTACTCTTTCCGTCATCAATACATCCTCGCCCAATCTGCATCAAAATATGCAATAAGAGTGAAGTCCTTACCTTTTGGGTACCACAACCCATACTCCATAGTACCCTTGAGGTACCTAAAAATCCTCTTTATAGCTGTCACATGAGTCTCTTTGGGACTAGCCTAAAATCTTGCTACCATGCATACTGCCTATAATATATCTGGTCTAGTGGCTGTCAAATATAGCAGGCTTCCAATCATAGACCTGTACATGGTTTGATCTACATCTGGAGATTTGTCATCCTTGCTCAACTTGCAACCTGTTGTCATGGGAGTGCTGACAGGTTTACTATCCTCCATTGTGAACTTTTTCAGCATTTCTTTCACATATTTTACTTGAGAGATAAAAATGCCCTTTTCACTTTGATTGACTTGCAGTTCGAGGAAATAAGAAAGTTCACCAATCATTGACATCTCAAATTCTGTCTTCATTTTATTTGCTATGTCTCTACAATATTCATCCATGCTGCTGCCAAATATTATATCATCTACATAAACAACAAGTACAATAAGATGGCCATTCTCTGTTTTGATATATAAATTGTTGTCCACCATACCTTTCTTGAACCCCTGTTTAATAAGATAGTTATCTAGCCTTGCATACCATGCTCTGGGTGCCTGTTTCAGACCATACAACGCTTTCTTTAACCTGCAAACAAAATCGGGATTGTCACCAAGTTGGAAGCCATCTGGCTGTTCAATGTAAACCTCTTCTTCCAGCTTTTCCATTCAGAAATGCTGATTTTACGTCCATTTGATATACTTTGAAATTTTTATGGACTTCTAAAGCCAGAAACATTCTGATTGCCTCTAGTCTGGCTACCGGTGCAAAGGTTTCCTCAAAATCAATGCCTTCAACCTGAGCATAGCCTTTACAGACCAATCTTGCCTTATTTCTGACAACCTGTCCGTCTTCATTTAATTTATTTCGAAAAATCCATTTAGTACCGATTATGTTTTTATTTGCTGGTCGTGGTACTAATTCCCAGGTTTTGTTTTTCTCAATCTGATCTAGTTCTTCATTAATTGCCTTCATCCAACTTTCATCTGTGCTTGCTTCAACAATATTTTTGGGTTCAATGCTAGATAATAGAGAGTAGTTCCATATTACTGCTCTTCTTGTCTAAATACCAACTGTTGGGTCCCCAATAATCTGTTCTCTGGGATGATTTTTCTGCCAACTGCCTGTTTTGAATTTCTTGTTCTCTTCTTCTTCTGAGTCAATTCTTAAATCAGCTGGGTCAATTTTTTGATTTTCTTCTGTTTCCATTTCTTCATCTCCTTCAATGACTTCTTCATAAATAGGGTAGTTTTCTTGATAAGTTGTTTCTCGATCTCTACCTTCATCAACTTTAACATCTGCACTCTCCACAATTTTCTTTAGCCTCTTGTTGTAACACGTGTAGGCTTTGCTTTTTGTTGAGTATCCAAGAAAAATACCTTCGTCAGCTCTATCTTCAAATTTATCGAGATTATCTTCAGTTCGTTTGATGTAACACTTGTTGCCGAACACTTTGAAATATCTTGTTGTTGCCTTTCTGTCGAACCACAGCTCATATGGTGTTTTGCTTTCATGCATTCTTAGCATGCACCTATTTTGAATGTAAACTGCAGTATGAACTACCTCTTTCCAAAATCTGTCAGCTATTTTGTTCTCAGCCAACATTGTCCGTGCCATTTCTTGCACAGTCCTGTTCTTCCTTTCAACAACACCATTCTGTTGAGGTGTCCTTGCTACTGAAAACTGTCTTCTGATCCCATATTTTTGACAGTATTCTGCAAACTCCTCTGAGATAAACTCTCCTCCTCTGTCTGATCTTAGGCATTTAATTCTTTTTCCAATTTGATTCTCAACCTATTTTTTAAAAATCTTGAACATCTCAAAGGCATCTGATTTAAGCTTTAAAAATAGTACCCATGTCATTCTGGAGTAGTCATCTATGAACAACATAAAGTATTTGTCACCATTTATGCTTTGTGTTCTCATGGGTCCACATAAATCAATATGTATCAGCTCTAACGGTTTGCTGGTGAAGTATTCCTTTGCTTTAAATGTGGATCTGGTTTGCTTCCCTTTTTGGCATGAAGCACAGATGCTATTTACTAGTTTTCCAATGGTAGGTATATCTCTTACTGCTCTTTTTGAACTTATTTTTACCAGATTGTCAAAGCTAATATGACCGAGCCTCTTGTGCCACAGCCAATTTTCATCTTCCTGTCCAATCAAGCATGATCCTTCTAAAGTTTTTGAGAGAGTATATAGATTTCCAGAAGTCCTCGATCCAGTAGCTATCAGCTTCCCACCGTGTGCTTTTCTGACTTCACAGCCCTATTTTTTAAAGATGACTTCATGACCTCTGTCACATATTTGACTTACGCTCAGTAAGTTGTGCTTCAAACCAACTACAAATAGAACTTCTTTGGAATTGATCTTTCCATCACTTATCTTGACCGATCCTTTGCCAACTATTTTGGCTCCATCATTATTTCCAAACTTTACAGAGCCCCCTTCATATTTCTGTAATTTTTCAAATTTTTGTTTATCTCCTGTCATGTGACTGGAGCATCCACTATCCAATATCCATGGTGCAGATTTGTTCTGTGCTTTGAATGTTGTCTAGTACAATCAAGGATTCCTTTTCTTCCTTGAGTTGCTCTTTTTCTTTCCATTCTGATTTGACCGTAGTTTTGGTCACTTGTTTAGACTTTTCTTTGTCGATGGCTCTGTGCATGTTTATCTGGGAATTTTCTGTTTTGCCTTAAACTCGTTTGGTTGAGTTCTTCTTCCCTGATATTTATTTGCTGCATATGTGCTTCTACAGTTTCTTGCAATGTGACCAAAGTTATGACAGTTATAGCATTCTACTGCATAATCCATCAAGGGTGAAAATACATTTCTACTAGAAAAATTTCTTTGTCCTATATTATAAATGCAGTCTGAAATCTTATGACCGTAAGTATTGCATTTAAAACAATAACCAAAAAAGGAATGATTGAACCTGGGAGTTGGTCTTTGCCAATTTGTAGTAGGAGCCACAAATTTTCTTCTCCTTTGATGTGTGACTTTTGTGAATCCCTCATTGTCAACTGTCTTCTCGTGCCTGGCATTGTTGCTTTCTTTTGCAAGATTCATTTTTCTTTGGTCAACCTTGATCTTATCCTCTTTCTTTACTGGTTCTATAGTTACGACCTTTGATCCACTTGATGATTCTCCTTCGACAAACCCCAAGCCAAACTTGATGCCTGTAGTCCTCTGACTATTTATAATCTTTTCAAGCTTTGCAGAACTTCCTTCAAGTTTGTGATAGCAACTCAATTTTTGATTCTTTTCTTCTAGTCGCATTCTTAAAACAACAATCTCTTCTTCTAGTTTGTTGCACTCATCTATTCTCATGGTTAATTGTACTTCAAGTTCTTCAGACATTTTCTTAAATTCTTTTGTCTGTACTTTCAAACTATTTATTATGTCATTCGCATCCTCAAGCTTTCTTGAGACCTTATTATTCTTTTTCCTTTCTATCTTCAACTCTTTAAGTGCAGCAACCAACTCTCCTTCCAGATAAACTTCAACCTCATCCTTACTTTTTGTATCACCTTCCTGTTTTTCTTCTATTTTTGCTTCTTCAAATGCCATGAACAGAGCTTCACCTGTTTCTTCTTCAGAATCTTCACCTGAGCTATCTTCAGAAGAGCTGACATTCTTGGATATGAAACTTTTCTTTTTGAAATTGCTTTTCCTAAAATTTGGTTTCTTCTTCCAGTCACTTCTTTCTTGGTGTGACCCTTCATCACTTTTGGTTTTCTCATTCATTGGACACTTAGCTGCAAAGTGACCGACCCCTCCATAATTGAAACACTTAAACAACAACTTTCCTCTATATTTTCCTTTTCCCTTTGTAAGTTTCTGAACAAAGTTGGCTTCCATTTCATCCGATGTCTCTTCATCCTCAGATTCTTGTTCAGCTTTTGTATTCTTGTGTGCTTTAAAAGTAGCTTCTCTGTCTATGGGCTTAGTTTGTCCTATTCTCATTTCGTATGCAGTCAAGGAACCATGCATCTCATCCATGCTAAAATTGTTTAGATCTTTAGCCTCTTCTATTGCAGAAACTTTAGAATTAAATCTTTTGTGAAGAGTTCTAAGTACCTTTTTCATGACAACCGCATCTTCGATCTCTTCGTCGAGTCCTCTGATTGCATTAATGACTCCATTGACTCTCAAGCATATAGGTCTCTATGTTCTCATCGTCATTCATTTGTAATGCCTCGAACTGAGCTCGATGAGTTTGCAGCTTGGCTTCCTTGATCTTGTTGTCTCCTTCATGGATGCTCTTCAATTTGTCCCACATGTCTTTTGTCGATTTATAGCTCATGACCCTTATCAGTTCACTGTCTACTAGCCCACACATTATGGCATTCTTTGCTTTGGAGTTATTTTCAGACAGTTTCTTACCGATAGTATCTGTTGGAGGAGTAGCGGGTGCTGTGTATCCACTTTCTACTGACTCCCAAATGTCGTATCCTAACGCACTCAGATATGTCTGCATCCTGAGTCTCCAGAATGAGTAATTAGTTCCATTGAACAAAGGAGCTTTGTTTGATGAGAATCCTTCACTACCCGCCATTGTGTTCCTTCCAAGATCACCTTAGCTGATTAAGCTTGTTCGAGAACCTTGCTCTCGATACCAATTGATATTCTCACAATGACACTGAGAGGGGGGGGTGAATCAGTGTAGCTAAAAATCTGATCTGCAATTCTTAAAACCGAAGCAAAGAGAACTAGAAAATAGATAAAGCAATAATCACAAGAGAGCACACCACAACACACAATGTAACGAGGTTCACCAATTTGGCTACTCCTCAAAAATGACTGCTTGGACTTCAATCCAAATCCAGCCTTTGCAAAACACCAATTTTACAAACACTTTACTAGCACCCACTGGAAGGAGCACCAACCCCTTGGTTTTTCTGCTACAACAGATAGGAGCACCAACCCCTAATGCCAAGCACCAACTTGGACTGCAATTCTGATTTAATTCAGTGACATAAAAATGCCTTCGTTGTTTACACGACCCTGACTGGTCTGCAATTAATTAAACTTGATTAAACTCTGCACGCTCTCACGGCTCTGCTTATCTCTCTCTCGGCCCTCTTCTAACCCTCTTTACGCAGCAAATTCTCACTTACAACAATAGCAATATACTTCACGTAGACCTGCTTTTATAACAAATAAGTCTCTATTTTTAGCTTCCATATTTACGCATGCAACCCATAACTGTTCTTTTAATATTCTCTTCTGCCACTTGTCAACTGTAACTCCTGTATTTATAGAGTGTGCATTATTACGTTACATGCAACGTATATCTCTACCATGACTGTACGAATTCATTTCTGTGCATGCATGTATTTTATGATTCTATTAATGCGACTGTTCGATTTACTCCAGTTAACTCTAGTTCTTAAAAAGTTGCATGACTGCATCTGTAACTGACGCATTTACTCTAGTTACCTCTTCTTATTTTGGCTGCATGCTTTTCCTCTACAACTACCCCTTTAACTGTTGTTCTGTTCCAGTTAACTATCTGTTATCGTGCTGTTGCGACCTATCATGAAATCATGACACTTCTGTATCTTTCTGCCCTTCTCACCTTTTACCCGCAAAAATACAACATGTCACAAAATCATGACAATTTTTGCCTCCTTGTCCACTTCTTCGCTTGCACTCATGAAAACCAGACATGTCATGAAATCATGACACTTTCACCTTCTCGCTACTCTTCTTGGCTTGCTCTAGCGAAAACCAAACATGTCATAAAATCGTGACACTTTCTCTACCTTCTCGCCTTTTCTTCCTTCGCCCTACAAAAACGGAACATGTCACGAAATCGTGACATCTTTCTCTGCCTTGTGCCTTTTCTGCCTTCCACCTACGAAAATGGAACATGTCACGAAATCGTGACATCTTTCTCTGCCTTGTGCCTTTTCTTCCTTTCGCCCACGAAAATGGAACATGTCACGAAATCATGACATCTTTCTCTGCCTTGTGCCTTTTCTTCCTTTCATCCGTAAAAATGGAACATGTCATGAAATCATGACATCTTTCTCTGCCTTGTGCCTTTTCTTCCTTTCGCCCGTGAAAACGAAACATGTCATGAAATCGTGACACTTTCTCTGCCTTGTGCCTTTTCTTTCTTTGGCCAGTGAAAACACATGTCATGAAATCGTGACACTTTTCATTTCCTTGCACTTCTCTTCGACCCTATCACGAAATCGTGACACTTTCTCTCCTTGGCACTTTCTCTTCGATCCTGTCATGAAATCATGACACTTTCTCTCCTTGGCACTTTCTCTTCGATCCTGTCATGAAATCGTGACACCTTTCCTTGTGCTAACTAAACATGTCATGAAATCGTGACAGTCTTCCTTGCACTTTCTAAACATGTCACGAAATCATGACAGTTTTCTTTGCCTATGCCTCTTCTTCAAACATGTCATAAAATCATGACAGTTTTTCTACTTGCCTCCTTCTCTGCCAACATGTCATGAAATCGTGATAGTTTTCCTTGCGCCTTCTCTCTCCTCGGCCATGTCATGAAATCATGACAATTTTGCTTGTGCCTTCTCTCTCCTCGTTCATGTCATGAAATCATGATAATTTTGCCTATGCCTTCTCTCTCCTCGTTCATGTCATGAAATCATGACAATTTTGCTTGTGCCTTCTCTCTCCTCGTCCATGTCATGAAATCATGACAATTTTGCTTGCGCCTTCTCTCTCCTCGTCCATGTCACGAAATCATGACAATTTTGCTTGCGCCTTCTCTCTCCTCGTCCATGTCACGAAATCATGACAATTTGGCCTGCATTTTCTCTCTCCTCCGATATGTCACGAAATCATGACAGTTTTGCTTTCTGCCTTCTTTCTTCTCAACCTATCGCGATATCGCGATAGAAAACATGTCGCGATATCGCGACAGTTTTCTTACTTGCCTTTTTCTTTGATTTTCTGAATCTGGGCCACTTCTGTCTTCTTGGAAATTCACTGTACATGTTCTAACTGACCTTTGAACTCCTGTCCACTGCATCAACTATCTGTGTTGACAACAATGACAATACTTTTGCTGCACCTTGCTCAACAAAAAGTAGATCAAAACTTAAAGGACACAATACAACAGTTTCAACATATTAATAAGGAATTATCTATTAAGTATGATCTTGATTTAAGGAAGAACATTCTTGATGAACCTAAAGAATGTGTCTCATTATATTTTAAAGATTATCTTTAAGTACCATGCACCATTCAAGAGAAAACAAATGGTAAAGAATATGCAGTTTTAAAAGTTAATACCTCTTCCATTAATAAGGAACTACCGAAAATGAGGACAGGTCAAAAGCTTCTGTAATAGAGCTAGGAGAGGATACATATGATGAAAAAAAAATGTAAAAGAATATTGAGGAATAGAATAATAAAATATACTACTGATATAGGCAAGTCAAAAAGAGGAAAACCCTCAAATTATCAAGTAATATCCATGGAAGCAAAAGCAAACATAGAAAAAGGAACACAAACTAAGTTGGTTGAACTTCTATTTACCAAAAAATAAAATGATATTGGTAATACACAGGTGGGGCCAAAAGCCCCTAATGAGATATGATTATCATCTCATGTAATATAAGGGGTGCTAATGCCCCCTCAAAGTAGAGGTGTATTAGGGATCTATGTTTAAGTAATACACTTGATATTCTTTGTATTCAAGAAACTAAAATGAGAAAAGAAGTTTCAAAAACTATAAAATTAGTATGGGAAAGATGTGAATGGGATGCTATGGATTCTGAAGGAGTGGTATGGAGATTCTAAACTTGATGGAATACTTCTAGAACCTCTTGTGTAACCATTCATAAAACTAGCCATTGAATAGCCTCTTTAGTCACTTGCTACTTTGTAGATATTTGTTTTATCCTTATCAATGTCTATGGACCTACAACCCAGTCAAGTAGATTAGAAATTTGAAGTGGTATTGAAGCCTCTATGAGAAGTAAAGACCAAGCAACCCGATTCATGATAATTGGATATTTTAATTCCATAACCAAGTTGGTTGAAAAATTTGGGGGAATTAGAAAATTGACCCAAATTATGAAAGATTTCTCAGCTTTTATTCAAAACAATAATCTATGGGAGGTTGAGTTTGAAGAAGACAACTATACTTGGACCAACAATAGGAGAGACCAAAAAATTATAGTATAAAAAATTGATAGATGCATTCTCTCATATAATTAGCTAGATGAAGGAACTTGTGCTAAAATTAATACCTTAAAAGGGATTGTTTGAGATCATTGGCCAATAAGAGTTAAAATTATGGTAAGTGAATTAAAAAAATATCATATTTTAAATATGAGCAGATGTGGGAATACCATGCTCAATTTGTTGATATGATAGCTCAAACATGAAATTCTTTAGGTAATGGTGGGGTGTATGCTCTCCCAAATAAAATTAAATCTATGACATATAGATTAAAAGAATGAAACAAGAACACTTTTGGAAATATTTTTCAAAAGAAAGAACTAAAATATAAACTTTCAAAATTCCAAAAATGTGATCTTAATAACCCAAGCTCAGAGGAAAGGGAGTTGCTTAGTGAATATCATAATATTTTGAGTAAGGAAGAGAAATTTTGGAGATTAAAATCAAGACATACTTGGTTAAAAGAAGGAGATAAAAATCTAAATTTTTTTATAGGATGGCTATAGTACATAGATCAAATTCCAGAATTAGTAGAATTAAATCAATAGAAGGGGTTTGGATTGAAGACCAGAGTGTATTAGAAAAGAGGTAAAGTATTTTTATCAGAGTATTCTAGGTTTAGAGGAGATTGAAGTTCTTAATGATAAACTTCTTCAAGATGTTCCTTCAGTTATAATAAATAAAGACAATAGACTAATGGAGCGTATTACTCTAGGATAAGTTCATTTAGCTCTTTTCTCTTTTAATAAGGATAAATCCCTAGGTCCAGATAGTCTCTCTATAAATTTTTTCCAACATAATTGGGATATAGTGAAGGATTCTTTATTGGTGGCAATGGAGCAATCTAGGGTAAAAAAATATGTACCTTATAAAATAAATGCAATATATCTTACCCCAATTCTAAAAAAAAAGATGTTTAATTGTTTGATTATTTTAGACCCATAAACCTATGTAATATGGCATATAAGATTATCTCTAAAGTGATGGTGAATAGATTAAGGTCATTATTAGACAAAATTATTTTAGAAGAGCAAGGAAGATTTGTGAAAGGGATACAAATTCTAGATAGGATCATAGTAGCTCATGAAGTTATACATTCAACAACTTTAAGAAAAGAGAAAGCAATGATCTTAAAACTTGATATGAGTAAAGCCCATGATAGGGTTAAATGGGATTTTCTTTTTGCATTTCTAGAAAAGTTTGGTCTCGAGAAGAAATGGGTTATATGGATTAAATATTGTGTCTCTACAGTTTCTTATTCAGTGTTGGTTGATGGGTTAGTAACAAAAGATTTTAATTACAAGAGAGGTCTAAAACAAGGAGATCCTCTATCTCCTTATTTTTTCATTATTATGGTAGAGGTTTTGAGTAGTAACTTAAATAAGGCTTAAAAATATGGGCTTATAAGTGGACTTAAGGTTAGTAATAACATCGATAACATCATCCATCAACAATTTGTAGATGATACAACCCTTTTTGGAAGGGCAAGAATAAATGAGGCCAAAGCTTTGAATAAATTTTTAAAAGAGTATGAAAGAGCTTCAGGGCAAAACATTAATAGGACTAAATCCAAAATTTACTTTCTTAACACTCCTGCTAATATCAAAGCAATAATTTATAGGTTGCTTCAAATGGAGGAGGTAAATTTACCAACAACTTATCTAGGGATGCCTTTTTTTGAGGGGAGAATGAGGATAAATTTATGGAATCCATATATTAATAAAGTTTAGAATAAAATTCCAGCTTGGAAAGGTAGATAGTTATAGTTGGGAAGAAGAGTGTAGTTAATTAAGTTAGTCTTACAAGCCATTCCAATATATTATGTCATTGTATTCTATGCTAAAATTAGTTAAAAAAATTTAATCTATATTATGCGATCCTTTTTATGGTCAGGTGTAAATGATAAAAAAAAAAATTCTTTGGTAAAATGGAGCAAGTTATGTGATGATAAAACTAGGGGAGGTATTGGTTTAAGAGTTCTTACAGATGCAAATTTAGCTCTTAGGGGAAAATTAATATAGATATTGTACAAATATAGTTAAAGACAATGGGCAATAATTATTCTAAGCATGTTGATCCGAATGACCCAAGTTTAATATTTATAGCATTCTCTTTACCAAATAAAACTGCTCTTTGGAATGGTTTAAAAAATATATTGATCTATGATTAAAGATTTAATATGGGTGGTGGGAACTAGAGACAAAAAATCTATTTGGATGGATACTTGGTGTGATAAAAAAACACTCAATTTAGATCCAATTTTGAAACCTTAGATGGGATTGCTTCAAGATAAATATGGTGATAGGGTTTCAAACATTTTATACAAGGATCAAGAAGGAAGATACAAATGGAAAGAATATTTTTTACAAGTATACAAGATATTGATGCTAGGAGGCAATTGAGTAGAAAGATAACAACTATGATTATTCTAAGGGGAGCCAAGGATAAATTGATTTGGGAGTTGAATAGCTCAGGAGAATACACAACAAGAAGTGGATATAATGTACATAATAATGACACTAGAATATGGAGAGATATTTGGGATATCCCAAGCATTCCTAAAGTCAAAATTTTTGTTTGGCTAGTAGGTTATAGAATAATTTTATCTTGGGATAACCTTATGAAAAGGGGTTTTCATGGTCCCTCCCAATGTGATTTTTGTAAAAAGGAGGAGGAGAGTATATACCATCTCTTGGGATATTGCTCAATAGTCTGGAATCTATGGCAATGGATTCTTAATATGTTTGGTAAATGCATGGTGATGAATAGTAGAATTGAATATTGGTTAAAGCAATGACAGAGCACTTATAAAAGTGAGGCTTTACAAATAATTTAGGATATATTAAAAGATACAATACTTTGGACTATATATCTAGAAAGGGATAGAATAATATTTAAATGAAAGGAAAGCAATTTAGATTTAATGAAAAATAAAATATGTTTAGCCATAGAGGAGCCTAAACCAATCCTATCAACTCACCCAATCCCTAATCTAGAAGAAGAGAGCCTTGATAGATGGGAGTCAAGTTATTAAATGCAATTATGATGTTGGGTACAAGAGAAGCAAAAATATGGCAAAGAATATAAAGTGGAAACCACCAGATGTGAAGTGGGTTAAATTAATTTTTTATGGAGCATCTAAAGGAAATCTAAGAACAACAGTAGGAGGAGGAATAATTAGAAATAATAGAAGAGAGATTTTATCTCATTATTCTTTCAATAGTGAATTTAAGACAAATAATGAAGTTGAAGCATGGACAACTTTAGAAGGGTTATAAATATATAAAAAAAAGAAGTGGAATAGAGTGTGGATGGAAGGTGATTCTCTCATAGTAATAAATGCAATTTTGAGGAAAGCAAAGGCTCCATGGAACATACAAGAGATAATTATGGAAATTCAATATCTTGCTAAAGAGTTTTAAGAAATTAGGTTTACACATATATTAAGGGAAGGAAAAAAATGTGCATATAAGCTAGCCAATAGAGGGGTTTTGATTGAGGATCGTGAAGTTAAATTCTCCTTTCCATGGTTAGAGGAAGTAGTAAGTTTAGTTGAAGCTGATAAGAAAATGTTGATTGCTTAATTCAATTAATTATTAAGATTTAATTTAATGTTTTCCATTGATAATATTTGCTTTATTTTGTAAAAATAATGTGTTTTCATTTAGAATATTTATTATAATTTTTGTGGTTGCACTTGTGTTTCAGGACAAAAACTAACAATCCAAATTTGATAAAGCGAACTATGATAGTGCGACATTTTGGAAATATCACTCTACTAAGATGCAAGGAATAAATAGCAGAGGTGAATTTTTGGTATTGTGAAGGATGCTATAGGAAAATGTCAAGAAATATGCTAAATTATGGAATAATTGTATTCATAGAGAAAATTGAAAAGATCCAGAAAATGAAAATCAAGAATTCAAACATTTTATGTAAAATGATGTAGGTTTCTAGTTCTAACATCTAAATTGAAATGAAAAGTGTATTTATTTATAAAATTTAAAGCTCTAAAGAAGAGAGTTGTAATTTGTAAAGGGTGGGGGACCCGAGTACAACCCTTATTATCCAGCCAAACAAAAAAAATATAATATGTTTTTTTATTATCAATGGGTTGTATTTTTATGTAAGTTTTGAATATATATTTTTTAATTGGTTATAAAAATGACCCCATATAAGGTTTGTTACTAGAAATGTATACATAATTGCGAGGATGTTATTATATTAATATCACAATAACATTTGAATTGCAAGTTTTTTGCAGTGGTAATGGTTTTGGCCTCTCTTTAAGAGGTCCAAGGTTCAAACCCTACTCAATATGAGGGGACCCCTCATAAAAACCAGTGTAAAATCATTGAAAAAATATCACAATAAGATTTTTTGAAATACCATTTTGTTGAAATACCATTTTTTCAATGAGTTTACACATGTTTTTATGATGGGTGGGGTTTGAACCTTATATCTCCTAAAAAGAGGCCAAAGCCCTTACCACTACAATAAGTTTACAACTCATTTATTTGTTGAAATGCCATTGTAACACAAACACTAATGTAATATAAGTAAAACTTGTTTTAACCTCATATTACCTTTAAAAATCATTTAAAAAAGTGTAACTATTTGTTGAAATACCATTGTAACACAAACACTAATGCAATATAGGTAAAACTTGTTTTAACCTTATATTACCTTATATAGGTAAAAATATTTTAAAAAGTGTAACATTTTTTCCTTCGGATAAAATCAACAAATAATTTTTATAAGAAACCTTTTATGATGTAATATTTTATTATTTAAAATAGTTTCTGGATGGAATTAAATGCCAAGTATATTTTATAAAGTAAAGCAAAACTTGTTAGAAACCACCCCCAAAACGTTGGATTAAAACTAATACTAATGGACTTGCAAAAGGTAATCCAAGTAGAGTTGGAATTGGAGTGGTCTGTAGGAATCATGTTGGGACAATGATTTGTTGGGAACTGCAAGGCCTGGGAAGGACCACAAACAATGAAGCATAAGCCTTAGCTATCAAATCTGCTTCTATCTGGGTAGTAATACAAGGTTACAAGAGGATTACCCTAGAATCAGATTTTCAAATATTGGTGAGAGCTCTAGATTGCATGAGGAACTTTGCTTTGAAGACATGGAGGTTGAGGGTTCTTGTCACCAAAAATAAATAATTGTGGAGGAAATTAGATGATGTGATTCTATTCTATATGAGTAGATATCTAAATAAAGTGACAGACTTCCTGGTTAATATGGGTATTGAGAAGGAGGTAGGGGTTCAGTGGCACAATGACATGGCTATTGAGGATGAGAGGATTAGGCAAGTTGGTGAGCAAATCTAGTGTTTAGTTAATTTGGACGGCCATTGTAAAAATATGGTTTAGGATGTTTGGCTTCAATGCAGATCTTCTTTTACTATTTTAAACAGGTGTTCTTATCAGATAAGGTCGGGAGGATTCTCATTCCAACTTGTAAATCATCTTGTTTTAATATAAAATGTTTCAAATTCTTTTTCAAAAAAAGTAAAGCAAAACTTGTTCTGGATGGTACTAGCTTAGTGCACATTTATTTGTGTTATATCTTTTACTAAAAAAATTTATATAGTAAAAAAATAGTATGATATTTTTTTTAATTATCAATGGGTTGAGTTTTTGTTTAATTTTTGAATATATATATATATTAATTGGTTATATAAATAATTACATCGCCAGAAATTTTTTTCTTTTTGTATTCTCCCCCACTTAAATTGGTGACACCCTCATCGCCAGCAACAGGTCCCTCTGCACAAGTCTGCAGCCTTCTGAACATCAGGTTCCATACTGAACAATAGGCACCCCCATCAAGGGATAAGAACATCGCTTATTGGTACCTTCCTCTAGGTGGAAAAAGACTCTACTATACTGGGTTGATTCTAGGCACTCTCTTCCTAGTGGAAAGTAAATACCTTTTCCTCTTTGTCACACTCCTAATTGCAGGGCACGGGATGTCACATCTATTAGGCCTAGTTTAAGCTTACTCTGCCTACATTTTGTGTTCACGACCATGACCAGCGAAACTATACACACAAAAGCTAGAAAATAGGAATCATGCTTGTGCCTAAGGCCCTAGCTCTTAGGATCCTTCAAATTACATTCAAAGGGCACGATTACCTACACATGAAAGAAGGAAAATAGGAGTCATGAATCCGTGCCTGTTAGGCCCTGGCTCTCAGGATGCCTGCAGCTTGCATTCGGTTCATGATTTCCTGCAAAGCAATAAGAAAGCAATTTTTATGCTAAGCAGGACATGTTCTATGCATTTTTATTTTCATTGGGAGGATTCGCATGATTTTATTTTTGTTGATCAAGGCACCTCTATTGTATGCCATCAAGGCACCTTGTCACTTATTCCTCTCTTTTTTTGTCCCTTGTGCCATTGAACCACCCAGGTGTGGGAAATGGATCAATGCACCTTGGATGTCAAGGTGCCTGCTTGCTGTGGAAGGCACCTTCAATGTATGGCGCCTTCTTGATGTGGAAGGTGTCTCCAATGTATGGCGCCTTCTTGATGCAAAATGTGCCTCTAATGTATGGAACCTTCTTGATGTGAAATGTACCTCCAATGTATGATGCCTTTTTGATGTAGAAGGTGCCTCCAATGTAGGGTGCATTATTCATGCGAAAGGCGCCTCCAATGTATGGTGCCTTCTTGATGCAAAAGGCGCCTCCAATGTATGGCACCTTCTTCATGCGAAAGGCACCTCCAATGTATGGTGCCTTCTTGATGTGGAAGGCGCCTCCATTTTATGACACCTTATTCATGCGAAAGGCGCCTCCAATGTATGGCACCTTCTTGATGTGGAAGGTGCCTCCATTGTATGGTACCTTATTCCTGCGGAAGGCGCCTCCATTGTATGGCATCTTCTTCATGCGAAAGGCACCTTCTTGATGATCAAGGCGTCTTTCAATTCATTTTTTTTATTTTTATTTTCACGTATCCTCCCCTTTTTTCTTTTTCTTTTCTTTCTCTCTTTTTTTTATTTTCTTTTCTTTTATTTCTCTCTTTTTTTTTTCTTTCTCCTTTTTTTTTTCTTTTTTTTTAAACGAATGATTGAACATTCGTCCAAGCTACTGGTATGGTATGGGGTCTCCCCCATGCTGATTTTTGATCCACTCTCACAAATGTGAGGCGATTTTTAATGGAGCTCATTGACCGTTACTCGTGCATTGTCTCGACACTCTACGTTGTATGTGGTGTAGCATCTTTGACTCCACTCATCATTTACTCAGGTTATAACAGTCACACACCTTGCAACAAAAATTTCCCAAAGTTTCACAAGCACCTTCGATTGGAAGCCTTTCACTTGATCAGGGTTACTTAGTCTACCTTCAAATGCTAATGTTGCCAAGGTAAAACTTTGCTAGCTTTCACCTGCTAGATTGGATGGTACACAATCAGGTACATGACATAGTTCGTATAGTGTTATTACAAACTATTTGTCTACATTCACAAAATCTTCACAAACACCTCCTTATTTGTCTACATCGCACTTCATGTTGTCTTGCAAAACATAAAATAAAAATCTAAACTAAAGACATTAAAATAAAATTCTAACTACTTTTTTTTTCATTTTTTTCAATTTTTTTTTCATTATATATATAATTTTTTTATCTTCTGCTTACTTCCAGGTTCCTCCCTTTGCTTTATTTAGTGACCGTTTGGAGATATCTCATTTCCCTTCTAGACCAACCTGGTCCTAGGGAAAGAGGATACTTTCTTCCAACAAGTAACAAAAAATAAAGCTTCTATTTTTTTATCTGCATTTTAACTTGGAGCCTTTTTTTCAACAGAAGATATTTTTTCTCTTTTTCATGAACACTGTAAATAGTGTTCATTGTGCTGTTGGTGGCAATAATGAAGCTGTGGTCTCCCCCATGCCTAAATATGAACTAGTCTTCTTAAAAATCATCAATTTCATTATCAACTAGTTTGATGTGTTCTAGCATGAGAAGAGCAATTTTCTCCTTTGACCTCAAAACCAAAAAAAAAATCAACATAATGACAAAATGTGCAGGCTGGAAAATGACTATCTGCGAGTTGACAACTTAGAGAAAACATGGCATAGCAATATTTAAAAAACACATGCTAGTTTCTGATTCACCAGGTTGCCTTACGTGCAAGTGAAAAGCATACTTCATAACAAGATGTTCTTTAAAAATTTTGCTCTATCATTTTTCCTGCTATTAATTTCATCATTAAAAAACATTTACCAATACGTTGCAAAAAGTTCAAGCCTATAAATTTTTTTAATTTAAAACCAAGCTTCTAGAGGCACAATTTTTCAATGGTTTTTGTATAAAAACACATCCCTAAAAATTTTCAATCAGACCTGGGTTGTGCTTATTTCATTGATTTCTTGAAACCATCAAAAATTTGATCCTTCAATGCCAGAATTTTTTATTATTTTTCAACAACACATTTATTTCTACTTCTACACTTAATATGGTACATCAGATTCATTCCTAAATTTACCTAAGAAGCTGGTAAATTTAAGAGTTGCTTATAGGATTTGGTTTTAACTTTATGGACAACTGTTTTGGTCTAGTGAAAGGACCCTTGGTGGACTCATGCTTCTCAAATAAAATATTTACAGGTAATTTCAAATAAGCTTTTTAACTAACTCGTAAATCCTAACACTACAATTTTGACACTCCCCCAGCAACGACACCAAAATGGTGAGCAAAAATTACGTTTTGAAAAATAGTCATTTCTCTTCCATAAATTATCAATTCGATAAGTCCGTAAACTTACGAGTGTCATGCATAGTATATGCCTATAGTTTTGGGGAATAAATCTGATTGTACCTTATTTAGTTTGGTGGGGAAGGTTTGTGCAATTGGATTCCGACCAAACCAAATAAACTAAGTGCGAAAAAATTAAATAAATAAATTACAATGCTGAAAATAAAGTGCAAGAAAATAAATGTACAAGAAAAATAAACACACACGACTGAAATTAAATAAAGAAATAAATAAAGCAATAAACTAATCTACAGAAAGCAAATACATAAATTAAACAAGGGAGGACTACTACAGGGAGTGGGCCCAAGCTCCCGCAGATAGTCCGTCTAGCTAGCTGCTTAGAGCTTGCTCAAATAAGAGGAATTACACTCTTAATAAATTAAATAAAGAAGTAAAATAAATCAGTTCCTCTATAAAATTAATCATCATTCTCTCAGGGAAGACCTATGCATTTATACAATGCACAACCTTCCTCTGTTACAAATTTAGGCAAGTCTATTTTAGACTTGCAGTTACAGTAGATATGCAATGAATATTGTAGTCGTTCAATTATAACAATCATGTATTAATTAAAACAGTCATGCACTAATTTTACCCTCTTGTAGGATAAATCATGTGTGTTCTATTTTATCATAATAGAATATGTTTGGCAACAACAAATCTATTCGGGTGGTTGTCCTTCTTAGCGACTAATGGATCTGGTTCATCCCGTTGTTTGTTACGCATATCATTTATCAAAAAATCACTAAATTTATTGGTTCATGAGCGTGAGAAGGAATGCTCACCTTACAAAGTGAACCGTCCAATCAGAAAATAATGGATGATTTATTCTATTTTAATAATATTGCATAAAATAAAATATCTCCCACATTGATCGCTGGAAAAATTGTTGCTCTTGGTTAATCCGTGAGCGTGAAATAATAATGCTCACATTACAAAGGTATCCAGCCAATCAAATAATAGAAGTATTCATTTTTTTTAAGAATAGAATATCTCCCTTTTTGTCTTCACGTGCAACCTCCTCCTTAGCCCACTGGTCAACCGGTCAAAGCTGACTTGGTAAATCTTGCAAAGTATGGAGGCGTGGAGGCGCCTTCTTCATGAGGAAGGTGCCTACTTTTTTTGGGTGCCTTCTTCATAAGGAATATTCCTACTTCTTCTAGGCGCCTTCTTTATAAGGAAGTCGCCTACTTCTACTAGGTGCCTTCTCCATCAGGAAGGCGCCTACTTCTGTTGGGCACCTTTATAAGGAAGGTGCCTACTTTTGTTGGGCGCCTTCTCCATCAAGAAGGTGCCTACTCTCATGCCTTAGTCTCTGAAAGTAGAAGTATGCCAGGTCCAAGTGGATGTAGATTGGAAAACACCATATTAGTACCAACACTTGCAATTATACATAGTTTCCACTAAAAACATCAATCAAGTATAATACTGGATTTTCTATCAATTATATGCATAAGTTATATAAAAATGCATCTCAAATGCTAATTAAATTAGTGATAATACCCCTTAATAGTGTATATAAAATGAGCATTTCTGGTGCTCATCAATCATGACCATATAATGATATTACAAAAATTTGATAATTATGCATGTATCATTTAACAAGATTTGAACTTGGATCTCCTCAAAAGTTGAGGAGTATAACTAGTTGAGCTAATGCTATTTGACTAAGTTTTGAATATTTCATAAAAGTATAACTAATAACTTATTTTTCGTATGATAATACTGGTGAACGTCGAGGGTTTTGAATGGATGTCGAGCTATGAACGTCGAGGGTTTTGAATGGATGCTTTGAATGATAGAAACTTCCTCCCATTTGGGAAGAATGGTGAAATTAGAGATCCAGATGGGAGAGCTAAGGATCCAAGGAATGTTGGTCGATGTTTGGAAAAGGTAATGATAGAGGTGAAAAATATTCTACAAAAATGATCAGGAAAGGATTCTTGGGAATCTATTCTTAAAGAGAGAAAGGAAGTGATTAAAGAAGTTGGAACATAGATATCTCATGAAAATGTAAAGATATCTATTGCTAACTCCCTAATCAAAAAAATACTAAAGGATAATGATTTTAGCATGGTAGGCAAATTTCTAGGACCCAAACTAGATTTAGATGTGCTTAGGAGATGGCTTCATTCTAAAATTCAAACAAAGGGTTTGATAAATGTTATTGGTCTATCAAAGGAAGACTTCTTAATCCATTTCAATATTGAGGAGGATCTGGTGGCAGCCTTATCATGAGGTCCATTTTTCTTTGGAAAAGATCAATTTTCTTGAAACATTGGCATCAGGGCTTCAACCCCCAAAAGGAAAAATTTATTTTAGTTCTCATATGGATTAAATTCCTAGATCTACCTATAGAATATTGGGATGAACAAATTATTAAGGGCCTGGAAACATAAATTGGACAATTTATAACCATGGATCCACCCACTCATAACAAAATAAGAATGTTATGTGCAATATTTTGTGTTAACATGGAGCTAGAACAAGACAAAATGGAAAAATCGGGTATCAAATCGATGCTTGGGGAATGGGAACAAAAATTCAAATATGAAAATTTTCCAATATACTATAAGCAATGCAAAGTGTTTGGACATGTGGAGGGGAAATATCATTCGTAAATACAACCGAAATTTACTAAGAAGTAATAACAAAAGGAGAATCAAATAAACCATAGGACTACAAGCATGGAAAAGGAAACTTCTAGTCCACAAGAAAGGGCACACGAAAAGGAACAATAATAGGAAATTTACCAAGAGGTAAATGAAGAGCTAGAAATTGAAATTAGTAATGTATGTTCTATACAACACAAGACCAACATAATACCAATAAGACATTGGAGTATGCAAGTAAATACAAAGATCTAAATCAACAAGCATATGAAGAACATAATGAGAAACAAAACTTGAGAGGCTTTAGAAATAATATTAATCAACAAGAGAATAGTTTCAATAAAGGAAAAGAAAATCATTATGATGAAAGCAACCATAATAAGAAAATTATATGATTGAAAATTATATAAATCTAGATACCAATACACAACAACAAAATGTGATTGCAATCAACACAAAGAATACAAACAGTGATTTGGAAGATGAAGAAGAAATATTAATAGATGATGCTAAAATGGTAGAGGATATCCCATCCACTCAAATGGATTCAATATAGGATAAGGATTAGGTTGAAATATTTTGGGGGTTTAAAGTCAAATAAATAGAGGGATGACAGGTATTAGATCAAGTTTTCAATTTGCAAAATGAAACTAAATAATCTGAGGAGCAGAAGGATCTAAGCATAATAGAAAAATCAAAGTAGATTAAGGAGGGTATGCAAATAAAATTCAACAAAAGACTAGATTTGGGTAAAACAGGTCAATCAATAGTGAAAGAATATTCTATAGGATGTAACAAAATGGGAGATAATGATCCTCCTAGAAGACGTACAAAAAATGTAAAGAATACAGGCAATTATGGGAAAAGAAAACAAGGAAGACCCCCAAACAAGAAGAACAAAAAATACCAAAGAACAAGGAATAAGAATTAGATCCAAATGAAGAATGGATGTTTAGGGGTAAAATCCCATAAAACAAAACAAAAAAATAAAAATCCTTTCTTGGAATGTGCAAGGACTAAATTCCCTTGGGAAAAGAAGAATTGTTAGAAATCTACTCATGAAAGTAAAACCTGATATTGTTTGCCTTCAAGAATCTAAAATTGACACCAAAAAACTTACATTATTCAAAAATAGGTCTAGTCGAATGTTGAATAGATCATAAACCTAGCACAAGGTACTATTGGAGGTATTTGCATCTTTTGGGACAAAATATTTTGAAGGCACTTTAATTGATCCAGAAGAAATATTCTACATAGTCAAATTGAATAACAAAAGACTAACTTTTATTGGGTAATGACAGGGGTTTATGCTCAAAATGATGATCGTGAGAGATTCCAACTATGGAATTGTTGGCAATTTTGCACTTTGCCACATTGGAGATTTTGCTGGAGTATTTTGATGAATTTTGATGCATTATGATGATACAGTTTTGTTTGTCTATGGCGGCTTTTATTTCAAAACAATTTCATCTATGCCTTATGTACTTTTTTGTATTGGTGCTATCACTTTGGTATGAGTATATTAAAAATGAAAGCATCTTTGGGCCTGTGTAAATAAAAACAAACAATGAACGATTTGATGAAGAATCTTAAGAAGTTCATTATTTTGGAAGTATCAACGCGTTCACCCCAAACAAGGGGTGAACGCCCCATTCACCCCAGGTTCGGGCGAATGAAACAACAAAGTATTTGAAAAAACTCAAGGAGAAGCAAAGGAAGCATGGCTAAACACATTCGCGTTCACCCCAGCTGAGAGGCGAACGTCCCGTTTGCCCCTCCTTTGGGCGAACGCGCTCCAACATTCAAATGCAATTATGTTCGCCCGAATGCAAAGTGGCATCATGTTCACCCCAGTTGAGGGGTGAACATCCTGTTCGCCCCTCCTTTGGGTGAACGTACCCTGCAAAGAGAACACATTCACGTTCACCCCAGTTGAGGGGTGAACATCCTGTTCACCCCTCCTATGGGCGAACATGTTTTAAAGAAAGGATCGTGAGCGCTTGAAGGAGGATGAGGCAAAGCGGATTTTTTCAAAAGGTGAAGGTAATTTTTGGGTGAAATGGATCACGGTCAAGGCCTCCAAGGGTGCCATATTTATACACATTAAATAATGGTGGAAATGAGTAACTCGAATCATGGATCCCGAGTGGAAAAGGAAGTTGTGCGAGAGGAGCAGGAGAATTTTCATGATTTCCAAGGCGTAAAGACGTTTCCAAAGCATTCAATGTTTTCCAAATTATCTGTGCACCGACGCCCGAGTTGCTGGTTTCCTGGGAATTATTCCCTGAAAGATGGATAGTTGTCTCTAAAGAAGGGATTTTCAATGATTTCGAGGAGGAATTTTCTCATTTTTGTTTCTGATCCGAGATCATTTTGCTCCCTTGTGCATTAAATGAAAGAGGTGAAAACCTCTATAAATACTAATGGAATTTCTATTGTAAAAGGAGGTTAGACACTTTGCGAGAATACTCTCCAAATTCTCTGCATTAATACAAGGCATCAGACTTCTAAATTTGCAAGTGATCTTGTGTGCAATTTCCTTCTGTACTATGCACTTCTATTTTACATTCATGTTTCTTGTTTGCTGTTAGATTTAAATTCTGCATTTGGATTTAAATATTGCTAGTGAGGGAGTGAATGTTGGAGTGTTATTCTGAAGGTTGTTACTGCAAGTTTATAAGTAAATTCTGCTGCTTTTCCTTTGTTAAATGCTATTTCATGCTTGGGTGAATTTCTTACTGTTAGTCTACCTCGAATCCTGCACTTTGGCCTGTGGCCATATTTCCCATTTCTTTTCATATTTTTCTAATTTCTTTCTTGCATCCCTAGTCTTCTACTAGTGTAGGATTTAGTTTGGGAACTAGCCCTCTCTGGAGATTGGCATGGGGGACATTTATTTCCTCCGACCTTTCAATGTTGGTCGTATCTAGGGCGCACAAATGCAGTGTTTGTTGATTAGGCAGATATTTGACCAATAATTTTTGGCATGCCTGATGGGACCTCAAAGTTTCCACTTCCAATAGTATGAAGGTTTGATGTTTGCCTTCATGCTATAACATTAGAACATCTGGCGACTCGACTATACTCAAAAATCTTCGAATGTGAGAGCAACGAAAGTTGTGTCTCATGAATACAAGATCGAAGGCCAAAAATCCAAATCATCAAATCGAGTTCTATGAACTTGATATTCAAAGGTTGGGGGAACATCCTCAATTAGCTACTTTTCGGTGTACATCCTCATTACCCCATATATCCCACATACCATCTGTTACATCCTCATGGTTAGCGGGTGTATGTTCTACTCCTGTAAGCCCAGTAAGTACTACCACAAGTTTCCCACAACCTCCACCCTATACAACCACTAGTGTTCCTCAGCCTACACCCCATATACCAGTCCATATGGCTCAAAACCCTCTGCCAAGGTAGTTCCCAGCATGGAATAGCTCAGGAGCTTTGAATCTGCAAGCACATAATCTGGTCCCACAAGCTGCTTTGAAAGCTTTGCCGACCTATGATGGTATCGATAAAATTGCATATGAACATATTCAAGATGTGGCTTCTTTGGTGACCATCCATGACATAATAGATGAAGATGTAATGATAAAATTATTGGTATTGTCGTTGAGAGGGAAATTGCTTTATTGGTACCGATCACTGCAACCTGGTACTATTACATCATGGGATCAGCTCGCGGAGTTGCTGATTAAAAATTTTCATGAACAAGTTGATCCATACTCTTTGCTACACCAGTTTATGATGATTCAAAGACATCCACAAGAAGAGATAGTTGACTTCAATGTCAGGTTCATGCAAAGCTGGCAAAGAGTCCCTGATGGATTACGACCCACACATGAGCAAGTTGCATTCTACTATCTTAGGGTGTTTAGCACCAAAATTGGTATGGTTGTATGATAGGCCAATGTGACTACATTTCCAGACTTGTATATGCAAGCTCAAAAGGCTGAATCTGATTTGATTGTTGTAGGTAGGCTTCCCCTGAAGATGACTATGCCCATTGTCCCTGACCTTCCATAGTATCTGTATTCAAGCACATTTTTGCAACCCATGCCTTCCATGTACCTAGTTCCCTCATGGAGTTCTAGCCCACCTCATGTTGCTCCAATCCCTATCCCACAATGTCTAGCCTCAAGATTTTCTCAGTTGCCGACTCAATCAGTTCCCTAGTTGCCGATACTTGTCCCTTTCCCAACATTGCCAGTGCCCCTGACTCCCTTGTCGTTACCTGCATTGCAAGCACCCTTACCTTTTCCAGTGCCCACTCCACCATCTAATCTTGATCCCCTCATGGTGTTTTTGTAGGAAGTAAAGTCCAATAATGTAGCCTTAAGGACAATATCTAATGAGCTTACCATAGTAAGGAAGAAGCAAGCGGAGGTTGAGTTTCGATCTAGGAGATTTTAGACCCCACCTATTACAAGAGAACAAGCTTCTACAAGTAGAGGCCCTGAGAAGAGCCAAGCAGTGATGGTGAATGAGGAGATTAGTGCAATAGAAAATGTGTATTGGTGTTCGACATGTAATGATCCTCATGGAGAAGAAACTTGCATGGTGCATATGAATTATGTGCAAATGCTAGCAGAAATTTCTGTTGGTGGACAAGTTAATATGATTAGAGAAGTCGAACATAATTTCATGATGCCATCCTTGGAGCAAGTTTTTGTACTCACAAGGTCCGAGAAAAAGCTAGTAACTATAGATCCGATGGAACTCGAACCTTTGAAGGTTCCTGTAGAACCAAAGGTACAAGATGAAAAGTGGCCACCTCCAGCGAAAGCGCCTGGTGTGAGAACTAAGGAGCAAGAGTCTATCAAGTTGAGAGACTTATTGCCTAAGCCAACTCAAGAGAAAGTACAAAATAAAGCATCAATTTCTCAACCTGTAGCAGCTGCTCAAACATAGAATGAAATAAAAGAGCAGGCTAGGGAGCGACTTAAGTACCCATCCTTGAAAAAATACAAAGAGTAGAGGCTACTCAATAGTACCAAGACAAATATGAATGAGCTCTAGAAGAGAAGGTTTCGGTTGTCTCAAGTTATAGCATCGTAGAGGAAATGAAGCAGATTCCAGCTAAAGTTAGCTTGTATGATGCACTGCAGTTGCCAGGACAAATTGATTTGTTGCAAGAATCCTTGAAGACTGCTAAAGATCAAAAAAAATTTTCTTCTCAAATGGTCCTAGTGCAAGCGTTACCCACTTCTACGATAGGAAAAAATAGGCCTCCCCCATTTTATTTATCTTTAAGAATGGAAGGGTGGATTGTACATAATTGTATGATCGACTCTGGAGCTGCAACTACTATCATGCCAAAGGCAGTATGTGAAGTGATGGGGATGGAATATATGAGAAGTAGCCTAGGAGTGTTACAATTGGATGGGACTCTGATCAAAATAGTGGGGGTTATCAAAGACATCCCTATTGTCCTCCACACTATGTCGTAGATCATCGTCATCCAAGAAGTGGTAGTAGTTGATTTGGAGCCATATTTTAGCATGTGCCTCTCAAGGGAGTTCATAACTAAGTTGGGAGGATACCTTTCCTTGGACTATTCACATTTGGAGATACCATTCAAGGGAAAATGGATTCGTATCCATAATGAAAAACCTTCACCTTTTCATATTGAAAGGTTAGAAGAGGAAGAACAATCTCCAGGCGTAGTGAACATGATGACTGAAGAACTAGAAGAAGTTGATTTGGTAGGAGAAGCATTGGGTGAGCTTCACTTGGAGGATGAGTTTTTGCTCATATATTTTAATGCAATGATCAGAATGGACATTGGTTGTTACACAATAACTAAACTGGAGCAAGCTGAAAAGCAAGTTTTCGATTCACAGACTTCTGACACAAATCAGTTATGGAAACTATATTTTGATGGTGCCAGATGTAAGAATGACGTAGGAGCTAGTGTCGTATTGATCTCTCCCGAAGGTATACAAAAGACTTATTCTTATAGGTTGACTTGGAGTTGTACAAACAACACAGCTGAATATGAAGCATTGTGCCTTGGATTGAAAAAGGCTAAAAATTTGGGCATTAAATAGCTGTAGATTTTTGGTGACTCTGAGCTTATTGTTAATCAGACCACTAATAAGTGTGTATCAAAGTAGCATTACCTGAAAGCTTATCGCAATAGGGTCTAGGATTTATTTGAAGCTTTCACAACTTTGAACATTCAGTCGATTCCTCGGGAGCAGAATAGACATGCTGATATTTTAGCTTCCCTTGGTGCAAATTATTCCCCCATAGAGCAAGTGGTCCAAAATCCCAAGACTATCAGGGTGATCTATAGACCTTCAGTTCCAGACAAGAATCTCTATTGGCAAGTATTCGACAATGATGAACAAATAGTCAATTTCCTACTCAGAGAAGCTGCTAGCGTGGATGATAGAGTACTTGCTGAGGAAGAGAAAGAAGGGATGATTCAATTAAAGAATAATCACATTCCCAGAGGATTAATCTCGTTGGAAAGTTTGTTTGATCAAAATGATAGAGCTGATAAGCACAAGATTAAAGTGGATGCCAAGGAGTACAAGGAATTGCAGTTGGAACCTAAAAAGGTTATCAAGATCGGGATTGATTGTGTGTCGAATGAACTTGAAGGTATTAAAAACCTGTGCTATGAGTACCTTGACATTGTGGCATGGAGTTACCAAGATTTAAAGGGTTATGATAAGAATGTGATCCAACATACCATAGAATTGTAGGAGGGGGTAAAACCCTTTTGACAAAAATAGTGTCCTATCAATCCTAATATTGAAGTGCTCATGAAGGCAGAATTGTTGAAGATGTTGGAGGCAAAGATTATATATCCGATTAAGCACTCGACTTGGGTGGCGAACTTGGTCCCAGTAAGGAAGAAGAATGGAGACATACGGTTGTGTGTTGATTTTCACAACTTGAACTAGGCATCACTTAAATATCATTACCCTCTACCCTAGATAGATCAAATTCTTCATGTGGTTGTCGGTGCTCAGAGATTCTCACTATTAGATGGTTTCTCTAGATATAATCAAATCTAGGTGAAAGATGAGGATCAATATAAAATGACATTCACTACCAAGTGGGGTACATTTACCTACCAGTGGATGCCCTTTGGTCTCTCGAATGCGGTGCTACCTTCCAGAGAGCCATGGATGTCACCTTCGATGAGTTACTGAATAGAATTATTGTGATATATCTCGATGATATGACTGTATTTTCCCATTGTAGAGAAGATCATGTTGCTCATCTAAGATAGGTGTTTGAGAAGTGTCATGAGTTTGGAATCTCCATCAATCCAAAGAAGTCGATCTTCATCATCAAAGAAGGGAAATTGTTGGGTCACGTAATCTCACAAGAAGGATTGGTGATAGATCCTGCAAGAGCTGAAGCACTCATGAAATTGCCACTACCTGCTAATAAGAAAGACTTGCAATATTTCTTCGGTCAAATTAACTTCATCCACAAGTTTATTGTTGATTTCACCCAAGTTGTGAAGCCCATGACTGAGCTTTTGAAAAATAATGTTGAGTTTAAGTGGACGAAAGTCAGGAGATGAGATTTTCAGGAAATCAAAGAAAGAATCACCCAAGCTCTAGTTTTAATTAATCCTGACTATTCAAAGGACTTCATTCTTTATGCAGTAGGTGAGCATGAAAGCTATGTTGTAGTGTTGACTCAGAAACAAGAAGATGGAGAAGAGAATCCAATCACTTTCTTGAGCCAAGTTATTGCACCACATCAGGAGAAATACAACTTCATTGAGAAGCAGGTTTATGCCATGATGAAATCATTGAAAAAGTTTTGACACTTTGTTTCTCAGAGCAAGACTATTGTTTATGTTATTCATCCTGATGTTCGAAACTTTATACTACAAGGAGAACTAGGTGATAAGAGAGCAGGATGGGTATCTAAAATTCAAGAATATGATGTGGAGATCCGATCGACAAAGCTAGTTCATGGATGCGCTTTATGCCAGGAGTTAGCTAAGAGTGTTGTCATTGAGACGTTGGATGTGATTCACAAGGAGGACATAGGCGAAGCAATTTGTGCAAATCTTACTGTGAGTGACCATGATTGGATAGAAGAGTTGGTTGATTATTTTACTTCTGGGAGATGTCCAACTCACCTCGATGCTTCACAGCATCGGAGGTTCAGGCTACAAGCGCTCAAGTATGTATTGTTGCCTAATGGATTATATCATAAGAACATTGATGGAGTTCTTCTTAGGTGTGTAAAAGCATCTAAAAAGGAGAAGATATTGGAGGAATTTCACTCTGGGCTATCTGGAGGGCATTATGCAGGCAGGCCCATGGCTTTAAAAATTATTTGAGCGTGTTAATATTGGCCCACTTTGTTCATCGATGCTCATAAAATAAGCCAGTAGTGTGATAGTTGTCAATGATATGTTGGTAGGATTAGGAAAGGAGCTTTGCCTCTACGTCCAATTCAAGTGGAAGCACCTTTCCAGCAGTGGGGTCTTGATTTCATTGGCATCATTGATCCACATTCTTCCATGGAACACAAGTATATCTTGACGACGACTGATTATTTCACCATATGGGCGGAGGCTATTCCCACTAAGAAGGCCGATCAAGCTACTATTATCTCCTTTCTAGAGGGGCTCATTACTCGATTTGGCATACCAGATTCTATTGTAACTGACAATGGCACTCCATTCATTGGGGCCAAGATTACAGAGTTTGCTAGCAAATATGACATTTATTTGAAGACATCATCCAACTATTATCCACAAGGGAATGGGTTGGCCGAATCCACTAACAAGAACTTGCTACGAATCTTAAAAAGGATAATGGGCAGTAACAAGAGAGCTTGGCATTTGTTGTTGAATCAAGCTCTTTGGGCAGATCGTATCTCAGTAAAGAAATCTATCAAGACTTCCCCGTATGCCTTGGTTTATGGGAAAGAAGTTGTCCTCCCTACACATATTGAGTTGCCAGTACTCCAAACATTGCAGTTGTTCCAGGATGAGGATGAAGAATATGACCCTATGAGTGCAAGGTTGGCACAATTGCTGCAGTTAGAAGAGAATAGAGAACAAGCTTATCAGGTATTTTCCGAGCATACTAAAGAGATGAGGAAGTGGTTTGGAAAGAAAATGATCGACCATAGTTTTTAGGTGGGAGATCTAGTTTTAAAATGGAATGAAAAGAAGGCTAAGCCAGGGAATCACCATAAGTTCGATGCTATCTGGGAGGGCCCTTTTCATATTTCCATGATGAATTCAGCAAATGCTTATCATCTTCGTGATATGGAGGGTTATGATCTCCCCATCCCTGTGAATGGCCTTCATTTGAAGGCCTATATTTCATGATGATATTTTAGTGAGGTACCATTCTGTACATATGTAAATATCCTTTTTGAGTATTGTTTTAGTTTGTTGATGATTTATATGTTATATATATTAAAAAAAAAAAGGAAGGAAAGTACAAAGTGCATTCACCCCAAGAATAGGTGAAAGGGCTTCTCGCCCTAAGAATGAGGTGACTTTGTTATATGTGGAGGTCAGGTGTTCTAGCAAAAGAGAAAATTTAAGAAAAGAATAATTTCCTTCACCCAAGAAGATAGTTTTGATGATAACAAATAATGTATTATGTGCTAAATGCATTCGCCCTTGGTAAACTAAAGCTTGGTCATTCATTTTCTGGAGGGGTGAACTTAAATTGATGACAAGTTCGACGATAGGAGCATTGGATTAACATCGCGTTCGCTCTAAGCGAGGGGTGAATGGCTCGTTCACCCTTGTTATGGGCGAACGCGTCAAGAAAGGTGACAAAAGTTAGTTTTTTGCATAAGTTTAAAATTAAAAGCGCATGCTTTTCAAAGCTTTTTTTCTATAAAGCGCTTTTAAAAGAGAAAAAAAGAGAGGGAAGAAAAGAAAGAAAAGGGAAAAAGCAACCTTAAGTTATTTTTAAAGAAAAATTTGATTTTTGAGGTACATGCGAAAAGTAGAAGCAAACGAAGTTTTCTTTTAAAAGGAGCTATTCGCCATGGGTTTTCAAACAGATCGAAGGCGCCCAAATTAAGTAAAGCGTGATGTTTTGACCTCAATTTTGAAGTCACCAGGGAAGGATGAAATTGCTTTGCGCCCGAAGTAATTTTACCGGAAGGAGGAAATGATTGCAGCGGTTTTGGAAGCACGTTGTGTAATGAAAAGTGCCCTTGGGTACGTGTCAGCTATCGGAGGGCGAGAGTGCTGATAGAAGAGCATTAAATTAAAATGTGCGTTGTGCCAAATTTTTGTTTTCCAAGAAGCAGCGAATATTAAATGATTGGTTGTTAAGCGACCAATTTAGCTTTCCCAGCAAGCTTGAGGTGCTAGGGCATAATTTCCAACAAAATTGTATGGTGAGCAGGGCACATTTTTTGAGGAGGATCCGATAGTGAATCAAAATAGAAGTCATTGAGACGTTGGGAATGGTGCCAGGCTAGCAGTTCGATACCTTTTCTCTCCCGAAAGTGCTTGCAATTAATTTCACATTTACTACGGTAGATGTCAGAGGGCTCTATAAAAACCATGAGGTAAAAGGCGTAGTTTATATTTGATTTGTAAAAATTGTTTACTGTTATTCACGATTGTAGCTGCAGAATATTTTAGAGTTTCCTCAAAGAATTTTTCAGAGAGAAGGAAAATGGGAAAACGTAGCAAGGAGCCTAAGGACGTCGTAGAGGCTACAAAGCCTAAGAAATCAAAGAAGGAGGGTGGATCTAGAGCTAAAAGGGCTCAAAAAAATGATTATGTGGACTTAGACCCATATGAGGATACCATGGCAAAAATTGGAGATTGCCTTATCACACACAAAGGAATCGAAATGTTAAGGCAAGAGGTAGAAGTTATTGTGAGTCAAGGGGTGTCATCAAATAGCTGGCTAATAGTGCCATATCATTCGTAGTTATCTTGGTATTTGTGTTCACCCGTTCATCCATGCCCTGAGCTGGTGCAGCTCATCGCCCAGTTCTATGACCCATTCACTAGGGCTATAAGAAATGCTAGGAGGGAGATTATGTTTACCATTACTCCGGATGAAATTCGGGAGGCCTTCGCTTGTGGATTGAAGCCCCCCTCTTATGCAGTGAATAAAAAGCTACATATTGATGAGCAAGAGGATAGGTACGTCTCCATAGTGATAATGCACCAATTTATGGAGACGCAACTTGTTAAAGAGCCACAGATGGGGCAACTTCCTAATCTGTCGAAGCCACTCTCAAAATTCAAGAGTCAAGATATATACTCCATGTTGTCTTGGGTCATTGGATTGCCTTCGGATGAAACTGTGCATAAGTGGTAGGTGGCTATTTCATAGTGTATTTGTAAAGTAGAGTTTTATTCTCCCTCTGCCATGAGGCAAGGTGGCAATCCCATTTTCTTTGATTGGGCTGACTTCATTTCTCGAAGGATAAACTTTCAGTTGGAAAAAATGCAAACCGGAGAGTCCAAGTCATTTTTGCATACATCATTTTTAGTATGGTTTTTCTTTTTCCAATTGTAGTAGCGCTTTTCCTTCATTGCAGTAATGCAGTTGGGAGAAAAGAATGAGCCTTTGCCGATTTATATGTGGACTCCCATTTTGACAAGGAGGGAGTCGGTGTACAACTTTAATAGTTGGTTTTTGGGGCCAATGATAGAGTTGCTCTGCGGTACCTGTGAAAGAGTGCCACAAAATTTGAGGGATGCAGTCATCATGCAAGAGAAGGGTGACATTTTCTTGCTTACCCAGGGCGTAGTCGTGCAAATTTTTGGTTTTATGGGTAAGCCATTTTTGTTACCATATTTCACCATGGAGCATATGTTTGCTATGGAGGTTGTGCACTAGACTGATCATGTGAATGATATATATGGAGTTGGGCATGGAAAGAAGACCACATGCAACATGTCATTCAAATTTGGCAGCATAGAAGTGAGCCAAGTTGGGCAGAATAGGCTCTTGATGGTGGCACTCCAGGATTTGGGTTTGATTGAATTACCGCAATGCTGGTGATATGATCCTCTGGAAAAATTCTTAGCTATTGTGAAGGCTAAGTCATTTCATTGTTGTCCTCGATCGGATATTCAGAAGAGGAGAAATAATTTTGATGGGCCGGACATGAACTGGCATATTGAAAAAATGATGACCCTCCCACCATGGCATGATTATTATGAGCAGGAGGTAGAATATAATCCGGCTAAAAATAAGACTCAAATTCCTCCACCAGGCTTATTCAGTTCTGTTAAGGAATTCGAACCTGACTGGACTGAAGAAAAGATAATGAATTGGTGGATTATGCGGATTCACCATGGGAAGCCGACCACTGCTTATGGGTTGAAATTAGATGAGCAATTTTTAGATATTTATGATGAATTTGTCAACTCATATCAACCCGTCACCTTCACCAATATTTTTCCACAAAGCTTTCAGCATTCTGATAGTGGCGAAGGTGAGACTGAGCAAGAGCATCCCATAGTTGAAGATGAGACCTCGAAGGAAGAAGAGCAACAATATGTTTTCAAAATGAGGTCTCAATGAACAAAGCGATAAGTAGAGGAGATGCCCATGCCCAAAAAGCAAAATTTACCAAAGGCGCCACCATTTCCAAAGGTGGTGAAAAGGCCAAGGTCTAGTGCAGTTATGACTTCTACCATTGAGGCCCCTATAGTTTTAGTTGTTGTAGTTTCTACAGTGTCAGTTGTAACTGTTCCCATGGTTACTAATGTATCAACAACTATTGTAAAACCTTCACCCATGGAGGAGCTCCCAACCAAAGTTGTTGAAGTCTTTTCAATGGCTCAAGCATCGGTGGAAGATCAATAGTCTAAAAGCTCTCATGTCGAAGTAATGAATGAAGAAGAGATTTTGGACATTGGAGAAAGGGCAGGAGTGCAAGAAGAAGAAGCAGTTTTGTAATCACCTCCATCACCGTAGCACATGGTGCTTGCACCCAAAGGTACATCTTTTCTTTCCCCTTCCTCTTCTATGGAGCAAGCAGTGATTTCTGTTTCACTTCCATCTGTTCCACTTTCATCATCCTCGGTCTCCATTTCTCCACCCTTTAGTATGCCCTCCACATCCATTTCATTTCCATCTTCTCCCGCCCTCGAAGTCACTACTGCTCTCTCCTCTATTCCCATTCCTTCATCTTCCATTTCTTTCAGTTCATATGCGTCAGGGCTGAATCCCTTTTTGCACCCATCTCTTTCCGTTCCTGCCTCCACCACCATTGAGGTTGTAAGTATGCAAGCTCCTCCTAGAGTAAGCGTAACTATAGCTGAACCCGCTTCCTCCACCAAGACCACCATTTCTCTTCCACCTCTTTTAGCCATGTCATCCACTTCTACTGGGCCCAGTCACTCAGATATTTTGGTTCCTTTCACCCCATTTTTGGAGCTGTAGATAGTTCCTGATGTACAGGTGGCCCGTAAGTAGCTTGATGTAGAGAAGATCAATCGGGCACACCTGAGCTCTTCATAGTGGTTGAAGAGTATGTGGTGCAAAGAGGCCTTGGCTCTAGCTCGATCGATTAAAAAATTTGCTTTTGATCCCATCACGAAGGAGGCTCATATTACTACAATTACGTCATTGGTTCAGAAGCCCCAAGGAGAGTTATTGTCGGGTGATCTCATTTTCGAGACTATAATAGAAGACCTTATGTGGATAGATCCTATGGAAAATATGGGCAACATTCAAGTAGATATGAGCTCAGTGTACCTGCATGGTGAGCATTTTAAGGAGAAATATTTTGAAAATCAGAACAAAGTAATTGAGCTCAAAAATGCCCTAGCAAAAAGTAGAGCCCAAGAGGAGAAGACGGCTACTGAGAATGACTATTTGCGCCAGCAGGTCAAAGTTCACTTGAAGGAGTATGATGCCACTAGGATTGAAATGCACAAGCTTCAACAACATCTAGAAGATGTGAAGAAGTAGTTAGCTGAGAAAGTGGTATAGGCCACAAGATTTTTACACGATAACGTCAAGGGAACCCGCCTTCGCTCTGCACAAAATTGTGAAAAGCTGGCCACGCAAGCTGTTAAGGTGCTACAATATTTATGGGAGGCATGGATACAGATTCAGCTAGGGCAACAATTAATTGATACCACTGAGGAGATGTTGTCACCCTATATGGATATGGCCGTAAAGATACATGCTTTGATTAATACCAATTTGCACATTCGCCCCCTTAGCGAGATGGATTACACCTGGTCTAAGGTGAAAGTTACACTGCATAGTTACTTCCAGTGCATGGACCTAGTACGAGAAGGATGGGCCATCCTCAACACTATTGAACATGAACATATTATTTCCATGTCTCATTTTGAGACCATTGATGAGTTGGGATTCCCGACCTTTGTGGATAATTAGGGAGAACCTCTTCCCATGGAATAACTGGAAGAGCTCTAGAAGAAGTTCATTGAAGATACTTCTGAAATTGATGCCTGGGAAGAGCCTCTCATAGAAGCACAAGTGTTGCCCTTGATGTAGAAGTATACGTGCTTAGAACTATCATTATACGAGTTGGCTCAACGAGCAAAGCGCCTCAGTTTGATGGATGTTCAGAATCTGCATTTCATTTATGAATCCCTCAGTGTCCCTTGCCTATTCTCTACTCATGCTTGGGAAGAGGCGGTCACTGCCTATGAGGTCATTACTAAAACCATCAAAGAGCAGGAGGAGCAGGCAGAAGCAGAGCATGTAGTGGTAGAGAAGGCAGTAGAGGAAGTGAAGCGAGCCGAAGTGTTAAAGGTAGCGGTCAAAGTGAAAGAGAAGGAATGCGCAAAAGAAGAGGCTCATCGGAAGACATCTGTAGCATCGATGAAGGTACCATCCAAAGACTCCGTTGCCCAATGAATAAAGGCCTAGGGTCACTTGCATCCATGCGAGCTGGATACCCCGTGAGTCACCAAAAATATTGGCAATTTTACACTTTGCCACATTGGAGATTTTGTTGGAGTATTTTGATGAATTTTGATGCATTATGATGATACAATTTTGTTTGTCTATGGTAGCTTTTATTTCAAAATAATTTCATCTATTCCTTATGTACTTTTTTGTATTGGTGCTATAAGTGTTTTGTAAAATTTCATTCAGAATTTAAGTTTGCTTTGGTATGAGTATATTAAAAATGAAAGCATCTTTGGGCCTGTGTAAATAAAAACAAACAATGAATGATTTGATGAAGAATCTTAAGAAGTTCATTATTTTGGAAGTATCAACGCGTTCACCCCAAACAAGGGGTGAACGCCCCATTCACCCTAGGTTCGGGTGAATGAAATAACAAAGTATTTAAAAAACTCAAGGAGAAGCAAAGGAAGCATGGCTAAACACATTCATGCGTTCATGCCCCTCCTTTGGGCGAATGTGCTTCAACATTCAAATGCAATTATGTTCACCAGAATTCAAAGTGGCATCATGTTCACCCCAGTTGAGGGGTGAACATCCTGTTCATCCCTCCTTTGGAGAATGTACCTTGCAAAGAGAACACATTCACGTTCGCCCCAGTTGAGGGGCGAACATCCTGTTCGCCCCTCCTATGGGCGAACACGTTTTAAAGAAAGGATCATGAGCGCTTGAAGGAGGATGAGGCAAAGCGGATTTTGTCAAAAGGTGAAGGTAATTTTTGGGTGAAATGGATCACGGTCAAGGCCTCCAAGGGCGCCATATTTATACACATTAAATAATGGTGGAAATGAGTAACTCGAATCATGGATCCCGAGTAGAAAAGAAGTTGTGCGAGAGGAGCAGGAGAATTTTCATGATTTCCAAGGCGTAAAGACGTTTCCAAAGCATTCAATGTTTTCCAAATTATCTGTGCACCGACGCCCGAGTTGTTGGTTTCCTGGGAATTATTCCCTGAAAGATGGATCGTTGTCTCTAAAGAAGGGATTTTCAATGATTTCGAGGAGGAATTTTCTCATTTTTGTTTCTGATCCGAGATCATTTTGCTCCCTTGTGCATTAAATGAAAGAGGCGAAAACCTCTATAAATACTAATGGAATTTCTATTGTAAAAGGAGGTTAGACACTTTGCGAGAATACTCTCCAAATTCTCTACATTAATACAAGGCATCAGGCTTCTGAATTTGCAAGTGATCTTGTGTGCAATTTCCTTCTGTACTCTGCACTTCTATTTTACATTCATGTTTCTTGTTTGTTGTTAGATTTAAATTCTGCATTTGGATTTAAATATTGCTAGTGAGGGAGTGAATGCTGGAGTGTTATTCTGAAGGTTGTTACTACAAGTTTATAAGTAAATTCTGCTGCTTTTCCCTCTGTTAAATGCTATTTCATGCTTTGGTGAATTTCCTGCTGTTAGTCTGCCCCAAATCCTGCACTTCGGCTTGTGGCCATATTTCCCATTTCTTTCCATATTTTTCCAATTTCTTTCCTGCATCCCTAGTCTTCTACCAGTGTAGGATTTAGTTCGGGAACCAGCCCTCTCTGGAGATTGGCACGGGGGACATTTCTTTCCTCTGGCCTTTCAATGTTGGTCGTATCTAGGGCGCACAAACGTAGTGTTTGTTGATTAGGCAGATATTTGACCAACATGAATAAGTTATCTTTTTAGAGGAGTCTTTCCATTAATTTGCATTGGATGGTTTTAGGTGACTTCAATACAGTCTTAAGAACTAAGGACAAAAGTGGAGGAAGGATTAACATAACTCAAGTTATGCAAGATTTCAATGATTTTATTTAGAACAATAAGTTGATTGACCTGAATATATGTAAAGGTAAGTTTACATGGACAAATAGAAGGACAGGGGATAATCACATTCAAAGGCACCTGGATAGAGTTCTTATTTTTGATAGTTGGTTAAGTATAATCAATATTCATAGACTTACATGTATGCCTAGAATAGGATCGAATAACAATCCCCTTTTGCTGGATATGGAAAAGGAGAAGCAGGGAGGGGCACCCTTTAGGTATGAGCTCATGTGGAATATGCACCCAAATATTACAAACAAAATTAAATCTTGGTGACAAAAGTAGATTCAAGGATCAACTATGTACAAAGTTACCAAAATATTAAAAAACATCAAGTATCGAATCAAAATTTGGAATAAAGAGGTTTTTAGTAATATCAATTTAATAAAACAACTTAAAAAGGATATCCAAGATATAGAGGAAAAAATGGAGAGGGAAGGTAGAAAACTAGAGTGGCATGAAAGAGAAAAAAAAACTCCTCACTGGGTATCATAATACCATTGCCCAAGAGGAAATTCATTGAAAATAGAAATCCTGAATATTGTGGCTCAAGGAAGGTGACAGAAACACTAAATTATTTCATGTTTCAAATATGAAATATAGGAACAACAATAAAATCCTCTACCTTATGGGGAATATGGAATAAAGTATGGGGATTTAAATGATAATAAAAATTTGGCCATTACTTTCTTTTAGAACCTTCTTAGCAAAGAAAAATAGAATACAACATGGAAATAAAAAATATCATTAACAATATTCCCAAAGGATTTAATGATAATATGAATGAACATATATTCAAGGTAATCTCTAAGGAGGAAATTAAAAGAGTTGTATTTTCTATGGAAGCATCCAAAGCTCCTGGACCGAATGGTTTCTCGTCGGGTTTTTTCAACATCATTGGGATATTGTTGGAGATGTAGTCAATGCAATTCAAGAAGCCTAGGAATCTAGTAAGTTGTTGAAAAAATGGAATAATACATTTTTTGCTTTGATTCCCAAGAAATATGGAGCAGATAAATTGCAGGACTTTAGACCAATTAGCCTATGTAATACAATTTACAAAATTTTACTAAAGTATTGGCCAATAGATTGAAAAAAATCATCCCCTCAATCATTAATGAAAATCAAGGAGGTCATGTGGTAGGCAGGCAGATTACTGAAAGCATAATTACCATTTATGAAACATCACACTCTCCTCAAAGGAGGAAAGGGTTAGGCATGTTCCTTAAGTTGGACATGAAAAAATCCAATGACATGGTTTCTTGGTCTTTCTTAGATAAAATAATGGAGTGAATGGGTTTCAGTTGAAAATAGAGGGCATGGGTTGGTATGTGTATTTCTAACCTTCACTTTTCGATCATAATTTGTTGGGTTCTTTCCTTATACCATAGGAATCAAGAAGGGATATTTTTTGTATACATATCTCTTTATCATTATGGCAGATGCCCTGGGAAGAACTTTGGAAATAAAGCGAAAGGATGGTAATATCAAAGGTCTAAAACATTCTTTCATTGGTGAAGCTTTGTCCCATCAACAGTTTGTGGATGATAATTTCTTGCTTGGGGAAGCTACAGAGGAAGAAGCTTTGGATTTAAAAAAAGTCCTTGATTCTTATGAAAAATCTACGGGCCAAAAAATAAATTATAAAAAAGCAATATTATCTTTTGAAACATGGAGGAAAGTATAAGAGAACAAATAATTAACGTGTTAATCTGTAAGGAGGAAAATTTCCCTATCACCTATCTTGGTTTACCTTTTTTTATAGGTAAAATAAAAGATGAACTTTGAAATATGATTATTGATAAATTTAATAGGAAGCTTCAAGGCTGGAAGGGATCTCTATTATCCTCTACGAGGAAAGTACAACTTATTAGACACACGCTTCAAAGCCTCCCTATTTACTTCATATCTTTCCTAAGGATATCAAGGAAGAAACTTTAGAAATACTACAAAAAAATTTCTTATGGGATGGCACTGAATGCAAAAAACATATACATCTGATAGCCTAGGATACCTATTGCTAGTCTTTACACAATGAGGATCTTGGATTGAGAAAGTTGAGAGATCTAAATAGAGCCCTTCTAGCTAAGCATGGTTGGAGACTTTGCATTGGATCATCAGGAAAATGGGCTAGTATTATCCAATAAAAATACTTGGATGGTAGAAACCACTTTATTAGTTGTTCTAATCCTCCACGTGGGCATATTTTTGGTAAAATATTATCAATAGTAGGAAATTTATATGGCAAGGTCTAAAATGGAGAGTAGGTCGAGGGACAAAATAAAATTTTGGAAAGACCCTTGGATTTAAGAGAAGACTTTAGAGAACTACAGGAAGTTCAAATATATTAAAGAACATTTAACCAGAACCTATGGTAAGAAAATTAATGGTTACATTCATAGGGTGGGTGATTTTCAGGAGTGGAAAATCCTACTAGAAGATATGCAAGACCCGAGGGGTAAAGATCTGCAAAAATTTTTAAGGAGTTATTATTTAGGCAGAGGTTCAGATAATTTGAGGAAGAAACCAACAAGGCCAGTGCTTGGTGAAGGATGGATATAGATTCTTGGGTAAATAAATCCAAGCTTAAAATAATTTGGAAGCTAAACATCATCCCTAAGGTTGTTATGTTTTTTTGGACTGCTATTCTCAATAATATCCTCATGAAAAATAATATGTTCAAAAGAGGGATTGTGGTTCCAACTGTTTGTGTGTTGTGTAACAAAGAGGATGAGTGTGTGAGCCACCTGTTTGGAATTTGTGATTTTTTTCGTGATATCCTAAATATGTTATCGAGAGAAGTTAATGTTTGCTTGGGTCATTCCAGATTTTCTAATCAAGATTTGGGAAAAATGGCACGTAGGAAGCAATATTTTTTGACAAAAATACATTCCACATATTTTTGGGGGGATTTGGTTGGAAAGAAGCAAACGAGTGTTAAAAAATTAGACTAGAGGAATAATTGGGGTTTATGCTAGGATAAAAACAACCCTCTTGGAGGATTGTATTAAAAACATTGTCGACCAGGAAATTCTTGCAATGATCCTCTCTAGAAAAAAAATTATCTTAAATATGAAAAAAAACAATAAGGTGAGACTAGATACTAGATGGGAACGTCCTCACAAATATTGGGTAAAATTCAACTTTGATGGGGCTATGAAATGCAACTCAGGTCATGTTGGTGGTGGGGATTATTAGAGTAGGTTATTACATTATTCTCCTGGTAGTTAGTTTTACCTAGGTTTCTATCCTAGGTTAGTAGTTTTGCTAACCTCTATTGTTAGCGAATACTTGTTGTTGATTAGTTAGCACTATTTGGTTAGTGGTTAGCGATATCCTAGGATCTAGGATTTCCTATGTATTTCCTAAAGGCTATGTTTATCCTTAGCATTGTATTTAATCTTTTGATTCTATCAATGCAAGTCAATTTATTCATCGCTCTAATATGGTATCAAAGCTAGATACCTTGCTCCCATTGTGGAGACTTGGTTTGGTTTGGTTTTGATCTGAATCGGTGATACCTGAGTCTGTTGTGGAGGCTTGGTTATGATCTCATATACTCCTTGGAATGAAATGAAATGAAATGAAAGATTTTAATTACGTCCACGAGACCCAAATATGGTCTATGGGACCTCAAATATGGAAGTACAATTACTCAAATCATATCATATGATCTTTAATATCTTTGAGAAGGTTGTTCCTTCTCCTGTTGATTTGTATTAGCAGTTCTCCAACTTTTTTTATTTTACTGTCTTCAAATAAATCTGTAATAAACTCGTTCCCAAGTTTTTCTTTGTATTTGTCATGGATATCTAAAAAACTCAAGCATTTATAGATGAAGTGTTCCTTTGTCTCTACTACTCCTATGCTGCATATACTAGATCTTACTGACCAACACAGATCCTAATGTGGAGGCTTGGTTACGATCCCATCTACTCCTTAGAGTGAGAGATACTAGATCTGACTGACCAGCACAAATCTTGAGGTGGATATGGCATGACACTTAGATCGGGTGCTAAATTTCTTTGTTGTAAATGAATTTTGTTGCTACCCTGACAAGGGAAGGTAGGGTGCTGAATTTCTTTGTTGTAAATGAATTTTGTTGCTACCCTGACAAGGGAAGGTAGGGCTGTTAGCGAGGCGAAACACCTACACAGTTGCACGTAATGACAACTAGTGTTGTAGGCACACCGACACACCCAAACTAAGGTGGTGGACCTACATACAGTAGGATCGAGGAGGATCGGTAGTGTACGCGGACTAGGTAGAGATGTGGAGGACTCTACATCCTATGCAAGGCGAATCAATAGAGGAGATACTCCTACGTGGACCCCTGGGACAACATACCTACTAAGCTAAGATGAACTGTTAGTAGAACAAAGGTCGAACTAAGGTGATGGACCTACATACAGCAGGATCGAGGAGGATCAGTAGTGTACATGGACTAGGTAGAGGATCAGTAGTGTACATGGACTAGGTAGAGGATCGGTAGTGTACATGGACTAGGTAGAGACATGGAGGACTCTACATCCTATGTAAGGCGGACCGATAAAGGAGATAATCCTACGTGGACCCCTGGGACAACCTACCTACTAAGCTAAGGCAAACTGTTAGTAGAACAAAGGTCAAGGTCTAACTAACAAACTAGAGGTGGACACACTGGACAAAAACTCAACATGTGCGCATGGGAATCCCTATGGTGCAGGGTGCATAGACCACCCTAAGGTGATTGAAGTCTTATGTGGGCCTTCGTGTTTTTAAACCCATCATAATATCCCCATGGTGTACATGTGGGATAATTCCTTAAAAATCCCTATACGTTGTACTTCTCGATGGCCCTATGTCAACGGTGGTGGCAATCCATGATCTGGTCCTCAAATCCTAATGAACATAGTAGTGGAGGCACCTATTGCAGCAGTTCTGGAGAAATTTAACTGCATGAACACATGTGGCCATGAGAATATTTGCAATACTTAGATCTGCATTTTATGGCAATGACTATAATAGTTTCTCGAGAGGAGTCAATCGCTTCCCATGTGCATATTCTGCTATCGATGCCAAATCACAAGAGATCGAGTGTCTTTTGATCCAACCAATTTACACCTTGTAGCAGTCGATCCAACTGTAAAAAAATAATTGCATATCGTACTGAAACGAGCACCATTATTGTGAAAACTAGAATTTTGAGAGGTGCATACAACTTTGCACAATAGTACCAATTACAGGCAGCCATCATCGTGGAGGTGACACCCATAGAGAGAGTTACAGATGAGATTTACCTCATTGTTGTAGACATATAATTTTTGCATCATCCATTTATTTTCAGTGCCTTTGAAAGGTCACTGTAGATGTTTGGCAAAACATGCTAAATTCGCTATAGTTTTTCCTTGGTGTGCCATGGTGAAGCACTCATAGCCAGATCGCTTACACACCTATGTCAATAGCTGGCGATTTTTGATTTGTAGTCAAGAGGTGGAAGGCATTTTTTTTGCGTATATAGGCGAAGTAAATGTATGCGTTTGCCTAAGGTTTCACACTTTGTTCATTTTTACAAGCGGATTCGATCCGAAGGCTATTGTCATTTCATGATCATGGAATAAGTCCAGATCATAACAACACCACTGGTGCTGCTAACACTACTGATAAAACATGATCAGAGATATTCATTTATCGATTCTTTGGTGGATAGAGGTTAACATGGCAAAGGAAGCAGTGATTACGTCTACAATTGTGATCAATCTATTCCACTTGTGATTGTGCACATGATACAAAGAAATGTTGAAGTGTAGGTGAGGATGCCATCACAGGCTTCCAATTTGCCAACAGAATAGCGAATAGATCTGATCCACATTGATTATATGTCAAAACGCATAGACTCTCGTTCTGTGGATAAAATTGCAAGAGAGCTTTTTTGCATTGAATTTAAGCTCTGTAGAGACGACGACATTGGCTGTGTAGATCTTACCCCTTGATAATCAAAGCCAGCAGAAGGTGAGCCACTGGAGAGAGGCACCACCACATGTGAAGACCATGCCCTTCTAAAGGACACAGTGGGCAACGGTAGATAGATCATAGAAACCGTGCTCTCACTGTTGAATCCAGCTCCATCAAGCTTTCACAGTGTGTCGTAGACTATTTTTTTGCTATTAGAGCATCTCCAAATCGTTCGGGTGATTTCTAGTTTTGGACAGCATTACAATAAAGCCTTGCAACAGAGCATTGTGGGACTCTCTAGAGAAAGATATAGTCTATCTAAAATACAAAGGTGATCTCCTAACAATCTATCTGCACAACGTGAAGCTTGATGTTACATCAGTTGAAGGTCCACCGACATAAAGCTTCGTGCTCTCGATGAAGATCTCTGACGTGGTGCAAAATGAGATTGAAGTGCAACTGGGAGAAGGTGATCCGCTACTCGCTAGAGGAGCATCATGGTGGTGGTGAAATTTGGTGGAGGTCGCAACGCTTCGAGGAGGAGGTGGAGCAAGCTCGGCCATGCCACCCTTTCAAATAGGGGTCTTTCCCTATCATTCTCACCAGCAATTGTAGCTGGAGTGGTCGATAGTTGTGCACTAAGGCGTAGGCAACTAGGAGGTTGCGAGTTCAAACCCCCTCAAGGCTTATAGGGTAAATACATTTTTTTTTGCAAATTTATTAAAGTTTTATTCATTTTTTTTTTATAAGTAACTATAATTTTATATACAAATTGAGTTTTTTAAGAGGATCCCAAAACCTTATAACAAAAAGGGTCATAGCACCAAGATTTAAAGCAATTCCTTAGTACATGAAAATAAACACAAACTAAAATGGAAAGGGCCAGAAACAACCCTTGATCTAGCAAAAAGACTAGATTCTAGTACCAACTAGTGAGGCCCACTTCACGAAAATATCATCCTCCCATTTTTGGCAGTCTGGGATCCTCCCAAGGGTGGATACAACAGTCTAGGATCCACCCAAGGGTGGATACAACAGTCTGGGATCCTCCTAGGGGTGGATACAACACACCTACCCAAACCTACGTAGGGAGAGCGGGAAGGCCAAGAATAGCCTACAACTAGAAATCCTACCCAAAAACCAAAAGTAGGGAATTTTTAGAAAACTAGAGAGGATCCTCATCCAAGGAATGGCTCGGGATGCAACCCAAGGTGTATCGGAGCAGCAAGCAACCACGTGAGCAAAGCAGCAAGCAGCACTGGGATACAGGTCAGGGATCAGCAGTGGGATAGCCTAGGAAATGGTATCATGATCCTCAAAGAAAAAGTGGTAAGCCTTCGCATGAGCCTGAAAAGTGAAACAACACTACTAGGGATATCTATAGGTCAAGATATCCCTATGCACAGTAAGGAGAAAATATGGAAGCCAAAAGGATCTAGGGAAAACAGCAACAAGTGCAAAGATAGGATCTCGAAAGCCAAAATTGAAGGAGGAAGGAGGGACCACAACTACAAACACACTGATCTCCCCCCCTAGACCAGAGAATACAGAAGCAAGCTCCCACAACTCCAGCAAAAAGTCCTAGGAACCACCATACTTGCTCATGAACAGATCTAGAGAACTAGGACCAGAAGCCCCTGAACAAGAACTAAAATGAACAACCTGAGGATCCCATGCGAGAAGCGACAACAGGCACAAATATGGTGTCCTCGAAAGCATAACCTGGGGGAACCAGGGTTGCATGCACTGATCATGGGTCCCCCCAAGATCCAGACATGCAATAAAAACCCTAGGAACCCCAGAAGAAGGGACCAAGATCCCCCCATCCTTGCTCATGGATAGCTTCAGGGAAATGGGTCTGGGAACAACCCAAGCAGAGGAAGAGGCCCACCCCGAAGTCCAACCAATGCCCTGGGTGTCCACCAAATCATAGATCCAACAAGAAGAAGCCTTTTAACAAGAAATTGAAAAGGGCCCTACCCAATGGGACAAGACCAGCAGCAACCACAGGCATCCCAAAGAGGAGTCACTGGAATAAGATGAAACTGCCCTCCCATACCAACCCCAAAGTAGAGAGGACCTCACAAGATGCACCAAGAAGCAGTCGAAATCCCAACCTGCCACCACCACCGACCGAGGAAGCCCTGGGAACTGGATCCATGTAAAAAACCTGCAAAACACCCTAGGGGAAAGCCTGAGGGAGATCGGGGAAGGGATCCTGAAAACATGCAGGAAACCCTAGGAGACCCCTGGGATGCACCAAACCACGAGCTCAGGCAAGGAAACCCTAAAAATATTGGGAAAGGAACAAAAAGAGGAGAAGGATCTCCCCCCAATATCATCTGATACAAAGCATTCCCAGAGCGGGATGACCCGGGATGTGCCAGGGACTAGGCAAGAACCAGGGGAGAGGGAGCAGGGAGAGGGAGCAGGACCCTCCCCCTCCCCCCCCAAAGAAGTTGAAACTTTTCCTAAATCAAGCTTCTCATTTATCCAAAGGGTTCTAATAATTTAATTTTCATTTAATTAAAAATCATTTATTTTTTAATTCATGATTTTTTAATTAAATAAATTTTATTATTAATTAAATTTTTCGATAATAACTTTATTTTTGCAATTTAAAATTAAAGTAAAGGTAGAAATTCCCTTGCAACCCTTTAGGATTCATAAATAGAAAAATTATTATTTTTCGTTTGAAGTTCTTATCATTCATTCAAGGGGGGAACAATTCAGCACTTGCCTAAGAGGCTTTCTTGTTGTGTTGAGGGGGGATACAATTTTTCTCCAACCAAGGGGGGATTTTTTTTAGTGAACTTTATTTTGCATCATTTTTTGCCATTTTTGCAACCCATTGTCATCACTCAATTTGAGTGCATTTGACAAATTGTCTAGAAAGTAGCAGTCATCCCAAAACAAACCTTTTTTTGACTTCATAAATAGCACATCTTTGTGTTTGGAGTTTTTGAAATAAGAGGGGGGATTTTTTTACTGTTGAAATTTTTTTGAAATTTGTCTAGAAGGGATGCATTGTAAAGTTTTTTGAGGCTTTATTGTTGAAATTTTTTTTTTGCACTAAAGGGAGATATAATTTTTCAAAAACAAAATGGAAAGACTTATAAGGGTGCATTTTTGACAGTGTCCGACACCTTAGGTTATTTTTTGCAAAATTTCATTGTAAAAGGTGCATTTTCGATAGAGACTGACACCTTACAAATGGGCAGATCAAAGAATAAAACTACCCCAAAATCAACTGATGTTTCTAAGTCAGTTAAACACCCATACTTTTCCCCACACATGGACCAGATAGATTTTTATGAAGATGGCACATTTCTCACACTACGGAATGGTGTAGATGCCATAATCAATGATTCTACGTCTTGTGAAGACATGCAAAAAAATGGTGTTCTAATCCCTATTGGCATTGTAATGGCAATATACATGTCATTTGTTGCTCTTGAAATTGCTCAAAGTAAAGTGAAAAGGGACATTAGTGAGGAAATAGAGGTCAAACCCCTAATGGTCGATTCTTATAGTGACACAGGTGACCTTCAGCCCATGGTGGCGAATGCTTGTTGTGACATGATGAGGTAGAACATTACCTCATACAAAGACTGATTTTGATAACTTATTAAACTATTTGGAACTACTTATGATATGTTTTTGTACTAATTTTAGTGATACTATGCATTATATGATGATGTTTGCATATTGGAATAATAAAGTGCATATGACCTATTTTGACTGATTTATCTATGTTTTATAATTTGTTTCAACTGTATGTTTTAGCATATTTTGCATTAAATTAGAATTGTAATATGAAGGTATTGATATCTATTTAGTTTTGTGCTTATTTTACAAAGTTTCCTTACCATTCACCCATTTTGAATAATCTAAAGGCGCCTAATACTTTGTCAGCAGTTGACTATGTAGAAAATAGAAACTTTTCCATACAAATTCCAGCCAATTGTACATATACAGCATGGCTTGGAATTTGTCCACTCCAACTCATGCAAAAGATGGAATCATTCATCTGGGTACCTATGAAGATTATTTTTGCCATCACAACTGGTCACACATGCTTATGTTGCATGAATTAACGACAACTCTATTTTGTTGCCTGATATTCCAAAGTAGCTTCGGAATGAGCGCAGAAGACATAAATTTGGTCAAATACATCTTTAATTATAGTAAAAGGAAGGTAAACGGTGGTTGCAACTATTCTAGGGGCCTCCCTATCCTTTTCAACAGTTGTTCCTCACTAGATAAAGCTAGCAGCTAGAATGGATAAGGTTTAATGGATAAGATCCCTGCATTTTTGGAAAACACAGTCCTACAATAGTTGTAATAGTCCTGTATTGAAGCACCAAACTTTATCATTGTTGTACCTTGATAGTATAAATAAAGTGCTCCCATTTTTTTGAGCATATAGGGAGGAGATAGGATATAGGTACTACTATTGTAATTGTTTATTGCAACAGATAAGTAGTCTGCAGAACTTCCCCTACACTGTTGATATGTTGATAATGAAATAAAGGTGCAATATTTGTCATTCATGTTTGCTTCTAATTTTAGTGTGAGGATTTGATAATGTAGAGCAAGTACTTTTTCCCTCTTTTGGTTCAATAAGCAAGGGCCACTTCCAGGCCCAAAAGAGAGATTATTCCTGCCAGATTTCTGCTAATTTCTTGCTGCAACAGGTCAACAGGAATCTAAAAACTTTTTGAATTAAACTTCATCTAACATGTGGCACATGAATGCATTATAGTTAAGTCATATAGAGTAGATTTTATAGTATAACATTTTCTATTTCAGCTTTAGCATTCTAGTCTGTATTTCCAGTTTGCATTAGAGAATTTCTTGTTAATTCAGTTTGCTATAGATTTACAATATTTGCTTACCAACCTTTGAATTTCATCATTGTCTTAGGTTTCATTTTATGCAGGTGTGAAGTTTCAATTCTAAAAAATTTTCATTGTTGTTATAGTTAATTATGTGATTTCAATTTTGTTATTTTAAATTTTGTCAACTGAATTCTATCATTTTCAATAGTTCATATTTGCTTTTTTTGCAATTGTGTGAATTTCAATTATGCAAGGATAAGTAGGCACTCAATTTTAGTTTCTAGGAGATTAAAAGTGACACCTGACACCCCTAACCACTAACTGTTCCATGAATAAGGCCATGATCTAGATGAACTAAAAATTAGTGTGTTAACCCCTACTTTCGTATATAGCCTTGGACACCGCCCTAGATTGACACATAATGATTAAATGATGAAGAGTTGATGACACTCATCATGACACATGTGACCTTGATCCCATGATGGTCAATGCTTGTTGTGATACAGGTGACCTCATACCTTCTATGGTAGATATTAGTTGTAGCACAAGTGATCTCATCAAAGTAGCAAATTTTGCTTGTGACACTAGTGACTTAAAAACTAAACCTCCTAAAAATGAACTCCATAATCTCATCAATAATGACAAATGCTATATTTTTAAAAGCATTGATGAAGATGATGAAATTGAGTGTTTTGAAAAAAAAACCAAAGGATATGGATCCAAATTGATGAAGAAAATGGGATTCAATGGTGAGAGATTAGGTAAACAAGAACAAGGTATTAAAATTCCAATAATGCTAAATATCAGGGCAAAGAATGAAGGCCTTGGCTATTTTGGACAAGCAAGTACCAGTAAAACCATGTTTATAAACCCTAAATATCCTACAACTCCTAAAAAGTATTATTGCAATCATTGTGGAAAAACATGACATGTTGCAGCTAAGTGTTGGAAATTACATCCTTGTGATTCATGTGGATGTACGAATAATTCTTCTTCACTATGTTGGTACAAAGTGAAATAAAGGATGTACCTCTGATTAATAAAACCATTTAGGAGTTGTGCATTAGGAAACCTGGTAGAAAGAAGAAAGTCTTTCTTAATACTGTGCAAGTAGAAGGTAAGTTGGTTGACCTGCTCTCTGGAAAACTTGTACCCCCAAATATGGTGATCCAGGGAGTCCAGTAGTTACAATTACTGTTGGGTTAGTTCAAATTTTAAATGTACTTATTGATTTAGGATCTGCAATCAATGTAATGACTAAGAAAACCATGCAAAAATTACAGCTCAATAATCTTAGTCCTACTACCACAATTTTGGAAATGGCAGATAGGTCAGTGGCCAAACCGAAAGGAATTCTGGAGGATGTTGCCATTGAAGTGTCTTCTTGGGAATATCCTATAGATTTCTTAGTATTGTAGCCTAGAAACGCAGCTAATGGCTATCCTATTATTCTAGGATGACCTTGGCTTGCCACTGCAGTTGCATTTATAGACTGTAGGTCAGGTGAGATGACTATTTCAAATGGTGTAGACCTGTTGAGTGGTATTTTCACCCGGTTGTGAAAGTACACTCTCCTTTAGGATTTGGGTTCCAAATCCCCTCTTGCAAAGAATTTAAACAAACAACTTCTCCAAGGTCTCCTTTGTATTAGCATTTGCATATGTGTATTAGTAATCTCAAATAAAGATATTCAATTTAAATGCTTGGAACACCTTAGTGATTGCAAGTAACTGTAAACAAGGGGCAATGTTGGTTTATTTCACCATGAAACTTTAATGATTGTTCATTGTTCTTTTTTTGTTTTGAAATTTTTTTTAAATGTTTAGTTTAATGCCTGAAAATTTAAAATAAGTGAAAAAAATTTAATCAAATAAAATGCAGAAAAATGAAAATGAAATGCAAAAAACTGAAAATAAAAATGCATTCAGTATGATGTTATCCTATTTCGAAAAAACTGAAGATGTGAGGTTTTCATGTATGCAACCTAACCTATTGGACCTGCAAAACAAGCACAATCTGGATAAGCTAAGTGCTGGCTCCTAGGGTTTTAAATCAGATTTAAACATTCGCATGAAGCAACCAAGAAAACTTGCATAAACTCCATTTACAAGCCTAAAATCTGAAAAGGGGAAAAATAGACATTTAATCTTGCATGCAGAAAATGACTCCTCCTTTCTTGTCCACAAGATGCAAATTTTTGAAAACTTCTACATTAAAAATGTGTCATTTTACAATAGCAAAATTTTTTGGTTTTCCCAAACTAGTCCATGGAAGAAAAATGACTCAAACAGGTCCATAATGGCCTTATCGCCTTCAAGTCCGCAACTCTGCTCGCAGCAATTTCCAACCCATGTCCATGAAGAAGAAAAACCAATCTACGAAATAAAAACAACCCAACTAGGTCCAGAATGGCTTTCTTGCCTTCAAACTTGCAACGCTACTTGCAACAGTTTTCCACCCCTTCTGGCCTCTTTGAATGGCGTATTTAAACTTATGAAAACATTGTTTCTCCTTCCATGATGGTTCGTTTTGTTTTCCGATGGTTGTTCACTTCACCTTCCCTGATTGTTTGTTTCACCTTTCCTTGTATGCGTGTGCTTTGGTTTCCACTTTGTGGCCCTTTGCTATGTTTTCTCCACATGGGCTTGCATCTGTTTCCCTCTATGTGTAACGACCATCTTAAATGATTTCAAATCATTAAATATTCCTTATGTAACGCTTTGTCTTATTCATTAGATTTTGTCCTTATGTCCACGTCACTATGCAGGTCCGTTACCTTGGCGAAAATGGAACATGTCGCGATATCACGACACTTCTTGTTTCTCTGTTTGCCTGCCCCTTTTGAATCATGAAAATGTAACATGTCGCGATATCACGACACTTTTGGCCCCTTCCGTATTTTGTTGCTTTTAGCCACAAAAATGCAACATGTCACGATATCGCGACACTTTTTCCTCCTTTGACCGCGATGATGCAACATGTCGCGATATCGCGACACTTTTTCCATTTTGGCCGTGACGATGCAACATGTGATATCGCGACACTTTTTCCCTTTTGGCCACGACGATGCAACATGTCACGATATCACGACACTTTTTCTTTCTTTTGTTATGGTCGCGAAAATGCAACATGTCGCGATATCGTGACACTTTTTCTTTCTTTTGTTTTGGTTGCGAAAATGCAACGTGTCGCGATATCGCGACACTTTTTCTTTTTTGGCCGCAATGGTGTAACATATAGCGACACTTTTTCTCTTTTGGCCATGATGGTGCAAACATGTCATGATATCGCAACACCTTTTCTCTTTTGGCCACGATGGTGCAACATGTCGTGATATCGAGACGCTTTTTCTCTTTTGGCCATGATGGTGCAACATGTCGCGATATCGCGACACTTTTTCTATTTTGGCCGCGACGATGCAACATGTCGCGATATCGCGACACTTTTTCTTTCTTCTATTCTGGCCGCGACGATGCAACATGTCGCGATATCGCGACACTTTTTCTTTCTTCTGTTCTGGCCGCAAAAATGCAACATGTCGCGATATCGCGACACTTTTTCTTTCTTTTGTTTTGGTCGCGAAAATGCAACATGTCGCGATATCGCGACACTTTTTCTCTTTTGGCCGCGATGGTGCAACATGTCATGATATCGCAACACTTTTTCTCTTTTGGCCTCTCCCTTTGCTTTGGACCGTGAAAATGCAACATGTCACAATATCGCGACACTTTTTCTCCTTGTGGTATTTTGCTTTTTCTTTGATCTTTAGCATATGGGCCACTTCAATCTTCTTGGAAAACATGCAAAAAAGGTGGGTCCCCAATTTTGGGGTACGTTGTGGATCAACCACAACAAGACCTGAAAAATATTTCCTTATATCCACCAACCCAACCTTCAGCCAAATTTTTTGGACAAATATGCTATCCTGAGTCTTATGAAGAATAGGAAACTATTGTCACCTCGGCCACCGTTGTAGTAAAAGAACATATTGAAGAACTTAATTCATTAGAAAGAGAAATCTTTGAACATGAAATAGTTTTGGTGAAAATATTGCAAGAAGAAGGCCTTAGGGATGATCAAATTCTTGTCCATCGTTTGTTATGGAAAGATGAAGAACAAACTGCTGAACATCTGCAGTCTATTCCACTATAAGAAAACTCTTTCACATTGCCACATGGATGGCATCATCATCTTCTGACTTCTTTCACATGTCCTATACAAATGATCCCATCAAGTATCACATTTACACCAGAATCAAGAGTATTTCATACTCTACAGCCACATCATTGTCCCTTAAATGATTTAATCAATAAATATGAGGTTGTCAACTCTGTTTATCCAAGTATTAAGTAGATTGAGATACAGCCAGGAAATGTTTTGAATATTAATAGTTGGTTTACTAATGAGCAAGAAGCCAAATTATTTGTTGTTTTGCAAATACATGTTCAAGCTTTTGCTTGGAGTTATAAGGACATGACTGGCATTCACCTTGATGTGTGTACACATAGAATATACACTAAAGATGTTAAACCTGTGAGACAATCTCAAAGACGTTTAAACCCTGCTTTGAAAGATATTGTTAAGGAAGAAATTGAAAAGCTTTTAGATGTAGGATTCATCTATCCAATATCAAACAGTAGATGGGTTTCTCCATTAGTCATTTTTCCAAAGAAAAATGGGAAAATGAGAGTGTGTGTGGATTACAGAGAGTTAAATAAGGTAATACATAAGGACCATTTCCCATTACCTTTCATAGACCAAGTATTAGACACCCTTCTTGGCAAGAAATTTTTCTATTTTCTTGATGGATTCAGTGGTTATAATCAGATACAAGTTGCACCTGAAGACCAAGAGAAAACTACTTTCACATGTCCTTGGGGAACCTTTGCTTATTGGGTTCTACCTTTTGGTTTATGTAATGCTCCAGCAACATTTCAAAGAGTTATTTTGGCCATATTCTCTGATTTGACAAATGAGAGTGTAGAGATTTACATGGATGATTTCATGAGAGTGTAGAGATTTACATGGATGATTTCACGGATGATTTCATGAGAGTGTAGAGATTTACATTGATGATTTCATGGATAGTTTTGAATATACTTTGGAACAACTTAAAAAAGTTTTAATACGTTGTGAAACATACCATTTGTCTGTTAATCCTGAGAAATGCTTCTTAATGTTGGAGGAAGGGATTGTCCTTGGTCATCATATCTCCTCTTATGGGATCAAGGTTGATCCTAAAAATGTGGAAGTCATCAAAAACCTTCCTCCTCCAAAAACTCAAACTAATGTGAGGAGTTTCTTGGGACACATTGGTTTCTACCGCAAATTTATTGCCAATTTCAGTACCATAGCCAATCCAATGTTTGCATTACTAATGAAAATTTTGAATTTTCTTGGTCTACTGAGTGTCAAAAGTCTTTTGAGGAATTAAAATAAAAGTTAACAACTCCCCCTATATTGAGAGGACCTAATTGGGAATTGCCCTTCCATATTCAAACTGATGCTTCCAATACTGCTATTGGAGCTGCATTAGGGCAAATTGACAATGGGGAGCATTATGCCATTTATTACATCAATAAAAACTTGACAAGAGCTGAAAAGAACTACACTACTACTAAGAAGGAATTCTTAGTTGTAGTATATGCTATTAATAAGTTTTGACACTATATCACAAGATATCAAGTATTCATTCATACAGATCATGCTGCCATTAAATACCTAATGAATAAACCTCTAGTTAGTGCAAAAATTATTCGCTGGTTAATGTTATTGCAAGAATTTGATATCACTATAGTTAATAAACCAGGGAAAGCTAATGTAGTTGTAGATTTCCTATCAAGATTGCCAAATGAAAATACAGGAGAGTTGGTTGAAGATGCATTTACTGATGAGAAATTTTTTGCTATTTCTATGCAGTCTCCATGGTTTGCAGATATAGCTAATTATTTGGCTATAGGAAAAATTCCTCTTCACTTTACTCCTAAACAAAGGAAATAGTTAATAAAGCAAAGTTCTTTTAAATGGATAGGAGGTTTACTTTTCAAATGCAGTCTTGACCATGTTCTGTGCAAGTGCATCCACAAGGATGAGGTGTATGATATCCTACGGGCATGTCATGATGAACCTTCAGGAGGACACTATTCAGTTAAGAGTATAATTCGAAAGATCTTGGGTACTGGTTATTACTAGCCATATTTGCATAAAGATGTGAAAAATTATGTTAGACATTGTGATGCATACCAAAGGATGGGAAAACCTACATTCACTAGTGAAATGCCTTTACAACCTCAAGTAGGAATTGAACCATTTGAGAGGTGGGGGTTAGATTTTGTAGGACCCATTGACCCTCCTTCCCAATGGAAAGTGCATATCTTGGTATGTACTGACTATGTAACCAAATGGATAGAATCCTGGGATTTTAAGCATGCTCGAGAAGAAAAAGTTGTTGATTTCCTGTATTCACAAATTTTCCTCCGTTTTGGGGCCCCACAATCCATCACCACTGATCAGCGACCTCAGTTTACCTCAAAAGTTGTTGAAGCCTTTACAAAGTTGTATGAAATCAAACATCGAAAATCCTCACCTTACCATCTGCAAGCCAATGGTCAAGTTGAAGTGACAAATAGGGAATTAGAGAGGATCTTAACCAAAATTGTAGCAGCCCATAGGAGGAATTGGGTGGAGAAATTACCTAAAGCAATTTGGGCTTATAACACCACTTGGAAATCCACTACTGGATTTACTCCCTATGAATTGGTTTATGGTAAAAAGCCTCTTTTGCCTATTGAGTTTGAATTACTAACTCTTTGAACTGCTTTGGAAGTTGGTATTGATTTGTCACAGGCACAAACAGACAAGATTCTACAGCTTAATGCATTGGATGAGCTAAGGAGGGATGCATTGCACCATACTGAGGTGATCCAATCACAACACAATTTGTGGCATGATAGTCATATCCAACAATGGAAATTTCAACAAGGCAATTGGGCTTTGTTGTTTGACTCACAATATGAAGACTATCCTGGCAAGTTGTAGACTCGGTGGCTCGAACCTTATCAAGTTGAGGAGGTATTTGTAAATGGAGTTGTATGTCTTTCACCAATAGATGATTCAAGAAGGAAGATGGTGTTTAACGATCATCATCTTTGGATATATCACAAACCGTTAACCAAGGAGGATTTTCTCAAGCAAGTAGGAAACTTGGATGTATCAGTATTGGAAGAAACCACTTCTTCCAAGATGAACTCAATCAAGTGACATGAACCAAAATATAAAAAAAAAATGAAATATATATATATATAATTCAGAATGTGAAAACCTCTTTGAGGCGCATCTGAATTGGTCTTACATGAAAACCGGTTTTCCTGGCATGTTTACCTCATGGAACCACCACCATTCCATCCATTCTCACCACTATTTCACTATTTACCATTCCATTCATTCTCACCTCTGTCTCATTGTTTTTTAGATTGCACATGTTACACTCTGTGATGAGTCAACTTAAAATCAACAGAAAATAGCATTTGTATAAAATGTAGATAGAATGGTTTCTTCAGGTATGTGCCTTTTCTATTTTAATATTGTAAATATTTATTATGTAGTGTATGATATCCCTAGTTAGTATAAAGCATACAAAAGGTCTAGTTCTAGAAAGTTATCAAGATATTCTAAGGCACTTCGGGATTGAGAAGGTCTTCAAGACTTCAAAAATCCACCAACATAGGTGATGTGGAAAAGGAAGAAGGAATTGCACATGTTGATACCCTACAGGTGGAAGAAACTATGGAGAAAGTTGAATATATAAGTACCAAGGGCACAGATAGTGCAACAGATATGGCTATACCTACAATGTCCCTCAATTACCCACCAGATTCATAAGATAGAACCATAACAGAGGAAGCAGAGGGACACACCACTATTATAGAAATGTCTGCACCACTTGTGGATTATTCAGATTTTGAAGAAGAATCTAAGGCAGCTGAGGAAGGAAAATATGATTTCAGCACTGAAGAGGAATAAGAAATAAATATAAATACCTAGTTGCATGCAGCTAGGAGTGTCATAAAAAATTAGACAAGATGGATTGAAAAGAGTGAAGCTTCCCTGAAAGAGAAATATGATCCTATCACTAAGTTATGGCAAGAGATAGAGACTGTAAATGCTAGGTTAAAAATTTTGGAACAGTGACCTCGTCAGTCCGACTCAGGAGATGAATTAGCTAATCTAATACTAAACTTAGCTGGCAATCCTGAAAGGAACTCACCTATTATAGTTGCAATAGAAGAAGAAGAAACAACATAAGAAGTACAACAGGCTCAAGATCAAACAAGGGATGGACATCCAAAAGTACTTGTGCAGGTTTTTGAAGATCCACAATAGCTGAGTGAACCAATAGCACATACAAAGACAACAATAGTAGTACAGGAAGAGGTAAGACCACAGTCTCCTCAAGACCTTGATAATTTGAATGCACCTGAGATTGAATTGGTAGAAATTGGAACACAAACAGAACCTCCTACAATTGGAAAGGTGGATATAGGCATCCAGGTTAATATCATTCCTCAAATGCAACCAATTGTTAGATCACCAGACACAATCACACTTGCAAAATATAATGAATATGTGGCATATTGGATGGCAAAATGTCATCAATTAGAAGGAAAGGTCTCATCATTACAAACCTTAACAAAAGAGGTAGAACAAAAAAATTCAAAATTTGAAAAATTGAAGGAACAAGTGCAGGACGTATGCTAGATTACAGAATGTATGGTTTAGTGTTGGAGGCCAGCCAGATTCTATAGCTTAATTTTAAAGGAGAGATACCTCTATTGGCAAACGATGAGGGTCACTTCTGGTCTCTCTCACAAATTGGAAACACCTGGTGAGTTTTTGGAAGCTTTTTGGAAAAGTTATGCAGAACACCAAAATATGCTATGTGAGTTATTCCTACACAATTTCTTTTTGCCAATAGAAGTTATCTTCCTTCCCCATGTCTTCATCTTAGGACTTTTTAGTCTACACTCCAAAATCAAATATATTGGGAGCAGGAAAACAAAACCAGCAAAGCCATGGAATTACAGGCAGTTTTGCTCATTAGGCATGTTCACCTGAACCATAGGACCTCCACCAGTGAGTACTATACTCTAATGAGGGATGACCGAGTAATAAAAATGTATTTGGGGAACTTGCAAAAATGCATAGATGGTTTTTAAACCTTTTGTACAACATCTTTTGTTGATGCTTTATCAGCTTGCAAAAACATATGGGGAGAGTTACCTATATCACTGTAGAAGAGAGAACCCATCTCACCAAATAACCTGATGTGGTCTAGAAGAAGGGCAGAATGTATAATCCAGACAATATTTGATGTAAAGGAGCAGTGGATAGGTCTTAGGTACATAAATACAACAATCATCACCCATGTTCCATATTTCTTTGATAACGATCCTCAATCAGACGATCAATTCTAGGAGTGGCTCAGGGAGATCAAAGAGCACAAAGGATATTACAAGATTGGAGGCATACTATGGAAATATGTTGAGCGCTATCTTGACATAGATCTTTGTGTTGTTGTAGCAGAACATAATGCATGAGGACATGCATTGCAATAGGTTGGGAGGAAATGATGAGGTAGAACATTACCTCATACAAAGACTACTTTTGATAACTTATTAAACTATTTGGAACTACTTATGATATGTTTTTGTATTGATTTTAGCGATAATATGCATTAAATGATGATGTTTGCATATCAAAATGATAAAGTGCATATGACCTGTTTTGACTAATTTATCTATGTTTTATAATCTATTTCAGCTGTATGTTTTAGTATATTTTGCATTAAATTAGAATTGTAATATGAAGGTACTAATATCTATTTAGTTTTGTGCTTATTTTACAAAGTTTCTCCACCATTCACCCATTTTGAATAATATAAAGGCACCAAATACTTTGTCAACAGTTGACTATGTAGAAAACAAGAATTTTTCCTTACAAATTCCAGCCAATTGTACATATACAGCATGGCTAGGAATTTGTCCACTCCAGCTCATACAAAAGGTGGAATCAGTCATCTGGGTACCTATGAAGATTATTTATGCTGTCACAACTGGTCACACATGCTTTTGTTGCATGAATTAATGCCAACTCTATTCTACTGTCTGATATTTCGGAGCAGCTCCGGAATGACCGCAAAAGACATAAATTTGGTCAAATTCATATTTAATTGCAATAAAAGGAAGTTAAACGGTGGTTGCAACTATTCTAGGGGCCTCCCTATCCTTTCCAACACCTGTCCCTCACCAGATAAATCCAGCAACTGGAATGGATAAGTTTTAATGGATCAGATACCTACATTTTTGGAAAAAATAGTCCTACAATGGTTGTAATAGTCCTATATTGAAGCACCAAACTTTATCATTGTTGTACCTTGCTAGTATAAATAAAGTGCTTCCATTTGGTTGAGCATATAGGGAGGAGATAGGATATAGGTGCCACTGTTGTAATTTTTTACTACAGCAGATCAGTAGTCTACAGAACTTCCTCTACACTGTTGATATGTTGATAATGAAATAAAGGTGCAATATTTGTCATTCATGTTTGCTTCTGAGTTAGGTGTGAGGATTTGATAGCATAGAGCAAGTACATTTTCCCTATTTTGGTTCAAGAATCAAGGGCCACTTCCAGGCCCAGAAGAGGGATTATTCCTACCAGAGTTCTGCTAATTTCTTGCTGCAGCAGGTCAGCAGGAATCTAACAACTTTTTGAATTAAACTTCATCTAACATGTGGCACATGAATGCATTATAGTTAAGTCATATAGAGTAGATTTTATAGCATAACATTTTTTGTTTCAACTTCAGCATTCCTAGTCTGTATTTCAAGTTTGCATCAGAGAATTTCTTGTTAATTCAGTTTGCTACAGATTTACAATATTTGCTTACCAACCTTTGAATTTCATCATTGTCTTAGGTTTCATTTTATGCAGGTGTGAAGTTTCAATTCTGAAAAAGTTTCATTGTTGTTATAGTTAATTTTGTGATTTCAATTTTGTTATTTTAAATTTTGTCAACTGAATTCTGTCATTTTCAATAGTTTAGATTTGCTTTTTTTGCAACTATGTGAATTTCAATTATGCAAGGATAAGTAGGCACTCAATTTTAGTTTCTAGGAGATTAAAAGGGACACCTGACACCCCTAAACACTAACTATTCCATGAATAAGGCCATGATCTAGATGAACTAAAAATCAATGTGTTAACCCCTGCTTTCGTATATAACCTTGGACACCGCCCTAGATTGACACATAATGATTAAATGATGAAGAGTTGACGACACTCATCATGACACATGTGAACTTGAGCCCATGATGGTCAATGCTTGTTGTGATACAGGCAACCCCATACCTTCTATGGTAGATATCAGTTGTAACATAGGTGATCTCATCACAGTAGCAAATTTTGCTTGGGACACTAGTGACTTAAAAATTGAACCTCCTAAAAATGAACTCCATAATCTCATCAATAATGACAAATGCTATATTGTTAAATGCATTTATAAATATGATGAAATTGAGTTTTTTGAAAAACAAACCAAAGGATATGGATCCAAATTGATGAATAAAATGGGATTCAATGGTGAGAGATTAGGTAAATAGGAACAAGGTATTAAAATGCCAATAATGCTAAATATCAGGGAAAAGAATGAAGGCCTTAGCTATTCTGTACAAGCAAGTACTAGTAAAACCATGTTTGTAAACCCTAAATCTCCTACAACTCCTAAAAAATATTTTTGCAATCATTGTGGAAAAACATGACATATTGTAGCTAAGTGTTGGAAATTACATCCTTGTGATTCATGTGGATGTACGAATCATTATTCTTCAATATGTTGGTACAAAGTGAAATTGGCCAACAAGGTTCATATAGATTATGGATGGACAGATCCCACATAATGGGCCATGATGAAAGAAATTTTGCATGTCTTCTACCGAAAAGGTAAAACCTATGGTAGACATCGAGGCAAATCTAATGACAGACCGAGTGGTAGTCCTAGAGACAATGACCTAAAGACAGACCTAAAGATAGACCCAGAGATAAATTTCTAGAGGGAGATCTACATGCAGATCTAGAGGCAATGATCTAGAGGAAGATTCACAGGCAGATCCCGAGATAGACCTAGAGGTACAAATCCAAAGGTATGCTTAGAGCCAGAGCCAGAGCCAAAGACAAAGTAAGATCCAGCATTCTTTTATTTCTCTTCTTCTTCACTGTATTGGGACAGTTATATTATTACCCAAATAATGTAATAAGGGGGGATGTTAGAGTAGGTTATTACATTATTCTCTTGGTAGTTAGTTTTACCTAGGTTTCTATCCTAGGTTAGTAGTTTCGCTAACCTCTATTGTTAGCGAATACTTGTTGTTGATTAGTTAGCACTACTTGGTTAGTGGTTAGCGATATCCTAGGATCTACGATTTCCTATGTATTTTCTAAAGGCTATGTTTAGCCTAAGCATTGTATTTAATCTTTCAATTCTATCAATGCAAGTCAATTCATTTGTTGCTCTAATAGGGGCCTCATCAGGAATGACAAAGATCAGGTAGTGGTTGCATATGCTAAGGATCTAGGAATTACCACAAATCACCAAGTTGAAGCAAGGGCGATGCTTACGGGCCTTCGAATTACGATGAATTTGGGTTTTAGGAGAATTGTTCTCGAGGGGATTCCAAAAATATTATAACTTCCCTTCAAAAAGGGGAGCTAAATAATTCTAGCATTTTCCAAATAATTACAGATACGAGGACTATTTTGGAAAACCTAGAAGAAAGTCAAATTACACATATTTATAGAAAGGGAAACAAAGTTGTCAACACAATGGTAAATATGACAGTTAGATCTGAGAATTTCAAGGTCTAGTCATACGCCCCCATGGAATTGAAAGAGATTATAAGAATTGATAATGAAGCTAGCAAATAAAGAGGGCAGAGCAAAGTAGAATGATTATTGGGATCATGCGATGAAGGATTTGAGCACACTAAATTACATTACTGTCAATGGTTTCTTTATCAGTTATGTAAAACATTGAGCACTACATAAGCCTTGTCAAATAGAAGGATAATGAGAGGGATATTATTCCAGCTTCTCCATCAGCAGGTTTAGCCCAATTTTGTTTGTTTTACTAAGATAAGACTATATTGCGTTTATCTGATCTTCTCTTGTTTTTTTTTGTACATATTTTGAGCTCTTTGTAAAGGGTTGGGACCCTTTAACCCCCTTTTTTATCAATACAAAAAAAACTTATTTTTCTTATTTATTAGCTATAACTTTTTCTGACTCTTTTTCTTTTTTTTTCAATGATTTTACATAGGTTTTTATGAGGGGTCTTGGTCCCCTTATACTGAGTGGGGTTTGAACCTTGGACCTCTCAAAGAGAGGCCAAAGCCCTTACCACTGTAGTAAGCTTGCAACTCTATTCTGACACTTTTTCTTAATTAGCTATAGAATTGATAATTTTATTTAATTTTTTTTTGCTTGAGAAAAAAAGTTGTACTCGGGTCCCCCAACCTTGATAAATCACAACTCTCTTCTGTAAAGCTTGAGATTTTACAAATATATTTAATTCTCATCTCAATTAAGTTGATATAACTAGATACCTAAATATTATTTCACAAAAAAGTATGAATTTTTTATATTCATTTTTTGGATCTTCTTTAAAAAAATTTAAATACAAATATTCAACAACCTATTCATCCATCCATCCAAGTGAAATATTGATAAGTGGTGGTTTTTTATGATGCCAAGTTGCCATTGTGCCACTTGAATATTCATAATTGCTTTGTTGGATCCATGCTTCTGCTGCTTTACTTTGATATTTTGAACGGTTGGTCCTATTGTTCCCTGATGCTACTACACCCCTTTGAAATCCAAAAACATTATGCTTTTTCTACCAAACACTGCCATACTTGATGCCTTTTTGACTCCATGTAGATCTAAAATATTGATGCTTTAAGCATGCCTCCAAGATTTTGGCGCTTAGAGTAGTGTGGGTTGATATGCTACAACATTAACCTAACATTTTGTTCCCTTTAATTCTTCAACAATTTGTTTTTAATTTTAAATTCTTCTTCACAATCTTCTCTCTTATACCTTTCTTTTGGTGCATCCTTGTGCACTTCTGACAAGGCTTCCTTAGACTTTGTTGCTACTTCTTCCATGGACTCTATTGTTGTTACTACTATAAATTCAACTTTTGAGTTTTCTAATGGTTCTTCAACTTGTTCCCTTACCATAACTGCTTCTTGCTTCTCCTTGGATTCTTGCTTCTTAATCTTTTCCTTTTGAATGTGACCATGAACTTGCATGTTGTCATATGTATTTTTTACTTCTATTATATCCTCTTTATTCATTTCTTTTAGTTCCCTCTGAAGCCTTTTTATTTTTTCTTCATATCCTTTGATGGTGACCTTCAAACTAGCTATCTTTTTATAAAGGTTCCATTGAATCAAGAATGAATGCTCTATTTCATCCCATGTTCAAGTTCTTTCCTTAGCATGTCGTTCCTTAGTAAGAATATCCCACCAATTGTGAGCTTCCTCTTTTAAGAAATAAAAAAGTTTGTAATTCAAAAAAATCACCAAAATATAGAGATCTAAATTTCATTCACCATTCTTGAGCATCAATGTCATCGTTTCTAGTGAAAATCAGTAACTCCATGATATCAACCTAAAAAAATCCAAAGTAGCTAGGGTTTTAGAAAGAAAAAAACAAAGGTTTTTTAATTTTTTAATTTTTAACTCCTCTAATCCTTGCTATCACTAGTAGAACAATTTAAATGCAATATAATTGACATAAAAAAATAATGCAGTCGTCTATTACGACTTTGCATTAATCCATTACCAAGCTTCTCCTCCAAAGGGTTCAACACTATTGCACATATTGTTATTGTTGTTGTGAAGAAGTGTGGATAGCTTCGATGGCAGTGTGATTCTTCTTAATGATGGTGGCGATAATGCTGAAATTTTATTTTACCAGTAAACAAGATATTATAGCTTAAACTCAAATCACTTCTCTTTGACAGTAATCTTCAAATGCTTCTCTTTGCTGGTAATCTTGTCGATAATATCCTCTTCCATAAATTTCCTCTTCTACAAATATCATCTTGCCCTTAATCTTATCTTGTTGATAATATTCTCTCCGTCTTCATGCCCTCCCATCTCCCTGAGAGAGAATTTTATTTAATTGATCTTTTTCTAGGTTACTTCTTTTTCTATATTGATGTGGAAGCATACCCCCTTAAAGATAATTAAATGATTATTAAAATGGTTGACAGACCGTTTAGCTACCACAAGAGGAAGGAGAAATGATAGGGCAAATGAAAAAATAAAAAGAAGGCAAGAGGACCAAGTGTAGATTTTTTTGTGAACAGATGTAGGAGAAAAGAGAAAGGGGATTTGAAACGACAAGTTTGAAGAGAGAAAAGAAGATAAAGAACTCCATTTTCACCACCTAGAATAGTTATTATATTTTATTTTGTTTGTTCAAATATTTGAATAATAAATATATGTTTTAATTTCTAATCAATCTCATGTCGTGTTGAATGCTTTATATTGCTAAGATTGGTTTGTTGTAGATTCACAATAGTTGGTGTGTGTAGGATTACATTTATGTAGGAGAAGGTAAAACTTGACTACAATTGTGTCAAGGTGTCATAAAAGAGTGTAAAAGATTGTTGTAACCCAACTGTTATTTAAAGAAAGAACCTACCCCTTTTTTGTGTTTCATGAAAGGATAAAACACATTGAAGCTCAATGTCACTTCATCAAAGATCATGTTCTGGACCATCATATTCAAATAAAATATCATGAGTTGGTTGTCCCATGAGTTTGAGGAGAGCAAAGGTCAAAATTCATGTAATGTTAAGAGTCTCATGTATCTTTATATTGAAGACAAAGCTATGTAAAATTTAACTTGAATAAGTTTTGCTTTATGCATTGCTTAAGTTTTGCAATAAATATTTTTATGTGGGTTATGTGAGATTGATGCTAATTTGATATATGCTTGATATTTGATTATTTCTTAAAATAATTTGTTCTCCTCTAAAGTTTAATTTATTTTGAATTTTTCATTTTCATTTAAGTTATACTACTTTCTTAATAGTTTAGAGTAATAGTAGTTGGATAAATAATTTCACAATTCAAATTATAACACCAAAAATTTATCCTTATGTATATTTTTTTTATTAAAAGTGGCTTATGTTAGAACCCTTCCTAAGAAAGAGAATAAAATGTGTATTATTGATGCCTATCATTAGACTTATGAACAAAAATACGATAATACTTTGATCCCATTATGCTAAATTATGTAACCATAACAAAACAAGTGAAGGCAAAGACCCAATACTTGGGTCCCATGGTAGAAATCTTATTGGCTACCTTGTTACCTTCATGACGTGTAAGAGAAAAGTCATATTTTTAGTCTATGCTTGAGGCTCAAATATTTTTCCATGAGAGTCCTTAGTCTGTAATTAACAAACTTTTCATTTTGGAAGGCTTCAATCACAATCTTTGACTCCCCCTCAATAATTAATTGCTCAACCTTAATCAATGGTCACTCTTAGGCCTGTAATCAAACTAGCTATCTTTGACCATTTAAAGTGGATAGTGAGAGGCAAATAGCTCGTGAATAGAGCAACTAGCCATTACTATATTTAAAAATACCTCCTACACTTGTGATGCTCCGGTTCACATAGATGCCACCACTAAAACTTAAGTTCACTAGCCCAAATGGTGGGGTTTCCAGCATGTAAGGTTCCTTTGTATCCATTTATCATCCTTCCCATTATTAGGGGCCATCTAAATTAAAGAAGATTTACCAATAATGAGATGTGGGTTCCCTTTCATAGGTATTTTAATCAAACCATACCTACTATTAACCACTTCACTAATGGCAACCTTGAGTCCTCTTAAGAACCTAGCCATGGACCTGCCAGAATATTCTTCTATTATATTTTTTCCATGTAGAAAAGGATCTTAATGGTGGACCATAAATCCATATCTTAGAGGAGGCCTCAGCCAAACCAAAAGCCCAAGAATAAAGCATATCTACAACTATGTTGGGAAGGGCCCAACAAAAATTAAATTTTGCTATAAACCTAGTCCAAGCTCCTTAGGCAAAGTCACAAGATAAGAATGGGTGATCATTAGATTCCTCTATTTTAAAGCACATTCACATCTAGATGGTCCCTCATGGCCCATTTGACAAAGACAATCCTATGTGAGAGCCCTACTCTTTATTACCAACCATAGGAATGGTGTTACTTTAAGCAATATATATGACTATGAAATAGAGTTGGAGGGAAATGTTGGTTTACTCACTAAGGAATAACATATGTTGGTTGAATTCCTTTATCTTCATATGCTCCCATCCAAGATGGGAGTCAACATTTAGGAGGGCAAGATAATAAATCTTGCACAATTTTGACCATAATGCTTCAACCGTATTCCACATTTGGACTATGCAACGATCTTTCTAGCTTGGAAGGTGCCAAGATTGTTCTTGTGCTCTATAGTCAACTACTCTAAAACCTCAAATTGCTTATAGGGGTTCTTTCAAGCAATTATACTGATTGTTATTATCCATTGTAATGTTAGCAGTCAAAAAATCCTCCACGAACTTCATTTTTTGGTTGTCTTTGATATCCCATTTTAGCTTATTACAAATCACATATCTACATTCCAAAATGAAATTCCAAACCTTCAAATATCGAGAATGATTTTTGGTTGTTAGTATTCAATGGGGATCCTAATTATCAAGACATTTGGACCTTAAAGTTCAGCTCCAAAGCTTGTCACTCTACCTAAGGCATCACCACACCAACTTAGCTCCAAGATCCCCATTAAAGGCCACAAGGTTCTTTAGGCCCATACCCTTTTTTCCTTGGGAATACAAATATCCTTCTAATCGATCAACACAAATTTGTGAGTAGAAGCATTATATTTTCATAAGAAGGTGCAAAAGATAACTATGAGTTTTTTATTTTTTAAATAACTCGTTGATTTTTCAATTGGTTACATGGGATTGAAACGGGCCCCACCCCTATTACATCATCACCACATAATGATACTGTAACAACTTGGCTATTATCCATATATGGGTCTCCTCCTTGAATGTTGAGGAATCTAACGAGTCAAGCTAATGACATTTGATAATATTCCTACAAAAGTTATACACTTGCTTTTGCATGATTCTTACCCTTACCTATATTAGTCAAATTGCCTTTAATATTTTTAACTTGAACATAACTTTAATTTTGGAATAATACATTAACTTCAACCACTATAATAAATCATGCAAGGTATTTCTTTAAGCTATAGATATAAAATGAATAACAAGTGGATGTTGGTTAAACTTAAATTAGAGGGACCAATCTTCAAATGTGAGTGAGTCACAATAATCAATATTTATATTAATGAACAAAGCACTAATAACTCTCTAAACAACCTTTGAAGCTCAAATAATTAGTTGTGTTTCTATATAATTTGGTGGCATATCATTTTCTACAACTTCATTCCATAAAAAAAAAAAATTATTCTAACTTCAGTATTATGGAGTTAAATAAATTACCTTATAAACATACCTACAACATTTTCTAAAAGGTTCAAATTTTTCAAATGTAAGCCTCTTTTGACGAGTCACGGTAATCAAAACCTCCTAATATCCATAATCCTCTAATATCATCTTATTGAGTGACTTAAAACTTGAAGTTTCTAATTATGAAAAATTAGAAAAACAACGCAAAAAAATTGCATAATAATTTTATAGCATAGAAAATAGAATACAATTCAAGCAATCAAAGGCTATACACCTCTTTTAGAATCAACTCTCTTATATAACGCAAACTTTGAAAGTCATCCATATTGAATATAAGGTTACCTCTTGGAAACACGGCGATTCACCTTCAATAAGTTACAAAGTACTTGTTAAATAAAACATACATTTACGTGGTTCTACTTATATGTCAACATCAATAGAAATATATTTTGGCTATGAATATCTAAAAACATAAACTATTTTTTTTTTTTAAATTGGTTATATAGTATTGAAACAAGCTCTACTCGCATTTCATCATCACCACTTAGTGGTATTACAATAGCTTGGATATTATCCATATATCCTTTGGCAAGATTCGAACTTGGGTCTCCTCCTTGAATGGTAAGGAATCCAATTGGTTGAGTTAAAGCCATTTGATAGAAACTAACTACTTTTAATAATTAGTTTATTTTGTATTTTTTAAGAGCTTTTAAGTATTATTTTTCTTGTAGTTGTTGGAAACCAGCCTTTAGGCGTTAGTTTCCAATGGAAGTTTTGCTTCATCCTCAAAGCTTTCTAATGCATTTTGAATGGGCTAAAACAAAGGCCTTCAAACAAAGTTATGCCCCTAACAATGTGGTCAGGTCATACTTGTAGATTACCAAGATCAGATCTTATAAAGCTTATATAATTATGTTTTTGTAATGATTTGGTGATACAGTAAACCCAAGCTTTGTTTGATGCAATCCCTTTGATTATTCACATGTTTTTAAGGTTAATTAAAAAACAATATGCTACAAGTATCCAAAAGACATTGAATATTTTGTTAAATGTTTAAGATTCAAAAAGCATAGTAAAAATTATAAAAAAAGGACAATTATTATAACTTAAACAATATTAAATATTTTGTAAAATGTTTAAGAAATAAAAAGCTTAAAAGTTGTATTTCATTAAAACCAAATGTTTTTTATAACCGACATTCCCGCTACTTGCTTCAAATCCCATGTACTTCTTGATTTAATTTGATATGCACCGAGTGACCAATTTTTTTCTTAATTATTTTTTATATTAAATTATTTCTATTCTAACTAAAACAGTAACCATTAGCAATCTCTTACCAGACTCTATCTTCATTCCAATTATTACCATTTAAAACTCTTCCTTAGACATATAATTAAATAATTACCTTTTAACTTAGAAGAATAAAAATTAATACAATTTTAAAGTGGATTTAAAAAAAAAAAAAATTACGAAGAAAAAACTCAGAAAACACTATATTTTACATTGAAAATAATTTTAACCATTTACTAAGTGTTTACATCTCTTGACATATGTAAGGATCTATTTAAATTTTTGTCATTGAACAGTGATCAACAAGACCAAGAAAATACAACTAAAAAATATTTAATATTGTTGAACACCAAAATATTATTAAATAAATGGTGTCAATGATAGTATTAGTTAATACCCAGGTCCGAGACCAAAAAACTAGCAATTCTTTTATTTTAAAAGAAATGACAAAAAGCTCAATGACACAAAATGTTTTATTCAATATTTTATATTCTAGGAAGGATTTTGCCGTTGCAGCACTCTATCATCATCTAAAAACAAATCATTTTTTTAAAACATTAAAGCACTTGCCAACAGTTGTTCTCCTTTCCAAAGAATTATTTACAATACAATGCATTTGGTTTATAAATTTCCTTGAATCAAATTTTCGTCTTGTTTTTTAATTGGTAACATTTCATGGAACAAAATGGAATGAAATTAGTTGCCATGGATTTTAATGTAAAATAATAAAAAAATTATGTTTAGTCATCATTACAAAATGAAAGCAAATGCCCTGGAAGTTACTCATCTAAATACATGGCATATAAAATAAATAAATACAATATTTTCAAAAAAATCATCGACTATACAACTACAATATTTGTCCATAGCTATGCAGTTCCTCCTTAGCAATTACTATTTTTTTTTTCCAATGAGTTTACACAGGTTTTTATGAGGGGTCCTGGTCCCCTCAGTGGGGTTTGAACCTTGGACCTTCCAAAGAGAGACCAAAGCCCTTACTAGTGCAGTAAGCTTGCAGCTTTAGCAATTACTACTTAAAACAAAGCTGACCTTAGAAATAAACAGACTTGAAGGAAAAAATAAGCTCAATTATACACTCTTGTAAGTCAATTTCAAGATCAGATATTCAATTTCAACTTATAAATGGCATTCCTTGATAAACAAGGGCTGGGTATGATTCAACCTATATATGGTACTCCTAGATTACAAACTGTAGCGTATATACCCAACAATAGTCAACATCCTATACTTCCACTAATACTTATTGAGCTATAATACCCACAAAGAGTAGTGACAATGAAGCATTCTACTATATATTTACTGCCCATGGTATGTGAAAGAGAAAACGAGAAATACCTAGGAAAAAGAAGCTTCTAAATCCATGGGTCAAAAGGAGAAACTGCTCCCATGTTTTAAATTCTCAAGCTTTGGATCAATAGTACAACAGGAAATTTGATTTCTATGTTTTTTAGTGTACATCAAGACATTATTAGAGCATGTGTGAACAATGCCAAAAAAAAAAAGGCATTAATCACAATGGCCCGAACCCATAAGCCAAATTAGGTTGGTAACTTCTCTCTGAAACTAAATGTCAAACTCTATGCAGCTTGACCACTAGATTCTTCTTCAATGGTAAACAGCAGTAATCAAGGAAACATTTTCACTCATATTTTATAAGCAAAGTAGCTCTGACATGCATAAAAGGCAATTAAGACTCTCATTACCATCCACGCTTTGTAGAGAGACAAAGACGTGACTAAGAGCAAGCAATCAAAAACATTCTTAAAAGGAAATGATTATTTCTCATTTCTTATCAACACCGCATGCATGAGAGATTCTAATATTTATAAGAGACATTAGCTACAAGACTAAATTTAATCCACCATCAAATCAGTTTTTAACATATACATGTATCCCTTGCAGCTTGGATATAAGAGCCAGAATGAGTGCCAATAAAGAGAATAATATCTAGAAACTCTCAATATCACATAAAACAAATCCTAAGCCAAGGTTAGTTTTGTTATTGGAAATTCCTACCACTATTCCTACTTCTCAGAATTTGATCCATCCATTTTTGCTTAAATTAAGTCTAAGATCAAATATCTGCATCATAACAACCTGCTCTTTAGGAGGGTTTAGAAAGCACTTTCCAACAGTTATTTTTCTAGTGTGTCACATAATGCATGATATGCATCATGAGTTTTCCCAAGACTTGCAGTAAAATGATGCAGTAGCCATTTTGTTTCAAAATCACATAAAACCAATCCTAAGCCAAGGTTAGTTATATTATTGGCAATTTGTACTACTCTGCCTGCTTGTTTTATCTATCTAATTTTATTCATCCATTTATGGAAACCTGCTGTTTAGGAGTGTTTAAAATGCATTTTCCAACACTTCCTTTTCCAAAGGAAGTGTCACATAATGCATGATATGCATCATGAGTTTTCCCAAGACTTCCAGTAAAATGATACAGTAGCCATTTTTGTTTCAAAATCACATAAAATCAATCCTAAGTCAAGGTTGGTTATATTATTGGAATTGCTACCAATATTCCTGCTTGTTTTATCTATCTAATTTTATTCAGAACCTCTTCCATCCATTTCTGCTCAGATTAAATCAAAGATCAAATATCTGCATGATGGCAACCTGCTGTTTAGGACAGTTTAGAAAGCATTTTCTAAAATTTATTTTTTCAAAGTGTCACATAATGCATGAATTTCCCCTAGCCTTGCTGTAAAATGATGCAGTAGCCGTTTTTGTTTCAAATTTAGTATGGTGAAAATCTCAAAACCTAACCAGATTAACTAAAAAAAAAATTCTTAACAACTAATAATAATACAATGTAAACAAAAAAATCCATGAAAAAGTTTCATAGAAACCAAATTGAAGTTTATTTTAATCATTCCTTTATAAGGAACTAATGATGGATCTTTGTAAACTATGTCATGAAGAACCAATTATTTGCTCACAACATGATAACTCACAGAGGAGTGCAAGCATTATGCCACAAGTATGAAACGTTAGACCAAGAGTGGAAGCAAAAGTTGCACAGTTAATGTTGCACTTCTGCCAAGTGCAATAAGAAATTTAAACAGTCGTAGTGGAATTAAAATTCCATGCATTTTTTAAGAAGTGAAATGCTCATAATGTGTACATAATGTAGCGTGAAGCATAACCCAGGTCAAAGTTTCAAATCAATTGACTCAAGGTCTACCAAATTATGAATCGAATTTTTCAATACACAGGCTGACCTCAGTTAACAGATCCAATTCACCACAACACATGTAGTAGAAAGAATATTTTGAACATATCAATATTTTAACCTTCAAATGCACTGCCCAAGAGTATCCTCAATTGCTCCAAGAGATTAAGCAGACTCTACTAAGATGTAAAGTGGCTTTCCTCCTAACCTGTCTCGGCCCTGGAAAAATGAACTTTGATCAATTAAGAACCAAATCATGTGGCTGACTAAGGCCCTGGCTAGTGCATTCACAAACCTTAATGAGAGAGAAATAATGGAACAGAAGACATTTCAAATTCTCAACAGATAAATTAAAAAATTGATGTTCGGTTTTTTGATAGCAAAGAATTAATCCAATACCAGGTAAGCTTTAGTATGCAAATGAAAAAACAGAGTAATTAATTCAGCTTTGCCAATGTCTACCAAGTTTTACTCAGCTTATTACAACATTTAACAAGGTTTATTTTTATGTGTAACTTCATGGGCTACAAGTGACAATTTAAGACTACGGAAGGCTATTGAAATCGAAAAACATGATAATAACCTTGACAAGGATGGTGGATTGAAATTAAGCCACACTTGGCAGGCCCATTGTCTCATGTCAAAATTTGAAGAATTGCAAATGAACCAAGTCTCGAGACTATATCAAAGTTCTAAAACCAAATATACACATTGAAACTTTTCAAAATGTATTTTTCTCCCTTCCTCCCTAAAATAAGTGCATATCACCCACACAAAAATCCATAAAAAGGACAAAAATAGGAACAAAATGGTGTGTGAGAGATAAACAGAAACAAGTATTTGAAATTTATTCAATATCAGTGCATACATCACAAATGTGCTGTGCTCTACCTTCTAATGATAAACATACCTCAGGAGATGATGGAACCAACAGACATCAAGTTGATCTTACTCTGTCCATATCTACTGTTTCCTTCAGTTTTAAGTTTTTGAAATGGGATTCACTAATTTTAAATACACATCACAGATTGATCACCCCACCTACACAATGCATGTTGAAATGTGGATGTTAATTACATCTTGCTAAGCTTTTATCTCTATCAAACTTACTGCAGATTGTGACACCTCAAACATACTGACATATTACTAATTGGAAAAACATGAGCCACACTCCTAAGCAAATCTCTAGTTTGGTTGCTTCCATTTTATACATGGAATTTCTAATGTTTTCTGGAGTACATGTAACCATGCTAATGGCGAATATGATGCACTCAATTTCAATTCTGAAGACCTGATAATAAATTTTCAAAAACACATCCTACCATCCTCCATAAACATATAATGAATATTCTAGAACAGCTTGAAAAATCTGTAATGACTCTACCTCCTTTCAGTTCATCCTAAAAGGGGAGAGGTCCAAGTTAGGATGTGTGCTGCCCACATGTAAAGAGTTAAATCCATTAGTCCAAATATCTGTGGCCAGCAATAGTCCTTACCCAATCCTTGGGAGTGAATTCCAAGACTATATGCATAATAACAAGGTTAAATGCAATTCAGTTTATTCATTCCAAGCAATCTTGAAGTTAGAAAGATAAGCAGAGGGGCACACATAAGAAATCAAAGAGAAGTATTGAGCAAGTCTTCAAATATAAATAATTTCTTCCTAGACATAACTGAACATAGCTGAGAAATCCCAAAGAATGAACATAAAGTCAGGAGTCAAAATATCAAAGTTAACAAGCAAACAAGCTGAGACAGCTTCAACAACTGGGACAGACACATCAGCCATCATACCATGATCAGCAAAGTACAATATGTTTTATACCAAGTAAAAGAATTATAAAATGCACATAAAAAAATGTCTCTAATAGGCCATAGACTGAATGCTTGACTACTAGGAGCATGCATACTTGTAGAAGAACTTGATTAAGCAAACTGACAAATTTGTACCACCTCAGCAATAATACCTAACATAGTAACACATCTATAACTTGAGCAATTCCTTGTAATACCCAGTTGTGAAAATTGGACATAAAATGTCAGAAGCATGATCAGAAGTTCATAACAGTACAAATGGTCATGATAAATAAAAGTATTTCACTCCTACTTGCTGGTCAGAAGGAGAATGCTTACACCTATTAACGAAGACATATCTATGGAGACAGGTTATAGATGGTGGAGTAAGAAAACTATCCGTGGTTGAGGATAGATGCACATAGCAAGCTAATGGAGGAGTACACAGCCATTGTAATTTAGCAAATAACTGAATTGATCAGTAGATATGCATGCAAAAAGAGTTTGAATAACTGAACAAATATACTCCTTTGACCATTGCAACTAGATGCTCCGAGAAACAATCTACTTTTTCCCTTTGAGCATCCATCTAGTTGACAGTGGTCCTAAAAACCCCTATTGAGAACTATTTAGTAACTTATAATTTTGATTTCAATTTATAATAAATGTACATAATCACTCTGATTAACTGCAGTCTCCATGGTATTGTTTGTCAGGACAAATTATCCAAGAAGCTTGAAGTCTGCTGTTTGTATATGTGGGTCGGTAGACCAATAATTATTTTACTGGTACTTGCTATACTGGGCTCAAAGGCCATATTCATCTGAATACATTTTTTTTTTAATAACAAGAATTAATTAAACTATTTTGCTTGTTACATAATGTGATTTCACAGATAGTCTAGCAAGAAACTTGCAACTTGATGTGTTCAAAGCATAAACTGTACTTTTGAGTCAGAAAAGCAGTAGAACAGTAAAGTATATTAGATATGATAAATTAAAAGTCTCAGGACTAGGTTAAATTGATGCAGACTAAATAAAGCTTTAAGAAGTCAGAAACAATAACAGAGGTTAAATATTGTTAAAATTCTAGAAAATTGCCATAAAATGGGATTAATTATTGCATGGACAAACAGAGGATATTATTTTTTAGTTTGCAATGATTACTCATAAAAGTATGTCTGAGGCTGTTGGTCAGAATCAACATCAAATTCATAAATGAACTGTGGATTTATACAATGATAGAGGCTATGATTAGCCTGTAACAATATGCTCTCGTATTGTAACAACATTCTAACAATAGGAGCAGATCAGTTGCATCTAACAACTAAGTGCTATATATCAAATATGCACGTTATTCTAACAGCTAATAATCTATAATGTAATAACTATACACTATAGCCTAACATCCCCCCCTTATTACATTATTTGATGTACATAGAGAGTTGCGAAACAACTCAAATTTGACACGTGCAAGTGCCTTAGTGAATATGTCTGCAATCTGTTCATCGGTGGGAATGTATTGGAGCTGTATCTTGTGCTTTGGAACTTCATCTCAAATAAAGTGACATTGAGTGTCAATATGCTTTGTTCATTCATGGAACACTAGATTCTTGACGAGTTTCAAAACACCTTGGTTATCGCAATTCAAGTGTATTGGAAGATTCTTTGGAAGACCCATACTTGAAAGAATGCGACGTAACCATATCGCTTCACACATTGCTCCTCGTGTTGCGCGATATTCTGCCTCTGTAGATGAAAGTGCAACAACTTGTTGCTTCTTGTTGTGCCAAGAGATAGGACCAGATCCAAGATGAAATACGTATCCTGATGTTGATTTTCTGTCATCTATAGATCCAGCATAATCTGAGTCCATGTATCCTTGCAAGAAGAACTTATCATTCTTCTTGTAATCCAGGCCATATTCTGGTGTGCCACGGACATAGTGAAGAACTCGCTTTACTACCTTCCAATGACTGACCTTAGGTTCCTGCATGAACCTCGAAAGATAGCTTACAACAAAGCTGATATCCGGCCTGGTATTAGTCAGATATGAGACTCCCAATCAATTGATAGAGAGTTCCATCTACATGAGGAGATTTGTCGTATCGAGACAGTTGTAACCCTGTTTCCATTGGAGTTGCTTTGGGCTTACAATTTGTCATTCGATATTTTTCAATTAATGCCTTGGCATACTTCAATTGTGTAACCCTGATGTGGTTCTTTTTCTGCACAACTTCCAAGCCAAGACAATAATGGAGAAGTCCTAGATCTGTCATTTCAAATGACTTTTTCAAGTCACCCTTCACTGCTTCAATCATCTCTTCTGAACTGCCAATGATGATCAGATCGTCAACATAGAGCACAAGGATCACTATTTCAGAACCAACTTTCTTGAAATAGAGATTGGCATCTGAGGGACTTCTCTTGAAACCATGCTGCAGAAGGTGATTATCAATCTTTATGTACCAAGCTCTCGGAGCTTGTTTCAACCCATACAAGGACTTGATCAGTTTGCAAACTTTTTGTTCTTGTCCTTGTACAACAAATCCTTCAAGTTGATTCATGTACACTTCTTCTTTTAAATCACCATTTAAGAAGGCACTCTTCACATCCATCTGATGAAGCTTCCATCCGAACTGAGCTGCCATTGCACAGAGTACACGAATGGTTGTCATTTTTGCAGTTGGTGCGAATGTCTCTTCATAGTCTATGCCTTCTTTTTGAGCATAGCCCTTTGCAACAAGGCGGGCTTTATGCTTGTCAATAGTTCCATCTGCCTTATACTTGACTTTGTATACCCATTTGCAGCCAATGGGTTTCTTACCAACAGGCAGATCAACTAACTCCCATGTTTTATTCTTCATAAGAGACATATTTTATGCATCCATAGCTGCCTTCCATTGAGGCACACTAAGGGCTTCTTGCACTGAAGCTGGTTCATGCTCTACAACTGTAGTCTTCCTCTTCACTCTTGTCTTCTTCTTCATCATCTTTTGCATCTTCGGCTTCTTCTCTTTCTTGACGAGACATACTTCAAGTACGTGGCCGATCTAAAGTGAGATCAGGTGGTGCATCCAATTTTGCGTCTCTTATAGTGCTAGTATACCATTTTGGAGTTTTCTTCTGTTTGGGGGGAGTCCTTGACTTAGGCTCCTCAAAATCCAGGTATATAGCAAGAGATGTGTCTTTTCTAGTTTCTAGTGTATCCAACTTGGGAGCTTCATCGAATACCACATCTCGACTTATATGAATCTTCTTGGTTTTAGGGTCAATCAATCGATACCCCTTGGATTCTTCATCATAACCAAGAAAGATACATTGCAGAGTTTTCTCATCTAACTTGTGCCTTTCTTTCTTCTTTGGAATGTGCATGAAGGCTTTGCATCCAAATATCCTTAGATGAGAAATGGAGGGCTTTCTTCCACTCCATGCTTCTTGTGGTGTGACTCCTTGAAGAGCTTTGGTTGGCGCTCGATTCAAGAGATACACAGCAGTAGTGACAACTTCTACCCAATATTGTTGCCCAAGATGTGCACCTGTGAGCATACATCGAACCATCTCCATGATGGAACGATTCCTCCTTTCAGCAACTCCATTTTGTTGAGGAGTATAGGTTGTAGTAAGTTGTCTTTTTATCCCATGTTTAGTGAGATATCTTGAAAACTCATTGGAGGTGAATTCCCCCCTCGATCTGAGCAGAGGGCCTTGATTGAACATCCTGATTCTTTCTCAACATGCTTTTGAAACTGCTGAAAATACAAGAATGCATCTGACTTCAGTTGTAGAAAGAAAACCCACATCTTTCGGGAGTAATCATCAACAAACAATTGAAAGTACTTCTTTCCACCACAACCGTTTGGCATTGGTCCACACAGATCGATGTGTATCAACTCCAATGGTCTTTTGGCTCTTGAAGAGCTCAATTCAAATGGTACTCGGTGTTGCTTCCCTGCTAAGCAATCCGAGCATACAGGCAAAGTATGGGAAAGGTTGGGCAGACCTAACACCATATCATGCTTACTCAATTCGAGTAGATAGCCTGAACTTAGATGCCCATACCATTTGTGCCATAAGGAAGTAGCTTCTTTTGAGTTGGCAGCCATGGCAACATGAGGGGTATAGATAGCATCTAATACAAACAATCCATGTTTGTAGGAAGTTGTTGCGATATGTTTACCCTTCTTGGTAATGAAGCAACGCTTTTTTCCATTAACAACTTTGAAGTCAACCACCATATGTTTGTCCAAGATTTGAGGCACGGACAACAAGTTGTTGGCCAATCCTGGCACATATAGGACCTTCTCAATTTGGCATTTTCCATCGGGAAGAGTTACTGAAACATTGCCTTCTCCTTGGACTTTATAGGTCTTATCATCGGCAATTGTTACCGGTTTGCCTTCTTTTGCCTCAAATGTGTCAAACCACCTTTTGTCACCAGTCATGTGTTTGTTGGCACCAGAATCAATATACCAAACATTATCTTTTTGTTTGGGATTTGTTTGAGTCATGAGCACCTTGTGTGCCCTCTCAGAATCTGAATCTGATTCTTCAATAGCAACATTTCCCTTTTGTTGTCTATTTCTTCTTCATGGTTTGTTTTGGCCCTTTTTCTATTGTGGTTGCTTGTTCTTGTCACTTTTGTTGAACCAACACTTGTTGGTGTCATGATTGTCCATCTCACAAATATGGCAGTACCTCTTCTATTTTTGAGGTGTCTTTTGTGAGGAAGTGGTGTTTGAACCCTTCGAGGAAGATCCCCTTTGAAAGTAGCCTTTTTGCTTAGCTCCAGATTTCTTAGAAAAAAGTGCATTGTTGGACACTTCATCTCTTTGGTTGTTATCTGCTTCGTGTTGTTGAAGCAAATTAACTAACTCTTCAAAAGAGACTTGTCTATTAGACACTTGAAGGGAAGTGACCATCATTCTAAAAGAATCTGGTAAAGCTCTCAAAATGATTGAGGTTAAGAGCTTATCTTCTACTTTCTCACCCATTGCATGCATCTTAACTCTCAGTTCAGCAACTCTGCAAAGAAACACTTCTACACTTTCTCCATTTTTCATGCTAAGAGTGTGAAGTTGGGATTGAAGGTTAAGGATCATGGCTTGATTCCTTCCCTCATATATTGTGGACAATGTATCCCATGCATCTTTTGCATGCTCCTTTTCACAAATGTGCGGTTGAACTTCATCAACAATGGCAAGAATTATGATCATTAGTGCTCTCGCATCGGCATCATCATATGCTTCTTGTTTATCATCTACTGTAGTTGGGCATTTGACTTTTCCAGTCACAACATCCCACATCTTTTCAACTTGCAATATTGCTCTCATCTTTGTTTTCCATGGAGCAAAATTCGGACCTCTGAGTAGCTGTGAATCTGACAAGTATGCTTTTGCAATGGCCATTGTGAGGGTTCCTTATAACACCAAATGGTCCCCCTTTCTTTATACCACTAGACCGATAGACTTGATCTATTGAATATACCTTTACTTTTTCCTATAATACCCATCGATACGTGGAATAAGCTCGTCCCCTCAATATACGTGATCGTACATGAGGGACTCCTCGAAGGTATTGTATATAGATCGATCCGTGGCACATAAGCAGTACTGAAAGGGATTCACTCTATCTTTGACACCTGCTTAAAAAGCCTTCCGCATACGTAGGGCGCCAAGTCCCTTAAATACTTGGAAAAAAATTTAATTTGAGGATTTACGCCAAGCAATAGTAGTGAATGGGGTAATAATGGAGTGAATATCAAAAAATTTGCTTTCCTTATTTCTCCTCGACGGTTTATAGGGAACAATAGCCCAGACATCGTTGTTGCAGCTATATTAGGCGTTAGATACAGTAGCCCAAAGCACGACAACATCACCTGTAAGTGTGGGCCAAAGGTACCATAAATACCGAACGCTGCTTTGCGCAATAAATTGCACAAAAAATAGGTATAAATTTGGGGTCTTTTGCTGCCACAATATGTATATTTGTCAATGCATAAAACATAAAATTAAATGCATTCATACATCCATTTTTGCCCACAAATTTTTTATTTTTGAAGGTGTCGGATTCCACCGAAAATACATCCGTTTTTGCCCACAAATTACATAAACTATTAAAATTAAATAATTAAATGTTTTTAACTAATTAATTAATTAATTAAATTAAAATAATATATATTTAATTAATTAATTTAAATAATTTTTTTTTTGAATTTACATGGTGGAATCGGTAGCCGCCACGAATTCGGGCAGGCTGTCCGGCTTTTAAGGCCGCCATAGTATTCTGCGTTGTCCGCCCCAAAAGCCGCCATACAGTTTTTCGCGCAATCCGCCCCTATAACCATCATGCCACAATCATTTTAAACCTTTTACGTCATTGAAAGCACCAGGAAAGGGACAAGCATTCAATCCAAAGAGGCACGAGATTTGAACCTTGGACCTTCGCCCCCCTTACGGGGTTTGATTGAACCAATTGGTCTACACCTCGGACCTAATTAATTTAAATAATTAAAAATAATAATAATGCAAAATAAATAAATAAATAGGGGTGTTTTATATTGTACCTCTAGGTGCTTTCCACCGGCACAGTCAACGCAGCCAATGAGGCAGCGTATGAAACATACTTCCCACAAGCAGAGTCAACAAGGCACGAATTTCAACCAACTCACAGGCAAGGATTTCAACGGGCGGATCTGGTGCACAATGCGTCAAATCACTTTATGCTTGTTGGTGCATATACATGTTACCCTTTTGCCGTCTCATGGCGAATGCGGGATAAAACCCACAAAACACAACATGATGCAATGTGTCCTGCGTCCGGATTGGCTAATGCACGATCTCTCCCAGTACACCAGATACTACCACTTGGCAACTATCGCGCGCTCGTAGAGAGATACGATTAAAACCTTATAAAATAGGATTTAATTTTTCAAATTTTTTTCCCATTTCTGCTTGCACGATGGATTTGGTTCTGCGATCTACTGCAGCGATCTGTTTGCAGGAGGCTGGCGGCAAGGAGGGTCCGGTGATCTCCTCTGCAACTGCGCTCGGACCAATCTCATCTGCATCGTCTTCAATCAGAGTATGGATTGGGGTATTTGATGCGAGGACTGCAGCGCACCGTTCTGCGGTCTGAAACTTCACCTGCGGCGGATCGAGTTGTTTTTAATGGCAATTTTCTCCTTGACTTCAACAATCGTCTGATGCTGTTTTTTTTTTTTTTACTCGATTCTTTTGCACGAATCGTAAGGAGATCTACGTACGGACGTTAAAATATCCTGCGCACTTTCCCTTGTGCGCGGTCTCCTACACGATTCAGATCGGGGCCTGCACAGTGATTAGACCTGACGTCTGCGCGCATCAGATCAGGGGGGGTCTTGGCTACCACTGGCCACGGCTGCGCTTGGGCAGCACCTGTGGCAGCGCTGTAGCTGTCCTGGATGCTCCAATCAAGGGCTGCGTAGCAAGTGCAGTGATGGCCTCCAATCGGGGCACTGCAGCTTTAAAAATAAACAGATTTAAATTATAAATGCAGGGACTGCAAATTGTTTAACAGGACAGTGCAATCAAACAGGGAGACAGTGCTCCCAGGTTTTTTTTAACAGGAGAACAGCAAAACAGGGGTTGCGATCAGGGTAACAGAGAACAGGGTGATGGCCTAATATTTTGTGTCACCTATGCCAAGCTGCAGGCTCATCAAGATGAGCTTACAATCAGCTGGCAGGGACAAGATCAAGTTCAAGGGCCATGACTAAAAAGCTCTGATACCAATGTTGGTCAGAATCAACATCAAATTCATAAATGAACTGTGGATTTATACAATGATAGAGGCTATGATTAGCCTGTAACAATATGCTCCCATATTCTAACAACATTCTAACAATAGGAGCAGATCAGTTGCATCTAACAACTAAGTGCTATATATCAAATATGCACGTTATTCTAACAGCTAATAATCTATAATGTAATAACTATACACTATAGCCTAACAGACGCTTGTAGAACTGTACCAACAGTCAACAGAATTGCATCAACGGCATGAAGACATTGACATAAGAACAAATGCATGCCTGATAGCCAAATTATTGAATCAATGAGAAAAGAAAATACATTAGCACATTTGTCAAGCAGTCACTGCACAAGACTATAATGACTGAAAATATACCCACTAGAAACAAAAGATGGTTAGGCATTAAAATTAATAGAAGAAAGGGGGGCAGGAGGGGAATCTGATCAATGGCACTGATGAGTAAAGACTATTAAAGTTCAAAACGGAGTATGCAAGGAATCTTTGTCCTTCATAACTGACATAAGAAAATAATTACAGTCCAAAAAAATTAAGTACAAGTCCTATGCTTCTTACAATGTGCAAAAATATTTACTTTTCAGCAGGGCTGATAAGTAAAGACTATATCAAAATTTGATAGCATGTACAGAATCTTATCCTTTCCAAGTAACAAATGGAAATTACAATCAAATATGGAAATTTTCTATGCTTCTTACCGTGCACAAAGATATAAATTACCTTCAACCTTATAATGGAACTTTACATAACTTGAATATATTATTGAGGAAGTACAAAAGGATTGATCAACTAACCTTCAACTCAGGCAACTCAATCACACAAGCACATTCAACAACTTCAGCACCAACACGTTCTGCAAAGCAGGTCATCATTCAGGTAAGTCCACTATTCTAAAATGTCAATAGCAAAAGAAAAAGAAAAAAGGCAATTGATTTCGCTTCCATATAAGACAGGTAAGAATATAATGGCTTACTTCTCTAACGCTGGATGATAAATAACTCAGAATATCAAACATTCCAATAGAATTGATGGGACTTATTGCTTTTTTCTAGTCTTCGTGCTTTGTTTTCCTATTATTCATCTTTGTTTTCCATGGAGATATTTTGACCCTAGTACTATACTGTAATTTGCTATCTTGTTGAGTCCCATTGACCTCTTCTTGTCATTCATGGATATTAATATAATTTCAATTTAATTTCTAGGGCTTTTTCCCATTTGATGACTATAACTTTAGGAAGAAACTAAAAACATTCAAATTTCTTCAGAAGCTAAAAATAAAAAATAATAAATATTTGTCAGTTATTGTGTATATGTTCTATGTATCATTAAAATCATGTGCCTAAATGATCAAGGATTTAATAAAAATTCAATTAGAATTTTGAAATATAATAAACTAAAAAAAAAAACGGCACTGAAGTATTCTGAGACTGTAGGTAACAAGAATATCACATATTCGCTCAAACAATAACATAGAGTGATATGATTGTCAAATAGTTAATGCAAGACTTCAATTTAAAGCAATTTAATCATTTTTTTCTTTTCTTTTTTGCACTTCATTCTTCCTTGAAGTTGCATGGGAATACTTGCAACAAATAGGACAGAACCTCATAAGAGGAGAAGATATTCAATAAAATATACAACAGTATGATATCTGTTTGTTACCATATATGAAAGCATATTGATGACAACATCATTGACCATACCTTTTTGCACTATAGCCATGACATATAATAATAAATTTTGTAATTATCCTTTGCTTAGGTTTGTTACACCTCAACTCCCCTTCAAATGGTTCCACTCTGAATCATTGCAAAAGGTAATCTTTCCTCTTGCAAATGATAGAATGTTGTAAGAAAACAGTCTAATTACATTAAAGAATTACCAATCTAACAGGTATTATCCATGAGATCCTTCACTCAAAGTCACTGAATTGTTCTAGCAATATATCTTGTTCCACATTCTCCTGAAGCATAACTTTATCTTCAAGGATTTGATTCTCATACTTGGCTGGGCTATTTGTGAGTTCACTGTAAATGACTCCAACAAATTCCCTTCAAAACAAGGTCAAAAGTATCATGGTGACAATTTTCTTCAGGGAACCATGGCTCTTTGCCTAGGTTATCATGAGGATTTATGACATGGCATGCTTAGTCTCGTCAAATTCTTTGTTTGTAGAAATATCATATAATATAGAGTACTATAGGATAACGTCTTTGTTTGGAACCATCAATATTATAACACTTCATAAAACTACAATACAATTACAGAGAACTATCATGTCATAACGTACTGGGAAGACAACTGCTGCAGTATCTTTAGGTCCAAGTTCAGCAAATTGGCGGTGAAATAAGATGCACATATGCCCATCAATTAGATATGACTTAGTATAATCGATGCTTGCAATAATTATTTGTATTAATCAGTAAAAAACATATGCAGAGATCATCAGGGAGGATATCTGCTAAATTTGACCCATACCATAATGTTATCTACCTGTGAACCCATACAGAACAAAAGACAGTGGGAAGGCAATCACCAAACATCTAATTATATCATTTATTAATACAATTGTAAATTACAAAACTTATTTATGACACATTATTTACATTAAAAAATTATTAGATATAGTCAGTGTTACACGGGGACGTGTCCCCCCATCCCCCACATCCCCCAGCACGGGGGGACGGCATTGGGGACGTTTCCCCCCGTCCCCCTTTTGGGGGACGGTTGGGAAACATCCCCGGGGACACCTGAGGCCTACGTCCTCCCATCCCCGGGATGTCCCCTATTTTGGGGCTTCCCTGGGGACGGCTGGGTCCCTTTGGGGACGCTCAGGCCATCCCAGGATGTCCCCTATTTTGGGGCTTCCCTGGGACAGCTGGGTCCCTTTGAGGGTGCCCAGCCGTCCCTATTTTGGGGCTTCCCTGGGACAGCTGGGTCCCTTTGGGACGCTCAGGCTGTCCCTAGGGACGGCTGGGCATCCCCAAAGGGACCCAGCCGTCCCCCATGGCTGGGTGTCCTCAGCCAAAAGAAAAACTAAAAAAAAATTAAAAATGAAAATTTAATAAAATAAAAAGCATTGAACATTTGTCTTCTTCAATCTGTTCTTTGGTACATTGTTGATATGCTGTGGTTTCTTATTTCAAATGTTCACGCTTAAAAATAAACTTTAAAAATAATAATGATAATAATTATTGTTTTCACTCCAATTCAAAGACGACTTCTTGGAGACAGAAGAAATCCATCTATGAAGAGCACTTGGGGCTGTTAACAGAAGGCAATAAATTGAAGAATTAGCCAAGTTTTGCTTACTGAAGTAGTAAGCATATAACCATGTTTAGCATACAGACTTGTATTAGCAGAAACTATTTGGAAACCCCTATCACCCCATTTCAATGCCATGAAAAGTTAGATGCAAGCATCCTATATCTACCTGACAAATATCTGCCACAACTTCCAGATGGAAGTTTCTATCCCAGACAGTTCCAATAAAATCTTCTCTTTCTTCAGACTGATCAACCCTTTCCCCTTTACAGGTACCCTTACCACGCAAAAGAATTTAAATACATGCTCCCCTTTTGTCCACCAAGCTGAAATTTCTCCACGGCCGTCAATGGATGAAACAGCCAGCCTACAAATGATAAAATGGCTCAAAGGAGAATGTACTGGGATGGGTTTTTAGGTTTGTGTTAGTGATTGGGTAGGGCACCAACCTGCCTTTTAGTTTTCATTTGACTTTTAGTTTTGAGGTTTGTGAAGGGCTTTCTGCGCTAAATAAGGTGGAAACAATGCTTAGATTCAAAGGTCATGGTTTGCAAGTTGGTTCTACTATCATTTACTTCTTTTCATTTGCACAGATGTTTAAAATTTTGTGTGTTAAATTAAAATGGCTGGGGCTACTTATAACAATTAACATCCATAAACCCGAAGGCTTCGCTCGATTTACTATGTAGAAGCCTAATAACATCGAATCAATATAAAATATGTACTGACATTATGAAATGGTTGATTATTATCCCTTCATTTCTGATACAGTAAGATGCAAAATATTATTTCTCTAGGAATGAAAACCCTACTATAGGTACGCAATTGTAAATACAGCTTGACTGGTATAATAATAAAGGTTAAAATATTTTAGATATAAAATTTAAGGTTCAAATGTTCAATGTTCAATGCTTTTTATAGTAGCTGACCATTTATGCTGATTGCTGTCATATTTGAACAGTTAGTGACTGAAAAAAATTAAAAAAATGATAGTCTTTGCTTGAACATTGGTGGCTGAAAAAATGATGACTGTTATAAACTTATAAGTTATAAATTATACTTATTGTTTGAATGTTAAAACTTGAATGTTAAAAGCTGAATAATGTGGCATTCATTACTTGAGCAATAGCAACTAATTTGGTTAACTGTTAGAAATTGGCAGATTGCACTTGATATCCTTGGCTGAACCTTCAAGTTATATTTGTTGAAACAATTAAATGGCTGCACTTAGTAACTAATACCAATATGAATATCCTAATATCATTTTTGTTGTGTGTAGAATTCTGAATGTGTAGATTATTCTAAATTTCTAAAAAAATTCAATTTTTATAGTATTATACCAGCCGTCCCCCCAGCCGTCCCCCGAAACCCATCCCCCCGTCCCCCAGGCTCGTGGAACCTTGGATATATTTGTATCATGTCCACACTATAAAATGTTTGTTGAGTGTGCATATTCATGTGAGGTGCTGTCAGCACCCTGAACTTTACAGTTAACACATACAATTTATTCATTCAAGTTGAATGTCTATCTAACACAGTTTGATAAAGACAATATTTGGGGTTAACATTTGCAACACCAACTAGATGTGAAATATATGAAGATCCAGAACTCGAGCTTCTAAAACTAATGTTATTAGCAAGTTGCTAATTTAGCTAACAGATAGTACGTAGCACCCAACTCCATAACACATCCCCCTCCTCTGATGTTGTCCATCTCACTCCAGTGTCACATTAGACCAGTAACTTTATAACTTTAGGTGCCAATCTATTGTTTGCTTCAGTACCTTGTTCTTTCATTAAAGAAAAAGACAAATTTGTTTTAGAAACATTCAAAATGCAACAATTTCTCACTTAGACAATTTTGTCAGGTTATATCTAACATTTTCATTATTAAACATCCCCCACACTCTAATACCACCGTGCACCTTGTATTTGCATGTAATGTTTTGATTTATTTTATTGCATATTTGGGAGAACACTGCAACTTCTATAGCTAATTTTGTTATAGTCATTGTTAATGTTTCCTGCCAACCACCACAGGGCTTTCTAGGTTTAGGGACAAAACTTCCTAAGGGGGACATGTTGTGTACCTAACAAAGCATATTATGACTATATTATGTAGTGAACTATTTTAATAAAAGTCCATATTTAGTAATGTTAACTTGTAGTCTCAGGTCCTTAATGATGTTTAATTTTATCTAAAAGGGGCCACTTATGTGTCACAGGTTTTATATTAAATTAGTTAAGTTTGCAACATTAATTATAGTAAATAATTGTGAATTACCATTTCATAGTAACTTGGACCCCAAGTTAGAGCTTGTCCATCTTACATATAAAGGGGGTCCTTCTCCCTCTTTGGTATCTATTGTCATCTATCATTTGAAACCTTTACTAGGGAATGCTCTTCAGCAAGTCTTGCACTTGTCAGAGCAATCCAAACTCCTTAACGGTGAAGGTGCAGATAACCTTTTTCTTGTGATCATTAAGATGTCTCAAAGTTCTCTAGAATTCTAAGTAGCACTTTGCTATTATAATTGGACGTACTTTCCAATCCCATTGACCTGCTTTGGTAATCCATTGACATTAATATTCTATATTTGTACTTAAACAATACAGTTAGGATTAACCCACTTTGGGGTTACATCCTCTACTTATGTTCAAATTATTTTAGTATCTTCCTTACTTTTTCAGCTGCTAGAGTTTTTCTGACCTTACTATTATTCCATTGTAACTGGATTTTTTTCAAATCCCATTGACCCATTTTGGTCACCAACAAAAATTAGTATATAAGCTCATAAAATCAACCCAGGTGTTGTAGGTGAGTTGGAGAGGAGAGGGCAATCCTCCAAGGGAGGTCCCAGGTTCGAATCTTCACCCTACCAAAAAGTTGAATTGGGTACCCAAAATCCAATTGATAATGTTGGTGCAGGTAGGGCCGGGCGCGACTCCCGGGTGACTTTGACGGTGTAGAACCTCCTGGTCGTGGTCTCTCAGACCAAGGCGGCCCCGCAAGGGGTTTTTTGCTTAAAAAAAAAAATCTCATAAAATCATTCTTATCCTGACTACAAAGGTCCCAAAGTGAAAAGAGTCACATATATCATCTCCTACTGTTTTTTTCTCAGTTCAAAGTATTTGTCTTAACACTTATTTCCATATTTCATGCTAGACTACTACTTCCTGTACACAACTGTTGGGAATATGCTTTTTATTTTTTTTAAACTAACGAGGAAGTAAACCCCCACCTCTCCCCCACCCCCCCTCAAGAATCAAAATTAATGGAAACCATTTGTCACTTGTTCACAAATAGTTTCAACACTTCCCCATGGTAACCTTGAATTATGATTAGCATGCTGATTTAAATCATAGGATCTTGTGCAAGGAACACATTTCATTCATTGGTTATTTAATCATATTTGATATTAATGTATTTTCTTGTTCTACAATCTTGTATGTCATCATCTCGAACAGAAATATTTTTCCCATATAAGTATTCAATCTCTATGCAGTATTCCCACCACCAGCTGCCATAGAAAAACGGAATTTTGTAAATGTTTGCTATGGATTTAATATTAGAGCAATGACCCATGTGCCTTGAAATGAATGCATTTCACTCATTGGCCATTTTAGTATTAATGTATTTTCTTGTTCAAGGATTTTGTATGTTGTTATTGTTCCTACATGTGTATTCAATCTCTGTGCAGTATTTCCACCACCAGCTTCCACAGATAAGATAAGATAATTGTATTTATGGCCAGATATGGCCAAAATAGGCCAATGGGACTCGTTGAAAAGAGCTGTTACAAATTACAATGCAGTATAGTACCAAAAAGTACTACAAAATTAAGCTAGACTAAAGAATCTAGTGTAAACTGCGATAAAGTGGAACAACTGTGTGGCATAAAATTACAGCCTTCAGGATTATCCAAAATGGATGGATCGTAACATGCTAGAAGTAATGACTACGAGATAGCTAAAAGTCGAGGTACAACAAAGATAGAAATAAGCTCCATTGGGTCCAAGCGCCCACATTAATCTATGGATGGATTTAAAGTAGAAGCACAATAATCGTTATCACCAACTATCCCAAAAGGGTCAACATAGGATCTAATGATGCTCCTAGGAGAATGGCCGGGACTAAGGGGGCCCGGTTGTATAGTCCTAGGAGGACATGGAGTTTGACTGCTCAAAACTCTTCTAGCATCCATGGTTGTGGAAACAATAGAAGAGGACAAGAACTGGTAAGTTCTGTCTATTAACAACTCCTTAGTAAGTGAGGGATTACTGAAACCCAACACTGAAGAAATGCAAACCTGTCCTGTTGCAAGCAAGAACAAAGAACTGAAGCCCTAGTAGCCACACTTGTATGTAGAGAAGCATGCACAGTATTTTGGATAGTTGTAGCTTCAAATGAGAACTTATTACTCTTGACTATAAAGATCGAGTGAAAGAATGAGGTGATTAGTCGTATAGTAGTTTGTCTCCCCTCTAATAACTGTCGTCAAAGAGTGATAGCTTCCCTAAGTTAAAAAGCCAAGGATTTTGGTTTAAAAGTGGCAAGCAATCCACCTAATTCTCTATACAAGAGATGGTACATCTCTTGAATCTCATAATAAACAAGACACCTGAAGAAGAAATGTTCTTCCGTCTCCACCTCCCAAATGGTGCAAAGACAACATACCCTATCCTCTCGGGGAATATGCTGGTTTGTCTCCACCCGAAATTGATGTCAGAATACTCTAAATTGACCAAGAGGAATCCTAAGTTTATGTGCCCAATGTCACTTAACATAATCAAGATGAGTAATAATGCCATTCTCAGTCCTCATGAAATATTTAGTGTAGAAGGCCAACTTAGGAGTAAGAGGTTGAGATGGAGCGATCCAAGTGATCTGAATATATTGTGGCTAATCATCATCTCTGGCTACTTGATTAATTACCCTCTTATTAGGAAAAGGGCAAAAAGGAGCATTTAAAGAGTATTTGAATGGAGGTAATTGATCTATGGAGATGTCAACTAACTGAAAAAGAGAAACAACTTTTGAGTACCATCCACGATGACAACCAAAAGAGCCCCTAGAGGTATTGTATTCTAAGAAGCAAAGTGCCAAATATGGTTATCTCTCTCGACCTGGGGTGCAAACACCCATGGATCTAAGGCTATGAAGCTGAAAAAATAATTTTGAAGATGCTCTCAAGGTGAAGAGGATGAACGCCAAACTTAGCCTAAACAATACATTGGGGAATTGTTCTTTCAAATTCGATAAATCGCTAAAGCAAAATAGTCTAGACCCTCTCAATGCAAGCCCAATCAACACATCCTAGACTTGGACCCCAAATCTTGTATCCATAAAGGATTGTGGATTTGATGAAGTAAATAAAGAAGTGCATCTTTGTAGTTATGTCTTGGTAGTGCTCCTGGAAGCATTGGCGTTTCAAGACTGAGAGAGATGTGTATCCCTTGCAAAGACATGACTATGAAGTTGGTTGAAGATTTAAGGACCTATAAACTGAAGCCCCAAGTAGGTGTAGTGGTGATCTCAATCGACTTATTCATATAGAAGAACTAAAACTTAGATCAGGTGCTCTTTGATGTGTTGAAGACCATCACCTTAGTCTTGCTAAGATTGACTGCCAACTGTTTTAAGTCACAAAAATGAGCAAGAGCATCCAACTGTCTTTGCAGGCCCTTAGAAGTATAAGCAAGAAGAACATCATCTGCAAAAAGCAATATAGCTATCAAGACATGATGTAGAAGGCAACCATTGTCAACATGTGTGTTTTGACAAATAAATTCTTCAAGCTCATCAATGTAGATCCCAAAGAGTGAAGAAGAAAGAGGACAGCCTTGTTTGATGCCAATGGTGCTATGGGCATCCAATGAGAAACCAAAAGTTGTCTGAAAACTACCAACAACTACCTCATATAGTCTCTTGATGGTAGTGATAAAGAGCTCCAAGAGGCCAATGTCATGTTGTCTTTGCAATAAAAGATGTTTGGGGACGGTGTCAAAGGTCTTTCTAAAGTCCACCAAATAGCAAAATACTGTAGAAGACAGTTGGCAAACCTCCTCAATAATAGCCTTGAGAGTGAAAACATGATCAATAATCTGATGATCCCTACTATAACCACCCTACCCTCTCGCTCTAAGCTTTCCCTGATCCAACAATTATGAGAGTTTTGTATTCAAAATTCTTGCATAAAGCTTCGCAAATGTATGCCCAACCATGATAGTTTTGTAGTTATTCGGATGGGGTGGATAATATGTTGCCACCAGGAGGCAAGGAACCCAAAAAAAACAACCTCATGAATAATTCTGCAATGGGATAGCCAAAAGCTTCAGTACCATCCTTCAAGAACTCAACCTGAAATCCCTCAAAATCAACAACCTTGCCAATGCTTAATTTATGTATAGCTCTTTTGATGTCCCCTGAAGAGAGGAGGTGACATGATGTTGGGAGAGGGAGGTGGAGATATGAATGGTGGGCTGTCCTAGGATATCATATAAAGAATTAGCATGGGAAACCTAGGACTTGACATTGATGCACATGGGATGAGGCTTCCTAGGAAGAAGAGTGTGCCAAAAGGATTTGGGAGAGTGATGAAGAGAATCTAGAAGCTCACAATGCATAGCAACAAGAAACTCTCATGCCTTATGTCGAATGAGGCATATATATTCCCTTCAAGTGGAAGATATAGTTATAGGCTCATGGATAAGAGCAAAACAAAGCTTTCGATGCATGGACTTACATTCCTCATCATACCAACAATTCATGGGGCAAGCACCAATGTGACGAACAAGCTTTGGCTGAGGAAAAGTGTGGGGAAAGGAGTCAAGGGCTGCATCCCATAACGTACGAAACAAAAATTCATATATGGTTGTTTTGGAATTAAGAGAGTAGTATTGGGACATCAATTGGGAGAGACAAGCAACACGATCATCGACCAAACACGGATCTAAATGAATCATGGGTTGTTGGTAGAACTAGGCGATGGAGGAGGAAAAGACAGAGACGTAAAATAGGATGAACTTAAGGAGAAAGTCAAAATTGCATGATCAACTAGCGGAAGTTGACTAGATACCTTAGAGTTGTGAATATCGTAAAGCAAATTCCTGTTGGTGATGACATAGTCAACCACAATCGCATATTCTGCATGCAGAAAACAAGTGAACTTTGAGGAGTTAGGAAACTGAGGAATCCCATTGAAAATTAGGAGGCCATATGACTCAACTTTTTTCCATAAGTTGTAACAGGATGCTTCTCATCTACAAAGGTCCTATGAAATGCAAGATCCTTCGGGTTGAGTTCGAAAAGACAAAACTCGTCCTCTATAAGATCATGAAAAGGTAATTGATAAGTCCCAATGCAAGCATTGAAGTCACCTAAAAGAATGACATCACCCAAAAATGTAGAAATCTTTGGGTAGAGATCCAAGTATGTGTCACCATCAAAGTGGATGGCAAAAGTTGACGATGTTGAGGAAAATAACATACTACTATGAAGATGTCTCTATGAGGAGGTGGGCCCCTCTTGATCGGAAATCACATATATCTGGCTTGCTCATTTGATGAGACCAATGACACATGCCAAGGAACGCAATCCCAAATGAGCCATGCCACACCGCCTAAACCGCCAACACCACCAAATAAAAATGTCTCATGCTTAAAAGCATAACTCAAAAGTAACTACTGACCGGTGGAAGAGATCATTATAGGAACAAATTCTGACCTGGCACCATTGCAAGCGCCACCTCATGACTGATGGAATGCGTATGGAATCAAGTACACAAATACGATTTTGATTGTATATACAGTTTTGTACTTATTTTGTAACACATGCACAAAGTGTTTGGCAAAATATCATACATGTAATTAGGATGTACATGTTACTCAATGTTCAGGTAATTAAATGTACCTGTAATTCAAGAAGTCGTGTAATATGTCAAGGTAGTTAGTTAGAGGTTCAGTAGGAGGAAATTGGGGTTGCAACAACCTCACCCATCCTAGGTGAATGTATAAATAGACCCCCTTACAAATTCAAATCATATACGCATTCAGAGATATCCATGTGTGTACAGACCTGAAGATAATTAGAAGAGCATCCATTCAGCCATTGATGTCCAAGCTTATGGTTGTGTTGTGCATGTAATTGCATATGCCTGTGAACAATTGCAATGCTGTTGTAGATGAATGTGCATGGTCGTCTAAGCATATTTCAAGATAATTGCTGCTGTTACTTCATTTCCAGATCTGAATATTTCTTTTTATCCATTGTGAAATGTTGTGTTGCTGATTTTCCCTATCATTCATTATTCTTTATTCCACAAATTGTGGAATACCATTGTTGTGCTACATTTGGAGTAGTTGACGCCTGAAGTTCAAACCAATGACTGTGTTGACATTGAAGATGGAAGAAAGTGAATGACAGATATCCTGACACGATGTTAGGATCCTCAATCCTAACGTTATTAGTTAGTATTATTAATCATTTAATTATTATATTATTAACTTATAAAGTGAACCATCACAACCCTTCATAACGTGAACCATCACGTCTCTTCATACGTGAACCATCATGTCTCTTCGCCAACGTAGCTTTAGGGTAGATATATATATTAGGTTGGCCATCCATATCAAATCATCCATGAATAATAAGAATAAGAATCATAGATTCCAAGGAGGGAGCCCCCTATAGTGGCAAAGCGATTACAAGGGAGCCCCCTTTGAGTGGCCTACGATTACATTTATAGTAAGACCTTGAGGTCTTACCACACGAGGACGTGGGAAATGCGGACACGCAAGGATGGGCAAAGAGTCGACAAGAAAATGTTAGAGGATTGCGCAACAAGTATGGAGAATTCCTAGACTTGTAACACGTGTAGAGGAATTGCATGACGGTGACGAGGAGTTACCTGTCAGAGATGGAGAGTTGCACATCAGCTATGGTGAGTTGGATGTCACGACGGAGAATTGAGTGGTAGTGGCGAAGACTCACACAACGGCAAGTCACAAGATAATGAATTATGCGGCTGCGAGGAATCACATAACGACGAAGTTGGCAACACTGACTACAGAGTGTTGATGGAACTTGCTAGCAAGGAGATACATGCACTGAAAGCAAAACGTGTGTGGAACCCTTAGGAGGAAGGCAATTCGAACGAAGAACAAGTGGAAAGGTGGCAAACGTGTCTAACGATGAAGGACAAGGTGCAAGTGGAGGCACAACATGCAAACAAGGATTAGGCAAATGCGAACATTTGCGCAAGTGGTGAAGGAATCGCCAACATGGAGCGTGTGCAGAACAAGGTAGAGCAACTAGTGACTCTAGCACAAACGTGAGGGAGAGTGCCTAGAGGTGCACAGGATGAGAGTCGAGCACAAAGGCAACCATAGGAGAGTATTCGTGAAGGATATAGTAGAGCGTAAGCATGCCAGGGAGAGGGGATGACTATTTGAGGATGACGACCAGTCATCAACAGAAGGTTCATTGAGCGGAGTGGAATTCGACAAACAACATCCACAATCAGTAAACATGGCTCCAACAGCAACGGGCAAGCAAAGTGCTCAAACTTCATAGGAGACAGGATGGAGGATCTCGAACACCATATCGCTATGTGTCAGATGATATGGAAGGTGAATGAAGTGATTGATGAGGATGCATGGTTATGATTGTTCCTAGCAACAATGCATGGCATTGCAATTGATTGGCAGCTGAAGCGAGAAAACCCCTTCATAAATTGGGCTGAGTTGAAACAAGAATTTTATAAGGAGTTCCAACTACTTCGCGATGACTCGAAAATAATTGGCGAAATTTATTCGACAAAGCAAAAGAAAGACAAGAATATTAAATCATATAATCGTTGTATAAAGGAGTTGATCAACAAGATGGAAGTGAAACCTGTTGACTGGTTACAAAAGCAATGGTTCCTATACAGGTTGTTGCCAAGATTTATGAAAAAAATGAAAGTGGTCCCACCAACCACATACCAGGAAGTGTTTGACCGCACATTGAATTGAAGAGTGCAATGAAAACGACAACAACAAGTGAATACGACAGCAGCAAGTGGTCGGAGCATGAGTCATGATCAGGACGATGACAATGACTAAGAGAACCTTGGTGCAACAATCCAGGCAATGCGGAGGGACCTTGAGCGGATGATCAATGATGTGAAGATGGAGAAGAAAAAAGAGAAGGATATTTGGTGCTTAGATTGCAAGTTCAAAGGGCACACAAATGTGAATTGTCTAAAAAAGACGTATTGCAATACTTATGAAATTGCAGGACATGCAATTGTAGAGTGTCTATTCAATTTGCGAAGTGAAAGGCACTAGATGATGATGATGCAGAAGAAAAAGAGAGGAGAACCAATGGCAAATACAAGAACAACCAACAAGGCAAAAGAAAACCGCAATCAGGAAACCAAGATGGTGGAGGCAGTAGTAAAGATTGGAATATAACTCTGATAGAAGGCCAATCATCTAGTGTCAAAGACATCAAAAGTGGGGACTCTTGATGGAATTTGCACGAATGCACCAACAGGAGGAAGCGGGAACAACACAACAATGACGTGCAAATGGTGTAGACTTGGCAACCAAAAGGAGGCTAACTATCTAAAGAAGGCAAGCGACAAATCAAGGAGCCTCAGTTGGACCAAGAGACGGACAAGGAGAAACAAGTGTTGGCAATGACTTAGGCACAAGCAAAGAAGATGGAGTAGTACCCGAACCTTGCCAAGGAGAAATGGAAGGAGATGTGCGCAATTGAATGAAGAAATACAAAATACCAACAACGAAAAGAAAATGAAAGAACCCATTGTCATTAAAAAAGAAGAGACGTCAACCAACCAGTAGCCAACACAAGTGCTGGACACAAATGTTGAAATAAAAATATCTAGTTTACCTTGTGCATACCAGAGCTTTATGCAATAGTCAAAGAAGCGATGCAGACAAGGAAGACAGTGGAGACACATCACCAATTGGAAGTGAGGAAGATTGCGAAGGATTAGTACATTGACTCGATGATGTTGATGTAGATAGGCAATTTGATATGTTTGCATTTACTGAATAAGTTTTGGTATTCTATGTTATTTTGTAATTGTACGCAAAGTGTTTGACGAAATGTCTATTGTATGTACTGTATTTATGAAGAACCTTTATGAATAGTCAAACTGGTCAAACACATTGTTGTTTAGCGCATTGAAATATAATCAGTCACATGCGTATGTAATCAGTCATGTGCGCACGTAAGGTAATCAGCCGTCATGACTGTTAAGACTGATTAGCTAGGAATAGACTGACTTATTATAGACTGATCGGTTAGGACTGATTAGTTATGCTCCAGACTGATTAGTTCTGGGCAGGATTAGTTAGTGTTGTAACAAGCATACGGTTGGGGACATTGGGGGACTGGTGGTTGCCATAACCGCCAGGGCCATCCTATATATAGACCCCCCATTCATTTTGTAAAGGGGATCCATACATCAATGAGAATTGTTCTACTATTGTGCAAATCTGTGTGTGAAGAGCATTGTCTTGTGTTGCAGGTATCCAAGTTATGAATGCTATGAAGTAGATTGGAAGCAGACTTGTGTTGTCAATGTTGTGTGTGTTGTGCAAAGTTGCAGGAAGGAGCGCTCAAGGACATGTTCGAGGATTGGCAGAATAATTACGAGATTGCAGGTTAACTGGCGTAGAGGACCTGTCTAGGCCTACTTGTCTAAACCTGTAGCCATTCGCCTGATAGGCAACCCGTCTAGACTTACCCATCTGTTTGTTACCAGTAAGTATAGCTACCCGTCTAGACCCACCCGTTTGACAAGCAACCCGTCTAGGCTATCCGTCCAGCCTATCCGTCGAGATTAATCCATCTACAGTCATAGCAATCACAAACAGTATCTATCTGACTGTTTTGGCACTATGAACATTGGTCAAGGTTGTCATTCCTCCCTCGCTTAAAACCTATCTTTCCCTCGTTTCTGTGTATAATTATTGCTAATAACTGCAGATCAGTAGAATTATTTAAGTAGAAATGGAATTGTGTGTAAGCATGTTAAATTTCATTTCTACGAGTTGATGATAGATGCCAAGAAGAAACCAACATTGATCCACATAGAGTTGCTCAATCACAAGTTGATGCAAGTGATCATGGACAAGTGTTGGAGTATGAACATGTTGCCTAAGAAGACATGGAAAGACTTGGGGGCACCTTTTTTGTGGTCGCGCAATTTTCAATTGTATGGCACGAATCAGTATGGCATCAAGATGAAGGGTGTCTTGACTGTGAAAATTGTTGAAAAAATGTTCATCCTAGATTTCGAAGTCATTGCTATGCAAAAACCAGCCTACAACGCATTATTGAGACATGGGTGGTTATGCACAACAAAGGTAAATCACAACTTGGAGGACCACTTGACATTCAAGAAGAGCCAACACACGTGATCAACTTAAAGAACCAATTTGTCAACGAGGAGTTGGCGACATTTGACAAATCTGATTGTTTGTCATATGAAGAAGATCGAAAGAACGGACGACGACTGAATGAAGGTGGAGTGTTGTAGTTGGAGAGTGCATGGAGGACAAAGGGCACTCAAACAACAGATTACTCCATTGGCAAATGGAAGGCTGTGAAGTTTTCCAACCAAACTGCACGTGCATTAGCACAAAAGATGAAAACCAAGATATTGGACTTCATAGTGTATACGAAATTGGCGAGAGCAATCAAAGTTCAAAACCAGCCATGAAAGTCGAGGAGGAAGAGAAGTTGTCTTTCCCACCGAACCTTGCAGAGTATAGTGTCAATGATGCGCAAAGTGATGGAGAGTCAAGTACGAACAAGCTAACAGTCGCACCAAGTTAGTCTTTGGGATCCTTTCAGGGAATCTCGATACGCAAAGTTGAAGAATCTAGCCCTGCAAAGGAAGATCGTGCGGAAGACACAAGCAACTTTGAAGAAAGAGAACTTGCAGAGTCGTTGGCATGGTTGTATGAGCAAAAACCCACAAGTAGCCAAGAGGATGACAAGCAAACAAGAATGATACAAGAAGAGTTGGTGCTTGGACCCACTAAACATGGAAGGTTGCGTGTGCATGTCAAATTTTATTACGTTGAAGAGCGAAGGTTGCTTGACGAACAGAGGTCACTTAACGACAAGAACATGCAACAAATGGTTGTGATGCATGTTGGACGAGAAGAACCACCAAAACAAGAGTCTCGAAGTGATGCTAGTGAGTTTGAAGGAATAAGACTATTGGCAACCATTGGACACGCATAGAGAGAATGCATGTTCAAACATAACAATTGTGCAAGAGAAACAAACAATTGAATGCTCGAATGGGCCAATTGCAAAGACCACGTATGCAAGGGTTGATGCGGCTACGATAGGATGTGCAAACAACCAGCAAGAGTATTTTAAAAGGGACAAGTCTAGAAGACACTCCTAGAGGAGCATGACAAATGAGCACGTATTAGGAAATGTTGACAACCGTGTGGCAAAAGTTGAACTTCTGGAAAAGTACTAAGAGAACCAATTCAGCTAACGAAACCTTGCGAAAAGGAGATTGGCAGAGGTTGAATGGAGATACGTGCATGAGGCGTCGCATGAACCTGTCCACAACACCAATGCACCAAAACGGACATTACCAAATGGACAAAAGAATGATGGCAACTCAGGGGAAGAAGTAGTAGTATATCCCTCACAAGTCCAAGTAGTGAGGAGGAAGATTGGAGCACTGCCAATCCTAGCTCGGATTTCAAGAGAACTAGATGGAGAACACCGAGAAGGGTGCCAAGAGTTTCACAACAATTAGGCAATGTTAATTTGTTGCCAAATGATGCTTTGCAAGAAGAGCATGAAAGAGAAGTCGAAATCACTTCGGAAGACAAGGAAGCTATAGCAATGTGGCGGATGAGTAGACAAAGGTGAAACAAAGTAGCCAAACTTAGTTGGAGCCTAGGTTAAAGATGGAGATGAGAAGGCTGGAAAATGACTAAGTCTCAATTGCACAAGACTGGGGGAAGTACCGGTTGCAATCATCCGCCAAATCTAAATGATTCCTTGGGCAATCTAAACAAGTCGTCAGGTCCATTAGAATATCCAAGGTGTGCTTGCGATGAAAGTTGCTCGGGTCCTCCAGGTGGGCGATCAAGCACCCCAGGCCGCCTAAGATAGTCTAGCCAAAGGGGCGGTCATTTAGCCTCCTTCTCGATCATCTAAGGGGCATCAATCTGCCTCATACGGCCCACAGGCTGTCCATCCAGTAGGGTGCATCGTTTGCGCCAACCCCTGTCTGTCTAACAAGGACAATAGGTCCCCAAACGACCCTTAGGCTCTAGTCCAATGGAAGGGTCGTCTGGACTCTCCCTATGCCATCTAAAGAGACCGTCAAAGCCTCAAAATTCCCCCAAGCCATTAGATGAACAACCCAACCATCAGGAGGAGGGTCATCCAATAGTAAGAAGAACCAATTGCACAACAAGTTTGCCACGAAGATGATGCCAGGTCATCTGAGGAAGAAGCAAAGTCCTCGTCAAAGGTCTGAGATGAAGGCTTGCACTCAAAGAAGCAAGGGGGATCATTTGAACATGAGCCAAGACAAGGAGGGTCATCAAAACAGTCAGGTAGATCGTCTAGCCTGTTAGACCGTCCAAGTCAACAGACCAAGTTGTTTGGCTGCCTAGGCCATCCAGGCCAAAACATACATGTAAACTAGGTTAGGGTGCCTACGCCTCCCCCAACAAGCTTGCCATGTGTAAGGAAAAGGCATCGAACATAGAAAAAAAGAAATTGGCATGTTGAATGAGTAGTTGCATGCAATTCAGTTATGGATTTGAAGTAGCAGTTACGCGAGTGGAGGGGGAGTTGCCGCATGTAGAGCAAGTGTCCCCCTTCCTCCCTCCATTTACAAAAAGGTATGAGGAACTCTCATTTTTTTACTTGCACATGCAAAGCAAAGGAGCACAAGGAGAGTGCACCGATTAGCTACATTTGCAACAGGCCTAGGAGCGAAATCAAGGACATCCCACCACGTGGATTTCAGAGGAGAACAAGGAGAAAGAAACACCAACCACTTAGGAGGAAGTTGAACCAACAAAGTGAAGCCAAGGCACATAGGAAAAGTAAAAGTAGTAAGGGTTTTGCTGAAAACCCTTGCCTGACATCCAAAAAAATCAAATTTTTGTGCAGGTGAGAAGAGTGCAGCTAAAGAACATTGTGGTTGGAAGCAAGGGACGAAGGAGGTGTTTTGCAAGACGTGTTCCACGTGGAGCTATGAGAGGCCATATCAACCAGAAAAGCACTTGGGGCAGTTGAGAGTAACTATCGTTCAAGTTCAAAAACAAAAGCATGTGAGATGAGTGTTGTGGGAATGCAACATAGGCCAAAGATTGCAATGTCTAAGGAATCAAGGAGGCATCCTCCAAATGTTGTGTTGGGAGATGTGTTGCAGCAAGGACCCCAAACACACGAAGGATTCAGCGTCGACTTTGTCAAAAGTCATGTGGAACATGCACACCACTTGGAGTGGGAGAAGCGCGAGATGGAAGTCAAACGAGAGAGAATGTGACAACAAAGAGAGGGTGGAGTTGCTTTGAGATCACGGTCGTGAACCGGAACTCCAGATAAACACCGACAATGCAACATCAACCTCAATCTCTATGGCCACATCCTCAATTTCAGCCCAGTGAGACAAGTGGTGAAGATAATACCACTTAAGGGACCTCCACAAACTGTTGCAGTGGTGGGTACAATTGGAGGAATTGATGGACTTGTTGAAGGCCAGCACTATCAGTTGAAAGGAATGCCTTATGTCATGGTGCAACAGGGCACTCTAGTGCATTTAGGAGGCCACATTGAGCAAGGAGGCACCATAGGTACCACTGTGTACTGTAGGCATCAAAACAACTTCCCAAAAAAAGAAAAAGTGAAAAATATGTGTCAAAGTTTTGTATTAGACTTTTTGTAATGAAATGCATATAAAATGCATATGAAATGTAAATGACAGGAAATGGAATGAAAAAGTATGAAATGAAAGTGAGATTAGAATGTAATGCAATTAGATATATTGTAAATAGGACTTTAGGAAATAAGGGTTGATAATTTTATAGGTCAAATACATTTGATTCAGGGTGGTGGTTATGGTGTGCTATCCTGGATACCGCTTCCGATGGCCAAGGCAGGCAATAAAAGGAAGTTTGCCTCCCCCACCCCTCTTTCATTTGCATGTTATGGTTATGGTTATTTTTATGATTGCAAGGAGAAAAGCATTGCATAGGATTGCCCATGGATGTATATGTGAAAGAGAGGGAGAGATATCGATGACAGCATTGCCTATGATGTTATGCAGGCTGGTTATACAACCCTGCACATTGTAAACGCAATCCAATATTGCTGTTTACAGCAACCACTTTAATGCCAATACAAGTTCTGCAATTTGCAGATATATTGCAGTTTGTTGCACTTGTTTATACGGTTATTGTGGATGATATTGCATGTGATGTTTCTTGGGTATTATTGATAGTTTCAGTCTGTAGGATTGTTGCCATAATTGCAGGTTATGGTAGTTAGCATATGGCAGTAGTTGCTGTAGATTGTTTGCAGGTTGCAAAGAGTGGATTGTTAGGGAATTTGCAGTTATGTTGGTTGCAGACCGTAGGAAGATCAGGTCGTACAAGAGATGGATCATATGAAAGAGAGACCGTACGAGTTGCTGTGGTTGCTTGGCAAAGACTCTGGCAGTGTATGTGTGATTGTCGTACAAGGAGGTTGATTGTCAAGTGTTGCAATGTCATTTGCAGGTGATCGTCTTGTACTGTACCATACAAGACTATGTCGTACGAAATTGTATCGTTCAAGACTGCGTCGTATAAGTGAGACCATACAATCTCAGCACAATGATGTCATATGACTAAAATAAAAATATTATGACTGCAGTCCCGATTGGTTCCTGAACCTATTACTCCACCATTCCCTTGTTGAAAATATCACCACTCGTGCTTTGTAGGGGGTTGTAAGAGGAGTAGCTGCACATGAAGTGGACTTGTGGAGACAACAACACAACAGGTAAGAAGAGAAGGAAGAACTGCGCAAGAAATGGTGCAAGCAACACCAATAATAGTAGACGTTGATGAGGGACTACATCTTGCAATGGAGGCAATGGACACTTCACCACTGTCAGAGGAGTTTGAGAGACCACGGAGGTTTTGATCTAGGTCACTTGGATTATATAGATGTGGAATTATGGTGGACACTCCCAATTTTCCCAAAAGAAAGTTTCGCGTGCTAGTTTGCAAAAGTTGAAAGGTGTGGTTCACCAACTTTGGACGAGGAGACACTAGTTGAGGTTGCATCTACTACGACATAAGTGACGGCATGGACTTCATCAGTGTTGGAAGGGGAAAAAGGGAAGCTACCTGCATCTACACACATGTGGTGGCAAAAGGGGAAAAGCAGCCAACCGCTAGCAGAGGGACGACCAGCAAAAGGAAAGGAGATTATGAATAATACAAAAAAGCAAGTTGATGCAAGGCAGCAAGTTGATGCAAAGAAGATGGAGCTGCAGATTTAGGAAGGGAAAGTTGCCAAAGCCAAAATCAACTTGAAGGGACATGGTGAGCAGAACAAAGAAACCACCACTGGTGATGATGAGGCTAAACATGAGCCTGAGCCTGGCGAGGAAGTGGATACAAGCAAGCACTTCCTCATTGAAGTGTCAAATTTGAAACAACCCCCAATTTACGGTGCAAGGATAAATGAGTAGGTTGATGGATTTTTTGAGCAAACTCTGTTGGTTGTTTGAGCGGGTACGAGGTGAGTTCAAAGTGGGTTGCCTTGGAGAATGGCGACTGTGGCAATTGCAGGTGGATGCTAAGTTGGGCAAACTACTCAGTTGGGCCCAAAATGAGGAGAGATTGAAACAATTTGAAGAAATCCACCAAATTCGGCCATGGGAGCTTGATGCAAGCAGCAACAATGTACAATCGATGATTAGAGTAATGGGGTTACCTGAAGTAACTATAGTATTGTATCGACACCCACCTCGAATGTACATTGACGAAGGAACACTTGATGAATTTCTTGAATCATTAGGGGTCAACAATTGACCGATGGAAGAGATTGTTCTAGGATCTCATGGCTCTGTATGATAAAAACAAAATCTTGTAAAGAAATAACATCCTTGAATGTACCCTAGGAAGGCATATCGCCCCATTATAGTTCCAACAAGCAACAAAGAGGATACTCTTACCTACTAGAACCCATGAACACCTTCATTTTACAAGCCAAGGACGTGACCACAATGAATATTAGACATGTTTATTGTAAACATAATATTAGAGCTACGAACCATGTCTTGAAAGATTTAATAGAATAGAGGATAAAAATATATTCTTATAGGTATAGCTGCTGGATAAATGTTTACTGTGCAGTGTGGACTTAATATTAGATCTAGGGACCATATATTTTGAATGAATGCATTTCCTTCATTGGTTATTTAAGCAATTTAATGTATCTTCTTGTTCAAAGATCTTGTATGTTGTTCATCTTTGAGATTAATATTGTTCTTATATATATTCAATTTTTATGCAGTATTTTGCCCATGGGGTTTGGGACAAGTGATTCGGATGATGAGTTTCACACCATAAACCAAGCGTCCAATCCCGTGGGTGAACCTTAACATTTGCCCATTGGGTTTGGGGCAAAAGGTAGGAAGTGAAGAGCATCACACCATAAACCAAGGTCCCAAAACCATTGGTGAACCTTAACATTTGTGTTTAGGGTAAGCAGTGGGGAACAAAGAGTTTCTTACCATAAACCAAGGTTCCAATCCCATGCGTGAACCCTAACATTTATCATATGGCATGAGATCAAGTGGTTAAAAAAGTAAACTTTCAAGGCAAGACCCAAGTTCAAATATTGCCAAGCAATATAAGCACAATTGCCAAATACCACTTATGTGGTTTGTTGAAATACCATAATCATGTGGTGACAATGTAATACAGGTGCATCCCATGTCAGTCCCATATAGCCAATTTATTTATAAAATAAAACACTAAGCGGAATACCAACCACCAGCTCCCATGGAAAAAATGAAGGGGGGGAAGAAATATAAAAAGGGAATTTTGTAAATGTTTACTGTGGACTTAACATTAGAGGTATGATCCATGTGCCTTGAAAATTTTAACATAATGGAGGATAAAAACATGTTACAATAGGTAGCTGCTTCATATCTAAAGGAAAACACACTACCACTTAAATAGTGCCCGCAAAGCAAAAGGAACAATAAACATTAGCACACCCAGAAAAGAAAGCTCTAATTAAAAACTTTTCCTGGGTAGAGAAAATGGCCTCTCAAGTCTGCCTGCATAAAATTTAAACCATTCCTGGATGACAGAATATGAGATCAAAAGAAACATAAAGGCATAGATAAAAATGCAAAGCAAAGAGATTATAGAGGTCATTCAGTTCTATCGTGTGGAAACTAATCTAGTTACAACAGGAACCAAAATTAAGGTTTATTTGTAATATTTTGGAAATAGAATATTCATTCTTTCTGAATATTTACTACCTCCAAAGCAACTTAGGAAACAAAATACTCTTTCACAGCAATCTCAGAAAAGTCCTCTAAACACGGCAGGCCACAAGATTCCTAAAACTCTAACACGTCATTACTTTTCAGATTGCGATATGAATCCAAATTCTTACCCAGTAGTCTCATGGCTGCACATAAAGTTCCCCAAGTGGCAATTAAATCATCAACAATAAGGGTACGATCACCAGGTTGTACAGCTCCTACATGCATCTCCATACGGTCTGTTCCATACTCCAATGCATACTCCTCCGAGATAACCTTACCTGAAAACAATGCATGTCTTAAAAGTGATAAACACTAAGATATAACTCAAAAGACAACCTATACAATATAACTCAAAAGAACACCTATACATAATTAATCACAGAGCAATAAAAAGAGAAGAGCCATCTCTCATTGACAAGATAGTGAATCACACAGCTACCAAAAGTGCAGAGCCATCTCATATTTACAAACTCTGCCTGAAGACAGTGTGCATGTCAAAACAGACCAACAACAATATTCTGACTCGAACATAACATTCCAAACATAAATAATAGAACAAGAAGGCGGCCAAAGTCGTATTTCAGGAGAAAATTAGTTAAATCATCCACGAATGTCAATTTGCAGTCAAATTCTTTGGAGGGTAAGAATCCTTACACTTCTGATAGATATTTGTAGTATGTTCAACATATCAATCATTAAAATTTGATTGAATGAAGGGGTTTAACTCAAAAGCACTCCTAACATTTACAGACTACATTCCATATATACGTACATGATAGACAGCAACAAAGAGAATACAAATACACAAACAGCATAAAAATTCAACCTACACAAATATAGAATGGATATAGAATATGCAGATTTCTAGTATATCCTTATGAGGATGGAAGTTCATCCATTACTGAACCTATCATAGATAAAGCAATGTCCAGAACATGAAACAATAGTAGCAAAGGAATATCAACCATATTCATTCGCATCAATGTAATTCACCAAGATACAAGTTATCTGATTTTTTTTGCGGTCAGTTTTGTTTGTAACCTTAGGGAAGCAACTCAAAAAAATAACTTCTAGCTAAATAGTACTGGTAGCAAGTCTGTCTTGAGATTATAACATTTAATTGACCCTTAACATTAAGAGTTATATATAACTTTAGTCAGGACTTATACCACTATAACATTACTAATATTATAATTATTCTGTCACTCTTCCTTACTGGTCATATACAGTACAACACAAAGTTTATCTCTAAACATGGATTTATTAGGTCAAAAAAGGCTTTGTTGCATAATATTGCAAGTCAATCTCTCCATTCTCCAAAGACGGTTGCTTCCATTTGATTCACCTGCAAATCAGCAAGTAACGTTCTCAACCATACTACTACGTAAGATTTGAGGACTGAGGACAGCAATTTTATACTCTGGTAACTTTTTTTGGCCACTTTTTTGTAGCCCATGAAACAACTACTCTTAGCCTAAAAGTAAATGCATATCTTGCTGTAAATTTCCTATGAGTTTTGGATCCTGCCCAACAAGCATAAATAAGTTGAAAAAGCTGAATTTTGTTTTCCTGCCCTACAAAAATCCAACATCAACCATACCCGGCATGTATCTCAACATATCTAAAAATTCATTTTTCTGCTTTCCAGCGACCACTGCACTCATAAATCTGAACATGTAGCTCAGTGCAAAACTGATACCAGGCCTCATGGTTATAATAAATATCAGGCTGCCCACCAACTTTCAAAAAGCTACTCATGGATCTGTTTCAAGTCACTATTGGCTGATAATTTTAGAGTAGCCTCCATAGGAGTGGTTAGTTGTTTGTAGTCAAACATACAAAACAACAGTGAAACACAAACATGTAATGTCAAAAGTGAAACACAAAAGCTTACTTCACTTATTGAATTGTGCCACTCTCACTGGTTGTGATAATTTGTCCGCATATGCATTGAGAATAACTATATTATCATCTATACTTTAAGATTTGAATCAAAAGGACTTCTCTTAAATCCAGAACTTGAAAGATGAAGATCCATTTTGATATACCAAGCTTGTCGACCCTAATTCAAAAGTAAAGAGTTTTCAAAACTCTATAGACAAACTGTTCCTTCCCTACAACCTCTACTCGCTATGGCTGACCCATAAGCATTCCTTCTCCAAATCTCCATTAAGTAAGTCACTATTCATGTTCATTTGATATAGATTCTAGCCAAACTTCATGGCACCGGCTAGAAATAACCTAATTATTAACATCATTGCAGGAGCAAAGGTCCATTCAAGATCTATATCCTCTTTTTGAGCATACCCCTTTGCCTTCAAACTGGCCTTCTATTTATCGAGGGACTCATCCATTTGCATTCAATGGGCTTCTTTCCTAGAGACAATTTAGCACAAAGGTTTGTTTTTCATCAATGCATAAAATGCCACATACATTGTCCTTTCACATTATTTTTCCCTTTTGCTTTCACATAAAAAGTAGACTCACACATGAATATTAGCCATCAAAACAAAATGACAAAATGCAAAATAATCATAAGAATTCAAATTTCATGTACCCTCTTGCGTTGTCATCCAAGTCTTCCACCTGAATAGCTTTGGGTGAGTTCGTTTTTTATCCCTCCAATGGTAGAAAGAACAACTTAAGGTCTATCTCTCACCCGTGTAACCTACTGATCTTGTTGTACCCTGAATTTGGGCTATATGCTAGGTACACCGTTTGATGTAGGAGGTCTATTAGTAAAAATTAAAAAATATATCAAAGTCATTTTAGTTAGAATCCAAAAGCAGGTCTTTTAGATGACGAGATTTTTATCAAACAATTGAAAGCAAAAGTCATTGAAAATTGGTTTTTTACTATTGAACATATTGAGTAGTCCATTCATAGCTTCATGACTTCTAATGAAAATCCAAGTGTATTGGTTTAATTTTGAGAATAACAACTCTACCGAGGCCCACATCAAGATCCTACCTTTCTTCTAAATTGTCTCCAATTATATCTTCTTTTGGTTGGAGCATACTGTGAAGTTCCAATTTTACGTAAATGAAAAATTTATGTTATTCTTCATTTAAATATTCCTGCTGGTACAATTTTCAATGTGCCATGAGATGAACTTCCCATTTCACACATACTGACAGATGTTATTGTAGTTAACTGAAGGTAATGTCTCTTTTGACCATTCATTTCAATGTTTTGTTGCAAATTAGATGTGAGTTTGAAGTTTCCAGCAAGTCTACTAACAATGTCACTTTGGACGTTGTTGGAATACTTCTGATTTGTTGAAATACAACATTATTTTGGACTAAGAAGGGTAACCAATTCCCTCAACTGGAGGACATAATGGCCATCACAATGACAAGAGGAGAAAGAAAGAAAGAAATATTATTAGTGTTCGTGGTGGGCCAAAATAAGACCAAAGGGACTATAAGAAGGACAATAATGATTGCCAGCTAGCAGGCTAAAAAGCCCAACAAAGAAAAGAACTAAGATAAATACAAGACGAAACCCAACAACAGGGCCAAAGAGAAAGGGAAAAGAAAAGGAAGAGTGGGGGGGGGGGGGGGTTGCAGTCCAAAAGAGAGGACTGCACACCAAGAAGAACGAAGAGAGAGGAGGGGGGGAGGGAGCAGCCCAGGAGGGGCAAGCTCCAAGAACCCCCTAGAAACTAATATCTCCTAATAGTCGAGGTCGAAGTACAGTTGTTGAAGAAGTCCATGGTATGTCTCTGTCCATTGCTAGTTTGTCAAGGTTCCAAACTGTAGGTGCGTTGTCTAGTGACCCTGCTTTTGTCCAAACTGGATGATGTGGGGCGTTTCCGACAGGAGTCACCTGGTCCGTTGGAGCTGGTGAAGTATGTTGTGATGAGCCGATGTTGAGGAGGATGAGATCCATTTGGAGAACTTTTATGTCGTCGAAGCTGAGTTATCTCCCTAATAAAGAGTGCGCAACACGCTGATCAGAGTATCTACAGAAGGTAGAAACAGATCGAGAGTTGTCCTTGAAAAGGCAATGGAATCTACCCTAGATCTCATAATAAATGAGAACAAAAAATAAAGTGATGAAGGGTTTCAACTTCACCAAAGGAGCAAAACAAGCAAATTCGTTCCTCCGTTAGAAGATGGTGATCTGACTCAATTTGGAATTGCTGAGAACACACCCTGAGTTGCCCAATAGCGATCCGAAGATTATGCAGTGTGTGTTGCTGAAAGAATTGTGGAGGAACTATTCTGCCCTCCTGTATCTGTAAGAAGTGCTCATGGTAGAAAGACAACTTGGGGGAAAGAGGGGCAACAAGAGAGATCCATGTGCATCTGGTGTATTGGAGACTAACATCCTTCAGGATCTCATGGAGCATCTTCTCCTTACTAAGCCGAGAGGGGGGAGAACCCCCAAAGAATAAGGGGGGAGTCTGTCTATCCGTATCTGAATGCTAGCCAAGAGGGCAAAAACCTGAAAATACCATCTCCTTTGGCCTCCTCGAGAACTCGGAGAGAGTTCCATCGACGAGCAAAGGACGAGATAAGGGTACCGCCTTCAACCCGTAGAGGTATCTCCAAAAATACGGATCCTGTGAAGATAACCGATAATCAAGAAGATAATCTCAAGTTGGAGAGGAGAAGCGCCAAACTTTGCAAAAATAATAGGGGGGGATTGTGCCCTTGCAACGAATCAATCGTCGAAGAAAGAGTGTCTGGAATCGTTCAACCCATGACCACTCAGTCGGGCCAAGACTAGGACCCTAAACCACTGACCCATAAGTAATAGTTGGCTTGACCAAAGGCGTCAAAGATCCTCATCTTCATAGGTATATCCTAAAAATATGCTTTTAAGCAATTTCTCTAGCAAAGATAGAGGTGCATACCCCTTACACACCTGGGCCTGGGCAACGAGTTTCATACCAAAAGTGGGACCAGTGAAAAGAACTCCCAAGTACACATAAGAGGTGGTGATCTCGACCTCTTGACCCTGGAAAAGGAAGTGGAGACGAGAGAGAGCCTCTTTGGTAGTATTGAATACCATAACCTTGGTTCTAGAAAGATTCACCGTCAACTGTCTCGAGTCACAAAAAGCGGCAAGAGTGTTCAGATGATGTTGAAGCCCCTCAGGGGATGAGGCCAAAAGAACATCATCAGCAAAGAGGAGAATAGAAATCAGCACATAGTGAAGAAGGCAACCATCCTCTGGGTGAGCGTTCTCCCTAATAAAAGTCTCAAGCTTGTCGATAAAGATCCCAAAAAGTGTCGGGGAAAGGGGGCATCCCTGTTTCACTCCTATGGTGCTAAGAATACTGGCTGAAAGCCCTTGAGGGGAGTGAAACCGACATTTCACAATCTTATATAACCATGTAACCACTGTCAAAAGATGCCCAAAGATTCCAATTCACCGAAGCCTCTCAAGAAGTAAATGTCGAGTCACCATGTCGACAAATTTTGAAGTCTACAAAGCAACAATAAACCCTCGAGGACCTAGAACGCACCTTCTCAATAATAGCTCTGAGGACTAGAATGTGATTTGTGGTGTAGTGATCTTGCTGAAAACCAACGTAGCCAAGAGCCCTGAAACCCCCCTCCTCCAACCTTTGGGAGAGAAGCATATCCAATGTTGTGGCATAGAGCTTGGCAAAGATATTCCCAATCACGATAGTCCTGTAGTTATTGGGTTCATGGGGATCACCTACCTTATGGATGGGGTGAATGATATGTTGAATCCAGGAATCAGGAAACCCAAAGCAGACAGAGAAATTAAAGAGATCAATGAGGGGCCCAACAAGAGGGTCAATACCATCCTTCAGAAATTCCGCCTATAACCCATCCAAATCTGCTACTTTGCTCATACAGAGTTTCTTGATAGCCTGCCTAACAAGACCAAGAAAAGAGGTGGCGCGAAGAGGGGGGAAGGGCACAATAATAGGAGTCTGATTTGGGATGGTATAGAGGGAAGAGGCATGAATGGTCCAAGAGGAAATATCAATCCCATGAGTAATCCGATCACAGGGAAGGATAAGGCACCAGAAGGATTTAGGAGACTGTTGAAGGGAGTGGATAAGATCAAGTCGATGCTGGGAGAGGAAGAGACACTTCTACTTTCGAAGAAGCATCCTGTAGTCTTTGTGAGAAATGGCATAGAGATGGGAAGGGTTCCGAATGGCACATTTCAACCTTTGGTGGGCAGAATTACATTCATCATCATACCATATGTTCGTGGGGAAATGACCAGGGGGACGAGGACGAGGGGAAGGACGAATAGTGTGGGGGTATGAGTCCAAAGCAGCCTTCCAAATAGTTTGGACCAAGCAAGCAAAACAATTGGAAACATCGAGAAGAGAAGACACCCTGGAGAGAACATGACGCAACCGGTCCACGTAGATAAAGGAATAATAATAGTCAAAGTCTATAATAACTCGAGGGGCTGAAGGGGAGGGAGGAGGGGGAGGAGTAAACAGTGGATAATGTAAGACAAATAACTGAATGATCGGTAAGGGGGGAGGGTGATCAAAGACGTTGAACCGGGAAATGAATGGAATGAGGGTGGTAGATGAAATAGCATAGTCGACGACACTAGCTCCACCACTATGAGGAAAGCAAGTAAACCCACCGGAATCCGAAAAAAAAGATATACCATTGAGAAGAACTAACCTATTGGATTCACCCAACTCAATAAGATGCTTACCGTAAGCAATCACCTGTGTGTCGCTAGAGGTTCGAGAAAAACCAAGGTCCTCAGGATCCAATTCCCGAGTCTGCATCTCATCGGTTGTGAGGTCATGAAGAGAAACCTGCATAGGTCCGGTCCGAGCATTGAAATCTCCCACCAGAAGTATCTCCCCTAAAGCCGAGTATCTAGTAATGTCCTCGTAGAGATCTTGGAAAGGGTCCCTATCCATGTGAATAGCAAAATTGGACATGGTGGAGGGAAAGTAACAAGTGGCAATGTAGATATCCCAATGAGGTGGGTGACGATGGATTTTAATCCATAAAAACCTGGAGTAGGGGTTAGTCGAAACCAAGGATACCGAACCCTGGAGCCTATCCCTGATACGAGCAGCAACACCTCCTGATCCTCGAACCCCCCCAAAGCCCCGAGTGAGTTACGACAACTAGACCACCAAAAATGACCAAAGATAACTGGAAGGACCCGCTCAAGACTCTCTTGTGTCTCACAAATAAGAATGATGTCATGCCTGCCATTCACATCAATAAGGGACCTTGGGGCAGACCACATCATACCATTACAGTTCCAACAAGCTATAGCTAGCTTATCTGCCACCCCCCTTCCGTGTCGATGGAGTCATTTGTTAGGCAAGGGTTTGGACCACCCAGGTGGGGGAGAGTCCCTAATCGTTGCACGCAAATTACGAATAACTGCCCATTTGTTGACTTTCCTAGTTGCGACTACTTGTTCCCTGGTTTTCTTCAATTCTTCAACCTGGAGTCACGTAAGGTCCTCATCAAGATAGATCTTATCCTGAAGAGTAAATAATTTACGTTTGGCCCTCAACGCCTTCATACGCTCTTCCACATTTTTGAAGTGTATCACCAATGTGGAGTCGGAAGAGAACCATGCTCTCTCAAGAGTAACGTCTGTTAACTCAAGAGTGTTATGAATGAAGGCATTTCCAACTTGAAGCAGCTTAGTAGGTTTGGGCACTCCACTAACCCTGAGATTGAGCGCTTTGGCATTATGGATCCTTTCTTCTTCAAATTTAGCCTGGACAGCCAACTCAACTATGGGGGGGAGGGTTCTTTCCGGCTACAACCTGAATCCAAGATTGTTGGTCGGCTAATTTTAGGCTTTGTGCAGTTGACACTTCCTTGAGACGTTCCTGCTCAACAAGAATAACAGCCTGTTCATCTCGAACTTTTAAAATTTCAGTGTAAATTCGCAGAATTCTGAGGAGGCTATTCGGTATGTGCAGTATGCAATTGAGTAATGATGGCTTGCTGATCTTGAAGTTTATTTTGGAGATCCGTGATAATGCGATTGTTGTCCTTCACTTGGCCTTGCAAGGAGAGTATAATATTAGCTTGCGTGTCTAGCTGTTTCTGGAGAGAATTAATCTGTTTAGACAAACGCTGATATAAAATTGTTGTGTCAAGGCATTGGACAGATTTAAGAGGAGAAGCCCGCATCTCCTCCATTCCTCCTTCATCAAGTATCCCCATAATGTAGAAAGGGTTTTTACATATCCCAACAGTTCCCTTTCCACGTAAGTAATCTACAGATCTGCAAGCATTGTAGTATAGCAATAATAATACGCAGAAATTCTGCAACAGCATTAAATAACAGCAGTAATGGCAGAAAATACAGCAATAACAGTTAACAGTAATTACAGCAGTTTGTATTAATAATGGTAGGTGTAATACAGCATTACAGTTTCATCAATACAACCTACAGCCAGCATAACCATGGCTGTACACAGGATTGGACTGCACTTTGCCATCAATCTACCTGACTGCCCTGCAATACTTCTTCCACGTATCAACCATTCAACCCTAGGTTGAACATCTCTCATGGTTGCACATCATGCTAGACTGCATTCTGCCCATAGACTTCAATCTGCTCACGTACCAATCTTCAACAACTCTAATGAATGAGGGGGGGTTTATTTATACACCCACCAAGTAGTTACTTTCTCCAACTACCTTGCAACTACCCTCAAATTACATTTTATGTGCATTTGCTTTGCATTTACATTTCATTTGCACTACAGGACGAAATAGCTTATTTAGCCGACTTACATGATTTAATATGACTTTACATGACTTTATTCTTTACGTACAATATTAAATTGCACTTACAACATTAAATATATATGCACGGGCGTTTCGTCAAACACTTTGCGTGCATTTACAATAAAACACATAATATCAAAATTGGTTCTGCAATTAAGGATATCTCAATATGCCTGTCTACATCTATCCCGTCCTCTAAACTGGTCGTTGTCCTCAACGACACGAGCTAAACACTGGGAATAGAAGTACTGAGCAATGGAATAGGATCTCTTGTCACGCTCCTTCCTCTTGTTCCTGTTCCATACATGTTTGGCAATAAACTTTACTTGGGGCTACTCACAACATTTGATTCTCTGATTGTGCATTTCTACTGCTACAAGTATGTGTAGCATCAGCATGATCAACATTCTCTGAATAGGCACTTCACTTTTTGCAATAAGCCATATCATCAGCATGAGCAATGCCATCAACATCATGAACATAATCGGTAATGCCCTCCGCCATCTGTGTCGGGGGTCAAGGGACAGCGTCCCTTGCGGGGTCGAGGGGCAACGCCCTTTGCGTACTAATTTATTCTTCTCATCAACCATCTGGAAGCTTTCCTTCAACTCATCAAACTGCTTTCTTTTAGCTCTACTTCACTGCTTTCTTGATCCAACTGACTGCTTATCATCCTTTGACAGACCTCTCCCTTGTCGGATTGTGCTTCTAACGGCAACTCCTCTGACTGCACTACCTCCGACGTCAACATTTCTGATGACAATCCCTGACAGCTTAGTTTCTAACGGATTAGACCAGACAGATAGAGGAGTCTGACGGGTACAATGTCTAGACGTCTAGGACAACAGATTAGACAGCTCAGATGGGTAGACGTCTCAGACAGATTGTACACAGGTAGACATCTCAAACGAGTAAGGGTAGACGTCGCAAATAGATGGGCTAGACGTCTTAACAGGTTGCTAAACGTCTGGTACGAGTGGCCAAACGAACGACCAAACAGACGGCCAGACGTCTGGGTCCGACGGCTAGACGTCTGGACTGACGGATTGCCAGACGTTTGGGCCAGACGGCTAGACATTTGAGCTGACTGACTGCCAGACGTCTGGGCTGGATGGCCAGACGTCTGAGCTGACTGGTTGCCAGACGTCCGCCCTGACTGGCCAGACGTCTAGGCTGACTGGTTGCCAGACGTCTGGGCTGACTGGTTGCCAGACGTCTGCGCTGACTGGTTGCCAGACGTCTGCGCTGACTGCCAGACGTCTAGTCTCCTTGAATGTTATAATTTTCGTCAGTAACGTATGATCGGAATTCTTCCACAAATGCATCATGCAACTCTCCCCATGTCCGGAACTTGACTTGCGGTAAGTACATGTACCAATCAATTACAGATTCTCGAAACGTTGCAGGAAACCACCTCCTCCAATCTTCTTCATTGTTCTGCCTAATCGCTTTCCACTCCATACGGCAAATTCTCCAATGCCTAATCGGGTCTTCCTTCCCTTCTCCTATGAAAAGTGGCAAATTCTCCAATGCTTGGGTGTCTATGTTATCCATTGGTGGGGTTTTTGCTATGTTGCTCCTCATCGGGTATTCTTCGTCTTGACTCTCACCAAACAGTCTTCTTTCAACTTCCTTACTTTGCGACTTCCTTCACTGGGATATCGATTGTGGCCTTGGTCTTCCTTCCTGAGCCTTCGCGTGTTGTTGCTCTGGTGCCTGACTCCCGTCCTTTGCACTCCTCTGCAACCTTCCTGCCGCTTGTTCAGGTGTTACCATCCACTCAACATATCTCTGCATCAATCAACATTTTCCTTGACTTTTGGTGGTCATTGTACCTGTTTTGTTGTTCCTTTCAACAATGCGTCATTCCACTGCAAACTTCTTAGTCGGCGGACGTCGGGCTCGCAGATGTCAAGTCTGCAGACGTCAGCAACAGACGTCAGGCCTGCAGGCGTCAGGCCTGCAGACGTCAAGCCTGCAGACGTCTGGTCTGGAGACGTCAGGCCTGCAAACGTCAAGTCTGCAAACTTCTGCAACTTCCCACCTACAAAATCTCACTCAGATTTTTCCTTCGCTTGGCGTGCACGTCTTCTAATTTGCAATCACAAAAAAATTCTGGTACGTCTTCTCCTCCGTCTTTGCACTGGGTTGATCTTCGTTTGCCCGTCTTCCCAAGGGTTTCACTTCTTCAAACCCTATGTCACCAATTTAGACCCAATTTCGTAAAGCAACGGCGCCAGAATGTAGAAAGGGTTTTTACATATCCCAACGAGTTCCCTTTCCACGTAAGTAATCTACAGATCTGCAAGCATTGTAGTATAGCAATAATAATACGCAGAAATTCTGCAACAGCATTAAATAACAGCAGTAATGGCAGAAAACAGCAATAACAGTTAACAGTAATTACAGCAGTTTGTATTAATAATGGTAGGTGTAATACAACATTACAGTTTCATCAATACAACCTACAGCCAGCATAACCATGGCTGTACACAGGACTGGACTGCACTTTGCCATCAATCTGCCTGACTGCCCTGCAATACTTCTTCCACGTATCAACCATTCAACCCTAGGCTGAACATCTCTCATGGTTGCACATCATGCTAGACTGCATTCTGCCCATAGACTTCAATCTGCTCACGTACCAATCTTCAGCAACTCTAATGAATGAGGGGGGGTTTATTTATACACCCACCAAGTAGTTACTTTCTCCAACTACCTTGCAACTACCCTTAAATTACATTTTATGTGCATTTGCTTTGCATTTACATTTCATTTGCACTACAGGACGAAATAGCTTATTTAGCCGACTTGCATGATTTAATATGACTTTACATGACTTTATTCTTTACGTACAATATTAAATTGCACTTACAACATTAAATATATATGCACGGGCGTTTCGTCAAACACTTTGCGTGCATTTACAATAAAACACATAATATCAAAATTGGTTCTGCAATTAAGGATATCTCAATATGTCTGTCTACACATAACACTAGGCACACCAGGTTGCTAAACGATTCGCAATGAGGACAGCTGGGGCATGCTAGGGCATGGTTGGGGCTGTGCTAGGGCACGTGCAGAAATCCACCCGAGCGCAGCAAAAATCCACCTCGATTGCAAAACAAATCCATGAAGCGCAGCAGAAATCCACCCGAAGCGCAGCTGAAAACCACACGAGCGCAGCAGAAATCCACCCGAGCGCATCAGAAGATTATTTGGGCGAGCAAAAAACAATTAAAGAATGACTACAGATTTGAAAAATGAACACTTTGCCAAATAGGAAAGGACACTTTTCTTGTTAACAACCCTAAACTGCCAACAACCTATTGATTAGAAACAAACTCCTCTGCCTCAAGCATTTCAACCTCAAAATCAGCCCTATAATCAATTGGAAAACACCTACAAATCAATCCTCTGATCGTAGTGGGCTTAAGTTAACAACATAGAAGTCGCTTAACGATTAAGGCTTAGGTACCACAAATTGGAGATCCAAGGTTCAAATCCAAGGGAGACTAGGGTATGTATATCCCATAGGCGGATAGCACAAGGCAAATTCCTCCTCCCATGCATAGTGGACCTAGAAGAGTACAGGTAGTCTGATATACGCAACGCTCATGGACCTTAAAAAGCTACTTCACTTTTACATTTACGTTTCTTGCTTGTCAGATGTTTATTAACACAAGGGGCAAAATACCAAAAATCAAGGCATTCATCTTCTTTCAAGTGTCTTACAATGTAAGCTTGTCCTGAATTTTGAATGTTTTCATTTTTACTATTTTAGCCAATTTTTCTCGTGACGATTTCTTTATAGGTAAGCCATCTTGCACACAAATAACAAAGAATATTTTTATAGGTTGGTTTACCTAAGGCATAGGTTTTTCTTATATATTTTTCTAATTAAGTCTTCTTTTATTCCTTTCCGTTTGTCCTAACAGCAAAGGCACTCCCTTATGATTCCTCATTTTTTCTGAACTATTTCATCCACCTGTCCTTCTACAACAATCAATTAGCATCTTCTGATGTTTAATTAAATATTTTCAGCAGAATTTCTAGAGGTGGGTAAACTTGTCAAAGTGATTACAACCAACTCTTCTTCATCCATCCTATAATCAGTTGTAGCCAGTTGATCTTGAACATTTGTCACAATCAACAGGTGTTTTTCTAGGGAGTCTCCTTCCAGCTGTAGGGAGAAAAGTAGATTCTTCAGATAAGAAGTCCTCCTACCATTTGAAGTCTACCATTTATCCTTCAAACTTATCCAGATTTTTTAGGCTACCTTGGACCTGAAGACTTTAGGGAAAATCTCATCTGTACCTCAGAGTTTCAGAAGTACCATAGCTTAATGATTTTCAGTTTGAAGATCATGAATATCCTTATAATATAAACCTTCCTCAATGGCAATTTGTGGCCCCTCAAATACACCCATCAAGTCAAATATAGCAGTTATGATGTTATCCTGCTCTTCTAAATATTATAGTTGTGCTTACTGAACACTCTGGCCTCCATAACAGACAGGTTAGTCAAACTTGCCATATTTAAATCCAAATGTGAAACGCTGCTATCACACGCAATACCCAAACAAAGATAGCAGCTCAAAATTATTTTTCTATAATTTCTAATTTTTGTAAGTGCACCAATTCTAGCTTAGGAACACAAAATAATTTTGCTTTATTTCAACTCCATAAGGTTATTCCCTATATCTGCTTATCAGTCTGTAAACAAAGTAGAATAAGCACATAGCTAGAGAATATGGTATGAGAAAAGCATAGATAGTTTTGGAATATCCATAATTGATGTCTAATTCTTCCACATGGATGTCTTTCATGCTGTAAACCAAACTTTGAACCCATCTCTGCAGTATCTCTGCCCTCAATTTGCCTCCCAGAATGGTACGTACTTCTCTGTGCTAGAGATATATCTCAGAGAGTTTTTGTCCAAACACCAGTTGCATCGTTCTAAAATTTTCTAACAAACCACACAAAATCATACAAGATTTCTCCTACAATAATGCAATATAGATCTAGGAAAAAGTCTTCATTCGCATACCCAGTTCTAGTCTATCACTGTAAAAATTAAAATCCCAAAATTCTAATGTCTATCTCCTCCCTGATGTCTAAGCCTTACAATGACCATCTGCTGCCTCAGATATTTGACCTCAATCTCTTGATCCTAGAGACCCCACAACCTTGGGCTTTTAAGAATTTATAAGACAAAGGATAGAGGACATTATAAGCTACACGCAGAGGGAATTTCCAGTATTCAAGGGGACAAGGCTTCAGATCTGTGGTATATACTTCTATCCATCAACTCAAATCAAAAACTGCCTCAAACTGTCAACTGCCTAACTAATATTTAGCTAATTGACAATTACCTGATAACAATTACATTTGCCTGCATGGATTAACACTTTGAAATCTATAAAAAAGGGATGGACAATTTATTCTTTCAATGGGCCTATTATAGCACCATCTGCACATTCATTCTAATATGTATAAAACTGACCACATTTTTGTTGTGCATTAGTACTGTTGAGTACTGAGAAGAGGCCATAATAATTCCATTTAGAAGTCAATTATTTAAAGCAACTTTATATTCCCCATATTCTTCCAGGTGATCCACTTCCACTTCAATCCACTTGAATACATCATCCTCTGCAGTTACCCATGAAATTTCCTTTTCAGAATGAGAGCTTGAAATTGAAATAGATACTTCACCCATCACCTCATTTGTCAAATCAATTAACCATCTTTTTTTACCCTACATTATTGTCAATATGTTCAACCCCAATAATGAATGGCACGTACTTGTTTCAAAACAAGATAATGAGAAAATACATCAAGAATCACAAACAACATTAACTCCAATGATGACAAACTTGATAACAAATATTTTAACAGTCCCCAAAGTTCCTTGGCTTAGACAGATTGGCAAGGTTCAGTTTACCATGGGTCTAGGCAAAGGGTCAAAACCCCCAAAGATGTACAAAATTTGAACACAATATGTATAACGTAAAGTGAAAACTTACCTGATGACCTAAAGAGGGGTCTCATATGCCAAGTAGGTATGATGGTTAGGGTGGAACATGAAAACCCACCTTCATACCTCAGGTTTAGAGAAATTGACAAGTTTGACCTATCATGAGCTTGGTCAAAGGGTTGAAAACTTTTAGAGGTAAAAAATTTGAACAATAGTAAATACAAGTGAAAACTTCCCTTTCTTACCCACAAGGGGGTCTCATATCCCAATATGTATGATAGCTAGACTAGGACCCAAAATCACCTCTATATTTTTATTATTAATATTTCTATACCTTCAAGAAGCTATCACTCTTCGGCGTTAGGTATTATAAGAGAAATCAACTCCACTTGGTTATTCATTTAATTCTTTCACCCTATCTTTGCCACCAAAAGTAGCAAGTGTTCATCTTAAACTATAGTTAATGACAGATATGTAGCTCCTTCTCTGCATGCAAGAGTGGCTACTAGGGCTTAGGTGCTTTCTTCTTCTTGCATGTGGCAGGACAAGACTACAGTTCTTTGACACCGGCTTTTGGCCACTAGTCACATACCTAGGAGTTGTAGACAGGCACAGCTTACTAATTTCCTATCTTCTTCTATTGGTTTTTCAACCACAAATGCTACAAGACTTGAGGGTTCCAACTTTGTGACCTCCTAGGATTATCCAACCAGGCCCACTTTAGTCTTGTCCACTCTATTTGGAGCATATTTAGATCTTGTGTGGCCCTTTTCAGACAGATGGTGATGACGACTCTATTTCTACTTTACATCCCCCTTCAAATTAGGGTTGGTGGTTGGATCCACTTGAGCTCTTTTCTGTTTCTCTGTGTTACCTTGACTATTGACTCTCTCATATCTTCATAATTACTCTTAGGACATTAGACTTTAACCATTTTTAAAGCAGTTCTTAAAGCCTATTTAGAGTAGTTTATCCTGGTTTCTTTTCTTAGGTTTAGCTTATTTTCGTAGTACTTTTTGGGTTACTATAGTACATTGTAATGGCTCTTTTCAGCAAATCCCATTGGCCTGCTTTAGTCATCTCTGGACATTGATAGAATTATCTTATCTATCTAATTTTGAATGTCCACAGTGTTGTTCTAGTTCTCTTAAAATTCCATATATCTCAATGCAAGATTTTGATTCTCAAATTGTTGTTACAATTACATTAGTTAATGTCACATCCATCATTTCTATGCTTCCAAATGGGTAACATCTTCATCCACCACCATTAAGTGATTATGACCTTTTAATCATTTAGGCAGATTGATCCTCTCTTGGATATGTGATACAATTTTCACTAAGGTGACCATTTTAACAGAGATATGAGCATGAAATACTTTCAAACATTCTTTTGATTGAATATGTGTTCTGCACAAATCTCCTCTAAGCAAGTGATATAATTATTTGCTGCATTTTCATGACCACCCAATCAGTGGACAACTTCATGATGGTTGTTTAAGTGACAATTGGCCCAGTATAAACATGGTATTCTATGAAATGTAAAGACAGGTTACATGTTTTCCAAATGATTGACAGAGCCACCACTGATCTATTGGCCATCACTTAACTCATGTTGATCATATTCTGCACTACCTTTTGACCACCTTTAACTGGCTTGCTTATCTTAAAACTGCTCAGCTAACCTCTTGCACTATAGCCTTCTCAACCTGCATACCTAGTCACGTTTAAATACCTATCACTTGTTCATATCAAACAGCTTTGGTAACTTCTTGTATTCTATGCTTCTCAACCTACATATCTAGGTAATCATTGAGCTACTCACAAGTGTATGCATGTCTCTTTTTACAATAAGAATACATGCACACAGGATACAATATATTCCACAAACAAATATTGTATGAATAGAAGATAAAGGGTGCCATGCATACCTCACTCCATGCTGCAAATGCAATTTCTAACTCAAGACAATATCTATATATAAAGTTTAAACAACAAAAAAATAACGGGTCATGAATGTTGATGCTAACCACTATACTATCTACATTTAACTTTCCTTCTAAAAGGAAATAGTAAATACAGTAGTAGATTGTAACTCAGATATTCCTCAGAGCCATTATATTTAAGACAACTCTTCCAATTCTTGATTACATATGTCACTTTTGAAAGTTCCTCAAAAAAACATATCTTATATCTATGGTCAAAATCATCTACTTTACTATCTTTCTAGGATACCATCTTTCCTCTTGGAAGAGCACAATCTTATAATTGGGCCTTGTACTAACTATGGGGCCTCCATAAAGATCAGATATCATAGGACTTATGTTGTTACCAAATCCATACAAATATTTTGATTGGATTCTTGAGTCATTATACCAGGGCTAGAGCTATTTTGATTCCAATCAATCCTACAAGCCCGAAAAGTTCCTCATTTCATATACATGGGTTGGTGTTCATAAATCACAAATAACTTCCATGCTTGACTGCTACAGTTTTCTTGCATATTATGTGTCATAAATACTTAATTTCTTTCTTGAGAAAATTACATTTTGATAATTGTCATATAGTTTTTTGTTACCTAAAAATTTAGTATGCCAAGGTATTTATTGCATTTTTCTATGTTCTCGTTAAACGTAAATTCATCATCTAAAGATAAATGTTACCCAGGAAAATTCAAAATTTATTGCTTATCAACCTCATGAAAGCTGTTGACACATTAAAAATTACTAAGAAGATGGACCGTTTATTTTTTGAAAACATAATACGCCAATTTCCTTGATTCTAACTTGACATCTGCTGCTAAAATCTGTTTGGAAAAAGACTCTCCCCAACTAAAATCTGGTAAAGTGCAACTAAAAGATCCAACTTCCAAGTGATGTTCGTCACTTAAAGTCTACGAAACATTCCCATTATGCCACCCTTTATCCACTAAAAGAACTGGCACTCCATAAGTAGAAGTAATGTTTTGTAATATAAACTTGTTCTGGATGCATGTATGGAGAGCATGTACGCTATAGATTCTCCACTAAACCTACAACAGAATTTATATGCTTTAACACCAATCAGCAAGAACATAACAGCAACAGAAAACATAACTAGTGAACATCCAAGCAAAGGAACATGAATCTCCAATACAATGCCATGCCAGGCCTAACTACGTAGTGATGGAGATTAAGATTCAGGAAAGAGATTTCATACAGGTCCAGGATGGAGATCCCCTGACCGCCACAAATGCAACTCCATATATAGCTTCAATGGCCATGAGTCCAAAGGATGACATGAGCAACCATCCATCACTACACAAAAAAATTGATATACCATAAACAAAGCCTGCAAATACTCCATTTATATCATTATTCTTCTATTATAATATTTACAATAGAAGTCATGGATCCCAAAATTTGCCTACAGACTCTGCTTCCTCCTGTAGACAAAGATGTCATCCCTAATGATTAAAGGCAGACAAATTTGAGTGCAAGGGGGTATCCCTGTGCATACATTGGAGAAGGCATCAGGCTTCATCCTTCAACATTGGCACTAGCCCCAGTTGCAGGCATCAATGCCATAATTTAGCTCTGGCACCAACACCAGCTCCTAGCTTTGGTGCCAACCTTCACCATTAACGTTAGTACTACTCGCCAGCATTGATGCCATCAACCAGCATTAGCACCAACACTTTTGTCGTTGCTAACCTTTGACATGGGTGCCAATGCTAGCTGTAAACTCTAACGCCACACTTCAATTTTTGCACCAACGCAGCTATCAGCATCAGTGCCATCCTTCAATATTTTCCATTGGGTCCACTGCTAGAGGCCATAACTCCCCCAATGACCCAATTCACACGTCAGTATTTTTTGGAAACTGTAGCATGTTCTCTAACCAAATCCAAGGCTTCATATGTTTTAGGCTTCATGTTCTCTAACTTTCAAAATTGCAGTTTAAGGCTTGCTTTTGGTGCGAAACTGCCAACTATCAACATTTAAAGAGATGGCACCAATATTTTTGTAATTGTCACTTTAGTAGCACCTCAACCTTAGAGGCTAGTGGGTAATGCCCAAATCTTGTAACTGTCAGCTACCATTGGAAGACAAACTACTTCACCTTCCAATGCCATCTCTTCCTATTTAGTTACATTATTTTGCATAAGGATTTTTTAAGATGCAGGACAGAAGAAGGCAACAACAGGAGAAGCAAAGATCAAACAGACGACACAAGTTCACATCTCACCAGTGAGATCAGCTACTGTATATGCATGCCTAAGACTCGACCTGCACCAACACCTCTCCACAAGGATCAGACCTACACCATTACATTTCTCTTCTGCAACATGGTCTAGGTCTAATTCAATAGACGGAAGCTGAAAGGGAGGTGTTGACATTGTGGGAAGCCAGGGCACTTGAAGGACTGTTGGCATCTGAAAAAGGAGAAGAATGGTGAAAAGCAAAATCAACCATCAGCTGAGGCCAATACAGGAGATGCAGTAGAGATGGCAACATGTGAGGCCTTCTGTACCAGTAGCAGCAGATCTATATTATATACCTGGGTTTTGGACTCGGGTGCATCTTTCCACATGTCTCCACATAGAGACTGGTTTGTCAAATATCAGTCCTATAATGGAGGGATGGTCTATTTGGGTGATGATCATCCTTTAGAAATTGTGGGAAGAGGGGACATAAGGATCAGGTTGGACGATGGTAGAGAAAGGATGTTATGTGATGTACGACATGTGCCTGCTTTGCGGAAGAATTTGCTCTCAATCAAGATGATGGACAAGCTTGGGTATTGTACTACTTTTGGTAACAATTATTGTAAAATTACTAGAGGATCCCTAGTAGTAGCAAAAGGAGAACCTTATGGGACCCTATATCGGTTGTGCGGTGATACGGTGACACTCCATGCAGCAGCAGCAGCAACTTCAGGCAATGCTTAGAATGGAGTAATGCTATGGCATCAACGCCTAGGGGATACGAGTGAAAAAGGATTGAAAATTATGCATGACCGAGGTAAGCTGTCTAAAATTAAGTCTTGCAATTAGACTTGTGTGAGCATTGTATTTTTGGCAAACAACAAAGGGTTCAATATTCTGCAAGTCCTGGTAAGAATTCTGATTTTTTGCAGCTTATACATTCTGATATATTTGGACCGGTTCCCACTCAATCCTTAAAAGGTACTAGATATTTCTTGACATTTATAAATGATTATTCTAGAAGAGTGTGGATTTATTTTCTGACAAAAAAGTCGAAAGCTTTGGAAAAATTCAAAGAGTTCAAGGCAAGAGTAGAGAAAAGTTTGGGCAAACCTATTTTATGCCTCAGGTCAGATAATGGGGGAGAATATTGCTCAAAGGAGTTCGATCAATTTTGTACACAGGAAGAAATTAAGCACCAGAAGACTGTGCCATATACTCCACAGCAAAATGGTGTGGCTGAGCGGATGAATCGCACAATCATGGAACGTGCAAGAAGCATGCTCAGCACATCTGGGTTGGAGAAAAGGTTTTGGGCAGAGGCTGTTACTACATCTGCTTACATTATTAACAGGTCACCTATAGCTGTGGTGGATGGAAAAATTCCAGAGGAGGTTTGGTGTGGTAAGCCAGTTAATTACTCTCATTTTCGTACCTTTGGCTGTGATGCATTTGCCCATGTGCCAAAAGGAAATAGGTCCAAACTTGACCCAAAGTCAAGGAAATGTGTTTTTCTCGGCTATGGAGATATAGTTAAGGGGTATAGACTGTGGGATCCTACTGCCCACAAGGTAATTATTAGCTGGGATATTATTTTTAATGAAAAATCCATGCAAAGGAAGGAGGTACAGCAAACACCTGAAGTTGTACCTGTTGAAGTAGAGATGAACAAAGCTGAAAATGAAGATAAGGTTGTTGAAGTTTTTGATCAGCATGTAGATCAGCAAGTTCAGCAGCCTGAACAGTCACAAGACCAAGAGCCACAACCAACTGAACATTGGGTTAGAAAATCTACATGTTCACAAAAGCATACGAATAGGTATTCTCTTGATTTTCAGTCCTCTTTTGCTTTGTTAACTGATGATGGTGAGCCTAGCTCGTTTTAGGAAGCTGGAGAATCTGAGAATGCAGATAAGTGGAGGAAAGCCATGGACGAGGAGATGGAATCACTATGGAAGAATGAAACATGGGAACTTGTGGATCTCCCACCTGGAAGAAAGGTTGTTGGTAACAAGTGGGTATACAAAGTAAATAAGAATAGTGATGGGCTATTGGAACGATATAAAGCTCGCTTGGTGGCAAAAGGTTATGTGCAGAAGTCAGGTATAGACTTCAATGAAATCTTCTCTCCAGTTGTGAAGTTGACTACTGTTAGAGTTTTACTTGCACTTGTGGCAGCCTAGGATTTAGAGTTGGAGCAGCTTGATGTAAAAACTGCTTTCCTGCATGGTGATCTCGAGGAGGAGATTTAAATGGATCAGCCTGAGGACTATGAAGAAAAAGGCAAAGAGCATTTGGTTTGCAGACTCAAGACATCTTTGTATGCATTGAAACAAGCGCCAAGGATGTGGTACAGAAAATTTGACACCTTCATGAAGAGCCAAGGTTTCAGTAGGAGTGAAGCTGACCATTGCGCATACTATAAGAGGTTTAATGATGGCAGTTTTATGATCTTGTTGTTGTCTGTTGGTGATATGCTAGTTGCAAGCCCTAGCATGAAGAAAATCAGTGATTTTAAGGCTCAGATGGCTAGGACGTTTGATATGAAGGATTTAAGAGCAGCAAACCATTTTTTTGGGATGAAGATACACAGGGACAGAACAGGAAGAAATATCTGGTTATGTCAAAAGACATATATAGAAAAGATTCTGCAGCGCTTCAATATGCAGAATGTAAAACCAGTCAATACCCCACTTCCTCCACACTTCAAATTGTCTTCCAAGCAGTGTCCTAGAACAAAAGCAGAGAAGACAAGCATGTCTCCTGTACCATATTCATCAGTAGTAGGAAGCCTAATGTACACCATGGTGAGCACCAAACCGGATATTGCCCAAGCAATGGGAGTAGTCAGTCGGTAATGGCAAATCCTGGTAAGGAGCATTGGAATGCAATGAAGTGGATATTTAGATATTTAAGAAGCACTTCAGATGTTGCTATAACCTTTGGATCAGCAGATTTGCGAGTTAAAGGTTTTGTGGATTCTGATTATGGAGATAGAGATGGGCGAAAGTCCACTACAGGATATACTTTCACTCTTGCTGGTGGAGTTGTGAGTTGGACTTCTAAGTTGCAGTCTGTGGTGGCTTTATCAACCACTGAAGCAGAATATATTGCAACGACTCATGCTAGCAAAGAGGCAATTTGGCTAGAGCGATTGTTGGGTGACTTCAAGATAATGCAAGGGAAGATTGCATTGCATTGCGATAGTCAAAGTGCTATTCAGTTAGTGAAGAACCCAACATTCCATGATCGCACCAAACACATTGATGTTCAGTACCATTTTATAAGAAATGTGGTGGAAGAAGGTAGGATCCTATTGGAGAAGATTGATACTGAAGTGAATCCTGCAATATGCTTACAAAATCTGTCAAGAGAGAGAGGTTTGAGTGGTGCAAAACTTCTTTGGGTTTGCTGAAAACGTGATAAGAGCAGCATTGGGCAATTGGCACTTGGATGGAAAACAAAGGCAAAGAATTCCTGTATCTCGACTTCAAGTGGGAGAATGTTAGGAGGTGAAGTCAATATCCAGATCTTCGATGTTCTTCAGCAGAGTGGAGCATGGTGGTGCAACATTGAGTAACCCAAGTCCACGTTGGGCACGTTGAGGGGGGTTGCAGGGGGGAACCGGCCAGATTCCCCCCTACTCGGGGGTTCAGGGGCGGAGCCCCCGACCTGAAATATTTCGTCCATACAATCATACGATGTGGGTTACTAAAACGCAATAAAAGCGCATTTGTTATAAAACGCAGTAAAGCGTTTTTGTCATAAAAGCAGTAAAGCGCGTTTTTTTTAAACGCAGTTAATAAAGCAGCTTTTTTTAATAAAGCGCTTTTATCTGGAATGTGCCACAACTTTTTGGAATCTTGCTTTGTATTTCTATAAAAAGGGGAATGCCCCTTGCATTATGACAGTGTGAATGTATGAAAGCTAGCTGAGAATAATAAAAGAGAAAAGCTGCCTTTTGCCCCGTGGTTTTTCCTTGCACACTGCAAGGTTTTCCACGTAAAATCTCGTGTATTGTTTATTGTTGTTTAGCTTGCTTGCTTTTAATTTCCTAACACAATTATCCATGACCCAGTGACAAACATCCATAGAATATAAATGTGGCATATGAGCCCACGAATACTTTCCATAAAGTATAATTAAGCCCCAAATGCCTTATTTATCTCCTTTTTATATCACTAAGTTTACAATGATGATGTCATAATCCAAAATTAGCTGCCTACACAATAAGTCTTATATGAATCTCTTGTTTTGTAATGAATATATCATTCACATGATTAAGAGAAATGTTGGTACATTATGGTCGTTTATTTCTCAAAATGAGATTATACTTACAGTGGTTATTCATAGGATATTGATAAAATTTATTTCTTTCTACAAACACACAAATCTGAAGTTCGAAAATTGAACTGGTATTCTAAATCAACATTTCTCAAATATTGACTGAAAACATTCCCTCTTGTCCATAATATCATTTTTTCAGGTTTTAGAAAATGGTTGATAACAATGTCATCATGGATTCTCAAAGGTACTTGTTTCTAATTGCCTATAAACTTCCTTTGACAAGTTTGAGACAACTGACGAGATATAGACCTGATCAAAGTCATAATATCCAACACCATCACTCAATAAGCACTTTCCTTGTGTCTCCCCTCCAATTAATCCTTCTGTCATACTATTCCTGCCTGTCATCAAGGACTTCCAGAAATAGAACTCTTGTAGTGGTGCCAAAGGTGACAACTTCCAAATCTAGTACATTAAAAAGAAAACATTAATAATACCAGCCATAAAGCTATAATATGAAATGATATAGCATTCATTATCAAATGGCGTACAAGGCCACACCAATGGATCTTCTCACAACCACAAATTACAAGCAACCCCACAATGGTTTATATAATCATCTTTGGTAAAGTTATGTTGCTTCCATAAAAGTACATCTATGTTCCACAGGGACGTGTCCCAGGCCCTGAAAGCCATCTCAGAAACCTTCCTTGCTGCCTTGGAAACACATGCTGCCATCTCAACGATGTCCCATCATTTCACACCATACCATCACAGAGACTTTATGGAACATAGAAGTATTATACACCTGATTCCTATAATTTCTTAACATATCCCTCTTGCATACAAGTCCGATCCAATTACATGCCAAAGCTTCTATAAAATTCTAATACTGATACATGAAGCAAGAGATTTATCATTTACCAAATAATTCATGGCTGCCTCTTGTTTATGTAGAGGCCTCGAACTATTCCTCTTTCTCGGAGACTACTTGCTAGTGAATTGCTTTACCCACACCCCCCACTATCAACACATTTAGAATATCAAATAATCTGCAGAAATTGGTCATAAAAGATGGACAATGGACATTGTAATTTTTTGAAATTTTCAGCTTTTTCTTACATTTTCAACTTAGAAAAGGCCTAGGTTCAGACCGAACCAACTCAGACAACTCAAAAGATTCAGTGTTCTGCAGAACCTATTAGATGTTATTTTATAAGCATAATATGAACTAACTATTTGATGAATTATTAATTACTTGGAAAGCATTTTAAAATGCATTGGTCCAAGTCCTGCAATGCAAACTTGCTAGTAAGCATATCCCCATTATGTACATTACTAAAGAAATATTAATTTTGTCATGATAAATAAAATAATACCAATGAAAACAGTATCTTGCTTTTGCATGAAAGAGGGATCAGAATTACCTGGCAGCTTTTTTGGTTTTCTCATAGGAACAAATTTGGCCCCAATTGCCAACGCAATTGGTGGGCCAAAAATAAATCCTCTAGCCTCGATTCCTGAAAAGTATTACAAGCACATCTTATTTGTTTGAATTGTGTATAACACTGTAAGCAACAAAAAGTGATTAGAACAACTCTATCCAATTTTGCCATCTTTGTTCAGTGCAAACATTGATAGCCATTGATAGCCATGCATGCAAAAAAGATGAATTGAGGTTATCCATAAACTTGAATTATATACCACAAACATTCAAATTTTCTTCATGACATCTACATAACTTACAAATTAAGAAACCAATGTGCTAATGAAATGAACTGAAAAAGTATCCATTCCATTTTCAAATTGATTACTGATTACTCTGCTTGTTGATACTTGATCTTCTTATAAGCAAGAATATCCAACAAATCTTTCCTCTTACTCGGACCACAAGAGAAATTAATCGCGCATCTTCAACAAAGAAGAAGCACAATGTACTTAATGTTGCAAACCAGAAACATAACACTATGCCGGAAAAATTCTACTGACGTATATTACGCTAGCATTGGACCCTACAATTATTTTGTCCATGGGAGACCCAACAGGATCTATAGGACGGGGAAAAAAAATGATTACATAAATAAGCTTTTCCTTTGTCCTGGAGCTCAACTGCAACTCACTTGAATACTGCTACTACCATTACAATTATAAAACCACGTACGTTACAAGACCTGCTAAATCCATATTAGATAAGATCATTGGCCACAAATAGCATTCCACTATGGCAAATTTAATTCTTATATTTCAAATGAGTGGTATTTAGCACACTATTTATTCTTTACAACTTTACACATGAAATGATACTTTATAGAAATGGCAAACAAAAGTTTTGTCATGTTTCTACAACAACGATTATGATCAATTATTTCTTCCAAGTTTTAAACCCAATGCCACTTTTGGTAACAGGGACCACTTCTGGACAAAGCAAAAACATAACCAATATAAAATACACATGGCATTGAATTAGCGCAAAGGCAACTTTGTTTGTATAGCAGTTTCCATATGTAATTATTGCAATGCCTCTACCTGCAGAAAAGCACAAAGAACTATATACAACTTTGGTTAATACCAAACCAACTTTGTGAGTACATTAGTAAGTATACGTAACTGTTGAACTGCCTGCAGTGAAGGGTATGACATTGCCTCCTAAAGATGCTTTAAAACATGAAATAGGGCCGGGGGGAATGTCCTAGCTTGGCATAAACATAGTTTAGGCCAACTAAGAAATAGTGATGTGTGATGAACTTATTAAAGATTGTATGCATTGTGCATATGCAAGTGATGTGAAATTGGTTTATGATTGGCTATTTAGGATAACTAACGGTTTCACTTTCCCTTGTTATTTTGCAAGGTAACATTTACAATAGGTGGCAAAAGCAAGCCACCATAGGGGACAAATGAGGTGAAAGTGAAACCTGACAATCATGATATAAAAGATATACATTATTAATAAAAAATGCATTTTACTTACTTTCCATTAAGTTTCCTTTGGTATTTAGATTGCATAAAAATGTTTGCATGGTGCCTAGCTAGGTAGGTTGGGGAAACCTATACCTTAATTGCATCACAATATGATGCAGTATAGAAGGAGGGGGTCAAGTGAACAACAGCCTCCCTTAGCAGCAAAAAATTCACAATTCACTCTCACCACAGTGTAAGATTTGGTTTCGTTCTATTTTACCTGCTCCAAATGGTGTATTCGAACTTCAGCCCTTGGTCAACAAGGTACCCAAATGACTTGCCCCTATAGACAATTCCTTCCACAATTGCTCTCAAATGGCAATCTAGGTGACTACAAGCAGATGACGGCAACTTAGGTGGTGGCCAGTGTTTGACGGCAAAATTTCCCTTGCACAAGACGGGGAAATACAAGATGGCAACACCTTGAGTTAGCAACTTCTTATGACGGCAATCTTACGGAACAACACTTGCCACATCGACACTTCCCTAACGAAAAAGCACTAGACAACACTTCCCTGACGGCACGCACTAGACAGGACTTGCTACATCGGCACTTCCCTAACGGCATGCACCAGATGACACTTCCCTAACAACACACACTAAACGGCACTTGCTACGTCGGCACTTCCTTGACAACACGCACTAGACGACAATTGTCTTTACTTCATTTGACGGTTCCCTTCAGACAGCATCTACGGAATCATGTGATGGCAATTGCCCTTTCTTTTGGAATAGCTCTCTCACTGCTTCCCCTCAAACAAAGTTTCCACTTGGACTATTGCACAATTTACCCTCACCTGCAATCCTGCACACACCATTCTATGTATTCCACAACATACAATTTTAAGGGCATAGGACATTCATCATTGACACACTAGAAATTAAGAAAAAGGAAAGTAATTAAATTGATGATATTCTTATACGGCTGTTACAAAAATACAATGTCAATCATGGGATATCACCCTGCAACGTCACTATGCTATATTTATGTTGTGCCCTTGTATGCCTCATACTCTATTCCATGTTTACCTGCCCTTTTTCTCCTCTTCTTTCCTCCTCTATATTTATCGGCTTCTTTGCTGATTCTTCTTCTTCAACCTCTTGTCGATTTCTCTTCTCCTCTCTCCCAACCTGCTGCTCTTCCTCTTGTCGATTCCTCTCTCTTCCTGCATGAAGGGTTTTTATACGTGGCAGTGGTACTTACATACAGTTGGCAGTTATCTTGCCTATAACCGTTCAGATGCTCCCGCACCACAATATGCCCACACTCAGATTGGGATAACCTTAAGCCAAAAATAAAAACGAATATATACAGGGGGAAAAAAGTTTGTAAGACATGGGATCATAAGCTCAGTGACTTTCATTATTGTCGAATGCTCTACTTTGCAGTTTTAATACTTCAAATGAAACCTAGGAAACCATCTTCTGGTAGACACAAAGCAGGTTGAGAGACACAAACCAAGCAGCTTTTGCTTTGAGTATCCAGATCAATCAAGACATAAGAAGCAGCCCATTACAATTGCACAGTTTCTTTGGACACTATCAGACTCTGTTCCATGTGTTTTCAGTGTCATTGGCCTATTAGGTCATTAGCCAGGGCATCAATGGGGTTTATGGTGCTCTTCATTTATGGCTTCAATTTATTTAATGGATTTATCTTGACTTTGTTTGCCATTGCATACATAAATGCAGAGATCTAAGCTTGTTTGCCACCACATACATAAATGTAGAGATCTGTATTTGTTTGCAAGATCTGAGATTGTCATTGCATACATAGATTTGAAGATCCAAGTTTGTTGTCATATCCAGATTTGAGTTTGTCAGCCCTTGCACATATGAATGGAGTTTGCCCTTGCACATATGAATGGAGAGATCTGAGTTTTTTGTCACTGCATACCTAAATGCTTACAATATGCTATTCAACTTCGATTTAACGTTGACTGGATTTATCAAACAACACATTCATAGACCGGATATAACCCTTAAATTCTAGCCCAAAGGGTTTGAGGCAATTGGTAAAAAGTGAAGAGTTTCACACTATAAACCAAGGTTCCAATCCCATAGGTGAACCTTAACATTTGTCTGGGGAGCTGAGCTCAAGTGGTTGAGACTCGTTGTCTTTGTCTACCTTGGTGAAGGCTCATGTTCAAGTCTTTGTGGGCATAAAGGCCATGTGTGTGTGAGTGGATGCTTGACCCCCAAGTGAGTTGTCCTAGCATCACTTTAAACAATATTTGTGGTATCTGATTGTTTAAGCATAGAATGCATCTTTGGATTGAATTTGACTCTTAGACATCAAGAGGCTGTATGATCTGACTGCATGGAGTTAATAACTGAAAACAAGGCATGAGGACGACTGTTCCTACTTATTAGCCCAATATCTGACTATCACTACAAACTGTGCATTTAAAGGCTTACATATAATGACTGTCAATACATTGAAATGCCAAAACAAGGTCATTGACTTTTACATAGATCTGCTAATGAATAAAATGCTTTTAGTGAATTATACAGTCATATGCATGCATAGGACCGATTACAATTTAGTATAATAATGAATACATATTGGGGACTTATCTAGGGTAATATGTGCTGAGTATGTAGTCGAATACGTGTATAGGACTGTACCTTGTTTTGTTTTCATCCATGCATAGGACTGAACTTATGAATACACCCTTGGACTGAATTCATCGTGGTAATTGGGACTGAAAATGGTTCCCTTGTATTAAACTTGTTCCTTGTTTGCATTGAACATGATCGCTGCCTTACATCAATGTACAGTTGGACGGAACACAGTCTTTTCCAATACATATACTATGGGACTCAACATGGTAACATGAAATCATTACTGCATTCAAAGGGACTATCCATAATATTTTGCTAGATATCAAGACATCTGATGCATTTAAAAGGTATGGAATTTGAATCTAACTGGATGTGATAAAAGCTTGAGAAGAATTCATTGTGAGGACTCATTGTCTCCGAAGGGTCTAAAAATGGTATATTCCAGTCCTGGCTACATAATAAAAAATATTATGGACTTATTACTGTTTGTTGTCATTAGGGATTGGGTATGTTTCCATAAGATTAAATATGAAGTAGTGTTCCCTTACTTGTTGCTTAATAGATTTATAGGCATTGTAAGGTGTGCTACATTAGTGCATGCATCCCATATATATATCCAAGGAGCCGATCCAAAACAAATGTTCAGCCCTCAGATCTAAGGTTGCCATAATTCCACCTCTGTGGTTGAGCAGGTCAATGTACCAAAAGGCTGGGCTCGTCTGTCCCAACATCAATTTGTCTTGCAGCATTGCCATTCACTACTAGAATGTTGACAAACCAAAGCATACGGTGATGGAAATGAGCTTGTCAAAATCCAATTCAATGACCAAGTAACTGATTGTTTGATAAGCATAATTGCGCAAAGCAATTGATTTAATGTTTTCAGTTTTAGTTTAATTGCATGTAGTTGGAAATAACATTTATAGCGTGTAGTGGTGTTTCGATAAGCTTGATATTATTTATTGATGAAGTTAATTGTCTCATCAATTGAATGTCAGGGTTCCTTTTACTAGGCTTGTTTATTTTCAAAACATGTTTAACTAAAGTCAATAAAAAAAACTGATTGGGGTCTATAGTTTAAGAGGTCAGAGTACTGCATAATGGGGCTCATCTGTCCCAACATCAATTTTTTATGTAGCATTGTTGTTCACTACTAGAATGTTGCAAACCAAAATATATGATGATGGCAATGACCTTATTATAATTTTAACAGATTGCTATATAACAATCGTTTGATGAACATAATTAGGCATAGTAATTGATGTTACATTCTCAATTTTGCTGTTACTACATCCTGTAGTTGGAAGCACAATTGATAGAATGTCATAGTACGGCAATAAGCTTGATATCATTGTTTTATGAAATTTATTGTCTCATCGATCAAATGTTAAGCTTCATTTTACTAGGCTTGTCCTTACCAAACATGTTTAAATGATCGAAATGATCTACTCTTGAATATTACATTATAAGTGTCACCGTTACTCTATACAAAGGACACTTATTTCATCTTTGGAATCCCAACCATGAAAACTCTCTTAGGACTAGGACGGAGTACAATAAGAGACAATTGTGTTCAAATTTCCAATGTTTTCTAGAACCATTCCAAAACATTCATTCACCACAATCATATGCCGAAAAGAAGATAATGTGATTAAAAGATAGCAAGAGTAAATGATATGAAGAAAACGAAGGGAAATGACAAGTATAGGGTGGGTGCCCACAGGCACCCCAATATATCACATTTTATTCACACTTAGCCTTAGGCCGACATAAACTTAACCTTGAGGTTAACCTTACAATAAAATAATAATCAATTACCACCCAGGTGTTGTAGGTGAGTTGGAGAGGAGAGGGCAATCCTCCAAGGGAGGTCCCAGGTTCGAATCTCCACCCTACCAAAAAGTTGAATTGGGTACCCAAAATCCAATTGATAATGTTGGTGCGGGCAGGGCCGAGCGTGACTCCCGGGTGACTTTGACGGTGTAGAACCCCCTGGTCGTGGTCTCTTAGACCAAGGCGGCCCTACAAGGGGTTTTTCGCTTTAAAAAAATAAAAATAATAATAATAAATTACCCTTTTAAGTGAGGTTATCCATAAAGGTGGATTAACCAATACCGCTAAGGGTGAAATATGAAAGGGGCCCGTAGGCTTACATGAACATGCTTGTAGGCTTACATAAATAAGGAATGCCCGTAGGCTTACATAATCACATGCCCATAGGCTACATAAATGGCGCTCATAAGCACCTCATCACACATTTGGCCTTGGCCTAAACAAGATCAAATTACACAAATTTCACCACCACCCATAATGTGACTTGAGAGGGGCAAGGAGGGAAGGCATTGGAGGTAACACCCCCCCCTATATGGACGCTCGAGTGGGCCTCCAATGCTCCACCTTCATCCTTTTTTCATCATTGGAAATATTGTGTCCAACCCTCAAGAATTTTGTCTCAATCATTTTTAGCTTTGTAATGCAATTCTTGATGGGTTGTCCTTCCCTTTTACAATACTCACAAATGATTGACTATTTGGAACCTTAGACTTGCCCTTAGGCACTTGAACCTTAGATTCCATTGACTTGAAGTCTTTTGGATGATCTTGTGTATGAGAAAGAGATCCACAATTCTTCATTGCCACTTCATAATGGATTAGAAGCTTGAAAAGAGAGATAGGTTGTGGTTCTTTGATAGTCATAGCATTAACATAAAGAACCAAGCCAATTGTATAAAAAGGAGGAGAAAGATTGGAAGTAATAAATTTGACATACTCTTCATCACTCTTTACCTTGCCTCCTATCATAGCTAGATTAGCTTTTAGAGATTTGAAGTGAGATATATAGTCTTCAATATTACTGAAATCTAAAATTTTGAGATTGGAGAGCTCAATTTTTATTCTATTAACTTCACTAGCACTTACTTTTCCATAGAGATCTTTCAAAGTAGTCCGTACATCAACAGGATCAGTTTTCTCTTTGATGTGGAAAAGTACATCTAGTTCCACCAACATGACAAATAGTCCAAAATGCTTTCCCCCTTTCTTTTACTATGTTCATGATCACTAAGACCTTTTGATTCATTATTGAAGATAAACCAAAGATTTTTGCTTTTGAGTAATCTTGCCATTAGAATTGACCAAGTGCTATAATATCACCCATTGAGGTAACAAACCCTAAGAAATCGAATTTTGCACAGAAACCCTAAACAGATTTGTAACAGGTTCATAAATTGATGTCACCTCTGTGTAGAGCTTGAAAAATCATGCAATCTGAAAAAAAATAGGCTCCAAACTCTTCCGTATGCAAAATTAATGGCCTCCAAAATATTTGGTTAAATTAGCACTCCAATCAGGAAAATTTAAATGCCAAACCTTAGAAAAAATTTCACCGAATCAGCAACTGCAACGTGTTGCCACTAGATTAGGTGTTGCACCTATGAATCTGAGTTTGACACTTTGCTGAATGTGATTGCCAAATTAAGCTTTCTCAAATAATAAAAAAATGTTTAATTTGAGTGGGTTTGGAGCTAATGGGGCTCGAATCCAAGACTCCTTACCAACAAAGAAGGGCACTAACCACTGCGCCACAAGCACGTGTTGAAACAAAAGAGAGACGAAGACAACTTTAAACTTGTTGCATACCTTAATGAAGTGAGAAAAGGACGATGCCAAGGCTCGACCTTGGAACCTGACACCCACAAGCCAACTAACCAACCACTACACCATAGCCATTGCTCGGTAAGAATGGGAACATAGCTACTCTTAGCACATACGCCATCACCGAACACTTGTCTCTTAAAAAACATTGCTTGTGAATTTCGAACCACAATCCTTACTGTTGTAGGCAAACAAACTGACCGCTATGCCACACACGTAGCTACGAAGTAAAACAATGGGAATATATTTGACCATGCAATTTAGTTGAAGATACTTGCCACAAGAAAAAGACCATCACCAAGTTTTAAACCCAGCACCTCTTGGCCACAAGCGAGCCACCCAACCACTATGCCACACAATCGGTTGAGGTGGGAGAAGACCTCCTTCGACTTAGTCATAGCCATCCAACAGTTGCAAGGAATTCTTCAAAAAAGGTTGCTTGTGGTGACATGCTAACCTCCCTATTGCAAGCAAAGAATCTAACCACTATGTTGTCAATGCATATGCAACTTGAGAAGAGGACTTCAAAGCCCTTCATTTGGCTTCAATCGGAATCCCTATAAAAATGGCACCGATGATTCAAACCCACAACGGCCTCCACGTTGAGATCCTTCTCTACCGACACGCCACTTCTACCTAGTGGATGGACGACCAAGGTTCCAACAAGAGCAAAATGTAATTGTCATAAGTTGAGATGGGATTTGAGCCCCCAACCTCCTAGCTCCAAGATGCACAACTTGGCCACCATGTTGTCCACCTCGACGTGTCACTGATGTGCCAGATCGCGTGGACATGTGACAATAGGTCACACAAAATGTGTGCGCACAAATTTGTGCATGGATGATGCCAAAAAATATTTTGAAAATTTAAAAATTCAAATGCAAAAAAAATGAGAATGTGACCTGAATGCTAGCTCTAATTGTTGAAGAATTGATCTCTCCTTTCACTAATGAGTGAAGTAGCTTCAAATCTTGCTTTGATACCATGTTCGAATTTGCAATATTTTCCAAAACCATTCCAAAACATTCATTCACCACAATCATATGCGAAAAGAAGACAATACAATTAGAAGATAACAATAAGAAACAATATGAAGAATATGAATGGAGACGACAAGTATAGAGTGGGTGCCCTTGGGCACCCCAATATATCAAATTTTATTCACACTTATGATACAAATGGATCCTCATTGAGGGGTATTTATAGTGATACCAAATCCCCAATGAGAGGTTAACCTCAACCTGACATAAACTTAACCTTGAGGTTAACCTTATCATAAAATAATAATAAATTACCCTTTTAAGTGAGATTATCGATGAGGGTGGATTAATTAATACCACTAAAGGTGAAATATGAAAGCAGCCCGTAGGCTTACATGAACATGCCCGTAGGCTACATAAATGGTGCTCATAAGCACCTCATCACACATTTGGCCTTGGCCTAAACAAGATCATATTACACAAATTTCAACAAGTTGTCGTTGGATGAAAAAAGTTACTCTTTTTTCCAAACAAGATGAATTGTTCCTTTTCGGGGGTACCATAAGACACTAAGCTCTTGAAAATGACCAAAAGGAAAAATACATGGAATAAATATTTTTCTTTCGTTCATACCTATGGAGAGAAAAAACCTTAATATCATTACAATAAGAACCTCCATTGAACCACTTATAGTAACAAAATATAATATAACGCCTTAATAAGAACTCAAACTAAGGGCTCAATATCAAAATAGTCACTAAACCTAATACTTATTATGGCTTTCCCCCTTGGAGAGGTGTCCCCCCAAAGCTAGTAAAAGCTCTAAAGTTAAGTGGGCTTAACCTAGAGTAATACTAGGATGGGTGACCACCCAAGAAATCCCGATACATACACAAATTCAAAACTGAGTTATGCATTTTATTACAAAAGGAGATCTACGATGAGAATTAAACCATAGACCTCCACATCACAAAATATAGCTCTATCAACACTATATAATATGACTTAGCAAAACAATGTATGAGAATTGATTAAGTGATTAGCTATTAAATCTCCAAAATCCAAGGTTGCAACCTGCTATGGCAACTAATTCCACTTGACTTTTCGTACTCTAATGGTCCTATTCCTAGGAATTCTGAAAGTTCTCCCCAATGATGCCTTCAAATACCAACATTTCTTCATTTGTAATAGGAAACTATCCAAGGGAATATGTGTGCACCTCTCTCATTCATCTATAACACATGGAAGACATCATGCAACTTCCTTTTTTTGGAATTTATAGGGCATAGGCTACCTTGCCAACTTTGCACTCGCCTCGTATAGATTATCATACTTGTATGGTGATAGTAGAACAAATACCATGCCCCCCACTTCAAACTTCCTTTTTGTCCTATGTTGATATGCTTGTTGCTTTATCCTATTTACAGACATGGCCAAATTCTCTTTCAATAGTGCTAGGATATTCTTCATCTCTTGTAGTGTACATTTCATTGAAGCAACCCTCCACTTTTTGAACTACCCAATTAGTTGTTGATGGATGTTCACACCCATGCAAACCCTTGAAAGGTGTCATCTTGATGGCCTATTGATATTAAGTATTATACTGATACATTACCAAATGTAGACACTACATTCATTTGTTCTACTTGTCTGCAGTGTGCATCCTCAAGTACCCTTTTAAACGTCTAAGAATGGGAGGCAGTGTTCATGTTGAACATCACCCCTTACAGCCTGAAAAGTCCATGCCAATAATTCCTTTGAAACAAATAGTCCCTATCACAAATGATGCACTAAGGCATCCTATGCAACTTGAATATGCGTTTGAATCCTTAGGACCATTGAATCCTTCCCTTGTCATAGGAATGAAAACATGCATATCTATGGGCAACCTATCATTCACAATAAAGATTTCATCCTTAGCATCTAATCATGGAAGCCCTAAGATGGAGTCCATGGTTACCACTTCCCATTTTTTATTGGGATTAACACTTGGTGAAGAAGTCTCAGGGTTAGCACACTTTTAGTTGTTGCGTTGACAAAAGCAAGCTCAAATATAAACTTCAAAATGCCAGACTTTATGTTCTTCCAATACAAGATGAACCTATTATTCCTATGCCTTTCGGAATCCTACATGCCCTACATAAAGGGATACATGGTCATGCTCCAATGTCGTCTAAATGAGAGGGCAGTCTTTTCAAAGTAAGTATAATCTATGAAGAAAATGACAACATTCTTGACTGACCAAGCCTTACCTTCCCCTCTATTTGTATTGCCATGTCTAAGTTGAAATGAAGCAAGGTACCATGTGTGTAGGCAGCCATGTTGTCTTGAGGCATGAATCTTGATACTTTATGATGTTTTGTTACATTGTTATGTTTTGATGTACTTTGAATAAATGATAAAATAATGGCATGATATGTATATAGTTGTTAGAGTTGTTAGTGAAAGTACATTTGTGTTGTTAGTGTGCGAGAGGTTGAATACATATGGCAACTAGTGTCCAACCGCGGACTGTACCCAACCAACATGGTAGTGAGAGGGAATAGATCATAACTATTCTCCTTAATTGCATTGTGCACTTGATGAAGAATACATTAAAAGTTCATGCCCTTGATCTATTTCTATTTTGTACTTGTGCATTGTGTTTGTGAGTTTATTTTTCCACTGCATTTTCTTTCATCGTATTTACTTTATTGCATTGTATGATCAGGAATACTTTGTGTACTAACATTTATGGCAATGTTCCCTACAAAGATTTTGGTCAGTTTTGACATTGGTGAACAAAAGCCTAGACATTGTGAAAGGCAAATGATGACAACACTGGAAAGATCAGCCCATGCAAAAATCCAAAAAGACCCTAAAGAGAAGAGCATGCAACCACAGCATGGTAGACATAAGAGAACACAAGGAAATTAATAGAAGACATGGTCAAAGCATGCCTAGTAAAGTTATATACCCATCCTCAACAGGAATGAAGTGAACAAGGAATCAAACCCAACTCATAAACTTGTAGAAAGCAAACCTTCTACAGCACTCCTTGGGACAAGGGAAGTCAAATGTCATCATCTCTAAGATAGATGCTAGAGGAAAGGTAAGAGGTGCAAACACCAATGAATCTTGAAAGTGAATGCAAGACATCATTGGGAGGCCAAGATCGAGCAATGGCTAGCAAAACTGTAGTGATGAGAAGGGTACATGCATCAACGCTTTCAATAGGGATATAATGCATATGTTCAAAGCGTGTAGAGAGAAGGATCACAAAAGAGAACAAAGAAATATAATGTATTGACTACAAAGTGGGACACTTATGAGGTCAAGAGGCACTCAACGAAAGAATGCCCCTTTGCTATGAAGCAAAAGGAGATGCTGCCATTGGCGAGTTCTAAAACTCACAAAAAGGGAACAAACAAAACCAAAATCAAAGGAGGAGGCAGCGATATGCAGACTTTAGTATGATGTGGACAAACAAGTCTGCATAATGCAAATGCAAGAGGATAACGATTTCAACACTTCACAAGGAAATACTAGAAACAATGTGTTTTGAAACTCCCAAAAAGGGAACAAACAAAACCAAAATCAAATTCAAGAAGACAATGTTTTACAAACACTAGCATGATGTGGACAAGAAATTGATTATTTAGTGTCGTAAGTAACGAATGGGATCATGTCACAAGAGATAGATTGAATTTAATGTGCAATTGCCATGAACCAAGGAACCATAATAATAATCATTGCCCTAAGTAGTAAATAGGGAGCAACATGAACGTGATTGAAGTTGATAAGGTTGAGCACATCATGATTGTGACCAAAAAATATTAAAGCAAATCCCATATCTAGACCTAGTCAAAGAAAAGTGGTCGTGGAATGAAGCCCAAGTGAAAATGGAGTGTAACATGGTCAACCACATGCAGTCTCAAAGTTATTTGCGTAAATGCCAAAGGAGATCCAACTAGAAGCATCAACATCCCACTCAAATATAGAGATTAACCACACATGCTATAGAATTTAGTGTCGATTAATGTAATGAACATTTTTCAATGCAAACCCAAATTCCAAAAGGTAGTTGGTAATAAGGAATGACCATTAAAGAACAATGAACATTAAACAAAAATACGTCAACCCTATTGTCCTAATGCTTGATGCGAGCAAGAAGCCTACCATGTTTCACATGGTGTCATTAGAAAATTAATCATTTGATTTTTATGTGCTCCTCCAGAAGGCCTAGCAAAAATTGAAGCAGCCACATCATGGCCTCCAATTTCAAATTGCCAAAAGGTTGTAAATACTAGAGCAAAGTGAAGGGGTTGGAAGGGCAAAAGGCAATGATTTCAATCAAACCTTTTGTAATTGATTTAAAAGTTATCGATTTGTAGAAGATGCCCTACAAGGTCACAAATGGCTACAAACTACAAAGGTGAACCACAACTAGACATAAAGCCTCTTGATCTTGTAAAAGGGTCATGAAAAGTACATTATCAATTGAAAGAACTAGTCAATGAGTAAGGATGTTGTATCTTCCAATAACTGAAAGGACTCAAAGTCAAAAGATAGGAAATTCGCCCATGAAGAAGTTGCCAACATAACTTGCATGAAGTCTTAAGGAAGATAGCGTGCTCTATGGACGAGAAAAATTCCAACAACGGATCTAGTCACTTGCAAATGGAGAACTACAACATTTTCATATGGGATGCCTTTGTATGCAACCAATGATGAACAAGACAAGAAGGGTGAATCAACTAACCCTTTCCCACCATCAACAAAAAATGAAGATAAGCAAGAGGAAAGGAACTTTCCTCCAAAGTTTTGAAAATACAACAAGTTGGTGCATAAGTTTGGTAGATGAACACAGAGGATCAAAGAGATTAAGTATCGAGAATCGAGGATGACACAAGTTGATTTGGATTCACAAGGAAATTTAAATCTCATTAAAATTAAGGATGAGTGGGATCTGGAATTAAAACTAGACGTTTTCAAAAAATTTATCAAGTACAAGGAAATGTTCATAAGAACCTATAATGATTTGAAGGGGGTGTTACCAAAATTGTGTTTACAACTTTTTTTTCTTTTGGAATTATGTCCACAAGATATCACTAGTCCCTCAAACACAACCTATGCATCCCAAGTACAAAGAGCTTATGTACACAAAAATTGACAAGGCACTCAAAGTTGGATCTCCAATGCACATGCTCCTCCAGACAACCGTAACATGACGAAGCATGTTGTGCATCTGTATTCATTGCTCTTCAACAGGTTCAAATTCAGCCCACGGCTGCCATGTGAATACAATTTCTTCACTTCATCTAGTTGCATCAAACTGGTGTCAGAGTATTATCGTACATAGTGCTATTTCGTTTTTTACCTATAACGTCTTTCCTCATTGCATTGCTCCTATGATTGGAAATAGGTAGCCCAAACACTTGCACAAGATCTTGCATCTCAAAAGTCTATGCATCACATTTGTCCCGTGGTGAACTTGGAACATCTTGCTTCCTAGTCATAGGTCTATAAGATTGAAACCATGTACCTACAGAACCTCACCATGTCAATTTCCTTGTCAAATCCAAGTACCCAAAGGATATGATGGGTTGATGCTTTCTTCAGCCAATGATCTTCATCATGTTTATTGCACCATTCCTTGCACATATATCCCATAACACAGTTCCAAGTCACTTCTTCTGGACTCAATTTTTTCTTCAATAATCTTTGCTTTCACCTTTCCCTTCAATGTTGATGGGAGTGGAGACCGAGACCGTGAACCCACTTCGAACTTTGTCTCCTTGGACTAGGTGATTGATGTCACCCATGTCCATGCTAATGAACATGTTGTGAGGACTATGGTGGAAATTGCCTCATGATTTGCAATGGCATATGCTATAATCATGGGTCCTTGTCCCTCTGCTTCATGGCAATTCATGCTCGAACCATTGCCTCTTCAAACCTAGACTTTGGTATTTGAACTACAATTTTGCCTAATGATTTGTAGCCCACAAATCCCAACTATTGTGGCAATTGGAACTACCCTAGCAACCATTCATCAGACAACCAACTCCTACAACTTCCCCAGTCAACACTCCTCTCCTAGTCAACAATCTCAATCTCTTCTCCAACCAAATTTGCCAACCCTTATCTTGTCGACCAACAATGCTAGCAATTTACTACTCAACTAATGCACTCCAACCTTGACTACAAAGTTGCACTCTTTGACTCCTTGAATCAAATTGTCTTACGCATTGCGTTGCACGATCCAGAAGTGGGAACCGCTAAGGTGGAAAATTTTGGTGTCTTTGAGGCAACAAACACAATGTCCTCCAACTAGGACTCTACTTGCATATATGTTCTATTTTTAGACTTGGACTTGGACTACGACTCAATAGACGATAACAGTAATGGACCTTGACACAAGCACTTTGGGCTCAAACTTGGACACAAACTTAAACCATGGAACTGAGCAACGAGGACTTGAGTAACTACTAGTGATGACAGGTTGCTAGCTATGAGAATCGAATGGTCGTTGCCAAGAACACAACTATCGACGACGACAAGGAATCAATAGATGGGTCAACAAGAAATGGTTTGTTGATGATGATGACAAGGAATGGCAGGGGAATGACTCAAATACACCACAACATGAGTGACTGCCAATGACAACGGCCATCACAACCTTGAAGAGTAATTCATTGATAACTCTAAACACTAACTTGCCTACAACAACGAGGGAATTTTGCAAGCAATAATGACAAACGCTTGTCAAGTGATGGTGTTGCACACATTCTTGAAAATAGGGATCGAAACTCTTCTATTCGTCGACAGTACGGAAAGAGCATGAGTCGATATCATGGGAATTTTTGCAACTATCAATGAGAACTCAAGGTGGGGCACCAACGAAAAGGATCATCTAGTTGTTGATAAGAGGAAGTTGGCATTTGTCGACAACAATGCCCATGGTCGAAAAGGAAATTTTGAGACATGCCAACAAGGCATTGGCCGACAATTAAGTCCTTGTTGACAATAGCAACACTGCCAATGGGCTTGAACTCTTCTATTTCGCTGACAATGCGGAAAACAAGTTCGTTGACGACGACATTCAACTACAAGCACTCTTCGATCAACTCTTAGTCAACAAGGCGATGATCGATGATGACTAACAAAATCTCCTTCGCCCTTTTTCCAAGTGTTGTGTAGACAACAATGAGGGAAAAGTAGAACCAACTAATGAGGGGAGCTCAACTAATGAGGATTTGGCCAACAACAACTGCAATCTTGGTGAAACAAATTCTACCAACAGCACACTGCATGATCTTCATGCACTTCCTTAATGCTTCTTTCTCTGTAGGATTATGTCTTACAAGGGCTTTGTCATTTGAAAGGATGGTAAAAACAATTTCTCTTTGGCGCCTACACTACGTGTAGTTACAAAAATGATTTTGCCTAGGCCAAACAAAAATTTTGCACGTTACTCTTTGCTTTTCCTTTTGTTTTGCTTCAAATGTCTGCAAATTCCATGTACATCATGGGTGCAGTCTTAAACATTTCTTCCCAATGAGTGTTATTCTAGCCATGGTGAAGACCGGCCATTAGGTTTGTAATTCTATCTCAGCCCGAATTCTTCCCTTGGTCACACTTGCTCAAAGGCCATCGTCCTTCAGGCCATTTTTGAAAAATTTCTCCTTTGCCTCTGATCTTTGCCTCATCTCAGGTTTTTGTCCAAACATTCCTACAAAACAACTATTGCCTGCTCATTTAGAATCGTTTTGTGGCATCTCCAGTTTCTTTTCTTCCATTTGCTTCTTTCCATGCCAACTGGGTCTCTTACAATTTGCTTTTCTCCTTTTATACCAAGGGTTTTTCATCTTTTCTCATTAATTATTTAAAAAGCATGTAGGTCATTGCTGCCACTGAGGCAATTATGCCTAACCATCTTCGTTGTCCTCCACATCTTCATCTGTCAACAGTCACACTGGTGCCAACATCTTTCCTCACCTTGTCAAACCAAAGGGCAGCTTGACTCTCCTTTTTTGAAATTTAAAAACTATATATATTCTTTCATCTTTAAAAAATTTTAAAATTTCTCTTCCACTTTGGTTGTCTTTGATTCCATCAGTGTCTTTGGACTCTAAAACTATTGCCTTGGCTTTACACTTTTCCTTTTAGCTTTTGATGATCTCACATAACTCCGTTATCCTCATCTATCATTGTGCAGTCATTGCCTTAATTTGAGAATTTAGCCTTCCACTCTCTTGCTCCAATTGCTCCCTTTCACACCGCACTCCAATTGTGTAGGTTCGATTTGAGCTAGTATATTGGGTCTGTCTGCTCTAGTATTAATCCCTTCATCCGTCTCCAATGTATCGGCGTCAGCATCTTCTCTTGCTACTTCTACTCCAATCAAGACTCCACCCTTTTCTTGCAGCCTCAAGTTTTGCAAAAGTCTATTGTTTGCCACAACCTCTAAACTTCACGTGGAATTCTTCTTCCCAATTTCTCCTTTCCATCAATTCAACATTCCCAATCTCATGTCCCTCAACTTCATCTCTTTTTTCCACTACTTCATTTGTTGTTGAGGCATGCCCCTCCATGTCATAGCAAACACACCTTAGCAGGCAATGTTCTGAGTCCCTCGAAAATTGAAAATGCACTTGAAACTTGTGTTCATCAAGGTAGGTGTGTTCCATTTCTTCCAGTTCCATAACAAGCTCTAATATCAGCACTTGAATCTCTTGCCTCTTCCCTTGCCAAATCACCAAACCTTGGACTATCATCAGTTGGTGACATTTGACTATTTTCACCAACTTCAAAGATCATTAAACCCTCAAACAAGTCCTCAGACTAGCCTAACACATCTCGCAGTCTGTTTGATCTTTCCATATTTGGTTCATGCTTGTAATCAAGGAAGTTAACCTATGCATGCACCTTGTACAATTTCAGCTTAGAACGATTGACAAGGTCTACACATGGTGTCCCATCCAACTTCATCAACCTGACAGATCTGTTCGCCATCACCTCATCTACTTGGAAGGGGCCCAACCACAAGGTTTTCAACTTTATTCGCTTCAATCTTCGTTTCCCATTGTATTGCAAGACGAGGTCTCCCTTCTTTAGCTACATGTGGTACAAGTGCTTGTTGTGCAAACATTGTCTTCATTGTTGGGCTACCTTAATGACCCATTATGCCATTACTCCCTCTTCTTCCAATGGATACAGTGAGAACAATCTTTTCCTCAAACTCTCTTGATCTCCAAGTAGGTTCTCCACCGCCACTCTCAAGTTCGAAATCAAGAACTCCTCTGGTATGGCAATCTCTACCCGTACATCAATTGAAATGGTGTATGGCTAGTTGTCAACTTGTACATTGTTATGTATGCCCACAAAACTGCTTGCAATCTCTCCTCCCAGCCTGCACCTTCAACGCCACATGATTTATGGATGACAGAGACAAGTATCTTGTTAGTCACCTCTGCTTACTCGTTGGCTTGGTAAATATGGGCTTGACAATGAATGGAAAATAAGAAAATTCATGTCAATCTTTGAATTACCTCACTTACAAAGCGGCCTCCATGATCACTAGCAATCTACAACGAAAGGTCAAACCTTGTAATAATTTGCTCATACATAAACTTCGTTGCACTCATTGAATTGTCAGGCAATGCTCAAGCCTCAACCCACTTCATCAAGTATTCTACGATAACTATATACTTGCATTTTTGTCTACGACTCGTCCTAAGGGGTCCCACGAAATCCAATACCCATCTCTCAAACAACTTTTGAGGCTATGACAGGTGTAATGGCATGAACTCATGTCATGATTTCCCAGTTCGTTGGCAAGTGTCACATGAAGTGACAAATTCCCTTGCACCACAGAACAAAGTTGGCCACCATAATCTTACCAGGATAACCTTCCTTGCTACACCATGCCCCATGTGTCTTCCTTCTAATCCTTCATGTGCCTCCAACACAATGCAAACCTCTCCCTCCATCCCACATTGCATAGCATGTCAAAACCCATTTTATTCAATAACCCATCGATCAACTAAAATGGGGCAGGTCTCCCTATTTTATTAAGCAATCCTTCATTTTTTTTCCTTCTTCGTTCTACTGTCGAGAACATTTTTGGTAGTTCTCCCATCGAAGTATCTGTCAATGTGCTCATACCATGACAACAATGCATCAATATGAAAGAAGTGGTTATTTTCAAACTCATTCGACAACCCACCATTCGTCGATTCTTAGATCTAAGATAGTTGGTGGACAATCACATGCTACTTCCTTGTCCTGACCACCACTCGACACACGAAGTCTTGAAGCATAACGAGCCACTTGTTGACTCATCCATGTATAGTCAGTTATTGATCAAGTATAGCAACGCCTAATGATTGACATAGAACGCAAATGCATTTGCCAACAAGCAATGCTTGAGATTTTGCGTTGCATACACCATTCCTTGTGCCTCTCGCTTCGTCATGCTATAAATCTTCCCCACACTTGACAATAGCCCACTTGCAAAGTATATGGGTTGATCCAACCCACAACTTCCTTCCTATGCCAACCCACATCAAATTACAAAGTTCAACGCATCTACATGGACATGGAATTCTTTTTCCCAATCCAGGAAAACCAGAATGGGCGCACAAATCAACTTGTCCTTTAGCTTCTCAAAAGCATGTTGGTTTTCCTCTGTCCACCTAAAGGAATCACCTTTCCCTGTCAAACCATCTTGCATTTCGGATAGTTGTGCAAAGTTCCTGATAAAGCATCAGTAATACCCCACGTGACCCAAGAAGGATTTCAATGAGTTGACATCATAGGGCTCCTCCATGCTGACAACAACTCAAATCTTGTCACAATCCATCTTTAGCCCACTATGACATGCAACAAGTCCTAGCAATTTCCTATAAAGCACCAACAACAATTTGCACTTCTTTAGAATAAGTGAGAGGCAGGCGATCATACACAACTAAATACACTCCTCAAGGGCCTTCAGATGTTCCTCATTCCACCAATACAACAACCAATCATCCAATTAAAAATTTTTAACTTTCCTATTGATGTTTATTCAAAGGTGTACAATTAGATGCAATGAAACGTAGCGAGAGGATTGCATAACCCAAAAGGCATCTTATTGTACACATATATTCCATTCTCCACAATGAAATTGGTCTTTAACTTATCTTTTCCCATTATCTTGCCAATGCAGTCTATGACAACCGCCAAAGAATTAGTAGACAGTGAATTGAGTATGATACTGAGGGAAGACACATTGTGCAATGTTGGTGATGCCATTTGTGGAGGCATATTGCACGTGAATGTCAAAGTGTTGCAAGTAGAGATGAACCAATGATGTGTACAGGGTTTGAAGTGCTAGAGCAGAGTCACAACCCTAGTCGGGAAGCAAAGGAAGTGAACTTGATGAACCTGATTGCAATCAAGGAGGTCAACATGATTACAATCGAAGAGGTAGAGATCGAGCACATAGTTGAAGCTGCATAGGAAGATTGCACAAGTGGCTGATGTCGATGGCAAAGTGAGTGAGGCAAACAGAGCAAATGATCTAGATGACAAAGAGAGAGGTTGTTCGGTGTTTAACCGTCTACTAAGGCCATCTAGCCATGTGGACTTGGGTCGTCTAGAACCAAACCTCGATTATCAAGGCTTAGGCTATCTGAGCTTAAGACGTTTGAGTTGGGATTGTGGTTGTTGGGCTATCAAATGAACACTACGAGTCATGCAAATACAAATCACGATTGTTCGATAGTCATGCAGGGCCATCTATAGCCTAAGTTTAGAAGGAAGATGATGCCAAACAATCTGGAGAACATGTAGAGTCGTCCAAGGAAAAGGATGAACCATCCAAAGTTCAGGATATAGATGGGTTGCTAAGAGACCAAGTGGGGTCGTCTGAAGAAAGACATGAACAAGATGGAATTCATGATGTTGTAAAAGGACAAGGGACAGAGCCGTCTAGACGACCAGGCAGGCCATCTAACCAACTAGGTCGTCAGGAAGTCTAGGTATGTTGTCTGGATGTTTGGGTTGTTCATGCAGAAGTTTTGGTGCAGTCTAGGATAGGGCGCACATGTTTTCCCAACAAGCACACCATCTACAAGGAGGAACAAGAAATCGAATCCACATAAGACGAGAACAGTATGTGGAGTGAACAGTTGCATGTAAAATAGTTATTAGTGTTCAAATGGCAGTTAGGGGAGTGGAGGGGCACTTGTCATATGCAAGCCAAGTGTCCCCCTACCCGCCTCGACTTATTAAAAAAGGGGTGAACAGATCTCACTTGCTCATTCATATGCATGGAACCAAGAAGCAACAAGGAGGAGGAGAAGGAGACCGCACCAATTATCTCAACCCTGACCAGCTAGGGTACAATCTAGGGCATGCATTGGAACGTCTAGTAGGCGAACAAATCATATTTCACCATGTAGATTTCAAAGGAGACAAACGACAAGGACGAAGACGATGCAAAGGAGAGAGTTGCACCAGAGCATTGGAGCTAGGGCATGCCACGACAGCAACAAAAACAAGAGTTTTGCTAAAAACCTTATCCAACAACCCACAAACTTTGAGTTTTTGTGCAAGTGAGACATTTGTTGCAGAGAAACATAGTTGCCGAGGATGGAGATGCAATTCCAAACCCTTGTTAGCAAAACCAACTTGGTTTTCAAAAACATTTACGTATAGAAGCAATGGAAGCGTGAAGAAACAAATGAAGGGACACGCAACAACAAGGTGGACATGTTTCACGAAGGAGAAACTTGCGCAAGAGGAGTTGGGCCATCCAAGGGCTAGAGAGGGTTGTCTGAAGCTTGAGCAATGCAACACGGACCATAAGGAGCATCATCTAGAGCGAGCAGATCATTAGCCCAAAGCGGCACAAAGTTCAAGGCAAGGAGTTCATTTGATTGGAAGAGTGTGAGGTACAAGCCATCTAGATCTAGGTCATCTAAGGAAGGACCATCCAAAGTAGGATCATCTAAGTAAGGACCATCTAGAACTGGGTTGTTTAAAGCCAAGTCGTCTAACGTAGAAGTGGGCATCAAAGACCAAGGGATGTCTATCAAAGCCTAAGGTAGGGTTGTCTGAGGCCAAAAATAAGTCATTTGAGGCCAAAGAGAAGTCGTTCGAAGTTGAGGTGATGTTGTTTGAGAGGGTCAATTGAAGGTTCCCTGAATGCAGGCGAGGAGAAAATTTCAATTCAGATAGTGAGGGTTTCAATCGTTTCAACATTGATATTTTTGGGTGCTGCCCGAAACCCTACAAGGACGCTACATGTTGACCCCGCCCTGTATCATGATAGGGTACGTGCAAAGGACACTGCCCCACAACCCTGCAAGTGGACTTCCACCCCCTTTGACCTCAAACAACTTCGTTTGGTTCCCAATCGATTCATTCTCCCTTTTCTCCGTTAGACGACAAAACTTTTGATTCATTTGATGATGCAACAACCACTCCCGACAACGGAACTTGCAATTTTATGGTAAACTTGTAGAGTCTTCTCATGATAATTAACTTGTCTTTCTCCCAACTATTGCCAACTTTTGCTATCCTCAACAAGCCTCATCCCAAAAAGGCATCATGAGTTGGCTTACGCATCATCATGACTACAAAATCCAAGATGAATGTATGATCAGCTATACTAACTTTTTATATCATCAATACGCCCTTCGTCTTGATGTCCTATTGATCAATTCCCGCTAGCCAAAAATTTAGTCGTTGCACTGGGAGTGTTCCCAACTCCCTCCACGTCTTCTCTCAAAGTACATGCACACTTGACCCACCATCCATGATGACTTGTATCAAAATGTGGCCTAACATCTCCATATGCATCAAGGTTGGACACTTCCCTTCTTCAATCATTAAAACCATAGGGTCAAGGAATTGATCACATGTTGAAGTTTGTTGTGGAACCTTTTGTTCTTCTTTATCCTTTGTCCCCGAACCATGTAGCATCTCTCCTACCGTTCCATGCAAATTTGGAACTACCTTGAACAAGGTTGCCATGTTAACTAACACACTCATATGCAACAAGCAACTTGCTAGGCTCTATGATGACACCTATGACAATGTTGAGAACTTCGTCATCATTCTTTTTCTTGGTTGTAGGCAAGCCAATTGACCAATGAATAAGCTCTGTCATTTTGTGTTACTTTGTAGTTCACACGCAAACTATTTGACAAAGTGCGTACGTATAATTCGAAGTCATAAAGTGAGTCATGAAATGTATATATAAGAAAAATGCATGTAAAATGTAATTTTAAAAAATGATGAGGTGTCAGGCAGTTAGTTAGCTGAAGGATGCAACTACCTCCTTAGTTGTGTAAATAATACCCCTCCCTCAATCATTCAAAGGTTGGTATTTGAGGTTGGTATTATACGTTGGCATTGCACATGGTAATAGTTGGGTGAAATCATACATGAGACAATGGATCGTTGGAACTGCTGTGCCAAGTCATCTAACTGTTGTACTGGGCCATTTGACTATTGTACCAAGTCGTTTGTACTATGCAAAGCCATCTGATTGGTGGACCAAGTCGTCTAATATATGTTGTGTGCATAGTATATCCATTGTAATTGCTAGTTATTTACATTGTATATTTTCTTTACTTAAGTGGTAAAATTTATGTTGGCAGTATGTTGTATTCCATTTCTACACTGGTCACTCTCAATATCTATGTCTCACTCCTTTATCATCTAGTCTTCAAGTTTTGCTTGGTCCTCCTACCACCTCTTCCTATTTGTAGCAAAGTTTGTGTACTCCACATCTTCTTTGTATGTGCCCAAGTGACTACAAGGACATCTCTCATCCTCATACTTCATTCTTCAATGTTAATCAAATTGACATGTTGACTATTGGCCTTCCTAGGACAATTCACCTCCTTATGATTCCCTTGTCCGCACCAACAACACAACATCAATGCGCAGTTGCCAACTATTGTGTTCGTGTAGTTCCTTACAAAGTGACCCCACTCTTGACACTTCCTACACTATACAATGGGTCTTCCTTTTGATTCATATAGCAATTGCTTTTTGTTACTAGACCTATTACCGCCTTGATTATGTCCACTAGGTCTTCTTTCTTCTTGTTGTTTCAATTTCCTTTGCTAGTTGCACCTTGTCCATTCTTCAAGGAGCTTGAATTTTGGCCAACTTCCTCCTGCAACACTAAGCTCTAGTGCCTCCTAATTTTCAAATTGAATAGGCAATCAACAATAGAATGCCCATTGATTACACAGATGTTGCAGTATGTTTTCGTCAAACAATTGGTGTTCATGTGGCCTTGTCTTACAATTTGAATAACAAATGTCTTTCTCTCTATTTTTCTTCTCACTCTTCATCTAGTGAATTGCCCTTTCTAGATCCTTCTTGTGCGCTTGGATGGTTGTGCCCACATCTTCTTTGTCACTATCAAAGTCGATGTCTTCCTCGCTCTAACTTGTACTTCCTTCTATCGATGTCATCTTCATTGCACTTTCAAGGTTCAATGCCTTGTCAAACATTTCCTAGTACATCGTCAATTGTACGACCTTCATCTTCTTCTCACACTTCAGGAGTCTGTCCATAAACCATCTCTTCTTGAGTCCATGTCCTAGTATGGTTTCCATCTTGTAAATGAGTTCTTTCGATCGGTAGTTATAGGACGTAATGGTTTCATCCTTCTACTTTGTGACATAGATCTCTCCAATGATCTTTGTATCGTCACAAAGCAACTTGAACTCCTTTTTGAATTCCTTCTTTAGATCAGCCCATGTGATGAGTGTGTTTTCTTGTTATAAACACCAATCGATTGTTATCCATCGAACAATGCTAGAAAAAAATACAACCATGTATTTTTGTCTCTTATCCCATTCGACTTCCATATTGTCACACAAATGTCAATATGCCTAGCAGTATCTTCTTCCCCATCTCCATGAAACCTCGGGCATTTTTGTTTGCTCGCAGCATCACCATGACTATTTTTTGTCTGGTTGTCAATTGACTTGTCGGCTAGCTCATTCCATTTGACGATGTTAAAGGCTTTGTTGTGCTGACCTCTTCTTCTTCATTGTTCTTTAAAACTCAATGTCCAATTGGCTCCTAGTTGGACTACTTGTGCTTTTGGTTCATGATTGTCTTCATGAATAAAATTGCATGGGTTGTGGTAGACTCCCAAAGTCCACCCTCCCTTAGACACGCTCCTTAGTCATAATCTTTGCACTGGACTCTAATCTTGTATGCCTCCAGACTTTCCCTTTCGCACTTCTTGTGTTTATACTAGTGTTGACTTTCTACTTCGTCGTCTTCATTGCCTTCTTTGTCTTCACAACCTTTGCAGCAATTTTCTTGTCAACACGACCTTCATCATCAGCTACTTCATGAACACCTTTGCTAACGACACCACCTTCAATGTCACAACTTTCTCTGTCTTTAACACTCTTGTCATCAACACTCCCTCCATTTACATGACCTCTCTCTATTGCAAGACCTTCGTCATATATGTCTTCCCCATCTGTTAGCAACAATGTCTCGAACAAATTATCACTTCCATCCTCCCAAGGGGGCCAAATGCATTGAATCTCCAAGTCTTTAAGTCTTTCCACCTAAGGAATATTCAAGAATCTTCGTCCAAGGATAGGCTCTATTGAAGGTCCACCTTCTACACTTCCTCTTGCGAAAGGGACTCTTGACGAATATGCACCTTTGTGCTCGCTTTATCACATTCATCTTCTTCATGTCTAGTGTTTGCACACCATCTTCATGATATGCAATACGCTCAGACCTTTGTGTCGGTTCTTGTCATTATTGTGTCTTTCACGTCCTCTTTGTCCACGTGCACGTGCACGTGCACATGCACGTACTTCACTCATTCACCCTATTACATTGCGTTCACTCTCATCATGCGTCCTTCTCAATCCAAGGTCATTATGACAATAACGTCAAATGTAGCATAGGTTTTATTTCCAACAATAACGGCAAACAAATCAAACAAAACATGCAACAAGAAATGAACAACAATTGTAGGAACAAAACCATTTCATTATGTGTAACGGATGCACATTACTTACAACATGATCTGTCTGAATAGTAAGAGATGGTCTCTTGTCTTCAATACCAACAACATCACACAACAACACCCAATTGACAATCCAACACAAGACTGACAATAACATTCCATGACTCACGTATGGAATATATACAAAAATGAAAATTCGGTAGACGGTTGCAACTCCTAACCATCGCCCTATCATAACATTCCACTACTCATATATGGAATATATACAAAAATGAAAAATAGACAAGCAGTTGCAACTCCCAACCATCACCCTATCATACCAAACTACCAACTAATTGCAAACTAATCACAAACAAAAACACAATATCTTATTCACGTTCATCACTGTATGATATGTGCAAAAAGACAACACTTGTTACAAACCATTAATCAACATACTAACAATACTTGACAAAACTACTTACATACAATACAAAATGCATTGATTGACTTACTGAGGTGGCGCCTGACATGGAGCCATGTCTGCTTGATTGTGTTGATCATATTGGTCACCTACACTGGATGATGAACGCAATGGCTACAATTAATTCTTGATTGATGTAATATTCTTCTTGGCGTGCACTCCGCTCCTCTGGATTGCAACCCTCCCCCCTCTTCTCCCCCTTCTCTATTCCTCTTCTCTTTGGCCCATTTGATAGGCTACGTCTTATATTTAACTTAGTTTCTTAGTTACAACTTTTTAGCCCGCTATCTAGCAGTCATTATTGTCCTTCTTATAGTCCCTTGGGTCTTTTTTTGGCTCACTGCAGACATCAATAATATTTCGTTTCATTTCATTATGAAATGGATCCAACAAAACTACAACCATCTCATAACAAAAACTCAAATAAACTACAATAAATTGAATAATTGCATGGGATCAAATTACATCCTTGAGGGTCGCACCCAAAAATGGGTAAACACTAATATGTTGAAGGTAATGTTGAAGAGGAGAGAGCCAACACTCAAGTTAATGGAGAAAAATAGAAAAACGCTCAAGTCAATCCAACCACCAACCCTAATTTGTAGTAGGATGTAAAGTAAAATAGAGTCATCATCACCAACCCTCCTAAAGGGCCAACATAGGATGTAATGCTCCCAAGAAAATGGCCAGGACTATAGGACCTTGTTGGATAAGTCTAGGATGGCATAGAGTTCGACCCCTCAAGACTCTCCTTGCATCTAGGGCCAAGGAACCAATAGAAGGTAGGAAACTATCAAGTTGCGTTTGCCTACAACTCCTAGGTACATCAAGGATGGTTGAAAGCCAATGCCAAAGAACTACAATCCTGTCTAGCCACATGCAAGAAGCACTAATAAGGACACACATATCTATCATTAAAAATTTAGAGAGCTATAACTTTGGATGAATATTTGTTATTTTCGGCAATAGATACTAAATAATGAGGCGATTAGTTAAGTGGTAGTTGACCTCTCCTGTAATACCTGAATCCTTGAGAATTGCACTCAAAAATGGGTAAACCCTAACATGTTAAAAGTGATGTTGAAGAGATGAAAGCCAATGATCAAGGCAATAAACAAAAACAGAAAAAAATTAAAATCTATCCAAACACCAAACCTAATTTGTAGTGGGATGTAAAGTAGAAAGAGTTGTTATCACTAACCATCCCAAACACAAGATCTAATGCTTGCTCCCACGAGAAAGGCCAGGACTATGAGGGCTCGGTTGGATAATTTCAGGATGACATAGAGACTGACCCCTCAAGACTCCCCCAACATCCATAGCCAAGGAACCAATAGAAGATAGGAAACTCATAAGTTGCATATGTCTACAACTCTTGGTGAACGACAATTGAAAGTCAACACCAAAGAACTACAATCTTATCTCCCCACATGCAAGAAGACATTATCATTAATTGCATGTCCCAAAGAACTACTATCGTATGCAAACAAGGAGATGTAGAGCTATCATTAACATTTTGAAGAGCTACAACTTCGTATAAATGTTTGTTACTGTCAGCAGTTGAGATAGAAGAATGAGGTGATTAGTTAAGTGGTAGTTGACCTCTTGTTGAAATACCTAAGACCAAAGACATCAAGAGTATTCTAAAGGAATACCAAGAAGTGTTGGCAAGTGAACACATGGGACCAGACACCACAACAAGAAAAGTTTTCTTAGCTAGAATATGATGGTTGTCACACTTTCTTAATGCCAAAGAATGGGTTTGCTCATGCCAAACGTGTCATTGGAGACAAGCCATCTAAAGGAGACTTCATGCCATTACACCTATCGTAACCCCAAGAACTATTTGAGAAAAGGAGTTTAGACTTTATAGGACCTTTATAGACCAATTGGATGTAGCAATGTCTATATTGTGATGGTGATCAAGTACTTGAGAAAGCGGGTGGAAACATAAGCCCTACCTGGTAAACTTCTCAAGAGTACAGCAAAGTTTATATATGAGTAGATCATCATGTGTTTTAGCATTCCCTATGCATCACCAATGATTCCAAAGAGCATTTTGTCAAAAATATAACTTAAATGTTGACAATTAAGTTCAAGATTCATCACAATTTGTCCACCCCAAAGTGCCCACATGCAAACAAGCAAGTAGAGGCTATAAATAAGGTCCTTATTTCTTTAATTTTAAAATCCTATCATATTGAAAAAGTAAACTGGAGAAGAGGTTGCCAACAGTCTTTGAGATTATGGATTGACCTTAGGATAATCACTGGCCACACTCCATTCCAATTGATGTACAAGTAAGAAGCAGCAATCCCAATTGAATTCTTGGTGCCAAGTTTATGAACTAATGTGAAGAACAAGTTAAGAGACCACCACTGAAAAAGCGATTGTTGTTCCTCAACCAATTGGACAAGCACATATTAATGGCCTAGTAGATGACTAAGGTTGCAAAAACTCAGCCCAACAAGATAAACATTTGCATTGCATGGGATTGAAGGCTTGTTGTCGAGGCCTTGTCACATATATGATGTGTTGAACAACAATTACGTTCATCTAGAACATATTAAAAGAAGGCATGCACAAATATTTGTTGATTTCAAACACATTTTGACAGAATTATTTTAATTTGTGAATGCATTTGAAATTGGTGAACCTGCTAACATGCAAGAAAATAAATTAAATGAAGGTAATAAAGAAAAGGAAAGAGAAGAAATCAATGATGAAAATAATTTAGAACCAGAAGGCACTAATAGGATTACTAGATTAATACAAAAAAAAAATCACTGAGTGCTAGTTGCCAACAAAGGAAAGGCAATTCCACTATAATCAGAGCATTAAAAAGCAAAGCCAAAGCATCCCAAACAAAGCAAGTTGGTTGAGAATTCATGTCCACTTCCCAAAACAAGGTCAAAACTTGTCAAACACAATTTATCAAAACATGTGCTTGTTACCAACAGCTAGGGCACAAAGTCCGAAGTGTAGATAGGGGAGATGAAGGTTTTGCAAGTAGTCTAGACTCTAATAAAGGTAGTCATCTCAAAAGATAAGGGTAGTTTAATGGAAGAAGTTGACTTCTTCAATTCTCCAAAAGCAAGGAAACCAAACCAAGGATGTCATGATCAAGATGAAAATAAAACTTATTAAGTCTCAATAGCAAGTAGGGGTCTGTCAATATTAGGAAGAGGGCCATCATCATCAACCGCTCAAGGTTGTCACACTAATAATCATCCTTCAAAGTGGCCAAGTTATAATCACACTTGATAGGCCATCAAGAAGATTATCAACGCAGCCAAATAAATGAAGCACATAGTGAAAATGGATGTCAAGACCTACGCCATCATGGTCAAGACGAACAATGGATCAATAACCAAAAACAAAGAGATTCATCCAAAGGGAGATGGTCGCCAAAAAAGAGAAGGCAGATATCGAGAACCTAACGAGGATATTCAACATCTTGAGGAACATCATTTTAAAGCATATGGCCTTCAAAGTGCAACACAGGTTTGTTTGCCTAGCAACCAAGGTCATCTACCTAGTGGCGTGTCATCAACAAAATGGGTTGGATCATTCAAGGGACCACCAACCAAGGAGGGAATGTCATCAAAAAAAGGAAGCATCATCAAGACAACGGGATTCATCCAAGACAAGCCAAAGGGTCGTTTATACATACATGACCATCCAAGCCACCAAGAAGGCCATCCTCAAACACGAGGACAATACCTTGAGGACAAAGCTAACCATCCAAAAGGAGAAGGCAGTTCAAGTTGTCCAAGACATACAAGAAAGCTTGCCCAAGTGTTGAGGGTAATTTCAAAGCTCATTCTACAAGACAAAGTGTGTTAAATCAAAAAACAAACCTTCAACAAGTGAAGTATCATCCATGATTTTCCAATTGGGAAGAGTATGAATCAAACCTTCAAGACTTGAGGAGTTATCTAAAGGTTGTTCGAACCTAGGTAGTGGTTATCTTTGCCTCAAGTCTTCAAACTGCTTGTAGAAATTGTCTTCAAGATAGAGTGAAGGTGAGGTTTGAAGAGTGTCAAGACCGCTAGCCACCACAAGGCTAATAGCATCATCACAACTAACATCAAGAGTTGCTAGAGGGCCACCAACAATACCACGCCTCCAACAGCTCCACAAGTAAAAGGCAATTGTCCCATAGTTGGATAGATACTCTACGCTTTTGCTTTGTACCAATCCAAAGGAGGCTTCACTTGAGACTTCTTGAACTCAAAGTTTGGAGAAGCTATGAAGCAAGCAATGGCAATGAGCAAATGTGATAAAGACAAGGTCTTGCAAAATTCCCATTCCTAGACTACATAGACCACAAGACCAAGTCAAACCAAAGTCGAGGGCAATGATGAAATCTTGAACTAGCATCTATAGTCAAGCAAAATGCATCCTACAGTCCCCAGTTCCAGATGGATTTCAGCATTAAACACTATGCTAAAGGGGAAGCAAACAGACAAGCAAAGGATAGCCTCAAGCAATTTAACCTAGTATATGCCATCGAAGGACGAGTGTCAAACATTGTCGAGGTTATGTCAACGGCCACTAGTTGAAGACTACCTTCTATGAAACCTTCATTCATCACATCTTGCATATTTCAATGTTTGACCACGAGTTGTTCACATGCTTCTTTACAATTCACAAATGAGGTAAGAGTAGGTTCGAGATGGATATGCAACATTTGTATGACCTTCACATCGAGGACCGTGATCAAGTTTTTGATGTAACAAAGTCGACCAAGGGACAACTCATAAGAAGCATGAGATTTGTTGAGAAATGTAGCTCAAACAAGAACTTCTTGCATAGGCTTCAGTATGAACGTGCTAGAAGTGGTTCAAGACATTTTTAATTCTATTTTGAAATTCAATTAAGTGATTTTCTATTTTTAAGTTCACTTAAGTGATTCTATTTTGTAATTCACTTAAGTGATTCTATTTTGAAATTCACTTAAGTGATTTTCAATTTTTAACCTTACATCTCAAGATGAGATGAGATCTAATCTAAGGGTTAGAGAGATTAGGGTTACCTTTTTCAAGGATTAAAGGAGAAGATCAAGAGTGTTTTAGACACACAAAAAAGAAGAGAAGGAGAACAGATTGTTGAAGGAAAACTACAAGCTTAGGAGGAGAAGAACAGTGAAATTGCTGGCTAGAAAAGCAGCAAGAGAGCAGAAGTGTTCTGCTGTAGTTGTAGCCTCCTTTATTTGTAATATTTCAAGTTCAGAAATATATTTAACTTTTGCTGTTCATGCTGTTTATTTTTCCAGCCATCTGTGTGACTGTTGCATGTTTGAATAAATTATTCTCAGATCTGATTTATTTTAAAATAACATAGGACAGCAGTTATCTAGGGTTAAGAAAATTTACATGGTATCAAAGCTAGATTCTGTGATTGAGATCCTCAAGGGTTTACAGTAGTAGATCACTGCTGAATATTTAAAAAAAAAACAGCAGTTAGAGGGTTTCATAATTTTTTTTGCTTAAAGGACTAAGCTTATTTGCAGGACTGTTTTTTTGAGTCATTCATATCAGATCTGAAAGTTTGTACAGCAGATCTCAGAAATGGTAGCAGCTAGCCTCATATTTGAGGCTAGATTGAAAGGTGCTCCAATTTCTTGCCCTGGGAAGTTAGGGTAATGTTCTTATTGGAAGAGAATGATCTTTGGGATATTGTCAAGGATGATGTGACTTTGCCTACAGATCCGCAACAATTGGCAGCATACAAAAAGAAAGAAGTATAGGCGAAGCGGATGATCTCGAATGCAATGAAAGATCACCTGATTCCTCACATATCCGAGAAGACTAAGGCAAAGGAGATGTTCGATGCCCTGGTTAGCCTCTACCAGAGCGAGAACATAAACAGGAAGATTTGTGGAACAAACTCAGATCTATGGAGATGACCAAATCTGACACCGTTACCTATTACCTGATGAAGATCACGCAGATTTGTGATCAACTGGCAGCAGTTGGGGAGACGGTTGAAGACACAGAGTTGGTGAACGTGGCACTCAATGGTTTCTCAGCTTCATGGGAACCATTTGTTAAAGGCATTTGTGCTCGTGAGAACCTTCCCATATTTGAGAAACTATGGGATAATTTCATCCAAGAGGAGACTCGGATGGAGTCAAAGGCCAGCAAGAAAGGTGGTGACGATAACCTAGCTCTTTTTGGGCAAACCAAGAAGGGCAAAGGTAAAGGACCTAGCAAGGGTAAGGTAAAAAATGAGGAGTCAACCTCACAATCAAGGAAGGACTTGAGCAAGATCAAGTGCTTCATTTGTCATAAGCACGGCAATTATGCATCACTGTGTCCAAACAAGAAGGGCAAAGGGAAACAGCAGCAGATGCAGGTAGCAGCCTCTACAGAAACTCAGATGAGTGAGTTTGCTGCCAAATTCGAGGAGGATTTCTCATTGGTCTCTTACCTTTCTACCAGCACGGTTCCAAGAAATGCTTGGTATGTGGATAGTGGGGCATCTCGGCACATGACATCGGCCCAGCAATGTTTTACCAGTCTACAAGAGCAGAACTCAGGGGTTCAAGTTGAGCTTGGTGATGATACCAAATATCCAGTTGTAGGATTTGGTACCATTCTTTTTCGACTCCAGTCAGGGAACTCTTTAGACTTTGATGATGTTTTGTTTGTTCCAGGTCTCAGGAAGAACTTGGTTTCAGTTTCGGTTATGAAGGATAAGGGTTATGCAGTGGAGTTCAAGAACCAACATGTCCTTATTAGACCAAAAGAATCTAGCCCGGAAACAGCACAAGTCCTAGGGGTTAGATAAGGCAGTCTATACAGGTTGCAGGGTGAACCTGTTAGAGCCCGATTTCATAGCAGTAACAACTTGAGTAAGTTGTGGCACAAGAGGATGGGACACCTGCATCATAGAGCGTTGCCTATTCTAAGGGAGATAGTAACAGGTCTTCCAAAGTTCAGCATTGAGCAACAGGGAGTATGCAGAGGGTGCACGCTTGGCAAGCATGCCAAGGCTGTTTTCCCAAATAACGAGCATAGGTCTAAGAAGATACTAGATCTAGTACATTCGGATGTTTGTGGACCGATGTCAATAGCATCAATTTCAAGTAGCATGTACTATGTTTCCTTTATTGATGATTTCTCTCGCAAGACATGGATCTACTTCTTAAAGACCAAGGATGAAGTCTTTAGCAGGTTTCAAGAGTTCAAAGCTATAGTTGAGAGAACCATACAAAGGAGAAGATCAAGGTCTTGAGATCAGACAATGGGGGTGAATATACCTCCAAGGAGTTCGATGGTTTCTGCAAGCAGGCAAGAATCAAGAGGGAGCTGAATGTTCCATACAACCCACAACAGAATAGGGTTGCAGAGCGAAATAATCGATCCATCATAGGGGCTGCTAGGGCCATGATTCATGACCAAGGCTTGCTGATGTTTCTTTGGGCAGAAGCATGCAACACAACAGTCTACATCCAAAATAGGTGTCCTCACAGGATCTTGGAGGACAAGACACTAGAGGAGGCATTCACTGGTGTGAAACCAGAGGTGAGTCATTTCTACATCTTTGGATGTCCAGTTTATATCCATGTTCCGGTAGAGAAGAGGACCAAGTTGGAGCCCTCCAGTAGGAAGGGTTTATTTGTAGGATACAGTGAGACTTCAAAAGCTTACAAGGTTTATATTCTAGAGAAGAGGAAGACAGTAGTGAGCAAGGATGTAAAGTTTGAGGAGGACGTTGCATCCAAGAAGTCCCATGAGCCTATTCCAGTGATAGAGAATGAGGAGCAAGAAGCTCCGAAGGTTGAGCCAGGGTCACCAAAGACACCAGTGGTTTCCAGTTCAGGATAGTAACCTTCAGGTGAGGAGGTGGAGACATTAGCCCCTTCCAATTCTATCAAGAGGCCTCGATGGCTTACACAGACATTGAGGGATGCTCAAGAGTATGTTGAGGCTCCTAGCAGCATGATTAGGGAGGGCAGATCTCCAAGGAAGTTTTCAAACTACATAGCATTGATGAGTAACATCATAAATTCAGAGCCTTCCAGTTTTTAGGAGGCAACAGACCAGCAGGTTTGGCAGGATGCCATGGTGGAGGAGTACACCTCCATCATGAAGAATGATGTTTGGCACATAGTGCCAATACCGGAGGGGAAGTCAGTTGTGAGTTCCAAGTGGCTTTACAAAATTACGCATGTTGCAAATGGCAGCATTGAGAAGTTCAAGGCAAGGTTTGTGGCGAGAGGGTTCTCCCAGAAAGAGGGAGTGGACTATGAGGAGACTTTTGCTCTAGTCGCCATATACACTTCCATTAGAGCAATTATGTCTTTAGCTTCATCTATGGGATGGAGGATTCATCAAATGGATGTGAAGACAGCTTTCCTTAATGGGATCATTGAGGAAGAAGTGTACATAGAGCAACCTCAAGGCTTTGAGGTAAATGGAAAGGAGTCCCAAGTTTGTAGGCTGAAGAAAGCCTTATATGGACTCAAACACGCACCAAAAGCATGGTATTCCAGGATAGATGGATACTTGCAAAGTGTGGGCTTCAACAAAAGTGATGCAGATACTAATCTATATTACATATTTGTTGGGACTGATCTACTCATTTTGGTGCTATATGTAGATGGCTTGTTTCTTACAGGTGCAGAGAAGCTCATTGCGAGGGTGCAAAGCGAGATATGGCAACCGAGTTTGAGATGAAGGACATTGGCATGATGCATTACTTCTTGGGTTTGGAGGTTTGGCAGAGACCAAGGGCGATATTCCTTGGGCAGGGTAAGTATGCAGTTGAGATCCTGAAGAGGTTTCGAATGGAGGACTACAAACCTATGGCCACACCCATGATCACTAATCTGAAGAAGGTGACAACTTCAGATTCACAATTGGTGGACCCTACGTTGTACAGGCAGCTAATAGGATCCTTGATGTATTTGGTCAACACTCGACTAGATATATGTTTTGCAATGAACACCTTGAGTCAGTTCATGGTAGAGCCAAGGCAGGAACATTGGGTAGCAGCAAAACATGTGCTCAGATACTTAAGGGGCACGGTGGAGTATGGTCTAAGATATCTTGGAGAAGGTGAAGTGATGTTGCAGGGGTATACGAGACTCGGATTGGGCAAGCAATGTAGCGGACGGGAAGAGCACCTCGGGGTGCTTGCTTTAGCTTGGGATCGGGCATGATATCCTGGTTCAAGCATGAAGCGGACTACGTGGCACTTAGCTCAACAGAGGCCGAATACATGGCAGCCGGTATTGCTAGTTGTGAGGCCATCCGGCTTCGCAAGTTGCTTACGGTATTTATTGATCGGGAGTTGGATCCCACGGTGATATACTGTGATAATCAGATTTGTATCAAACTCTCTGAGAATCCAGTATTTCATGACAAGTCCAAACACATAGACATCAAATATCACTTCATACGAGACAAGATTCAAAAGGGAGCCGTAAAGCTTCAATATATTCCCACATATCAGCGAGTGGTGATATTCGACCAAGCCCTTAGTGAAAGGGAAGTTTGAAGCATTGAGAGACAAACTTGGATTGGTGCAAAATTCCTTCCTCACTAAGAGGGAGTGTTGAGAAATGTAGCTCGGACGGGAACTTCTTGCACAGGCTTTAGTATGAACGTGCTAGAAGTGGTTCGAGACATTTCTAATTCTATTTTGAAATTCACTTAAGTGATTTTCTATTTTTAAGTTCACTTAAGTGATTCTATTTTGTAATTCACTTAAGTGATTCTATTTTGAAATTCACTTAAGTGATTTTCTATTTTTTTTTTTTGGTATTGATAAAAAAAGGGGTTGAAGGGCCTCGACCCTTTACACAGAGCTTGAAAGATATACAAGAAAAAATAAGAGAAGATCATACAAATGCAAGATAGCCCTATCTTAGTAAAACAAACAAACTTGGGCTAAACCTGTTGATGGAGAAGCTGAAATAATATTCCTCCCGCTATCCTTCTATTTAACATAGTTGATGCAATGCTCAATGCTTTACATAACTAATAAAGAAACTGCTGACAATAATGTAATTTAGTGTGCTCAAATCCTTCATCGCATGATCCCAATAAGTATTTTGCTTTGCTTTGCCCTCTTTATTTGCTAGCTTCATTATCAATTCTTATAATCTCTTCCAACTCCATGGGAGCATATGACCAAACCTTGAAATTCTCAGATTTAACAACCATATTCGCCATTTTATCGGCAGCTTTGTTTCCCTCTCTATAAGTATGTTTAACTTGACTTTCTTCTAGGTTTCCCAAAATAGTCCTCGCATCTGTAATTATTTGGAAAATGCTAGAATTATTTAACTCCCCTTTTTGAAGGGAAGTTATAATATTCTTGGAATCCCCCTCAAGAACAATTCTCCTAAAACCCAAATTCACTGCAATTTGGAGGCTTGTAAGTATTGCCCTTGCTTCAGCTTGGTGATTTGTGGTAATTCCTAGATCCTCAGCATATGCAGCCACTACCTGACCTCTATCATTCCTAATGATGCCCCCACCACCAGCATGACCCGAGTTACCTTTTGAAGCTCCATCGAAGTTAATTTTTACCCATTCTTTGTGGGGACGTTCCCATCTGGTATCTAGTCTCACCTTATTGATTTTTTCCATATTTAAGATATCTTTTTCTCTAGATAGGATCATTGCAAGATTTTCCTGGCCAACAATGTTTTTAATACAATCCTCCAATGGGGCTGTTTTTATCCAAGCATAAACCCCAAATTATTCCTCTGGTTTTATTTTTGAACACTCGTCTGTTTCTTTCCAACCAAATCCCCTAGCAAATATGTGGAATGCATTTTTGCCAAAAAATAATAATTCCTACGTGCCATTGTTCCCAAATCCTGATTAGAGAATCTGGAATGATCCAAGCAACATTAACATCGCTCAATAACATATTTAGGATATCACGAAAAAAATCACAAGTTCCAAACAAGTGGTCCACACACTCATCTTCTTTGTTACATAAGACACAAACAGTTGAAACCACAATCTCTCTTTTGAACATATTGTCTTTTATAAGGATCTTATTGAGAATGGAAGTCCAAAAAAACATAGCAACCTTAGGGATGATGTTTAGCTTCCAAATTCTTTTAATTTCGGGTTTCTCTGAGGTTACTTTGCCCATGACTCTATATCCATCCTTCACTAAATACTGGCCTTGCTGGTTTCTTCCCCAAATTATCTGATCCTCCTCTAAACCTCTACCTAAATAATAACTCCTTACGAGGTTTTGCAAATCTTTACCCCCCGAGCCTTGCATATCTTCTTGCATGATTTTCCACTCCTGAAAATCACCCACCCTATGAAAGTAACCATTAATTTTCTTACCATAGCATCTGGTTAAATGTTCTTTAATATCTTTGTACTTTCTCTAGTTCGCTCAAGGCTCCTCTTGAATCCAAGGGTCTTTCCAAAAGTCAATTTTGTCTCCCTTGCCTACTCTCCATTTTAGACCTTGCCATAGAACTTTCCTGCTATTGATTATATTTTGCCAAAAAATAGTCCCACGTGGAGGATTAGAACAACTGATAAAGTGGTTTCTACCCTACAAGTATTTGTTTTGGATAATGCTAGCCCAAAACCCTGATGCTCCAGTGCAAAGCCTCCAACCATGTTTAGCTAGAAGGGCTCTATTTATATCTCACAACTTCCTCAAACCAAGACCCCCATTCTGTAAAGGCTGGCAATAGGTATCCCAAGCTACCAGATGTATACGTTTTTTGCATTCAGTGCCATCCCATAAGAAAAAAAATTTAGTCTTTCTAAAGTCTCTTCCACTTTTCTTGACATCCTTAGGAAAGACATGAAATAAATAGGGAGGCTTTGAAGCGTGTGTTTTATGAGTTGTACTTTCCCTGCAGAGGATAACAAAGATCCCTTCCAACCTTGAAGTTTCCTATTAAATTTATTAATAATTGGATTCCAAAGTTCATCTTTCATCTTGCCTATAAACAAAGGCAAACCAAGATAGGTGATAGGAAACTTTTCCTCCTTACAACCCAACACTTTAACTATTTGATCTCTTATACTCTCCTCCGTGTTTAAAAACATAATCCTGCTTTTTTCATAATTTATTTTTTGGCTTGTAGCTTTTTCATAAGAATCAAGGACTTTTTTAAACTCCAAAGCTTCTTCCTCTGTAGCTTCCCCAAGCAAGAAAGTATCATCCACAAACTGTTGATGAGATAAAGCTTCACCAATGGATGAATGTTTGAGACCTTTGATATTACCATCCTTTCTCTTTCTTTCCAAAGTTCTTCACTAAAGTGATTTTCTATTTTTAACCTTACATCTCAAGATGAGATGAGACCTAGTCTTAGGGTTAGAGAGATTAGGGTTACCTTTTTCAAGGATAAAAGGAGAAGATCAAGAGTGTTTTAGACACACATAAAAGAAGAAAAGGAGAACAGATTGCTGAAGGAAAACTACAAGCTTAGGAGGAGAAGAACAGTGAAATTGCTGGCTAGAAAAGCAGCAAGAGAGCAGAAGTGTTCTGTTGTAGCTGTAGCCTCTTTTATTTGTAATATTTCAGGTTCAGAAATATATTTAACTTATGTTGTTCACGCTGTTTATTTTTCCAGCCATCTGTGTGACTGTTGCATGTTTGAATAAATTATTCTCAGATCTGATTTATTTTAAAATAACATAGGACAGCAGTTATCTAGGGCTGGAAATTTTACAAGATCACACCTAAGAAGCATGAGATTAATACTATGATCTCACAAGACCATTTGATGTTTAAAAGAAGTACCTGACCACAAATGAGCTCAAACTACAACTACTTATAAATGAAAAATATAACTATGCTCAAGACTTTATCATGACCAAGCTGGTTGGTAACATACATGCAAGAAATTGTTGATGGTACTAAGCATGACTAAACGACACGCCTTTCCAAGCAAATACATATGTTTCTTTTACACAAGTTCAAGAGCTTCTCCATGACATTCTATGCCATTACCTTGATGCTCGATGTAACATGAATGCAGAGGAACAAATTCATGAAATGGAAAAGCATAGTGCCAGCAAATCAAGGTAGGCCCACAAATTATTTTTGGAAGGGCATAAATCCAATTAGTTAGAGAAATGTTAGAGGTGAATCAGGAACAATACAATTCAAGAAAGAAGAGAAACATGGTAAGGTGAAATTGAATGAGGTCAACAATGACAATGACAATAACAAAATTGAGTTGTGACTTAGACTCTGGTTTCCTTGAGGAGGTGTACTCCTCCTCAATGGCAATCTCTTCCTGTGTTAATGATATAATATGCTCATTCCCCTTATCATAGGGCCGAGTCAGGGTATGTATATCCTAACCCAACCCCCTCCACCTACCCCTACGAAAATTATGCCCCTGACCATGCAAACCATTGCACATGGCAATAATAAACAATACTTTAGTAGTTCATCCACCCATAGGCATGCAAAAGATTTGCATGTAATCTAGTTTGGAGAATGTCAACAAAAAAATGACCCTCGACCATGAACATTGACAATGGTTAGCCCTAAGTAGGAAGAGGAGGGAATGTTGCTTGCACAATCAAGAAGAATTTTAAAACAAGTCAGGGTAGATGAGACGAATGATGTGAGGCTACCAAAGAAGAGAATTTGGAGACTGAAAAGACTACTAGAGGATAGACATTATGTCGGGATTGAAAACTCTACAAGTTGAAGCACCTTACCTAGAGGCTAATAAGGATTATGAGAATGAGAAAGATAAGGGCAACTCTCCTAAGGGATCAAAATACACACCCAGAGGAAGAGTTGGTCATGTATATGAGTTCCTAAACTATGCGACGGAAAAGTATCTATAGAATCGAGTGATGCTCACCTAGCGCCATTTTTTCACGAGTTGATTAGTGTTCTAGGCCAAGTGAAAGACGATATTTATGACTGCACATTTTCACGATAGCAATGAAGAGAAGCCAAGGTTCTAAGTGAGATTTTAGCATATTTTATCAATAAGCCAAAGAGGTAGAGTTTTGAAGGCACTTCTGGATTTAATGGCACCTACATCATGATCATCTTGCAATGTTGGAAAAACATTAGACTAGGGCATCATGTCGAATAACTCCCCTCAAATATATCCCACTCTAGGCCAATTCGGGATAATAATTCCCCCAAAGTTGGGGCAAGCAATGTACTAGCTCAATTTTTTAACACATAAGAGCCAAAGGTATTAAACCTACAAATGACCAGTTGCATCAATGAAGAGTGACAAAGATTAGAGCAGCAACAATCTGATGCAATAAGTGACAAAGGGATGTCACAAGGGCAAGCTAAACAAAAGACATGCAAAGTTCAATGCTCAAAGGAGGAATTGAGAAAGAAATTTGGGGATGTATAAAGGTTGCAAGAAATGCGAAAGAATGCAAACGATTTATTAAGGCAACTTAAGGCACACAGGTAGCGCATAGAGGATGTGACTTGTAAGCAAGTCCAATAAGTTGTCGAATTAAGATACGAGTTAGCACCAAATAGACTAAGTTGGACAGGGCACAATTGGGGTGGAACCGAGGTTAGTTATATGCTTGATAGGCATTATGATCTTGGCCAAGAAAATATTTTGGAGTTCAAGGCAAGCTCTATAGTGCCATCCACTCCAACTCCAATGGTTGCCACTACAGTAGTGACCCTTGCTTCTTTAGCATCCACCTAAATAACTCTTATTTCTACCCCACCTAGAGCATTAGTTGGACCATCAACAAGGACATTGACAAATAAGAAGAGGAGGTAGATGTAGGTGATTGTTGACACCAAACATGTGTCTTGATACTTGTGATGTTTTGTTATGTTGTTATGTTATGTTTTAATGTAGCTTGAATAAATAATAAAATAACGGCATGATATGTATATAGTTGTTAGAGTTGTTAGAAAGGGATATGCTTTTGTTCTCTGTGTAGGGGAGGTTGCACAAGTATGACAGCAATGTCCACCACCATCTACCCCCACAATTATATGTACCTAACCAACATGAAAGTGACTCAATCATGACTGTTCTCCTTGATTGCATTGTATATATGTTAAAGAATACGATGACGCATGCCTTGATCTATTGTTGGCTATGTATTATTGCATTTTGTATGTAAGAAAAAGTAAACCTTCAGTCATCACATTCGCAGCACAAGAGATCTCCATACATGAAGGGACTTGCATACAATTTGATAGCATTTAAATTTGGGTCATTAATTGTTGAAAATTTGAAATCATCTATTCTCAGCATTGCAATGACCCTCAATTTTGTACAATTATATCCACAACAACAATGAATATCTTTGGCAACAGAATATATAATTTCCCCAACTTTAAGATGTAAAATCTGGAGGAAAATAATTTTCATAATTACTCTAATAATTCTCATTCATTGCCCCAGCAACTTTACATTCACTCTAGCTTAGACTCCATATCAGAATTGAACTAATGACATTTATTGATCATTGTTGTAGCAGCGCAACAGGGAAAACTTTGATCTTGCCCTAAACCTTGACTTTCAATTACATTCACCTTGACATGATGGCTTGATAAATGACTAACAATGAAGAACAAATAGTCTACAAACATTTCATATAAGCACACTATTGAGGAATCGCTATGTGTCCTCTTGATCATCATTCAAGTACATCCTTGATCTAGAGTAATTGGACAATAATCAATTGGTTGGCATTGAAATGATATATAAAAGAACATAATGGCACAAAAAACAAAGGACAACAAAAATTTGATCTACTCAATTAGACAACCATGGAATATATGCTTTCAATGCCCTTTGAATCATATTTGTTTGATTTGCAATCATGGACTACCGAAGAATCATACATGCAAATAGATTAGAAAGATGCATGTTGAACATGTAGGGGTGAAATAACTAAGCCAAGATTGACTTAAAGCTTACGAAAAAATTATGGTTGAATCGATGCCAAAGTCAAAATCTTCAAATCACACAAACAATTATTATGGATACGTTAAGGCCTATTGGTAATCGAGAATGATGGCATCAACACCAAGTGGTGCATTGGCAAAAACGTTGCCACATCTCCATGGGTCCCACCTTGATTCCTCGGATTGAAACAATTCCAATGGGAGCATGTTCACTGTATTCTTAGGGGCCAAGCACTAATGGACGACAGAGATCGATTTCACATAATTGACTAGCTACCCACATAGCACTACAGCTAAATTAAGCTTCAACTTAGGTTTATTAAAATATTTTTAATTAAATCATCACTAAAGTCAAAACCTTTCGATCATTTAATTTGTTAAGCACATGCTTCAAGTCATGACTATTCAAGGATGATGAAAGTATCCTCTAACAATGCAATAGGAAAAGGCAAACAAATGTTCATAGATCCTTCCTTGCTCACTTGAGTCAATGTTGATAGAAATTCACACATTTTAGGCTCAATGGTGAAGTAATGATAAATTGCTATGCTTAATCTTGTCAAATTAAATGGCCATCTGCACAATTAGAATGAAAAATGCTCGACCACATGACAATGGCACACCAACAACAATAATATCCTGACCTGGGCCCTTTGATTAACTAAAAATTTTAACCTTTGCCAAAATTTTGAACATTAAAAACACTTAAATTTCAATTAAGCACAAGCACCCAGGTCATTGCTGATATGATTTTGAACACTTGAAGGTTAGTGTAAAAGGTAGTAATCAACAATCAACATTAGTCCTATTAGATCGAATGCGCATATACATTGTTGGGAAACAAAGATGCAAGTCATAATAATACTGACACAATGACAATAGATCCTAGTCAATAGCCCATATATTTTGATTTTGATGTAACAATTGTTGAAGAAGCTTTGGAAAGAGCCTCAATAAAAGTTAAAGGTGCAACATCCATGAAAGCTTGTACAATGGACGAGTAGCCATTACAACTTTGGAAGATTGAAGTTTCACATTCATAAATGATCCAAAAATGTTGGCCTAGAGACAACCTTCAAAAGCAAATTAATTGACTGAATAAAACAAAGCATTAAGGTCATGCCATGGAGATCAAAAGTTCAAAAAGAAATGGTCAATAAGCTCTCAAAAACAGCTAAATATAAGATTAAAACAAGACTAAAAACTAAGCTTCAACTTAGGTTATTAAATTATTTTTAATTAAATCAAATCTATTGTTTTGAACATTTTACCTAACAAATACAAAAAGTTAGCTGAAAATTTATCAATCCCAATAACAACTTGCAATTCACCAAACTGAAAAAGGGGATCATTTATTGAAAAGAGAATAATGGTTAAGAATAGAGAAGTGATCAAATGACATGAGCTTAACCAGTTAAATTTCATGACTTTTACGGAGGAGACCTAGGTTTGAATCTCACCAAATAATATATGCATAAGTGCCAAGTTGTTGTAATATCACCATGTAGTCACAATATAATACTGGTGGGGCCTGTTTCAAATAAGTAGGTGCAGGAATGCTCACCCTACATGTCTGTATGTCATCATTCATCTTGGGAATTTAGAATCTGGATGAATAAAGGCACCAACTCCGATTCGACAAATTTGCTCGTGAGTTCCTTTTCAATCTGGCAGGTATCTTTGTATTTAATACAAGTTGTTCCCCATCTTTTTGTATTCAAAGTAGCAGGTATTTTGTCTTAAAATACAAGTTATTGCCCATCATTCTATTTATTCTCATATTGTTCCACTTTCCACCTAAAGCATGATAATCGTTATCACAACCACTGCACTACAGGGCTCCCCGATGGAAAGTAGCAGGCAAATGTAACCGCACTGCATCATCTAATTAGCTGAAACATCCCTCTCTCACACAAACACACGGGGCAAGATGGGCACACCAGAATTAGAGTTGAAATTGTTCCAAACATTCTGGGTCATATGAGGGAGAGGTGAGGAACAATAGACTATATGAATTTAAGGTTGCAGCTGTGCAAATGTGGCAGGGCAGGATCCTAATCAAAATTCGCTAGATCTGGTGACTTTGCCGCACATGCATTACAAATAAGATTGTAGATAAAATCTCAGCCTCTGATTGTTCATGGCCATTTTAAGACTGTTAAAATGTTAATATTGTCAAAAACATATCATTAAAATTACACGAGATTGCATGGTAAACACTCTATGTTACAGACAGTACAGACATGTAGACACAAGCACACAACAAGAATTAACTTACAACTTGAATTTCCATTGCTCACAAAGAAAGCCTTTACAAGTCTGTACATGCTTATATGGAAGTTTGAACTCCTAGATAAAAAAATAGATTGTATTTTTAAAATCCATGATTAATTATAATCTTAAAATAAATCCATAAAAAAGGTACACCCATCCAAAATTAAAGACGACATTCTTCATATCTGAAATTATGAATATGGCATCTCGCATGTTCTCGTGAACTAGAGTTGGACTCCAAGTAAGTCAAAAGTATGCAAAGAAATGTATTTGACAAGGTTGTATAGATTTTTGGGTGCAAGGGTGCTGGGCTGGGAAGGGTTCAAACCATGAAGACTTGGGTGTATAGTAATAAATTTAGAATGATAGTTCCTGCAGGGACATCCTAACGGCATGTTGTTGGTGTTTCATCTGATGATCAAAGTCAAAACAAAAAAAATGGAATGATGATGCATCAGATCATGACGAGACTTTGCAAAGCAATGAATGAAATTCAAATATGAGAGTTACATAGCATTGAGAAGGAGTGACAGAAAAGTTTTCTAACGGCATGTTGTTGGTGTTTCATCTGATGATCAAAGTCAAAACAAAAAAAATGGAATGATGATGCATCAGATCATGACGAGACTTTGCAAAGCAATGAATGAAATTCAAATATGAGAGTTACATAGCATTGAGAAGGAGTGACAGAAAAGTTTTCCAAGGTGCAGAAAAGGAGTGGATGCTAAGTTTTCCTTTTCTCCCTTTTGTTTCCCTTTGCTTTTCAAAAGAAAATGGCTTTTTACTACAAGGGTTTGAACCAGATGCCCGCTCTAATGAGAATCAATGCACCACGTGCAATAAGTATGTACTCCCTACGCCACGTGCACCTCAGGTGCCGGAATGGATGCATTTTGCGTCAGTACCTGTAAAACCTGAAAGGGTGCATTTCAGGGGCAAACCAAAATTGACGAGGTACGCCCACCTAGATAACATAGGAACTGAGCTGTTGTCTAATTCTGGCATATCTTTGTACAATCCAAAGGGTATCTATCTCTGAGGCCTCCACTATGCACTCCCAGCATAAGATGCATTTTCCTCTTTGATCTCTCCAAACTTGCTACAAAAACATAGTTGCCCAAAATTCCGAAAAAATAGTGTATTAGAAAACAAATAAAGTCAACCTAGATCAACAAGTAGCAATATCCTCTTTGATGGAAAAGGCAAGCGGGTATGGTTTTCCAAAAAGAAGTTAAAAATTTTCATATTATGCATCTGCATCTGCACTTGTGCACAGTAAAAACAATTGGTCACGTAGAACTTCCTCTTCCATGAAACTTATGCGGCCATGTTGTGGGTCATTTCTGTAGAAAGAAATCCAAAAGGGGATCACCGTACATATAATTGGTTTGGTGAATTCCTATTCTCTCCATTATTTGTCATTCATGTCCTTTGTTATCACAATTTTTTCTGAGTATATGAAGTACATCTGAAACATATTATTTCTTTTAAAATCTATAATTTTTAACTTCTCGGATAAAAGAATTTCAGCATTAGCACTTGGTACAAGCAAGCACTCTAAAACAACTGCGGCGTCTCCAGACGACCAAGACAAAAACCTTCTCCAAAACTTGAGACAGAACTTCTTAAAACTGATGATTGCAAACGCAATGCGGTGTTCACGAGAATTTACCTGCGACCACTTGAATATTCTTGTCTTTGTACCTCTCAACAAAAATATCTATGCTGTCCCGAAAGGCCTTGTGGTCCAGCAGCAGCGTTGTAATATCTTGAAACATTATTCCTAGGCACAAAAACACTTACGAAATTTCTCAACAACCAGAAAACGACTATTAAGAATAAGAGAAATATTGCTTTCAGAAACAGAAAAGGCCCGTTAATTCCAGACCATCAGGAGGGAAAAAAAAGAAAAAAAAAAAAAAACATGTTAGACCAGTGTACGAAAATTAATTTACCGGGTTTCGGAAAATCCGGCACCACTCGAATTGCGGCGGAGATCCCTCGGACTCTTTCATCGCCGTCCACAGAGGCCGACATTATACCTCCCCGGCTTACTAACTATCGCCGAATGCCGATAGATTCCGCGATCACGGCAATCAAAAATTACAGAAGAGAAAAGAAAAGTCTAGGGCAGCGCAGCGAAGGGGCGGGGAATCGAAGCCTTGACCCTTTGAGCCAGCGGGGCCCGAAAATAGCGGAATGTTAAGTTTGGGCGAACTCAGGGAAACCGAGAAAAAAGCGTAGGTATGGGGCTTTGGGAAGTAGAGAAATATGAATAACAAACTAAGAAGACAGCGACTGTGCGCGTGTTAATGTTCGAATAGAAGAGAGAACTCAGACCAGTTGCCGTGGCCCCGCTCAATGGTTGGAGATTAGCGTGAGCTCTACGTGGATTGTTCTTTGTCGCCACAGAGACATCGCCGGCAGTGACAGCGCCTGTGCTTGTACTCTTGAACAAAATAGTCCTTATAAAGCTCTAGTACAGAATCCCCACCCAGATTTGGAGGGTCCAAACCCCATAGGCCTGCCACGAGTCTTTATTATGTTTGTGATAGTGATCTGCGTACGATTCCTAATGGGCTGCCCTCACCCTTGCTCGGCCATATATTCCTGGAGATTCTCATTAGATGCGTAATCACGATTTACTGCAGATAAAAATTAATTAAGGATAAGATACGACAGTGGTGGTATGATTTTAGATTTTTATTTACTAAATGTTAAGGGATAGAGTTTTTTTTTAAATTATGTTTTATTTTAAAATTTTAGTTTCGTAGGGGTCACCTTATATCTTTAGATTTTTAAAGAAGATCTAATTAAATTCTGGGACCAGGATTTCTTTAGAAACCTATGTTTTACCTTAAAGTTTTATCTCAAAGGGATAGGTCTTAAAGTTTTATTTGAAAGGGATAGATTGGTTGGCAGGTTGGTTGGTAGAAGCAAAACCAAGTTTAAACTACCAAACCTAAAAAAAATTATCCAAAAATATTAGGGGATTAGATTCCTTGATAGTTAAGGTAAGGTAGTAAGTTAAGGTTTAAAAAGGTTCTCTATGCAACTAAAATAATAATTAAGTAAAGTTAGGCCTATCTATTTAATTTTAAATGGGACTTTTAGACTAAGGCTCAAATTTATAGGGTTTATATGACACTTGAATTTTTATCAAAATTTATGACTTATAATTTTTTTATATTAAAATAATTATTGTTAAATTGAAAATATAAATATTTTGAAAACGAAGGTAAGAACATAATATTTTTTATTATATTAAATAAAAAATATTTTAAAAAATAAAAAGTTTAGAATTAAATGTTAATAATATTTTTTAGAATATAGTTTCAAGGGTTAGTGGATTGGTAATTATTTGTTTAGTCAAAGCATTTATCAAGAAGAGATTTAGGTTTATACATGTTGCAAAAGTAGTAGTTTGATCTGAATCCTCTGAGTTGCAAAGTAGTAGTTTGATTTGAATCGTCTGAGTGTACATCAAACCATTCGAAGAAAAAGTACAAATTATAAATCTCGAACGACCATTGGTCACTCACATTGAGTCAATAATTTTTTTTTATCTGATTGTGCATCAGACTGTTCAAAGAAGAAAGTATAATTATAAAGAAGTACAAATTAATAATCCCGAACGACCATTGATCGGATCAATAATTTTTTTTCGTTTTGGTTATTGTGATAAACCCTTATGGTCCAGTACAGGTTGAGCAGTCTCCTCCCAACCATGACCCCTTCTAAAGTTGAGAGTTATACTTATCAATAGGGAATTTAACACAAAGCCACCACACACCCACCCTTTCGCACACTCGCTTTCACCGCGATTTAAACCTTGGACCTCCAAAACCCGAAGCGTTGCACTGCACCCCAGGTACACATCACATCGGATAAATAATAACAATGTAACCCACTCCCTATACATCCAAAAAAAAAAAATTTGGCGGTGAGGATGTCATGTGTGTTGTAAAGAAATATTTGTAAGCTACCAATGTCAACGCATTTAATTTTATAAAAGAATATTTCTTGAATGATTATGATTAGTTGGAATGATATTAATATTTTTTATTTATATTTTAATAATAATTAAAATATAAGAAGAGGTTATTTAAAATAATTAGAATTATATTAAAAAAATATATATATTTGTTTTAAATTATATATTTTTATTTGTTGTACATGAAATTTTTTATAAAACCTAGTTTATTTGGTAAAGATGAAGTTAATGGGATCTAGGAAAACCTAGTCTGCTAACCCATGACCTTCTACCATCTTTATCTTATTATTTTAATTCAAAATGGTAATTAATTTGGAAAGGTTTAATGGTCTAAGATTATATTAATAATGTGAGTAACAATTCTAAACAATGGATTTTTATTAGTAAGTAGGTTCAAGAAGAGGAACTCAAACAAATTGATGAACTTCATAAGATGTTTCAAAAGTTTTATCTGCTTATTTTTACAATAAAGAATGAATTGGTTTGAATCTATTAAAATATGGTAGATATACAAGTTAGGATATTAGGAATTATAGTAATCAAAATATCCTATTCTCAAAGATTTTCCTTAAAAGGATGTTTGGTCATTAAAGGTCTTCCTTAAGGCCTCAAATTTTTTTTGGTTAGCAGTTTAAAGTAAGACTTCTATGCAAGACTCTACAAAGAAGAAGATATCATGGACCTTTTAGATGTGTTTTGTGTGAGAAGGATATAGAAACTTGAGACTATAGAAACTTGAGACTATTACTTGAGACTATAGAAACTTGAGATTATTTGGAGACTACTTAAAAAATATGAAAATATACTTGATAGCTCCATCAACATTAAAAGAGTTGATAAAACGTGGGATTAATTATTTCAAAGCCAAGATCAAACCACAACACTTAGAAGGGGAAAGATTGGATGGTAGCAATCGAGCGTTTGTCAATTAACTGCCCTGATTTGATGCCCTAGAGGTTAGCTATTTGATGCCCTAAAGGGTTGAAGGTCTTGTTGACTTGGTCCAATCGAGTCGGCTAAGGTTTATAGTGGTAGCACCCAATGGTGTTACCGATTCCCATATATATATATATATATATATATATATATATATATATATATATATATTTAATCAAAGCTAAAGCATTATGTATTTTTATAGAGGATTGGTCCTCGCATTATTTGTTGGAATTTATGGCTTGAAAGGAATTATAGGATTTTTAAAAATAAATCTCAAAAATAATATGCAAGTTTGGAATTATATTATTGCCTCTCTTATAGAATGTTTATAAATATAGTGATCACCATGGGAAGTCTTAAGTGCAGAAAAATAGGTGGTAACAACATGATTACAGGATTTGAACATACATAAAAGAATCATCTACAATAATGGCATTAAAACAAAGGACTCATGTCAATCTAGGGTAAAATGAAAATATCTAAAAATTGGGTTTATCAAAATTAATTTTAATTGAACTTCTAAAGAAAAATAAAAAAAAGTTGGTGGAGGTGGTGTTTTGGTATATATATATATATATATATATTTAATCAAAGCTAAAGCATTATGTATTTTTATAGAGGATTGGTCCTCGCATTATTTGTTGGAATTTATGGCTTGAAAGGAATTATAGGATTTTTAAAAATAAATCTCAAAAATAATATGCAAGTTTGGAATTATATTATTGCCTCTCTTATAGAATGTTTATAAATATAGTGATCACCATGGGAAGTCTTAAGTGCAGAAAAATAGGTGGTAACAACATGATTACAGGATTTGAACATACATAAAAGAATCATCTACAATAATGGCATTAAAACAAAGGACTCATGTCAATCTAGGGTAAAATGAAAATATCTAAAAATTGGGTTTATCAAAATTAATTTTAATTGAACTTCTAAAGAAAAATAAAAAAAAGTTGGTGGAGGTGGTGTTTTGGTAATTTTTCCTCACTTAGTAAAATCATATTGAACTTCAACTAACAACTATGCATAGGCTAGGCACTTCTTACACATATTATAATTGCAATTGAAAAAGAATGGAAATATATTTCAATTGAGAAGGATTCACAACACATTTAATTTTATAAAAGAACATAACTTGAATAACTATGATTAGTTGGAATGATATTAGTATTTTTCATTTTTTAAATAATCATTTAAAATATAAGAAGAGGTTATTTAAAATAATTAAAATTATATAATTTTTTTTTTTTTTTGTCTAAATTTGGTTGAAGTTATATATATTTTATTTATTGTACATGAAATTTTTTATAAAACCTAGTCCACTTGGTAAAGATGAAGTCAACGGGACCTAGTAAAACCTCTATAAAACCTAGTCTGCCAGTGGGACCCTCAACCATCTTTATCTTCTTATTTTTAATTCAAAATGGTAATCATTGACTTTGGCATGCCTAGTTTGTAAAGGTCTAAAGGTCAGAGATTATGTTAATTTGAACAACAATTCGAAACCATGGATTTTTTAAGTAACCTGGTTGAAGAAGAGGAACTCAAACAAATTGCAAATGAACTTCAAAAGATGCTTCAAAAGTTTTATTTAACTATTTTTAGGCTAAAGGATGAGTTGGTTTAAATCTATTAAAATGCGGTAGATATACAATCAAGTTATGACATTAGGATTCATAGCAATTAAAATATCCTACTCTCAGATATTCTCCTTAAAAGGATGTTTGATCATTAAAGGCTCTTCCTAAGGCCAACATTCCTTTGGTTACCAATTCAAAGTAATATTTTTATAGAAGAGACTCTATAAAGAAGAAGATATCATGGATTTTTTAGATGTGCCTTATGTGAGAAGGATATAGAAACATCAGACCGTTTACTTCTTTGTTGTCCCTCTACTCAGACCATTTGGAGTTACTTTTTAAAAAATATGAAAATATACTAGGTAGCTCCATCAACATTAACATTAAAAGAGTTGATAAAATATGGGATTATTTATTTCAAAGCTAAGTTCAAACTGTGATGTACCTAAAAGGGGAAAGGTTGGATGGTAGTGGTCGAGTGTTTATCTGTTAGCTACCCCAATTCTATGTCCTGGAGGGTCGAAAGTCTCATTGACTTCGTCTAACCCAGCCAACTAGGGTTTATAGTGGTTGAACCCAATGGTGTTGTCGATTCCCCTATATATAAATATATTTCGAAGCTAAAGCATTATGTATTTTATGAAGGATTGGTCCTCACATTATTTGTTGAAATTTATGGCTTGAAAGGAATTATAGAAATATTTAAATAAATTTCAAAAATAATACCCAAGTTTGAGTTATATTATTGCCTCTCTTATAGAATGTTTACAAATATGGTGCTCATCATGGAAAGTCTTAAGTGCATAATTATAGAATGTTTACAAATATAGTGTTCAACATGGGAAGTCTTAAGTGCATAAAAAGAGATGGTAACTTGGTTACAATATTTGAACATACATGGAAGAGTCATCTACAATAATGACAATAAAACAAAGAAATTGAAATGAAAATGTCTAGAAATTGGGTTTGTCAAAATTAATTTTGATTGAACTTCTAAAGAAAATCTGAAAAAAGCTTGTGGAGGTGATGTTTTTCATAAAAATAAAGGTAAATTTTCCTCACTTACTTAGAATCATATTGAACTTCAACTAATGACTATGCAAAGAGGCTAGGGCATTTCTTACATATATTATAATTGCGATTGAAAAATGATGGAAATATATTTCAGTTGAGGGGGATTCACAAATTATTAGGGCTATTAACAAAAATGGATATGGGGATTGGATAAAAAATACTATTATTTCTTATGTTCATTATCTATTACTGGAAGGAATCTCTTGAAAATGCGAACCTATCTATAGAGAGGGGAATTGAGTAGTAGATAATTCAGCCAATTACAATTGATCTTCATCTTAATAAAATTTAAATTTTAGAAGGTAACTAGCCGAGTGAGATTTTATGTCCATGAAAATGATGTCAAAAAGTTGATTGTGGAAATATAACACTTTCAGAATGATGAAAACATATTTGATAAAATAAATAAATGAAAAATAAATATTATAAAAAGACATGTTGGATATGGTTTGACTGACCCAACAACAAATGTAATATCTATATCAAATGGTATTAGTCCAATTGGTTGTATTCCTTGCTTTAAAGGAGGAGATGAGGTTCAAATTTTGACAAATGATACTAAAATACTTTGGCACTACCTTACAAATTTTACAAATTTTAAAAGAAAATATAGCAAAAAATAGAGGTATCCTAAAATTCTTCAAATTTAGCAAAGTATAGATAGGGACTAAACCCCCTACCAAAATCGGTTGATTAGCTCCAAATGTTGGTTTGCTAGTTGAAAAGGACCAATTAGCTTGAGGGAGTGATTTGCTTAGAAAAAAGTGGTTGACCCGCCTATAAATGCGAGTGATTTGACCACCAAGCTAGAGTGAATAGCTTGGACAATCATAAAAGTAAAATAAAAGTGTTGTTGGCAATTTGAGTTATTTTATGTTGTCATTGATGTCACATGGATCACATTGAGTTTTGGTGGCCAAAGCATTTCATAAATAAGCATTTATGATATTGTGGAGAGCATGGATATATACAGGTTTTTTGTGAAAACCAAGGCAGGCAAAATAAAAGGTTTTATTTAAAACCATGGATGGAAGATTTGAAATGGGTTTTTCTTAAAACCCAGGTTGGCTTTTTGTTTCGTCGAAAAAGGTGCCCCGGTGATGGAGATATTTAATTTTAAATATTTAGTTTAAATTTTAAATTATTTAAAATTAAATATATTAATTATAGCGCCGACTAAATAAATGAGGAAAGGCTATATTAATTTATAGCGTCGATGTCTAAAGAAAGAGGAAAGGCATATATATATATATATATATATATATATATATATATATATATATATATATATATGCCAACAAAAGCTTAGACTTGAAGACCCCCAACACTTATTTGTTTTGAATGTCTTTGATTCGGGAATGAATTGCGAAAAGAGAGAGAAGTGTGACTTTGGTCTATTAAAAAATCATTCGCGAAGTTTAAAAATATGCATAGACATCTTTGGCCTAGCGTTTCGTGCGCTGTGTGTTACACAGGATGTCCTGCGATCGAGTCCTGTCATGGTTATTTGCTTTGTTGAAGCATTATTAAGTTTTTTGAAGGGTGCATAATTTTATGATATAAGTTTTTGTTCGTGTCTCTTTGAACAGGTGAGGGCATGTGGTCCAACGACAGGTTGGATGTGGTTAAGGCGCTAAGCAAGGAGACGTCACGAGATCGAATCCCATTAGGGACAGAGGCAAGTTAATAATTTTTTAATATATTTTATTTTTTCTAAAGTTGCCCTAGGAGGAATAAGAGTTGTGATGCATGTTTAGAAAAAGAGAGATTTCTGGTGTTTCTCCTTTTGAAAGTATATCATATTATATATCATTGGAAAGCTTATTTTGAGGGTTATTTGATTAAATTGCTTAGAGGGAGAAATAAGGTGTATGTAAATATATATTTCTGATTTTGTAAAGGGTTTCAAAAGTGAAGGTTGTTTTGGTTCTTTTTCAAAGGTGATTAATTCTTTCATGAGGGGACATGTTGTATCTTATTGAGTAGGAGTGATAAGGTGTTATTTGGATATTATTGTTGTGATATTAATCATTATCTCTAACCCTTGTTTAAAGTTGAAAAAGAAGTTTGTTGAGTGTGGCAGATTTAGTGGACAACCAATAAGACATCAAAAAGGTATGAGCAATATTCTCCATTGACTTTGTTTATGGTGGGTGATTTTTGAAATATCATTGGATAGAAAAGGATTTATTGTGGTTTTCCTTTTCGAAAGTGGTTGGTTGAATGCTTCAAGGTTTTTTAGTTTGAGAGTTGTGTTTAAACCTTGTTTTATAAGCATAGTTGTTGAAGCCCATTGGTTATGCAAAAGAACTTAAGTTAGAAAATAACATGAGTATCATTGTTATGTGAGATTTGTGGTTGAGCATTATTGGAAACATTTTAGTTGGTTGATACATAATTGGATAAGGATTTTGTGAGAAAGAGTTGTCCTTTGTGGTGATTGATTGAGTTGATTTGATTGAGCCTAGTCAAGTGATTGTGTGAGGTGATTGTTCAAGTCCCATGAAACAAACAATTCTATAATTCTGATTTGAGTTGAGACTGAGCTTTGAGATTAGAACATATTGAGTCTCTAACAATTCTCTTTATGCTTCTATAAGACTTGAGTTGAGTTGAGATTTATTTGAGTTGAGATCATTGTGGATCATTGTTGTCATCCATTGTGGAGTGCATTACCTTTCACTATTGAGTTCATCATTGAGCCTTGCCTTCATAAATTTGTGGATGAGATTTGAGTGCTACTTGAGCATGATTGGTTGAGCCTTGAGAAGGATTTTGGGATAGATTTATGGATAGATTTGTGGCAGTTTTTGTGTATGATTGATTGAGCCTTTGAGAAGGCTTTTGGGACAGATTTGTGGACAGATTTGGGACAACATTTTAGCAAGTTCTTGGTGAGCTTGTTGAGCAGATTTTTGAGCAAGTTCTTGGTGAGCTTGTTGAGCAAATTTTTGAGCAAGTTCTTGGTGAGCTTATTGAGCAGATTTTGAGCAAGTTCTTAGTGAGCTTGTTGAGAAGATTTTGAGCAAGTTCTTAGTGAGCTTGTTGAGCAGATTTTGAGCAAGTTCTTGGTGATCTTGTTGAGCAGATTTTGAGCAAGTTCTTGGTGAGCTTGTTGAGCAGATTTTGGGCAAGTTCTTAGTGAGCTTGCTAGAGCAGTTTTGGGCAAGTTCTTGGTGAGCTTGCTGAAGTAGTTTTGGGCAAGTTCTTAGTGAGCTTGCTAGAGCAAATTTTGGGCAAGTTCTTAGTGAGCTTGCTAGAGCAGTTTTGGGCAAGTTCTTGGTGAACTTACTGAAGTAGATCAATGGATTTACTACCTGAGAAGATCAGTGTATTGCCTAGATTTGAGCAGATCAAAGTAATCATTTGTATTGGGCTAAGGATATTTATTTTTGTGTGAAATATTATAAGGAGATTATCTTATGGAGTACCCAAGATTTTGAGGGAACCACGTTAAATCTTGTATCTCAATTGTATGTGGTGATTTGTGCACTTGTTTACTATTGTTATCTATGTCATTAATGCACATCGCTATATTTGATTATTGCAATTAAGGACACTAATTGATATTGGTTTGGAAAGAAAGTAAAAAGTGGGCGCTATACTGTTCACCACCCCCTCTCAGTATAAGCTTGTGTTCTTCAAGCGTGGATCCTAAGTCAAATGTTCTAGAAATCAATATTTTGGCATGTAATGGCGCACTAAGTTATTATGGAAGTCTTCTAAGCTTGTCAGTGGCCTAATTGGAGGCATGTAACATTTAGTGTTGCAACATTTTGCTAAAGTTACCCTAAAAATTTACTTTTACTATAAGTAATTACTTCTCACCCTAGGTAACTCGGAGGGTTAATTTTTACTATAAATAAAGGCCTAGGTCCCTCGTTATATTCATATTTTAGCCATGATTATTTAGAACTACACTCTATGAAACCCACATTGTGCTTTATCCTCATGAGATTGTAAGAAATTGGTAAGTCCTTGAGCATTCCATCAGTGACAACACTCTTTTTGTTTGTTAAATGCACGATGGTTGTGGCATGGCCCTTCTAGCCCATATTAATATTCACTTATCAATTTTATTATTTAATGAATGGGTGGACATTGATATTATTTTACTTCTCATGCATTGATTGATCATACACTTTCCTTACTATGGTTTAAAACTTGTATTTGCTTAAATATCTTGCACCCTTAAACTTTCATGCATTTTATTTCCACACTATACCTTTCTACATTTTCTTTTTCACATTTTACTTTTAATGCAAGTTAGTTTAGATTAGCATAGCAAAATTTTATGATAGCAATAGGGAGCCAACCTAAAACTAGATATTGGGAGAAGCCATTGGCAATCCCTTCCAACTTTGTTGAAACTTGAATTCGGAGTGCAAAATCTCAATTAGAAGTTAGCATAATTGCCTAGTTTTACATAGTTTCTAGTATGACCAACAACCCTCATTTTCCTCAAAAATTGCACTTAATGCCTCAATTTTTATACCAAATTTGCATCCATGTTGATGGAGTAATTAGCTCAAAATTAAGAAAAATTTTGCTAAGTCAAAATTTGAAAACAACTCACTCTAAAATTCAAAGCAATTCTCTCCTTTTTGAGCTAAGTGCTAAAAATTGCATTAAGTCCATTCAACAAGCAATTCACTCAGAAATTGCAAGTGGTTCACTCTATTTCAACAAGCAACTCACTTGGAGAATTTTCACTTTTACTAATACAAAGTGATTTATCGAGGCCAAGGAAATGAACTTTCCATTTTAGTCTCAAAATAACATTGAAAATAACCAAAAAAATTATATTTTGTTGGAGTATATTACATTATTTGGTACATGCTAATGTACCACCTTTGGTACATCCTTAGATTAGGAAAGAGTGTCCTATATTAGAAGTTGAGTAATTACTTTATGCAATGTAATAAGTGCACAAATATTATTAAAGTGTTCAAGTATTTTGGCATTGTAAATGTGCATAGTTGTCCATGTGCACATGAGTCTATAGAATAGGAAGTTGGAGAGTCTCTAGAAGAGTGAATTCCAAGAGTTCTCCATATGAAGAGTCACTTTACATCCTATATGTATAGGATATGACATGTTTTGTAAGATGGAAGAATGGATACTTGAGATCCTTGGTTCAATAGAGATACATTTTTGTGAGCATTTATTAATGGCGATTTTATAAGTTATAGTTGAAGTTATTTATGAGTTTTACACTGTTAGAATATTGTCGTTATTATATATATTGTATTGAAAATTTATTTTAGATATTTTTAAGAATTTTATCTTAAGTATTTAGCTTTAAAACCTAACATATTTATACTCAACTTTTGTAGAAACTTTGTAAATGGTGACTCTGACATGAACTTTAGAATTTTGAAATTTTTGCAAAGATGATGACTTCAACAACATCTGAACATCATCAAAACTCAAATATGATCTTGTATGTGCATATTCCATTGGTAGAAATACTTAAGGTGTATTTTGAGTTATTTTGGTAAAGATCAAATCAACAAGCAATTTGCTCGCAACAAGCAAGTGATTTATTTCATGACAATGAAATCTATCCAAGATAAATCTGATGAGTGATTCACCCTAAATTTGAGAAGTGATTCACTATGAAATATAGTCTCCTTCCTCTCTCCTTTATGGGAAGGTGATTTGCTCTAATATTGAGGACGATTCACTTCGAGCAAACTGCTTAAATCCCTTCTCACAAAAAAATTCCAAGACTAGTAAGTGAATCACTCAAAAATAGCAAGTGAATCACATGCATTTACAAAGCAAAGTGCTCTAAGTACAAAATCTTCAAAATTACTTTTTACTAGAGAATCATTTTGGTTTTGCAATCGAATTGATCTTTAGGCAGATTTTATAATTTTTGACCTTGAAACCTTATTGATGTAGGTACATATACGCAAGCTTATGAATATGCAATCAAAGGCTCAAATAATGGGGAAAGATCATTAAATATAAGACATCATTACATTCCATTAAATAAACACAAAGATAAAATAAAAATGTTACGAAACTTTATTCTCATTAATAAAAATCATTTACCAATATGTAGAAATATCAAATCATTCATCCACAAATAATAATCCACATAATATATAGAGATAGATAATACCCTCAAAGTATGGAAACACTTATAATATTGGATGTGTGCCAAAAATACTAGATTTGTATTTTTGGGAGTTGCTAGACACGTGTTGAGATGTTATTAGTTGGTTGCCTAAACATGGGTAGGAAAACCCTAAACATGGTACCTCCATGTGTGTATTTATTTTCATAGATGCAACTCTGTAATAAGTATGTGTGAAGAACCATGAGAGAAGAACATCTCTCAGATGTAATGTTGAATGTATTGTGAATGAAGTTCTTCTTCCATTTTTTATTTGTGCTCTATGGCATGTCATGTATAAATGTTTACTTGTAAATCATTCTTTTGTTTCCTATTAGTTGCTTATCAGTTGCACATTATTTTCTTCATTATATGAGTTTATTTCATCCTTTATTTGTTGTTGAGTTGTTAGGCTACACATTCCACTGCGCCAACAATTGGTATCAGAGCAGCTTGAGGAAACTCATTTTCCTGGTTGTGCACAAAGCTTGTAAATACTTTTTTTGTGTTATTTTTTGTGGATTTGTAGATAAATCCATTTCCATAGCACACGGTGTAGTGGGAGCTTTGTGAAGATTTACAATAGTAAATATGGAAGGTAAATCTGGTATAGAGAAGTTCAATGGGTAAAACTTCAATCTCTGGAAGTTGAAGATGGATTTTTTGCTTGTGGAAAGAGATATGAAGATGGTTGTCATTACAATAATGATGCTTGTAGGAATGGCACAAGTTGAATGGGATAAATAGAATGAGAAATCCATTGCCTTGATTGGGATGAACTTGGCTGATTTTATTTTGATGAATGTCTAGGGTGCTAAGACTGCTAAGGAGTTATGGGATAACCTAGGAAATTTGTATGAGTCCAAATCTCTGATGAACTTGATATTCTTGAGGAAGAAGTTGTATTCTTTGAATATGAAGAATGGAGATAGTGTAGTTGACCACTTGAATATTTTCAATACATTGATGAACCAACTAAGGTCTGTTGGTGATGAGGTTAAAGAGATTGAATAATGCATCTACTTGTTGTGTAGTTTGCTGACTCTTGGGATAATCTCATTGTTGCAATCAATGGGAGTTCTAAGCTAGAAAATCTCAAGAAATATGAGATTGTTGCCTAGTTGTTGTAAGAGGAAATAAGGAGAAGGAATATGGAGCATTCTGAGCACTCAAAAGCTTTGATAACTAGAGGATGTGCCAAATATAGAGATGGTGATAAATATTCTAGTGTAAGAAGATCTAAATCAAGAAGATTCTAGTAGAGGAAGGAAGTCTCAGCTGGTGTGTTGGAGGTGCAAGCAAAAAGGTCATAAGAAATATGATTATAAAGTAGATTTATCCAAAAATAAATCTGATTCAGCTATAAATGAGAATATTTTGCATATTGCTAATACATGTCTTGTTGTATGCATGTAGTCTGATGTGTGGTTGATAGATTCTGGAGCATCCTTCCATATGACTCCCCACAAGGAGTGGTTTGTAGAATATGAAGAAGCAAATTATGGTAGAGTTTTCTTGGGTGATAGTTTTAGCCATGAAATTGTTGGTAGAGGTAAGGTTAAAATCAGACTTAGATATGGGAGTGTTAAGTGTATCCTAGATGTTAGACATATTTTGGGATTAACAAGAAGTCTGCTATCAGTGAGCCAACTAGCTAAAGCAAGAATGGAGATTACATTCAATAAGGATGGTTGTAGTTTGATGCATGGAGTCATTACTCAGGCAAGTGGAGTAAGACTTGGAATATTGTATAAGTTGGATGCAACATGTTTGAATGTTGCATGCACACATGCAACCACTATGGAAATAAGTAAACCCTCAGATTCAAAGATGTCAAGTATGATGTTGTGGCATAGGAGGTTAGGACATCTTGGTGAAAGGAGCTTGAAAGAGATGTGTTCAAAGTAGATAGTCTATGGATTGGAGAAAGAGAAGTTTGGTTCTATGGGTTTCTATGAAGCATGCATTTTAGGAAAGCAAAAAAGAGTCACTTTTGCCTCTAGTGACTATAGAACCAAGGAAATATTGGAATTGGTACATTTTGATATTTGTGGGCCTTTTGAAGTTGCTTCATTAGGTGGATCCAGGTATTTTATTACTTTCATTGATGATTTCTCTAGGAAATCATGGGTTTACTTTCTTAAACAAAATTTAGGGGCTCTTGTTGCCTTCAAAGAGTTTGTTGTTGTAGTTGAAAGATAAATTGAGAAGAAAGTGAAGGCTTTGAGGAGTGATAATGGTGGAGAATATTGCTCCTAGGAATTCAATACTTTTTGCAAGTTGCATGGTATTGCAAGGCAAAAAATAACTCCATATATGCCACAACAGAATGGAGTTGTAGAAAGGCTCAACAGGATGTTGTTGGAGAAGGCAAGAAGCATGAGAGAGGATGTAGGTTTGAATAAAATTTTTTGGGCAGAGGTTGTTAATATAACTAACTATGTGAACAATATGTCACCTAGTTCTATTCTTAGTGGGAGAACACTAGAGGAAGCTTGGAGTGGATTCAAACCCTCGGTTGCTCATTTGAGAGTGTTTGGGTGTGAAGTATTTGTTCTTGTGCCCAAGGAAAATAGGAAAAAGTTGGACAATAAATCTGTTAAAGGAGTACTCATTGGATATGGTGATGGAATCAAAGGTTACAAAGTATGGATACCTTCACAACATCACCATGTGTTCAGTCATGATGTAGTATTCAAAGAAGACATCCACAACAAAGAAGAGTCCATGGAAACAACCCTAAACAACCAAGAACAATTTGATGCAACTACTGGTTTGAGAAATCAACAAGCTAAAAATCAGCCACAAATTGTTCCACCATTAAGTGTAGATCCCATTTCTACTCCTTTGTTAGAGTTGCCACATGATACTAATGAATTTTCATGCAATTGGCAACATCAATAGGATAATGAGATTGTTGTGGAAGAGTCCAATCAGCCTCAAGTTGTTGAAGAGTAGCCTACACATGAGGAGCAACTCCAAAATTTTGACATTATTCAAGAAGTGCAAACTTTGAGAAGAAGTCAATGATAAAGGAGTGCACCAATCAGATTTGGTTATGATGAATACAATAACTTTGCATTATCTTCCATGAGTGATGAGCCTGTAGGTGTTAAAGATGCTCTCACTAGTGATGAAGCAATTCATTGGAAGAAAGCTATGGAAGAGGAAATGCAGTCACTGAAGAAAAATAAGACTTGGGACTTGCAAGTGTTGCCTAAGGGTAGAAAGGCAATTGGCTGTAAATGGGTGTTTAAAAGGAAATACAAGGTTGATGGTTCAATTGAGAGATATCGGGCTAGGTTAGTAGCAAAAGGATACTCTCAGGTTGAAGGGCTTGACTTTGAAGAAATATTTTCTCCCATGGAAAATATTGCATCTATTAGATTGCTCTTTGCATTGGCTATTGCAAATGATTAGGAAATTGAGCAGATGGATATGAAGATAACTTTTCTTCATGGAGATCTCAATGAAGATATTTACATGGAGCAACCGGTTGGGTTTGAAGTAAGTGGGAGAAATGTTGTATGCAAGCTGAGAAAGTCATTGTATGGGTTGAAGCAATCCCCAAGGTAGTGGTATAAAAGGTTTGATACCTTTGTGATTGGACATGGTTTTGTGAGAAGTGATGTTGATCATTGTATCTATCTCAAGCATGAAGGCAATCACTTTCTAATTCTGGTGTTATATGTAGATGACATTCTTCTTTTCAACAATTCAAAGGATCTTGTGAAGAAGACCAAGTCTGAGTTGTCAAGAGAATTTGACATGAAATACCTTGGCCCATTACACTATTTCTTGGGTATTGAAGTGAAGAGAAACCATGGTGAGAAGAAGATGTGGATTAGCTAGAAGAGATACATTGCAGACTTGCTTACTCTTTTTAGAATGGACCAATGCACTCTTGTATCTACACCTTTTCAGGTTGGAGTTGCATTGTCAAAAGATATGTGTCCAAAGGATGATGATGAGAAGAGTGTCATGGATAAAGTTCCCTATGCAAGTGTAGTTGGTAAACTGATGTATGCAATGGTGTGTATGAGACTAGATCTTGCTCATGCAGTTGGAGTTGTGAGTAAATTTATGTCTAATCTTGGTAAGCAACATTGGGTTGTAGTGAAGAGAATTCTCAGATATTTGAAAGGCACCAATGATTTTACAATCTGTTATGATGGCAAAGAAAATAATCAGCTACAAGGTTTTGTAGATTCTGATTATGGTGGAGATGTAGATACTTCTAAATCTACTAGTGCATATGTGTTCACACTATTTGGAGGAGTTATGAGTTGGAGAAGTAAAAAGCAGCAAGTGGTGGCTCAATCAACTACTGAAGTTGAATACATTGCTGTTGTAGAAGCATCCAAGGAGGCAACCTGGTTACATGTAGTGTGTAGAGGCATTGGTTTTCAATAAAGTTCCATTACTTTATGGTGTGACAATCAAAGTGTAATTGACTTGATCATGAATCCTAAATTTCACTCTCATACTAAGCACATTTGAGTGAAATTTCATTATATCAGAGAGATGGTGGAATCTGGAGAAGTTGAGTTGTAGAAGATTGGTACATAAGACAATGCAACAGATGCACTGACAAAGCCATTGGATAGTAAGAAGTTCATTTGGTGTAGAGATTTGATGGGAGTTCTCTCATTTTGATTAGTAACCCTAAAGAATAAGGAAGAAGACATTTTTTGTTCATTTACTTAGTCTTTTTGGCAAGTGGGAGATTGTTGGATGTGTGCCAAAAATACTAGATTTGTGTTTTTGGGAGTTGCTAGACATGTGTTGAGATGTTATTAGTTGGTTGCCTAAACATGGGCAGGAAAACCCTAAACATGGAAAAACCCTAAACATGGTACCTCCATGTGTATTTATTTTCATAGATGCAACTCTGTAATATGTATGTGTGAAGAACTATGAGAGAAGAACATCTCTCAGATGTAATGTTGAATGTATTGTGAATGAAGTTCTTCTTCCATTTTTTGTCTGTGCTCTATGGCATGTCATGTATAAATGTTTATTGGTAAATCATTCTTTTGTTTCTTGTTAGTTGCTTATCAATTGCACATTATTTTCTTCATTATATGAGTTTATTTCATCCTTTATTTGTTGTTGAGTTGTTTGGCTACACATTCCACTATGCCAACAAATAATACTCCTTAAGGAAGGAATAAATCTATAATATCTCCCAAGATGAGAGAGTTACTTAGAGAGGGCAAAGTCCCATAAGACACTTCATGGGCAAAGAAAATTACATATGATTGATCTCCATGATGATTACAGTGAGAAATATCTTCCCATCTTCTAATTCTACTTTGGGGAGCCAACTACTAATATAATATTATATTATAATCAACCTTGGATAATGTGTGGCCCATGCCAACCCTTATATAATATCATATCATATACCCATATATATTCATATGTATCCTAACATTCCACCCTCCTTACAAATGTTTCATCCTCAAAACATATGAAGAAACAAGATAATATGATTTGCTCAACAATGTTAGCAACTAGTACCAATCTCAATCATCCATCTATCCTAGTGAAACTTTGATTGGTTGTGGTATTTGTTGATGTTGGTATGTCATTTTTATACTTGAGTATCCAAAACCACTTCATTGGCTCTATGCTTATGTTTCTCTATTATGATAATTGGAATTATGGGTCCATTTATTCCTTGATGATGTTGCACCAATTTGAAAACCAAGATGACTCTTTGCTAAACATTGTCATACTTGGTACCCTTTTTATTCCACATAGAACCATAATATTGTTGCTCTAAGCCATACCTCTAAGATTGTTGTTGCTCCTAGTGGTGTAGATGGCAATATTCTACAATCTTAACTTGATGTTGTACCTTCTTTGACTCCTCAACATTTGGCTTCATTATTTTAAATTATTCTGCATGTTGTTCTTTCATGTTCCCTTTGTTTGGTGTTTCTTTGTGCTCTTCTATCAAATATTTTGGAATATGCTACTATTATTTCCATGGACTCTATTACTACTACTTCTTCCATGGGCTTTATGGCTACTACCTTCTTGGATTTTGTTTCAGATTCTTCTACATGTTCTTCAATTTGTTTCTCTCCATTTCTTGTTGTTCCTAGGATCCTTCCTCCTTAAGTTGAGGAATATCCTGTGGCGTTATCTTTTTTTTCCTATATCATATGTTCATAAATTTTTTTTGAACATTAATGTTAACAATACCCAAAGAATCTAACCAAGGATAACCAAGAACAATATCCACATCATCCATCTCAGTAGAATGTAAATCTAAATGTAGAACATATTTATCCATTGTAATATTCAAATCTTCAAAAATCTAATCATTCTCACCATCAAGATAAATGTCCTTTATTTTTTTTGTTTGAACCTGCAACCTCTTGGCTATTAATTTATTTATTTTTGCTACTAATGTTAACGAAAATAATAACTTTTTCCTTTTGAATGCATCCATAAACCTACAAAAGATAATTTTTAGATGAATTTAGATCCTTTTGATCCTTCTCTTGCTTTTATAAATCTAAATATGTGGCTTCTATATTTTTCTCACTATCTTTCTCAACATTTTCCTCTTTCTCTTCCTCGAGTAATTTTATTTCTTTTTCATAGTCTTCATTATGTTTCTTGGAAAATTCCCACTCTTTTTATTTTATTTTGATCTTTTTGAAGCATGTTTTTTCTTTACATCCCTTAATGATGAACTTCAAACTAGCTATCTTTTTACATGGGTATCATTGACTCAAGAATGCATTCTCTATTTCATACCAAGTATATACATAATTCCTTTCATTATAAAAAATTATCCACCAAGAACAAGCTTCCTCTTTAAATCTTCTGGTAAGGAAGTGTTGGCATTTTTGCCACATTGATTCTCATTGATTGAAGTATTAATGTTTAAGTTGTTGCATATCTAACTTCTATACTGGCTTTGATGCGGCTTTGATGCAAAAGGAGCAAAAAATGACTAAGTTAAAAAACTGTCACGATTTCGCGACATGTCGTGGAATCGCGATCAACGCGGTCAACGGATGCAGGTTGGCAGAACCGTCGCGATATCGCGACGTGTTCTATAATCATGGGTTGTGACAAGCAAAGGAGGGAGAGCGACAAACCGTCGTGAAATCGCGACCAAAAATTCAGCCGAAGACGTAAACTCAAATGCCGTAGCGAAATCGCGACGGACATCAACACACAGTGCACAAAGCAAAAGTCGTTGCGTTTTCGCGACGCGGGTGGTTTCAAAGGCTTAAGATGTAAAAAGTGCAGCGATTCGCTGCACGTTCCAAAATCGCATGGTGTTTGTCGAAAAGGAGGCAAAGGAATAAAAATGCAGCGATTCGCTACACTCTTAAAAAGGGACGCACAGTGCATAAGGCGAAAGATGTTCTATTTTCGCGACGTCGGTGGCTTCAAAGGAGTTAAGTTACAAACGTGTAGCGATATCGCTACCGTTCCGAAACAAAGCCAACCAAAACAAAACGTGTAGCGATATCGCTACCGTTCTAAAATCGCGGGTAGTTTGTTGAGAAGAGTCTAAGATGTAAAAAGCGTAGCGATTCGCTGCACTTTTTAGAAAAGGTTCTGGTAAGTACAAAAGATGTCGCATTTTCGTGACGAAAAGTGGCCAATGGTACGGAAAGGGAAAAATGTAGCGATATCACTACTTGTCCCAAAATCGCGATCATTTTGGTCCGAAAAGCAAAAGTGCTCAAATGTGTAGCGAAATCGCTACACTTTCGACGATAAGGCCAGGAAAGATGAAGACGTCGCGAAATCGCGACAGGGAATGGAAACCGTACAAAAGACAAGGAGATGGTAGCGATTTCATGCCGCATTATTGAAAAATGACCAAGTGCTCAAATGTGTAGCGAAATCGCGACAGGGGAAGGTCGAAGACATTCAAAGGCAAAAAGTGTCGCATTTTTGTGGCCTACGAGCAAGACTGTACCAGGTGCCGAAAAGATGTAGCGATACCATTTTCGCGGGGTAGAGCGGAGGAAAGGACCAAAAGACAAAAAGCGTAGTGAAATCGCCCAGCGTCTCATTTTCACGGAACAAGCTAGCGATGGAAATAATGAAGCCAACTATGCAGCGATATCGCGACAGGAAGAATTTTTGCGGGTTCCAGCAGCAAAGGTGTACGACATAAGAAGATGTCACGATTTCGCGACCCGTCGCGTTTTCGCGACCTGCGACAGTTTCCCGCCAAAACGTAGTGTGAACGGCCCGATAAGGTTTTTTCAATTTCCGAGGATTAAATGCTTGCCAGAATTTAATGTTTTGCGGATTTCCAATGCGAGGAAGGTCGAAGAGCGCCCAGGCTACCAAAATTAAAGATTTTATTTGTTCGAAGCTGCTATTCGTGGATTGTTCTAATGGTTTCATGCACATGTTCAAAAACAAATTTAATGAAGGTGACCGCTGACGTCTAATTGCATTCAATTTTGGGTTCCTCAAGGCTGTGATTAAGGGGATCATGCTCCTAGTTTTCGTGGCATATTTTTAGATCTCAAGAAGGTCGGTTACCAATATTAAATGCTGTAAAGAGGACGGCCCTCTATAAAACCAATGTAAATCTCATTTTCGGGGGGGGGGGAGTTTTTCTGCTAAAAATTGAAAGTTCATTTACAGGAATAAAAGAGTTGGCCTCTAATTTTTCCAAGCGGCTATATGGGTGATTTTCCTTTCTGTTCTTGTTGCATTTCTAATAGCATTCATATTCCTTAATGGCTGTTGCATTTGAATTTTGCATATTGGATTTAAATACTGTTGTAAGGGTATGATTCCTGGGATGTAGGTTTGGAGGGATTTTCTACATACGTTGTGCGAGAATTAAGTTAATACTTTCATTACTTGTTGTTGTTGTGCTTTGAGTTTTTTGCTGTTGTTCTCCTGATCTTATAACTTCGGCTACGGCCATATTTCCCATTTCTTTCAGCAATTTTTTAATTTCTTTCCAGCAACCCTAATCTTCAACCAAAATTTAGAATAGTAAGGGAACCATCCCACTCTGGAGATTGGTCTGGGAGCCATTTCTTGCTTCCAGCCTTTCAATGTTGGCCGGGTCTAGGGTGCACATGTAAAAATCCTTTCCTGTGGCAGATTCGTGACCAACAGGAAGAATTGCCAAAAAGAACAAATAAAATATAAAAACCTAAACATTTTCCACCATTCTTTAGCATCAATATCATCCTCTCCAAAAAAGTATTGCAACTCCATAACTTCACACCCCAAGATAAAGATAATGCAAACTAGGGTTTCATAAAAATATATATCTCCTTATTGATTTAAAGGTAAACTTCCACATAAACTATTAGATCTACAATTTTTCTTCAAACAAAATAAACTGCAACTAATTTGCTTACCTCAACTGACAAATTTTGTCTTCCAAAAAAGACATGATTTTAAAAATTACCACTGCCTTGTTCTGGATGGATTATTTCATAGGGTTGTATCTCCCTCAATACTACTTACATTTCTTTACATGACCACTAATTTTAAAGCTCTTCAAATTCTGCACAAAATGGTCCAAGAATCATCTAAATTGAACAAAATTTCACAATGATATGGCTCATGAAAGATGAAACTTTTTTCTAAAAAAAACTTGTCGAATTTTGCAATAAAATAATCCTCATTTTGCTAGAATTGTTGCTTTGATACCACTTGTTATGAAACTTTATTCTCATTAATAGAAATCATTCACAAATATGCACAAAAATCAAGTCATTCATCCACAAATAATTATTCAGAGTAATAATCCACATAAGAGACAGAGATAGATAATACCCTTATGGTAGGGCAACACCAACAATGCTCCTTAAGGAAGGAATAACTCCACAAGATCTTCCAAGATGAGAGTTTCACTTAGAGAGGGAAAAGTTCCATAAGCCACTTCATGGGCAGAGATAATTACATATGATTGATCTCCATGATTACAATGAGAAATATCCCTTCTTTATATATCCATATTATAATTATACTTTGGGGAGCCAATTGATAATATAATATTATATAACAATCAGACAACCCTTATATAATATAATATCATATCCCCATATATATTCCTAGGTATCCTAATAGAAAAGAATAAATTGTTGCATGGGTGCATCAAGAGGATGAGTTCGAAGATATCCTAGTATCTAATTCTACCTTAACAAAAGGTTAAAGCCCCATGGTCAATTTAGTTATTAAAGGTTTCATGCCACCATAAATTGATTACTTGAGCCAAAAAATGAATTGTTCATCTGCTCTAACGAACCAAACTTGGTCTATTTTGGATCCTACCTTGACTCACACTAACCCTCTTTACATAATATTGATTGACATGAATAACCCTATAAATAATCTACTCTTTGCAAGTCAATTCTACACTAGCAACCCACCATCAGCCTCTGGCATGCAAAATGTCCCTTTTACAAATGCTTCTTTGACTCAAAGTCCACCTAGAACCAATTTATCAAATACATCTAACATCCCTCTAGGTCAATTGTCAACTCCTAATATAGGGTCATTAGGCTTAAATATGAACCTTGCTCAAAATATGCAAGTGATGACTAAACAAATGGGGTCATAGGTGTCCCGAGGAAATACCCATGGATTTACACAACGTCTAACTAGTCAAGCATAGCAAAATGTGCAAATTCCACCTCCTCCAAATCAAAAAATCTAACATATAGGCCTAAATCATCCTCCTCCATAACAAAATATTCAACACCTCCAACCCAACAATGTGTTTACTAGAATCTACCACCTTAGTACCCTCCACCTTATTATCCTTCATACCCTTCGTACCCCCCTTACAACTAAACATCCTCAACAAAAACAATCTAGGAGTACCCCCTAGGCCAAAAAACCAACTTCCTAATTAGACCTACCAAGGGCCACTAAATTTTATAGTTTATTCTCCTAGCCCCAAACAACTATGAAAGCACTACCTACCTTTGATACGAATAAGAAGGAGATGACATTGGATCACTTCAACAAATTGTTGATGCTCAAATTAATTCATCGCATTTAGGAGGAGGATATAATGGTATTCTTACCACTCTACTCTCTTTATTATAAGTCTACTTTACTGTATAAGATATTACTAAATAATTCAATTATAGTTGGGCACCAATAGTAGAACCATTTATGCATAGATTTGATAGCATGGGAAATTATTACTCATTTTTATTTTAATTAAATGTAATGCAAAGACATTATCAAAAAAATATACATGTTTTCAATGCTATATTCTTGAAGACCTTTAACTTAGTCCCACATAACATTAGACTGAATGAAGAACAAGTATTGTCATATTACATCAAAGGTTTATAGCTAGACTTAACCTTAATGATTTATAATGTTAATCATCATATACAAGCTACAAATTTTGAAGAAGCGGTTATAGGATAGGAGGATCTCATTTGAGCAGGGAAAATGCCCCCTACTCCACCAATAGCCTATGCAGCCTAAATTTCTAGAATACGCCTATACCTAGTTCCATGCCTAGCATTTTACCTATTCTTAATCCCAAACTAAACATTTTTTTTCATCCTTCTGTATCACCATACATCATTACTCACCCTAGTCAAAACACATAATCTGATGTAGCTTTTTAATTACAACTTCCAACCATCCCTACTCCATCCAACTCGAGCAATGAATCCAATAAAAAAATTTCAATGAGTGAGGTATTGGAGGTGATCAAGACATTTGTAAATCAAAATAATTTTACAAAGCAATAGAGGCAATAATTGTAGAATGGGAAACCCCAAAAGAATCCTTACCTAATGAAAGATCAATTGCCTCAACAAGGTGCTAACCAAGGAGTATATCAAACTCACAATCATATGGCTAATATCAATACATAAGAATATCCATCCCAGTGTCTTCCTTGTAATAGTAGGCATGATCCCTCAAAGTGCATTAGAGCCATCAAATATTCTTAGACTGTTTGGTATAATAAGCAATTTCAAGCTCAATTGACTACCATCATAGGTCAAACAGTATCCATAGCAAACCCAACCATATACCAACAACACTAGGCTTTGTTAACAGTGCCTACCTTGTCCAATCCCAATAACATAATCCTATAAATTTTTAGCACTGTAGAGGCAAATGAGGAATTAGTATTCAAAGATGATGTCATATGCACTAATCAACAAGGGATTGAAACTAGGGGCAAGAGAAAGGCTTTTGAAGAACAACCAGTTAAGAAGCCAAGTGATATTGGAAAAGATACAATAATCCTTAGAAGAGGGAGGTCACCTTTGCACTTAAAGGATAAAGGGCCTATCACAATGCAACAAGAGAAATAGAAGGACAAGGAAAACATAGAAAAGGAATCTATAAGTACACATCAAAGAGAGAAGGGAGGAACACAAAATGATAAATATGGAAGGATAGATAAAGGGAATGGACCTATAATGAGTAAAAGATATAGAGAAGCAACTAATAAACCCACCAAAAATGAAGGCAATAAAAGAAGGGATCAAATTCAAAAAAATACTAAACAGTGACTAAAATACCCATCTATCGCGAGTGAAGGATGGGCTATAGCCAAAAATCAATATTGAAATTTTATGACATGAAATGAAGGCACCTCTGTTAAGTTCAAATTTAACATTGCAGAGGAAATGAAACAACACTAGTGAATGTTAGCATGATAGAAGTGTTATCCCTATAATGATAATAGGACCTAATTCTAGAATCTCTAAAAGAATAAGAACAAAGTAGGGGTAAGTAGTTAGAATCAACCTAGACTAGTATAGCAGATCGGTAGATTTTTATGGTAAAGCATCTAACATACATCTAGGTTAATGCATCAGTTATAAAAAATCAAATATGCTAAAACCACCCCAATTCTATGTGATAATTAAGATTGAAAATTATATTCTCAAAATTTGGATAGTCAATTTGGGTGCAACAATCATAGTTATGACTAAATATGTTTGCGAACAAATGGGTCTTTCTTACACCAAGATGACTACACACCTAATCCAAGTGGATGGAACATAGGTTAACATAGTTAGCAAGTTCAAAGATCTTATATCCAAACATCTAGAGTTCATAGTAGTGCAAGAAGTGATAGTCATGGATTTACCTTCACACTTCAATATGTACTGTCCAAATAATGGACATGTAAGTTGTCAAGAGATCATTGCCTAGCGATGGATTATAATCATATGGAGGTGCACAAAAACATGAAGGTAATCAAGATTAAAAATAAATTTCCTTTCAACTATTGAAATTATAATTTGATTCATGGTCAAGTTGACATTGTGCAATGTATTGGATAGGACTAAGTGGTATTTCATTAGACAATGTATTTATTATTTCGTAACATTTTATTATGTAGTCCCAATGGGCCATGGTTAACCTTCTTATGGTTAAACCTTTTTTATTACTTGTAATTAACCTAAAGCCCACTTGTTATGTCACCTTAGGTTAAACTTCATGATGTAATAGGGGTTTTAGTATTGCTATAAATACCCCCTTCCACTTCATTTGTTCATAGGAGTGTTGTAGAATATTATATATGGATATTGTGATTATTTATTGTGCTTACAGGTTCCCACCATATCTCTCTTTTGTCCCTTTTTTTTGTATAAGATTTGAGTGGATGGTTTGCTTCTATTGATTTTTGGAAAATATTATGAATTCCAACATGGTGTCAAAGAGAGCATGGAGCCACACTACTTGGTCATACAAAAAGTTTGATCGGAGCCTTCAATTCTTCTTCCAATCTCTTGGATACTTTATTTTCCAAGGTTTTATGAGCTAGGCACAACATAAAAAACTTTGGTGAAATAATATTTATTTTTGTCTCTTATTGGTTGTCACATGTGTAAGTATTCTAGCAAAGGGAGCCCTTGAGGAGAGAAAAACTTAAATTCAATTTTTCAAAAAGGGTGTCACCACCCTTTTTTAATCCATTTATCTTCTTTCTTTATAGGAATTTTAATTCCAATTGTGTGCATGAATCGAATGCTTGGAGGGTTGATTTTTGAAATTATTTATTCCATAAAATTAGATGTTTTTATGTCTATATGCGTGGGATCAAAAACACCTTCTCTTTTGAGCTTTTTTTGTACTTAACTTAGAACTCCTAACCAAACACCATGTATGAGTATATACATCCTTCTCAAGGCAAAAAAAACTTATGATCATAGTGAAAAGTATCACATGGTCTCAACCATTATGCCTGCTAAGGTGGACAACATGAAAATGCATAAGGTATTTCTCAAAGAATATTGGGATCTGATTCCATATCCCTTCACCTTTTTAATGAAGCTTACCTTTTTCTTTGCCTTGGATCCTATATTAGGTTAATTTCTTCATGAAAGCACTAACACATTTAGTTCACATGGACCAAGTTCACTTCTTATAGAAGGAAAACTATTTTTCAAAAGGTCCAAGTGTTTCTTTGGAGTCCATGAGGTATAATACTTGGAAAATATTGTATCTTAGGAAGATTTTAAGGTGGATCCTAATATAATAAAGTCCATACAATATTGGTTCCTATATAAATCCCTCAAGCAACTCCATAGATTTTTAGGTTTAACTAGGAGTTACACAAAATTTATTCATAACTAAGGCAAAATTGCCACTCCACTCACCAGTCCCACTAAGGACACTTTTTTTGGGTCCAAAGTAGCTTCACAAGCCTTCTATAGCCTAAATGATTCTATGTATACCACCCCTATTTTTTCTACTCTTAATTTTAGCAAACCTTTTATCATTGAATATGATAATTCAAACATAATTATTAGAGTTGTTTTGATGCAAGATGGACACCCCTTTTCTGTTAAAAGCAAGAAAACATTTGGTAAGAATCTAGGTTAATCCACTTACGAGAAGGAAATGTTATCCATTATATATGCTATAGATAAATGACAACCTTGTTCGTTGGGGCGATGCTTTATCATCAATACTGATCATAGTTACCTTAATCTTACCCTAGAAAAATACTCATGCCTAAAATAGAATAATGATTGATAAATATATTGGGTTATAATTTTATCATTGAGTACAAGAAGGGGAAGGATAATATGGTGGCCAACGTTCCATTTCAAATATGAGGACACTATTGCTATCAACACCATATGTAGTCCTCTTCCATTATAGATTTTTCAACTTTGGGAGAAATGGATTTATGATATGGAGACTACTTGAATAATTCATGAGGTGGAGTCTAGCTCTTTGCCACCTTAATTTTTATCATATGTTGATGGGGTTCTCTACAATAATGATTGCATTTATCTTCCTGCATTCTCACCCTTAAATAATAGTGTCCTCCAATAATTACATGCCTCTCCCCTATCTGGATATTCTAGATTCTTAAAATATAATAGTGTGTGAAGTAATCATTTTCTTATAAAGGATTCAAAATAGAAGTTAAGACCTTTATGTTTGAACATGAGGTATATTAGAAAAACTAGAGGAAACTAATAAATATCTTAACTTATTACAACCTTTACCTATTCCTTATCACCAATGTGAGTACATCTCCATGGATTACATTGAGGGCCTTCCCAAATATGGGGGAAAAATGGTGATCCTTGTGGTAGTTGAAATCCTTTTAAAGTACACACATTATTTTTGTGCCCTACGACATCTTTTCTTGATTCAATTTTTATGTGGCATGCCCAAGTCCATTATCAATGATCCGACCCTAACATCATAAACAATTTTTGGAAGGAATGATTTTGTCTCAGTGATACTTAATTGAATTCATCCTCTTCTTATCACCCTCGATCAAATGGCTAGAAAAAAATTGTAAACAAATGTATGGGTACTTACTTTCATTATTTCGTCCAAGACAAATAGTAACATTAGGTTCATTAGCTCTCTTTAGTCAATTGGTGGTGTAACACTTCTTATCATTCTTCCCTCAAGATACCCCTATTTTAGACATTGTATGTCCATAAACCTCCATTAATGGAAGACTATGTTCCAAGATCTTCCAAGATGGCCCAAGTGGATGATTTGTTGTAGTTGTGTGCAATTGTATTATAACTCCTTAAAGATAATTTATTTGAGGTCCAAAACCACATGAAGCAGTAGTAGGACTTGCATCACTTTGAGCAATAATTTTTCATGGGAGATATGATATTTTTTTGTCTCCATCCTTATAAGCAGTTATCCTTGAAAACTAAGTCTAATTAGAAGTTGAATCCTTGCTTTTATGGTTCCTACAAGGTGGTTCATTGCATTGGTGAATTGGCATATTATTTAGAGCTTCCACCATATTCCCACATCCATATTATCTTTTATGTCTCTTATCTTAACAAATTATTGGCCAAAATGTGTAGTCCTAGATAAAGTTTTCAATGCTTGATGAAGAAGGGTGAATCACTCTCCAAATAGAAGTTGTGTTTTATTACAAAGTTTATAATTTATGGTTTCACTAGATTCAAGAGTTCCTCATCAAGTGATAAGATCTTATAGAAGAAGAGTTAATGTGAAGCCTGATAGCAGTTTCCAATCATTTAAAACTTTGAGGATAAAGCTTTATGAGAGAAGATACCTATAATGACTCCAATATAACCACATCATCTATCTTTAATATTGTTATCTTGGGACCTAGGATAAGATATTTTATCCTTAGGGTTAGGGTTATTGTTGATTTAGTTTATAAATAAGAGGAGTTATGTTGTAGTTGAGATAAGATTTCATACATTAAACTTAGTCACCTTTGTTATGCATATAAGACTTTTCCCTATCCAAATGGATATGAGACTTCACCCTCTCTAAATGGTTAGGTTTTGTATTGATTTGGAATTTGATATTATATTCTTGCATTAGTGATTTTTTGGCATTAAATCTAATTTACCATTCTAGTGGATGTTTCTTTTTACACATTATTGAATTGATACTATTATTTCAATATTTTTTAAATTTGTTTTAATACATAATATAATATTGATAAAAGACTTATAGATAATTTTTGTTAAATGTGTGAATTCTCATCTAATTTATTCATATTTAAATTTATAGTTAAAAGAAAATTAGTTTGTGAGAGTGACAATAGGTGTTTTAGGATAGTTCATTTATTTCAAAATATTAACACCTTTATTACACTCTACATCGAAGTATTTTAGATATGAATCCAAGAAACTATCACATCACATGACAATAGGATTACATGGAAAACATAACATGAGTTTCAAAAGCATTTTTCTTCTTCCATTATTTTATTTTATTTTCAATTGGTTATATGAGATTGAAATATACCCCACCCATATTACATCATCACCATATAGTGGTAGTACAACCAAGGTTTGAGTCTTGCCAAGCAATACACATAATTGGTTATATGTGTATTGCTTGGCAAGACTCAAACCTTGGTCTCCTCCTTGAATGTTGAGGAATCTAACTAGTTGAACTAGTGCCATTTGATATACTTGAGTTTACATGGATTTTTATAAGGGGTCCTGGTCCCCTTGCACCGGGGTTTGAACTTTGGTCTCTTGGCTGAAAAACCAAGGACGTACCACTACAATTACCCTCATAGGTCTCTTCTTCTGTTATTTTCACTTTATGTATACTTTTCAATAATGATTTGATGAATGATATCATCATTTATTCTAACTACTTCCATTATAATCCTAAATTTAATATTTTATTCTTTTGTTATTGCAAGTGATTTTATACCAACTGATTTCTCATCACTAATAGAATAAGTCACATCAAAATTTGCATCATGTTCTCTATGTAATGTATATGTCAATATTTCCATTCATTGAATGTCCAAACCTAATAGTAACTCATGGTCTCTTTTTATACCTATGTTAATATATATTCTTTCTAATTATATATAGTTGTTTAATTGGTCACTCAAAATACATTTAATCTATATTTCTTGTCCTAATCACATTATATATATATATATATATATATATATATATATATATAATATATATATTTAATTCAAAATCTAAATACTATTCCAGTTCTTGCTACAAAATAAAATCAACAATATTTTTTTACAGCCCCTACATATTCCTTATCCATGTCATAATTCTATTATTTTGAGATGCACATATTATAAATTCCATTATTTTTTTCAATATCCGATCCAAAACAAAACATTATTTTAATTATTTCAATGGCCTAGATGATCAATAATATTTAAATCCATATATTATTCACCTTCATGTGATTCCATTCTTTAAAATATCCAAATAGTAAAATAATGCTTCTATTATTCACCTTATTGTTATCATGATCCAAATAGTTTGTTTTATCACTAACACATGTACAATATGGAAGTACCCTCCATTAAAAAACATGTGTAATCACTGTTTGCTCAAAAAATAAAATATAAAATATGTGGTTGCTACACAACCTTTGACCATGACCTCTTATCCTAAAATAAGTTGTGCTCTCTTTTACAAAAAGTATTGATAATTGATATTTTCATGAATAATTGTGATGTTAAGATATAAAAATTTGAGTCATCCAAGTAACAAATTTTAAAGTCATGAAAGTGAACATAAATTGAACCAAACTAATACATTCCAAGAGCAAACATAATTAAACCAAATTAATTATCAAGCTTTAGTTATATATTTTGATATATATTTTTGTGTTCATGCTAAGTATGTCAAGTGTCATATGTCTTTAAACACTTCCTTCTTGTCCTTACTATTATTATTAACACATGTGAAATGTAAATTGTAGGTTGTTATCATGAATGTGAGCTTGATATTTCATTTACATATCCATAATATAATTATTATTGAAAATTGTGACAATAAGTAAAAATTGATCTCAACTAAGCATGCTAACATTTAATGAAGATATACAATTTTTGGAAGCAAAAATAATAATCTCTCAAAATTAAATTTTGCTTCTATTTTATAATTTACTATTTCAAATTCTCTAATAGTTGAGTGAAAGCGAATGTGTGGGTGAGGTAGTGCTAGAGTAGAATATTGTGTGGCCCAAGACAACACAAGTAGTGGTGCACCAAGGTATGGTGATAGAGCTGCAAAACTAGCGATGCAACATGACCTTTATGCTCATGCACATCGAGGTGCATGGCAGTGGGTGAAATTTATACCCATCCCCATGGCTTCGAATGCACGTCCCTCTGCCCCAATGAAGGTGTCATATTCAAACCCAACCCCAAGATCTTCAATCATGGTGGAAGAGCAACGAGTTCATTAGAAGTGCATCAATGTTTCAAACCCTTACCACAAATGCGTTGAATATTGTTTCTAGAAAATTACTAAAGTGAAGGAACATCAGGAGAAAGAAGAGACAGGAGCAAGTGTGAGCCATGAAGGAGTGCAAGCCATGACTAAGAATCGACTTAGAGGGAGTATGAGCAAGGAGTGATCTCTATTAGCTAGTATAGAAGGAAAGTCATATTTGAAAGCCTTAATGAGAAGTCATGATGCCCTTGCTATCAATCCAAATGCCCTAGCTGGAGGTATGTATGTCCAAGTTGGAGATAAGTGAAAGAGAAAATATATGGTAAGTTTGATGTAGGTAGCAGATGTTACACCAAAAGCAACCATCAAAGATGATATGATTGATCATGATATAATGGTTCTTAAAGGTAGAGGGTTAATATGTAAGTTCCATAGATCCTAGCTAGGATTTTTGGAGATTTAAAATTGGATCGAGTGGAAGTAGGGATTGAATTCAAATTACTTTGTGAATTTTCTTCCTAAAGATTTTTTTTCATCATCTTTTTAAGTTCAAAAATTAGGGATAAAATAATGGGTTGTGGCCCATGGTTTAGGGGGAGAGATGCCCTTTATATAAGACCCAGGAATTAATTTTTTCATTGAGATAAAAGCTATTTAGAAGCTTTCAATGTGGGTTAGTATTTTTGGACTCCCATACCAGTTTATCAATAAGGATGTTTTGAAGAATATTGGAAATACCCTAGGAAATTCATCAAGGAAGGACTAACTGTTAAGGAGTGAAAGCATGCTATATATACCTGAATATGTGTTGCTATGGATATTTCAAAACCTTTGTCACAATTCATTAAGATTAAATCTAAATCAAGAGAATGAGATCAACAAGAAAATATCACATTTTGATACCACAATTGTTATGAAATTGGACACATGACAAGGGTTTGCAAAATGAAAACTATGAAGAGAGAAAATTTTGGTTATGAGTAAACTTTAAGACAAAGCAAGGAAATCATATACTAATAGAAGCTATATCGTATGAATAATATTCTACTCCAAAAGAAGAGACAAATAAAGTCTATCTACAATATCATATGACAAAGGACACCATAGATCACTTGGATCAACCATTAGAAGAAACAAAGAAGGATATAAGGGATGAGAAAGTACAATGTGTAAGTTCAAGTTTAGAAGGAATTAAAGGTGCAAAGGAAGATGTGGAGGAAAATCCTAAAACAAAGACGACATAAGAGGTCAAGTCTATTCTAGGAAAATCATCTTCATTTTACTCTAGTATAAAATCCTCTCCTCGTAATAAAAGTGAAAGTGATGTAGAGTCTATCCCTTGCATTTTAGGGTTTCAAGAGCAACATAATAAAGAAATAAGGAAGGAGAAAATTCCTAATAATTTAGGATTTTAAGGTAAAATAAGAAGGTATTTGCTATGGAAGAGTGTCTTTACACTTTAGGGTTTCCAGGGCAACATAAATAAGAATGTGCTTTTGAGGTTATTCCTTGCACTTTAGGTCCTTTAGAGCAAGAAAAATCTATAGATGATAAGTCTTACTATGAGCAGTGTGAGAAGATTGAAGAGATTGATAAAGATAAAAGTATTGATGAGAATGAAAAAAAGAAAGGAAGATCCAAGAAGCAAAAACAAAGAGAAAATAACTTAGAGGGATATTGATATGGGAAAACAAAAGCAAATATTGCAAGTGTTAACAAGACGTGGGTTTAAACCCACAAAAAAAAAAATAACAATGAAAATAATATCTTAGAATATTAGGGGCATGAATAAGAACTCTTAAATGAGGCATTAAGAAATTTTTAGGTTGTTATAGACAATTTGCTTATAGATATGAAAACTAGGCAAAAAATGTTTTAGCCATTTGCTATGTTGAATTTCAGCTTGATAAAATTTAAATTTTGAAAGACATTTGTATGAGTGAGATTTTATCTTTTAATAAAAATGATATAAAGGAGTTGATCATGGAAACTTAACAGTTTGAGGAAGATGACAAATATATTTGATAGAAAGGCAAATGAAGAATATTTTTGATAGAAAGACAAGTTAGATATGGTTCTTGATAGAAATGTAACGAGAGCACTGTAATATTGTATTTTTCTAATGGGAGTGGCCCCAATAGAAGCCACACATAGATTTATATATTTCAAATTCTCTAGTACTTTGAGTGGATATAATATTTCATCTCCATAAACTAAAGTGTTGAAATCATATGAAAAGCTTGTATAAAAAATGAAAATTCATTATGTACTCCAAAATATCATCTATTGTACCAAATCTAGATTAATATTTATAAGTATCGAGAGGGTGGTTTATGATTTTTTTTATACATAAGGGAGTTGGTTACATCCACACGATTTTTAGTAACTGCCAAGTGCAAGGTTTAAACCACAGGGGCTTCTCCCAACAAGCCTATACCACCTCGTTGTTGTTGACCCGACGTGAGGAGGACCATTGATCGCTTGAAATTTGTATTGTTGTTGTCGATCTAGCACGCACTCAAAGGATTCAAATCAGACTACTACCTTTGCAATAGGCATGCCCTTAAGGTTTAGACCTAGGTCTCTTCTTGGTGAGTGTTTGGCCAGACAAACAACTACCAATCCACCAAGTCCTTAGGGGTAAATTTTTAAAGGTGAAACAAAAACCCCAAGAATCTAGCTCTATGGCCAGTCGTACCTATCCCATCGGTATACCACGTGACATTAATCACAAGAGATTATTATTTGAGTATCCACAGAGTGAGATGCAAGGAATGGAACCCGTGTCAATCTCTACTAGCACACAAGATATTCACCAACTACACCACGTATTCGTAAGGTGGAGATTGGGGAAATGGAGCCTAGGTGGTTTATGATTATTATTACCAAGAATGACCCCTTACCTTCAAAACAAAGTATGGTTCCTATTTATCATTAAATAAAAGACCATTTTTAATATAATCTACTTCATGATTGTGAATAGTTCAAAATTATATTAAATTACTTATAATAAGATAACAATCCATTGTATTTATTTATTAAAATAACTAATAAATACTTTAGAGTTTAATAATATTTATAAAAACAATCTATAAAATTAAAATGAAAGTTATAAATTGATCTACAAGCTTACTGCAATGATACAAGTTTTTGCTTCTTTTTTTAAGATCCAAGATTCAAATCCCACTCAATATGAAAGAACCTAATTTATGTATAAAATCATTTATAAAAAAATAAAAATGAGTTGTTAAAATATGTAATAATATAACATAAATGGAATTTGATGGTCTTGCTTTTAATAGTTGGTACAATCACTAATTTAGAATATGACATAACATGATCCATTCCTTTTTGTGCTCCATCTATCTCTTAAGAACTCCCATAGTCCATTCCTCTTTGTGACCCATCTATCTCTTAAGACCTCACATTTCCATCCACTTCTTTAAGACTCACTCCTATCAATGCCACAACCACCCTTATAAAAACTTATTTAGTTATTATGTTTTATACTCCTATCAATGCCACAACCACCCTTATAAAAACTTATTTAGTTATTATGTTTTATACTCCTATCAATGCCACAACCACCCTAATAAAACTTTAAAATTTGAAGATAAATTTTGTAAGTGTATAATTTGAGCCATACTTCTTCTAGTAAAGGAAATGATTCAAATTTAATTTTTAAATTTTTTTTAAGTATACTCACATACCTACCTACCAATTTAATTTTTTTATTTCTTTACAACCAATGTTCCACTCAACCTTTCACTAGAAGCTCGACTAAAACGATCGAGTGCAAGGAAGACTTGTTACTAAAAATTCTCGAGTGGAGAATCGTCGCAATTTCAAGGTGGATCCCATGTGACGACGCCTTTTCCAATTGCGTGCACGTTTTGTGTTACTAAGAAGTTTCGCTGCCTTTAAAAAGCAATGATAAAAGCATTGAAATTTTTCATAGACTCTTAGAGGCAAATGGCGTTTGCGACTTACATTTGAATATATTAAAAAATGGGATGATAAGAAATAAAAAACATTTTCGTTGAAGTATATTACAAAGTACAACTAATTTTTTTATTTTTTTAAAGGATGGTACTTACCTGAAAAAATGTCATTGAAAAATTATTAATGTCACCTTCAACTATGATTAACTTTAGAAATAATATAAGATTATTTGTTTTTAGTGAACTTAAGTGAATGGATTAGGATATGTGATTAGAAACTTTTATTAAAATTAATGTGCAATCAATTAGTGGTAGGTGATATGTAAGGTGAAGGAATCTTTTAAGCATACACACCTACTTTTTGTTGTTCCATGAAAGTTGAGTAAGATTATATTTATTCATATTTTCTATGTGCTTAAAGTCACAACATTATGTCCAACAAAAGGACTTTGTCCTTGTAATGAAATGATTTTTTATGTCATGAGAGAAGCAACTTGTCCAACTTAAAGTAAAAGGGTGGTTCTTTTGAAACAGATTTTGTAATGAAAATTTATTTATATTTACATTTATATATATTTATATTTAATATTTAATTAAAGTGAAATTTTAAAATATAATATATATTTTTAATTTTTTTTATTTGGTTAGTATGAAAAATTTTTATGACCGATATACAGGGTTGAATAGTCTCCTTCCAATCATGATCCTTCGTAAAGCCGAGAGCTATACGTACCAATAGGTAATTTAAGACAAAGTCACCACACACCCACCCTCTCACACACTCGTCCATGCCACAATTTGAACCTTAATATATATTTTTAAATTGATTATATGAAAGTGAAATGATTTTATGTGTTATATCGACGTTATATAATATTTTACAATAATTTGATAATTATGTATGTATTATTTAATAAGATTTAAACTTCGGGTTTCTTCTTAAAATTTTAAGATTTTAATAAGTTGGGTTTATATCATTTTTTTTTGGATTGGTATTGAGGGGTTTTGAAAGGATCCCGTAACCTTTTACAAAAGGAGAAGTTTGGGAGAAGAGATCCCAACCACAAAATAGCTGAAGAAATAGACTCTCTATGGACTATTGGGGATAAATAGTTGAAATAGAGAAAGAGAAGCCCATGTAGGAGTAAGAGAGAAAGTCACACCAACTGAGAAGAGAAGCCCTCGCAAGGGAAGCAGGGAAAACCTCAAAGGTAAACATAAAAATGAAAAAGGATTTTTTCGTAAAGGAAAAAACCTCGCACTCAAAAGAAAAAGGTTTTCCCACACAGGAGAAAACTTCAGACTTAGAAGACCAGCCACCACTGAATCAGGACTATCTACAGACGAAACAAGACCACCCATAGAGATAAAATAGGACCATCTGCCAACCGAAACAGGACCATCCGCAAAGGAATCAAGAGCAATCGAAAACCACACAGGATCATATGCAAATGAAACAAGACCCTCTACAATGGAACAGGGACCATCCAAAAACCAGCATAGGGCCATCCGCAAAACAACCCAGGTCCATCCGTAAACCAAATTGGACCATTTGCAAAAGCCCCCATCCGAACTCCTAGAGAAGAAGGTGAAGCACAGTCGAAGACAAACCATGGAAGGAGTACGCCCAGATTAGCAAGAAACCCTAACCCTACCACCAGCAAAGAAACCATGGAATCCTTATGCCATACACGGTCTCCCTAAGATCAAACAAATATGAAAAGGAATCCAACAGAAACCCTTGGACACGAGCCCAAAATTGCCAGCCACAATAAGCACTCAACTATGAATCTGAGGCCTCCCCAAGCCCAGAGAAGGTAGTGAATGACCACCCTTGTAAGCAGAACAAAGAAACGCATTCGTAGAAAACCCCAAAATGCCAGCCATAAATTGCGAATTATGGGAAACTCTCAACTGAGAACAAAATGGGCCTCCCCCAATCCCATAAACTAGTGAAAGGTCATCCTGATAAGCAGGACAAGCGAAACAAAGCCACAAGAAAGCCATGAAATGCAAACCACGAGAAATACTCAGTTGAGAACAATTAGGGCCTCCTCCAAGCCTAGAAGCCAGTGAATGACCCTCTCAGGAAATAAAACGAAAGAAACTAGATCCCACTCCTAAGCAAAGCCAACCCCCACATCGATACCACTAACCAGGTTTATCCAATCACATAGTTCCATCGAAGAAGACTTCTTGGAACACCTCAGGAAGAAGCGAAGAAGGCCTTGGAGACCCTCTAGGCACCAAGCAGTGATAGGAAGGGCAAGAAATCCTAGGAAAACTAGGAGATCTTCCTGGAAACCACAACATAGCAATAGATCCACAAGAGAACCCTAGGAAGAGCCGAGGAGGGAGCGAGAAGATGAAGAGGTGACCTCCCACCCATAATGGGAGGTCTCTTGCTCCCGCATCGGGGCATCTCCTAAGTGCGCTCCACATCCTCTAGAAGAAAAGAAAATCTACCTCCTCAAACTTGGAACACTTCAGGAAGAAGCAAAAAAGGGCTTAGAAACCCTTTAGGCACCAAGCAGTGGAAAGAAGGGCCATAAACCCTAGGAGAACTAGGATATCTACCTGGAAATGTACAACAAAGCAAGAAATCTGCCAGGGAGTCCAAGGAAGAGCTCGAGAAGGAGCAAGAAGATGAAGAGGTGACCTCCCGCCCATAGTGGGAGGTCTCTTGCTCTCGCATCGGGCATCTCTTGAGCGCGCTACGGATCCATCAAAAGAAAAAGAGATCTACCTCCTCTTTCCTAGAACACCACAAGAAGAAGCATAAACGACCATGGAAAATCTCTAAGCACCAAGCAGTGGTAGGAAGGGCCATAAACCCTAGGAGAACTAGGAGATCTGCCTGGAAATCCATATTAAGGCAAGAAATCCGTCAAAGAGCCCAAGGAAGAGCTAAAGATGGAGCAAGAAGATGAAGAGGTGACCTCCCACCCATAGCGGGAGGTCTCTTGCTCCTACACGGGGCATCTCTTGAGTGCGCTACGAATCCGCCAAAAGAAAAAGAGATCTACCTCCTCTTTCCTGGAACACCACAAGAAGAAGTAGAAACGACCATGGAAACTCTCTAGGCACAAAGTAGTGGTAGGAAGGGCCATAAACCCTAGGAGAACTAGGAGATCTGCTTGGAAATGCATATCAAGGCAAGAAATCCACCAAAGAGCCCAAGGAAGAGCCAAAGATGGAGCAAGAAGATGAAGAGGTGACCTCCCGCCCATAGCGGGAGGTCTCTTGCTCTCGCATTGAGGCATATCTTGAGCACACTATGGATACACCAGAAGAAAAAGAGATCTACTTCCTCTTTTCTAGAACACCATAGGAAGAAGCAGAAATGACCATGGAGACCCCCCAAGCACCAGGTAGTAACAAGAAGGGCCAAAAATCCTAGAAAATAAGGAGATCTACCTGGAAATCCACAGCGCAGCAGGAGATCCACCTGAGAGCCCTAGGAGGAGCCGAGGATGCGAAAGGGTGACCTCCCGCATTGGGTTCATTTCATTTGATTTAAAAATTTAAGTTATTATTTTTAAATTTGATTATATAGAATTAAAGGGAGTTTTATGTGTATTACATAATAATCCTTATATTATAATATTTCAACAAATCTTGATAATGTTATTATAATATTTTAAAAATTATAAGCATTATTATGGTATTCTAACAAGGTATATAACCTAGGTGTTATAGGTGAGTTGGAGAGGAAAGGGCAATCCTCCAAGGGAGGTCCCAGGTTCGAATCTCCACCCTACCAAAAAGCTGAATTGGGTACCCAAAATCCAATTGATATTGTTGGTGCGGGTAGGGCTGGGTGTGACTCCCGGGTGACTTTGACGGTATAGAACCCCTGTTCGTGGTCTCTCAGACCAAGACGTCCCTGCAAGGGGTTTTTCACTTAAAAAAAAAAAACAAGGTATATATAGTAATATTTGACTATATATCTTTACCACATCTATGTTACTTTAGTGATATTTTATAATTAATCTTAGAATTTGGTTGGAAGGATGAAAAATATTAACATCTTAAAAGTTTTTCTATTTAAAAATTTGAACATCAATAATCAATTAAGTTCTTGTCAATAAGAACTTATTAAACTTAACATGATAACTGTGAATATTTTACATGTGACTAGCACAATATGAAATATACATCATATAAGCTATGTCCACCTGTTGCCACATTTTGCTAAGGGGTAAAAGTTTTGAAATTTTTGAAAAAGTACTGCTGTAATTTTTTCGGATCAGATTCTTCCCTTTCTCCTTCCTTTCCAGCTTTGTCCAGGTAGTCTTCAGGTTTTTAATTTTCAGTTTCAGTTTCCAAGTGTTCAGTAGGTTTTGCAAGGTTTGGGAAAAGTCCAAATTTTTTCTAAGTCTGGGGCACTCCCTTTGTTGCTTTCTTTTCGAGTGATTCTGGGAGTCGCTTCCTTGTTTCGGCGATTTCCAACTTTGCTCCTCTCTCCGACAACTGACGACAACACCAAACAGTAGAGTGAGCGGGAAAATTTGTTAAAATTGTTAAGTATGGACACCCTGCGAGTCGCTCTATTTTGGAGCGACTCTCGTCGTTGCTGGCCTCCTCCAATGACCCTAGGTGTCAGCAACCGTCAGCAACAAGTGAAGACATGAAAAAATTCTAAGGCATTAAAAGTTAACGAGGTTTGCTCCATTTTGGGGTGAACCCTGTGGTCGCTCCACTTTTCCATCGACCCGGGGTAGCAGGGGGGAAAATTCAAAAAAATTTCTAAGTGTTGGTTGACATTGGTCGCTCCATTTTGGAGTGAATCCCGTCGTTGCCCGGATTTGCCAGTGACACCCGTCATCGCTCGTTTTTCCAGCGATCGCCAACAAGTGCAAGAGTTTCAAAAGTTGACGTCGATCGCTCCATTTTGGAGTGACTTTCATCGTCACCAGACTTTGGCAGCGACTCCTGTCATCATTGCCCCTTTTAGCGATCGCGGGCGAGGAGTCTCAAATTTATTTTAAGGTATATGGATGCATGCTGTTGTTGATCACTCGGTTGTTGAGCGACTCCCGTCGTCGCTGCTGTCTCCTGGCGACTTTCGTCGCCCCCCATTCATCAACCGTAAGTAGAAAAGGACAAGTCACGTGATTTTTCTAAGGCAAAGTGCATCCCAGGTTCACTCCATTATGGAGCAACTCCCAAGGTCACTATTTCTCTCGAACGACTCTTGTCACCTCCCTTCATATCAGCAAACCTAAAACTGAAGTTGAAGAGTGCAGATTTCTAGATTTGAACCGGTTGTAGTAGAGCTGAAGGTATACTTCAAGAACAAGATAGGTGGACATAAAGTAGGTATTCAACAACAGATTGTATTGCACCTACCACATTAACAAGATTCTAAACCACCATATCTATCAATATCTGTACCAGATTCAAGTGAATCTTGTTATAGGTACGCTCATGACCAACAACGGTCAAATATCGACAGCTTTTGCAATTTTTGGGTTATGTGCATCATTGTAATTGGGGGGGGATTTTTGCTATAAATAGCAATGAGCTTTCATTGTAAAAAAGAGGGGAACATATTTCTAAGGAAGCTGATGTAATCAAAAATTTACCTCAAATACAAAGCATACTTGGCTTTGAATCTTGTCTCTTTCTTTTATGCTGCCTTCTACAAGTATTTTTACTTCATGTTCATTTATTTTTTTGATTACTATAATTTTGCATCCTGGATTAAAGCATTGGCAATTAAGGGAATCTGGAATACTGAATGAAGGATACATAGGAAAGAATCGTAGTATTAATTTCTATTACATGTTTTGTTTTGATTGCTGTTGGTTTGACTATAAGTTAGTGATTGTGCTGCTTGTTCTTTCCCACAACTACTGCAATAATTTCACATCTCTTTCTGCATTTATAAATCTCTTTCCTGTTATCTTATCTTAAACCATAGTAGATTAGTATAGGAGCCGATATTCTTCGAAGATTGGCACGGAAGGCATCTCTTCCTTTCGGCCTTTCAATCTACTGGGTGAATCTAGGGCGTAAAATACCAAAATCCTTTCCTAAATGGCAGATTTGTAACCGACAGTTTCTTTGGCATGCCCGGTGGGATACAAGTGTTCCACCTCATAAGCGGTATTGAAGAATGGTGTTTGCTTTAGTGCTGTCGAATCTTAACACATGGCGACTTTGTTGAACCTAAATACTTTCTGAGTCTCAAGGACCGATCCAAGCTTTCAAGTCCTTCATGCATACAATATGGAGAGTTAGAAATACAGAGGAAGAGCCCTAGTAGTATGAGCTAGACATTACTGCCTTCGAAGAATGTCCTAGGCTAGTTGGATCCAGTATCCCTCTAAGCAAAGCATCTTCGCAAGAAGTCGTGTTTGACGAGCAAGGTCCAGCTTCGGATAGTACTGCAAATAATTATCCTTCGAATCCTTTGAACTCTCCAAACCATCAGATCGCTCTGAAGCAACCTGATCTACAATGAACTATTTTTGGAACACCTATTTAGCCCAACCTGCACGCAAACATGACAAATGTACCACCAAATCAGAATTAGTAGTAGAATCAACATTAGTAGAATCAACAACAAAATCAACCATCAGCTGCCCCACCTCCCCCCGAGCTATTTCCAACCTAGAATTCTATGGGACCTCTAAATCTATCCAGGCAAGCTACCATTCTTACTGCCACTTTGAAGGCCATACCCACATACGATGGTATTGGGAAGACAACCTACGAGCACATCCAATATATTGTGGCCCTAGCCACGCTTCACAACATCACAAATGAAAGTGTTATGGTCCAGCTGTTGGCCCTGTCTCTACGTGGAAAGCTCCTATATTGGTATAGATCCTTACCACCTGGTACTATCATCGGATGGGGTAAATTGGTGGGTCAATTGGTGAAGGGATTCAATGAGTCCGCAGATCCATCGTCCTTGCTGCATCAATTCACAACCATCCAACGACATCCATAAGAGGAGATAGCAAATTTTAATGTAAGGTTCACGAGGTCATCGTAAAGAGTCCCTACTGAACTACAGTCAACCGTAGGGTAAGCTACCTACTATTTCCTTAGAGACTTCAACTCAAACATCAACAAGATTATAAAGTTTTCCAATATCAACACTTTCCCTGAGTTTTACGAGTTGGCTCAAAAGGTAGAGCTAATTTAATTGCTATTGGTAGACTTCCACCAAGGATGTCGATGTCGATTTACCCTAATTTTACTTAATCATAGTATCCTAGTACATCTTCCCAACTACCTTCTGCATCTTCCACGCACCCAAAATCATCATGGAATCCCTCGCCAATGGTTTCTCAATTCGATGTTCCCCAAGTACATTTTACCACTCCACAGGCATCGCAACTTCTGCCTCCACTGTAGTATCTAGCACTTCCTGCTCCTCCATAGTACCTGGTATTTCCACCATCCCCACCACTGTTGCTATTGCCTCCACCAGCCCAATCGACGCCACCATCTGTTGATGTGCAAGCTAAAATTTTACATGAAGTATAGTCCCTTGCTTCTATCTACTGAATACTATCCAATGACATGGTTGTTATGAAGAAGAAGAAGGCTCAGCAAGAGTTCATCCCAAGGAGACCATACCCTCCTCCGGTGCTTACAAGAGATCAAATACCTCAAGCTAATAGACCTCCCACAAGGAATGTTGCTATCAACAAAGAGCTGAGCACTTCAGATTACCTACACTAGTGCTCCACCTACAACGACCCCCATGGGGAAGATAGTTGTATGCTTCATCAAAATTATACCCAAACCTTGGTGAACAATGGTCTGAACGAGCAGATCAACATGATCAGGGAGGTAGATCACAATTTCGTAGTCTTGGAGGAAGAACAAGTGTCGATTCAGACCAAAGATGGTAAGAAGCAGATCAAAGTAGATGTGGCTCAGATGCAACCTTTGAAGGTGTATACCAGGCGAGAAAAGAAGCAACCTCCGACGAAAACTCCTGACAAAGGTCCTGTGCTCCCGCCATCAAAAGAGAAGACGTTCCCAACAAAATCTCTAGTGGTGCAACCTTAGGGTGAGACCAAGGAGCAGGCGAGGGAAAAGCTCAAGTACCCGTCATTGACAAAGCAGGAAAGGGTCAAGGCAACGCAACAGTACCGCACCAAATACAAAGCTGCCAAGGAGACAGAGGTGCCCGCTACTTCAACCTACAATATTGTAGATGAGCTCAAGAAGACCCCGACCAAGATAAGCATGTATGATGCCCTGCAACTCCCTGGGTAGGTAGATCTACTACGGGAATCTCTAAAGTATGTCAAATAAGGGAAGTCATCGCAACTTGTGTTGGTGCAGCCCTTGACTACTTCAATCACGAGAAAAAATAGGCTGCCACCGTTCTACCTGTCTCTAAGGATGGAGGGTGTGTGGTGCACAACTGCATGATTGATTACGGTGAATCAACCATCGTCATGCTAAGGGCAGTCTATGAAGAGATCGACATGGAATACACGTGAAGCAACGAAGGTGTCCTTCAACTAGATGGAACTCCTATGAAAACAATGGGCGTCATTAAAGAAATTCCTATCTAGTTGCACAAGGTGCCTCAGATCATTGTGATTCAAGAGGTTGTGGTCGTTGACCTGGAACCCTACTTTGGCATGTGCCTCTCAATGGAGTTAACAAAAAAACTGGGTGGGTATCTGTCCCTTAACTATTCACATATGGAGGTCCCATTCAAAGGGAGAAAAGTAAAAATTTACAATGAAAAATCCTCCACCTTCCTTGTTGGGAGATTACTAGAAGAGGGATGGCAGGATGAATCAGTGCACCTGATGACGGAGAAGTTGGAAGAGGTTGATATAGTGGAAGAGACCATGGAAGCACTACAGGCAGAAGATGAGTTCTCCCTTCTTGATTTCAATGCAATGATCAAATAAGACATAGGCTGCTACACTATTACGTAGCCTGAAAAGCCTAAATAGATAGTAAAAGAGGACATAGGCCCTGCCCCTAATGAGTTGTGGAAGCTATACTTTAACAGTGTCTGATGCAAGAACGATGTCGGGATAAGGGTGCTCCTATTTTCACCTTCGAGAGAAAAGAAAGATTATTGCTACAGGCTGACTTGAAGTTGCACCAACAACGCGACTGAGTACGAGGCCCTGTGCCTAGGATTGAAGAATACAAAAAAGTTGGGAATAAAGCAACTGCAAATCTTTGGAGATTCAGAGTTGTGCAAGCAAATTATGGATAAGTGCACCACAAAAAAACACTATCTTAAAGCTTACTGCAGTCGGGTCTGCGATTTTTTAGAGTCATTTGAGTCCCTTAGTGTTCAATTCATTCCCTGAGAGAAAAATAGGTATGCCGACATATTAGCATCTATCGAAGCCAGATACTCCTTGGTTGATGACATGATGCAGAAGCCAAAGATGGTAAGAACTATCTATAGGCATTATGTACCTGATAAAGACACCCACTGGCAGGTGTTCGATTGCGATGAGTAGATCGTCAATTTTTTGATTCATGAAGCTAGTACTATTGAAGGTAGAGACCCTGATGACGAGCAGTATGAGGGGTTGATATAGTTGAAAAATAATCATGTCTCAAAAGGACTGATTACTTTGGAAAGTTTCTTTGATCAGAACTATAGAGCAATATCACACCGGATCAAGGTAGATGCCAAGCAGTACATGGACCTAGAGCTCAAGCGCAAAATAGTGATAAAAGTTGGAATAAACTGTACTCCTAAAGAATTGGAGCAGATTCGGGCCTTGTGCAGAGAGTACCCTGACATTTTTGCTTGGTGTTATCAAAACTTGAAAGGGTATGAAAGAGAGATCATCCAACACACCATAGAACTCGAAGAAGGGGTCAAGCCCTGCAGACAAAAATTAAGGCTAGTCAACCCAAAATTCGAGGTTCTAATGAGGACCAAACTCTTGAATATGCTAGAGGTAAAATTCATTTATCCCATCAAGTATTCTTCTTGGGTCACAAATCTGGTTCCTTTCAGAAAGAAGAATGGGGATATTCGCCTCTGTGTTGATTTTTGTAACCTGAATTAGGCCTCGCTGAAGGACCACTACTCTCTCCCACAAATTTATCATATCCTTCATGTGGTCGCAGGAGCCCAATGATTCTCTCTCCTTGATGGATTCTCTGGCTATAATCAAATATGGGTGAAGGACGAAGATCAACACAAGATGATGTTCACCACCAAATGGGGGACGTTCGCCTATCAACACATGCCCTTCATCCTGTCTAATATGAGGGCCACCTTCCAGAGAGTCATGGACATTACATTTTGTGAGCTATTGAACAATATCATTGTCATCTAATTGGATGACATGACTGTGTTTTCACATAGAAGAGAAGAACACGTCGCTCACCTATGACAATTTTTTGAAAGATGCCACAAATTTGGTATATCTATTAATCCCAAGAAGTTAGTCTTTGCAGTGAAGGAAGAGAATCTACTAGGCCATGTCATTTCTGAAAAGGGCCTCGCAATTGATCCTGATAGAGCAGAGGCTTTACTCCGACTTCCAATTCCAGTAAAAAAGAAAGGGCTGTAGTCCTTCGACCGATCAACTTTATAAGGAAGTTCGTGCTAGATTTCACTCAAGTCATTAAGCCAATGGCCGAACTCCTGAAGAAGGATGCTGAGCTCGTGTGGACTGAAGAGAGGAAAAAATCCTTCAAATAGATTAAGACAAGGATTGCCCAGGTGCTTGTGCTGATAAACCCAAATTATTCTAAGGATTTCATCCTATATGCAGTGGGAGAGCCTGAGAGCTATGCAGCGATGCTAACGCAGAAAGGAGATGATGACAAAGAGCAGATGATAGCCTTCTTGAGCCAGGTGATCCAACCTCATGAGGAGAGATACAACTTCATTGAACACCAAGTGCATGCAGTCATGAGGTCCTTAAAGAAGTTCAAACACTTTGTCTCCCAGAGCAGGACAACCGTGTTCGTTGTCCATCCAGATGTTAGAAGTTTTATCATCCAGGGAGAGCTGGGAAACAAAAGGGCTAGCTGGATTGCCAAGATTCAAGAGTTTGGTATAGAGGTTCGACCCACTAAGCTAATCAGGGGTCAGGCACTCTATTAAGAACTAGCAAAGAGTGTTGTTGGAGAAGTAGCCGTCTATCAGTGGGAGGACCCAATCCTAGAAGGTAACTTTACCAATTCCTCTACAGAGGACAGTGAATGGACCGATGAAATAATTTGGTATTCCAGCATCAGGAGGCTCCCAGATCACTTCAATGCCAATTAGAGGAGAAGATTTAGGCTCCAAGCTCAAATTTATGTGTTGCGCCCTGAGGGGCTATATTTCAAAAATGTGGACGACATCCTCTTACGATGCGTCAAGGAAATAGACAAACGAAAGGTCCTAAGCGAATTCCATTTTGGAATGTCAGGAGGACACCTTTCAAGAAGGCCTACGACCTTGAAAATAATCAGAGTGGGCTACTTTTAGACCACCATATTTGTAGATGTGTATGCAGTCTGCCAAAAATGTGAGAAGTGCTAGAGGTTTTTCAGTCAAAATAAGAATGCACTAATGCCCCTCCGGCTAATTCAGGCTAAGGCTCCCTTTTGACAATGGGGCCTGGATTTCATTGGGGTAATATCACCAAATTCCTTGGTAGGACACAAGTATATCTTAACTGCCACGGATTACTTCACCCGATGGGCTGAGGCGATACCTACCAAGCATACTAACCAGGAAACGATCATTGCCTTCCTTGAAAGCCTAATCACTTGCTTCGGAATCCCAGAAGCAATAGTGACAGACAACGGTCCAGGGTTCACAAGGGCTAAACTCACAAAGTTTACTTGCAAGTATGGTATTTACCATAAGGATTCCTCCAACTACTACCTACAGGGAAATGGCTTAGCCCAGTCTACAAATAAAAATCTAATGAAGACCATAAAGAAGACTCTAGAGAGGAACAAAAAATCCTGGCATTTGTACCTAGATTAGGTGCTATGGGAAGACCGCATATCTGTTAAAATATCCATCAAGACATCGCCATACATGCTTGTTTACAAAAAAGAAGCCGTCCCTCCTACTCATGTCGAGATGCCCATACTCTGGCTGTTAGATGATGAAAAAGGTAACCTAGATCCTGTTGATGCCCGATTGGCTCAGTTATTTCAGATTGAAGAGGAGAGAGAAAAATCTTATGAAGCTTTTATGAAGCACACAAAGACCACCCGAAACTGGTTTGCGAAAGGGACTACAGCCAGGGTCTTTAATATCAAAGACCTAGTGCTGAAATGGGATTTGTGGAAGGCAAAACCATGAAACCATGAAAAATTCTATGCCTTATGGGAAGGCCCCTTTCAGGTTGCTCAGGTGAATCAGTTCAACTCGTTTGTACTGCAAGATATGGAGGGCCAGATCCTCCTGATACCAGTCAATGGATTTCATCTGAAAGCCTATCATCACTAAAGAATACCAAAAGATTCTCCTGTGTATATACTTTCTTTTCTACAGTTTAATTTCATTTTTCTAAATGTAAATATTGCTTTTCAGTAGGTGTAGTTTCCTACTTTTAGCCTAGGTGTTCAGCCCTCGGGTCAGAAATTTTATTCTGATAAAATGCAGAGCCAAGTTTCTTTTATGGAAGGTAGTCCCTGTTACTGAAGCATCAAAGCAAGGTTCATCAGGTTCCTTAGGAGAAAGCTATCATCAGGGTCTAAAAAATCTGAAAATTTCGTTAAGTGCCCTCCCAAGTAAGTGCTGCCAAAGTTCGCCCAAATGAGCCGACGACGACGGTTATCACTCAAATTTTTAGCAATCTCCAGTCATGTTCAAGGAGGTCACCCAATAAAAGGAAGGCACAAGAATTTTCTTTAACTGCCTTAGCGCCCATGGTCACCCAATTTTTGAGTGACTTCAGGAGTCACCCTCAAATTTTAATGATCATAGGTAGGTGGCTTCAGAGTCTTCAAGAGCAAAATATGGCTATCAAAAAAGGCTTGTGCTAATGATCTCTCCAAACCGAAGCGATTCTTGGAATCACTCTAAAAAATCAATGAATTTCAGAAGTGCCAAGGTTGGGTCAGAAACAAAGAAGACAACTTAGTCGCTCAAAACTACCACAAAGCTGGAAGCCACTCACTCTACAAAGTGACTCTGAGAGTCGTTAGGTGCACTAGCGAACCAGAGCCAGAAAGCATCGAAAGAAAAAAAATTGAAAATTTTCTAAGTGTCGAAAGGTGCTCAAAGTCGCTCATTTTTTGAGCGACCCTAGGAATCACTCGTACCTTTGAGCAATTTCGATAATCGCTTCATTTTTGAGTGAGTGCCATTAAGGTCCAAAAAGCTCTAAAAATTTTCTAAGTCTATATGGCACTTGAAGTCGCTCCATTCTGGAGCGACTCCTGTGCTCGCCCAACTCTCCTAGCGATAACGGGCATCGCGCCCTCTCCGAGTGAACCCTGGTAGGATGGAAGACTTTGGCGAAAAAAGTTTAATTTTTTTTCTAAGCGTTGGATGATGTCAGTCGCTCACCTAAGGTAAAAATAATGCAAATCATTCACATCCTTAGCGATTCCAGGAATCGCTTCAATTTCAAAGTAGCCCTCGTATCTAGTGCAAGTTCCAGCCAAGCGAACCTTGAGATGCATGCCAAAGTGGCAGCGAGTGATGTTTTCAAGATGCACACTATAAATGAGGATCTTTGCATGAATTTATAAATAGATTTCATTAAAGGAAAGGGACGAATCCAGGATCAATAATCATGGGGTTGTTCTTTCAAGGGAGATCTTATGCGCGGCCACCGAAGAATAATGACGTGCCCACCCACTTCGTGCACCATGTGTCTTTAACTCAAGCATTCACCATTAATGTTGAAATTTTTACCCACTACCATAAAATCCCAGTCGCTCAACGTGCTTTACCTGAAAAACTACCAGTTAAATCCAGTCAAGCTGCAACAAAGGTCAAATTCAAAGATCTTACCGGCAATCAACAGTATACTTGAATTCTTCCATTACCATGGGTAAAAGGGAGACATAAGAGAAGGGTAAAGTGGTTGGGAAGACAACTTCAAACACACCTGAGAGTGGGAAGAATAGAGAAAGGAAATATAAAGGAAGAGCAAAAGCATCAGAGGTAGCGTCTGGGAAAAAGACCCAAGTAGGTGCTGCAAGAGTGGTTTCTCAGTCGCCTATGGATAATTTGATAAGATACAAAGACGACATCTACTCTCAGAGTATTGAATAGTTGTGGCACACTATTGAAGACTGGTGAGAGAGAGTTCCTACCTTGCATCCCTACATCACAGCTTACCACTCACATCTATATTGGTTCTTGTGCCCATCGACACACCATTGTCCAAAGCTGGTGGCGGTAGTCACCTGGTATTATAAGCCAAGCACCAGGAAGGTTTGAGATCATGAGGGGACTCTCCTATTCTCACTCTTTTTATAGACTGTCCAAGAAGCCTTCGCACCTAATCACCTGCCAAACAGGGACTATACCGTCAGAAGCATCAATCTCCATGAGCAGGTGGATAGATACTTAGATAACCAAAGAATGAGGCTCTTTGTGGATTCCCAACTGCACAAACCACTATCGCCCAAACATTGGTCGATGCAGCCTAGGCTCTTAAGTAACTTCAAGAAAACAAATATTTACACCATGCTATCCTAGGTTTTGGGTTATGGCACAGACGTGTACATCTTCCCCTATTAGTTGGCCATTACTGAATGCATCCTGCACGAAGAATTTTATGACCCCAGAGCCATTACAAAAGACACCAAGTTTGTGTTCTTCGACTGGGTGGACTACGTAGCGCAAGGTCTGCATTCGCACCTACAATACCTAAAAGAGGGAAGGATCCAATACTTCAGGCAGTGTTCATTCCTGGCCTGGATTTTTCTATTCCATATGCACAGCAAGATGAAGGCACTTATGGTTCAATGCAAAGACAAGGATGGCGTGCAGCTCCTAGTGTACCAATGGACCCAAATATTGTCAAGGAGGGGATCGTACTATGAATTTAATTTTGCATTCCTGGGTCTTGCCCTGGATTTTATCAATGGGTTTTTCCCGTGCATCACCCACGAGATGAGAGACAGAGTGATACGGTGAAATATGGGTGACACGTTCCAACTGACCCAAGGGTTTGTTATCCAAATTTTTAGGTTTACAAGAAAACCCTTCCTTCTGCCATACAACCCTTCCTTCTGCCATACTACGCCATAGAATACCTATTCACCTTGGAGGCAACGTGGCAGATGGACTATGAAGACCAAAACTATGGTTAGGGGAGAATATGGGATCATATTTTTGAGTTTCCAATCACCTAAGGCGATGTTGAAGTCAGAGTAAATGGGTAAAATGAATTCCTGGCAGCTACACTCTTAAGATTCAACCTGGTTGAGCTTTCCTTGATATAGTAAAGTAGTTCACATCGTTGAAAAGTTTTCATGTCTACCCTCGTCTAGAAATCATGGGAGAATGAAATAACCCATCGAGAGGAGACCTCGAGTGGAACATTGAAGAGATGCAGTCTTTCCCATCATGGCACTACTTCTATTTCGTTGAAGCAGAGTATGACCCTTTCAATAATAAAGCTCATAAACTGGATGCCAAGGCCTATAGGAGGATGCTGCCTAAATTGCAAAAGATGGATTGGGAGCCTAAGAAGATAGCACAATGGTGGATCACAAGGGCCGACACCAAGAAGGAAAGGTCAAAAAAATTATTGCTAATGACCTTCAGTTCTCCAAGCTATACGATGACCACCATGCCACGTGGTGGCCTATTGTGTTTTGGGATATTGTACCTCGAGGCATCTAGTGCCTACAAAAGGCACATGTCCCACACAGGCATCCACTCACACTAGGAGGGTCCAACAGTGGAGTGAAAGATAGTCAGGAGACAGGGCCCATGGTGCAACAACCCACTAAAAAGCCACAAGGATCAAAACAATTGGCCAAAGCGATGCAGGAAACTCTGGCGCCTCTGAGGAAAAAGGTGAGGGTGAAGATCAAGCAATCTAGGGCATCTTCACAAGAAGCCGTTGGCCCGACGCCCAGTACACCGACCATAGCCTTTGCCAAAGAAAAAGAGGCAACCCCTCAAAAATAAAAGTAGGACATACCTTAGAAAGAAAAGAAGAGGCCTAAAAAATCTAAGGAGAAAAAGGTCGCACCCAAAAAAGAAGCTATGCAATAGACCGTGATGATGTCGCAGAAGAAGGTTATCACCAAGGAAGTTATCACTGTCATAGAGGACACCCCTCGACCAGAGGAATATGTAGGCCCTTGGATAACTCAAGTATTCAATATGTCGGCTTGAGTAGAGCTTGCAAGTATGCATTCCCTTTCCCTGCTTCAATCTTCTGGATCATTGGCTACGGTGCCCCTTCCACATCTACTAAACCCATACCTGTAACCATTCCTATATGTAGAAGACCCACATCCATCGTTCCTCCTGTAGTATCTCACCCTACCCTCACAAAAGCTCAACCCTTCATCCCAACCCAACACGACCAGCAAGCATTCAACTTGTTTTCTACAGATCCCAATGCCTTTGAAACCCTAGCCCATACCCAACCAGGTGCGGATGTTGAAAATCCACCACAGTCTCCTCATCCTCCACCTTCGACCAATACCTTGATTGAAAACCCATATTTACACCTAGAGGATCCTGCCGCCACTGCCCCAGCCAAGACATCCCCCAAATCTAGTGAGCCCTCAGGCGTTGTTTCCCCTCATATTTTTATAGAAGATCACTCACCCCAACAAGATTTACCCTTAATAACAAATGTTCGGAGGGATGGATCTCAAAGAACAATAGTTGGAAATGATGGAGCACTAACCCCTGGCGACCCAAGAAGACCAAAGCTCCTTTAGATGGCTCCAGGATATGAAAAAGAGAAAATAGGAGGAGTTTTCCAGAGTGGATAAGCGCACCGGGTTCGACCTGGATAAAATGCTTCTTGACATAGAGAAGAAGGTTCCCAAGGTGAAGAAGCCCCTCAAGGACATGACTCTAGATGACTACAAGTACCATCATAAAGCCAAGGACTTGAATGATGTCTATGTGGAAAATGAAGTGGGAGGCATTCATGTGAGGGCTGATACATTGTATGTGAACTATCACCAAATGAAGAAGCACTTCTATAAGGTGGAGAACAAAAAACTAAAGCTAGAGGAGGAGATGACGAGAATGCAGGCTCAACTAGACAGCTCCAGGGATGAGTCCCAGCAACTGAAGCAGCAATGAAAACCTTGGAAAATGAGGTAATTGATCAAAAGAGACTACATAATAGACGCGCAGGACCAAATAGTTGAACTATAGAACCAACTTCAGGGAGTTCAACAATAACTAGAGGAGAAGGCTGCACACGTTGAGGTATTTTCAAAAGATTGAGTCAAATAAATATACATAGGCCTACTGAAGGGTTTTAAAACCCGAGTCTCTAGATCTCTCTCGGTTCTCATGTTCATTTTCAAAGTAAAAGAAGTATTTTCCCAAGGCAAGCCTATGATAGAGGAGACTGAACGCCAAGCAAAATGTTGGTTAGAATTGGCGGTTAAAACTAAAAATTATGAGTGTTAGGACCTTTGATTTATCCCCATGAATCAAATTGCCCTTGATTGGGCCACTGCAAGGTCAACCTTGCATTCTTACTTTGAAAAGTTAGAGAAGATTCGAAAAACAAGGAGACTGTTGGACACATTAGAGAAGGAGAAAAATATTTGCCTGGTCCCTTTCCAAACCCTAGCATTGCTTGGGTTCCCTGGCTTTATGAACGAAAATGGAGACTACCTCCCTAGGGAGGAATTAAAACCAATCTGGGAAGCCTTCAAGATAGATACAATGAAGATTGATAACTAGGCAAACTTGATTCTAGAGGTGCAAGTGACCCAATTGATTTCTTGGTTCTGCCAAATTAGTGCTTGCCTCACTGAGTTGAGCGAAAGAGTCGGCACAATTGATATGCTCCAGGTCGAAGCCTTCAGGTGCATGTTAAAAGATATCAACGACCTTGAGCCCTTCCAGGAGGGAGCCTGGACTCAGGTTCGGGCTACGTACAAACGTATTCATGACCACCTTGCCCCCCAAATACCAATCCAGAGTAGGAAGGAGAAGAAGAAGGCGAGGAGCAGTCATAAGGAAAAATAGAAGAGGAAGAATTTGATGATGACAATACTAAAGAGGAAGAGCAACAGGAACCAGAGCAATAAAAGGAAGGGCAACAACAAGGAGAAGCAGGAACCGGGGGTGACTCCGGGTCCAAAGGATAGAGGCATGGGTCCTTGCATCGAGGCAAGCTTGATACCTCGTGAGCCGCCAGGAATGTTGCCACATTTTTCTAAGGGGTAAAAGTTTTTAAAATTTTGAAAAAGTACTATAATTTTTTTGGATCAGATTCTTCCCTTCCTCCTTCCTTTCCAGCTTTGTCTAGGCAGTTTTCAGGTTTTCAATTTTTAGTTTCAGTTTCCAATTGTTCAGCAGGTTCTACAAGGTTTGGTAAAAGCCTAGATTTTCTCTAAGTCTAGGGCACTCCCTTGGTCGCTCTTTGTTCGAGTGATTCTAGGAATCGCTCCCTTGTTTCGATGATTTTTAGCTTTGCTCCTCTCTTCGACGATCGATGACACATCAAATGGCAGAGTGAGCGGGAAAAATTGTTAAAATTGTTAAGTATGGACACCCCATGAGTCGCGCCATTTTAGAGCGACTCTCGTCTTTGTCAAGCTCCTCCAGCGACCGTTGGCATCAGAAACTATCACCAACAAGCGAAGACATGAAAAAAATTGAAGGCATTAAAAGTTGACGAGGTTCGCTCCATTTTGGAGCGAACCCCATGGTCGCTCCACTTTTCCAGTGACTCGGGGTAATAGGGGCGAAAATTCAAAAAAGTTTCTAAGTGTTGGTTGACGTTGGTTTCTCCATTTTGGATCGACTCCTATCATCACTTGGCTCTTCCAGTGATGCCCGTCATCGCTCATTTTTCCAATGATCGCTAGCAAGTGTAAGAGTTTTAAAAGTTGACACCGATCGCTCTATTTGGGAGCGACTTCCGTCGTCGCCCGACTTTGGCAGCGACTCCCGTCATCGCTGCCCCTTCCAAAAATTGCGGGTGAGGAGTCTCAAAATTATTCTAAGGCATATAGATGCATGTTGTCGTCGGTCGCTCGGTTGTTGAGCGACTCCCGTCATCACTACTGTCTCTTGGTGACTCCTGTCACCCCCCCATTCATAAACCGCAAGCAGAAAAGGACAAGTCACGTGATTTTTCTAAGGTAAAATTGTGTCCCAGGTTTGCTCCATTTTGGAGTGACTTTTGGGGTCACTATTTATCTCGAGCGACTCTTGTCACCTCCCTCCATATCAATGAACCTGAAACTAAAGTTGAAGAGTACAGATTTCAAGATTCAGACCAGTTATAGCAGAGCTGAAGGTATACTTCAAGAACAGGGTAGGTGGGCATTAAAAGTAGGCATTCAACAACAGATTGTACTACACCTACCACATTAATGAGACATGCCTTCTCAACCACCATATCTGTCAAGAGCCATACCAAATTCAAGTGAATCTTATTGTAGGTACGCTCACGTCCAGCAAGGATCAAATCTCGATAGATTTTGTAGTCTGGGTTCTGTGCATCATTGTATAAATAGTAGTGAGCTTTCATTGTAAAAAAGGGGGGGAACATATTGCTAAGGAAGCTGTTGTAATCAAACATTTGCCTCAAATACAAAGCATACTTGGCTCTGACTCTTGTCTCTTTCTTTTATGTTACCTTATGCAAGTATTTATGCTTCATGTTGATTTATTTTTTTGATTGCTATAATTCTGCACCCTGGATTAAAGCATTGGCAATTAAGTGAATCTGGAATACTAAATGAAGGTTACATAGGAAAGAATCGCAGTGTCAATTTCTGTTACATGTTTTTTATTTATTGCTGTTGGTTTGACTATAAGTTAGTGATTGTGCTGCTTGTTCTTTCCCACAACTACTGCTATACTTTCACATCTCTTTCTGCATTTACAAATCTCTTTTTTGTTCTCTTATCTTAAACCATAGTATATTAGTATAGGAGCCGGCATTCTCCGAAGATTGACATGGGAGGCATCTCTTCCTTTCGAATTTTCAATCTGCTAGGCGAATATAGAGCGCAAAAGACCAAAATCCTTTCCTAAATGACAGATTCGTAACCAACACCACCATATATATTTAAGGATGAATGTTAACCCATTTGATAGCCTTAATAATGGATGGAATTTATCTTATGAGAAATTGTGAAAGATGAATTAAAAAAACTCTTATGGAAAAGCTTTATCTATCTAATATCCCATGGTTAATAGGTCTCTCCTTTGATAACTATCCCCAAAAAATAGAAAGTGGTACATCTCTATAGATCAAAGATCTCAATAAAGCCATGAGGAAGGATCATTTTCCCTTACCTATAATTGATAAAGTATTAAATACCCATGCGTTACAAAACTTTATTCTCATAAATACATATCATACACACTATACTAGAATATCAATTCATTCATTTACAAATAATATTTCATAATGATAATCCACATAATGATACATAAATATAGATATTACCCTTAAGATAAGGAAATACTTAAATACTCCTCAAGGAAGGAATAACTTCACACAATCTCCCAATATGAGAGGCTACTCCACAAGCAAAGATGAGGACAATACTCAATATGAATGATGATTCTTATGATGAGAATATCCCTTATTTATATACCCATCTTCTAATTCTACTTTGGAGGAGGGTATAACCCTAATCCTAGTTGAATCCTAAACCATTATTCAACTCATTATTATAATATAATATTATAATACAATCCACCTTGGGTTATGTGTGGCCCATGCCAACTATCCATAATACCCATATACAATATAATATAATATTCCCATATACCCAACCCTATGTACCACAACATTCCACCCTCCTTATAAATATTTTATCCGTGAAATATTGGAAGAAACTAAATAATATGATCTTCTAGGTGATGTTGACAATTGGTGCCAATCTCGATCATCTATCCATTCAAGTAAAATATTGATTGGTGGTGGTATTTCATGATGCCAAGATACCATTGTGCCACTTGAATATCCATAAATCCTTCATTGGTTCTATGATTCTATTGCTCTACTCTAATATTAAGAATAATTGGCCCTTTGGTTCTATGATGTTGTTGCACCTCTTCAAAAAAAAAAATTATTATAATTTTTCTTTCATACACTACCATACTTGATGCCTTTTTAACTCCACGTAGATTCATAATAATGTTGATGCCCTATGCAATACCTCCAGGATTGTCATCGTTAATGGTGGCGTGAATGTTGATATATTGAAAGTGAAATATGATTCACAACTAACGTCTACATTGTATGATGTAATATTGTATAGGACTAAGGAAATTCATTGTACAATGTATTGAATTATTACAATATTTTATGATGTAATCCCCATGGGCCATGGTTAAGCTTTTTATGGTTAAACCCACCTTATAAATTTCTAATTAACCTTAAATACTATCTTGATATTCCGAATTAAGGTTAATTTAATTTTTGTATTTAGTATTCTGGACCACTCAATCATTTGATTATTGGAGTATTATGATTCTTAGCTATAAATAGTATAGTGCTTATTTATGGTGCCTGTGGATGGCCACTATATATTCTCTCTTTTATCATTTTTAAAATTTATGTCTAAGATAAGTCAAGATGACGAGCATTTTATCTTAGGTGAGTTTTGGCAGGAATGTATTGGGTGTAGCAGTGACAGGGAACCTCAAACCAGGCTAGATCCCTAGCTTGGCTATAGGGGAGGGCACTGATGAGTTAGATGCTGATGCTGAAATGGACCTTTTCGCTGGGTGGAAAAAAGACTCGAGAAAGGACTCCTCAGACAAGAGCGAGGGCTATCCCAAGGTAGGGGGACCGACACTGGGCCCTTTGATTCTACATCTTATCTTAAAAATGTCACAGGTACCAAATTGCAAAAATATAGACCGAAGCCCTTTGATAGTGATCGAATAAGACTTAGTGATTCTAGAAACCCTAATGGTCAAATATCTTTCCCTAGAAGAACATTCTCTGATTGGGAAGTTCGTGTGCGGCAGACCGGACATGGAATCCATTCGGCAGTGGGCCACTACCAGGTGGAAAGTTTTAGGGAATCTTGAGATTGTAGCTCTCCCTAGAGGGTTCTTTCAAATCTGGCTTAACAATCCTGAAGATGCAACCCACATTCTAATAGGGAGGTCGTGGTTCTATGGGAAGAAGATTTTTTTTATTCGTAGATGGAGGGAATATATCAATGCCAAAACTCAAAGCACAAATTTTTCTCTAGTGTGGGTTCGTTTTTCGGGACTCCCTAGCCAATTTTGGCATGAAGACATCTTGCAAGGAATAGGTAGATACATATGGGAAATGGTGGCCATGGATTCAACCACCAAAGCTCGCACTAGGTTGACCCAAGCTAGAATATGCATCAATGCAAATCTTGATTCCCAACTCACAACTCGAATCAATCTAGTCTATGGTTCCTTTCACCACTACCAGGCCATAGAGTATGAAAAGAAACTGACTTTTTGCATTGAATGTCAAACTCAAGGACACCTCAAGTCCCACTACCCCTTACTTAGGCCATAGAAGGAGGTATATTATGGCAACCATTTCTATAGGAATCAAGGCATTTGCTTCCTTGGGAAGCCCCCAATGGAAAAGAACATGCAAATCTACAACAAAAACCATCATCAACAAGCACTAGGACAAAAACCTATGGCAAACAAAGGAAAGCAAAAAGTGTAGCCAGAACGATCAAAGGACCAAGCTCAGGTAAGCTCCCTATTCGCTCATCCTAATTTATTTGATATTTTGATAAATATCACCCACTATGATTTAGAAATAAATGAAGGGTTATTCACTCATCAAGAAAATGATATGTTGGATCCAAATGTCTACCTCCAAATCCCCACCATAGAAGAAATTTTGTAGTATCCCCTTTCCACCAGTAGCCATGTCTTATCTCTAGTCAAGCTAGCTTCCCTTGATCCCCCCCTAAAAATCTTCTTTCCCAAGAGGCTGTCGAGAAAACAAAAGCAGATTTCAATCCCAAAAACACTAGAAGCTCCAAAAATACCTATGTCGATGTTGGCAATGACAAGAAAAGGGGAAGGCCCAATATCCAAGAGCAAATAAGAAGCCAAACTATCGAGGACATAGCCAACGGAGTCCAAACAACCCTTGTACCTGAAATGTTTACTCACCCGAAGGAAGATCCCAAATTACCCAAACCCCCTATGCATCAGTCAAAAGGGGGCAAGAAATCATCTAAATTTTTCAGATGAGGATACTCTCATGGAATGTGAGGGGCCTCAATAGTACGACCAAGTAGAGGTTGGTTAGCATTGTTAGAAAAGAAACCAAACCAACAATCCTCATTATTCAAGAGACCAAGTTAGATCATTCAAAAGCATGCAAGGAGGGCAACACCATTTGGAAAAATAGTGGAAGCATTTTTAGTCCCAACCAAGGTCCATCTGGGGGTATTTTGTGCCTTTGGGATCCATATAAAGTGTATGGTAGAGTAATAGCGTCTTCAGATAGAGTTATAAATATCATATTTTTTTGCAAAGACAAGGATCAATGCTGGATCCTATCTAATATCTACACCCCAAACAATCCCCTCAGTAGGAGTTCCTTTTGGGACCAACTAAGTCAAATGAGGCAGACTTTCAAAAATTTCCCTTGGGTTTTGGCTGGGGATTTCAACTCCCCCCTTTACCCATCAAATAAGGCAGGAGGCAATGACATTCCTACCAAAATTATTTAGGACTTCCATGGGTTTGTCACTGAGAATAACCTAATGGATATCCATATTCGGGGAGCTCAATTCACATGGAATAACATAAGAATAGGGATCAATATAATCCAAGTTAAGCTAGACAAATTCTTTCTATCTCAAGAAGCCATACCTCAGTTTAAAGATGCCTCCCTCACTTCCCTACCCAGAATAGGATCGGATCACAGTCCTCTCCTATTCGAAGCTAACAAGTCTCAAATTTTTAGGACCCCTTTCACATTCGAGGCAATGTGGGTTCTCCACCCAGATTTACGTAATCAAACTGCAGGGTGGTGGCAATAGTAGGTGGACAGATCCCTCATCGCTCAAGTTACCCAAAATTCAAAATAATCAAAGACCACATCAAAATTTGGAACAAGGAAGTGTTTGGTAACATTTTTGAAAATAAGGAGCAAATCATCAACAAGCTCAAATCCATAGAAGAGAAAATTAAGAAAGGGCAGATGAGCATACAAATTAGGAATGAAGAGAAAAAGCTCCTTGCTGATTACCACAACATTCTAGCCAAGGAAGAAATGTATTGGAGACAAAAGTCTAGAGCCCTATGGCTCAAGGATGGGGACTCAAACACAAAATTTTTCCATGCTTCCACTCTTCGTCACAGAAGCTCCAATAAGATCAGGGAGTTAATAAACAGTTATGGCACAAGTGTGAGAGACATCCACCTCATAAGAAATGAAGCAATCACCTTATTTGAAAAAATACTAGGAACAAATTCCACTATTTTCAAACAAGCCCAGGATTAGCTTCTTCAACATATTACAAATCTGGTATCCCTCGAAATGAATGACATGCTCATAAAGGACCTTACCAATGAAGAAATAAAGTAGGCTCTTTTCTCCATGGCCCCTGATAAAGCTCCGGGGCCTTATGGCTTCTCCTCTAGGTTTTTTCAAACTTACTTGGATATCATAGGGGTTGACATTTGCAAAGCCATTATTCACATGCAGAAATCCAAAGCCATCCCCAGAAGCACCATCTCCACATTCATCACCTTAATACCTAAAGGCCCTGAGTGCAAATACATGAATGACTATAGACCCATCAGTCTATGTAATGTCATATACAAGATTCTTGCCAAAGCCCTGACAACAAGACTCAAAGAAATACTCCTGCTCATTATAGATCCTTGCCAGGGCAGCTCGATCAAAAGAAGGTCCATTCATGATGGCATAATCACCCTGCATGAAGTCCTCCACTCAGCTTTCCAAAACAAGAAAGCAATCCTTTCTCTCAAATTAGATATCAGTAAGGCTTTTGATCGAGTAAACAGGGATTTCCTCCTGGCTGCTATTCAAAAATTTGGTTTTCATAGGGAATGGATAAATGTAATCAGAGGCCGCATATCCAACCTTCATTTCTCAGTCTTGGTTAACGGATCACCCACAGGTTATTTCCCTAGAGGTAGAAGCATCAGGCAGGGAGACCCCCTGTCACCCATCCTTTTTATAATACTCACTGAATCTCTCGGAAGAGCACTTAAGAGTGCTATCAGTGAGAAAATTATCATAGGGATCAGGGTTGCCTCGAGTCTAAACCCGCAGTCACACAAAAAATTTATGGATGACACAATACTTGCTACCTATGCCTTAGTAGTGGAGACCAAGATGATCAACAAATCCTTGATTTATATGAGAAACTGGATGGGCAATAAATAAACTATAACAAAAGTAAAATTTTCTTCATCAATACCTCCTTTCCAGGTAGATTAAAATTGGGTGTATTTATAGCACTAACGAAATTAGGAGCACTTAGGAAATTAGGAGCATAAATATTATTAACCAGATATTGCATTAACATTAAGTTCAAAGGATTACAATGCTTAAATACAAATATTATTAACCAGAACATAGAAATATTAGGAGAAATAATAGGGAAGAAGAAAAATAGGGAGGAAAGGAAAAATGATATTAGGAGTCAAACTCCCTACCATCCATGCCGTCCAATCCTGCTGACTTAGTTTCCGTCCAAGGAGGTAAAAGGGCAATGTCCAAAGCTTACAGTGGTAAAACAAATTTTTATTTTTTTACCCTTTTAACTTCTAAAATTCTCCCCTTAAAGTTGAGATGACTGACTATACAGTCTCTAAGCTTTATATATTGAGCTTTAGCCATACCTTTGGTGAAGATATCTGCAATGTTATCCAAAGTGGTGCAATATTTAAGCTCAACTATCTGTTGCTCCACCATGTATCAGATGAAGTGATACTTCATATCAAAATGCTTTGATCTGCTATGGTGGGTTGTATTGTATGCCAATTGAATGACACTTATGTTATCACAATACAATCGATTTGGACCACTTTGACTTTCTCCAATTTCTTTAAGGACTTTTCTTAACCATAGGGCTTGAGTACTAGCATGTGTGATGGCTATATACTTAGCCTCAGTAGATGAAAATGCTACAACAGTCTGCTTCTTGGAACTCCATGTGATTAGTCCCGATCCTAGACTAAAACAGTCCCCTGATGTAGATTTCCTATCATATATATTGCTGCCCCAGCCATTGTCACTGAAGCCAACTAATTTAATAGAATTACATTTGTGGTAATGGATTCCAAAATCTAATGTACCCTTTACATATCTTAAGATTATTTTAGTTGCTTGTAGATGCAGCTCATATGGACTTGACATAAACCTTGAAACTAGAGAAACAACATATTGAATATCATATTGAAGCCTACTATTTCCTCGGAGCCTTCAACTCGGACATCAGCATGATCATAAAGTTTTCCAATATCAATACTTTCCCTGAGTTGTACGAGTTGGCTCAAAAGGTAGAGCTAGATTTAATTACTATTGGTATACTTCCACCTAGGATGTCGATGCCGATTTACCCTAATTTTCCTCAATTACAGTATCCTAGTACATCTTCCCAACCACCTTTTGCATCTTCCATGCACCCAAACTCATCATGGAACCCCTCGCAAGTGGTTTCTCAATTCGATTCTCCCCAAGTGCATTTTCCCACTCCATAGGGACTGCAACTTCTACCTCCACCACAGTATCCAACACTTCCTACTCCAAAGCACCTAGTATTTCCCCCAGCCCCACCACTGGTGCCATTGCCTCCACCAGACCAATCGACGCCACCGGTCGTTGATGTGCAAGCTAAAATTTTACAAGAAGTATAGTCCCTTTCTTCTATCTACCGAACACTGTCCAATGACATGGTTGTTATGAAGAAGAAGCAGGCTCAACAAGTGTTCATCCCAAGGAGACCATACCCTCCTTTGATGCTTATAAAAGATCAAATACCTCAAGCTAATAGATCTCCCACGAGGAATGCTATTGTCAACAAAGATCTGAGCACTTCAGATTATCTGCACTGGTGCTCCACCTGCAACGACCCCCATGGGAAGATAGTTGTATGCTTCATCAAAATTATGCCCAAACCTTGGCGAACAGTGGTTCGAACGAGCATATCAACATGATCAGGGAGGCAGATCATAATTTTGTAGTCCTAGAGGAAGAACAAGTATCGATTCTGACTAATTATGGTAAGAAACAGATCGAAGTAGATGCAGCTCAGATGCAGCCTTTGAATGTGTATACCAGGCGAGAAAAGGAGAAACCTCCGATAAAATCTCATAGCAAAGGTCCTGTGCTCCCGCTATCAAAATAGAAGACGTTCCTAGCAAAATCTCTAGTGGTGCAACCTTAGGGTGAGACCAAGGAGCAGGCGAGAGAAAAGCTCAAGTACCCATCGTTGACAAAGCGGTAAAGGGTCGAGGCAACGCAACAATACCGCACCAAGTAAAAAGCTGCCAAGGAGATGGAGGTGCCCGCTACTTCAACCTACAATATTGTAGATGAGATCAAGAAGACCCCGACCAAGATAAGCATGTATGATGCCCTGCAACTCCTTGGGCAGGTAGATCTGCTACAGGAATCTCTAAAGTATGTCAAATAAGGGAAGTCATCGCAACTTGTGTTGGTGCAACCCTTGACTACTTCAATCATGGGAAAAAATAGACCACCACCATTCTACCTGTATCTATAGATGGAGGGGTGTGTGGTGCACAACTGCATGATTTATTACGGTGCATAAACCTTCGTCATACCAAGGGTAGTCAATGAAGATATCAGCATGGAATACACGTGAAGCAGCCAAGGTGTACTTCAACTAGATGGCACTCCTATGAAAACAATGGGCGTCATTAAAGAAATTCCTATATAGTTGCACAAGGCACCTCAGATCATTGTGATTCAAGAGGTTGTGGTCATTGACCTGGAACCCTACTTTGGCATGTGCCTCTCGAGGGAGTTCACTGCCAAATTGGGTGGGTATCTGTCCCTTGACTATTCACATATGGAGGTTCCATTCAAAGGGAGAAAAGTAAAAATTTACAATGAAAAACCTTCCACCTTCCTTGTTGGGAGATTACCAGAAGAGGGATAGCAGGATGAATTAGTGCACCTGATGATGGAGCAGTTGAAAGAGGTTGATATAGTGGAAGAGACCATGGAAGCACTGCAGGCAGAAGACGAGTTCTCCCTTCTTGATTTCAATGCCATGATCGAATTAGACATAGGTTGCTACACTATTATGTAGCCTGAAAAGCCTAAAGAGACAGTAAAAGAGGACATAGGCCCCGCTCCTAATGAGTTATGGAAGGTATACTTTGACAGTGCCTAATGCAAGAACGGTGCCAGGGTAGGGGTGCTCCTATTTTCACCTTCGAGAGAACAAAAGGATTATTGCTACAGGCTGGCCTAAAGTTGCACCAACAACACAGCTGAGTACGAGGCCCTGTGCCTAGGATTGAAGAATGCAAAAAAGTTGGGGATAAAGAAGCTATAAATCTTTGAAGATTCAGAGCTGTTGTGCAAGCAAATTATAGACATGTGCATCGTAAAAAAGCACTATCTCAAAGCTTACCTCTGTCGGGTCTGGGATTTGCTGGAGTCATTTGAGGCCCTTAATGTTCAATACATTCCCTAAGAGAAAAATAGGCATACCGACATCTTAGCATCTATCGAAGCCAGATACTCCTCGGTTGATGACATGATGTAGAAGCCAAAGGTGGTAAGAACTATCTATAGGCCTTCTATACCTGATAATGACACCTACTGGCAGGTATTCGATTGCAACGAGTATATCATCAATTTTTTGATTCATGAAGCTAGTAATATTGAAGGTAGAGACCCTGATGAAGAGTAGTATGAGGGGTTGATATAGTTGAAAAATAATCATGTCTCAAAAGGACTGATTACTTTGGAAAGTTTCTTTGATCAAAATGATAGAGCAATATCACACCGGATCAAGGTAGATGCCAAGCAGTACATGGACCTAGAGCTCGAGCGTGAAAAAGTGATAAAAGTTGGAACAAACTGTACTCCTAAAGAATTGGAGCAAATTCGGGCCTTGTGTAGAGATTACCCTCACATTGTTGCTTGGTGTTATCAAGACTTGAAAGGGTATGAAAGAGATCATCCAACACACCATAGAATTGGAAGAAGGGGTCAAGCCTTGTAGAAAAAAACAAAGGCCAGTCAACCCAAAATTCAAGGTTCTAATGAGGGCCGAACTCTTGAAGATGCTAGAGGTAAAAATCATCTATCCCATCAAGCATTCTTTTTGGGTCGCAAATCTGGTTCCTGTCAGAAAGAAGAATGGGGATATTCGCCTCTGTGTTGATTTTCGTAACCTGAATCAGGCCTTGCTGAAGGACCACTACTCTCTCCCATAAATTTATCAGATCCTTCATGTGGTCGTAGGAGCCCAAAAATTCTCTCCTTGATGAATTATCTGGCTATAATCAGATATGGGTGAAGGACGAATATCAACACAAGACGATGTTCACCACAAAATGCGAGACATTTGCCTATTAGTACATGCTCTTCGGCCTGTCCAATATGAGGGCCACCTTCTAGAGAGCCATGGACATTGCATTCTATGAGCTATTGAACAAGATCATTGCCATCTAATTGGATGACATGACTGTGTTTTCACATAGAAGAGAAGAACACGTCTCTCACCTACGAAAAGTTTTTGAAATATACCACAAATTTGGCATATCTATTAATCCCAAGAAGTCAGTCTTTGTAGTGAAGGAAGGGAAGCTACTAGGCCATGTCATTTATGAAAAGGGCCTAGCAGTTGACCCTGATAGAGCAGAGTCTTTACTCTGACTTCCAATTCCAGTAAACAAGAAAGGGCTATAGTCCTTCTTCGGCCAGATCAACTTTATAAGGAAGTTTGTGCCAGATTTTTCTCAAGTCATTAACCCAATGGCCGAACTCCTGAAGAAGGATGCTGAGCTCGTCTGGACTAAAGAGAGGAAAAAAGACTTCAAAGAGATTAAGGTAAGGATTGCCCAGGCGTCTGTGCTGATAAACCTGAATTATTCTAAGTATTTCATCCTATATGCAGTGGGAGAGCCTGAGAGCTATGCAACGGGTCTACACAGAAAGAAGATGACGACAAAGAGTAGATGATAGCATTCTTGAGCTAGGTGATCCAACCACATGAGGAGAGATACAACTTCATTGAACACCAAGTGCATGCAGTCATGAGATCCTTAAAGAAGTTCAAGCACTTTGTATCCTAGAGCAGGAAGACCGTGTTTGTTGTCCATCCAGATGTTAGAAGTTTTATCATCGAGGGAGAGCTGGGAAATAAAAGGGCTAGCTGGATTACCAAGATTCAAGAGTTTTATATAGATGTTTGACCCACCAAGCTAATCAGGAGTCGGGCTCTCTATCAAGAACTAGCAAAGAGCACTGCTGCAGAAGTAGCCATCTGTCAATGGGAGGACCCAATCCTAGAAGGTAACTTTACCAATTCCTCTGCAAAGGACAGTGACTGGACCGACGAAATAATTTGGTATTCCAGCACCGAGAGGCTCCCATATCACTTCAATGCTAGTTAGAGGAGAAGATTCAGGCTCCAAGTTCAAAAATATGTACTGCACCCTGAGGGGCTGTATTTCAAAAATGTGGACGACATCCTCTTGCGATGCATCAAGGAAATAGACAAATGAAAGGTCCTAGGCAAATTCCATTTAGGAATATCGGGAGGACACATTTTGAGAAGGCCTACGACATTGAAAATCATCAGAGCAGGCTAATTTTGGCCCACCATATTTGTAGATGCGTATGCAGTCTACCAAAAATGTGAGAAGTGCTAGAGGTTTGTTAGCCGAAATAGGAATGCACCAATGCTCCTTCAGCTAATTCAGGCTGAGGCTCCCTTCTAGCAATGGGGCCTAGATTTCATTTGGGTAATATCACCAAATTACTCGATAGGACACAAGTATATCTTAACTGCCATGGATTACTTCACCTGATGGGCTGAGGCGATACCTACCAAGCATACTAACCAGGAAACAATCATTGCCTTCCTTGAAAGCCTAATCACTTGCTTCGGTATCCCAGAACCAATAGTGATAGAAAATAGTCCAGGGTTCACAGGGGCTAAACTCATAAAGTTTACTTGCAAGTATGATATTTACCATAAGGCTTCCTCCAACTACTACCCACATGGAAATGGCTTAGCCAAGTCTATAAATAAAAATCTTATGAAGATCATAAAGAAGACTCTAGAGAGGAACAAAAGATCCTGGCATTTGTACCTAGATTAGGCACTATGGGCAGATCACATATCTATTAAAATATCCATCAAGACATTGCCATACACGCTTGTTTACGAAAAAGAAGCCGTCCCGCCTACTCATGTCGAGATTCCCGTACTATGGCTGTTAGATGATGAAAAAGGTAACCTGGATCCTGTTGATGCTCGACTGGCTCAGTTATTGCAGCTTTAAGAGGAGAGAGAAAAATCTTATGAAGATTTTATGAAGCACACATAGACCACCCGAAACTGGTTTGCGAAAGGGACTACAACCAGGGTCTTTAATATCAGAGACCTAGTGCTGAAATGGGATTCGTGGAAGGCAAAACCAGGGAACCATGACAAATTCTACGTCTTCTAGGAAGGCCTCTTTTAGGTTGCTTAGGTGAATTTGTTCAACTCGTTTGTACTGCAAGATATGGAGTGCCAAATCCTCCTGATACCAGTCAATGGCTTTCATATGAAAGCCTATCATCACTAAAGAATACCAGAAGGTTCTCCTGTGTACATAATTTCTTTTCTACAGTTTAATTTCATTTTTTTGAATGTAAATATTGCTTTTCAGTAGGTGTAGTTTCCTTATTTTAGCCCAAGTGTTCAGCCCTCGGGTGAAAAATTTTGTTTCGAGAAAATGCAGAGCCAAGTTTCTTTTACGGAAGGTGGTCCCCGTTAGTGAAGCATCAAAGCAAGGTTCATCAGGTTCCTTAGGAGAAAGCTATCATCAAGGTCAAAAAAATCTAAAAATTTTGTTAAGTGCCCTCCCAAGTAAGTGTTTCCAAAGTTCGCCCAAATGAGTCGGCGACGACGCTTATCGCTCAAATTTTTAGCAATCTCTAGTCATGTTCAAGGAGGTCACCCAATCAAAGGAAGGCACAAGAATTTTTCCTAACTGCCTTAGCGCCCTCGTTCACCCAATTTTTCAATGACTCTGGGAGTCGCCCTCAAAATTTAATGATCACGGGTAGGCGACTTTAGAGTCTTCAAGAGAAAAATATGGCTGTCAAAAAAGGTCCGTGCTAATGGTCCATCCAAACCAAAGCGATTCTTGGAATCACTCTCAAAAATCAATGAATTTCAAAAGTGCCAAGGTTGGGCCGAAAACAAAGAAGGCAGCTCAGTCACTCAAAACTACCATGAAGTTGGGAGTCGGACACTCTACCAAGTGACTCTGAGAGTCACTAGGTGCACTAGCAAACCAAAGAGTCAAGAAGCGGCGAAAGAAAAAAAAATTAAAATTTATCTAAGTGTCGAAAGGTGCCCAAAGTCGCTCATTTTTTGAGCGACCCCAGGAATCACTCGTACCTTTGAGCCATTTCAGGAATCGCTTCATTTCTAAGCGAGAAACATCAAGGTCCAAAAAGCTCTAAAATTTTTCTTAGTCTATATGGCGCTCGAAGTCGCTCCATTATGGAGCGACTCTTGTGGTCTCCCAACTCTCCTAGCAATAACGGGCGTCGCGCCCTTTTCGAGCGAGCCCTGGTAGGATGGAAGACTTTGGTAGAAAAAGTTTAAATATTTTTCTAAGTGTTGGACAACGTCGGTCGCTTGCCTAAGGTAAAAATGATGCAAATCATTCAAATCCTTAGGGATTCTAGGAATCGCTTCAATTTCAAAGCGACCCTCGTCTCGAGTGCAAGTTCTAGCCAAGCAAACCTTGAGATGCGTGCCGAAGTGGCGACGAGTGATGTTTTCAAGATGTACATTATAAATGAGGATATTTACATGAATTTCTAAGCATATTTCATTAAAGGAAAGGGATAAATCAGGGACCAATAATCATGGGGTTGTGCTTCCAAGGGATATCTTGTGCGTGACCATCGAAGAATAATGATGTGCCCACCCATTTTGTGCACCCTGTATTTAACTCAAGCATTCGCCATTAATGGCAAAATTTTTACCCACTGCCATAAAATCCCAGTCGCTCAACATGCTTTACCAAAAAAACTACTAGTTAAATCCAATCAAGTTGCAATAGAGGTCAAATTCAAAGATCTTACCGACAATCAACAGTATACTCGAATTGTTCCATTACCATGGGTAAAAGGGAGACCGAAGAGAAGGGTAACATAGCTGGCCAGACAACTTCAAGCACACCTAAGAGTGGGAAGAAAAGAGAAAGGAAAGATAAAGGAAAAGCAAAAGCATTAGAGGTAGTGTTTGGGAAAAATACCCAACCAAGTGCTTCAAGAGTGGTTTCTCAGCTGCCTATGGACAGTTTGATAAGATACATAGATGACATCTACTCTCAGAGTATTGAGCAGTTGCAGTGCACTATTGAATAATGGTGAGAGAGAGTTCCTACCTTGCATCCCTACGTTGTAGCTTACCACTCACATCTATATTGGTTCTTGTGTCCACAGGTGCACCATTATCCAGAGCTGGTGGCGATAGTCACCTGGGATTATAAGCCAAGCACCAGGAAGGTCTGAGATCATAAGGGTACTATCCTATTCTCACTCTTTTGGGAGACTGTCCAAGCGGACTTCACGCCTAATCACCTTCCAAACAGGGACTATACCGTCATAAGCATCAATCTTTGCGAGCAGGCATATAGATACTTAGATAACCAGAGAATGAGGCTCTTTGTGGATTTCCAGCTGCATGAACCACTACCACCTAAACATTGGCCGACGTAGCCTAGGCTCTTAAGTGACTTTAAGAACATGGGTATTTACACCATGCTCTCCTAGGTCTTGGGTTGTGGCACATATGTGTACGTCTTCCCCTATTAGTTGGCCATTGCTGAATGCATCTTGTGGAAAGAATTTTATGACCCCATTGCCATGACAAAAGACACCAAGCTTGTGTTCTTCAACTAGGTGGACTACGTAGTGCAAGGTCTGCATTCACGCCTGCAAGACCTGAAAGATGGAAGGAACCAATACTTCAGGTAGTGTTCATTCTTGGCCTAGATTTTTCTATTCCATATGGACAACAAGATGAAGGCACTTCTGGTTCAATGCAAAAACAAGGATGACGTGCAGCTCCTAGTGCACCAATGGACTCAAATCTTTTCGAGGGGATCGTACTATGAATTTAATTTGGCATTCTTGGGTCCTACCTTGGCTCTTCTCAATGGGTTTTTCCCATGCATCCCCCATGAGATGAGAGACAGAGTGATACGACGAAATATAGGCGACACGTTCCAACTGACCCAAGGGTTTGTTATCCAAATTTTTGGATTTACGAGAAAATCCTTCCTTCTACCATACTACGCCACAGAATACCTGTTCACCTTGGAGGCAGCATGGCAGATGGACTATGCCAACCAAAACTATGGTCAGGGGAGAATATGGGGCCATATTTTCGAGTTTCCAATTACTTGGGGCAATTTTGAAGTTAGAGTAAATGGGTAGAATGAATTCCTTGAAGCTACACTCTTAAGCTTCGACTTGGTTGAGCTTCCCTTGATATAGTAAAGTTGTTCACATTGCTAAAAAAAATTCATGTCTACCCTCATCTAGAAATCATGGGAGAACGAAATAACCTATCGAGAGGAGACCTCGAGTGGAACATTAAAGAGATGTAGTCTTTCCCATCGTGGCACAACTTCTATTTCGTTGAAGCAGAGTATGACCCTATCAATAATAAAGCTCACAAACTAGATGCCAAGGCCTAAAGGAGGATGATGCCTAAATTGCAAGAGATGGATTGGGAGCCTGAGAAGATAGCATAATGGTGGATCACAAGGGCCCACACCAATAAGGAAAGGTCAAAAAAATTCTTGCTAACGACCTTTAGTTCTCGAAGCTATACGATGACTACAATGCCACATGGCGACCTATTGTGTTTTGGGATATCGTACCCCAAGGCATCCAATGCCTACAAAAGACACAGGTCCCACCAAGGTAGCCACTCACACTAGGAGGAGGGTCCAACAGTGGAATGAAAGATAGTCAGGTGGTAGGGCCCATGGTGCAACAACCCACTAAAAAGCCACAAGGATCAGAACAACTGGCCAAAGCGACACAGGAAACTCTGGTGCCTATGAGGAAAAAAGTGAGGGTGAAGATCAAGTAGTCCAGGGCATCTTCACAAGAAGCAGCTGGCCCAACACCCAGTACACCCACCACAACCGCTGCAAAAAAAATAGAGGCAACCCCTCAAAAAGAAAAGTAGGCCATGCCTTAGAAAGAAAATAAGAGGCCTGAAAACTCTAAGGAGAAAAAGGTCACACCCAAAAAAGAAGCTGTGTAGTAGACCGTGGTGATGTCATAGAAGAAGGTTATCACCAAGGAAGTTATCACTATCAGAGAGGACACCCCTCCACCAGAGAAATATGTAGACCCTTGGATAACACAAGCATTCAACATGCCAGCTCGAGTAGAGCTCGCAAGTACACATTCCCTTTTCCTGCTTCAACCTTCTGGATCATTGGCTGCGATGACCCTTTGAAATCTGCTAAACCCATACCAGTGACCATTCCTATAGGTAGAAGACCCACATACATCATTCCTCCTACAATATCTCATCCTACCCTCGCAAAAGCTCAGCCCTCCGTCCCAACCCAGCATGACCAACAAGCATTCAACTTTTTTTCTACAGATCCCAACACCTTTGAAACCCTAGCCCATACCCAACCAGGTGCAGATGTTGAAAATCCACCATAGTCTCCTCATCCTCCACCTTCAGCCAATACCTTGATTGAAAACCCATATTTACACCTGGAAGATCCTATCGCCACTGCCCCAACCAAGACATCCCTCAAATCTATTGAGCCCTCAGGCGTCGTTTCCCCTCATCTGTTCGTAGAAGAGCACTCACCCCAACAAGATTTACCCTTAATCAAGCCTATGTTTGGAGGGATGGATCTCGAAGAACAACAGTTGGAAATGATGGAGCACCAACCCTTGGTGACCCAAGAAGAGCAAAGCTCCTTCAGATGGCTCCAAGATATGAAAAAGAGAAAAGGCGAGGAGCTTGCAAGAGTGGATAAGCGCACCAGGTTCAACCTGGATAAAATGCTTCTTAACAAAGAGAAGGTTCCCAAGGTGAAGAAGCCCCTGAAGGACATGGCTCCAGATGACTACGAGTACCATTGTAAAGCCAAGGACTTAAACAACGTCTATGTGGAAAATGAAGTGGGAGGCATTCATGTGAGGGCTGATACATTGTATGTGAACTATCACCAGATGAAGAAGAGCTTCTATAAGGTGGAGAAAAAAAACTAAAGCTGGAGGAGATGACGAGAATGCAGGCTCAACTAGACAGCTCCAGGGATGAGTCCCAATAATTGAAGCAGCAATTGACAGCCTTGGAAAAGGAGGTAACTGATCAAAAAGAGACTGCAAAATAGAAAATTAGAGAAAAGGAAGAAATGCAGGTCCAAATAGTTGAACAATAGAACCAACTTCAAGGAGTTCAACAACAACTAGAGGAGAAGGCTACACAGGTTGAGGTATTTTCAAAAGATCGAGTCACAAAAATCTGCATAGGCCTATTGAAGAGTTTTATAACCCAAGTCTCCAGATCTCTCTTGGTTCTCATGTTCATTTCTAAAGTAAAAGAAGTATCTGCCCAGGGCAAGCCTACGGTAGAGGAGGCTGAATGCCAAGCACAACGTTGGTTAGAATTGGTGGTTAAAACTAAAAATTATGAGCGTCAAGACCTTCGATTTATCCCCATGACTCAAATTTCCCTTGATTGAGTCACTACAAGGGCAACCTTACATTCTTACTTTGAAAAGTTAGAGAAGATTCAGAAAACAAGGAGACTGTTGGACACATTAGAGAAGGAGAAAAACATCTGCCTGGTCCCTTTCCAAACCCTAGCATCACTTGGGTTCCCTGGCTTTATGAACAAAAATGGAGACTACCTCCCTAGGGAGGAATTGAAACCAATCTAGGAAGCCTTCAAGATAGATATAATGGAGATTGATAACTAGGCAGACTTTATTCTAGAGGTGCAGGTGACACAGTTGATTTCTTGGTTCTACCAAATTAGCGCCTGCCTCACCGAGTTGAGCGAAAGAGTCAACACAATCAATATGCTCTAGGTCGAAGCCTTCAAGTGCATATTAAAATATATCAACAACCTCGATCCCTTCCAGGAGGGATCCTGGACTCAAGTTTGGGCTACGTACGAACGTATTCATGACCACCTTGTCCCCCCAAAGTAGGAAGAAGAAGAAGAAGGCGAGGAACAGTCAGAAGGAGAAATAGAAGAGGAAGAATTTGATGATGATAATACTAAAGAGGAAGAGCAACAGGAAGCAGAGCAAGAAATGGAAGGGCAACAATAAGGAGAAGCAAGAATCGGGGGTGACTCTAGGCCCAAAGATAGAGGTATGGGTCCTTGCATCGAGGTGAGCTTGATACCTCACGAGCCACCAAGAATGTTGTAACATTTTTCTAAGGGGTAAAAGTTTTGAAAATTTTGAAAAAGTACTTTTGCATTTTTTTTGGATCAGATTCTTTCCTTCCCCCTTCCTTTCCAGCTTTGTCCAGACAGTATTCAAGTTTTCAGTTTCCAAGTGTTCAGCAGGTTCTACAAGGTTTGGAAAAATCCTAGATTTTTTCTAAGTCTGGGGCACTCCCTTGGTCGCTCTCTTGTTTCGGTGATTTTTAGCTTTGCTTCTCTCTCTGACGACCAATGAAAACACCAAATAGCAGAGTGAGTGGGAAAATTTGTTAAAATTGTTAAGTATGGACACCCCATGAGTCACTCCATTTTAGAGTGACTCTCGTCTTTGTCGAGCTCCTCTAGTGACCCTTGGCATCAACATCACCAACAAGCGATGACATGAAAAATTCGAAGGCATTAAAATTTTACGAGATTTGCTCCATTTTGGAGCGAACCCCATGGTCGCTCCACTTTTTTAGCGACCCAGGGCAGCAACGGGGAAAATTCAAAAAAGTTTCTAAGTGTTGGTTGACGTTGGTCGCTCCATTTTGGAGCGACTCCTGTCATCACCCGGCTCTGCCAGCGATGCCCGTCGTGGCTCAATTTTCCAATGATCGCGAGCAAGTGTAAGAGTTTCAAAAGTTGACACCGGTTGCTCTATTTTGGAGTGACTTCTGTCATCCCCCAACTTTGGCAGCGGCTCCCGTCATCGCTGCCCCTTCCAGCGACCATGGGTGAGGAGTCTCAAAATTATTCTAAGGCATACAAATGCATGTTTCCATTGGTCGCTCAGTTGTTGAGCGACTCCCGTTATCATTGCTATCTCCTGGTGACTCCCGTCGCCCTCCCATTCATCAATCGCAAGCAGAAAAGGACAAGTCGCATGATTTTTCTAAGGCAAATTGCATCCTGGGTTCACTCCATTTTGGAGTGACTCCTGGGGTAGCTATTTATCTTGAGTAACTCTTGTCACCTCCCTCCATATCAACGAACCTGAAATTAAATTTGAAGAGTGCAGATTTTGAGATTCATACCAGTTATAGTAGAGCTAAAGGTATAATTCAAGAACATGGTAGGTGGGCATTGAAAGCAGGTATTCAACAATAGATTGTACTGCACCTACCACATTAACGAGACACACCTTCTCAACCACTATATCTATCAAAAGCCATACCAAATTCAAGTGAATCTTATTGCAGGTACGCTCATGACCAGCAGGGGTCAAATATCGATAGCTTTTGTAGTCTTTGGGTTCTATGCATCATTGTAATTGGGGGGAAATTTTTGCTATAAATAGTAGTGAGCTTTCATTGTAAAAAAGGGGGGGAACATATTGCTAAGGAAGCTGTTGTAATCAAACATTTGCCTCAAATACAAAGCATACTTGGCTCTGACTCTTGTCTCTTTCTTTTATGTTGCCTTCTGCAATTATTTCTACTTCATGTTCATTTGTTTTTCTGATTGTTGTAATTCTGCACCCTGGATTAAAGCATTGGCAATTAAGTGAATCTAGAATACTGAATGAAGGATACATAGGAAAGAATCGTAGTGTCAATTTCTGTTACATGTTTTTTTTTATTGTTGTTGGTTTGACTATAAGTTAGTGACTGTGCTGCTTGTTCTTTCCCACAACTACTGCTATACTTTCACATCTCTTTCTGCATTTACAAATATCTTTTCTGTTCTCTTATTTTAAACCATAGTAGATTAGTATAGGAGTCGGCCTTCTCCGAAGATTGACATGGGAGGCATCTATTCCTTTCGGCGTTTCAATTTGTTGGGCGAATCTAGGGTGCAAAAGACCAAAATACTTTCCTAAATGGCAGATTCATAACCAACACCACCATATATATTTAAGGATGAATGTTAACCCATTTGATAGCCTTAATAATGGATGGAATTGATCTTATGAGAAATTGTGAAAGATGAATTAAAAAAACTCTTATGGAAAAGCTCTATCTATATAATATCCCATGGTTAATAGGTCTCTCCTTTGATAACTATCCCCAAAAAATAGAAAGTAGTACATCTCTATAGATCAAAGATCTCAATAAAGCCATGAGGAAGGATCATTTTCCCTTACCTATAATTGATAAAGTATTAGATACCCATGCGTTACAAAACTTTATTCTCATAAATACATATCATACACACTATACTAGAATATCAATTCATTCATTTACAAATAATATTTCATAATGATAATCCACATAACGATACATAAATATAGATATTACCCTTAAGATAAGGAAACACTTAAATACTCCTCAAGGAAGGAATAACTTCACACAATCTCCCAATATGAGAGGCTACTCCACAAGCAAAGATGAAGACAATACTCAATATGAATGATGATTCTTAAGATGAGAATATCCCTTCTTTATATACCCATATTCTAATTCTACTTTGGAGGAGGGTATAACCCTAATCCTAGTTGAATCCTAAACCCTTATCCAACTCATTATTATAATATAATATTATAATACAATCAACCTTGGGTTATGTGTGGCCCATGCCAACTATCCATAATACCCATATACAATATAATATCATATTCCCATATACCCAACCCTATGTACCACAACATTCCACCCTCCTTATAAATATTTTATCCTTGAAATATTGGAAGAAACTAAATAATATGATCTTCTAGGTGATGTTGACAATTGGTGCCAATCTCGATCATCTATCCATTCAAGTAAAATATTGATTGGTGGTGGTATTTCATGATGCCAAGATACCATTGTGCCACTTGAATATCCATAAATCCTTCATTGGTTCTATGATTCTATTACTGTACTCTAATATTAAGAATAATTGGCCCTTTGGTTCTATGATGTTGCACCTCTTCAAAATCAAGAATTACTATATTTTTTCTTTCATACACTACCATACTTGATGCCTTTTTAACTCCACGTATATTCATAATAATGTTGATACCCTATGCAATACCTCCAGGATTGTCATCGTTAATGGTGGTGTGAATGTTGATATATTGAAAGTGAAATATGATTCACAAATAACGTCTACATTGTATGATGTAATATTGTATAGGCCTAAGGAAATTCATTGTACAATGTATTGAATTATTACAATATTTTATGATGTAATCCCCATGGACCATGGTTAAGCTTTTTATGGTTAAACCCACCTTATAAATTTCTAATTAACCTTAAATCCTTTCTTGCTATTCTGAATTAAGGTTAATTTCATTTTTGTATTTAGTATTATGGACCACTCAATCATTTGATTATTGGAGTATTGTGATTGTTAGCTACAAATAGTATAGTGCTTATTTATGGTGCCTGTGGGTGTCCATTATATATTCTATCTTTTATCATTTTTTAAAATTTATGTCTAAGATAAGTCAATATGGTGAGCATTTTATCTCAGGTGAGTTTTTACAAGAATGTATCAGGTGCAGCAGCGATAGGGAACCTCGATCCAGGCTAGATCCCCAGCTTGGCTATAGGATAGGGCATTTATGAGTCAGATGCTGATGTTGAAATGGACCTTTTCACTAGGTGGGAGAAAGACCCAGGGAAGGACTCCCTGGACAAGAACGAGGGCTATCCCAAGGTAGGGGGGACCGACACTAGGCCCTCCGATTTTGCATCTTATCTTGAAAAGGTCACGGGTACCAAATTACAAAAATATACCAAGGACCAAAGCCCTTTGATAGCGATTAGAGAAGACTTAGTGATTCTAGAAACTCTAATGGTCGAATGTATTTCCCTAGAAGAACATTCTATGATTGGTAAGTTCGTGGGTGGTAGACCGTACATGGAATTCATTCGGTGGTGGGCCACTACCAAGTGGAAAGTTTCAGGGAATCTTGAGATTGTAGCTCTCTCTAGAGGGTTCTTTCAAATTCGACTTAACAATGTCGAAGATGCAACCCACATTCTAATAGGGGGGTCGTGGTTCTATGGGAAGAAGAGTTTGTTTATTCACAGATGAGTTGAAGATTTCAACGCCAAAAATCAAAGCATAAATTTTGCTCTAGTGTGGGTTCGTCTTCTGGGATTCCCTAACCAATTTTGGCATGAAGACATCTTGCAAGGAATAGGTAGATACATAGGGGAAATGGTGGCCATGGATTCAACCACCAAAGCTCGCACTAGGTTGACCCAAGCTAGAATATGCGTCAATGCAAATCTTGATTCCCAGCTCCCAACTCGAATCAATCTAGTCTATGGTTCCTTTCACCACTGCCAGGCCATAGAGTATGAAAACAAATCGGCTTTTTGCATTGAATACCGAACTCAAGGACACCTCAAGTCCCACTACTCCTTACTCAGGCCATAGAAGGAGGTAGATTATGACAACCATATCTATAGGAATCAAGGAGTTCGCTTCCTTGGGAATCCCCTAATGGAAAAGAACAGGAAAATATACAACGAAAACCCTCATCAACAAGAACCAGGGCAAAACCCTATGGTAAACAAAGGAAAGCAAAAAGCGTAGCCAGAACAATCAAAGGACCAAGCTCAGGTAAGCTCCCTATTCCCTCATCCTAATTGATTTGATATTTTGATAAATATCACCCACTCTGATTCAAAAATAAATGAAGGGTTATTCACTCAGCAAGAAAATGATATGTTGGATCTAAATCTCGACCTCCAAATCCCCACCATAGAAGAAATTTTATCCCCTTTCCACCAGCAGCCCTATCTTATATCTAGTCAAGCTAGCTTCCCATGATCCCCCCCTGAAAATCTTCTTTCCCAAGAGGTTGTCAAGAAACAAAAAGTAGATTTCAATCCCAAAAACACTCGAAGCTCCAAAAATACGTATGTCGATGTTGGGAATGACAAGAAAAGGGGAAGGCCCAATATCCAAGAGCAAATAAGAAGGCAAACTACCGAGGACATAGACAACGGAGACCAAACAACGCTTGTACCTAAAATATTTAATCACCTGAAGGAAGATCCCAAATTACCCAAACCCCTGTGCAACAGTCAAAATGGGGCAAGAAATCATCTAAAGTTTCCAAATGAAGATACTCTCATGGAATGTGAGGTTCCTCAACAGTGCGGCCAAGTAGAGGTTGGTTAGCATTGCTAGAAAAGAAACCAAACCAACAATCCTCATTATTCAAGAGACCAAGTTAGATCATTCAAAAGCATGCAAGGAGGGCAACACCATTTGGAAAAATAGTGGAAGCATTTTCAGTCCCAACCAAGGTCCATCTGGGGGTATTTTGTGCATTTGGGATCCATAGAAAGTGGATGGTAGAGTAATATCGTCCTCAAATAGAGTTATAAATATCATATTTATTTGCAAATACAAGGATCAATGCTGGATCCTATCTAATATCTATGCCCCAAACAATCCCCTCAGTAGGATTTCATTTTGGGACCAACTAAGTCAAATGAGGCAGACTTTCAAAAATTTCCCTTGGGTTTTGGCTGGGGATTTCAACTCCCCCCTTTACCCGTCAGATAAGGCAGGAGGAAATGAAATTCCTACCAAAAGTATTTAGGACTTCCATGGGTTTGTCACTGAGAATAACCTAATGGATATCCAGATCCGAGGAGCTCAATTCACATGGAATAACATAAGAATAGGGAACAATCTAATCCAAGTTAAGCTAGACAAATTATTTCTATCTCAAGAAGCCATACCTCTGTTTGAAGATGCCTCCCTCAATTACCTACCCAGAATAGGATCGGATCACAGTCCTCTCCTATTCGAAGCTAACAAGTCTCAAATTTTTAGGACCCCTTTCACATTCAAGGCAATGTGGGTTATCCACCCATATTTACGTAATCAAATTGTAGGGTGGTGGCAATAGTAGGTGGACGGATCCCCCATCGCTCAAGTTACCCAAAAACTCAAAATAATCAAAGACCACATCAAAATTTGGAACAAGGAAGTGTTTGGTAACATTTTTGAAAATAAGGAGCAAATCACCAACAAGTTGAAAGCCATAGAAGAGCAAATTTAGAAAGGGTAGATGAGCATACATATTAGGAATGAAGAGAAAAATCTCCTTGCTGATTACCACAACATTCTAGCCAAGGAAGAAATGTATTGGAGACAAAAGTCTAGAGCCCTATGGCTCAAGGACAGGGACTCAAACACGAAATTTTTCCATGCTTCCAATATTCGTCACAGAAGCTCCAATAATATCAGGGAGTTAATAAATAGTGATGGCACAAGTGTGAGAGACATCCACCTCATCAGAAATGAAGCAATCACCTTCTTTGAAAAAATGTTGGGAACAAATTCCACTATTTTCAAACAGGTCCAGGATCAGCTTCTTCAACATATTCTAAATTTGGTATCCCCTGAAATGAACGACATGCTCATAAAGGACCTTACCAATGAAGAAATAAAGTAGGCTCTTTTCTCCATGGCCCCTGATAAAGCTCTAGGGCCTGATGGCTTCTCCCCTAGGTTTTTTTAAACTTACTGGGATATCATAGGGGTTGACATTTGCAAAGCCATTATTCACATGTAGAAATCCAAAGCCATCCCCAGAAGCACCAACTCCACCTTCATCGCCTTAATCCCTAAAGGCCATGAGTACAAATCCATGAATGACTATAGACCTATAAGTCTATGTAATGTCATATACAAGATTCTTGCTAAAGCCTTGATAACAAGACTCAAAGAAATACTGCTGTTCATTATAGATCCTTGCTAGGGCAGCTCGATAAAAGGAAGGTCCATTCATGATGGCATAATCACCCTGCATGAAGTCCTCCACTCAGCTTCCCAAAACAAGAAAGCAACGTGTTGAGTGGTATTTTCACCCAATTGTGAAAGTACACTCTCCTTTAGGATTTGGGTTCCAAATCCCCTCTTGCAAAGAAGTTAAACAAACGACTTCTCCAAGGTCTCCGTTGTATTTAGCATTTGCATATGTGTATTAGTAATCTCAAATAAAGATATTCAATTTAAATGCTTGGAACACCTTAGTGATTGCAAGTAACTGTAAACAAGGGGCAATGTTGATTTATTTCACCATGAAACTTTAGTGATTGTTCATTGTTTTTTTTTTTGGATTTTGATATTTTTAGATGTTTATTTTAATGCCTTGAAAAGTTAAAACTTCTGGAAAAATATAAAATGCAGAAAAAATGAAAATGAAATGCAGAAACTAAAACTAAAATGCATTCAATATGATGCTATCCTATTTCGACAAAACCGAAGATGTGAGGTCTCCGTGCATGCAACCTAACCTATTGGACTTGCAAAACAAGCACAATCCCCATAGACTAAGTGTTGGTTCCTAGGGTACTAAATAAAATTCAGATTTCAAATATTTGCCTAATGTAACCCAAAAACATGGCATTAACATTATCTATAAATTCGAAATCTGAACGAGTGAAAGAATAAACATTAAATTCATAGCATGCAAAGAAAATCTCCTTCTTTCTTGCCCACAAGATGCAAATTTCTGAAAACTTCTGCATTAAAAATATGTCATTTTACAATAGCAAAATTTCTGGTTTTCCCAACCCAGTCAATGGAAGAAAAACGACTCAAACAGGTCCAGAATGGCAATCTCGCCTTCAAATCTGCAACTCTGCTCACAACAATTTTTGACCCTTCTGGCCTCTTTGAGTGGTGTATTTAAACTTGTGAAAACATTGTTTCTCCTTCCCTGACGGTTCGTTTCATTTGCCGATGGCTGTTCGTTTCACCTTCCCTGATTGTTCATTTCACCTTCCCTGTATGCGTGTGCTTTGCTTTCCATTTTGTGGCCCTTCGCTACGATTTCTCCACATGGGCTTGCGTCCGTTTCCCTCCGTGTGTAACGACCATCTTAAATGATTTCAAATCATTAAATATTCCTTATGTAACGCTTGCCTTATTCACTAGATTTTATCCTTATGTCCACGTCACTATGCAGGTCCGTTACCTTGGCGAAAATGGAACATGTCGCGATATCGCGACACTTTTGCCTCCTTGCTCTCCTTGGTTGCTTTGAATCGCGAAAATGGAACATGTCACGATATCGTGACACTTTTGGCCCCTTCCGTCTTTTGTTGCTTTGAATCGCAAAAATGGAACATGTCGCGATATCGTGACACTTTTTCTTTCTCTGCTTGTCTGCCCATTTTGAATCGCGAAAATGCAACATGTCGCGATATCGCGACACTTTTTCTTTCTCCTCTTTTCCTTTGCTTTTGGCCGCGATGGAGCAACATGTCACGATATCGTGACACTTTTTTGTTTTGGCCGCGATGGAGCAACATGTCGTGATGTCGCGACGCCTTTTCATTTTCTGCCGTGATGGAGCAACATGTCGCGATGTCGCGACGCCTTTTCATTTTCTGCCGTGATGGAGCAACATGTCGCGATATCGTGACACTTTTCATTTTTGGCCGTGATGGAGCAACATGTCGCGATATCGCGACACTTTTTCATTTTTGGCCGCGATGGAGCAACATGTCGCGATATCGCGACACTTTTTCATTTTTGGCCGCGATGGAGCAACATGTCGCGATATCACGACACTTTTTCATTTTTGGCCACGATGGAGCAACATGTCGCGATATCGCGACACTTTTTCATTTTTGGCCGCGATGGAGCAACATGTCGCGATATCGCGACACTTTTTCATTTTTTGCCGCGATGGAGCAACATGTCGCGATATCGTGACACTTTTTCATTTTTGGCCGCGATGGAGCAACATGTCACGATATCGCGACACTTTTTCTTTTTGGCCGCGATGGTGCAACATGTCGTGATATCGCGACACTTTTTCTCCTTGTGGTGTTTTGCTTTTTTCCTTTGAACTTTAGCCTATGGGCCACTTCGGTCTTCTTGGAACACATGCAAAAAGGTGGGTCCCCAATTTTGGGGTACGTTGTGGATCAACCACAACAAATGGCGACTCTGTTGGGAAATGCTCCTGAGCATTTCGGTGAGAACTCAACCTGAAAACACACAGACTCAAATACAAGCGTTAGAAAATATCCCAAGAATGAAACTAGACGAGAAATACATGAAACATTAGAATTATTAAGCATCAGCTCGGTGTGTGCAATGTGCTTCATTCCCTATCATTTGAAATTGATCAACATTCCATTGTCGGTTTCACTTATGATTCGTATGCAAGGCTATGAATGATTTGTGCAGGATTTGATGTATGATGAAGATGCTAGAGATATAGCAACCTGCGTTGCAAAGGCTCAGACCTTCTAGTATCATGAACACACATATTAAAACTGTCAAACCCTCTTAGGACCAAATATATGTATACTAAATTAATTTACTAGATCCCAAAGTTGGTTATGTGTCACTACCATCTTGAACCCATGTGCAAGTGTAAGTGAAATCAGATCTTTGGGGAATCGGATTCCCAACCTAAGCGAGATGGGAATTTAACCCTATCCTTACTACTCTGATCCGGAGTTCATTACCTCATCTTGAACAAAATGATTTAACTTGTTATGGATGAAGCTGTCGAGGCTAGCCTATCCGTTTGAGCGATCGGTGGTCTTGCTTTTAGACAAGACATGTAGCCATGCATGAGCATACTCCACTTCCAGTCAGGCATCTATAGCCCCGGTGGAGATTAACCCCATAATCCAGGATTTGACTTTACTTTTGATTTCTTGGACCTTGGTGATGACTACCCATCCTTGCAAGGGACATGTAGTACGATCCTTCCAATCCAATATTAATAATGAAATGAAAAATATTTTCTTTTGAATTTCAAGTTCTTGAGTGGGCAAAATGGAAGCTTTGGGGAATCGGATTCTCAACCTAAGCGAGATGAGAATTAGACCCTATCCTTACTACTCCATGAAGGTCAAATCGAGCTTTGGGGAATTGGATCCTCAACCTAAGTTCGATGAGGATTTAACCCTATCCTTACTACTCCGATTTTAGGCTTTAAGCACTATGGGAGTGGTAAAAACCACTGTTTTAAGGATTATGTTGCATGATAGGACAGACACGAAATACTCCTTTCGCCTCACCTTTTCTTCCAAGTATGGTTTTGACCATTTTGCTCAAGATCCTTTTTTAACAATGCGTAGAACGTGCTTGGTTCAAGATAGTTCGGGCATCAGTTCCCAACCTTAGGATCCTTTTAATATATGTTATGTAATAACCCTAAGAGGATTCGACACCTTTTCAATGATTGTACATGAAATGAAGATGCAACTGAGATGAAATGTATATGCAATGCGGAATGTACATGAGATATGAATGCATTGCTCCTTTTGAAATGCGGATGGAGTATACCACCTACTTTGCCATAATTTATAAAACTAACAACTTCATGCATCACAAGTTCCAAATGATATTCTTTAATGTGTTTGCGAAATTCGTGGAGCTTTCTGCAATACAATTTCGATGTTTCATATTCTCCTAGTCTTAGTCAACATTCATAAGGATCTAACTTAACAAACCAAAAATGTCCAAAGGACCAACACACAAAACTTAAAACCAAAATGAGATCCAATCCAAAACCAAAACATGAAAACCAAAAGAAAATCATATACAAATGTGCAATATGATACAAATCTCACATGATTTAAGGGCTAAAATAATGCTTTAGAACTTGCCCGTTAACCGGTAACGTCAAATATTTCCCATCCAAAGTTCTTAGTCTGAAAGTACTCTCCCCTATGATTTCAGAGATTTGATAAGGACCTAACCAAAGACAATCAAACTTTTTGTGATCCCCTTTCTCATCATGTTTTTTATCCCACAATAAAACCAAGTCCGAGATCCTGAAAGACTTAATTTTGGATCTTTTATCAAACCATATTTTGACCACATCTTGATGCTTGCTCATGTGGAGCATGGCTTCTTCTCTTTTTTCATCAAGGTGCATTAGATGACTTAATCTAGCCTCAATGTGATTATCAGTTCCAAGGTATTCTTGTGTGAAACGAAGGGTTTGAAGCTTCAAATTTGTAGGAAAAATTGGATCTTGCCCATAAACTAGATGATAAGGGGTATTCCCTATTGATTATTTTTCTCTAGTCCTATCTGCCCAAAGAGAAAATTTTAATTGGTTGTGCCAATCCCGAGAATTCTTTTCCAATAACTTCTTAATGATGGTTAACAAATTTTTGTTTGAAGATTCTACCAAACCATTACCTTGAGGGTAATAGTTAGACGAGAACTTTAAACTCACCTTATTATCATATGCCCAATTTACAAATTGAGTGGAAACAAAAGCCTTACCATTATCACTTACAATAGAATCGGGCATTCCAAACCTTGTTACGATGTGATCTTCGAGGAATTTTATTACCACATCCGTAGTAGCATGCTTTGTGGGAATTGCTTCTACCCACCTAGTGCAATAATCTGTAGCTGTGAGTATGAATTTATGGGAATATGAAGAATTTGGGTTAATAACCCCAATGAAGTCTAATCCCCATTGTGCAAATGGTCTCATCTCAACTACAGGTTGCAATGGCATAGCTGCATTCCTTTCTCTATTGGCAACCACTTGACAAATATGGCAAGATCGCACGTGTGCATGTGCATCTTTAAAAATGTGGGGCCAATAATATCCCGCTCTTAGGATTTGATGTGCTATTGAATTTGTCGAACCATGGCCAGTTCCGTGTTTACCATGAAACTCTTGCAAAACATTGGTAGCTTCTTCTTGATTTAAGCATCGTAGGTAAATTCCCTCGTGATTTTTCCTGTAAAGAGCACCAGACCTAATATGATAATTGGCAGATTTAAGTCTCAAGGCTCTTCTTTGAGTAGAATTAAGATGTGATGGACACTTACCATTTAACAGAAAATACACAATATCAACATACCAATCATCTTTGGAAATGTGCTCTCCACTTGAATATTGGCATGTGACTTGGGGATTGTTCTCAGCAATTGTTTTCACAAGTCCTTGTCCACGAACTAATTTCATGGGTTGAATTTCAAGGTCAAATTCTTGGATGGTAGAAATCCATTTACCTCTTCTCTCACCTAGCTCATTTTGCACAAACATGGTTTTGACAGCAGGGTCAGGCACAATGGCAAAGACCCTACTATGCACAATGTAATGTATGAATTTTTTTATTGTTTTGAAAAGTGCATACATTTGCTTATCGAGGATGGAATACCTCAATTGAGCATCCTTTAAAGGAGCGCTTAGAAAAGCTATGGGATTTTCTGTGTTATCTTCACCTTTATGAGTCAAGACACTCGCAAAAGAGTGTTCAACTACGAAAGCATAAATAAAGAAAGGCTTGGAATAATTCGGACTTATAAGGACAGGGGCTCTAGAAATAGAATCCTTGATGATTTGAAAGGCAACCCTACTTTCTTCATTCCATTTGACATTCACGTCCTTTTTGAGCATCTCATTCAGTGGTTTAGCTATCTCAGCGAAGCCAGAAATAAACTTCCTCACGAAATTGATTTTCCCAAAGAAAGATCTCAATTCCTTTTTTAGGAGAGGCAAGTTTTGGATAGCTTCTATCCTTTCCGGATCAATGGAGATACCTTCTTTTGAAATGATATGGCCAAGCAATCTTCCTTCTGTCACTCCAAAGATGCATTTTTTTGGATTCAAAGAAATTTCGTGCTCTTTACACCTTTGGAGAACTTTCCTCAAATATTTCACATGGTCTTCTCTTTTCTTTGAAAACATAGGAATGTCATCCACATACACAATGATACATTTACCTATGAGCCCTTTGAACGCATAATCCATGGCACGTTGAAATGTTGTGCCTGCATTTAATAATCCGAAAGGCATTCTTCTATAGGCAAATGTTCCCCATTTGGTTGTGAAGGCCGTCTTCATCCTGTCATTGGGATGAATAAGAATCTGATTGTATTTGGAATATCCATCGAGAAAAGACATCATTTCAGACCCATTCACCATTTGCAAGATTTCATCAATTGATGGCAATGGGTAATTGTCCTTTTGTGAGGCTTTGTTGAGATTTCTAAAATCTATGCATAGCCTTATTTCCCCATTCTTCTTTCTCACCGAAACAAGATTAGCGACCCAAGTTGAGTGCCTAACGGGAAAAATTATCTTTGCGTCCAACAATCATTTGACCTATTTCTCTATCAAGGGCTCAAGTAATGGGTTAACAGGTCGTTGTCTTTGTCTGAAGGGTTTGGAATCCGGTTTTAGAGGGATGGTGTGCATAATAACGTTTTGATCATATGTTTTCAACTCATTGTAACTCCAAGCAATGCAATCCATGTAATACTTTAGTGTACGTATTATATTTTCCCTCTCATCAGTCGTACATGCCTTTGCAATATACACTTCATGCGGATTATCCACACTCCCTATATTGATCAAGTCACAAGCATCTTTAGGAGGTGGAACCCTTTTTCCTTTTCTAGCTTTATATCCCATATCAAACATCTTCTCTAATGAAACGATGTTCTTAGGTATCTTGTTGGATTGAAATGTAGCTTTGCTTTCTCCTTCTGTTTCTTCTTGCCACCTTTGATCTTCATCAATCACTTGGTTCTCAAAAATACCTGAATTGGTGACAAATTTGAAAACGTGTCTATCATTCTCAAAAACTTGCAAGTTTCTGACGTTATTAGATATCGATGGGTAAGGGACCAACTCAATGGAAAAATTCTTGCATTTTTTATGTCAACCAGATTTAGCATGCCTGCCGCGACCACCAGAGAATCAGCTATACGATTTCCTTTCCTAGAAATAAGGGATATATTAAAAGCATCAAATTCCTCAATGAGGTCCCTCACCCTAGTTCTATAAAGGCTCAATCTCTTATTGCGACAGGTATATTGTCCTTTGAATTGTTTGACAACCAACTCCGAATCTCCCAATACTTTCAAACGCTTAACCTTCTTGCTCAAAGCCAATTGTAATCCAAAGATAAGGGCTTCATATTCTGCCACGTTGTTAGTGCAAGGAAATTGCAATCTATAGGCCGCAAACAATGGTTTATTTCTCGAACAAGCGTGTTCAACTACAGCTCCTGCCCCTTGTTTTGACTTAGATCCATCAAAATTGAGTAACCACACTAGATTATCTTCTTCAGAAGAGCTTGTTGTGGCTGATCCACAACGTACCCCAAAATTGGAGACCCACCTTTTTTGCATGTGTTCCAAGAAGACCGAAGTGGCCCATAGGCTAAAGATCAAGAAAAAAAGCAAAATATCACAAGGAGGAAAAGTGTCGCGATATCGCGACATGTTGCTCCATCGCGACCAAAAATGAAAAAGTGTCGTGATATCGCGACATGTTGCTCCATCGCGGCAGAAAATGAAAAAGTGTCGCGATATCGCGACATGTTGCTCCATCACGGCAGAAAATGAAAAAGTATCACGATATCGCGACATGTTGCTCCATTGCGATAGAAAATGAAAAGGTGTCGCGATATCGCGACATGTTGCTCCATCCCGGCAGAAAATGAAAAAGTGTCGCGATATCGCGACATGTTGCTCCATCGCGGCTAAAAATAAAAAGTGTCGTGATATCACGACATGTTGCTTCATTGTGGCTAAAATGAAAAAGTTTCGTGATATCGTGACATGTTGCATTTTCGCGACCGTACAGGAAAAGTGTCGTGATATTGCGACATGTTGCATTTTCGTGATTCAAAATGGGCAAACAAGCAAAGGATGAAAAAGTATTGCGATATCGCTACATGTTGCTCCATCGCGACCAAACAAGACAAGAAAGAACAAGAAAAGAAAAGTGTCGCGATATCGCGACATGTTGCGTTTTCACGATTCAAAGCAAAGGAAAAGAGGAGAAAGAAAAAGTGTCGCGATATCGCGACATGTTGCATTTTCACGATTCAAAATGGGCAGACAAGCAAAGAAAGAAAAAGTGTCACGATATCGCGACATGTTCCATTTTCGCGATTCAAAGCAACAAAATACGGAAGGGGCCAAAAGTGTCGCGATATCGCGACTTGTCTCATTTTCGTGATTCAAAGCAACAAAAGACGAAAGGGGCCAAAAGTGTCGCGATATCGCGACATGTTCCATTTTCACGATTCAAAGCAACAAAGGAGAGCAAGGAGGCAAAAGTGTCATGATATCGCGACATGTTCCATTTTTGCCAAGGTAACGGACCTGCATAGTGACGTGGCCATAAGACAAGCATTACATAAGGGATCTTTAATGATTCGAAATCATCCAAGATGGTTGTTGCACACGGAGGGAAACAAACGTAAGCCTATGTGGAGAAAACGCAGCAAAGGGCCACAAAATGGAAACCAAAGCACACGCATGTAGGGAAGGTGAAACAAACAATCAGGAAAGGTGAAACGAACAACCATCAAAAAATGAAAACGAAAACGAACTGTCATGGAGGGAAAAAAATTCTTTTAGAAAGTTTAAATATGCCATTCAAAGAGGCCATAGAGGGGGGGAACTTTTCAGAGAATATTGTAGTAAAGAAGGCAAGGCCTTAGCACTGGGTTTATCTGTATATTTTCTTCCACATTAGACTGGTTTTCTTCTTCCACAGAAAGGGTTGGAAACTGCTGCGAGCAGAGTTGCAAAGCTGAAGGCAGAAAGGCCATTCTGGACCTGTTTGAGTTGTTTTCCTTCTACAGATTGGTTTGGGAAAACCAAAAATTTTGCTATTGTGAAAGGACATATTTTTAATGCAGAAGTTTTTCAGAAATTTGCATCTTGTGGGCAAGAAAGAAGGAGACTTTCTTTGCATGCTATGGATTTAATGTTTATTTTTTTTTCATTCTTTCAGATTTCGAATTTATAGATAATGTTAATGCCATGTTTTTTGGGTTACATTAGGCGAATATTTGAAATCTGAATTTTATTTCGTACCCTAGGAACCAACACTTAGCTTATCCGGATTGTGCTTGTTTGCAGGTCCAATAGGTTAGGTTGCATGCACGAAAATCTCACATCTTCAATTTTGTCGTAATAGGATTGCATCATACTGAAAGCATTTTATTTTCAGTTTTCTGCATTTAATTTTCATTCTTTGTACATTTTTTTCATTTTCGTTTATTTTCCAGAAGTGTTAACTTTTCAAGGCATTAAAATAAACAATTAAAAAAATATCAAAATCTAAAAAAAACAATGAACAATCGCTAAAGCTTCATGATGAAATAAACCAACATTGCCCCTTGTTTACAGTTACTTGCAATCACTAAGGTGTTCCAAGCATTTAAATTGAATATCTTTATTTGAGATTATTAATATACACATGTAAATGCTAATACAACGGAGACCTTGGAGAAGTTGTTTATTTAACTTCTTTGCAAGAGAGGATTTGGAACCCAAATCCTAAAGGAGAGTGTACTTTCACAACCGGGTGAAAATACCACTCAATAGATTGGCGTTAGAAGGAGGGCCTGAATTGTTTATTTTAGAGTGATTTAAATGCTATAGGGATTTAAATTTTGAATATTTCATGCTCTATTGATTATTATCTTTAGCCCTCTTTTAACAATACAACCTTGTACTGTTAAAAGGAGGACATGAATTGCTATGCATCGTCCTAACGCTTTTTGATTGTTCACACAGGAATAAGATGTTTAAATAAGGTGTTTTGATTGTACTTTGTTTTAGATTATTGCTTTGTCATGGTTCCTTATTTCATTCTCGAATAATAAATTGGTTTTGGAGCTATTCTTTGAATTTCTCTAACTACGGAATTTTCTCTGTGTCGCAGGTTTTCTTTGAGGCATTGAGGGTTGTGGGTGATCTTGCAGGGTAGTTTCATTTACAAGCTGGACCCACTGCATCACATCATGACTAGGTCCAATTCAACCGAGGAAACCATATTCCAAAGCCTCCCACTCACTCGTAGGAATCCAAGGAACAAAAACCAACAAATTATGGTCTCGCCAGATAGTCCTGTTACAAAGGAGCCTTCAATTTCAGGCACACCTAGCGGACTTGCACCGGTGGTGTCATTTGCCACTAGTGTACCCATTTTTAGTACCATTTCCACGGCTCCTGTAGGGTTATCATCATCGATTTTTAATCAAATTGCCCAACCTCCACCACCTCCTTGGTATGGAGCCAATAACATTCCTTTGAACATTGCAGGGGATATTCACGAGATCCCTAAGAATATAGAGAGATTTTTGCCCAAATACAAGCCGGATGGCCCAAGGACCGCATAAGAGCATATTCAGGCCTATAGGGATGTTTTGATAAGATTGCAAGTTCAGCATGAAGATGTGGCTTGTAGACTCTTCCCCATTAGCGTAGACCTAGCGGCATACGAATGGTACATTTGCTTACCTACTGGTTCCATTACATCATGGACACAAATGGATGATGCTTTTGTCAACCAATTCAGGTCACCATTAGATCCCACCATCATCTATAATCAGTTCATTACATGCAAAAGAGGCCAGGGTGAGCCAATCCAAAATTTTAATCAAAGATTTCAGAAATGCTATAATAGAGCAATTCGACATTTTACCATTGATCCCGTAGTAGCTTTGCAAATATATTTTGGGGCATTGGATCCTATGACGACAATGTTTGCAAGGCAAAATCCTCAAGTTACCACACTAGCTCTAGCTTACAATGAAGCTATGACCATTGAACAACAAATGACACCACAGAATTATGGGTTTTCCCAGATGCCTATGGTAGGACAATATCGTCCTTACAGTCAAACCCCTATGATGAATCAGATCATGGCACCACAAATGTCAGGCATAAATGCTTTGCCTTATCAACAACCATACTCATCAGCACTCACTTACGCACCCATTCCAATTCAACCAATCACATCCATTCCTCCTTTTTAGCAAAATAGTCAACAGACTATGCAAGGAGCTAGTCTGGTTAATTCTTAGGCTATGGTTCCTTTTACCCAATCCAATTCTGATTCAAAGTGTGAATCCCTACGCAAATCAAGTGGCTCAAAATCCAACTCCAGTGTTGAGTCAAGATCTCACCAATCATGCAAATCCTATTGGAACTAGCAATAACATAGCTCAACCAAAAGAGATTTATTCGAGAGGTTGAAGAACTCAAAAGGATAGTTCACAAAGCTGAGTAATGATTTGGTTCAAAAATAGAAGTACGAATCCCATGCCTCTCACCCAAATAAAAATTTCAACAATAGAGGGAGACAGTGGAATACGAAGCCAAACAATGGGGGTGTGCCTTCCCCCATTGCTAATCAGATAGATACTTATGCAGGACCAGGTCACTCCAGTTCCATTCTCAATATTTTTGATTTTGCATGGGAAAAGGGGTGTAGATTGCATAATACAGAGGAGCATAATGAAAGGAGTTGTCCCGAAATTGCTAGGTATACCCATTTTCTCCAAGCTCAAGTGGATGATTTGGAAATTGTGCCAAATGAGGGTCCACCCCAACATCAAAAAGGAGAGGACAACATTTTGGTGGTGGAAACTCTATATCATCAAGAGAGTGGGAATGAGGAAGAAGAGGATGAAATCTTGGAACAGGAAGTGCAAGCTTTTAGAGAATTTAGAAAGGGGAACCATGGATACCATTTGAGGAGTAAACTCAAATCCCCTAAAACATCCTCAACTCCACCAAACAATTCTATTATTCCTCCCGATGCTAAGGCTGATAATAATCCCCCTCCTCCATCTGGAAGAAAAACGTCTAAGGACACGCAAAAAACATTGAAGCCTGAGAAGTCAACTTATGACATAGTGGAGGATTTAAGGAAGTCCAAGTCTAGCCTTTCATTTTTAGAGGCGGCTAGGTTGCCTGGCCAAAAGGAAGCATTGATAAAGGCTTTGGGCTCATCTAGTCAAATACAAGAAGGAAAAGAAGTTGAATCTCACATGGTTTTATGAAAGGAAAGACGAGATGTCCCTCCTTTTTTATTGACTATGAGGATTGCTGGCAAAAATTTGCATAATTGTTTGGTGGACACAGGTGCCACAAGTAACCTCATGCCTACAGAAATTTGTCAAATGCTAGGCCTAAAGCTTGTTTCTGCAAAATGCAAGGTTTTGCAACTAGACCAGTCTAAGGTAAATGTGGTAGGGGCACTCTACAATGTTAAGATCCAGCTCAATTCTGAACCTAGGTTCCAACAGGTGGTTGATATTTTGGTTGTCAATATCCCAAGTCGATATGGAATGTTACTTGCTAGGGATTGGATGAAAAGTTTGAATGGTTATTTTGCCATTGACTGCTCGCACATGTGGCTACCCTGGAGAGGGATTGCTAATAAAATTAGAATGGAAAATTAGCCAAGGCTTAAGGAAATCATCACAGAATTCAACAAGCCAAATGAAGTTCAATTTTTTGAACCTGAGTTAGGGGTCTATGCTTTTGATGTTGAAAGAGCTATCGAAGAACCTCAAAAAGAAGCAGTTTCCTATAGCTCTTCTGAAGAAGATAATCTTGTGTGGTCACTCAAGTTTGATGGATCTAAATTAAAACAAGGGGCAGGAGCTGGAGTGGAACTCACTTGTCTAGGAAGTAAACCAATGGTTGCTGCCTATAGATTACAATTTCCTTGCACTAACAACGTGGCAGAATATGAAGCTCTTATCTTTGGATTACATTTGGCTTTGAGCAATAAGGTTAAGTGTTTGAAAGTATTGGGAGATTCGGAATTGGTTGTCAAACAAGTTAAAGGACAATATACCTGTCGCGACAAAAGATTGAGCCTTTATAAAAATAGGGTGAGGGACCTCATTGAGGAATTTTATGCTTTTAATATATCCCTTATTTCTAGGAAAGGAAATCGTACAGCTGATTATCTGGCGGTCGCTACAGGCATGTTAAATCCAGTTGACATAAAAAAATGCAAGAAGTTTTCCATTGAATTGGTTCCTTGCCCATCGATACCTGATAACGTCAGAAACTGGCAAGTTTTTGAGAATGATAGACACATTTTCGAATTTGTCACCAATTCAGGTATTTTTGAGAACCAAGTGATTGATGAAGATCAAAGGTGGCAAGAATAAACAGAAGGAGAGAGCAAAGTTACCTTTCAATCCAACAAGATACCTAAGAACATTGTTTCATTGGAGAAGGTGTTTGATATGGGATATAAAACTAGAAAAGGAAAAAGGGTTCCACCTCCTAAAGATGCTTGTGACCTGATCAATATAGGGAGTGTGGATAATCTGCGTGAAGTGTACATCGCAAAGGCATGTACAACTGATGAGAGAGAAAATATAATAAATGCACTAAAGGATTACAGGGATTGCATTGCTTGGAATTACAATGAGTTGAAAACATATGATCAGAACGTTATTATGCATACTATCCCTCTAAAATCGGATTCCAAACCCTTCAGAAAAAGACAATGACCTGTTAACCCATTACTTGAGCCCTTGATTGAAAAAGAGGTCAAACGGTTGTTGGACGCAAAGATAATATTTCCCATTAGGCACTCAACTTGGGTCGCTAATCTTGTTCCAGTAAGAAAGAAGAATGGGGAGATAAGGCTATGCATAGATTTTAGAAATCTCAACAAAGCCTCTCAAAAGGATAATTACCCACTACCATCAATTGATGAAATCTCGCAAGCGATGAATGGGTCTGAAATGATGTCTTTTCTCGATGGGTATTCTGGATACAATCAGGTTCTTATTCATCCCAATGACAGGATGAAGACGACCTTCACAACCAAATGGGGAACCTTTGCCTATAGAAGAATGCATTTTGGATTATTAAATGTAGGCGCAACATTTCAGCATGCCATGGATTATGCGTTCAAAGGGCTCATAGGTAAATGTATCATTGTGTATGTGTATGACATTCCTGTGTTTTCAAAGGAAAGAAAAGATCATGTGAAAGATTTGAGGAAGGTTCTCCAAAGATGTAAAGAGCACGAAATTTCTTTAAATCCAAAAAAATGCATCTTTAGAGTGATAGAAGGAAGATTACTTGGCCATATCATTTCAAAAGAAGGTATCTCCATTGACCCAGAAAGGATAGAAGCTATCTAGAGCTTGCCTTTCCCAGCTAGCAAAAAGGAATTGAGATCTTTCTCTGGGAAAATCAATTTCGTGAGGAAGTTTATTTCCAGCCCATCTGAGATAGCTAAACCACTGAATGAGATGGTAAAAAAGGATGTGAATGTCAGATGGGATGAAGAAAGTAGGATTGCCTTCCAAAGCATCAAGGATGCTATTTCTAGAGCCCCAGTCCTTATAAGTCCAAATTATTCTAAGCCTTTATTTATTTATGCTTTCGCATCTGAACACTCTTTTGCGAGTGTCTTGAATCAGAAAGGTGAAGATAACACATAAAATCCCATAACTTTTCTAAGCACTCCTTTGAAGGATGCTCAATTGAGGTAGTCCATCCTCGATAAGCAAATGTATGCACTTTTCAAAACAGTAAAAAAATTTAGACATTACATTGTGCATAGTAGGGTCTTTGCCATTGTGCCGGATCCTGTTGTTAAAACCATGTTTGTGCAAAATGAGCTAGGTGAGAGAAGAGGTAAATGGATTTCTACCATCTAGGAATTTGACCTTGAAATTCAACCCATGAAGTTAGTTCATGGACAAGGACTTGTGAAAACAATTGCTGAGAACAATCCCTAGGCCACATGCCAATATTCAGATGGAGAGCGCGTTTCTAAAGATGGTTGGTATGTTGATATTGTGTATTTCCTATTAAATGGTAAGTGTCCATCACATATTAATTCTACCCAAAGAAGAGCCGTGAGACTTAAATCTTCTAATTTTCATATTTGGTCTGGTGTTCTTTACAAGAAAAATCATGAGGGAATTTACTTACGATGCTTAAATCAAGAATAAGCTACCAATGTTTTGCAGGAGTTTCATGGTAAATACGAAACAGGCCATGGTTCGACAAATTCAACAGCACATCAAATCCTGAGAGCGGGATATTATTGGCCCCACATTTTTAAAGATACACATGCACACGTGCGATCTTGAAATATTTTTCAAATGTTTGCCAATAGAGAAAGGAATGCAGCTATGCCATTGCAACCTGTAGTTGAGATGAGACCATTTGCACAATGGGATTAGACTTCATCGGGGTTATTAACCCAAATTCTTCAGATTCCCATAAATTCATACTCACAGCTACAAATTATTGCACTAGATGGACAAAAGCAATTCCTATGAAGCATGCTACTACAAATGTGGTAATAAGATTCCTCGAAGATCATATCGTAACAAGGTTTGGAATACCCAATTCTATTGTAAGTGATAATGGTAAGGCTTTTGTTTCCACTCAATTTGCAAATTGGGCATATGATAATAAGGTGAGTTTAAAGTTGTATCGCTCCAATTTTTTTGCATCCTTACCTTCAGGCTATAGGATCCGTGCCCGGAAGGGGGATGTGAAAAGGATGGGACAATACCTCAGACTGAGAGGCCCTTTGAAGGTCCCGCCTCTCAGAGGAGGTGTATAAGGGTGAATTTTTGACGGATGGTGGGTTCACCAGGAAAATTTTTGTGGCTGTTTCTACGCCTAGGTTGGGAATGAGTTTGATGTGTTCAGTTTTAGCTTTAATCATCCAAGTCCTAGGTTTGGCCAAATGAATCTAAGTTATACTATTATGAAAATGCAAATTAAATGAATACAAAAAGCAAAAATGGTTGTGAAATACAGAGACTATTCTAAAAGAAAAATAGCATACCTATTTTCGGATGTTTGATGGAGATTCTGAGGCTTGATGCAGTCTAGATCACCTTTGATCCGACAGAATCGTCTGTGATCTGACAAGATCGTCTATGATAACAATATTGTCTCTGATATGACAAGATCGTCTCTAATTTGACAAGATCGTCTCTAATTTGACAAGATCGTCTCTAATTTGACGAATTCGTCAGAGACCTGCAATTACAAAAAAGGATACCAAGAACAAAAAATACAATTGCAAAAGCAAGGGAAAATTATAGAAAAGAAAGTATGAATGCTAGAATGATAACTTTAGATAACAAATTATTCCAGACAATTTGCAAAAATATTTCAAAGTATCTTAAAGACAAAAGTTAGATTTATAAGGAATCCTCATGTGCATATGTGAGTTCATTTCCGATCTTGATTTATCATAATGATACAAAATCTCTCAAATACAAATGTGTGTGCAATTGTATTGTTCATTTACCAATTTTGAGCAAGATAATTTGATACAAGTAATTTGAATTAACCAAATAAATGTTCATTGACCATGATTTATATGCATGTAACCGTACCAGACTACTATGTAAGTTAGGTTATCAAGAGCTAGCTAATCCATAAGCTGACATAGGTCTATACAAAAGAAGGTCGCTAATGTGACAGACATATCACCATGCTAGGAGTTACCCAAGGCCAAGCGGGTTGGGCACAAACCACTTGTTATGGGGCTTACCTCACAGTTTTTGAATAATTGAGAATTCCAGGGATTCAAGCTCATTCACCCTTCTTTTCTTTTCAAGGGGTAGGGAAAGGAGTTTATTGCATTTTGCTTTTGCTTTTCACTTTTGCTCTTTTTTCTCTTTTTTTTTTTTTGTACTTTTGTATTTTTGCTTGATATTTGAGATAATGCTGAAATATTGCTGTGATGATTCAAAATAACCTTTTTCTTTTTCTCCTTTTTTTGAATCTTTTCTTTTTCTTCCTATGCTAGGGATACTTGCTCGGATTAGTTGTAGAGCAAGGGATTTTTATTCTGGGTAGGGGTGAGCTTGTCCTTTTGTCAATTCTCAAAGATTCTAGACCATGTGCATGATAGGATAGCAGGGGAAACTTTTCGCTCAAGAAACCACTTCTACTATGTAGCATCATATTGAATGTGCAATGAAATCATTTTAATGTGAAAAGATATACTTGGTTCAAGTAAATAACAAGATCAATTCTCTATGCTCAAAACTTTATTTAATTCCAATGTGGACTTTGATATAAGAGAGATTAATAATCATAACAAATAAAATCAAGATATTTATTCATGTGAGTGTGAAAGTGCGGGATTCCAAATAAATGCTAATTTATCCAAAATAATTGAAAATATAACTGCAATACTTCAAGAATTGAGAGGTATAAAAATAAAAGATGTTTTTGAAGATTTTGATGATTTTGATGTTTTTATATTTTGATTTTGAGTGATGATGGAATTGGTGGTATATACAAGATGATCTATATACACTATACAAGGTTATTTGAGTATAGCATGTCTAAGGTTGCTTCAAAATCAAAGGAGGTTTTGAAGGATAATTTGGTTGTGTTGAAGGTAAGAACAAAAGGTGATGAATAAAAGGTAGTGATAACAAAAGCTTTGTTATAATGTAGAATAATGTAGCAAAAGATTTGACTTTTATATGTGTAAAATTGATCATGTTACAAAATAAAATGTCGGAAGGATAAGAAGGTTCTTCATTCTTATCACTATCTTCCAAGTCTTGATAAGATGGAGGGAGCATATATGAAATATATGCATGGGTGTTATTTGGTAAACAAGGATGATCATATATGGATGAAGAAAAGTGATGGATAGAAGATAATTGTGACAATGGAGAATGTATAGAACTTGATGTTTCAACCGTTAAATATTCTTCAAATGGTGTTGGGTCACCATGTATGGTAACACTTTTATTTGCAAGTTCAAACTTCAAACATTGGTGAAGAGTGGAAGGGACAACCCTCATCGTATGAATCCAAGGACTTTCGAGAAGTAGGTTGTAAGGTGAAGGGCAATATGCTACATAAAACAAAGTATCCAGGATCTTGGGTCCAATATTAAGGGGAAAAATTATAGTACCTTGAGCTTCTTGAATTTCATTGTTAAAAGATTTTATAATAACATTTGATTCATTAAGATCTTCTTCCTTTAATTTGAGTTTTTGGAATAATTGATAAGTGCATAAATTAAGAGAGGAGCCATTATCTACCATGATAGTTTTAACATGTGTTTCTTTACTAGATCCTGTAATGTAAAGAGAGGAGTCTTCTTGTGGAGTAGAGGAAGGAATCTCCTCATCATAGAATGAAATATGGTTAACCTCAAGAGGGTTTACACCATTAATTATGTTCTTAGGGAAAATATCATGAGGAACAAATTGTTGGCTAGGTATTTTGAACAAAGTTTCCTTATGAGAACTTTGTAATACTTCTAAAAGGGATATCTTTGCTTGAGGATTAATCACTTGTTGTTGGCTATCAAAGGGGATTTCAGATTGAGATTTTGATTCTAAATATGAGCTTTCTATGCTTACATTCCATTTTGGATCATTCTCTAGAGCCAAAGATAGTTTTGAAGGTTGGTCAAATGAGGAATCCATATCTTGAATATCAGATTGAGTTGATTGAACTTGAGGTTGCTCATTTGTAGTTTATGTTACAATATTAGTAATATCATCATGATGGGACACATTAACATGCAATATTTGATTGGTTTCCTGTTGTTGATAATTGAATAGGGGTTCTTGGGAGATCCCCATGTCTTGATTGATTATTGGTATTTGTTGTGTAGGAGTTTGATAGTTTATTGAAGATTTATAATCAGTTGTAGATTGTAATTCTTTTATATTAAAAAGACCCTCATCAATCAAATCTTGAATTGCACATCTTAAATATTTACAATTTTGTGTCATATGTCCATCTACTCTATGATATTCACAATGTAGCTCAGGTTTAAACCAATCTGTTGTGGTATCAAGTTGTCTTATGGAAGGGAGTTCAATCTTATTTGTATCAAGTAAATGCTTGAGAATTATATCCATTGGTTGATTGAGCTTAGTAAATTTACGTGATGAAGGTTTTCGAGAGGTTTTTGATACGTGCCTTAGGAATTCAGTCATAAAAGGGCCTAATGGTTTCTCACCTCTACTTTCTTTATTATGGGTAGAATGATGATAGGAAGATTGCGAAGTAGGAGGTGAGTGCATGGTAGGATTGGAAGAATAAGTATTTTCTTGTTGAAATGGATGTGTTGTATTGAAAGAAGAATATTGAAAGGGTGGAGGAGGATTGTATGTGGATTGATAGACATAATATGGATATATGGGAGAATAGATAATATCGTTATGAAGAGGATTGGAAAAGGGATTGTCCTGTTGGGTTATGGATGAAAAATGAGAAAAGTGTGATGGAGGTGATGTTGAATAGGGATGAGGTTGGTCATAATCAACAAATGTATTTGGCTGAATTCTTCCAACATTACTAATGGGCTCATATTGATTTGAGTAAAAACTCATGGTTTCTTTAGTACTTCTAAAAGTAATATTTAGTATCTACTATTTAGAATTGAATCTAAAACATACAAACTTGAAATGATGATTTTGTTTTTGTTTTTCTTGTATACATATATATATATATATTTTTTTTTTGTTTTTTTATATTTTTGAATTAGAAATATGCCTATGTTATTCACGTCGGGTTCACCAAAATGTATCGCTCCAAATTTTTTGCACCCTTACCTTCAGGCTATAGGATCCGTGCCCGAAAGGGGGATGCGAGAAGGATGGGACAATACCTCGGACTGAGAGGCCCTTTGAAGGTCCCGCCTCTCGGGGGAGGGGTATAAGGGTGAATTTTTGACGGATGGTGGGGTTCACCAGGAAACTTTTGAATGGCAGTTTCCACGCCTAGGTTGGGAATGTGTTTGATGTGTTCATTTTTATGCTTTAATCATTCAAATCCTAGGTTTGGCCAAATGAATCTAAACTATTCTATATGAAATGCTAATTAAATGAATACAAAAAATAGAATTAAACAAAAAATACAAGAAATATACTAGATTAGAAAAAGCCATACCTGATCCGGATGTCTGATGGAGGTTCTAATTTTTGAAGCATTCTAGATCATCTAGAATTTGACAGGATCATCTCTGATCTGACAGGATCATCCGACTAGATCGACAAGATCGTCTTAATGAAAGATCGTCTAAGAAAGATCGAAGATATCGAAGAGAAATTCGAGATTGTAGAGACCTGTAATTATAGAAATGGATACCAAGAACAAAAAATACAATTGCAAAAGCAAGGGAAAATGATAGAAATGAAAGTATGAATGCTAGAATGATAATTACAGATAACAAATTAAGTAAAATGCATTGTTTTAATGACTAATTTTGACTTTATTATGCATCTATGCTACATGAGGTGAACTCCAAGATGCAAAATAGAAATAAATCTAACTAATGCAAAGCAAAATAGTAGATAATGGACAGAGAATGCAAACTCAGGGCATGGATTTGCCCCCAATGTTGGCTATAGTCGAAATCGTCTACAAAATACATAATCGTCTCGAATTGTGGCGTGATCGTCCGAGATCGTACAAGATCATCTACGATGATCCGAGCTTGCTCCAGTTGAAGAATGATAAAGTTCCTGCAAGAAAATTTGAAAAGGGACAAAGGCAAGTAGTAGTCTAAGACATTCTAATGCATGTAAAACTCGAAGTGCAGTAAAATTCAGCCAGGGGAATGTCAAGGGGAGGGCCTAAGATTAAATAGGCATAGGAAGGAGGTTGGGAGGTTGGAGATCATCCCAATTTGGGAGATCTCCAATGGGGAAGTCTCTAACCGCGCAGACACGCTTTTGCCCAGGTTAGAGACGTCGTTGAAACAGAAGCTAATTATGAAAAATCAGTTTTGGGATGAAATCGTCTGGACGTTCTGCTCCAGACGAATTCGTCCGATCTGAGGCGATATCGTCTGATCGACGACGATATCGTCCAATGGTCACAACAAATCCTAAAAATGGCATGAAAAACGAGGAAAGCGGTTTAACAGGCGGTTTGGGGTTAAAATTTAAATTTGAATTATTACTAAGGTTTACTGTGCCAATTTTAGGGTGCTACATTTTGCCCCCTCTTTAGCGAATTTTTCAAAGAAAATGCGTTAAAGATGAGTTCTTCTCGATCTACGAGAAAGCAAAAATTATTCTCATTTTTAGGCGACGATTCTAGGTCGAATCGTACGACAGCTTACTATGGTGCCCCCTCCGTGTTTTTACCCAAATCGAACGTTTGAGGTAAAAACGCGGAAAAGCAAAATTTTAAAATGTTGTTAATTGTTTTTTGAATAAAATTAAGAAAAATAGGGTAAAACCCTAATTCATTGTTACTGTTCATTTTCTTGGTTTCTAGAGCTCTGCAGACAAGATGGTCGAGACAACGCACAGATCGACAGAGGTCCGACGCGGGCTACGGGTAAGGGTCCAAACTTAATTTAGAATGCTTTAATTTTGAATTTCATGCTTTTTAGATTAATTTTGAATGATTTTTGAGCATCGCGGCCATTTTTGGGCCGTCGACGTCGTCGGGACGAAATCGTCTCAATTTCGTCGAAATCGTCTCGATATCGCCGATTTCGTCCAAGGGCGAAATCGACGATATGGGGACGATTTCGTACAATAAGGGATGATTCCCTCTTGCGAAATCGAAGACGAATTTGCTCAAATTTTGGACGATATCATCCAATAGTGGACGATATCATCATTTGTATGAAATTGAACTTGTTTTACTTGCATTTTTAATCACTGTTTTATTAATGATTTTTATTGTTTTGTTGTTTATGTTGCAGAGAGGATTACTAAAGAGCCGAGAATGGAAATACGATGGGCTGAGGGATGACTTGGCCACTCTATCTCGGGCAGAGCGAGATCAGTTGGCTCAAGTTGGCTTGCAGCATGTGGCCAGATATGCCACAGGTTTCTACAGATATGGGGCTATTGACAACCCTAGCAGAGAGGTGGTATCCGGGTTCTTCTTGTTTTCGGTTACCGACAGGGGAGATGACTCCCACATTGGAGGATGTATGGAGGATTTTGAGGATCCCCATACAAGGACGGCTAATAACTCCCATGGCCAATCAGGGCCACGCGATGATGCGACTGTGCGGAGATCCGAGCTTCGCCCTGGAGAAGGGCGGAGTGAACATCGAGTCGCTACGCCAGATGCCTGGGGCATCTAGACTGACACAGGTTTTGGCTAGGGTGGTAGGTGGTCTGCTGCTATGCCATCAGAGTGGATGCAGACTACCATGGCTACTGATAGATGTGGTCTGCGACATGAGAGACCACGGGTATAGGTTTGCTTGGGGGAGCTTTGTACTATGCCGATTGTATAGGATCCTGCATGGGGTCGTATACAAGGGCGGCCGATGTCTGGTCATGACATCACTACTACAGGTTTGGTGCTGGGAGCACATCATGGTGCGGAGGCCGGTAGGGCTCCCACCGATAGGGATTGATGGGGAGAGGCCCCGAGTTTTCTACTGGTGGCTCCGGAGAGGGTCACAATGGCGGATAGATCTGCCAATGTCCCGGAGACTACTTGACGACCTTGTCTCCGACCAGATCACCTGGAGGCCTTGGAGAGATCATCCAGGGTGGGCCGAGGATGGACAGGAGCTGGCTCACGTTAGGCAAACCTGTTGGCTGAGGATGGAGAGGAGAGAGGTGGAGCTCCACCGCTATGACCGAGTTTTGAGGCAGTTCGGTCTACAGCAGGGGATCCCATCTCTCAGGGACTACGAGTTTTCCTGGACCATCTGGGATAACACTACAGTCAGTGGGGCTCCAGATATGCAGCGCTTCTAGAGTGAGGACGTGGATGATGCCCCCATTCAGCCAGTGGATGGGGATGACGTAGGGGTTGTTGACGGCTACGATGCCTGGTATGCAGGCATCCGCCCTCCTCGGATGACGAGGGCTCAGGGTCTGATTCATGCAGTTGTGCGTCGGATGGGGAGGCGATGCCAGGCGGCCATTGAGGCGGCACAGGGTCATGACGGGAGAGAGCAGAGGAGGCCACAGGCTCAGCAGAGGCCATGACAGTGGGAGAGGAGGGAGGAGAGACCCCCTTCTCCATGGAGAGAGAGGCCACCATCGCCCGATAAGGGCAAGGGTGTCGAGGTAGGAGAGAGTAGCGAGATGGCTACTCTCCGGGTGGAGACTGTTCGTCTCCGAGGCTCAGGTGCGGTCCTTGCAGGATGAGGCTGCACGACACCGAGAGGAGGCCACACAGCTCAGAGATGAGGTCGCACGCCTCAGAGCATGGAGCGGAGGGGCGAGCACTCGGGACCTAGCATGGGCTATTGCCCAGATCACATTCTATCAGATGCTATACCACCATATGGTGCCGGAGGAGCAGAGGTTACCACTGTCGGCCCCCATTGCGGAGCCTGTCATGATGAGGTCATCGAGGACATCATCACGATCAGAGTCCAGGACTCATAGCACCACACGGACTACGATGGGGCCACCTCGTCCACCTCGAGGTGGGGGAGGAGATGAGGCTGAGAGCTCGAGGGGTTCTCGAGGCTAGCTGCTACAGACTGCACTGCATAGATTGATACATAGTGTTTATTATTTTTGATAGAGGATTGAGTATGCCGAGGTACAGATTGTGGCATACCGATCCAGTTTTGAGATGATGTATATATTGTTGATATATATATAGATGAGATATTTTTGATCATATGACTTGTCTTATGTGTTTGTATGATGCTTTAATGTTTTGATGTGATTGATTTGATGATTCATGTAATTATGTCGTTTGGAAATATTATGGTTTGAATGTCATGCTTTTAAAATTTAAATGAAATAATCTGATGTAAACAAATTGGTTGTTTGTGGGGTAATTTGATAAAAATAAAAGGGACTTCTAACAATAATTTCAAAGGACATTGTCGCTATTATAGACCATTTCATGGAGTCGCCGCTCACTCGGTCATCAAGCTAATCCCGGTATAGAAATATTGCTAAAAGTAAAAGAGTGCTTAAGAGACTGTCTTAAGACTTTGTTGTGATGATGCAAATGATGATGATGATGGTGATTTGTTTTCAGATTTCCATGAAAATATTATGCATGAAATATTTTAAAAAATGATTTTTGCTAGGCATAAATTCCTAAGTGTGATAAAATTTTTGAATAATTCCCTAGGAATTATACCATCGTTGCAAAATTGAAGTTTGACATAATGACATGAAATAGTAATAAGTGTTTGTTTGTTTGTAAAGCATAATTGTGTAACATAATGATGTAAGTCATATGTTTTTATGAATTTTGTTTTAAAATAAATGGAAAATAAAATTAGAACAATGGTTTGCGCTAGGCATAGAATATTTAGGTATAGACTTATACCATCATCGTGAAATCCAAAGAAGAAAATAGATTGTTGGTTTTATTGCAAGATGCATTTTTGATCTTTGATAAACAGAAAATATGAAAGATGAATAATATGAAAATTTTGTGTTTTTGAAATTAATTTTGAGATTTTGTGAGAAGATGTATGTAATTGCTTTGATACAAAACAAAAATTCTGAAATAAAAGGATAAAATTATTCCGAAAAGAGTTACAAAAATATTTTAAATTATCTCAAAGAGAAATGTAGATTTATAAGGAATCCTCATGTGCAAATGTGAGTTCATTACCGATCTTGATTTATCATAATGATACAAAATCTCTCAAATACAAATGTGTGTGCAATTGTATTGTTCATTTACCAATTTTGAGCAAGATAATTTGATACAAGTAATTTGAATTAACCAAATAAATGTTCATTAACCATGATTTAGATGCATATAACCGTACCAGACTACTATGTAAGTCAGGTTATCAAGAGCTAGCTAATCCATAAGCTGACATAGGTCTGTACAAAAGAAGGTCGCTAATGTGACAGACATATCACCACGCTAGGAGTTACCCAAGGCCAAGCGGGTTGGGCACAAACCACCTGTTATGGGGCTTACCTCACAGTTTTCGAATAATTGAGAATTCCAGGGATTCAAGCTCATCAACCCTTCTTTTCTTTTCAATGGGTAGGGAAAGGATTTTATTGCATTTTGCTTTTGCTTTTCTCTTTTGCTTCTCTTTTTTTTTTTGTACTTTTGTATTTTTGCTTGATATTTGAGATAATGCTGAAATATTACTGTGATGATTCAAAATAACCTTTTTCTTTTTCTCTTTTTTCTTGAACTTTTCTTTTCTTCCTATGCTAGGGATACTTGCTCGGATTAGTTGTAGAGCAAGGGATTTTTATTCTGGGTAGGGGTGAGCTTGTCCTTTTGTCAATTCTCAAAGATTCTAGACCATGTGCATGATAGGATAGCAGGGGAAACTTTTCGCTCAAGAAACCATTTCTACTATGTAGCATCATATTGAATTTGCAATGAAATCATTTTAATGTGAAAAGATATACTTGGTTCAAGTAAATAACAAGATCAGTTCTCTATGCTCAAAACTTTATTTAATTCCAATGTGGACTTTGATATAAGAGAGATTAATAATCATAACAAATAAAATCAAGATATTTATTCATGTGAATGTGAAAGTGCGGGATTCCAAATAAATACTAATTTATCCAAAATAATTGAAAATATAACTGCAATACTTCACAAATTGAGAGGTACAAAAATAAAAGATGTTTTTGAAGATTTTGATGATTTTGATGTTTTTATATTTTGATTTTAATTTATATGAGAGGTTTTTTTTTTTTTTTTTATTTTTATAGTTTTAGAGATGGAATTGGTGGTATATACAAGATGATCTATATACACTATACAAGGTTATTTGAGTATAGCATGTCTAAGGTTGCTTCAAAATCAAAGGAGGTTTTGAAGGATAATTTGGTTGTGTTGAAGGTAAGAACAAAAGGTGATGAATAAAAGGTAGTGATAACAAAAGCTTTGTTATAATGTAGAATAATGTAGCAAAAGATTTGACTTTTATATGTGTAAAATTGATCATGTTACAAAATAAAATGTCAGAAGGATAAGAAGGTTCTTCATTCTTATCACTATCTTCCAAGTCTTGATAAGATGGAGGGAGCATATATGAAATATATGCATGGGTGTTATTTGGTAAACAAGGATGATCATATATGGATGAAGAAAAGTGATGGATAGAAGATAATTGTGACAATGGAGAATGTATAGAACTTGATGTTTCAACCGTTAAATATTCTTCAAATGGTGTTGGGTCACCATGTATGGTAACACTTTTATTTGCAAGTTCAAACTTCAAACATTGGTGAAGAGTGGAAGGGACAACCCTCATCGTATGAATCCAAGGACTTTCGAGAAGTAGGTTGTAAGGTGAAGGGCAATATGCTACATAAAACAAAGTATCCAGGATCTTGGATCCAATATTGAGGGGAAAAATTATAGTACCTTGAGCTTCTTGAATTTCATTGTTAAAAGATTTTATAATAACATTTGATTCATTAAGATCTTCTTCCTTTAATTTGAGTTTTTGGAATAATTGATAAGTGCATAAATTAAGAGAGGAGCCATTATCTACCATGATAGTTTTAACAGGTGTTTCTTTACTAGATCCTGTAATGTAAAGATAGGAGTCTTCTTGTGGAGTAGAGGAAGGAATCTCCTCATCATAGAATGAAATATGGTTAACCTCAAGAGGGTTTACACCATTAATTATGTTCTTAGAGAAAATATGATGAGGAACAAATTGTTGGCTAGGTATCTTGAACAAAGTTTCCTTATGAGAACTTTGTAATACTTCTAAAAGGGATATCTTTGCTTGAGGATTAATCACTTGTTGTTGGCTATCAAAGTGGATTTCAGATTGAGATTTTGATTCTAAAGATGAGCTTTCTATGCTTACATTCCATTTTGGATCATTCTCTAGAGCCAAAGATAGTTTTGAAGGTTGGTCAAATGAGGAATCCATATCTTGAATATCGGATTGAGTTGATTGAACTTGAGGTTGCTCATTTGTAGTTTCTGTTACAATATTAGTAATATCATCATGATGGGACACATTAACATGCAATATTTGATTGGTTTCTTGTTGTTGATAATTGAATAGGGGTTCTTGGGAGATCCCCATGTCTTGATTGATTATTGGTATTTGTTGTGTAGGAGTTTGATAGTTTACCGGAGATTTATAATCAGTTGTAGATTGTAATTCCTTTATATTAAAAAGACCCTCATCAATCAAATCTTGAATTGCACATCTTAAATCTTTACAATTTTGTGTCATATGTCCATCCACTCTATGATATTCACAATGTAGCTCAGGTTTAAACCAATCTGTTGTGGTATCAAGTTGTCTTATGGAAGGGAGTTCAATCTTATTTGTATCAAGTAAATGCTTGAGAATTATATCCATTGGTTGATTGAGCTTAGTAAATTTACGTGATGAAGGTTTTCGAGAGGTTTTTGATACGTGCCTTAGGAATTCAGTCATAAAAGGGCCTAATGGTTTCTCACCTCTACTTTCTTTATTATGGGTAGAATGATGATAGGAAGATTGCGAAGTATGAGGTGAGTGCATGGTAGGATTGGAAGAATAAGTATTTTCTTGTTGAAATGGATGTGTTGTATTGAAAGAAGAATATTGAAATGGTGGAGGAGGATTGTATGTGGATTGATAGACATAATATGGATATATGGGAGAATAGATAATATCGTTATGAAGAGGATTGGAAAAGGGATTGTCCTGTTGGGGTAAGGATGAAAAATGAGAAAAGTGTGATGGAGGTGATGTTGAATAGGGATGAGGTTGGTCATAATCAACAAATGTATTTGGCTGAATTCTTCCAACATTACTAATGGGCTCATATTGATTTGAGTAAAAACTCATGGTTTCTTTAGTACTTCTAAAAGTAATATTTAGTATCTACTATTTAGAATTGAATCTAAAACATACAAACTTGAAATGATGATTTTGTTATTTGTTTTTCTTGTATATATATATATATATATATTTTTTTGTTTTTTTATATTTTTGAATCAAAAAGATGCCTATGTTATTCACGTCGGGTTCACCAAAATGTATCGCTCCAAATTTTTTGCACCCTTACCTTCAAGCTATAGGATCCGTGCCCGGAAGGGGGATGCGAGAAGGATGGGACAATACCTCGGACTGAGAGGCCCTTTGAAGGTCCCGCCTCTCGGGGGAGGTGTATTAAGGGTGAATTTTTGACGGATGGTGGGTTCACCAGGAAACTTTTGAATGGCAGTTTCCACGCCTAGGTTGGGAATGTGTTTGATGTGTTCATTTTTATCTTTAATCATTCAAATCCTAGGTTTGGCCAAATGAATCTAAGTTATTCTATATGAAATATAGATTTAAATGAATACAAAAAATAGAATTAAACATGAAATATAGAGAAATATACTAGATTAGAAAAAGCCATACCTGATCTCGGATGTCTGATGGAGGTTCTAATTTTTGAAGCAGTCCAGATCGTCTAGAATTTGACAAGATCATCTCGATCCGACAGATCGTCCGATCTCGATCCGACAAGATCGTCTCTAATCGACAAGATCGTCTCTAATTGAGAGATCTCTCTAATTTGACGAGATCGTCTCTAATTGATGAAATCGTCAACGATTTCGTCAGAGACCTGCAATTACAGAAATGGATACCAAGAACAAAAAATACAATTGCAAAAGCAAGGGAAAATGATAGAAATGAAAGTATGAATGTTAGAATGATAACTTTAGATAACAAATTAAGTAAAATGCATTGTTTTAATGACTAACTTTGACTTTATCATGCATCTATGCTACATGAGGTGAACTCCAAGATGCAAAATAATAATAAGCCTAACTAATGCAAAACAAAACAGTAGATAATGGACAAAGAATGCAAACTCAGGGCACGGATTGCCCCCAATGTTGGCTGCAGTCGAAATCGTCTACAAAATACAAAATCGTCTCGAATTGTGGCGTGATCGTCCGAGATCGTACAGGATCGTCTGCGATGATCTGAGCTTGCTCCGACTGAAGAAACAATGAGGTTCCTGCAAGAAAATTTGAAAAAGGACAAAGGCAAATAGTAGTCTAAGACATTCTAATGCATGTAAAACTCGAAGTGCAGAGAAATTCAGCCAGGGGAATGTCAAGGGGAGGGCCTAAGATTAAATAGGCATAGGAAGGAGGTTGGGAGGTTGGAGATCATCCCAATTTGGGAGATCTCCAATGGGGGAGGTCTCTAACCACGTAGACACGCTTTTGCCCAGGTTAGAGACGCCGTTGAAACAGAAGCTAATTATGAAAAATCAGTTTTGGGACGAAATCGTCTGGACGTTCTGCTCCAGACGAATTCGTCCGATCTGAGGCGATATCGTCTGATCGGCGACGATATCGTCCAACGGACAAAACAAATCCTAAAAATGGCATGAAAAATGAGGAAAGCGGTTTAACGAGCGGAAGCGGTTTGGGGTTAAAATTCAAATTTAAATATTTACTAAGGTTTCATTGTGCCAATTTTAGGGTGCTACAAAAGCTTTCGTCTAACTATTACCCTCAAGGCAACGGTTTGGTAGAATCTTCAAATAAAAATTTGTTGACCATCATTAAGAAGTTATTGGAAAAGAATCCTCGGGATTGGTACAACCAATTAAAATTTGCTCTTTGGGCAGATAGGACTAGAGAAAAAGAATCAATAGGAAATACACCTTATCATCTAGTTTATGGGCAAGATCCAAATTTTCTTGCAAATTTGAAGCTTCAAACCCTTCATTTCATGCAAGAATACCTCAGAACTGACAATCACATTGAGGCTATATTAAGTCATCTAATGCACCTTGATGAAAAAAGAGAAGAAGCCATGCTACACATGAACAAACATCAAGGTGTGGTCAAGATATGGTTTGATAAAAGAGCCAAAATTAAGTCTTTCAGGATCTCGGACTTGGTCTTATTATGGGATAAAAAACATGAGGAGAAATGGGACCACAGAAAGTTTGATTGTCTTTGGCTAGACCCTTATCAAATTTTTGAAATCTTAGGGGAGAATACTTTTAGACTAAGAACTTTGGATGGGAAATATTTGACGTTATCGGTTAACGGGCAAGTTCTAAAACATTATTTTAGCCCTTAAATCATGTGAGATTTGTATCATATTGTACATTCATTTTTAATTTTTTTTGGTTTTGATGTTGGTTTTGCATTTCTGTTTTAGTTTCAAGTTGTGAGTTGGTCCTTTGGACATGTTTGGGTTTTAAAAAAAAAATTATAATAAAGCGAGATGTTAGCGTATATCCTTATGAATGCTGCCTAAGACTAGAAGAATATGAAATATTGGAATTGTATTGCGAAAGCTCCACGAATATCACAAAAACATTAAAGAATATCGTTTGGAGCTTGTGATGCAAGAATTTGTCAATTTTATAAATTATGGCAAAGTAGGTGGTATACTTCATCCGCATTTCAAAAGGAGCAATGCATTCATAGCTCATGTACATTTCACATTGCATATACATGCCATCTCAATTGCATCTTCATTTCATGTGCAATCATTGAAAAGGTGTCGAATTCTCTTAGGGTCATTAAATAACATATATTAAAAAGATCCTAAGGTTGGGAACTGATGCCCGAACTATCTTGAGCCAAGCACGTTCTACGCATATTAAAGAGAATCTTGAGCAAAATGGTCAAAACCATACTTGGAAGAAAAGGTGAGGTGAAAGGAGTATTTCGTGCTTGTCCTATTATGCAACATAATCCTTAAAACAATGGTTTTCACCACTCCCATAGTGCTTAAAGCCTAAAATCAAGTAGTAAGGATAGGGTCTAATTCTCATCTCGCTTAGGTTGAGAATCCAATTCCCCAAAGCTCTGATTTGACCTTCATGGAGTAGTAAGGATAGGGTCTAATTCTCATCTCACTTAGGTTGAGAATCCAATTCCCTAAAGCTTCCATTTTGCCCACTCAAGAACTTGAAATTCAAAAGAAAATATTTTTCATCTCTTTATTAATACTAGACTGGAAGGATCGTACTACATGTCCCTTGCAAGGATGGGTAGTCATCACCAAGGTCCAAGAAATCATAGTAAAGTCAAATCCTGGATTATGGGGTTAATATCCATCGGGGCTATAGACGCCTGGCTGGCAGTGGAGTATGCTCATGCATGGCAACATGTCTTGTCTAAAAGCAAGACCACTGACTGCTCAAACGGACAGACTAGCCTGACAATTTCATCCATAACAGGTTAAATCATTTTGTTCAAGATAAGGTAATGAACTCTAGATCGAAGTAGTAAGGATAGGGTCAAATTCCATTCTCGCTTAGGTTGGGAATCCGATTCCCCAAAGCTCTAATTTCACTTACACCTGCACACGGGTTCAAGATGGTAGTGACACATAACCAACTTTGGGATCTAGTAAATTAACTCAGTATACATATATTTGGTCCTAAGAGGGTTTGATAGTTTTAATATGTTTGTTCATGATACTAGAAGGTCTGAGCCTTTGCAAAGTAGGTTGTTATATCTCTAGCATCTTCATCATACATCAAATCCTACACAAATCATTCATAGCATTGCATACAAATCATAAGTGAAACTGACAATGGAATGTTGATCAATTTCAAATGATAGGGAATGAAGCACATTACACACACCAAGCTGATGCTTAATAATTCTAATGTTTCATGTATTTCTCGTCTAGTTTCATTCTTGGGATATTTTCTAATGCTTGTATTTGAGTTTTTGTGTTTTCAGGTTGAGTTCTCACCGAAATGCTCAGGAGCATTTCCCAGTAGAGTCGCCATTTGTTGTGGCTGATCCACAATGTACCCCAAAATTGGGGACTCGCCTTTTTTGCATGTGTTCCAAGAAGACCGAAGTTTCCCATAGGCTAAAGATCAAGAAAAAAAGCAAAATATCACAAGGAGGAAAAGTGTCGCGATATCGCGACATGTTGCTCCATCGCGGCAAAAAATGAAAAGGTGTCACGATATCGCGACATGTTGCTCCATCCCGATAGAAAATGAAAAAGTGTAACTATATCACGACATGTTGCTCCATTGTGGCTAAAAATAAAAAGTGTCACGATATCGCGACATGTTGCTCCATTGCGACTAAAATGAAAAAGTGTCGCGATATCGCGACATGTTGCATTTTCGCGATCGTACAGAAAAGTGTCGCGATATCGTGACATGTTGCAATTTCGTGATTCAAAATGGGCAAAAAAGCAAAGGATGAAAAAGTGTCGCGATATCACTACATGTTGCTCCATCATGACCAAACAAGACAAGAAAGAATAAGAAAAGAAAAGTGTCGCGATATCACGACATGTTGCAGTTTCGCGGTCGTACAGGAAAAGTGTCGCGATATCGCAACATGTTGTGTTTTCGCGATTCAAAGCAAAGGAAAAGAGGAGAAAGAAAAAGTGTCACGATATCACGACATGTTGCATTTTTGCAATTCAAAATGGGCAGACAAGCAGAGAAAGAAAAAGTGTCGCGATATCACGACATGTTCCATTTTCGTGATTCAAAGCAACAAAATACGGAAGGGGCCAAAAGTGTCGCGATATCGCGACATGTCCCATTTTCGTGATTCAAAGCAACAAAAGATGGAAGGGGCCAAAAGTGTCGCGATATCGCGACATGTTCCATTTTCACGATTCAAAGCAACAAAGGAGAGCAAGGAGGCAAAAGTGTTGCGATATCATGACATGTTCCATTTTCGCCAAGGTAACGGACCTGCATAGTGACGTGGACATAAGGACAAAATCCAGTGATTAAGACAAGCGTTACATAAGGGATCTTTAATGATTCGAAATCATCCAAGATGGTCGTTACGCGTGGAGGGAAATGGATGCAAGCCTATGTGGAGAAAATGCAGCAAAGGGCCACAAAATGGAAACCGAAGCACACGCATGCAGGGAAGGTGAAACAAACAATCAGGGAAGGTGAAACGAATAGCCATCGAAAAATGAAAATGAACCGTCATGGAGGGAAAAACAATTCTTTTAGAAAGTTTAAATATGCCATTCAAAGAGGCCAGAAAGGAGAGGGGGGAACTTTTCAAAGAAGATTGCAGTAATGAAGGCAAGGCCTTAGCACTGGGTTTCTCTGGATATTTTCTTCCACATCAGACTGGTTTTTCTTCTTCCACAGAAAGGGTTGGAAACTTCTACGAGCAGAGTTGCAGAGCTGAAGGCAGAAAGGCCATTCTGGACCTGTTTGAGTTGTTTTCCTTCTACATATTGGTTTGGGAAAACCATAAATTTTGCTATTGTGAAAGGACATATTTTTAATGCAGAATTTTTTCAAAAATTTGCATCTTGTGGGCAAGAAAGAAGGAGACTTTCTTTGCATGCTATGGATTTAATGTTTATTTTTTTTTTCATTCTTTCAGATTTCGAATTTATAGATAATGTTAATGCCATGTTTTTTGGGTTACATTAGGCGAATATTTGAAATCTAAATTTTATTTCGTACCCTAGGAACCAACACTTAGCTTATCCGGATTGTGCTTATTTGCAGGTCCAATAGGTTAGGTTGCATGCACGGAAATATCACATCTTCGATTTTGTCGTAATAGGATTGCATCATACTGAAAGCATTTTATTTTTAGTTTTCTACATTTAATTTTCATTCTTTCTGCATTTTTTTTATTTTCTTTTATTTTCCAAAAGTGTTAACTTTTCAAGGCATTAAAATAAACAATTAAAAAAATATCAAAATCTAAAAAAAACAATGAACAATCGCTAAAGTTTCATGATGAAATAAACCAACATTGCCCCTTGTTTACAGTTACTTGCAATCACTAAGGTGTTCCAAGCATTTAAATTGAATATATTTATTTGAGATTATTAATACACACATGTAAATGCTAATACAACGGAGACCTTGGAGAAGTTGTTTGTTTAATTGCTTTGCAAGAGAGGATTTGGAACCCAAATCCTAAAGGAGAGTGTACTTTCACAATCGGGTGAAAATACCACTCAACAGAGCTACAAGAAACTGTTTCTTTTTGAGGTTCTTCTGTAGCTCTTTCAACATCAAAAGCATAGACTCCTAACTAAGGTTCAGAAAATTGAACTTCATTTGGCTTGTTGAATTCTATGATAATTTCCCTAAGCCTTGGCTCATTTTCCACTCTAATTTGATTTGCAATCCCTCTCCAGGGTAGCCACATGTACGAGCAATCAGTGGAGAAATAACCATTCAAAATTTTCATCCAATCCCTAGCAAGTAGCATTCCATATCGACTTGGGATATTGACAACCAAAATATCAACTACCTGTTGGACCCTAGGTTCAGAATTGATTTGGATCTTGACATCGTAGAGTGTCCCTACCACATTTACCTCAGATCGATCCAATTGTAAAACCTTGCATTTAGCAGAAACAGGCTCAAGGCCTAGCATTTGAAAAATTTCTGCTGGCATGAGGTTACTTGTGGCACTCGTGTCCACCAAACAATTGTGCAAATTTTTGCCAGCAATTCTCACAGTCAATAAAAAAGGAGGGACATCTCGTCTTTCCTTTCGTAAAACCAGGTGAGATTCAACTTCCTTTCCTTCCTGCATTTGACTAGGTGAACCCAAAGCATTTATCAATGCTTCCTTTTGGCCAGGCAACATAACCGCTTCTAAAAATGAAAGGCTAGACTTGGACTTCCTTAAATCCTCTACTATGTCATAAGTTGACTTCTCAGACTTTAATGTTTTTTGCGTGTCCTTAGACATTTTTATTCCAGATGGAGGAGGGGGATTATTATCAGCCTTAGCATTGGGAGGAAGAATGGAATTGTTTGGTGGAGTTGAGGATGTTTTAGGGGTTTTGGGCTTACTCCTCAAGTGGTATCCATGGTTCCCCTTTCTAAATTCTCTAAAATCCTGCACTTCCTGTTCCAAGATCTCATCCTCTTCTTCCTCATTCTCACTTTCTTGATAGTATAGAGTTTCCACCACCAAAATGTTGTCCTCTCCTTGTTGATATTGGGGTGGACCCTCATTCGACACAAGTTCCAAATCATCCACTTGAGCTTGGAGACAATGGGTATACCTAGCAATTTCGGGACAATTCCTTTCATTATGCTCCTTTGTATTATGCAATCTACACCCCTTTTCCCATGCAAAATCAGAAAGATTAAGAATGGAACTAGAGTGACTTGGTCTTACAAAAGTATCTATCTGATTAGCAACAGGGGAAGGCACACCCCCATTGTTTGGCTTCGTATTCCACTGTCTCCCTCTATTGTTGAAATTTCAATTTGGGTGAGGGGCGTGGGATTCATACTTTTGTTTGTGAACCAAATCATTACTCAATTTGTGAACTATATTTTTGAGTTCTTCAACCTCTGAATAAATCTCTTTCGGTTGAGCTGTGTTATTGCCAGTTCTAGTAGGGTTTGCGTAATTGGTGAGATCTTGACTTAACATTTGAGTTGGATTTTGAGCCCCTTGATTTGCGTAAGGATTCACACTTTGAATCAAAATTGGATTGGGGAAAGGAACTATAGCCTAAGAATTAACTGGACTAGCTCCTTGCATAGTCTATTGACTATTTTGCAAAAATGAAGGAATGGGGGGAATGGCTGTGATTGGTTGAATTGGAATGGGTGCGTAAGCGGGTGTTGATGAATATGGTTGTTGATAAGGCAAAGCATTTATGCCTGATATTTGTGGTGCCATGATCTGATTCATCATAGGATTTTGACCATATGGACCATATTGTCCTATCATAGGCATCTGGGGAAACCCATAACTCTATGGTGTCATTTGTTGTTTAATGGTCATAGCTTCATTGTAGGCTAGAGCAAGCGTGGTAACTTGAGGATTTCACCTTGCAAACATTACCGTCATAGGATCCAATGCCCCAAAATATATTTGCAAAGCTACTGCAGGATCAATGGCAAAATGTCGAATTGCTCTATTATAGCACTTCTAAAATATCTGATTAAAAGTTTGGATTGGCTCACCCTGGCCTCTTTTGCATGTAATGAACTGATTATAGATGATAGTGGGATCTAATGGTGACTTGAATTGGTTGACAAAAACATCTTCCATTTGCGTCCATGACATAATGGAACCAGTAGGTAAGCAAATATACCATTCATAAGGCACTTGGTCTAGGCTCATGGGGAAGAGTCTACAAGCCACATCTTCATGTTGAACTTGCAATCTTATCAAAACATCCCTATAGGCCTGAATATGTTCTTCTGCGGTCCTTGGGCCATCCAATTTGTATTTGGGAAAAAATATCTCTATATTCTTAGGGATCTCGTGAATATCCCCTGCAATATTCAACGGAATGTTGTTGGCTCCATACTAAGGAGGTGGTGGAGGTTGGGCCATTTGATTCAAAATCGATGATGATAACCCTACAAGAACCATGGAAATGGTACTGATAATTGGTACACTAGTGGCAAATGACACCATCGGTGCAAGTCCACTAGATGCACCTGACACAGAAGGATATTTTGTAACAAGAATATCTGGTGGGACCACAATTTGCTCGATTTTATTCTTTGGATTCCTATGAGTGAGCGAGAGGCTTTGGAATATGGTTTCCTCGGTTGTATTGGACCTAGTTGCGACGCGATGTGGTGGGTCCAGCTTGTAAGTGAAACTACCCTACCAAACCTGACAAAACTCTCAATACCTCAAAGAAAACCTGCGACACACAGAAACTCCTGCAATTAATGAAATTCAAAGAATAACTTTGAAATCAATTTGTTAGTCATGAATGAAAGAAGGTACCATGATAGAACAGTATTCTAAAAATGTAAATTAGTTTTTGATTCACCAGATCACATATGCGCAAGTGAAGAGCATACTCCTAGTGTTGTAGGCTTTCTGATTCACAAGATCACATTACGTGTAGGTGAAGAGCATAATACCGACAACAAATACATTCTTAGACAGCATAATTCCTTACAAATAAGCATGAAATGACTAGCAAATATCAAAAATGTAACGTATGAATAATCACGTTAGCATCAACCAAGAGATGTATCCATTGAAATCAAATGAAAGTAACAACCTCGTTAGTCCAATTTTTTTTTTAAATCAAATCAAAACACATTATTCCTGTATGAAAAATCAAAAGCATTAGAACAATGCATAGCAATTCATGTCCTCCTTTTAACACTACAAGGTTGTATTGTTAAAAGAGGGCTAAAGATAATAACCAATAGGGCATGAAATATTCAAAATTTAAATCCCTATAGCATTTAAATCACACTGAAATAAACCGGTTCAGGCCCTCCTTCTAGCGCCAATCTGTTGAGTGGTATTTTCACCTAATTGTGAAAGTAAACTCTCCTTTAGGATTTGGGTTCCAAATCCCCTCTTGCAAAGAAGTTAAACAAATGACTTCTCCAAGGTCTCCATTGTATTTAGCATTTGCATATGTGTATTAGTAATCTCAAATAAAGATATTCAATTTAAATGCTTGGAACACCTTAGTGATTGCAAGTAACTGTAAACAAGGGGCAATGTTGATTTATTTCACCATGAAACTTTAGTGATTGTTCATTGTTTTTTTTTTTTTGGATTTTGATACTTTTAGATGTTTATTTTAATGCCTTGAAAAGTTAAATATTTTGGAAAAAAATATAAAATGCAGGAAAAAATGAAAATGAAATGCAGAAATTGAAACTAAAATGCATTCAGTATGATGCTATCCTATTTCGACAAAACCGAAGATGTGAGGTTTTCGTGCATGCAACCTAACCTATTGGACTTGCAAAACAAGCACAATCCCCATAGACTAAGTGCTGGTTCCTAGGGTACTAAATAAAATTCAGACTTCAAATATTCACCTAATGTAACCCAAAAACATGGCATTAACATTATCTATAAATTCGAAATCTGAACGAGTGAAAGAATAAACATTAAATTCATAGCATGCCAAGAAAATCTCCTTCTTTCTTGCCCACAAGATGCAAATTTTTGAAAACTTCTACATTAAAAATATGTCATTTTATAATAGCAAAATTTTTGGTTTTCCTAACCCAGTCAATGGAAGCAAAATGACTCAAACAGGTCCAGAATGGCAATCTCGCCTTCAAATCTGCAACTCTGCTTGCAGCAAATTTTGACCCTTCTGACCTCTTTGAGTGGCGTATTTAAACTTGTGAAAACATTGTTTCTCCTTCCTTGACGATTCGTTTCATTTGCCGATGGTTGTTCGTTTCACCTTCCCTAACTGTTCATTTCACCTTCCCTGTATGCGTGTGCTTTGCTTTCCATTTTATGGCCCTTTGCTATGATTTCTCCACCTGGTTTTGTGTCCGTTTCCCTCCGTATGTAACGACCATCTTAAATGATTTCAAATCATTAAAGATTCCTTATGTAACGCTTGCCTTATTCACTGGATTTTATCCTTATGTCCACGTCACTATGCAGGTCCGTTACCTTGGCGAAAATGGAACATGTCGCGATATCGCGACACTTTTGCCTCCTTGCTCTCCTTGGTTGCTTTGAATCGTGAAAATGGAACATGTCATGATATCGCGACACTTTTGGCCCCTTCCGTCTTTTGTTGCTTTGAATCGCAAAAATGGAACATGTCGCGATATCGCAACACTTTTTCTTTCTCTGCTTGTTTGCCCATTTTGAATCGCAAAAATGCAACATGTCGCGATATCGCGACACTTTTTCTTTCTCCTATTTTCCTTTGCTTTTGGCCGCGATGGAGCAACATGTCGCGATATCGCGACACTTTTTCATTTTTGGCCACGATGGAGCAACATGTCGCGATGTCGCGACACTTTTTCATTTTCTGCCATGATGGAGCAACATGTCGCGATGTCGCGATGCTTTTTCATTTTCTGCCGTGATGGAGCAACATGTCGTGATATCGTGACACTTTTCATTTTTGGCCATGATGGAGCAACATGTCGTGATATCGTGACATTTTTTCATTTTTGGCCGCGATGGAGCAACATGTCGCGATATCGCGACACTTTTTCATTTTTGGCCGCGATGGAGCAACATGTCGCGATATCGCGACACTTTTTCATTTTTGGCCGCGATGGAGCAACATGTCGCGATATCGCGACACTTTTTCATTTTTGGCCGTGATGGAGCAACATGTCGCGATATCGTGACACTTTTTCATTTTTTGCCGTGATGGAGCAACATGTCGCGATATCACGAAAATTTTTCATTTTTGGCCGCGATGGAGCAACATGTCGTGACATCGCGACACTTCTTATTTTTGGGCCGCGATGGTGCAACATGTTGCGATATCGCGACACTTTTTTTCTTTGTGGTGTTTTGCTTTTTTCCTTTGAACTTTAGCCTATGGGCCACTTCGGTCTTCTTGGAACACATGCAAAAAGGTGGGTCCCCAATTTTGGGGTACGTTGTGGATCAGCCACAACACAACCATTTTTTTCAAATTAGATATCAGTAAGGCTTTTGATCGAGTAAACAGGGATTTACTCCTGGCTGTTCTTCAAAAATTTGGTTTTCAAAGGGAATGGATAAATGTAATCAGAGGCTGCACATCCAACCCTCATTTATTAGTATTGGTTAACGGATCACCCACAGGTTATTTCCCTAGCGGTAGAGGCATCAGGAAGGGAGACCCCCTGTCACCCATCCTTTTTATAATACTCACTGAATCTCTGGGAAGAGCACTTAAGAGTGCTGTCAGTGAGAAAATTATCACAGGGATTAGGGCTACCTCGAGTCTAAACCTGCTATCACACCAAAAATTTATGGATGACACAATACTTGCTACCTATGCCTTAGTAGTGGAGGCCAAGATGATAAAAAAATCCTTGATTTATATGAGAAACTGGTTGGGAAAGAAATAAACTATAACACAAGTAAAAGTTTCTTCATCAATACCCCCTTTCCAGGCAGATTAAAATTGGGTGTATTTATAGCACTAACGAAATTAGGAGCACTTAGGAAATTAGGAGCATAAATATTATTAACCAGATATTGCATTAACATTAAGTTCGAAGGATTACAATGCTTAAATACAAATATTATTAACCAGAACCTAGAAAGCTTAGGAGAAAGAATAGGGAAGAAGAAAAATAGGGAGGAAAGGAAAAATGAGATTAGGAGTCAAACTCCCTACCGTCCATGCCGTCCAATCCTGCTGACTCACTTGTCGTCCAAGGAGGTAAAAGGGTAAGGTCCAAAGCTTACAGTGGTAAAACAATTTTTTTACTTTTTTACCCTTTTAACTTCCAACATTCTCCCCCTTAAAGTTGAGAGGACTGACTATACAGTCTCTCAACTTTATATATTGAGCTTTAGCCATGCCTTTGGTGAAGATATCTGCAATGTTATCCAAAGTGCTGCAATATTTAAGCTCAACTATCTGCTGCTCCACCATGTCTCGGATGAAGTGATACTTCATATCAAAATGCTTTGATCTGCTATGGTGGATTGGATTGTATGCCAATTGAATGGCACTTATGTTATCACAATACAGTCGATTTGGACCACTTTGACTTTCTCCAATTTCTTCAAGGACTTTTCTTAACCATAGGGCTTGAGTACTAGCATGTGTGATGGCTATATACTCAGCCTCAGTAGATGACAATGCTACAATAGTCTACTTCTTGGAACTCCATGTGATTAGTCCTGACCCTAGACTAAAATAGTTCCCTGATGTAGATTTCCTATCATCTATATTGCTGCCCCAATCACTATCACTGAAGCCAACTAATTTAACAGAATTACATTTGTGGTAATGGATTCCAAAATCCAATGTACCCTTTACATATCTTAAGATTCTTTTAGTTGCTTGTAGATGCAGCTCAGATGGACTTGCCATAAACCTTGAAACTAGAGAAACAACATATTGAATATCAGGCCTTGTGTTGGTGAGAAACATCAGACTCCCAACCATGCTTCTATAAGTGGTCATGTCAACCTTTGGTGCTCCGTCATCCTTGCTCAATTGGATCCCATGTCCAGTTGGAGTTGCAACTGATTTGCATTGCTCCATGGAAAATTTCTTGATCATGTCTCGAGCATACTTGTGTTGACATATGAAGATCCCCCTATTTGATTGATGCACTTCCATGCCTAGGAAGTATCACATTAAACCGAGATCTTTCATCTCAAATTGCTTCATCATGGAGTTTTTGAACTCCATATTCATTTTAGTGTTACTACCCATAAATATTAGATCATCCACATACAAACAAACTATGAGAATGTCTACTCCATGCTTTAGGTAGTACATAGTTGGTTCACTTTTGCTTCTAGTGAATCCATACTCACTGAAATAGCCATCAATGCGTGAGTACCAAGCTCTTGGTGCTTGCTTGAGGCCATAAAGTGCCTTTTTCAATTTATAAACAAGGTTCTCCTTTCCTTGTTCTTGAAAGCCTTGAGGTTGTTGAACATAAACCTCCTCACTCAAGTATCCATTCAGAAAAGCACTTTTCACATCCATGTGTTGAATGTTCCATCCTTTATGGGCAGCTAAGGAAAGAACTGATCTGATTGTCTCTTGTCGTGCAACAGGAGCGAAGGTTTCCTCATAGTCAATGCCAAATTTTTGAGTAAAACCTTTTGCTACTAATCTCACCTTGTGCCTCTCAATGCTTCCATCAACATTGTATTTGGTCTTGTAGACCCATTTACATCCAACACATTTTTTTCCTTTTGGAAGCTTTACAAGCTCCCAAGTATCATTATTTTTTATAGAGGTTATTTCCTCTTTCATGGCTTCTTGCCATACATTCTGAGTACAAGCCTTCTCATAGCTAGATGGTTCTAGTTGTGCACTAGTTAATAAAGCATAATTAACTACATCTCCCTTAGGATCTTGGGAGTCATCATCCCCATACATATGCAGATTTTCAAGTTTCTGCAAAACTGAATTCATTTCACTAGCTTGGCTTCTAGTGTATCTTTTCTGGTAATTTTGATCCAACATTTGAAAATATGGATGATGTTGTAATGTTATTTTACCTCTTGATGGAGAGTCAATGTCCATCGGTGAAGAACTTACTGATCTCTGTGGAGAAGGACTTGGAGTGGCGGTTGAAGTACTTGATGTAGTACTCCTGCTTGGGCTTGGAGGGGTTGGTGTGCCTTTGCTTTTCTTGGGAGACACCTTCTGTACCTATGAAGAACTTACATCTTGGGACTCATCATCAACAAAAATTCTTTGATGACCCCATTCTCCCCCTTCATCAAAAATTACATCCCTGGAAAGTACAATTTTATGAGTCTTGGGATTGTAGAGTCTATATGCTTTGGTAGACTCACAATACCCTACAAATATACAAGCTTGAATTTTGGGATCAAGCTTCTTCCTCTTCTCATCAGGAATGTGTGCGTATGCTAAAGAACCAAAAACTTTGAAGTGCTTTACATTGGGTTTCTTTCCGTACCACCCCTCATAAGGAGTGATGCCATCTAAACTAGAAGTTGGACTTCTATTTAGAATGTATACACTGGTTCTTACAACATCAGCCCAATACATATTAGTTAGATGCTTAGTCTGAAGCATCGTTCTCACCATCTCAACTATGGTGCGGTTCTTTCTCTCGGCCACACCATTCTGTTGTGGGGTATAGGCAGTAGTGAATTGCCTTTTGATCCCACTTGCTTTACAATATTTCAAGAATTCTTTTGAGGAGTACTCACCTCCTCGATCTGTTCTAAGACATTTTACAAAATACTCACTTTGTTTCTCTACATTATTTCTGAAATCTATGAAGCAATCAAAAGCTTCATCTTTATGTTTCAAAAAATAAATCCAACACATTCTAGAGAAATCATCTATGAAAGTGAGAAAATAGGAATTGTTTTCGATACTCTTTGTCTGCATTGGACCACAGATGTCCGAATGCACTAATTGAAGTGGATAGTTGGCTCTCCATGCTTGTCCTTTTGGAAACTTCGACCTTGAGTGCTTTCCCAAAGCACATCCTTCATAGACCTCCTTCTGTTCATTGATTTTGGGAAGTCCTGTCACCATAGCTTGAGAAGTTAACAATTTCAAGCTAGCAGAATTAAGGTGACCATATCGCAAGTGCCAAAGCACACTTGGATTTGCTATAGCTACATTTGCAAGTTGAGCTCCCCCTGGCTCACCAAATTTGAGAGGGAATAACCGATTCTTGGTCATTGGGACCTGTGTGATGACACGATTACAATTGTTTTTATCAAGAATGAGACATTTTCCTTCATCAAAAACAAGTTTGTAATTATTCTCCATCATTTTCCCAATGCTTAGCAGATTGTGTTGGAGCTTTGGAGTGTAGTAGATGTCATTCACTTTCTTTAGTCCTTCTTTCATTGGAACTTCCATGGTTCCAATGCCTTCGACTTGCAAAGCTTTATCATCCCCTAACTTGATGTGGGATTTATAAGTGGAATCTAGAGTAGCAAATAGATTTTCTTTGCCACTCATATGGTTTGAACAACCAGTATCCAGAATCCATGTGTCATTTAGATTCTATTCTGATTGTCCATATGATAGAAAAATATTAGAGGTATCATCTTCTTCTCCATAATTTCCATATTGACTATTGCTGCCTTGAGAAGATTTTGACCAGCAGTCACGAGCAAAGTGGCCTGGCTTGCCACAATTAAAACAAGTTGTTTTGGACTTGTCACTTCCTCACCCTTGATTTCCACTTCGTCCTGGATTTCCTCCTCTATTTTGGTTTCCACCTCTATTCTGATTGCCTCCTCTATTGGAGTTGCCTCCTCTGTTCTGATTGCCTCCTCTATAGTTGCCTCTGCCTCTTCCTCTTCGCTGGCCTCTGCCTTGACCTCTTCCACGTCCTCTTCTAGTATTTTCATTGGATGTGAAGGCTTTATCATCACCTCCATAGCTGGTTGAAGGAGATTCCTGTAATCTCTCTTCATGAGACATTAACGATCCGATTAATGCATCGAATGTTAAAGTGGAAAGATTTTTTGACTCTTCTATGATTATGGCAATGTGATTCCATATTTGTGGAAGTGTTCGCAACACTTTTGTTACAATTATCTCGAGCTTGATTTCCTCGCCAAGTGTAACCATTTTATCAACAACTGCTTTCACTCTGACACAATAATCACCTACTTTTTCATCTTCTTTCATTTTGAGATTTTCAAAATCTCGTTTTAGTGTTTGAAGCCTCACTTGCTTCACTTGATCACTTCCCTGGAATCCATCTTTCAAAGCTTTCCACGCATCTTGTGCAGTTATACAAGTGACTATTCTAGGGAATATACTTTTCTCCAATGCTGCTTGGAGATGATAAAGAGCAAAAGAGTTGCTCTTTTGTGCTTCTTTCTTTGTTTTCTTATCTGTGGCACTCAATGTAGCCCAATCTATGGGTTCTATGAAACCCTCTTCTATTATATCCCACAAACCTTTTCCTATGAGTAAGGTCTTCATTTTGATAGACCAATACTCGTAGTCATACCCGTTGAACTCTGGAATTGGTAGATTGTTATGTGAGGCCATAGTTACTAAAACACTCTTTTATTTCTTGGTTACAATAAAGCACTCTACTTTTTTCAAAGAAAGAAGAAGGAAGAAAGAAGAAGAAAGAAGAGATTACAAATTTAAGTCAAATCTGACTTGATTCACTCTATCATTGATGGCTTGTTCCTCTTGGTGTGGTGCTGCTATTTCTTGAGTCATGAAATTGTCTGCTACTTCTTCTTCATCACTGATCAATATTATCTCTGGTGATTCTGGTTCTAGGATTTCCATTGAATTACTGTAATGAGAATATTTTGATTCTTGTGGTGCAACTTCTATGGATTCGGATTGCTCAAATTGACTCCCAAAGGAGTTATCTTCAGAGTCTGCCTCATACCCTGAGTCTGGATGCCTCTGGTGTGCAATTACTACATTTTGCAACTGACTAAATACAATATGTAGCCCATAAGCTCTCACTTTTTCATCAAAAATTTTAGCATTTTCTCTCACCAAAAGTGCACATAGGGCATGATAACAACCACTTGGTCTTATCATCAATGCCTCTTTACAAATTTCAGTTTGATCTTTTGTCTCTCTTACAAGGAAAAATACTAAGCCTCTTAGGCTTTGTCACAATTTTCCACCTTTGAGTCCTCTTACATAAATTGCCTCTTAGGCAATGTTCTTTTTCTCCTATTTTATTATATAAAAAAAAATATCTATATTTGTATTTAATAAAAGAAATATAATTGCTTTATAAAATAAAATTTTAAAAAACAATTATTATTTAATTTTATTAAATATAATATAAAGTTATATTTTTTTTAATATATAAAATAATAAACTTTTAAGAAAAAGAAAAAACCTTTTAAAAAAAAATTTCTAACTCCGCAGGAGTCGAACCCGCGACTCCTTTCTTTCAAGCAGAGTTTCCTTGCCAACTCGGCTTCCACCGCCGATGAAACCTAGGCAGAATACACTATTATTTCAAGACATTCGGGGCATATACCATACACAAAAAAATTGCAACTTTCGTAGCCGCCGGGTTTCGAACCTGCGACCTCCTAGGGGTGAGCGGCTTAAGGCTGGCTCCTCGAGCCAGTCGAGCTACGTGGCCCGACGAGGAGGCGAGGGAGGCTTGCCTCCTTTATCCCATCATGGCTGCATGATAATTTAAAAAAAAATTACAATATTTATCCCACATCCACTGTGCAGAGGGGATATTGTGCTTTATTAGCACAGAGAAGCACTAAGCTTCTCGATTGCCTTCGAGAAATTAGTGATCGTCCTTTTGCCTTCTAGTCGAGCCAATCACCTTGTACCACATCGCTAGTTGCCCCTTTGTCCACCTTTGGTTAGCTCCTTGATATGCATGCTCTCTATGAGCCTCTCTCAAGCTTGACTTAGTTTGCATGCTGTGAGACCTCTTGACCTTGCCTCGGTTCATGTGCTATGGGCCTCTCTCGACCTCGCCTCGGTTCGCATGCTATGGGCCCTCTCGACCTCCTCAAGATCCATGCCTCACCTGTGAGCTCGCTCCTATGGGCCTCCTCGACCTCCTCGAGATTCGTGCCTCACCTGTCGCTCTCCTCGGGCTCCGCGCTTCGCCTATATAGCCTCTGCTCCTGATACCAGATATAGCACTAACGAAATTAGGAGCACTTAGGAAATTAGGAGCATAAATATTATTAACCAGATATTGCATTAACATTAAGTTCGAAGGATTACAATGCTTAAATACAAAGATTATTAACCAGAACCTAGAAAGCTTAGGAGAAAGAATAGGGAAGAAGAAAAATAGGGAGGAAAGGAAAAATGAGATTAGGAGTCAAACTCCCTGCCATCCATGCCATCCAATCCTGCTGACTCAGTTGCCATCCAAGGAGGTAAAAGGGTAAGGTCCAAAGCTTACAGTGGTAAAACAAATTTTTTACTTTTTTACCCTTTTAACTTCCAACAATATTCTTCAATGTAGCATTGGTGAGTTCCCTACTCGCTATCTGGGGCTTCCTCTTTTTTACAATCATCCCAAATTGTCCATGTGGAGTCGTGGTGGAAAGGATAAACAAAATGTTAGCTGGATTGAAAAGGGGGTTTTCTAACCCAAACAAGTAAAATCACTCTTATCGTAGCATACCTCCAAAGCATCCCAACCTATTTCCTCTCAGTCTTCAAAGCTCCTACTTCAGTTTACGCCCAAATCGAGCAAATACAAAAAATATTCCTGTGGGGAGGCACAAAGGAGAAGCAAAAGATTCATTTGGTTGGATGGGAAAATGTTTGTCAACCAAAAAACCAAGGGGGTCTAGGACTTAGAATAATCAAGCATATGAACACTGCTCTGCTGGCTAAGAAAGCCTAGAAAATTCACACAAGTTTCAATGTAGAATGGGTGTCAATAATACAGAGGAAATACATTCAGCACAAAGAATTCACTGATGAAGATATCCCCAAAGAGGGATCAAATTTTTGGAGGTCAATTATTTAGGTCAGATAAGTTCTCTACAAAGGTTCAAGGTGGCATTTGGGAATAGGTACTGCCATAAAATTCTGGATAGACAGGTGGGTTAGTGATTAGCCCCTAGTTGAAGATGCTAAGATATCTGTCCTAAAACCTATCCTTGATGGCACCATAGGTAGCAAAGTAGCAGAATTCATCCAAAACATCAATGGGTCTAAAATATAGAAAGACCTCAACATTAACTCAAATGATGGGCACATAACCAGGGCAGCAAGGGCTTTGGCTCTTATGCTGAATACTACAGTGATTCTGAAATATGGAAGAGAATACTTTCTAATTTGGAAAGAAACGAACAGTGGATGTTTTTCTATCAAATTTTCCTACCAAATTATCCTCAATCCATAACAAGCTCCCTTCTCTCCTAGCAAAATTTGGATCAAGCACCTCATCCCTAAAGTGGTAGTGTTTTCCTGGCTGGAAATTAAAAACAAGATTCTAACCACTAATAATCTCATCAAGAGGGGGATGATGGTACCCAACAGATGCCACTTGTGCTATAAAGCTTGGGAATTCATCAACCATATTTTCACTAAATGTGATTTCTCTTATACTATGATGAGTAACTTACTGTCTAGTTTCCACATCAACTGGGTCCAATCCAACTCCCTGGTAGAGCTTTTCACTCAGTGGCCCAATCCTTTCAAAAATACTTGATTTAAATCCTTGTGGAAAATGTGCACTCACCATTTCTTATGGCAGGTATGGCTAGAAATAAATAGCAGGGTGTTCTCTAACACTCCCAAGGACCATACCTCCATTGCTAGTAAAATTATTAGCTTTTCCATAGAGAACTCCCAACTCATCCCTTGCACAAAACCCCCTGATGTGGGATTGGAGCTTTTTATGTTCAACAGTATTAATATCCCTAGGGAAGATAATCCTTGTGTCACTCATCCCCACCCAAGGCACACCTCTTCATGGAAACCCCCCTCGGTAGGATGGCTCAAGCTTAATTTATATGGAGCTTTTAAAGGAAACCTGGGAATGACAGGGGCAGGAGGACTGGTCAGATATCATATCGGTAAGATTGTGGTCACCTTTGTGAAGAAACTAGGCATTAAAACTAATCACATAGCAGAAGCCCATGCCTTGTGGAGAGGTCTCAACATCATTCAAAAGCACAAAGGAAACTATGAAATAGAAGGGGACTCTCTAAACATCATAAATTATATCAACAACAACTCCAATCCTTCATGGAAGGTCATGAATGCCATCAGGGAAGCCAAAAACATGATCAGCAGACAGGGCAACGTGATATGCAGACATGTGTACAAGAAGGCAAACAGATTGGATGACCTCTTAATAAACATGGGAATCAGTCAGAATTCCTTGACTGTATGGGATAACAATCCACCCTCAAACATTGTCAATGAAGCTAAACAAGTGTGGGTAAATCAACAGTGAAGTACCAGAGTAGGAGATTCATCATCAGGTTGCCAACATCTTCATCAGTAGCCTTATTAGTACTCTTGATAGCATTAGCAGGAAGCTGAAGCAGCTCATAAAGACTGAGGAAAGCACTACAAAGAAGAAGGTGGTTGACGCATAATGGAGGGCCATGGGTATTTTTTTGTTTATGGTTTTCTGGGTCCTTACTAGGGTTTGTTTTCATGAGGGTTACTTTAAATTTACATATTTCTATGCATTAATGCTGGTTTGGGTGTCTGCTATCCATATATTATCTTCATCAATCCTATTTGGGGTGTTGTCCATATATTATCTGCATCAATACTATTTGGGGTGTTTGCTATTAGGCTTATCGACTTTTAATCAACATATGGTGAACGGTGTTTATATATGTTCGAAAATACTTTTTAAGTTTAGTCTTCTAAGCTGCTAGCCTCTTTTGAGGTTTTTGTAACTATTGGTTTTGGGATCCAGGAAAAACCCTTTAATATAAGCTACACTATATACAAAAAAAAAAACTTTATGTATAATATTTGAGTGGATGGATTGCTTCTATTTAATTCTAGAAAATATTGTGAATTCTGACATAATATTAGAGTGGATATAGAGCTGCCTCACTTGGTCCCACATAAATATTATTCATGGCCTCCAATTTTTCTTCCAAATTGAAGGATGATTCTCTTCTAGAAGTATCATTAGTCGTTCCTCCATAAGAGTCAAAAATGATTTTTTACATCTTTCTTTATTACCCACTTTTTCAAAAAATTTGGAGAAAATCCACATTATTCTTTTCAGAGAATGGTTTCAAAATCCAAAATCTAAAATATCATAATTGATAGTTGTTAAAGGGTGTAGACACTCAATTTTACGTATAGGGATAATCACCAATCTAATCATAACATTTATCTATCAATATACCAATCAACAAAGCTACCTCAATCATCTTCTTGCCCAAATTTAGTATTTATTGCTCCAAACGTAGAAGCGTTGGGGCCTGAGATAAAGTGTCAACAACACTTCTACCACACTAAAAATGCTTTTGTAACCTTTGATTTTTTGTAATTTTTCCACCCATTTTTAACCTCCAATGATCACTGGCATGAACAATACCTTGGAAGCACTGCTAGTGCTTCTACTTCCAATTCTTTTAACTTGATACACATAGAATATCAAAGGCATACCTACCTCTCACACTTAATTTGACCACCATTAACAAGCACGATCATGCCTGTTGATCCATGGGCTATTCCAATAACCTTATTAATCCTTCCAAATATTTGACAAATTTTCCATATTTTCCTCTAAGAATACCATGAATGGCTATAAATTTAGGTCTTGAGGAGGGTATTTCATCAATAATTCTTCAATAGCTAAACTTGTGCCAAATTTGTTCAAGAATTTTAGATATCTTTGCATTATCTTGCTAAGTTTATTCCAAAATTTAGTCCAATATTGGCCCTCATCCTCTTTTATGCACTCAATTCCTCGAGCAAGCTCTTCATCAAACATTTTCAAGTTTTCAAGCATCAAGCACTTGGAGGAGACCATCATCAAGTTTCAATCAAAGGGAAATATAACTCATAAATATTGGGTTGTACCCTATTCCCTTATTTTTGCTTTGTGGCTTTCCTTTTAACAATAAATTTATCTCTAATATTATAGCATTTGGATAAGCTTTGATATTGTATTGCTTAGCTAATATCTGGTCTTGTTTCATTTAACTAGCCAATGATCTTGTTCCATTTATTGGATAACTTATTGAAGGTATTACATTATTTGATCATGTAAATAGTTTAGTAAAGTAAGAGTTTAATATTTGAGTCTATAGTAGGTGTCATGTTATAAGTGTGGAGTTATGTGTGAGAGGTGTCATATTAGTAAGTGTGAGTTGTGTGTATAGAGTGTCATGTTTAGAAGTGAGAACTTATTTGTAATCATAAGACTTTGTCTTTATGTAATATGTGAGAGGGAAATACGAAGAGTTGGTTCTACCATGAGTTTGAGGACACCAAAGGTCAAGATTTATGTAATATGAAAAGTCTCATGTATGTATACATTGAAGACAAAGTCATGTGATATGAATTGAAGAAGCATTGTATTTATGCATTACTTATAGTAGATGTATTTTCAATAAATATTTCAACAACTTTATTGTGAATTGTTTGTAAAATTTATTGTATGAGTTGTGTCTGGAAATATTGTACGATCCTATGAAATTTTTCTATGGTGAAATAACATCATATTGCCAACAGTTGTATCAAAACCATCTTGAGTGAGCTTGGATAGAACCATGTTGAGTGAGATAGCTACAAGGAGGAACGTGAGAGGTATAGTTGAATGTGATGGAGAAAGAACATGTAAAAGAACATTGTGAAGGAGGAAAGCTCAAACATGAGTCATGAAGAAGAAAGGTTTAAACAAAAGCTTGAAAAGAGAAGATATAGTTATAGGTACAAACATCACCAAAATTATTCTAAAGTGTAGTAGAGAGCGATAGGACACAACAACTATGGAAAGCTAGAAAGCAGAAAAAAAAGAGTATCTAGGAACTAAAGTGTTAAATGAAGTGTTCACCAATGCGTTAACCATGGACATAGGATGCCTATGAACCTAAGCATGTAGGAAATACAATAATGACCAAAATCATTGAATGAACACAACCAACAAGAGATGTTATTCTCTAAAGTTTACAAACATTGAGTGCATGCATTAATTAAAAAAATCAACAAAGATACACAGTTCATATCCATATTAGAGAGGAAGGTTAAACTAATTTAAAGTTGATTGTTGCATGAAAAATAGATTCCTAGAAACACTACCAGAGAGGTTGATAGATGAATTTGTCAGAGCGCCTGTTTAGTCATGGCATGGACAAGAAGGCATTAGTAGTTGAAGTATTGTAACATCATATTTTTTCAAAACAAGGATGCATAATTAGAAATGAGTAATGTCTATAAAGGAGATACAGGCTCAAGCCTGAATGCATCATTTACATAACGGAGTGCAGAATAAACTTATTCATATTAAACCTTTAAAATATGTGATTAGTGGAAAAAATAAATTGTTCAATTGAGAATAGAGCACAATTATAAATTGAGAAAGTAAGGGAAACATTGAATAAAGAAAATTAGCTTTGGAAATATTATATTGTGGGTGGTAGTTATAGATTATTTGGAGGAAATAAATAATTAGGGAAGAAATTTATTATATAAGAAAATTAGTTTTGGAAAGGTTATATTGTGGGAGTTATAGATTATTTGGAGGAAATAAATAATTAGGGAAGAAAATTATTATATAAGAAATTTAGTTTTGGAAAGATTATATTGTGGGAGTTATAGATTATTTGAAGGAAATAAATAATTACGGAAGGAAATTATTATATAAGGAATATTTAAATAAAATATTAATGGGAGTTATAAGAATAAATTAATGAATTGAAAAAGAAGAGTGAAAAGCATTGAAGTGAAATTATTGAAGGAAATTTATTTGGGAGCTATAAGAAGAATTTAAGAAGATTTAAAAAATGACTATTGAAGAAGTGAAAGATTAAAACATTTGAAGAAAAATGATTGAAGGGAGTTATAAAAGAAAATTATTATTAATTAATTGATTGAAGGAAAAATTGAAATATAAAGGAAAGAAATAGAAATTTGAAGAATATATTGAAAAACAATTGAATTGAAGAAAAAATTGATTACAAAATGATAAATTTGGCTATAGTCTTCGTAAAAGGGGTGTAAACCCTAGGTGTAGTCAAGCGATGGAACAAAGCAACAAATTTGGCTATAGTCTTCACAAAAGGGATGCAAACCCTAGGTGTAGTCAAGCATTGAAGGAAGAGGGTTGTTTGCATACCGTCTCTTCAATATGTGAGAAAGCCTCTTCAATCAAAAGAAGTATCTCTTAGGGATCTTTGGGTTCATGGGTGGATGAACCTTTGCCCTTTATCAGGATTTTAGAGGATGAATTTGAGTTAGATCTGATTGAACATGAAGCCTGGACAATTATTTGCAAACTCAAGGATAAAAGACCAGGCCTAGAGGAGCTCAAAGGATACATTAAAAATAGGTGGACTAGTTGTAAATAGTGAAAATCATGCATCTATGCTATTTGCAACATATAACAAATTGAAAGTAAAGAATCATGTAATCATTTGCAAGATAAAGATAATACAAAATAAGGTGCTCTTTTATTAATCATAAGAAGTTCAATTACAATATTTCCCTCTTAGGAAATCCCTCAATTCCATACAATTGGTACAAATATTGTGGCCCCTCAAAGGGGAGAGATGCCTTCAAATGATCTTCACATGTCCACTACTTTTCTTGAGGGATTATTATCTACCTCCTTCTCTAGTGTCAAGAGGATGATCTTGAATAGCTTTGAATATTGAATGGATCTGTCACCTAAACACAAAGAAACTACAAAACACATCAATAGCACATGATGCCTCTCAAGATGAGGCTAGTTTCAAAGTAAATGTAAATAAGGAAATAAATGCCTAAAGATAATATGAAACACATGAAATATTGTAAATGAATGCAAATGTGCTTATGAAACTAGAAATAAACCATGGAAATACAGTAAAGATGGCTAATCTAGACTAGATAAAACAAAATACATGCAAGAAATAGCAAATCTAAGGCTAAAACAAAGAAATTAGCATGTCAAAACTTGGTCATTATCACTCATAGAAGCTGGCTCTCCTAACCGCTATCGTAGTTGGTGGCTAAGCCTACGGGTCGCTATTGAAAACAATGACTAGGGGTGAGGGTTTCTACGACTTGTTGATGCTTGATTTCCTTAGAAAATTGATGGTCAAGGGTTGCATGTGTCTTAGAACATGGAATTGGTGGTGGATTATTTTAAATTCATGGTTAATTGGTTGAGAATTGCAAGCTTGCTCCTCAAGCCTTTGGAAGCTCCATTGAAACAACAACAATTATCATTCCATAATTGGACAACACTTTGACACTCCTCAAGGGATACAAAATCACTCTCCAATCTGACAGGGCTTCACTGTAGTAAATTCAAGATGCATATGTCTCTTTGGGAGGCCTTTAAATAGAATTTTCCAAGTCCTCATATTGGCTTCTCAAGGAAGCCAAGATCAATAATCAATTGGCCTAAGAAGTTAGGAGGAAACCTCTGGAAGCTTTGCAACCCAAAACCATCCAAGAACCGTTGCAAATTGGTTAGTTGCAATTGATTTTGCTTGGCTTGGGGAGCCCAAGTTGGTTACAGAGATAACAACTCTCACTCTGTACGGTTAGGGGTAGGTTGCCCTTAGTCGCTATCGATAATCATGACTAGTGTTTAGCCACTCTGATCGTCAATGGCTGGGATCTTAGCTACTATTGATGTCATCGGCTAAGGTTACATAGGCCTAGAATACCCTAAATGAGTAATTAGAATCACTAATGGGTATTGGAAAGGTCCAATCTCATTCATATGGTCTACGAAGGTGCCCATATGAGTAGTCTCCTAAACATGATGTGTTTTAGGTGTCTATAGATACCTCTTTTGGGATGCATTGTGTGGAAAACATGACACTGATAAAAAATAGACCACCTAAAAACATATTATAGGTTAATTGGTGTTCATTAATATGGTCAACGTTAGATACCCCAATCACAGAAAGGGCATGCATCTCAGAATCATTGCTTTCAACGACATGAAAGGCTTAGCTTTGAGTAAAGCTTTGGACGTTATTTGCAAGAAATCGATACGAATTATTCGAACGATAATGACCAAAAAATAGATTGCCAAATATTTAGTTCATTATGTATGCTTTTTTCCCAGTAGAAGGGTAAGCTTGTGATAGCTATTATAAATGATTCGTAAGATGAATGCAATTAACATGATCGAGTGTTCAATTGTTAATTTTGATTATGAATGTTGTTATTATGACTACCTCCTCAAGTGACGAGTCGATGAGTAAACGACAAGTGATGAAAGTGACGAGTTGCTTGACCAAGATGATTGATTTGGACAATTCAAGATGATTGCATTTGTTGTAAGGTAGGTCCTATTATAGCTATGATTTCAACCATTAATAGTAATTGTACATCTCTATCCCATGGAGCAATCTGGCCACCATGGCCTTCTTAGAGAATCAAGATGATAGCAATTCCATTTAAGCTTGTGGTGAATCACTATGTTTTATGATTTGATGAAACTTCATAGGAGAAATGAAATGAATACCTCATTCCCGTGGAGCAGCCCGATCTCCATGGCCTTCTTCAGGATTGAAGTGAAGACCTTTCAAGTCAACGACAAATAATTTGGTTCAAATAGACTTATGGTAATTTACTCATCTTACCAGATTGCATGGAGCGCAAGTCACTACAACTACCAAGTTATAAGGTAAACAAATAGATACGAGGCACACTTGAAATTTTGTTTTATTTGATTTTTTTGTAAATTTTATAAATTTTGAAGATTTTGGACCGGTAGATATGCATTAATGGCCATTTTGAGGCTCCTCATGGTGATAAATTAGGAGCATTTATTTTTGCTTCTTAGCCATTGTTGAAAATCGCGGTTGGTTTGTGCAATTTTCTTAGCTGTTGTTGACGTTGGATCAGACTTACCTAATAATATTAGTCCACCGATGGGATTTGTGAACTAATACTTTCCATATCCCTACTAGTGAGATGATAGTGACGTTAGAGGACATCTACCGCATATTCAAGATCTTGGTAGATGGTCGGGCTATCACTTCTTCATTGACTTCAGTGAAGGCGACTGTCTTCCAAAGGGTTTTTAGAGATAGAGTTGTTGAGGCACTATACAACATCGAGCATGGTGGGGTTCCAGTGACCTATTGGTTCAGGTATGATGTCTTCTCATGGTGCCAGGTCGTGCTTATGCACATTATTTGTAATGTGCTTCTATCCAAAACTTTAGGTGCAAGGTTCCTGTGGAACCTCTTGTCAATGGTACAGGACTTGCTGGATAGCACTACACCATTGATTATGGCATGAGGGAGTGCACTGCTGACCCATATCTATGATGATCTATATCAAATTACATAGCACAAGTGAGTTGAGTTGGGTGTAGCTTACTACTTCATGTTTAGGGATGGGATCAAATTTAGATAGATAGGCTTGGCAGATTGCCCACAGGGATTACAGTAGTAGCAACGGTGGCACAGTGCTATGGTGCCCGATGGCCATAGGAGTCAAAGACACATCGAAGTAGAGCTCATGATGGGAATCTTGAGCCCTATATGAGGTCATTGACAGGGCTACAAACTAGCCATATCATATAGAGGCCCTACTTAGATTGCTCAATGGAAGGAGACAAACATGTACCTGGCTCGGATGAGGCATGCCAAATGGGTCATTCGATGCAAGGCCAGGGTGAGGGAGTTATTCCATTTCTCCCAAGTGACCAGGCAATTTAGGATTAGGTAGGATGTGCCAGATGTAGCACCTTAAATTTGATGCACTTAAATTGATTAACTCAGTAAAAACATTAAAATTGATAAAAACATCAAATTTACCTAAGTCTACCCGAAAATCATTCAAAATTAGCAAAAATCCATTTGCCTCGATTTTCGTGCCCTCAAACCAATGTTGTTTTGACCGTTGGGCAAAATCGCCTGACTTTCAGCAAAATCGCTTGAGCGGCTAGCAAAATCGTCAAGCGATTTTTCTCAAAAATAGAATTTTCCCAAGTTTGCAAAATGCCAAAAATCCGTTTCAAACCGCGTTTCTGAGTTTGGAAAGAGGTTGTAACGATGGATTTCAGCGAGATTAGGCAGGGGAAAACATAGGAGGGATCCCAACTCCCTCCCTATTTTGGCCTAACCTCCTGATTTCCTAGATTTACCCCTAATCCTATTTAATCCCCCCTCTAATTCATTTTTTAGGGCTGACTCCCTGATTGCAAAGCGTGCTAAGTGATCCCCTGAGCAGATAGCAAAATTGAGAAGCCATTAGTATAATCTTCCCGTCTTCAATTTGCCCGTATTTGCCTAAAATCCATCATTGTCCCATTACCCTCTTTAGCAAATTTTCACTTGCAGGTTGCAGTCAAAATCGCACAGTGAACGACGAAATCGCAGAACAATCGACAGAATCGTGTTGCGAGCAGGCGGAGTAGGTGTGCGATTTCGTAGAAAATAGCAACGATCCTGCTGACTTGGCAGCGATTTTGCTCACAGATCATCTGGGGCAAAAACCTTTATTCTATTTTTTCTTCTTCCTTCTCTTCCATTTTATTTAGTTATTTAATTATATTTTCATTAATTCAGCAATGCATCTCGGGTATTCACCATCATGTTAATCAATTTTTAATTTAAATCTGCATTTTGCTTACATAAAATTCATGAACATTTAGACTCTTGTACTTACATCTATTACAAACCTTTTCTATCTTTCATTTAGTTGAAAAGGAATGCTTAAATAGGAAACATATCAAAGTTTGAATCATATTTGTGCCAGAAAACCATTTTGTGTCTTGTGTTTTGTTGCTACAAAATTGCAACGAAATCGCTTGCGATTTCAACAAATTGTTGAGCGATTTTGCCTGGAACAACAACGATTCTACCAAAATAGTAGCGATCCTACTCTGCATCAAAAAAATCAGAATCTTCATCAGAAATCTCGATTCAGGTATGTTTTGAATTTCTTTTAAGCATAGAATTAGCAATTGCATTTGTCATTTCTATTCTTGTCTGTTGTTTTCATCAAAAAAGTAAAAAAAAAATCGCATCATAGATAGGTTAGTTGCATTTCAAAGGCCAACCTTAGGTGTTTGTATGAGTGATCCAAAAATGAACATATTAAACCTCATTCTCAACCTAGGTGCGGAAACTGCCATCAAAAGTTTCCTGGTGAACCCACAATTCGTCGAAAAATCACCACAAGAAGGCACGATCAAGTGCCTCTCTTTCGAGGTGTAGCTCTATCATTTTCCATTCCCCTCTGAGGCACGGATCCATCAGCCTAGAGGAAAGGAGTGCAAAAATTTTAGGCCTACATTCTTTGGTGAACCCGACGTGAAACATTAGATTATCTTCTGATTCTTAAATTAAATATTAAAATCAAAATCAAAACAAAAACCAAAAAAAAAAACAATAGTTAAATTGCATTTGCATTTTAGATGGTAGATTATAATTATAGGAGAGCTATTCGTCTTAATGTTACTACAATATTAGCAATTCAAGAAGTCTCATACTTTAATGAAAGTGAAAATATAACATCTGGAGAGTCCTGGATTGAATTAGATAGAAGACTAGACATTATTGAAAGTAGACAAGAAGAACTTAAACAAATCCGTAGGATAGACTTGGCTAGAATCCTGGATCCTTATAGAGAACCTGCCTATTTTGACCTTCAAAGATCTTGCGAAAGGTGGTTGACTAATAAGAGAGCCTTGATTTCACCTAATTTCTACTCCTTTGAAACCTACCTAGACGACGTCGTAGCGACACATAAGTTTTTAGCTCACGTAGAAAGTCAAGAAATAATCCTAGACGATAAGAGAAGGCTTAATACCATCCCTAGAGCTGTATTCTATAGAGAGTATTGTCACGAGCTATATTTTTATAGGTCTAACCTAGAAGTAGATTGCATTACCTTAGCACAATTCATAAGGTTCCTACAAGACAACTTCACATTTGAAGAAGAGCATTACATGACACCCGATCAATTGGAGCCCATTAAATGATATACATAAATTATTTCAAGAATATTAAAATCTACTATTACCTAGCGTGTGATTATTTGTGTGTTTAATTGCTTGCTCTACGTGTCCTAGATAAACAAAAAAAAATCAATCTAAAAATAGTAATTTAATTTAATTAGTTAGGTATATATAAATAATATATATACCCCAAAACCTAGCACACACACACACACACACACACACACACACACACATACACATACACATATATACACATATATATATATTTATATATATATATATATATATATATAACATATATATCTACGAAATCAACTTAATTCAAAAATGCCTAAATTAAGGAATGGTAAAGAAACTGAGAATGAAATAGAAGATCAAAAACTAGAGCAAGAACGAGAACCATACCGAGAACAAAATAATAATGAAGAAACTCGGTCTGAAGAAGAATATGTTTCTTCAGATCATGACAATGATAGTGAGGATGTAGAACTTAATCAACCTAAATTAAATTCTAAAGGTAATCTTAAGTTTGAATCCGTTGAAAATTTTATATCTTTTATGAGAGATAATATGGATGATCTTAATCAAGCAATAGAAGTAGAGAAGCAAGGAAAAGGAAACCTAGCAGATGCTTTTACAACCACACTTAAAGTGCATACCAACCCCTTACATTACATGGAATCTAGTGAGGATCAAGACGAAACACCAAGACAAAATATGATACATATAAATCAGAGGCCTCAGAAACAAACAACTCAAGCCTCTAAGATTCCTCTTAATAATGTTAGAACAAATGCTAAGCAACAGACCTTTGCTTCTATACTTTCCCAAGCCCTTAATCAACAATGGAAGGGCAAACAAGTGCAAAAGAATAATTATCAAAAGATAGTTCCACCAAGAAATACTTTGCATAACACTGTCTCAATGGGAAATCCTAATACAGTTGCACCTAATTATTATCAAGGATATAATGATACGATGCAACCAAACCAGTTTGGTGGACATCAAGGGTTGGAAGCAATGGTAAAGCAATTGGCTTCCCGCTTAGACCAAATAGATCCTTACCGTCCCTCATACAACTATCAAGAGATGTGTAGTCAACCCTTGGATCCCATCGTAATAGCTCAACCTTACCCTAAGCATTTCCCTATGCCAGTGTTCACTATATATAAGGGAACTGAAGATCCCATCGAGCATTTACGCATGTTTAGAATAGCATGTCATGATGTCTCGCATGATGATTTACTGATGCTTAAGATGTTTCCTAAAATTTTAGGAGGCATAGCCTTGGAATGGTACTATCAAATTCCTAACAACTCCTTAAGGAATTTTGAAGAAACAACTGAGATGTTTGTACATCAATTTAGTGCCTACATAGAGAGGCATGTGACTATTAAATATTTGTACAATCTTAAGCAAGGTAAAGATGAAAGTTTTGCAGAATTCCTAACTAAGTGGAGACAACTTTTAAGCAAGTTGCATTTTGCATTACCACAAAGAGAAATGCTAGACATATTCATAAATAATTTGCAAGAACAATTGTCCTATGAACTTTCCACGGCTACTATAACATATTTTGACCAAGCTATTGACCTAGGGAGAAGGGTAGAGAGCGCCCTTATTAGAAGAGGTCAATATAAAAAGAAATATGAAGATAAGAATTCTAAAAATCAGTATAAGAACAAGCAAGTAGTCGGTGACGGAGTTACCGATAGTAGGAATAATCAGAATATCAACCTTACTGAAGTTGTGAAGAAGTTCATACTAAAAGCTCTTGATAAACCTCCAAGAGAGTTTACCAGATTAAATCAACCATTACATATGATTTTACCTCAGTTATTAGAACAAGGCTTAATTCGGTTGCCTGAAATAAGACAACCCGATACAACCGTAGCGGGGTTTAGAGCTGATTTGCACTGTAATTTTCATAGAGTTGATGGACATTCAACAAATTCATGTAAAAGGTTAAAGCATATGATTCAAGATTTAATTGATAAAGGAGATATGGAGGTAGAGAAATTTCCTCCTAGAAATGTCCAAAATGATGCTAAAAAACAACCCCAAAAACAGAATGCAAATCAAAATCTGGATATTTTTCAACATCCTTTACCAAAACACGGTAAAGAAGCTATAAATCAAGTAGAACAACATAATGTTCCCCATCCAACTAGATATGTGGGAACTATTAGTGGTTTTATGCCTCATCAAAATTTACAAAAGCCATATGCTACTATAGAGAGTAATGAAGGGAATAGTGAAGGAAGTGATGATGAAAGTGAAATGGATATCACTTCAAATAATTCAAATAGTTCAAAAGATGAATCTGAAGCAATCACTCCTATTACAGATCGGATGGTTCCAGAAGAACCATTTCCAAGAAGAGTGACCACTAGACCATCGTCACAACAGTGGCTCTCAAATGAACAAGCACAAAATGCAAGACCTCGTAGCAATTTTGTGGGGACTATAGGAGTGGTTACAAGGCAACAGGCCCAAAACCAGAATTCACAAGACCAAAGTGATAAAGCAAACCCATTTATTCTAAAAACTCCTAACAAAGGAAATAATGTGTTTGGTTCGCAACAGAGAACACCCTATGATATTAATGAACAATTATCTACCATTACAGCGAGAATTTCTCTTCTAGACCTTTTGAGAACTTCTCCCACTCATAGAGATGAATTAATGAAAACTCTAAACAAAATGATGGTTCCAGAAGATATTGAACCAAACGCTATAGTAAATGCTGTAACTTTAAATGAAGTAAACTTCATAGATTTCAAAGATAAGGAAATACCTCCTCAAAGTATGTTTGGAGATAATCCTTTATATATTACAACAATGATTGGAGATGTAGGAGTTAAAAGAGTTCTAATAGACAATGGATCTTCACTGAATATATGCACTTATGATTTTTTTCAAATATTTGGGTTTAAGAAAGAAGACATGCAAAAAAATGAGATGCTTATTAAGGCATTTAATGATGAGACTCAAGAAACGTGTGGAGTAATGAAAATCCCATTGCAAGTTGGTCCACGGATTTTGGATACGACTGTGTTTGTTGTACCTTGCTTTGCATCGTACAACATTCTTTTGGGTCGACCTTGGATCAATGCAATGAGAGCAGTTCCTTCCACATTACATCAATGTGTAAAATTTGAATTTAAAAATCAATTGGTTATCATCCATGGAGACCCTAGACCTTTTGACATGTGTGCTCTGGAAGAACCCATAGGAGTTCCATTTTGTCCAGCCATGACTTCTATCCCTCAAAATCCAAATACACCCATAAAGCACTATAAGCCTAAATCACATTCTAAATCACCATCACCTAAAGCATGTGATAAAGTATCAATAAAAATAAAAGAACCATCCCCTTCTAAAGGAATATCTAATCCTTTTCCTAAACCTGTAGTGACTGAATTACCTATAGACCCTACAGAGTTTAAATTTTCAACATCTAAGGAAAATGATAAAGAACATAAGCCATCTACCTCATATGCAGTTTCAGATGAAGGATTAGCGGATTTATCCTCAATTTTGGCACCAATTGAAGAAGTTAATCTAGCTACGCAAGATTCTAAGATATTATCTGAGTCTTCCTCATCTCCCCACACTTTTGGAGTACCTAAGAAAGGGAGCATTTGTCATATTGGGAGCTCTATATTTATATCTGTAGGATATGATTTTGGAAAGTATTCAATATTACAAATTTCAATTGATCAAAATGAATTTGCCAAATGCTATTTTTCTGATAAATATGTAATACCAAAAGAAATAATGTGCAATTTGGGATATAGAGGTAAAGGCTTAGGACCTTATCAAAAGGGTATAAGAGAACCTTTAGAAGTTATTGAATGGCCAGCCCGATGTGGTCTTGGACTCATCCCCACAAAAACTGAGCCATTTCCATACAAGGATGATGACAATCTCATGACATATCAAGAATACATAGAATTAAAAGCAATGTCTAGAAAAGTGCATACATGTAACATGTTAACATTAGTATATCCAGACATGATTGCTTCTATGGATGAATGTTTAGAAGGGGACATATATCATGATGTGTCTTTAGAAGAAATTTTTCAAAACAAGTATTTCTTTGATGGATCCATGCCATGCATAGCCCATATAGAAGAATGTAATCCTCAAGAGGAATTAGCTAAATGCACTTTGGAAGAATTACAAGAAATGGGTGTATCTCCTGCACCACCAAATTTTGAAAGAGACTTGAACATTGTTGTAGACAATTTTCTAAAAGTTAACATTGGTACAGAAGAAAATCCTCATATGGTCAAAACTGGATCCGAATTGAGTGAAGAAAAACAAATATTATACATAGAATTTCTCATAGAATATTCAGATGTCTTTGCATGGACATATGCAGATATGCCTGGCTTAGATCCTTCTGTAGTCATGCATCATCTAGTAGTGCACCCTGATGCTAAACCAAGTAAAGCAAAAATTAAGAAAGATGCATCCTAAAGTCGCACTATTAGTCAAAGGTGAATTAGAAAAGCTCTTAAACGTCATTTTCATACAAGCAATTGATTATGCAGAATGGATTTCTAATGTTGTTCCAATCACTAAGAAAGAAGCCACAAAAATTAGGGTTTGCATAGACTTTAGAGATATTAATGCGGCATGCCCTAAAGATGATTTTCCTCTCCCTAATATGGATCAAATCATAGAATTTACAGCTGGGAGTGGAATGTTATCTCTTATGGATGGTTTTTCAGGATACAACCAAATCAGAATTGCTCCTGAAGACCAAGCAAAAATGACTTTCATCACACCTTGGGGAACTTTCTGTTGGAAAGTTATGCCTTTTGGTTTAAAGAATGCTGGAGCAACATATCAAAGAGCCATGACGTATATCTTTCATGATATGATGTATGATATTCTACATGATTATGTTGATGACATCATAGCTAGATCCAATGAAGAAGATGATCACATTAGAGATTTAAGGAAAGTATTTGATAGACTAAGAAAGTATCTAATACGCTTAAATCCAGATAAATGTGTATTTGGGGTGAAATATGGCAAGTTATTAGGAGTTATCATTTCTATAAGAGGTATAGAAATAGACCCTCTAAAAATTAAAGCTATTCATGATATGCCATCTCCTAAGAATATATCAGAATTAAGAAGTTTGCAAGGAAAATTACAAGCTATTCGCCGCTTCATAGATAAGTTGGCGGATAGGACAAAACCTTTCCTTAAATTTCTTAAGAAGAATGTATCCTTTCAGTGGGATAAAGAGTGTCAAGAAGCTTTTGACAACATTAAGCAATACCTTCTTAATCCTCCAATGCTTGTTCCACCTAAACCAGACCAACCTTTTATTTTGTATATTTTGGCTTAGAACTTGCACTTGGAGCTATGTTAGCTCAAATTGATAAAGAAAAGAAAGAACGAGCAACATATTATATAAGTAGGACTTTAATAAATTATGAGACAAGGTATACTCCATTGGAAAAATTATGTTTAGCAGTAGTATTTTCAACGCAAAAATTGTGCCATTATATGTTAAGTCAAACGACATATGTCATTGCTAAATCTGATCCATTAAGATATTTAATGAGTAGACCATATCTGTCAGGACGCATAGCTAAATGGGTTCTTGCTCTTAGTGAGTTTGAACTCATATTTATCGGCCAAAAATCTATAAAAGGCCAAGTTATAGCAGATCAATTAGCTGCTGCTCCTGTGGAATCTACTCAGCCTATGAGCATCGAATTTCCTGATGAATGCCTCAACTTGGAAGAGGATCACTCGAAAACTTGGACATTATTTTTTGATGGAGCTAGATGTATGAGTGGAGCAGGTGCAGGTATTATATTAAAATCTCCTCAAAAGCACCTAATCCCTTTATCCTTTAAATTACAATTTGCTTGTACTAATAACACTACAGAATATGAAGCTCTAATCCTTGGATTACGAGCCGCTTTAGCACTAAAGGTAAAAACATTATTAGTTTTTGGAGATTCTCAGCTCGTCATAAATCAAATTAATGAATTTTATCAAACACGAGATGAGAAACTTCATCCTTATAAGGAATATGTGTTAAAACTTATATCATTGTTTAATAAAGTAACTTTAGAAGTTGTTCCTAGAACTAGTAACTGTCGATGCTATGGCCAGTGGCTTCTTTGTTGCCTTTGGAGTTGGACGATGAATATGCTACTATTATCATAAAAAACTCTAGGAACCTACTTCTACTAAGTCGTGTATGGAACCATTAGATGTTTTTTTGATTAATGAAGTTACCCCAGAACCGTGGTACATAGACATTTTTAATTTCTTACAAAATGGAACCTTCCCTGAAGGATTTGATAGAAACCAACGTAGATTGTTACGCAAGCGAGCTGTTCGCTTCGTAATAATTGGTAATACCCTTTATAGGAGATCCTTCGAAGGTATCTTATTAAGGTGTCTAAATTTTGAAGAGTCTAAGAAAGCCCTAAGTGAAGCTCATGATGGGTCTTGTGGAGGACATTTTAGTGGAAGTGCTATTTCTAGAAAACTTCTTAGAATAGGTTATTTCTGGCCTTCAATGGAGAAAGATGCAAATGATTATGTGCATCAATGTGACAAATGCCAAAGGCATTCTGACCTTGTCCATGCTCCTGCCCAAGAACTCCAAACCATAGCATCCCCTTGGCCTTTCTCTAAATGGGGTTTAGACATTATTGGTAAAATCAACCCTGTTTCATCTGATGGTCACAAGTTCATCATAACTGCAACTGAATATTTTACAAAGTGGGTCGAAGCTATGCCTTTAGCTTCTTGCACAGGAATCCAAGTCTCAAAATTCATATTTAATCAAATCATCTGTAGATTTGGAATTCCATCTAATCTTATTTTTGATAATGGAACATGTTTTAAAAATAAAGATATTAAGAAATTGTGTCAAAAGTATAAAATCCAACATAGATGGTCCACTCCTTACTATCCACAAGGAAATGGCCAAGCCGAAGCATCTAACAAAACCTTAATCAAAATCTTAAAAATAATGGTTAATAAAATAGGTCGTGACTGGCACATCCAATTATATCCTGCTTTGTGGGCTTATCGAACTAGCGTTCGTACTCCCACTGGTGCTACACCTTTTGTCTTGGTATATGGTGCTGAAGCAGTTTTTCCCTTTCAATTAGAAGTTCCATCCCTATCACTTTTACTTCAAGATGCTGAAGTAGGAGATGAATATCGTGCTAGCAGACTCAATCGACTAGAACTTCTGGATGAAAAATGCATTCATGCTTTAGAGCACCTTCGTGCTTACCAAGACAAACTTAAAAGATCATATGCTAAAAAAGTTCATAACAGATCATTTGAAATTGGAGATTTAGTTTTAAAAGAAAATCAGAGGAATACTAATGCAAGAAAATACCTTAAAGGAAAATTCCAACCCAACTGGTTGGGACCATTTATCATCACTGCTAAATTTGGGTCAGGTGCATATAGATTGGCTACCTTGGAAGGAAAATATCTCAAGGAACCCATGAATATTATGCACCTCAAACGATATTATGCATAGATCCAAATATTCATCTTTGTACATATTTGTAAATAGGTTTGTCATGCACTTTCAAAAATGTTCCTCAAAATAGCCAAACAAATTACAAAATAAGAAAAATACAAAAATATTCCCAAAAGCTTTAATCAAATTTTGCTAAAATAGCAAGTAATATTTTCCTTTATCTAGGATTAAATTCAGAAGTTATCTTGAACCACGCACTTAAAAATTCGTAAAATTAAATAATTTTTGATATCTCATTATTTTGATTATAAATCTCTCTTATATCAAAGAACACTATTTTCACTAAATAAATTTTCTGTTTATGAATGATGTTGCTACTTTTTGGAACCAAGACCCACACGTTACACATTAAAGATGATTTATTGCAATCTTCGAATAATGGTACTGCATAGTGAGTTTTAATGCTTTAAGCGAAAAGTTTTCCCCTGCTATCCTCTCATGTGCATGATCTAGAATGAATGAGAAATTGGCAAAAGGACAAGATTCCATCCTACCCAAATAAAAATCCCTTGCTCCACATCTAAGCTGAGCAAGTATCCCAAAAGAAAAATCAAGAAAAGAAAAAGTCAAAAATCAAAAGAAAAAGAAAGAAAGAAAAATAAAAAAGAGAATGAAAAGAGAAAAAGAAAAGTAATAAAATCCCCTTGTTCAAAACAAAATGAACAAAATCCCTACCCCCTGAAAGTGAAGAAAAGAAGGAATACGAAACTTGAATCCCTGGAATTTCTCATTCAGTCAAAAATCATGAAGGTAAGCCCCATAACAGGTGATTTGTGCCCAACTTGCTTGACATTGGGTAATTCCTTTTCGCGTGGCGACATGTCTGTCACATTAGCGACCTTCTTTTGTATAGACCAATGTCCGCTTGTGGATTAGCTAGCTTTATGGTAATTTGACTCACATAGCAGTTCATTCCTAATGCATGCACAAAATCATGGTTAAAGAACATTTCACTTGCACACACATTGGTTTCATTAAGTTTGCTCCATCATTTATCTACTTAAAATCAGTAAACGAACTTTACAAAAGGCACACACATTTGCTATTTGAGAGATTTTGTATCATTATGATAGCATCAAAATGGAAATAAATGCACTTCACACACAAGGGTTCTAGATAAATTTGAATTTATTTTTTTTGAGATAAATTAAAATATTGCGTTGATATTTTATTAAATTTCTACATATCAAACTTAAAATTACAAAAATTCAAAAAAATATATCTTTTTCGCAATGATGGTATTATTCCTAAGCAATTAGGGATTCCTTGCCTAGCGAAAACCATCTTCATAAATTTGTCATGTTAACAAAATATTCCAAATAACTCAAAAATATTATATCTAAAGTTACATATTCATCCTAGCATTGCATTTTGGTTTTATCACGATGATGGTATTATTCCTAAGCGATTAGGAATTCCTTACCTAGCGAAAACCATCCTTCTAATTTTTCATGCCCAAAAATTCATCGTAAGCATCTATAAAACCTTTTGCATATGTGATACAATGATTTACACAACATTAATTTTGCATTTTACAAAAATATTTTTTATCCTGCATTTTCATGATGACTTTTTGCGATGATAGTATTATTCCTAAGTAATTAGCGATTCCTTGCTTAGCAAAAGCCATCGTTCGACGTTTGTATGCCCAAAATTACATCTTTTTGATCAACAATCAATACATCTCATCCTATCAAAAAGCCTTAAGAATTTTCTTAAGCACCCAACCATTTCATTTAGCAATATCAAAATACACCTCATAACAGGATCAACTTCGTGACTTAACGAGCTTAGATCTCCACAACAGTCACATAACAACGCCACATCCTTCGAGGTTTATTGCTAAATTCACATTTCCTATTTTCAGAAACAACAAAACCATTTTACACATCTTAATGCAATTTTACATCAAATCATTTTATCAAATTTAAAATACAACTCTTTAAAATCAAAATGCAAAATTAATCATCAAACACATTGACACATAAGGCAAAAGATCAAAATCTATATATATCATCAAAAAAGTATATATATACAATAGTAGATTGGTATGCCACAATAGCCATCATCGGCATACTCAGTCATCCAAAAATACATCATCAATACATCATCAAAATTCCAATCCTCACGACTATCCAACACCCCTGGTGCTCTATGCATCGTCACCTCCAGGAGGTGGAGGAGCCTGAGCCGTAGTAGTCTCTCGAGTGGAAGACTGGGATCTCTGACTTGCTCGAGTTGGTGGCTCATACATCACTGGGAGAGGTACTCTCTGTCCCTCTAGGATGGTCATGAAGTACATCGCCTGGTAGAAAGCAGCTCACCCAGAAGCCCTGGAGAGCATATCCGCTATCCCTCCCACTCCTCTCTGTGCCTGCACCCTCGCCTGGGCTAACTCTACCTCTAGCATCTCAATGCACATCCTCTGGGAGGCATTAGTCTCCCGTAGCATGGCATTCTCCACCCGGAGAGCAGCCATCACACTGCTCTCACCCTCCTCCTCCGTGGCTATCCCCTTCCTAGGGGAATCTGGTCTAGGCTCCTGAGGAGAGGGTACCTCCATCTCATCTCTCCCCTGGGTCCGTGGGACCCTCAATGGTCTTAGCAGAGGCCCACCATGGCCCCATAGTCCTATAGTATGAGGATCTGGCATCCTCCCTCTGCCATGCAAGTGACCACCCCTGGTCCTTGCACCTCTGCCTCGAGCCATGGACTCTGCACTGGCCTGCTCACTGGCCGCTCTATGATGTTGGAGCACCCGCTCCACGTCCCTATGCATTGGCCCCCTCTATGCTATCAGTCTCGGAGGGCAGACTGAGGCATACCATGTCGTGTAGTCCGTTGTAACCCCTGCATCATCTCCAATGGTTGTAACAATAGGGGCATCATCTGGAGCTATATCTAGGAAGCACCTCATGTCAGGTGCACCATTGATAGAGGTCGGATCCCTGGTGGTCCGAGCATAGTAAAAATATCTAACAGTAGGGATCCCCTACTGTAAGCCAAACTATCGAAGCACCCGATCCGCTCGATGGGGCTCCATCTCCCCATCATGCATCCACAACCAGATAGCTCATCTGACATGAGCCAACTCTACCCTATCCTCGACCCATCTTGGGTGGCCCCTCCATGGTCTCCAGGTGATGGCATCCCCCGTCAGCTCATCAAAAAGCTGCCTGGCATCATCCAGGCTAATCCTCCGAACTCCTCCTAGACTGCCCAACAGTAAACTCGGGGCCTCCCTGCCTCTGCTGCTACTATCGATAGCCCCTCAGGCCTCCGCACTATGATGTGCTCCCAACACCAGACCTATAAAAAAGAGGTAAGCACCAGAGCCACCCCCTCCCTATAGACAATCTTGTATAGTGTCCTATACAAGCGACACAAGCAAAAAGGACCCCATGCAAATCGAATCCGATGGTCCCGCATATCGGCCACTACCCCTACAAGCAGCCAAGGCAATCTGTAGCTACTCTGGTGGCACAACAACAAGCCACCAACTACTCCTGACAATACCGATGTCAGAGGAGAAATCTTGGGTATCTATCTCAGAGTAGTAACAGAGACCCCACCTGACTCCAGCCTCATCTGAGGATCCCCGGATAATCTCTGAAGCGCCCGAGCTCGGTGATCTGACCCTGTAACCCGCTGGCCCTGAATGGGGATCCGCAAGATCCTCCAGACGTCCTCTAGGGTGGGAGCCATCTCCCCAATCGGTAGTCGAAAGGTGGATGAACTAGGATACCACCTCTCTACCAAAGTTGTAAGCAAAGTGAGGTCGACAGGAATTTGTGGCATCTCAGCCACATGACGTAGTCCCACCGCGTCCAAGGTCGCCCGATCACCATCAGACAGGTTTCCTAGGTCCACCTGGAAACCATCATAACGCCACTCTCGGCTCTTCAAACTGCCCAACTGCACACAAAAGTCAAAAATTTAAAGTTAATTACCAAAATTACATTAAAACCCAAAATCGCATTCAAGTTGTCAAAATCATTTCGATTTTGATGAAATCGTTCCTATTTCTGGCGAAATCACCCTCGATTCATCAAAATCGCTTTGGAAGTCCTAAATCGCTGCATTTTTCTGTAGCGATTTCGCCAAACCCTGTGCGATTTTGCGATCTCGAGGCGATTTCACCTCGTGCCAAAAATTACGGCATACCCGAATTTAAAGTCCAAATTAAAATTCAAAGAAAATCATAAAAAGCATGAAAATTGCATTAAAAAGCATGAAAATTAATGCTTACCCTCTCTCCTCCACGCACTAGATCCGCTCTATGTGTCAATCCTGCCATCGTGCACTCAAAGCTCTTTTTCTCTCTAGAAAGTGAACAGTAAAAATGAAAATGAAATTTCTTATTTTGTTTCTCTATTTAAGTCAACCTGAAAATTTCCTTTTTTTTGAATTTTCATTAATTTGTCGAATTAATGCAAAAATCGAAGGGGGCAGCATAATAAGACGTCAAAATAACAAAGTTAAAACAATGAACTAAAAATGCATACAATTTTTTTTCTACTACCTCGAAAAACATGCCATTTCATCTTTAACGACTTTTTCAAAAAGTCGCTAAAGAGGGGGTAAAATGTAGCACCTTAAATTTGATGCACTTAAATTGATTAACTCAGTAAAAACATTAAAATTGATAAAAACATCAAATTTACCTAAGTCTACCCGAAAATCATTCAAAATTAGCAAAAATCCATTTGCCTCGATTTTTGTGCCCTCAAACCAATGTTGTTTTGACCGTTGGGCAAAATCGCCTGACTTTCAGCAAAATCGCTTGAGCGGCTAGCAAAATCGTCAAGCGATTTTGCTCAAAAACAAAATTTTCCCAAGTTTGCAAAATGCCAAAAATCCGTTTCAAACCGCGTTTCTGAGTTTGGAAAGAGGTTGTAACGATGGATTCTAGCGAGATTAGGCAGGGGGCAAACATAGGAGGGATCCCAACTCCCTCCCTATTTTGGCCTAACCTCCTGATTTCCCAGATTTACCCCTAATCCTATTTAATCCCCCCTCTAATTCATTTTTTACGGCTGACTCCCTGATTGCAAAGCGTGCTAAGTGATCCCCTGAGCAGATAGCAAAATTGAGAAGCCATTAGTATAATCTTCCCATCTTCAATTTGCCCGTATTTGCCTAAAATCCATCATTGTCCCATTACCCTCTTTAGCAAATTTTCACTTGCAGGTTGCAGTCAAAATCGCACAACGAACGACGAAATCGCAGAACAATCGACAGAATCGTGCTACGAGCAGGCGGAGTAGGTGTGCGATTTCACAGAAAATAGCAACGATCCTGCTGACTTGGCAACGATTTTTCTCATAGATCATTTGGGGGAAAAACCTTTATTCTGTTTGTTCTTCTTCCTTCTCTTCCATTTTATTTAGTTATTTAATTATATTTTCATTAATTCAACAATGCATCTCGGGTATTCACCATCATGTTAATCAATTTTTAATTTAAATCTGCATTTTTCTTACATAAAATTCATGAACATTTAGACTCTTGTACTTACATCTATTACAAACCTTTTCTATCTTTCATTTAGTTGAAAAGGAATGCTTAAATAGGAAACATATCAAAGTTTGAATCATATTTGTGCCAGAAAACCATTTTGTGTCTTGTGTTTTGTTGCTACAAAATTGCAACGAAATCGCTTGCGATTTCAGCAAATTGTTGAGCGATTTTGCTTGGAACAACAACGATTCTGCCAAAATAGCAGTGATCCTGCTCTGCATCAAAAAAATTAGAATCTTCATCGGACATCTCGATTCAGGTATGTTTTGAATTTCTTTTAAGCATAGAATTAGCAACTGCATTTGTCATTTCTATTCCTGTCTTTTGTTTTCATCAAAAAAGTAAAAAAAAAATCGCATCATAGATAGGTTAGTTGCATTTCAAAGGCCAACCTTAGGTGTTTGTATGAGTGATCCAAAAATGAACATATTAAACCTCATTCTCAACCTAGGTGCGAAAACTGCCATCAAAAGTTTCCTGGTGAACCCACAATTCGTCAAAAAATCACCACAAGAAGGCACGATCAAGTGCCTCTCTTTCGAGGTGTAGCTCTATCATTTTCCATTCCCCTCTGAGGCGTGGATCCATCAGCCTAGAGGAAAGGAGTGCAAAAATTTTAGGCCTACACCAGACAAGCTAGTCCTCTATCATCACCTAAAGGCGAAGACACAACTTGCGTGGCCTTAGGTTACAACTCTTACAAAGGAGGACGATGATCTTGTAGTAGATACAAGGGTAGCAGATGCAAGGACCATAGGTGAGTACGAAACCTGGTGGACTACTCAGCTATGGTAGGGTGGTGGTAGCCTAGGCAGGGCTAGAGATGGGGCTAAGGCTATAGTAGAGGGAGGCAGAGATGATGGGCAATGAGTGCATCACAGGGTATATGAGGCATAGGGGTAGGCTACAAAGTAGGAGGAGGAGCCACAAGATGAGGAGGAGGAGGATGCTCCAGATGATGAGGTATTCAAACTATGAGCGCAAGTACATAGTCTGCAGGCCTAGCTTAAAATAGCGTACAGGTAGATCGTGGAGTAGGATACATCTCTCACTATTATATAGACCTAGCTTAGTGCAGGGTAGAGGCAATGGCGAGGATTTGAGGAGGATATGACTCTTCTCCAGGTTTAAGTGGATTCAACATAGACCTTGATAGATAAGGTCACTGCCTAAAGGAATTTGCTACATGTATAGTTGGATGCTAGGACTATTGAGAGATATGATCTCAAAACATAGCGAGGGACTCCTGCTATTGCTCAGATCACACCATCCACTCTTGCAACTCAGGGACATTCATTATCAAATAATTAATAACAAATATTATATCAAATAATAATAACAAAACTTAAACAATTTATATTCCATATTACCTTTAAGAGAATTTATTTAAACTTACCAACCTCACATTTAAAAATAATTATTTTAACTAGAACAATACTTTTAAATATTATTATCGAAGATGGATTCAAGCTTTCAAATAATTAATTGTTTGTTTGTCATTATGAAAGAACGTAAGTCAAAGAAGTTATGAGAATGTCATATTATTTGAGAGATAAAAAATAAAGAACCTTAAAGGTAACACTATAATAATTTAAATAGGTTTTGTTTTGAATCAGATTCTAAATGTATCTTACAGTTGTTTAAGGGATTACTCTATGGTTTTTGTGCATAACTCATTCATTCTGTATTATACACAATATTATCTACAAATGCACCCACAATGTTGTGTAGGTAGACTCCTTTAATCTGAAGTAAAACTAAGACTATCGTAATGCTTTAGCTGAGATATGATGATCAGGAAAGTTTTAAGGATTTTGCGGTTGCACGTATATGAAAATGCCTATGGCACATTTTGCATTAATTAAGATATAAGATACATTGTTTTCAACCCACGTATGCCAACCTTCAATGCTAAGGAAAACCTAACCCTGTTTTCTTATACCACCATGTATCTTCTTTCTAAGCATAATATACTATCATGTGAATACGTGGAGACAACTTACAACCTAATATATCACTTTAACTTGTTCAAAAGGAGAATATAGCAACAAAAAGAAGTTGGTCCAAATGACCATCTATTTTTATCTCGGCCTAACATTGATTTTTCCAGATGAGAGCTTGTCTAGACAATGGTTACTAAGAGTGGATTCAGAGTATATAACTCGACAAACTAATTGCATTATTTCATAAGGTAATAGAACTCAGGTTCGTTATTCAAAACGTGAACAAAGTGGTGTTTGTGAAGACAGTTAACAACCATCACAATTATAAAGATGAAAACGATTGAATAAAATTTAATTTTTCTACCATGCATTCCCCAATTCTCATGGAGCACTCTAATATGGAATACGTCTCCCGAATGCACACCCATAGCCGGATTCATTAATTGCATGCTACGGATGCAAGCAAGATTGAAGGTGTGGATGGGTTTGGATACTAACACAATGACTTAGAGATCTTAATGTAACAATTCAAGCATGTTCAATGTCTTTCACAGGTAAAGCACAGATCAAAAACCTTTATAATATAATATTTTACATCTAATTAAAGTGTAATCCACATACATGAAATGAAAACCTTCATGTAAAACTTATCCATCCATTATTTAAAATAGAACCAAATATATTTTCAATGACTGCATTTAACACATTAACTTTTATAACCCAAAAAGACGCTCAACATTTTGCCATGCAATTCTATCTGAATATCCATAATCCAATGTACAGGCAAGATACAATTAATATCTATTTTGGGTACTCTAAGTCCTCTAGACTCATGATTCACAAGTTCATTGCATTATAATACAAGAGTCTCAAGTTTGAACAGTGATACGTCTTCTAATTTAAATGTTGCATTTTGTGACCTAGCATAGGTGAATTCTCATATATTGCCAAGGAAAAGAAAATGGCTTTACGTCTTCAAGGATTATCCAAGTTTCGTACCAAGGTTTTTCGATGTTTTCAAGGGTCAGAGCTGCTAGAACTAAGATGATATGCAACTAAAATTTTATATGCATACAATCGTTCACATCCAACTCATAATACAATCCATAAATTTGAATTAAACATCACATGCATCAGATTATTTTTGTTCATATTTAGTTCACATTTCGTTCAATAGTTTTACATCCACAAATCAAAAATATCCAACAAACTTAACAATCAGTTAACCATTGTTTCATGATATTAATTTATCAAATAAAATTGCTACAAAGAGCCAACCATACTGATGAGCGCTTATTCCCTTCTCGTGCTTCTGAAAGTCCTCTCCCTTTTTACAATCCTTTCCAACCAAAGAAAATGATGCCTTTCTATTTTTTCCCACTTCCCTTTTTTTAGAAGAAAATTATATTTTCATGCTTAACATTTGTTGTGTTAGCATATTTCAATATTTTATTTGATTTATTATGATCCTAACAATCTTATATTGTTGGACATATTTTAGGCTCGTTGTTATTTGTTATAACAACGCCTATTTTGGTCCCAGGTGGTTCCATAACCTCTGAAATATTATTGTCTTCGAATGTATTATTTATATTTGGTCATATGAATGAGATTTTGTTCCAATGTTCACATGGTATCAGAGCAAGGTTTCGCCACTCTCATTTTTCGAAATGATCTTGTAGTAGCGGAGCTCTTGGATTTGGTAGCGAAGCTTTGGAGGAGGAGATTTTTTTTAATCTTTCTTTGGTTTTGGAGAATTTTTTTTTTTAATTCTTCATTATATCTATCAAAGTTTTTTTTTGGAGAATTTTTTATTCTTCAATCATTGGGATCTGTGCCTGAGGAATCTCAAATTTTTTTGAGATCGACAGAGGGTCGTAATCGAAGTTCAAATGTTTCGATTGAATGAAAGGTCGAAGGTCAAAATCGACCAAGGCAAAGGGTGAATCGACCAAGAGTCAAAGATCAAAAGGCGAAGGGCAGATCGACCATCTGATTGAAAGTGCAAAGGCACGAGTGGCGGCCAACTCAACGCGAGAGAAGAGCCCCCACCCTCTCGGGGGAGCATCTCCCCGAGAGGAGATACTCCTTATCAGAGTATAAGGTGTTTTATACACCTTAATCCATTTCCATTCCACACATTTGGGATAATTTTTTTTTTTGAAACCTTTAAATGAACTGTCACCTACGCAGAACCCACCATTGGTGTCAAACAACATCAAACCTGAGAAGGACTTCCTATTTTTCATTATTTTTGGCATCGACGAATTCTGATTCTGAGATTTTTCTTGGATAAAGGAGGTAAATCCGAGCAGATTTGCTCGATTTAAATTTTGGTTTCGTCCTCATATTTCTTCCAGTAAATTAATTCTTCTATCGGATGGCGTCAAATGCATAGTGGGTTGCAGTGTTTTTCTATACGTAGCTGAGGTTTTTGGTTGGAGAATTGATTGCAATCAACAACATATAGCCTTACACACCTGAAGTAAGCAGTTTCGGGAGTTGTTGATTGAAAAACATCATTTTTTTTTGTCATCCCGCTGCCGCCTGAGCGCCACCCAGATGCAGCCCGAGAGCTGCTGCTCGAGCGCCACCCGAGCCGCGACCGAGGTGGGAGTGCCACTGCGTGTTTTTTTGGCTCGTGGCTGTTCGATAAGAGGGTGGGTGCCTCGATCCTCTATCAGATCAGCCCATTGGCACACCTGGTTGTGAGCCGAGTGGTAAGGGCTCTGGGAGCCTTGCGGTTGTGGGGTCAAAACCGGCCAACCCCCCCAAGCAAGGTAATTTTTTTTTTTAAAGTTTCTTTTATTTTTTTTCTACTAAGGTTAATGATTAATTTTTTAAATTACTTTTTAATCATGGTTTTAAGTCATTTTAAAAAAAATGATTTTACTATGATAAGTAATTTATTTATTTTATTAACCTTAGATAAGAAATTAATTTTTTTAAAAGATGCTTTAGTGAATTTTTTTTTTTGGGGGAAACCATTTTTTCAAAAATCAAGGGGCGAAAATGAGTAATTTTTTTAGCATTTGAAAAAGCAAAATTGGCATTATTGTAAAGGTGCATTTTCGATAGCGCCCGACACCTAGAGGTTTATTTCTATGGGAACTTTTATGTTGTATGTTGCATTTTCCATTTTTTTTCACTACTTAATTAAAAGTTAAAAACAAATTCACTCCCTAAGTCCCCGAAATAAATAAAACCCATATGTGCAATTTATTGTACTTCAGCGTTCGGTATTTGTGATACCTCTGGCCAGCACTTACTGTTTTCATAATTACGCTATTGTATTTGCTACCTAATATAGCTACCACAACGACATCTGAGCTTGTTCTCTTTTAATCGTCAGGGAGATATAAGTTTGCCATTTTGCTATTTTTTTTACTCCATCCACTACCCCAATCGTTCTTGTGTTTAGACGTAAACCCTGACGAATGTTCTGATTTTTGAAGTATTTAGGGGAAGTTACGCCCCACGCATGAGGATTGACGACTTTCTATGGTAGGTGTCATCAACAAGACGATTCCCTTTTAGTACCGCCTAAGTACCACGTATCATATAATCATTGAAATTACTTACAGTCTCCCTCACATAAGGGTGGGTAATTTCTCTGATTTTTCAAAATACCTATAGTCTCCCTCATGTAAGGGCAGGTATTTTGCACTGTATAATGGCCTGGCATTAAGGTATATTGAAAGGGGGACCATTTGGTGATATAAGGAACCTTCATTATATTTGCAAAATTAATGACTGATGCTCATCAGTTGTTGAAAGGTCCTAACTATACACCATGGAAAAATAAGATGAAGGCAATCCTCAAAATGGATGGCTTATGGGATGTATCTGGTACAACAATAAGACCTTCATCTGCTTTAGGAGCTACAACTCCATCTGTTGATCAAAAAGACTTTGACAAGATAGACAACAAGGCAAAAGTGCTCATCTTGCTTGCTATGTCTGATGGAGTTCAACCCCACATTGCTGACTGTAAACATAGTAAAGAGGCATGGGATGCCCTTAAAACTATATATGAGGGAAATAATGATTCCACCATTCTATTTCTTCAATATCAGTTACACAGTATAAACATGAAATAGGAAGATATAGTTGAACTCTTTCTTTGCAGAGTGTCTGAATTGAAAGAAAAGTTAAATTCTTTGGGAGAAAAATTTGATGATAAGCTCCTTACCTCCATTTTATTGAGAGATTTACCTGATTCTTATAGGGTGTTGATAACTTCCCTTCAGGTGTCACAATGGAAAGTTACCTTTTTTGAGTTGGTCAATATGCTTCAAGAGGAGGAGGCACACCAACTTCAGAGAGATGATTCTTCTAACACAACCCTCTATTCCAACAAGAAGGGTTCGAAGAAGAAAGGTAATTTTCAGAAAGGAGGTAACTCTAAAAAATATTCAAAATGGAAACAACCTCAAAAAACTAAGATGTATTACAAAATCTATGACAAAGAGGGTCATGATACAAACAGATGTTGGCATAAGAATAAGAAACCAAAACAAAAATGCCAAAACAAACCACAAAATAAGAACAAGCAACCAAAGGTGAATGTTGTTGTTGAGGAATCTGACTCAGATTATAAGTGGGCACATAAGGTGCTCATGACTACCATAGCCTCCAAGTAGATGGATCCTGTATGGTATGTTGATTCTGGTGCTAGTAAGAACATGAATAGCGACAAATCATGGTTTGAGTCATTTGAGGCCAAAGAGGGCAAACCTGTCACTATTGTCGATGATAAAACCTATAAGGTTTAGGGAGAAGGTACAGTTTCAATCACTCTTCTTCATGGTAAGTGTCAGATTGATAAAGATCTCTATGTTCTAGGATTGGCTAACAATTTGTTGTCAGTCACACAAATTCTGGACAAGGATATGGTTGTCAACTTTAGTGTTGAGGGAGGCAAGAAGTGTTGCTCTATTACTAGGAGGGGTAAGAACATTGCAACCACTTCATATAAGCATGGATTATTTTCCTTAGATGCTATCTCTACTACACATGTTGCCATGACAGTATCTACAAAGGAGGAAACATCCCTATGGCACAAGAGATATGGGCATCTTAGTTCTGGCTACTTACTTGAGCTAAGTAAGTATGAGATGGTAAAGGGTCTTCCTTCCCTTTCTTCCATATTGCTAGTGTGCTCTGACTGCTTGGCAGGAAAGCAACATAGAGTACCTTTTGAGAAAAGCTCTACAAGAGCAAAGAAACCTCTAGAGTTGATTCACACCGATCTGTGTGGTCCTTTCACACCCATTAGTAGTTTGGGGAAGAGGTATTTTTAGTTATTTGCGGATGATTACTCATGTAAGATGTGGGTGTTCTTTCTTCATATGAAATCTGAAGCATTTGGTTTCTTCCAACAATTCAAGAAATCTGTTGAGAAGGAGTCAAGGACTTCTATCAAGACCCTTTGCTCAGATCAAGGGGGGGAGTTTACTTCTAAATAATTTTTAGTATTATTTACCGCACATGGGATCAAGAGACAGTTAACTACTGCTTATACTCCTCAAAAAAATGGTGTTGCTGAAAGGAGGAACGGTTCCATCATGGAAATGGTTCATTGTATGCTCATAGGAGTTAGTCTTGAGCAACAATATTGGGTAGAAGCTGTCACCACAACAGTATACCTATTGAATAGGGCACTCACAAAGGCCCTACAAGGAATGACTCCACAAGAATCTTGGAGTGGTCAAAAACCCTTCATATCTTATCTACACATTTTTGGGTGTAATGCTTTCATGCACATACTGAATGATAAAAGGAAGAAGCTAGATGAGAATACATTGAAGTGTATTATTCTTGGCTATGATGAGCACTCTAAGGGTTATCATTTGATAGATCCCTTGACCAAGAAGATTCACATCAATAGAGATGTTTTTGATGAGGCTTTCACATCACAAAACACATCAAATGTATACCTAGATCTTGTGGAAACTAAAGTTGAAAAGTCTCCTTCATCATCAAATATTGGAGGTCCTTCATCTTCTTCAACACCACAGAAGAAGAATCCAAAGTGGTATACAAGTACAATCAAAGACTCCAAGCTATCCATTCCACCAGATTTGACTTTGGATAGACCTCATACTCGTAGCATGGCACGACAACAAAGAGCAACATAAGAGATTATTGGGGTTGATGATCTTTATCAATATTTTGAGGAACTTTATGTTGATCAAGAGAAAAAAATAGAGGATATGGATATAGATGATGACAGGGTGTTTATGTCTTCAGTGAATGAACATGAACCTTCTTCTGTACAAGATGCCCTTAGTGAGCCAAAATGGAAGGCTGTTATGGATGTTGAGTATAAGTCTCTGATGAAAAAAACTTGGAAGCTTGTCGATCTGCCACATGGAAAGAAGCCCATAGGCTGCAAATGGGTGTAAAAAGTCAAGTACAAGGTATATGAGACAATTTATAAGCATAAGGCCAATCTTGTTGTAAAGGGCTATGCTAAAAAAGAAGGCATTGACTATAAGGAAACTTTTGCACCTATTGCTCTGATGACCACTATTCGAGTTCTTTGTGCTATGGTAGCACAATATGGCTGGAAAGTTCACAAAATAGATGTCAAGAGTGCTTTTATGAATGGTGATCTCCAAGATAAAGTCTACATGACTCAACCTGAAGGATTTGAAGTGGAAGACCAAGAGCTAAAAGTGTGAATGTTGGTCAAATCCTTATATGGTTTAAAACAAGCTCCTCGAGCTTGGTATATAAAAATGGATAATCACCTCCTGCAACATGGATTTAAGAGATGTTTATCAGATGCAAACCTCTATTTAAAGAAATAAGGTTCTAATATAGTGTTGCTTGTACTCTATGTTGATGATCCGCTCATTACAGGGTGTTCAAAAACTATGATCTCTACTGTCAAAAGAGACTTGTGTAAATATTTTAAGATGACAAATCTCAGACTTCTCCATTACTGTCTTGGTCTGGAAGTGAACCAGAAGGAGCACTACATCAAAGTATCTTAGAAAAAATATGCCAAGACATTGTTAGAAAAATATCGCATGACTGATTGCAAGCCAATGGCAACACCGATGGAATTCGGGATTCAGTTATCGCTATATGACGATTCACCTCAGATAGATGGTACTCTCTATTGATAGATTATTGGGAGTCTCATATATCTAACAAACACTAGGCTAGATATCGTATTTGTTGTCAACTATCTTTCAAGGTTCATGCAGGAACCTAAGACTACTCACTAGAAAGCAACAAAACATGTTCTTCACTATGTCCATGGCACAATGGAATATGGCCTAGAATACAAGAGGAATGACAAATTATTCTTGTAAGGATACACGAACTCTGACTATGCCGGGTCATATGATGATTGTAAGTCAACTTCAAGATATATATTTCATCTTGGATCCGGTCCTATCTCTTGGCACAACAAGAAGCAACAGGTGATTGCTATCTCATATATAGAGGCAGAGTATCATGCCGCACTTGAAGCTGTGTGCAAAGTGATATTGTTGCGTCACATTTTGACAAGTATGGGTCTTCCTTCAAAATCTCCAATACACTTGTTCTGCGACAACTAGGGTATTTTGAACCTTGTTAATAATCCAGTGCATCATGAAAAAACCAAGCACATTGATACACAATGTCACTTCATTCGATACGAAGTTCCAAGGCATCAAATTTAGCTTAAGTACATTCCCACCAATGCTCAAGTTGCGGACATTTTTACTAAGGCACTTGCACTTGTCAAATTTGAATTGTTTCGCAGCTCTCTATGTATTGCAAAATGATGTAAGCAGGGGGGATGCTAGTATAGCTAGTAGTTATATATTTACTCAAATATTGTAATAAGGGGTGATGTTAGAATATTTCAATATTTTATTTGATTTATTATGATCCTAACAATCTTATATTGTTGGACATATTTTAGGCTCGTTGTTATTTATTATAACAATGCCTATTTTTGTCCCGGGTGGTTCCGTAACCTCCGGACTATTATTGGCTCTGAATGTATTATTTATATTTGGTCATATGAATGAGAATCTATTCCAATGTTCACATGTTTATCGTCTACGAGTCCTCCATCTTGGAGCTCACCATGTGGAATCCACAATGTTTCCACGATCAACAACCGATTCTTCATAATAATTTTAATGCATGATGTTTCAAATTGCCTTGTTTAATAAATAACAAGGTTTTATTTATATTTTTATTATTTATTAATATTTTATATTTTTATATTATTACTTTTATTTTTTATATATTTTATTATTATTATTATGATTATTATTATTTTTTAATATATATTTACATTTTTTGAAAATAAATTCTAAAATAAAACATACACAAGCATACCTATTAATGCAACTACATGATATGCATCTATATGGACCATTGGCGAATGCATTGCCAGTAGGGTTCTTTACCCCTAACAACGGTGAATACTCCGCCACTCATCATTTTCCTTGACTTACCTTCCATCGATAAACCCTTTTTGCCAACTGGAGGAGACATCTATCCTTCGAATTGCTCCTACCAGTAATGGTACTTGTCCCTGCATCCACAAATAAATTAGCAGTACCTCATCCTTGCAAACAAATTAGGTATATAAGAAGTTAGATCTTGGAGGGATATTACAGTTGGTGAGCCTCATTGAAGAAGTCCCTAGAAGGACTCATTGGAGAAATTACTACCAAAGAAGAAGTTAAGTAATTGGGATAACTATCGCCATCCAACAACAAGTCCAAAGGAGAATATTTGCTAAGAATATTATCAAATCAAAAGGTAGTATTGAATAGATCTCAAGATTGATAAATTGTTTGAGGAGATCTAGTTTGAAGTCAAAATTCAGCAAGAAAAAATAGATAGAAGAACCACCGAATCTGAGAGATTTGGGGGCCATCATTGAAGGATTCTTGAGAAAACATCTCAGCTATGATTTGGGGAGAATCCTACATCAGTGGGTATGATCCAAGATCATAAATTTGATCTTACTTAGAAGCATCTGATCAGGTCTTGTTACATCCAATATTGTCTGCAGGTCGCTTCGAGGTATCTTCAGACTCTGGTTTACATTCTTTTATCCCAAATTTGCATTTAAAGCATCATATTTGTCATCTATCATTGCATTTAATATAGAAATTATCATTTATCATACTTGGAGTTCACCATCCTTGCATTCAACTATGTTATTTGCATATCATAGCTCATATTCATAGCATTTTATTTACATACAACATACAATAAGTTTTTATTTATCCTAATCCATGCTTAATAAGAGTTATATTGTGTGGCAAGTTCCTATTTTTTCCTCTATCTATAAAACTGTAGGTTTTTGATCAGATCAGATCAGATCAAATGATATTAGATCAGATCAGCCGATTGTAGATCAAACATCTGATATTTCTAGAACAAGTCTGATCTGGCCTGCAACAAGCAAATGAACTCTACATCAGATATTCGGGCTGAGTAAGAGTGTCAATTTTGTTTTACAATTAAGTGTTGCATTAGTTTACCTTCTGTAATTCACTGTCTACTAAATTCATTGAAATTAAAATTACATTTAGTATAGATTTGTCGCATTTGGCCAAACTAGGTGATTGTGAACAAAATAAAAATAACACATCAAACAAATTCCCAACCTAGGTGTGGAAAATGCCAACAAATATTTCCTGGTTAACCCACCCAATTCATCAAAAAATCACCAAAGAGGGCACGACCTCAAGTGCCTCTCATATGAGGTGTAGATCTAGCATTTTTCCATTCCCCTTCGAAATGCGGATCCATTAGCCTGAAGGAAAGGAGTGCAAAAACTTTAGAGGTACATTCTTTGGTGAACCCGATGTGAAAAACATAGGCATATTTTTGATTCATAAAAAAACATAAACAAAAACAAAACAAAAATATCATTAGTCAAACTGGCATACTTTAGCTATCATTTCTTAGATTTTAGATTTCAACATAAGAAGAACTACAATCATAGATGTTAGAGCATTGTTATCTAATATCCCTAGTAGTTGAAAATTCTAGTATTCCATCTCAAGAACAGTGGATTGTACTTTGGAAGAGACTAGACATTATAACAACCAACATACCGAGACTTAGCCAAATTAAGATATTTGACATAGCCAGAATATTGGATCCCGATAACTCTTCTCACTACTTTGATATTCAAAGGTCATGTGAAAGGTGGTTAGCGGATAAGAGAGCAAGTGTTTCTTAAATTGTTTATACTTTTGAGAATTATCTTGAAAATGCCATAACAGTACGCAAATTTCTAGCACACATAGAGGACTAGGAGATAGTCTTGGAAAACAAAAGAAGATATCACAAAACTCCTAGGGCAGTCCATTTTCATGAGTATTATCATGAAATATATTTTTATGCTCAAGACTCTGAAATTGATAGTATTACCATAGCCCATTTTATCAAATTCTTAAAAGTGAATTTTCAATTCGAAGAACATTGTATGTCACCTGAAGAACTTGAGCCTATTAATAATATTTATAAACCATTTCAGGAAGATTATGTATAATATCTAAAATATTATAATTTTTATTTTCTGCTTTGTTTTCAAAATAAAAAGTACAAAAAAACCAAAACAAAATATAATATATTATTATATAGGTATATATATAACATATATACCCAAGAACTTAAAAGTATATATATACAACACACACACACACACACACACACACACACACACACAAACACACACACACACACACATATATATATCTGAAAGATACAACATCCCAAGAAAAAATACCTAAGATTTTGAGAAATGGAAAACAAATAGAATATGATGAACAAGATCAAGAGAATCTTGATGATAAACTCACAGAACAAGGTGAGGATGATAATGGGGAAGAAGAAGAAGACCATAACCAACCTTTTGTAGATCCTCAAGGCAATGTCCGCTTTAAATCTATCCAACAATTTACAAATTTTTTAAAAGACAATATAGATGAACTTCATCGTGTAATAAAGACAACATTTACTCCCATCGGGATATTATTCAATAGATGCTGCTATAGAAGCTACCCTCCAATTAAATGCAAATCCAATGACATACATAAATAATATAGATCAATCTCAAAACACCCATCAAAACATAGATTCAAATGGTTGAAAACTGACCACACAACCAAATTCCAAGCAAAAACAACATTCTTCTTCCTCTCAAGCTCCTAACAAAAAAAATGCTAAGAAGATGCAAAATTCCAATCATTATCAACAAAAAATTTAACAAAATGCAATCCCATATAAACTTCACAACACCCTTCCCAAAAATACTTTACACAATAGTATTTCTACTGGAAATCCTTATGTGACAACACAACCATATCATCAAAGACACAATAATATGATACCACAAAATCAAATTAGTGAGCAACCATAAGGACTTGAAGCCTTGGTTAAGCAATTAACTTCACGTCTAGATCAGATAGATCCTTATCGTCCATAATATAGTTATAGAGATATGTGTAGTCAACCTTTGGATCCTATTATAGTTGCTCAACCTTACCCCAAATATTTCCCTATATCGGTCCTTCTGATATATAAAGGAAACGAAGATCCTATTAAGCATCTTCACATGTTTAGGACAACTTTTCATGACATTTATTATGATGACTTGTTACTAAAAATATTTCCTAATAGTCTTGAAGGCATGGCCTTATAATGGTATTATCAATTACTAACTAATTCTTTGAGAAACTTTGAAGAGACAACGGAAATGTTTGTTCACAAATTTAGTGCATACATAGAAAGACATGTCACTATTAAGGATTTATATAATTTGAAACAAGGGAAAGATGAAAGCTTTGCTGAATTCCTAGCCAAATGGAGGTAACTTCTAGGAAATTACATTTTGCTTTACCTCATTGAGAGATGTTGGAAATTTTCATTGGTAATTTACAAGAACAACTATCTTATGAACTTGCTACAACCACAATAACATCCTTTGATCAAGCTATAGACTTAGCAAGAAGGGTAGAATATGACCTCATCAGGAGAGGATAATTCAAGAAGAAAGATGAGGATAAAACTTCCAAAAACCAATATAATATTTTTTTTTTGTAGATAAGATACTATAGCATTAATACCAGGTTTTATAGGTTGACCCAAAACCTTTTACAAAAATCAGCCCAAGGCTGTTGATGAACATGTCCTTACTAAGGATCCTATATATGTAAAATATACATGCCGCCAAAGCCATTACATCTAGTAAGGCACATAGCCTATTATCAAAAAGAAACTTCCCATACAACATTTTGGGTATACCCCAAGAAAACACACCTGCATCATAATTACAAAAAAAGAAACAGATACAGATCCCTTCCTTGAAATAGTGGAGAAACAAAAAGTTGTAGATACACATAGCAGAGTACTGAAAAAAACTCCCACAAGATCTGTATTGATAGTTACTCTTAATAATTCTTTGGTAATTGATTTCTTTCGTATATGACATGCTTTGGGACCACATCCCGTCTTGGCCAATCAACCTTGGAGAAATGAACCTGCTGGCTAGATTTATGGTGATGGCTATCTAGTGGTCCACGTGGATCTAGTTCGAAATCTTATATTGTCATTTATTTCCTACCCTATGATTATCAACCAACCTCAAATTACTAATATGACTAGGAGGCATGTTATCTGACATGTGACTACCCTCATTAGTCTTTGTGGTATTTCCAAGCAGCATCCACCAAGACTGACAACTCGGATAATTTTATTGTGAGTCCATTTCAAAAAAGAGACGGGAATACTCATAGCCTTTGAAATTACAGTGCCTTCCCTGTTGTTAAATTCGACTATCATTCTTGGAATTATTGTGGAATAAGCTCCTCTACTTCACTCAGGACACCGTGTTTCCATTTGAAAAGTCCGTCACTATCGACACCTAAATTGGCCAGCTTATCAGCAACTTTGTTAGCTTCCCGAAAGATATGTTGGGCTTTTCTGTCCTGTCTTCCCTAGAAAAGGATCCTATCCTCTTCAAAAATTGTTTTAATCCTTCAAAGAGGTGTTTTCCAATTATTGAGGAGATTTATGACATGCATAGAGTATCCTTCTACGATCAAATTGCCTTCTAAGTCTTGAGTCATTTGAAGGCCTCTCCACATAGCTCTAGCTTCAACTTCGTTATTCGTCCTTGTTCCTAAATATTCAAAAAATGCAAGAATTATATTTCCATTATGATCCACAATGCCGCCAGCACCTGCTCTGCCAGGATTGTCCTTAGCCACCCTATAAAAATTAAGCTTAAACCAACCTGTAAGAGGTGGGGACCACTTAACATTGGCTCTGGGGTTGACTACCCTAGGCACATACCCATCTAACAAGGTTAAGCTTAAATCTTGAGCAATCGTGGTCTCCTGTAGATGAGGTTTACAACTATCAAAAGGGATAAGGTTCAAATTCTCGTTGGCAAAGGATAGGATACTGGCAATGATAGTTTTATGATCATGGATAGACTCATTAAAGACTCTATGGTTCCTTTCTAACCACACCTACCAAAGATAGTGATTGAGATAAATTTTCCACATGTATCTAAGTATTTGGCTTGAAAAGGGGCAAGGCCATTGGATGAACAAATCAAGTACGATGGCTGGTTTAACCCAAGAAATATTAAAGGCCTAAAAAACCCCACTTAGGATAGTCAAGGAAAAAGGGCACTCAAGAAAAATGTGATAAATGGTCTCCCAATTAGCCCTACACAGATAACAATGATTAGTGATACAAATACCTTTACACATCATATTATCAATGGTTAGAATTATTCCTTGGATAACCAACCATGAAAATACTGCAATTTTTGGAATTAAATTTTTTATCCAAACTAAGTCCTTTTGGAGGACAAAATCCTCGTCATCAAGCATAAGCTTATAAGTTGATTTAACAGTGAACTGCCCTTTTTCCGTAGGAGCCCATGTCACTTGATCTTCCTTGGGTCTCATGGGGATGAACTGTTGCCCGAGAATGTTACAAATATCATTTGGTTCTGCTTGAAATCCCTAAATCCTTATTTGTTTCCACTTCATTCTGCCTTTATCCTCAACCATATAATCGAAGACTTTTATGCCAAAGAATTCTTTCGTGATATCTTTGATTCAGGCTAATTTAGGATATTGCGTCAGTGGTTCATCCTTAGCCCACCTTTCATTCCAGTAATTTATCCTCTCACCATTGCCTAAAACCCATCTTAAACCTTTTTTGATGATTTCCTTACAATTGAGAATTGCTTTCCAAAAAGCAGAACCTCTGATTGGAACTGAGTCACTTAGAAATTCCATATTTTGAAGATAATTTTATTTGATGATAACTATCCATTCATTTTTTTCACCAGAAATGAAGTGCCACATATGCTTAGCTAGTAAAGCTAAATTCATATGAGCAATTCTCCTCAGACCTAAGCCCCCATTTTCCCTGGGTCTACACACTTTGGTCCATCCTACAAGGTGTTTTATTTTTTCTCCTTTAATCCAATCCATAAAAATTCTTTTTGGAGTTTCTCAATTTTTTGGAAAAACTTCATAGGGGCTTTGAAAACATAAAGGAAATATACTGGAATGCTTTGAAGAGAGGCCTTCGTGAGGATCAACTTTCTTGCTTGAGATAGAAGATGACCTTTCCATCCAACAAGTTTTTTTTGAATTCTTTCAATAACCCTGTCCCACATTGACTCTCTCGGAGAACCAATGAAAAGAGGGAGACCAAGATACGAAGTGGGGAGGTTTGCTATATCACACCCTAAAATTTGTGCAATCCTTCCTTGTATCTAAATGGGGGTGTTCAAGAAATATAACCTGCTTTTATTGAAATTAACTTTCTGACCAATAATGTCCTCGTAAAGTTGTAGGATGTATTTAATTCTTTTGGCCTCAACCACTGATGTCTTAGTCAATAGAAGGGTATCATCGACGAATTATTGGTGAGAAACAGCCCTAGTGAGAGATGTTGCCTTGATTCCTGATATTAGCCTTGAACTACAAGCATTTTTGATGGTTTTGCCTAAAGCTTCTGCCATAATGATGAATAACATGGGGCTGATAGGGTCCCCCTGCCAAATTCCTCTACGAATTTGAAAGTAACTAGTAGTTGTTCCATTAACCAAAATTGAGAACCATGCTTTAGAAATGCATTCTTTGATCAAATTAACCCATTGGTGGTGAAAACCAAACTTAAGGAGGACATCAATCAGAAAGTCCCAAGCATGCATCAAGCATCAAGTAGGTGATGGAGTTACTGATAGTAGAAACGCCTCAAGCATCAATACTACAGAAGATGTAAAGAAGTTTTTGTTAAAGATCTCTGATAAACCTCTAAGAGAATTCATAAGACTAAATCAGCCCTTAACATTGATTTTACCTCAACTATTAGAACAAGATTTAATACGATTGCTAGAAATAAGACAACCATTTACTACTGCAGCCGGATATAGGGTTGATTTACATTGTAACTTTCACCAAGTGGATGGACATTCAACAAATTCTTGTAAACGATTAAAACATATGATACAATATCTGATTGATAAAGGTAAAATGGAGGTAGAAAATTCCCTCCAAACGACAATCCTCAAAATAATAGCCAAAAACAACAAACTCAAAATGCAAATCAAAATTTAGATATTTTCCAACATCCTTTACCCAAGCATGGTAAAGATGCTGTGAATCAACTACAACATCATAATGTTCCTCATCCAGATCAATATGTGGGGACCATTAGCAACTATTTACCACAACAAAATTTGCAAACTTCATATGTGCCTACTCAATCCATAGTTACAATTAGGCCCATACAATATTTTTCAATCTTCATCTTCAGAAGACATAAGAAGTGACACAAAAAATGAAACAAAAAGTGAAATGGACATCACCTCAAATAATTCAAACAAAACTGAAGATGAATCAGATCAAATTCTTCCCATCATAGATTTATTAGTTCCAGAAGAACCATTCCCTAGAAGAATGACCACTCGACCCTCATCTCAATAAACACTTTCAAATGAACAAGTAGTAAATGCTAGACCCCACTTTGGTTACTTGTAAAATAATAACATTATGGGCACCATTGGAGCCATCACTAGACAACAAGCCCAAAATAATAACTCTCAATCACAAACCCGAACTCAAAATAAGAAATCACCTCCATTTGTATTAAAAGCACCTACAAAAGGGAATAATGTATCAAATCCACAACAAAAATCTCCTTATGACATTAATGAACAATTGGCAAATATCACAACTAGAATTTCTCTTTTGGATCTTCTAAGAACTTCATCTATACATAGAGAGGAATTAATGAGTACCTTAAGCAATATGATGGTACCCCAAAATATAGAACCTGATGCTGTGGTAAATGTTGTGATTTCTCATGGAAAAAATTATATAGTTTTTCAAGATAAGGACATTCCTCCTCAAAGCATGTATAGAGATAATCCTCTATACATTACAACATTAATTGAGGATGTAGGTGTTAAAAGAGTCTTAATTGATAATGGATCATCATTTAACATATGCACATCTAATTTTTTCAAATATTTGGATTTAGAAATGAAGATTTAAAAAGAACTAAAATGATTATCAAAGCATTTAATGATGAAACCCCGAAAACATGTGGAGTATTATTGATACCATTGTAGGTTGGTCCAAGAATTTTGGATATGATTGTGTTTGTTGTATCTTACCCTGCATCATACAACATCCTTCTAGTTCATCCTTGGATCAACACAATGAGAGCAATACCTTCTACATTACATCGATGTGTTAAGTTTGAGTTCAAAAATCAATTGGTCACTATCCATGGTGACCCTAGACCATTTGACATGTGTGCTATGGTAGAACCAATAGGAGTCCCATTTTGTCCTGCCATATCTTCAACAAAACCTAGTCCTAAAGATTCTCCTTCATCATCTAAACCCACACCATCAAAACCTACAACTAAAATGGATATTCCCTCTATTTATCCTCTTTCAGATGAAGTATTACCGGATTTATCTTCAATACTCACAACTTCAGAACATACTATGTTTACTACCCAAGATTCCCTTGTATTATCACAATTACTGCCATCTCCCTGAATGATGGGCTTGCCACGAAAGTTGGGAAGCATCTACCATATAGGGAGTTGTGCCTTTATTTATGCAGGGTATGATTTTGGCAAGATAAATATTAAAATGAGCTTCACTCTAGATCAAATGGATTTGCTAGATGTTATTTTTCCAATGGATATGTGAAGCAAAAATGAATGATGCTTAATATGGGATAAAGGTAGAGGTTTAAAACCTCTTGAAAATGGTATACATGAAACTTTAGAAATAGAGGAATGGCTTGCCCGATGTGGTATTGGTTATATCCCTACCAAAACTCAACCATTCCCATTTGAGGATGATGACCAACTAATAACATATCAAGAGTACTTAGCACATCAAAAATATTTTAAAATAAGTAAAATAATACATTCTTGTAACATGTTATCAATAGCATTTCCAGAAATGATTGCTTCCTCGGATGAATTTTTAGGAGATATTTTTCATGATATTTTTGTTGAAGAAATTTTGAGAAACGAATTTTCTTTGATAGGTCTATACCATGCATAGCCCATGTTCAAACAAAAAACCCACAGGAAGAATTAGCTAAGTTGACCTTAGAAGAATCACAAGAAATGGATGTGTCACCTGCTTCTCCCAAATTTGAAAGATATTTTAACATTGTAGTTGAAGATGTGCTATAATTCAACATTGGGATTGAAACCAACCCTCACTTGGTTAAAATTGGAGCATAATTAAGTGAAGAGAGACAAAAACAATACATTGCATTTCTCACAAAATATGCTAATGTTTTTGCTTGGATATATGAAAATATGATAGGCTTAGACTCTTCTGTGGTCATGCACCATTTAGTGGTTAACCCAGATGCAAAACCTATTAAACAAAAGCTTAGAAAATGTACCCAAAAGTAGCACTATTAGTCAAAGATGAATTATAGAGACTTTTGAATGTTGAATTTGTTCAAGCCATTGATTATGCTGATTGAATATCAAATGTTGTTTCGATAACCAAGAAAGAGGCCACTAATATTAGAGTATGTATCGATTTTAGAGACATTAATGTTGCATGCCCTAAGGATGCTTTTCCTCTCCCAAATATGGATCAAATTATAGATTTTACGACTGGGAGTGGGATGTTATCCCTTATGGATGGCTTTTTAGGATACAACAAAATCTGAATAGCTCCTGAAGACTAACCCAAGATTGCTTTCATTACACCTTGGGGTACTTTTTTTTGAAAAGTGATGCCCCCATTGGTTTAAAGAATGTAGCGTAACCTATCAAAGGGATATGACATACATCTTTCATGATATGATGTATGATATTCTACATGATTATGTAGATGACATCATAGCTCACTCAAATAATAAGGAAGATCATATTAATAATCTAAGAAAAATGTTTTATAGACTAAGAGAATATAAGATTCGCTTAAACCCAAACAAATGTGTATTTGGAGTCAAATCAGGAAAATTGTTAGGAGTTATTGTTTCTATGCATGGCATTGAGATAGATCCCCTTAAAATTAAAGCTATCCTTGATATGCCACCACCTAGAAATATATCAAAATTAAGGAGTCTGTAAGGTAAACTTCAGTCTATTCGTCGCTTCATTGACAAATTGGCAGATAAAACTCGACCTTTTCTTAAGTTACTTAAGAAACAAATTCTATTTCAATGGGATAATGAATGTCAATAAGCATTTGAAGCCCTTAAATAAGAGAAATTACATGGGAGAAATTACAAGGGTTTGACTTTATATACAACTTCCACTCTACAGTGAACACATGGTCGAATAATCGGTGTAGCAAACACATTTTTGATTATGATCATAGTGGGAATTATCCCACATATTTTATGCGGGGAGGCTCACACCATTTAAAATGTCTTTCATGCACATAAGGAGGTGACCACCTCTCGGTGGTCACCCTTGAGGACGCTCTAACACACATGCCGGTTGGTGGCATGTTCAACATGACTGTTGCAATCCGTGTTGACTCTAGAATTTGACCATACCGTGTAGTTGACTAGCTCGTTGACTCGCATGAAAAAACAAAATTTGGAGAAATTTTTGCCACCCTTTCGAATTTTACCACCAAAACTGACCATTTGAGTGGGTTTGAATTCGAATTTTGGTGCCAAAATAACAACAAGGTAAATTTTATTCAAACTTTTGCAAAATAGGCCTTATTTTTCAGCAATTTTTCCTCAATTTTTGCAAATTTGGGCCTTATTTTTTGCAAACATTCATAATTTTTGCCTCCACAAGTCAATTTTTTGTAAAATTAAGGGCTAAATTTGGAATTTAGTGCTAATTTTTGTAATTGTAAAATTGATTTAATTTTGTAAAAGCACTATAGTAGCCCTATTTTTGTAAATTTGAAGGAAATTTTTGTAATCTAGGCAAATTCTGCATTAGGAAAACTTGCAATTGTTTCTAAGAGCCTAGATAGTTCTTGCAACAATTTTGGAATCCTCCTAGTATGACATACACACGTAATAAAATTGCTACTAACCTCAAAATAAACATGGAAAATCTTACTATTTTTTTTTTTTTTTGAATTTACATGGTGGAATCGGTAGCTGCCACGAATCCGGGCAGGCTGTCCAACTTTTATGGCCACCCCAGTATTTTGTGCTGTCCACCCCAAAAGCCGCCACACAGATCTTCGCGCAGTACATCCCTATAACCACCATGCCACAATCATTTTAAACCTTTTACGCCGCTAAAACCACCAAGAAAGGGACAAGAGTTTAGTCCGACGAGGCCCGAGATTTGAACCTTGGACCTCCGCCCCCTTATGGGGTTTGGATGAACCAATTGGTCTACACCTCGAACCTCGGAAAATCTTACTATTGCAGTAGATATTTTGGCAGATAAAGTGAAAGATATTGTTGTTCAATTGACTCCTGGTGATTTTAAAATTTATCACAACAATGCCAACAAGAAAAAATGTGAGGTCAAATTATATGATGAATCAAGGGATCCTGATGTCTTCTCTACATGGGTTTTAGATATGCAAAATTGGTTCGCCTATGCTAAAATTCTTGAACATGACCAAGTTGCTTTTTCTACAGTCAAACTCATAGGCTTAGCAAAAGTTTTGATTGTATAAAGACAAAGCCATAATGCTGCCATGAATTGGAAAGAATTGATCCAAATTCTAAAAAATACATTTTTCCCACCAAACTACCAAAATGACCTCACAACCAAGTGGTATAGATTGAGGTAAGCCTATAGTATGTCAATTGCTGACTATATTTTCCAATTCAATAGGCTAAGGGTTCTTCTTGGTGTGAAAGATTCAAAAGAGGATTTGATTAACAAGTTCACTTGTGGATTGCAAGATCATATTTTTAGAAAAATCAAGTTCAATGATTTCCTCACTTTGGATGTGGAATTCAAGCATGCCATTCTTGTAGAGGAGAAAATTGGTGCCTCTTATAGATCTCGATAGGACATCAGTTCCAAAGGTGCAAATCAACATCAACAAAAGGTGAAAAACAATTCTCATTCTTTTCCCCATTCTTATTCTCCTCCCACTTATCCTAAAGCAAATTCTTCTTCTTCTCACTCTAAAGACCCATCTTCTTCAATGTATTGTGATTTTTATAAAAAACATGGTCATACAAAGTATAAATACTTTAATTTTTAAATAATGAAGAAGAAGAAGTCCCTAATTGTACAACCTACATATGAGGAACCATAAGATGGTCCCATTGTGACTACAGGGACAAAAGAAGAATATCATGCTTTAAAGGGTAAACTAAACAAAGTTACCCTCATGTCGAATATTTTTGCACAAGGGGTTCGTGACCATTTGTTTATAACTAGATCCCACCTTATGCATGATTTTTATGTGGATTTTATCTTAGATAACGACTCATAGAAGAATCTCATCATGATGACCGTTGTTGAGAAGTTGAAGCTTCCCACAAAGCCACATCATCAACCCTATGCACTTGGGTGGAAGGATGTAGACTCCACATCTAACATCACATACACTTGCACCTTGTCTTTTGCTTTTGGTGATAAGTTTATGGATAAAGTAAGATGTGATGTCATGAAGATGGATTGTTGTGGATTATTGCTTGGTAAACCCTATTAATTTGATAGGAATGCAGTGTATCATGCTAAAAAGAACACATACACTTTATAGTTCATGGTTTACTACTATTTATATACATATACTCAAGCGACTTAAAACTTTCATTCAAACGAGGTTCCTCCTTGAAATTTGAAAAGTCAATTATTAAGATTCTCTCAATAGAGTTATTTAAGAACATTAATCTGATTACAAATCTTTGGAGTGAAAGTTCGCATTAAGAAAACCTTTATTTATAAAATTATATTAATCAAATACCAAATTTATTAACATTAATTTCTATCATAGTCTTGAGTTAGCTATTCATTGCAAAACAACCATAATCATTGATTATCACTATTGATGATAAGAAGTCGTTGAAAAAGAATATAACCCAACTAAAAGAAATCAATTTTCTTTTAAGTTACAAAAAGTTTTCCTCACAACTGAGGAGATGCTCATCTACCGGAATGGCATACACACACTTATAACAAAATCTCCTCTTTATATGCACAATATTCCTACAAGGAAAATAAGACAATCCTTCAGCTAAAATTGTACTCAAATACAATCAAATATAGTGGACTTGGTCATGCCAGAACTCTTCATAACATAATGCTAAAAATCGAAGTCCACCATTTCTTGCTCTTCCAACCCAGGTCTACGTTCATAGATCTCTACTTTCGAGCCCTTCTCAATAAAAAACTATTGAGAACAAGATAACTTTTGGTCAGGGATCAGAGATGACTCCATTAAATGATGCAACTCCATTTGCATTCAATGCTTCCATTGAAGCAATATTCAAGAAAGTACTAGCATTTCATATAAAAATTAGAGCACCCAGGTGTTGTAGGTGAGTTGGAGAGGAGAGGGCAATCCTCCAAGGGAGGTCCCAGGTTCAAATCTCCACCCTACCAAAAATCTGAATTGGGTATCCAAAATCCAATTGATTATATTGGTGCGGGCAGGGTCGGGTGTGACTCTCGGATGACTTTGACGGTGTAGAACCCCCTGTTCATGGTCTCTCAGACTAAGGCGGCCCCGCAAGGGGTTTTTAGCTTAAAAAAAAAAATATAAATTAGAGCATAAAATAGTTTCTTTTTGACAAAGCTTATTTCATCAACAAATCAAAAGCTACTAGGTATCAATGTTCAACAATCATCCTTCATCAAATAAGAAGTATTTTTTGCTTGACTGTCTACTCTTTCAACAAGTAGTCATATATATTTTATATTTACTAAAAACAAATATAATCCAAGCAAGTCAATAATTCAAGAAAAGCATTTAATTTCTTTCTCTCAACATGCTAAAAACATAAATGGCTTCCAAGGTAAACACCAAAGCAACGACCAATCTCTATTTCATTACGTTTTCCATCTAAAATGAATTCAAAAATAATTTTCAAGCAATGGACATTTATTTCTTTCTAAATAGATGATATATAAATATTTTTACAACATTCAAATATAAAACAACTCATTCCTTCTTATATTTTATTTCCAATCAAGCAACAAGCCTGGACCATTATCTCATTGCTTTATTCTATAAAATAAAACCAATGGCGAGTTCTTAATATATTTGTTGCTTCCTACCAATTTAAGGTTTTAGCTTAAACCCAAACTCTCCAAATGTTCACTTGAGCACACATACCAGGAACACCTCATCTTATTTCTGGATAAGCAAAGGTAAAATTAGGGTGTTTGTGAAATTACCCATTTACACCTGATGAATTCCACAAGCTGCTAAGTGAATTCCTATCTAATATCGACACTAAACCAAGAATTTTGAATTCAAATTCAATCTAGTGAATTTCTAAAAACATACCCAAAATTCTCTAAACATAAAAATCCCTAACACACAATGGTTATTTAATAGAATCTCTAGTTTTGGTATTGGTTTAAAAGTATTACTCGAATCCTTCTAAAGTTTCTAAAAGACAATTGGAAAGGTTTTTCAAAGAAATATTAAAAAAATATTACCATCTAAATTGCAAACCATTCACAAACTACCCATCCTAACTAATTATGAACTAGACGTCTCAAAGTAAGATACAAAATTATTTCCACTAATTTATCTTCAAATATTAAGTTGAGAACCTCCAACTTACCATCAAAGAAGTATTTGTTACCAACAATTTTTACCCAGCAATGAGATTCTATGCAACAATCAATATGTATTGAAATAACTATTCACCAAGATTTTTTTGTCGTACTCTCACTTCTAAAATTGGCTAACCTCCTCTTCCTTTCCTTTCCTTCTTTACTTTTCAAGAAAGAATTGTAAAAACTCCCACTAACCAATTTCATCGATAAGATATCGGGCATGCATTTTCTCCCTCAAACACTTAACATCTCCAATATAATTGTAACATTAAGTAAACATCCGGTTCAAACACCATAACTCAAAGCAATAACATCGTAATCACATTCCACTTATTTTCTATTAATGCAATGAGTTATTTCAAATTAAGCTATGAATAAAACACGTTCTTACATGGATAACAATAAATCTATTTTATTATTTCCTCGACATGATTTCATTTTATTTTACTTTTTGTCCATTATGCTAACATTGTCAAACATATCTAGATTCTTCATGTTCCATTCTATTTTGATAGAATACAAATAAAGAAATCGAGCATCCATTATCCCTATAATATTGCTCTTATACCTAATAATATTTCATTATAAAGAACACTACTTTGCAACACACAAATGCAATGAAACTTGATGTTTTCTCTTCTCATGCAAAATATGATATGAATCTTCATGAAAGGGGCATTCATCCATGTTGCCTCCCAAAATATTCTAACAAATAACCCATCACATCATTTCCCCAAGGTATATTGTTCTCGGTGGTTTGTTCCTTCTTCCACCTACAAGAAATCCAATCCTAAGAAAATACAAATTTTATTAGCAACATCAAATTCTAACATAAAATATTTATTTTACAAAATGTAACATGTCATTATCCAACGTTCATTGATAAATACAAATATCGCATTCTTCCATGCAATTCATATGTTTTTGCATAACTATCTAGAAACAACCAATCATTCCATCAATAAGCAATCATAACCAAACATAAATCCATCAAAATAAAAAGTCTTCCAAAGGAGGGTCATGACATCCCCCCCTTAATATTAATAGAGTACTTTGTGTATCATCATAGTATAAACATTAAATAAATATTTATATTGCATCTTCAAACAAAAATGGAAAATGTTTTTGCATGTCTACTACATTCTCCAAAGTAGCATTTATTTCGGAATAACGGTCCCATTGAACCTTGCACAGTTCTGAAGTCCCCTTACTTATCAATTTGGACCAAAAATCAAGGATATTTACTGGTCGAACCTCTATAGCCTCGGGATTCACCATATGCAAATCATAAAATTTCCACACATGTTCAGGATTAGCAATGTACTTTCTAAGTAAAGAAATGTGAAAGGTGTCATGTATTTTGGATAAGTTGGGTGGTAAAGCAAGTCAGTATGCCATAGGACTAATCTTCTCTATAATTTCAAAGGGTCCCAAAAAATGAGGGTCTAATTTTGTGGACTTAATAACACTCTTCTTTGGTCTCACCCTCAAAAATACCCTATCACCTACAACAAATTTCCTTGGTGATCTCTTAAGATCGACATAACTCTTGTGTCGATCTACCACTTCTTTTAGCCTTTCCCTGATTATCCTTAATTGTTGCTCCATTTCTTTGACCATGTCTGGTCCTAGCATAATCTGGTCTTCTATATTATCCCATGATAATGGTATCCTATAATTTTTGCCATACAAATATTTGAATGGAGCCATGCCTAGGGTTGAATGGCTACCAGATGTAAATAATCCTCCCATAAAGTCTTCTAATCCATACAATACATGTGAAGCATGCCTTCTAACACCTGATTCACTATTTTAGTTTGCCTATCAGTTTTTGAGTGATAAACTAAGCTGATGTTTAGTCTTGTACCAATGATGATATGCAAGGCTTACCAAAACTCGAATGTGAATATCAAGTCTCTATCTGATATAATTACTTTTGAAAAATCATGAAGCCTAAATATCTCTTTGGAAAATCTATTCACCACAACCACGTCATCATCCTTAGTGTTTCTTGGTATAAAATGTGTAACCTTAGTCAGTATATCGACCACAACCAGGATTGCGTCATGTTGGAATCTAGTCTTCGATGAACCTACAATAAAATCCATTGATACCATTTACCAGTTTTGTGTAGGTACATCATGAGGATACAACCCTGTACGATGTCTGTTTTCCACTTTTACTTTCTAACATTCTAAATACTGGGTAACATATTCAATTATGTCCTTCATTCCTGGTCAATAAAATTTTTTCTTCATGTTCTCCCTCATTTTTTCTCCATTTGGGTGAGCAGAGTACAAAGATCTATGAGCTTTATTCATGATCATTTTTCTTAGATTTCCAATTTTAAGAATCACAACCCTATCCTTAAAGCATAAGAAACCATTCTTGATGCTAAAATCCTTGTTTTCATATGGTTTTCTTTCCATTATTTTCCACTTTTGATTGTAATATGGGTCTTGATGTTGCATTTCTCTGACTTGTTCCATCAAATCAATGTGTATGCACGACATAAAAACTATGTGTCTCCTCCTACTTAGTGCATCAATGAATTTATTCTCCTTTCCTTTTATATACTCAATGCCAAAATCATATTCAAAGAGAAATTCCATCCACTTTTTTTACCTAGCATTCAGTAAAGGTTGAGTAAATATATATTGCAGACTCTGATGATCTATTCTCAACTTAAAGGGTCTCCCTACCAAATAATGTCACCAACTCTTAAGAGCAAAAACAACTATTACCAATTCCAGATCATGGGTTGCATAGTTAGCCTCATGTCATTTTAGTTTCCTTGATCCATAGGCTATTACTGCTCCTTCTTGTGAAAGCACTGCTCCCAAACCTTCCAATGAAGCATATATACAAACAGAAAAACTCCCCTAAGGATTGGGTATAATTATAATAGGTGGTGTAGTAAGCTTTTGCTTAAGCAGAACAAAGTCTACCTCACATTTATTTATCCACCTAAATTTTTTCTCTTCCCTTTGAAGGTTAGTTATTAGAGAGACTATTGTAGACACCTAAAACACGTCATTCTGAGGGTGACTACCCATATGGACATGCTACAAGACCATAAGGAGGATCTTGGATAGAATCCAAGATAGAGCAGTGGTTCTAATCACTCAATTTAGGTATTTTGACCTAAGCAGTCTGAACTACAGCCCAGACCTGCGGTCTCCAGTCTAAACTGTGGTTGACACCTACGGTCTGCAGTCTGGACCGCAACTGTGACCTACAATCTTAACTAAAGTTTAGTTAGGCCTTCCATCCGAGCCAAATCGGTTGGAACGACCAAAAGATCTAGAAGGAGGTAGTTGAAGGATGGAAGATTCCAGAGGCTTCCATCCCAACTGTCCTAACCAACCTTCTTGGTATTGGATTCTCCATGAAGCCACCCCTAGCCCTAGGGGCATGCTATAAATACCCCCTCCAAATGGGGAGAAAAAGAGAGCAAGCATTGGAGATTTGAGCAATGAAGCCCTGGAAAATTGTATACTCAAATTAAGTATACTAAGAGATAGAGCTATTGCACTTAATCCTCGAACCTTTTGCCACCATTCATGACAAATTGTATTATGGATGCCCTAGGTGCTTAGGAGGATCAAGAAATGCAAATTCGGGCAAACGAAGGCCCTTCACATAGAATTTACTGCCAAATCAATTTGAGGACACCGAAGGCAACCCTTGAACATCAATTTGGACAAGGAGATTGAGCCCACAGTCCCTGATTTTAAGGGTAAACTTATCAGAGGTTAAACTGCGGCTGTCAGCCACGGTTCACAATGCAGAACGCTCACCAGAGCTACGGTTTGCAACTGGTGACATATCACCTTAATATTTTCTTTTCTGTCCATCTAGTTAGGTTATATTAGTTATTTTGTTGATTTAATAGCATTTTAAAAGACTTCTGACCATAGAACTAGGCTAGATTCACATTTTATGCTTATGTTTCAATTAGGGCTAAAATGCTTTTTTTATGCATGTTTATGTTTCACTTTCTACATTTGATCCATGCATAGTGTAGATGCTATTTTACTTTATGATATTACATGAATATTGATTCACTTTGCATAGTTTAGAAGCTTTCTTTATGCTTTCTTGATTATGCATGTTAATAGTGTCATTATGCATTTTACCTTAAAGGGCCTCATCACGAGAGGCTGCCTATATTTTTGATATTCTTGTTGTTTCTTGACCGCAGGGAACAGTTCCAAAGGAGAGATAAAGCATCCAATCCCTTTCCCATTGCGAAGAAGAGGGTCATCGATACCCTAGAGCATTTTGTGTCACCCTGAGGGGCATTTTGATCACACCTACCCTTGATAGGGATTAAACACTATTGTAATTAATGTATCAAATGGGTATCCCTAAGAGGGACGAATCTATAATTTGACTTCATTGAAATTAATAAAGGATTCCTTGTATTCACATTATTTCTTGTTATCAAATTATGCATGCCTATTTGTGTATTTTTCTTCGATTGTGATAGTTAGATCGGGTGTGAGCCTCTTTGGTGGTTACAGATGGCGATCACGGTGGAACTCTACATTTCTAGCCCCTAAGTGCTGATATTTTTATTTGTTTTATCTTAGGTGCTAACCGTAGCTAACAGCTACGGTTATTTTTTGGCCTACGGTTGTCACCTACGGTTTACACTGCAGCCCGTAGACCAGAGCTACAGTTTACAGCAAAAGTAGCAGATAGTAGAGAAACCACTTACCAGCAGATCAAGAGTTGAGGTAGGTTCTATTTTCATTCTCTGTTCTACATTTTCTCCTTTGTATTTTTATAGTAAGTGGCAAATCGATGGCAAATTAGGTACATTAAAGGAAAAGGATCAATGAATAAATCCTAATTTGCTTTCACATTCTTTCCATTAGAAAGATGCTGCTAGGAATAATAGACCTCTGATTGTAGTCCGCCTTAGAATACAATGACCTTGATAAAATTGTGTGGTCGTTTGCATGCGTGAGGCCCAATTAGAGGCTATGTCATCGTAATTGCATTGTCATAACGTCATGTAGGGCATAACATGCATACCTTTGTGAATTTGAAACATTCTTTTTTATGCATATCATGTAGGAATGATCATATGAATGCTCTTTTATGCATTTGTCTTTATGCAAAGTAAAACGAACCACACACATCACGTTTCATTTTAAACATCAATGGCATTGGGCTCTCACATCCAAACCATTTTATTAAGACCAACAATGGATGTCATTACCACTTGGTTGGCTCATTTGAAATTATATTATCGGGACTCGCTCATTGCCAAGGCTGACCCAAGAACTATCCTATCCATGCAAAATAGCACACACTCATATTCGAAAGGGTGTATTGCTGCACACGGTGTGTTGGGTGAGGGTTGGTAGTACCTATGCTACTTCATTGAGTATGGAATTCATTACCATATTTGGCTTGTGCGAGTATATAGGTGAAATCCAATTAAACTAAGAATAAAATCCAATGATTTTGAAAAACATGCAAGAGTTTCTCATACTGATACAACACATTTTGAAACAACATCAAATAGTTTAGGGTGCATTTTAAAATTTAAAAATAAGATAAGCATCATTGTATACCTTGTTTTATAATAAAATATACATCTAAACGTTAGGTACACTATGGTGGATACACGGGGTGGTTGGCAAAGGTACAAGCTTGAGGCCGATGACCAAGCCCCAATTGATTCACAATTACACGTGTCTAGTCCTCAACCACATGAGCAAACTGAACGATGTTCAACGAGCATTAGAGGAGACAACTTGACACGAGGGGATACCATTGAGCATACCCCTAATAGACTAGAATCAGTGCATACTATTAGACATAGATTAGAGCATGGGGCTTCTTAGCCTAAGGATGCTCCACTTGGAAGCCATTATGGAGACCGCAGTGCACGCGCGTCCATGGGATCGACCGAAGAGTATGTCATGCAGGGGACCAGATTGGTACCCATTTGCACTAAGTCTACAGGGTGTACTATACCCCCACCTTATGAGTATAGAAGGAATAGAGGTCTGCCCATTTAGGGGCAAGTAGACGGGCTCCCTAATGAGTGCAAGTCTACCCATACTCCCACGTGTACTATAGCATGCAAGATCACCATCGATATGTTGAAGGTGGGAGCTAATGGAACACCACCCCATGAGAGGTGGAGGTCTAGACAGCTAGACGATCTAGGTAGTGTGCTAGAGTAGCTAGGCTGCAAGCCTTTAGCTCCGCCCACTCATGCTCCGAGTGAGCATAGCAAGAGCACCATTAGAACTACTAGAGAGCATGGAGAGGCTTCTAAGAACCCTCATGTCTCACATCAACCATCCATGCATGGTGGAACATAGCACATGACACAACACGATATCGATGTTGTCTTCATAGATAGAGGCAAAAGCACAACACATCAGTCTGATGGGTACAGAACCCATAAGGTCGCTCGTACAGAGTAAGCATATCAAAGGCCTTTGACGGCTGACCAGGTCAAAATATCATATTGACTGGCCTCTAAGCAAAAATGACAACTCCTCCAAGATCAATTGGAGGATGCTCGCCTAGAGAGGTAGTGCATCGAAAAGGAATATCTTCAGGCGCAGAGACTTACTAGACAAACGTTGTATGAGTAGCACTTGCACAAGGAGTGCATCCTCATCTAGGAGTGTGTAGAGCAGGAAGATAGGTTTTCTAGGGCCGACCTATATTCTCAAGATGAGCGTAGAGAGTGGGTGCATAGGAAGGTTTTTTCACAAGCCGACATGCACCATGAGAATGCAAGCGTTCACACTCATATCACTGCCCATCATAGAGAGCAATTGCCCTCGATCGAAAATCAGAGGCAACAACATTATGAGGAACAAGAGGGGAACATATGCAACTAGGAATATATCAAGAGTTCCCGAGATGAGGAGGAGGAAGAGCAATGCCCTCTACCTTGACAGAAGAGGAATGTACCTCCTAAACTGACTCCACACCCACTTAGGGAGGAGGAATTTCTGTCTTCTGAGGCTTACAAAGATTTTATTGAGAAGGTCAAGGCAATTGAGAGACAAGGCATGGCTATCCAAAAGCTGACACTGAGGAAAATTCCTAATGAACCTTTAGATCCCTTAGTGCCTACACCCCCATACCCAAAGCATTTTGAGATGCGTAGGTTGGGCAAATTCAAGGGTGATGAAGAGGTGCAAGAACATGTCACGAGTTTTCTGTATGCTTGATTCTAGATAGAAAACAACGATGCACTGTTGTTGCATATGTTTGTCACAACACTCTCTCGGTCGGCCCAAGAGTGGTTTAATCAGCTAAAGAAACACAACATAACAAATTTTAAGCAATTAGCTGATGCCTTTCTTGAACGCTATTCCTTCGGCATCAATAAACAGGCCAACCTTTCTGATTTGGATGCACTAGCTCAACACGACGATGAGCCAATAGAATAGTACAAGAAGAGGTGGAGGAGATTAATGGAAAAGTTGCCATTCTTGATTCCTACCACAAAATTAACCTGAATTTTTACAAAGAGTTGTGCCAAGCACATCTCGTTACTGTTGCAGCTATCACAGTACGCCACATTCGAAGAAGCTTGGGTGCAAGCCAAGGTAATTGAGGATATCAAGTTGTAGGAAGGTAACTTGAAGCTAAAAATAAAGAAAGAGGGATATAAGAAGAGTACCTCAAAGCAACAGGGCAAAATAAACAGAATTATTAAGCCCATCCTCCTCCTGTGCAATTCGACCAACACAAAAATAACTACAAGGGCAAGAACAAAGAGCAACACCCACCTTGCATATTTACACTATTTACAGAATCAATGACATCGATCTCTCATCAGATCTGTGAGGCCAAGGCAATAAGATTACCCGAAGTCAATATGGTTGATACAAAGCCCAAAGACTATCAGGAAGAGTTTTTTTACATATTTCATAGAGCAAAAGGCCATGACATCGAGGTGTTTTGGTACTTCAAACACATTGTGCAAAATATGATAGAAAAGGGAGAGCTTGTAGTACTAGGAAATCCCCAGGTACTAGACAACCAAAACATGGGGATTTTTAAAAATCCATTACCAAACCATGAGGCGCCTCATAACCACGTTGGCCATGTCAATGAAGTGCGAGTTGAACCACCTACCCAAGGGTTCGTCAGCATGGTCAATGTTATTACCAGACAAGGGAGGTGCGAACAACCAAATAAACTTTGTGCTCCCATTCAAATACAAGCCACACCCTAGCAATGGTAGACACAAAATATTCTAGGTCCACCAATGAGACCGATGGTGACCATTAGGAGCAGGATGGTTCAAAACCTGCAGATGAATCCTACAAAGTTGTCGATATATGAGCTTATATAGTAGTACCCTAGGTACAGGGATTCTCTTATGGAAATTCTAAGGTCCATTGAGGTACAGTCCTAGGATGCATAGGCATTCATGAACTTCGTCGGGTACGTTCAACAGTGCCAGGAACCAATGATCCAATTCTATGATCATGAAGTGAAAATGGTTTTTGCAAGCATGGCTGACCCACCACTACATATCATTGCATGTGTTAACCACGTGCTATTCAAAATGGTCTTGATTGACACTGGTTCGTTGATCAATATAATCATGACTAAGGCACTACACCATTTGAAATTGCCTAAATCACTCGTCATACCAACCACCTTTACATTGAGAGCATTTAATGAAGCACTATGCTCTACGGTTGGCATGATTGTCCTACCTATTCAGGTGGGACCAAATACCATTCCAATAATGTATCATGTTATAGAGGGTACCTTGGAGTATAACATCATGCTGGGGAGGCCTTGGATTCACGAAATGCATTGTGTTCCCTCGATATTGCATCAGTATGTCAAGTATATACATGAGGGACAAGTTCACGTGGTTTCATCAGATGAAGAACCATTCAAGTTCATGGACTTAGTAGATTTTCCAGGGGGTTTCATGATCCCATCAACGCACTTGGACATATGACCCACGTCACCGATGAGGGTTCCAAGAGGTAAACAAGTGGTGCATGTTCAACCATCGATATCTATATCAAATAGATCTAAACATACCACTGCAACTTCTCTAATACCGAGTGCATCGGAAATGCGTCGAAATGATGAGAAATTAAAGGTGAAATTGGGCAGGAAAGAAGCAAAGAACACGCCCGAACCAGTCACCACTGAGGCTGCAAATCCCATGGAGGTGGAGGAAGCCCAAGATCAAGTCGAGGAGGCACCTTAGCCTAATTCACCTACATCGTTAGCAAGGTCATATACACCATAGATGATTGTTCACCTAGCTAGCATAGGTCTGGGTGAATATCTTGTGTAAAATGTGACCTTCGATCCTATTTTAGAGACTGCATGAGACATGGACCAACCGATAGCCCATCAATACCCAGTTGGATTCGTAGTACCGTTGGGCGAGCCACCCAACCAAACAAAATTCATTTATGTTGGGTTGGATCAAGTTCCAACGTGGGCACCCATGGAGGTGGATGATGACGAACAGTTCACAATGAACATTTGGTACTTGTCCAACCCCGAGTACGCCATGCGTATTTTTGAGCTCTATCATTGGCATGGATACGGTCTTGGTATTTTTGAATAAGGATGAAGAACCCCTCTTGAACCATGTTATCATTTGGCAACTGATAGGTTCATATTGGGATTGCAGATTCAGGGACATGATGATTTACTCGTTGCATCATTGGATCGTTTGTAGGTGGGTCTGGGGGACAACATGGATTTTAATTCGTATCATCCTAACATTTCTAGCCTTCGAGGCAACAACCCAATGGTTTCAGTCATCACCATTGAGAGACCGAAGATTGAATATGAAGATTTCTCAAAGAAGAACCCCAGAGGCAACCTAGGTCATCAAAACTGTATCATAATCGATGATATCAGTATGCAGAGGCACAACCCCATCATTATAGGCAATCTCGATTCAAAAGATCTTTGTAGTGAATATGTAGAGGAGTCCACCTCCAAAATGAGCAAACCGAGTTATGATGTAGATGGCGAGTCCTAAAATGATGATCGATCCAAAGAGGAAATTTGCCAAGCCTTCGTGGTTCTGGCATTTCTATACCATTTGCTTCCTAGAGAGCAATTAGATGAGATACAAGAGCATTTCATGGTCGATAGTGATTATGAAGATGAGACAGAGTAGGCCTACTTAAGGCCTCATCCAGCTAATCTCCCAATATTTGTGGACACGATAGAGTGGCCTACTCATAGTAGCAATCATAGCGATGAGGTTGAGATGACCAATTTGAGGCTAGTATATCTGCTACATCTATTGCTTGTGGAGTCAAAGTATGTTATAGAAGAGGTGCCTCTTAACGCAGATCGCTCTGAAGAGGAAGTAGAGCCAATTTTTGCATTGATGTCGTATATACAATCATTTTATCCGATTTATTCGGATAGTGATAGTAGCGACCTCAAAATCAGATACATGGGGCCACATCTGGTAGATCACCCCTTGCATATGGGGGGAAGTGAAATATTATATCTTTACATTGATGATGAGGATTCATTGGAGATGGCATATTTGGGGCCTCATCACCTGCGTAATCAGAATCCACCTTGGGGTCTGCCACCTGTTACAGTTGCGGGTTTGCGATGAGAGATTAATCTCCAGCACCGCCTCAGGGAAATAATAAATATAGAAGAGGAATATCAAAGGCTCTTTCCCCATCCACCTAATTCTTTCGAGCTGCTTGAGCTGAGAGATCCCATTTTGTAGTTAGTGCACAAAGAAGATCTAGTTGTTTGGGCATCCCGCAGTGAGGACCCTTTCGTCCCTGTACCATCCAAGCCAAATCTTGGGCACAAAAGCTACATAGATGATGTAGAGTTCAGTCCATGTGGTCCTGGAGATCAATTCCATTCCATTAACATGGTCTCCATTGATTTGACCACTCCACACCGCAATCCAACAGATCCATCCAAGCCATTGCATCTAAACATGGATGCTATCGATTGGGATCACGTTGATTTGCCAGTAGAGCCTGAAGATTTCTTCCCGAATGAAGAGATGCTACAACCATTTCATTTTGGACCAAGTTGCACTTATGATGTCTATCATGCTGAAAATGCTTCCAATGAAGAACATATAAATCTAACTGATAACATCCATTTGATCCCTATGCCTCATCAACTTGAGGAGGGATCCCATATGTCAGTAGAGGAAACCTTTGAAGTGGATATCGAAAATGACCCCATCAATCCAAAGAAGGTTAAATTTGGAATGAGTCTCACTCCAGATGAGCACGCTAGCATCATCCCTCTGCTGAAAGAGAGACATGAACTTTTTTCTTGGACATACAAAGATATTCCCAATCTAGACCTGAAGTTGGTTACTCATAACCTTTTGCTAGACACATCCAAGAAGCCCGTCAAGAAGAAGCTCAAAAATATGCATCCAATAGTAGCCTTAATGGTGAAAGACGAATTGCAAAAATTGTTGGATGTAAAATTTTTCATTTCCATCGACTATCCAGAATGGGTATCCAATATGGTTCTTGTAGGAAAACCAGATAGAAGGATCTGTATTTGTATGGATTTTAAATATCTCAACAAGGCAGCACCCACATATTCATTTTCGTTGCCCAATATCAATGCTCTAGTAGACTCTACTACCGGTCACAAAATGCTCTCCTTAATGGACAGTTTTTTTGGTTACAATCAAATTCAGATTAAGCCCAAAGACCAACACAAAACCATGTTTATAATGCCATGGGAACATTTTGCTACAAAGTTAAGCCATTTGGTCTCAAAAACGCTGGTGCTATATACCAGCGGGTCATGACATACATTTTTCATGACTATATGCACAAAATTTTGGAAGATTATATTGATGATTTTCTAGCCAAGTCATTGCTACAAGAAGAGCACACAAAGGTCTTGAGAAAAGTCTTCAATCGCCTGATAGAGCACAACGTCAGGCTAAATCCTAAGAAGTGTGTATTTGGCATAACTTTTGGAAAATTGTTAGGGTTCATTATCTCCAAGAGAGGCATCAAAGTAGACCCAAAGAAGGTCAAGGCCATTTATGAAATGTGTCCTCCCACCAATATTAAGTAATTAAGGAGCCTTCAAGGCAATGTAGCTTCGATAAAATGATTTATCACATAGCTATCGGATAAATTTCGACCCATGAATCGACTGCTACATAAGGGTATCCCATTCAACTAGGATGAGGACTGCAAGGTAGCCTTTTTTGAGATAAAGAAATACCTGGAAACGCCACCAGTGTTAGCTCCACCAAGGCTAGAAGAGCCTTTTCTACTATTTATATCAAAAATAGACTTTGCATTAGGGACCATGTTGGCCCAAGAGAACGTACAAGGCAAAGAGCAAGCCATATATTACATTAGCTGAACCTTGGTGAGTTATGAGCTAGGATATGCATATGTGGAAAACCTATGTTTAGCAGTAGTGTTCACTACCAAGAAATTGTGACACTACATGTTAAGTCACATGACATATGTGATATCAAAACAAAATACTTTGCAGTATATAATGAGAAAGACATATCATAATACACGTACTGCAAAGTGGATCATGCTATTGACAAAATTTGATCTGGAATTTGTAATCCAGAAGTCCATTAAGGGACAATTCATAGCAGATAAGTTAGCTAAGGTGCCACTATCCAACAGTAGACCTCTGACAATTGAGCTTTCGGATGATGTAGTTTTTGTAGTATCCGAAGCTCCCAAACCCGAAGAACTAGAGAACAATGTTGATATGACTCTGTTCTTTGATGGTTCGAAGTGCGAGCAAGGAGTTGGCATAGGGATAGTGTTTTTCATGCTGTAAGGAGCTCCAATGCCCTTGTCATTCAAACTAGACTTCTCGTGCACCAATAATAATGCTAAATATGAAGCCCTACTTTTGGGCCTTCATACAATCGTTGCCATGAATATCAAGAGATTAAACATCTTTGGTGATTCCTTGCTCATAATTAACCAAGTGAAGGGAATATTTTAGTGTTGATGTCTGATACTGAAAGCTTATAAATATCTTATTTCCACATAACTGGCTAAATTGGAATGGTATGACATCGAGGCAATCCCTTGTTCGTCAAATAGATTCACAGACACCATGGCTTCTTTGGTATCCTTAATCCCTCAAAATTTGTCTGTCGACTTCACTACCATCCATGTCAAGACGCTCTCACATCTTGCAGCAGAGTGTGCAGCCTTTGATAACAAAGAATCAGTCAACATGATTAGTGTGGAACCAAAAGCTGATTGGTTCTACAAAGCTGAAGACTTTCTCAAGAAAGCACCCTGGGGATCTTTAACCTCCCATAGTCCTACGAGGAGTGGCACCACCATTCACCATAAGGTTGTCTCCCAATATGCATTTGCAAAAGTAAATACGCAAGGGTACAGGTTGTCTTAGCGGTCGAAGCTGAGGCTCATCAGAATTGGATGTCACAGATTCAAGACTTCCTAAGACTTGGTTTTGTCTTGGAGGGACTGTCGCGTGCCGAAAGACACACATTTAAACAAAAAGCAACTAAATTTGTCTTTATAGGAGATATTTTGTACCACCGAAGTTATGATGGAGTTATCCTTCATTGTCTTGATCCCCAATAGTCATCTTGGGCAATTTTAGAAGCTCATGACGGTACGTGCGGTGGCCATTTCAGCGGCATGACCATCATCAAGCACATCCTTAGAATGGATTATTATTGGCCCCCTATGGAGAAGTATTGAAATGTGTATGTTAGTAAATGCGTCAAATGTTAGCATCATGCTAATATTACGCACCTACCATCACAGACCTTACAGCCCATCCAAGTGGCTTGGCCATTTGCTCAATGGGGTTTTGATCTAATTGGCAAGATCTCTCCTCCGTCATCAGGCCGATAGACATTCATAATTATAGCTACTGAGTATTTTATAAAGTGGGTGGAATCCATTCCCTTAACAACGACCATGGGAGCTCGCATAGGAGAGTTCATAATGAAGCATATCATAAGTCATTGCGAGGTACCATCCAAAATAGTTTCGGATAATGGAACTTCTTTTAAGAACAAAATTGTGCGAGCTTTAACCTCTAAGTACCGCATCAAAAATAGTTTTGCATCTCCATATTATCCATAGGAAATGGACAAGCTGAGGCCTCAAACAAGACTGTGGTAGCCATCTTGAAAAAGACAATGTAAGAACAACATAAGGATTGGCATACACAGCTGCCCCTTGTATTATGGGCTTATAGAACTAGCATTCAGATTTCCATTGGGGAAACTCTGTTTTCACTAGTATATGGCATTGAGGCCATTATGCCATTAGAGTTAGAAATTCCAATGTTGCACGTCGTATTGAAAGAGTTCATCGATGATGACGCCGCATGGCAAGCTCACCTAGATCAACTGAAGCTGCTCTATGAATGTCGTGTGAATGCCCTTGAGCTTCTTCGTGTTTATCAGGAGCAACTCAAATGAGCTTGCAATATCAAATTCCACCAGAGAGACTTTGAAGTTGGAGATCTTGTGCTAAAAGAAAACCAACAGAACTCAAAATTTCTGCCCGATATGCGAGACAAATTTGTGGCTAATGGCTAGGACCCTATATCATATCTTAAAATATTGGTCTGGGTACCTATCGCTTGATGTCGCTATGGGGTGTTGAGGAGCTTGAACCTCTCAACATAATCCATCTTAAGGTGTTCTATGCTTAGAGAGTGTGTCAAAAAAATCTCCAAAGGCATCTGTAAGCCCTTTGGTCAGTCAAAAAGGCACCAAGGATTTCTAAAAATTGCTTGGTCAACCCAAAGGCTATGAGGGTTGCTTAAAACTACTCGGTCATCCCAAAAGGCTCCAAGGTCTCATTCGAGTGATTTGGTCATGTCAAAAAAAGATCCAAAGGCATCTGTAAGACCTTTGGTCAGTCAAAAAGGCACCAAGGATTTCTGAAAATCACTTGGTCAACCTAAAGGCTCCGAGGGTTGCTTAAAACTATTCGTTCATCCCAAAAGGCTCCAAGATCTCATTCGAGTGATTTGGTCATGTCAAAAAAATCTCCAAAGGCATCTGTAAGCCCTTTGGTCAGTAAAAAGGCACCAAGGATTTCTAAAAATCGCTTGGTCAACCCAAAGGCTTCAAGGGTTGCTTAAAGCCACTTGGTCATCCCAAAAAGGCACCAAGGATTTCTAAAAATTTCTTGGTCAACCCAAAGGCTCCGAGGGTTGCTTAAAGCCACTCGGTCATCCCAAAAAGGCACCAAGGATTTTTAAAATCGCTTGGTCAACCCAAAGGCTCCGAGAGTTCCTGTAGGTTCTCGATCATCCTAAAAGGCTCCATGCCCTCTTTCTGAGAGTTTGGTCAACTAAAAGGTTCCAAAGGCATCTGTAAGACCTTTGGTCAATCCAAAAAGCTCCAAGAATTTCTAAAAATCACTTGGTCAACCCTAAAAAGCTCCAAAGGCATATATACTCGTAGATTGGTCAAATATGAAAGCTCAAAAATATATAAAAAATTGAAAATATAAAAAATTCCAAAAAAATTGGTAAAGCATAAAATCCAAAAAAAATTTGCTTTTGTATTTTGCATTTTCATATATGCAATCACATCATCATATTGCATTTAGGCATTTGTCATCCGTTGCATTCCACAGGAGAGTGTAATGTGTCTATCAAAATATTACAAACGATCGCACGTGTGTATTTCAATCATACACCCTTGCATTTATATTAATTCATTGCATTCATACACGATACCTATTGCAGAGAAATATGTATGTATATTAAGTTTTCCAGTCACTCAGCCATACCTAGTGGGTTCTTCAGATATTGTAGAAATCTTGCTTTGCTATTATAGACAAGGTCATTAGTTGGGATAGTGCTTCAACATATCATAATCCCGTCACTAAATAAAATAATATAAAATACTTCTAAGACAAGAGATGATGAAAGCTGCAAAAATAGTCTTAGGTATCTAGAGAGATGGGTTTCACGACCTGCTTATCTTGCAAATAGTCGGTTTAGAAAGGTGAAATTTTGCAAAAGGACAAGAATTTCCCCTATAAATCCCAAAGTTACAAAGTGCAAATTTCAAAATACCAAGTTCAAATCAAATGTAACGTGACATAGTGAATCAAAAGCACTATAACAATCCCTTACTCAAAGAAAACGGTAACACATGGACTAACAATGATTTTTATCACTACATATGAGCAAGTAAGAAGGGTGAGAACTTGAATCCCTAGATTGTCCACCTTTTGAAAGCCATAGAGTGATCCCCGATCATAGCAATGGGTTGGAAGAGTCCCGCCTACAATCGAAAGGGTAGTTCTATTGGGTGATCCCTAAACATAATAATGGTTTGAAAGAGTCTCATCTGTATTTGGAGGGGTAGACCTGATCAATTTGTAAAATGAGCTAGCTTTAGGTACCTAGGATTGTCTAGTTGTATAAGTCTAATCAAAGCTAAAACAAGGATGGTACGATCGTATGAGGAACCCTATCTCACATATGGGTTGAAAGAGTCCCGACTGACATAAAGGGTATGCTTATGATCTATCTGAAAATACTCACATGCACACACAGGGATAATGAATAGTTGGGTCTATCATGGCAAAAGCCTTGTCCAATAAAAGCCTTGTACAATTAGTATGTGATTTTTGGAGAAGTCTACTAGGGTGTTTGAGTTTCAAGGAAAACCCCAAAAAGTTCTCTAATAGCAACAAGATATCAAATATCATTAAACATCAAAAATACGAGTCATTCATTCATAAGAATGCATTTTACAAAGCACAATCAAACATATAGGATAGATATCGCATGAATATTAGAAATGATGTTTAGAAGACCACTGACTATATAGTGCAGCAAAGAAAAATATACAGAATGACATATTCATTCATTAGCATTATACCAATCCATTTCATTGCATTTCATATATGGGTGATTAATTGATTAAGTTCTTGTAATGAGAATTATCAATTAGTTTGCATGATTGTCATACATTCTGTGGTGTCGCATTTTAAAATTGATATACATAGTTTGTATTCATTCTTTATGTTTTAAGTGATTAAAGCATACAAGTTCATTCCAATTATATTACGATTATGTACATAATGCATTACCATACATTGCATAGCATGCCATAACTTCATAAAAATAAACGCATGCCCACAAAGCAAAAATAAATATGCGTTCAAAATAAATACTGCATCCATTTGCATCCATTATATATGGCACATCTAATCATATAGATCACTACATAACATCATCATCATAAAAAAGATAGCTATCTAGTGCATGTCATCCATACATTGCATCATATCAACATAGCATCACATAAGCATTGCATCCATGTGCATCAAATAAACATAAAATCAAAATTAAATATCAGATACACATAATGAGCCAAAAAGACCAAGTCATATATATATATATGTGCAAAAAGAGTACATATGAGGAGTATCAAAATGCCCACAGGATACAAAGCATGTAGGTCCTCGACCTTACACTCAAAATGAATACATCATAGTAAAAGTATAGTTTGCATCTAGTAGAGCCCAAGTCTAGTCTACTCCCCCTATATCGGAGCTCTCGTCGCCTCCCTTAGTACTGTGCTCTAGAGCCTGCTCTCTTGTCTGCACTGGCACCTATGGTGGGTGCTGTTGTGGGTCCTACCTGCCTCCAAATCCTAAGGTGCCCAGCACACAAGAAACTGGTAACTACAGTAGGCTAGTCCCCTAATTGAAAGCCCCTGAAGTCTGCCCTACATCTCTAGGCCTAGCACGCGATGTCGCCCCATGTGTGCTAGAGGACCCGTGCGTCCTCTCAGTACTATGAGTCTTGTGACCTAAGCTTACCATAGACTACCCTGAGGTCCTAGACCTGGTACATTGAGACTTTGAGGACAAAGGATCCTCAAGAACCTATAGCCCGTGCATCTCAATATAACTGACTAGCTGATCAATACGAGCAAGTCGAGATACGTGCATCTCATTGGTCCTCATGACCATACTATGTAGTCACTCTACCTTGGTCATTGGATCCTGTGCAACTACTGGTGATGCTGCTGGTGCTGTCGGTGGCCCTATAGTAGCCTGATAAGGTGGCATAGCCCCCCTTGATACCTGAAGGAGATCCCTCTCTGCCTTTGTTGTAGTTCGCTATGCCTGCGCTAACTCTAGAGTAGTCTATAATCTCTGAGCCTAGGCCTCTACATCTATGGCTTATGTAGTCAGATCTTGTATCTAATATTGTGCCTCAGTAAGGTGCCTATCCCTATTAGCTACTCTCACCTCCAGAGTGGTGATAGTAGTATCTCACTCTAGCTGCTGCATGTAGAATCGTCCTAGCTAACTCTGCAAGTCAGCCACCTGAGCTAAGAGCTGACCCTTTGCACTCTCAGGAGGGACCTCACCATCCTCTGGAGCCTCTCCATTGGTGTCAACCTTGAGAGCCTCCTCTATGGTGGCCACTATGCCCTAACCGCCCTTTATCTACTGGCACACCCTACACCCATCAGGATCCGCATTTGCCTCTACCTGGTCTGGCTCTCGACCTAGAGGCCCTATGTTGTACCATCTAAACATGGACCACCACCCATCATACTCTAGAGTGGTCCCAATAGTATCCACTCCAGTCTCCTGGTAGTTGTCAGTAGCATCTCCCAAAGGCTCCAAAATGATCCATTGTAGATCGTACTCCGTGACCAAGCGTCGATACCTAAGAGGGATATCTAGAATATCCTACACGAGCCCAAACTACTACAAGACCTGAGAGTAGAACTGGTACTCTTGAATCTTGGTCTTATGACAAATCAACCATCTATCATGGCATGCCTATCTTAGCTATTGACCCTCCTCTAGCCACGTTGGGCAATCCATATAGGGCCGCCACTGAACATCGTTCGGGCCAAGTGCTACAAGCTGAGTGATATAGTGTTGGATGTCAGTAGCATGGATCTTGCTGTGGGTACCCACCTCCTCACAAGGCTATTAGGTGGTATAACACTGACGATCATCAGCAATAGTAGTAATCCATAGTGGTAGATCTATAGGACTCTAGATCTGGATGTGGTGCCACCCCCAGATCTACAATAGAAGACTGCAACTGAGGCCCTTATGACTATGCTTTGTAATCTGGTACAACTCCTTGTAGAGATGACATAGTAGGGTGCTCCCCAAGCTAGAATTAGAGGCACCTCTATAGAGCTCTGCAACACCCTCTAGGCGACAGACAGGAGGTTTTAGGGAATCCTCGTGCTCGAGGAGTCTGGAAGCACAATCTATACTATGAGGTGCATAAGGAGGGCTTCCCGTGCAGAGAATACATCCTTGTGGTACCACTCACCAATGTGCACCCCTTCATGTTCAATCATGCCTTGAGCATCCTCGCTCTGATTGCCGAATATAGTATCAAAAACAACCTCCTTTACCCTGGAGGTAGAGGAGACGATGGCCTCGCCATCAATGGGGATCCTGAAGATCATGTAGATGTCCTCTAAAGTAACAGTCATTTCACCTATAGGTAGGTGAAATGTGTTGGTCCATGCATTTCAACACTGGGCCAATGTAGTCAGGTAGGATTGATCTACCCTAATAGTGGGTAGATCCATGACATATCTGAACCCGACAGCTCAAAACCAATCCCGATCATCATCGAATAAAGTCTCACAGAGAGTCTTTAGAATATCTGACTCTCAGGCTCTAGAAGTAAATATCTGGAATATAAATTATAATTTAAGATAAAATATAGCTAACTAGAGCTAAAAAAAACATAAAAAAAAGCAACAATAGCAAACTGTAGCTGAAACCTACGATCCCCAATTTGCCAACTGGGAACCACAGCTACTAGCTATGGTTTAGGAGTGGCACCCATTTCGGGTACCCTCCTAGACAACTAAAGCATAAAATTAAATTCCTAAAGCTAGCCTAGACTAGTGGGGTTCATTACCAGCAGTTTAGTGAGGTTCATTATGAAGAACACAAGCTTATACTGAGAGGGGGGGTGAACAGTATAAGACCACTTTTTACTTTTCTTATCCCAATCAAAATTATACAATATATCAATGGCAATATCAATAGCAAAAACCAAAGCAATGTACAAATCATCACACACACATGAGACACCAATTTACGTGATTCGCTCAATGTGAGCTACATCCACGGATAAAATCTTTCACTAAATTTTATCAATCCAAATTCTGGGAATACCTTTCCCGATTACAATGTTTATGGGCACCAACCCAAAGGAGACACCAATCCCCTAATCTCGAGTTCGTGGGCACCAACCCACAGGAGACACCAATCCCCTAGCTCCGCTCTCGTCGGTGATCCTCTAGAAGACCTCTGCCTCTGCTGCCCTTAGCAAATGGAACTCTATCCATAGAAGACACCTGTCCTCCCTGCTCTGGCTCGGAGACCTCTATCCTCAACTCTATCACCTCCAAAGCTGGTCCTCGAATTTGCACTAAACACAGTCCTTCGGTCTAGCACAAATGTCCTCGTTCGTCTTTGCCTGTCTGCTCTCTACGCCCTCTCTCTCTCTATGCAAACACACCCGCACTTGGTCGAACTTCAACCCTTGCACCGTCTGTGCACACTCTTCTTCCTTTGCGATCTTTCACACTCAGAATGATTCGACGAAATGCACTCTGCACACTACAATCGAATTCGCACTCGCTCACAGCGATCGAACTTCTTGCACTGCGCACTATCTCCGAACGTCGCACTTCAACTACACATCCAATCGCCCAAACAACCCTCCTTTTATATCAAAATTTTCAAGATGAAAACTTTAATCTTAGTCGATCGTTATACCAAAAACAAACCCTAATCTACGTCGGTTGCAAGCCCTAATTTTTGTCGGCTAAAATTTAACTTTGTCGGCTTCACTGCCTCTAGAACACTTCTGTAGCTTCTACCGTGAAACTACAACATGTCGCGATATCGCGACACCTTTGCAACCGTATACTTTCTTTTGGCTTTTGTCGCGATATCGCGACACTTCAGCCTTTGTCGACTTCAACTAAGCTCTTGTCGCGATATCGTGACACTTCTGACTTAGTCAACATCAACTTTGCTTTTGTCGCGATATCGCGACACTTCTCCCTTCGTCGACCTCCTTTCTGCTTTTGTCATGAAATCGTGACACTTCTGTCTTCATAGCCTTCCTCTCTGCTTTTGTCGTGAAATCGTGACACTTCTCCTATAGAAGGCCTGCATTCTGTTTCTGTCATGAAATCGTGACACTTTCTCCAACCGAACGCTGCCATCTCAATTGTTGTGAAATCGTGACACTTTCTCTTCCTTGCACTCTTGTCTGCTTGCACTAGCGAAAATGGAACATGTCACGAAATCGTGACACTTTCGCTGCCTTGTGTTTTTCTCTGCCTTACGCCCGCGAAAATGGAACATGTCACGAAATCACGACGCTTTCGCCTTTGAGCTCTTCCTCCTTGAATTTGTCATGAAATCACGACACTTCTAGCTTCCGTACGTTTTCTTTGCAGCCTGTCATGAAATCGTGACGCTTTCAGCTTCCGTACAACTTCTCAACCTGTCACGAAATCGCGACAGTTCTCATTTTTAGACTCTTCCTTTGTCGCATGTCTCGTATGTCAGAAATCGTGACACTTTATCTTGCTTCCACTTTGTCTTCTGACTTGTCACGAAATCACGACACTTTTTCTCCTTAGCGCTTTTCTTTTCTTCGGGTCACGAAAACCGACATGTCGCGATATCGCGACACTTTTTCTCTCGGACTCTCTCTCTTGCATTATGTCACGAAATCATGACACTTTTTCTTTTGGACTCTCTCTCCTGCAACATGTCACGAAATCGTGACACTTTTTCGTCCGTTCAACCTTCCTTGCAATATGTCATGAAATCATGACATTTCTGACTCCAAACATTCTCTCTCCTCTTTGAGTCACGAAACTGCGACATGTCGCGATATCGCGACACTTTTCTAAAAGTTTTTTTTCTATATGTGACACTTTTCTAAAAAGCTTTCTCTCCCTTAAGTCATGAAAATGCGACATGTCGCGATATCGCGACATTTTTCCAACTTACTTTCTTTCGAACCTGTCATGCCGAACCTTCATCAAAACAAATTATTTTACATCAAATCAAATTCCTTCAAAAGCTTCTTGACATCAATGACAACTTATACACTTGAGCAAAGGCAATGTACCCAAGGTACCCAAAATTGCCAACAATCTCCCCCTTTGTCATTGATGGCAAACCTTTATTGAAAACACGTCTCAAGAGCCAAAACCGAAACCAACTCGTGCTAACAACCGAGAAACTGTGCCCACAACCGAGAATCTTCCTTTGAAGTTTTGCTCCCCCCGACTTGAAGCTTTCCTCTTCACTTGAAGCTCTCCCCCTTACTCATATCTCTCCCCCTTTGTCATCAATGGCAAAGGGTCACCTTTGGGGCTCGGGACTAAGAATGAGCCTCTTAGCTTAGTCCCTCCCCCACCTCCCCGATGAGGTGATTAATTCTGGGGTGGGAGTAAAACTCCCATTAGGCACTCGATCATCATCAGCGTCTATCACTTCCTTGTCGGGCCTTCTCTTGAACTCTTTGTCCATATTCCTGTTCCCTGTTCCTGTCACTGTTCCTGTTCCTGTTATCATTCCTGTTCTTATCCATGCCTTGATCCTTGGACCTGTTCATACCACTGTTCCTATTCCTGTACCTTGAAAGTTCAGCTCTACACTGTCTAGCTGTGTGACCTTCATTGTTGCACTTATAACAAGTAACAATGTTATTTCTTTTAGGCATACCTGTTCTTTGAATCCGCCTGTTCTGACTAACCCTGTTCTGACCAAACCTGTTCGGCCGAACCTGTTTTGATCAAACCTGTTCCTGTTATTTACCTCGCAATAAACTGCCTTGTGCCCAAACTGATGACAAGAGTAGCAATACCCTTGAAAGTAACTAGCACTTCTGAAACTGTCATTTACCTCCTTCACTTGAGCCATGCAATGTGAAGCCATGTGGCCAAACCTATGACACGCAAAACATCTACCGTGAAATTTTCCTTTATTCGACCTCTTGGGTCCTGAAAACTTCTTCTTCTTATTCTGAATTCTGTTTTCTATTTCTGCGCATCTATCATTCAAGGACTCATGATCTGAAATACTTTCCTCATAGAAACTCTCTTCCTTTTGGAGTCTCTTACTAGACTCTCCAACTTGTTCCTTGTGTGGCTTAACAAAACCAAGGCCTATTTTATCCGTTGTCTTTCTTTGACCTTTGATGAGTGACTTAACCTTTTTGGAGCTATCTTGAAACCTCGTAAAGCTTATCCTTGTACTCTTTAGTTTCCTCTTTCAAAGAAGCCATTTTCTGTTCTAACTCACTATACTCAAGAACCTTAGACTCTAACTCATCCTTGAGTTCTTGTGTCTTAGCCATAGAGAAGTCAAGACTTTCTATAAGATCATCTCTCTCCATACAACATTCATCTAACTTATCCTTGAGTCTAGCATTCTTCTTTCTTTCCTTTTTCAAAACACTAAGAGCGTTAGTAAGTTCACTTTCAAGATCCTTTATTTGTTTGCTTTCCGAATCATCAAAGCCTTTTTCAGATTTCTTATCACTAGAGGTGCTACCTTTTTCAAAAACCATACATGCATCTTCCTTATAGTTTTCTGAAGCATCCTCATACATACTAGAAACCAAATCATTATTTGTACAATCATCCTCAAGGTGACCAAAATTTCCACATCTAAGACATTTCATGATAATGAATCTATGTTTCGGTTCTTCCTCTTTTTCTGAAATGAACAACATCTCATTTTCATCATCACTCGAAGAACTTTCACTATCACTACTCGAACACTTACTTGCTTTGTCTAGGTAGAAACTCTTCTTGTGCTTGTGAGAATACCTCTTTCCTTGATTGTTGTGCTCATCTTTGTTCTTTCTGTGATGCTTGTGCTTTTTAGAATCCTTGCTCTTAGAATCCTGTTTTTCTTCATCACTTTCATTCTTGGAAACAATACAGTCTGTAGCATAATGACCAAACTTTCCACAATTGAAACATCTTATATTTTTCATGCTTTTGTGCTTTCTAGAGAACTTGCCCTTTTTGTTGTAATATGCCTCTTCATCACTAGAAGACTCATCACTCTCTTGAAGCTGTTTACCCTTGGATTTCTTGGTAGCCTTGAAAGCCGCCTCTTTCTTGACGTCAACCTTCACTTGAGTTCTCAACTCAAATGCCGCAAGTATACTATGGAGCTCATCCTTTTTCAACTTATCCAAATCTTTAGCTTCCTCAATAGCAAAAATCTTTTCACTAAATCTATTAGGAAGAGATCTTAAAATCTTATCACAAACATCATTTTCAGCAAGCTCAAGACCTAAGTCTTTCATGGAGTTAACAACCTCATCCATACGAAGCATGTAGTCACTAATATTTTCATCATCATTCATCTTGAGTTGTTCAAACATACCTTTGAAGTGTCTCAACTTGGCCTTTCCGACATTTGTATCACCCGTATGAACCACCCGCAACTTGTTTCCACATTTCACTAGCTGTCTTGCAGTGAATCACTTTGGTGAGATCCGCTTTCTATAAGCCTTTCAGGATTGCATTCATTGCTTTTGAATTGTTGTGATGTAGGAGCCTTTCTTCTTTAGTATTTGGACCATGTACAGGAATAGTGTACTCATCTTCAATTACTTCCCATACCTCATTACCAAGTGCCATTAGATGAACCTTCATCCTTGCACTCCAAAGACCAAAATCTGACCCATCAAGAATAGGTGCTGCATTGCCACTTGAATAATCCATTGTGTTCTTTACTAGCTTTTCCTTCAAGCTGTTAAACTTTTCGAAGGCACCCGCTCTGATACCAATTGAAGAACACAAGCTTATACTGAGAGGGGGGGTGAACAGTATAAGACCACTTTTTACTTTTCTTATCCCAATCAAAATTATACAATATATCAATGGCAATATCAATAGCAGAAACCAAAGCAATGTACAAATCATCACACACACATGAGACACCAATTTACGTGATTCGCTCAATGTGAGCTACATCCACGGATAAAATCTTTCACTAAATTTTATCAATCCAAATTCTGGGAATACCTTTCCCGATTACAATGTTTATGGGCACCAACCCAAAGGAGACACCAATCCCCTAATCTCGAGTTCATGGGCACCAACCCACAGGAGACACCAATCCCCTAGCTCGTTGGTGATCCTCTAGAAGACCTCTGCCTCCGCTGCCCTTAGCAAATGGAACTCTATCCACAGAAGACACCTGTCCTCCCCGCTCTGGCTGGAGACCTCTGTCCTCAACTCTATCACCTCCAAAGCTGGTCCTCGAATTTGCACTAAACACAGTCCTTCGGTCTAGCACAAATGTCCTCGTTCGTCTTTGCCTGTCTGCTCTCTACGCCCTCTTCTCTCTCTGTGCAAACACACCCGCACTTGGTCGAACTTCAACCCTTGCACTGTCTATGCACACTCTTCTTCCTTTGCGATCTTTCACACTCAGAATGATTCGACGAAATGCACTCTGCACACTACAATCGAATTCGCACTCTGCTCATAGCGATCGAACTTCTTGCACTATGCACTATCTCCGAACGTCGCACCTCAACTACACATCCAATCACCCAAACAACCCTCCTTTTATATCAAAATTTTCAAGATGAAAACTTTAATCTTAGTCGGTTGTTATACCAAAAACAAACCCTAATCTACGTCGACTGCAAGCCCTAATTTTTGTCGGCTAAAATTTAACTTTGTCGGCTTCACTGCCTCTGGAACACTTCTGTAGCTTCTGCCGTGAAACTACAACATGTCGCGATATCGCGACACCTTTGCAACCGTATACTTTCTTTTGGCTTTTGTCGCGATATCGCGACACTTCAGCCTTTGTCGACTTCAACTAAGCTCTTGTCGCGATATCGCGACACTTCTGACTTAGTCAGCATCAACTTTGCTTTTGTCGTGATATCGCGACACTTCTCCCTTCGTCGACCTCCTTTCTGCTTTTGTCGTGAAATCGTGACACTTTTGTCTTCATAGCCTTCCTCTCTGCTTTTGTCATGAAATCACGACACTTCTCCTATAGAAGGCCTGCATTCTATTTTTCTCGTGAAATCGTGACACTTTCTCCAACCGAATGCTGCCATCTCAATCTGTCATGAAATCGTGACACTTTCTCTTCCTTGCACTCTTTTCTGCTTGCACTAGCGAAAATGGAACATGTCACGAAATCGTGACACTTTCGTTGCCTTGTGTTTTTCTCTGCCTTATGCCCGTGAAAATGGAACATGTCATGAAATCATGACGCTTTCGCCTTTGAGCTCTTCCTCCTTGAATTTGTCATGAAATCGTGACACTTCTAGCTTCCATACGTTTTCTTTGCAGCCTGTCATGAAATCGTGACGCTTTCAGCTTTCGTACGACTTCTCTACAACCTGTCGCAAAATCGTGACGCTTCTCATTTTAGACTCTTCCCTTTGCTGCATGTCATGAAATCGTGACTTTTTGAACATTTTCATGGATGTCGTGAAATCGTGACACTTTATCTTGCTTCCACTTTGTCTTCTCGACTTGTCACGAAATCGTGACACTTTTTCTCCTTAGCGCTTTTCTTTTCTTCGGGTCACGAAACCCGACATGTCATGATATCATGACAATTTTTCTCCTGACTCTCTCTCCTGCATTATGTCATGAAATCGTGACACTTTTTCTTTCGGACTCTCTCTCCTGCAACATGTCGCGAAATCGTGACACTTTTTCGTCCGTTCAACCTTCCTTGCAATATGTCGCGAAATCGCGACATTTCTGACTCCAAACATTCTCTCTCCTCTTTGAGTCGCGAAACTACGACATGTCGCGATATCGCACACTTTTCTAAAAATTTTCTTGTCGAAATGCGACATGTCGCGATATCGCGACACTTTTCTAAAAAGCTTTCTCTCTCCTCTTAAGTCGCGAAAATGCGACATGTCGCGATATCGCAACATTTTTCCAACTTACTTTCTTTCGAACCTCGTCATGCCGAACCTTCATCAAAACAAATTATTTTACATCAAATCAAATTCCTTCAAAAGCTTCTTGACATCAATGACAACTTATACACTTGAGCAAAGGCAATGTACCCAAGGTACCCAAAATTGCCAACACATTATTTGCATTACTTAATGTAGTTCATTTTACTGGTATTGAGTGTGCGGTCTTGGTTTCGAGTTACCTTACCCGCACCCTAGCCTTGGCTAGTAGATGGCTGATCAAGATCTGCCATCGAGGTTGAGGAGTGTAATCATAATAGAGTGTGGTAGCATTTTAGATCAGGAAGGGTCTTCTCACTCTCAGAGCTCTCAGATTGCTAATGTTTGCTAGGAAATAATGAAAAATTTCAAATGGGAATTCAATTTATAGGTTTTCCTAGTCTCGATGAACCGTAGCTGACACCTGCGGTTCTGAAACTAGGGTTTTTATGCCCATAGGTCTGACCCGTGATTCCCAAAATTTGGAAATGTAAACCACAAACCGTACCTGTGGTCCATAACTAGCATTAAATGCACTCAAAACCCACCATGGGAAGGTCTAAAAGAGAAAATTAATGACTTCCACCGAATAAAAATTCAAAATAAATGATTAAAATTGTAAATTTGGTGATGTTAAAAGCACCAGGACCGATCAAATACATGCAAAATTCAAACAACAACCAAAAAACAAATAATTAAAAACCAAATGCGCCTTGTATTTAGTGATTTATCCTATACACTTGGCGGTTGCAGTGAGTTGAGATTAATGCAATGTGGAAAGATGAGTAAATCACCATAAGGACATTTGGGGTAAAATTGTCATTTCTTTTATGACATCTTTCAGCAAATCATAGACAAATATGATTCAACATAAGTTTAATTGCATTTGTATCATTTTGATTCCTTAAGACGACTATTGTAGCCTGACTGCTCTAGGGGATAGAAATGTGCCAATACTACTAAGAGTTGTAATCATAAGCTGAAATGGACCTAGCCAAGGAATTAAAAGGCTCGAATCTTAATTTGTTCAGGATCATTCATTATGGTCAAGTGATTTCGTCGCTTCATACATTGTCATTACCCTCATCGACTAGTTTCTTGAGGGGGTAGTCATAATTTCATAATCATAATCAAAGTCAGCAGAAGATCCCTGAGATTGTAGATCCCCTGATCTTGTCAAAATTGCGTTCGTTCTTGTGAATCATTGTCAACAACTATCATAAGCTTCCCCCTTTGCTTGGGGTAAATAGCAAATATGATAATTGGTTTGTAACTCTCATCCTTTGGATTTATGGGTCTGAAGATACCCATACTTGGAATTTATGCTATCCGAACGTCTGATGACGAGGGTAGACTTATCAAAATGTAAACCTTTCATAAGCTGGAAGCAATGATTTCAAGATGTGCGTCCTTTTGCTAGACCTAGGGCATCTAATGTTGATATGACTAATGATCATCATAGAACCTTAGACATCATTTTAGGATGTATATTTTTACTTAGCATTGTTCAATCTCACAATGCATCTCAAAAGGGGCATCTGTAGACACCTAAAACACATCATGTCAAGGGCGACTACTCATATGGACATGCTACAAGACCATATGGAGGATCTTGGACAGACTCCAAGATAGAGCAGTGGTTCTAACCACTCAATTTAGGCATTTTGGCCTAAGCAGTTTGAACCACAGTCCAGACTTGCGATCTCCAGTCTAAACCATGGTTGACACCTGCAGTCTTTAGTCTGGACCGCAACTATGACCTACGATCTTAACTGAAGTTTAGTTAGGCCTTCCATTTGAGCCAAATTAGTTGGAACGACCAAAAGATCTAGAAGGAGGTAGTTGAAGGACCGAAAATTCCAAAGGCTTCCATCCCAACTATCCTAACCAACCTTCTTGGTCTTGGCTTCTCCATGAAGCCACCCCTAGCCCTAGGGGCATGCTATAAATACCCCTTCTAAATGGGGAGAAAAAGAGAGCAAGCATTGGATATTTGAGAAACGAATCCCTGGTGAATTGTATACTCAAACTGAGTATACTAAGAGACAGAGCTATTGCACTTAATCCTTAGTATTTGCTCCATTTATTTAACCATATCTGGTCCTAGCACAATCTGGTCTTCTAGATTATCCCATGACAGTGGTATCTTGCACTTTTTGCCATACAAATATTTGAATGGAGCCATGCCTAGGGTCGAATGGTGACCGTTATTGTAGGTGAACTCTACCAAATGTAAATAATCCTCCCATAAAGTCTTCTAATCCATACAGTACATGTGAAGCATATCTTATAATACTTGATTCAATCTTTTAGTTTACCCATCAGTTTTTGGGTGATAAGTTGAGCTGATGTTTAGTCTTGTACAAATGGCGCTCTGCAAGGCTTACCAAAACTCGAATGTAAATCTTGAGTCTCTATCTAATATAATTACTTTTGAAAAACCATGAAGCCTAAATATCTCTTTGGAAAATCTATTAGCCACAACCATGACATCATCCTTAGTGTTTCCTAGTATAAAATGTGCAAACTTAGTCAATCTATCGACCTCAACTAGGATTGTGTCATGTTGGAATCTAGTCTTCGACAAATCTACAATAAAATCCATTGATATCATTTACTATTTTTTTGTAGGTACATCGTGAGGATACAACCTTGTATGATGTATGTTTTCCACTTTTACTTTCTAACATTCTAAATACTGGACAACATATTTAGTTATGTCCTTCTTCATTCCTGGCCAATAATTTTTTTTCTTCATGTTGTCCCTCATTTTTTCTCCACATAAGTGAGTAGAGTACAAATATCTATGAACTTTATTCATGATAATTTTTCTTAGATTTCCAATTTTAAGAATCATTACCTTGTCCTTAAAGCATAAGAAACCATCCTTGATGCAAAAATCCTTGTTTTCATCTGGTTTCTTTTCCATTATTTCCCAATTTTGATTGTAATATGGGTCTTGATGTTGCATTTCTCTTACTTGTTCTATCAAATCAACATGGATGCAAGACATAACAGCTATGTGTCTCCTCCTACTTAGTGCATCAATGAATTTATTCTCCTTTCCTTTTATATACTCAATGCCAAAATCATATTCAAAGATAAATTCCATCCACTTTTTCTACCTAACATTTAGTAAAGGTTGAGTAAATATATATTGCAGACTCTGATGATCTATTCTCAACTTAAAGGGTCTCCCTACCAAATAATATCACCAACTCTTAAGAGCAAAAACAACTACTACCAATTCCAGATCATGGGTTGCATAGTTAACCTCATGTCATTTTAGTTTCCTTGATCCATAGGCTATTATTGCTCCTTCCTGTGAGATCACTGCTCCTGAACCTTCCAATGAAGCATATATACAAACAAAAAAAATCCCCTAAGGATTGGGTATCTTTAGTATAGACAGTGTAGTAAGCTTTTGCTTAAGCATAATAAAGTATACCTCACGTTTATTTGTCCACCTAAATTTTTTCCCTTCCCTTTGAAGTTTAGTTATTAGAGAGATTATATTGGCGTAATATTTAACATATCACCTATAGTAACCAGTCAAACCCATGAAACTTCAAACTTTTATCACATTTGTTGGTAGCAACCAATTCAAAATAGCCTCTATTTTCTTAGGATCTACTATGATCCCTTTTTCTAATACAATATGTCCTAGGTAATGTACTTATGGTACATAAACTTCACACTTGGACATGTTCCCATACAATTGATTTTTCCTTAGTAGTTCTAGCACAATTCTAAGGTTCTTATCATGCTCTATCTTATCTCGAGAATATATCAATATATCATCCAAGAACACCAAAAAAAATTTATTCAAAAGCTTTTTGAAAATACTATTCATTAAGTTCATAAATACTGCTAAAGGATTCGTTAGACCAAAAGGCAAGACAATAAACTCGTAATGGTCGTAATGAGTCTTAAAGGTTGTCTTATGTGTATCCTCTTTGTGGATTTGCAATTGATGATATCCATACTTCATATCGATCTTTGTAAAGATAGTGGTATCTTTAAGCTAATCAAAGAGATCTTTGATCATGGGTAAAGGATATCTATTCTTGATTGTTGCCTTGTTTAACATTCTATAATCTATACATAATCTCAAGGAACCATAATTTTTCTTTACGAATAACATAGGTTCTCTTCATGGTGACACACTTGGTCTTATTAATCCTTTTTCTATCAACCCTTGTAGTTGTACATTTAGTTCTTGTATTTCTATGGGATTCATTCTGTATGGTGCTCTATGTATTGGCTTGGTTCCAAGTTGAAGCTCAATTGTGAAGTCAAATTCACATTTGGGGGGTAATCCAGGTAAATCTTCTAGAAATACATCCCTAAATTCTTGAAGAATTGGGTGTTTTCTGAACATCTCTTCCTTATTTTCTTCTCTAATTTCATTTATTTTTACAACATAGATCATTCCTCCCTTTTTTATGGCTTTCTAAAGTTGTATTACCGAGAGGATTTGTGGTTGAAAATCTTTTACAAGCTATACACCCTTCATTTAGATCCTCCATATTTTGTGTACTCAATCCATATATCCTAAAAATTGAGTACTATTTTATGTGCTTGCAACCAATCCATTCCTAGGATTACATCAAAGGTATGCAATGATGCTATATATAGGAATCCCATTTTCATTCCACTAGGCAAGGCAATTTATACCATAGGGTAACATTGATTTACATAGTAGGTTTATCCTGAACCATACTCGACCTTCCACCCATGTGCCAAGATTCCTAGCTTTTTTGAAATATCTTTAGCTAAACTAGTGGAAATAAAGCTATCCGTAGCACCACTATCAATTAAGATTTTAACATTCCTACAAAAAATCTTACCTTTTATCAACAATGGCGTGGATTGACCTTCTAGGTTCTGATTCCCTATAGCTACATAAATCTTGTGCGTGGGTTCCTTAGATGCAGATTCTTTGTATGTTGGTTCCTTTCCCTTTGATCTCATTCCTACTCTTTGTGGACAATTGTTGGTATAATGTGGTCCTCTACAAAGAAAACACCCTTCTTTTGGTCTTGGATGTTCTTTCCACTTCTATCCCTCTTCTACTTTTTATCCTTGTGGAGAATTAGCCTATCTCTGTGATAGTCTATTATTACCTTTGTTACGATTATTGAGATTACGGTTCTTTCCTTGGAACCTTCTTCTGAACTTTCCCTGCTTTCGATCATTTCTTCTATCATGCTTAGAGGAACTTTTGTTTACCTATTCTTTTTCCCACTTAACAAATCCTACACTATTTCTTTTCCTTAGTGCTTCTCTACCTTGCTCATCTAAGCCTTCATAGTCAAAATAGGTTTTGAGATATGTTTTAGCTTTTTTGGCCAAATCATAGGCCTTTCACAGAGTAGTAGGTTCTCGCATATCTACCTCTTACCCTATTATAGGATCTGCTCCTAGTATAAACTTATGAATCTTTAATTTCTCATTATAATCAGGCACATATTTCAGCAACTTGATAAATCTTTGATAATATTTTTTCATTGTCCTAGTTTCCTATCGAAGTTTAGTGAACTCTAAATTATGGGAATAGAAGTGCTTTGTGGAAAATTTTCTTTAAAAGCTACTACAAATTCTTCCCATTTTAGGTCGACTGTTGTTGCTAGTTTTTGATCCTCACTAAGAGTTTCCCACCAATCCAAGCCATCTCCTTGCAAATGCAATGTGGCATAGGATGTTTGAGTACCAGAGGAAAAGTTCTTCATATTGCAATATGTTTCTATCTCTTTTAACCAAGCCTCGACTTTATCACTATATTCCTCTATGTTGAACTTGGAATAATTTAAATGTTTCATCTCTTTGCCCAACTTGGCCTCAAGTCGAATCCTGGCCAGTTGTGCCTTAGTAAGGGGTTCATTTACGTATCCCATATCAGAGTTTCCAGCTTGTGTTTCTCAATTTAGCACGACATCCAAAAACTAATTTTGTGTTTCTACTTGTTCTCGAAGTAGGGCCACTATCATCGTGAGATTCTCTCTTTCATTTCTAGTGTTATTTGAACCTACATATTGATTTATATTCTCCACATTAGTCTATCATGTCTACCTTGTCATTGGGGAAACACTTCCTCTTCTTCTCTTGGGTGGCATTATCCCTAACCACACACAAAAGAGATAGTAGGAGTCAGTTCACCATCACTTCTTTGGTTGGTTTCTCCTAACATCAACTATATTTCTAGTTATCATAAATATTCAGATAAGTTTAACTTTCAACAGTTTTTTTTAGCAAGATATAATATTTACATAGGTACGTTTTTTATCACACATCAAAATAGATTTTGTGTAGTGAGCCTATTCCACTATGAACCATGCTTTGATATCAAATGCCGTGTCCCTAATTTTTTTGAATTCCTAACCCTATTTTTTTACATATATAAACCTCCTTGATGTCTACACTTAAATTCAAGGGTAAAGGATTAACATACCCAAGCTTATTTGGCATTCACTAAAATATTTATGGACTCACCAATATCTACTTCTCACATAATTCATTCTATGCAAGATTACTAGGTGACACCCCAATATCTATTGCTTACATAATTCCTTCCTTCTATGCAATAGTACTAGGTTACATGCCAATCCTTTATTCTATCATTCTCATTGACCATTGAGTTAGCTTATCTATCCTTCCAACATTTTGAAAGGATCAAGCTAAATATCACCCCCACACAAGTCCATCTGTGTGAGTGCACTTAGCATTTTTTGGTGTTGACAAATCCTCTCATTCAATCAGGTTAGCTTTATTTAGTTTACATTACATTGTCTATTCTGTTATCTTATTACCTAAGGAACTATTTCCTATATTATCCAACCTAAGATCTTTATTAAATATTATTAAATAAAAACTAAGTCTACTTAACTAAATTCTATTTATATCCTTAAATAGAGTTTAATGAAGTGTTAAACAAAAGGTGAATATTGTCAAAAAGCAACAACCCCATTTAATAATCCATTTCAAGTTGACTAATTTAATATAATCCCTTCAAAAACTCCTCGCCCACACAACAATGCAATACATACGAAGATAAAGTTAGCAAGAAAGTTAATTCATGGCTTACTACTATTTATATACTTATACTCAAGCGGCTTAAAATATTCATTCAACCGAGGTTCCTCCTCGAGGGTTGAAAAGTACATTAATAAGATGCTCTTAGTAGAGTTCTTTTAGAGCATTACTAAACCTTCGAAGAGAAATTTTGCATCAAGAAAAAATTTATTTATAAAATTATATTAATCAAATACCAAACTGATTAACATTAATTTCCAGCACAGTCTTGAGTTAGTTATTCATTGCAAATATACCATAGTCATTGATTATCACTATCGATGATAAGAAGCCATTGAAAAATAAATAAAACTAAATCCATTTTACAACTCAATCATTAGAATATAGTCCAACTAAAAGAAACCATTTTTTTAAGTTACAAAAAGTTTTCCTCACAACTGAGGAGATGCTCATCTGTCGGAATGGTATACATGCACTTATAAGAGAATATACTCTTTATATTTACAAGCTTCCTATAAGGAAAAGACCATAGCCCTTCAACTGAAATTGCACCAGAATACAATCAGGTATATTGGACTTGGTCATGCCAAAACTCTTGATAATATAATGCTGAAAATTGAAGTCCACCATTTCTTGCTCTTGCAATCTAGGTTTTGAGTTCATCTATCTCTACTTTTGAGACCTTCTTAGGAAAAACTATTGAGAACAAGATATCCTTTGGTCGAGGATCAGAGACAACTCCATTAAATGATGCAACTTAATTTGCATTCAATGCTTCCACTAAAGCAATATTCAAGAAAGCACTAGCTTTTCATATAAATATTAGAGCATAAAGTAGTTTCTTTCTGGCAAAGCTTATTTCATCAACTAATCAAAAGCTACTAGGTATCAATGTTCATCAATCATCCTTCATCAAATAAGAAGTTCCTTTTGCTTGATTGTCTACTCTTTTAATAAGATGTCATATAATTATTTTATATATTTCCTAAAAATAAATTTAATCCAAGCAAGTCAATAATACAAAAGCAATAATTTCATTTCTTTCTTTCAACATGCTGAAAACGTAAATTGCTTCCAAGGTAAACACCAAAGCAACAACCAATATTTCTTTCATTACATTTTCCATCTAAAATGAATTCAAAAATCATTTTCAAGTAATGAAAATTTCTTTTTTCTAAATAGATGATATATAAATGTTTTCATAGCATTCAAAATAAAATAACTCATTCCTTCTTATATTTTATTTCCAATCAAGCAACAAGCCTAAACCACTATCTCATTGCTTTCTTCTATAAAATAAAACCAATGGTGAGCTCTTAACAGATTCATTGCTTCCTACCAATCTAAGGTTCTAGGTTGAACCCAAACTTTCCAAACATTCACTTGAGCACACATACCAGACACACTTAACCTTATTGTTGGATAAGCAAAGGTAATGTCAGGGTGTTTGTGGAATTACCCATTTACACCTAATGAATTCCACAAGCTACTAAGTGAATTCTTATCTAATCTTGACATCGAACCAAGACTAATTTTAGAGTTATATTTAATCTAGTGAATTTTTGGCAACATACCCAAAATTCTCTAAACTTAATAACACACACAAAAATCCCTGACACATAATGGTTATTTAATTGAATCTTCAGTTCCAGTATTGTTTAAAATTAGTACTCGGATCCTTCCAAAGTTTCTAAAAGGTGATTGGAAAGGTTTTTCAAAGCAATATTAAAGCAATATTACCATCTAAATTGCAAACCATTCACAAACTACCCCTCCCAAATCATTATGGATCGGGCATCTCCAAGCAAGATACAAAATGATTTCAACTAATTTATTTTCAAATATTAAGTTGAAAACCTCTAACTTACCACTAGAAAAGTATTTGTTACCAATAATTTTTACTCGGTAGTGAGATTCTGTGCAACAATCAGTGTGACTCGAAATCACACTTCACCAAGATTTTTTCGTCATACTCCCACTTCCAAAACTGGTTAACCTCCTCTTCCCTTATTTTCTTCTCCAGCAAGAACCACAAAAAGTCCCACTAACGAATTTCTTCGGCAAGATCTCGGGCATGCATTTTCTCCCTCCAACACTTAGAATCCCCACTTTGATTGAAATATAAAGTAAAAATCCATTTCAAACACCATAACTCAAAGCAATAATATCGTTACCACATTCCACTTACTTTTATATTAATGCAATGAGTTCTTTTAAAGTAAGATACGAACAAAGCATGTTCTTGCATAGATAATGAGAAATCTATTTCATTATTTCCTCGACATGATTTCATTTTACTTTCCTTTTTGTCCATTATGCTAACATTGCCAAACATATCCAAATTCTTCATTTACCATTTTATTTTGATAGAAGACAAATAAAGAAATCCAACATTCATTATTCCTAAAATATTGCTCTTATACCTAATAAGATTTCATTATAAAGAACACTATTTTACGACACACAAATGCAACGAAACTTGATATTTTATTTTCTCATGCAAATTCTGATATGCATCTTCATGAAAGGGACATTCATCCATGTTGCCTGCCAAAATATTATGATAAACAACCCATCACATCATTTTACCAAGGCATCTTGTTCTCGGTGGTTTGTTCCTTATTTCACCTACAAGAAACCCAATCCTGCACAAATAGAAATTTTATTATCTGTATCATATTCTCACATAAAATGTTTATTTCACAGAATGTAACATGTCATTATCCAACATTCATTAATAATTATAAATATCACATTCTTCCATGGAATTAATTTGCATAACTATCTAGAAAAAACCAATCATTCCATAAATAAGCAATCACAGCCAAATATAAATCCATCAATAAAAAGTTTGTCAAGAGAGGGTCATGACACCTTCTAACCCATTGATGGTGAACCTTCACAATCTTGTATAAAGAAAGATGTACCTCAATTGTAAAAAAAATCATATGAAGTATTCTTTGTAATAATCTAGGCTCATGGAGTTGGAGATTTTGTGGAGTGATTCCTTCCTTAAGGAGTATTCTTGATGTTTTCCTAACTCTAGGGTATTATCTATCTCTAATTTATTATATGGATTGAAAATTATTTGTGAATGCATGTTTGATATTTCTACATAATTGTGAATGATTTATTGTTAATGAGAAGAGACGTTCATAACAAATCCATGTATAAGTAAAGTTTAAAATAAACTACTAGCATGGAAAGGTAGATTCTCATCATTAGTAAGAAGATTATAGCTAATTAAGTCAGTGTTATAGGCCATTCCAACATATTATATATCCTTATATATTATGCCAAAATTGGTAGAAAAAAATTTAATCTATATTATGTGGTTAGGATTCATGAGCCCCCAAAATGCTCATTTTTTGTACCTCTTTCCTTATAAAACAACGACATTTATATTATAGATGTATATTTTTTGTGAAAATTATATATATATATTTAACAGTTTATTTTACATGTTATTTAATATTTGTCTTTAAGTGTATTTTGTGTAGATTATGTGGAAATTGTTACATTTTGGCATGTTTTTGTCGAGGTCACACTCAGACCTAGCACTTGCAATTTTATGAAGGCAAAACATCTGTAATACATCAGTGTGAAGTATGAAGCCAGACAACCAATTTCCTTTTAAGCGCCTAACTTTTGTTTGAAATTTAACTGTTAGGCACCTACTTCCCGTTAGGTTCCTGCTTCCTGTTAGGTGCCTGCTTCCCGTTAAGCACTTATTCCTGTTAGGTGCCTGCTTCCTAACTTCTACAGATAAGGCGCTTGCTTCCCGACTTCTTCGAACGAGGCACCTATTTTTAGCAACAAGCATAAAAAGAGTTTTAGCATTGAAATCGGACAAGGGACAATGTTAAGAATGACTCACCACCTATTTTTTAGCTACTACATGAAAGGTTTATGTAAATTGGGTAAAAAAAATATCAGACATATTATGGAAATAGAATACACTGAAATATCTTGATATTTTGCCCGATTCTTTCATTTATGCAAGCAGTTGTAAAAGCGAATCATTCTTCAATTTGTTTTAGAAATTGTAACAAGGTGTGACCGCATATCTTATAAATATGCAGGCCACCCCTGAAGAAGACTTCCTGGACTTTCTTGTAAAATTATTGCTGTAGTTGTTAATAAAAATATTTCTAAGTTATTTCCTGTTAAATCCTTCTAAGGGCCCGATGAATATTTAATGTGAGTAGAACCTGCTGGAAGCGTGGGCCCACTTACAACAGAGTTTTTCCCTTCTTTTCCCCTATTTTCTATAATTTAATTTTTTGTATATTAATTTATTTCTCTGTTATTTTCCCCGTTTTCAATATTTTCTAGCAAAGTACCGCTTTACTTTATGTTTGCATTTTAGTTCTATTTTCACAAACGTAGAATAGATTATTGGTTTGGTATTTATAATTAAAACTTCAACGAACATTAACACCCCTAAACCATAAATCTGAGGGACTCATCTCTGAAGGAGAAATTATAAGCATATATCATGCACAACTGCTCACAAGACTATGAGCTACTCCAGGTTGAAAATTAAATGGAGGCAATTAATTGAACCATAGAAAAAACTAACCAATATTTTTCCCAATATTTTGGCACCGTTGTCAAGGAGTAGCCATTATAATTTCCTATTTTGAAGGAAGCATAGTAGAAGTAGTTTAGATTATTTTCTCCATAAACCTTCATCTAAAACTTTGTATGAGTCCACCTAAGAATAGGGGACTAGACGGTTGTTTTGTAAAAAACAAAGAAGTTATTTCTCATAATCATAGTTGAGAAAATATGCAAAAAATCCCAATTCGATCCGATTTTTCCTGATTCACAGGCTAGCCGATTTTTTCTTGGAAATTTTGGATTTGCATGAAAATTTTTTCTTTGCAATGAAAATTACATTTTCTTCTATTTTTTCAATGAAAAATGTTGACATTTTTACCGATTTTGTCGTTGATTCCCAACTTTTCCTGATTCTTTTCCGTACCAATTTTGATCCGATTTGAATTTTCTTAACTATGCTCAGAATAATTCTACTTCTATAGAATCTGAACCTGAGACTGAATTCCCACCATCACAATCTCCACCTATGCATTGGTGGGAACACCCACTATTTGCACAGAATCCTTCTAAAATAATTTAGTAGAATCTTAGAGCAGGATCAGAGATAAGTAGAGTTCAATCTGGGGAAGATCTACTAAATGCCAAACGTTGGCAAGTTGTATTAGATGGAACCATCTCAAACACTGAATTATTCATCCTTATGAAGGATAAAAAGAAAAAATTTAGAAGCATTGTCAGTTGCTCTAAATGCAATCGGTGTAGAAACTCCAATCGCTAATAGAATGGTAGAAAATCTAGAGGAAACATCCATTAGTTTTAGTTTTCCAATAGGAGAGGCAGGAGGAAATCACAAGATGAAGCACATCTCTCCTACCCACCTTCCAACCTTTAGAGGACTACCAATAGAAGATTCAAATCTGTTCTTGTTTAAATTTGATGTTTTATGCAGATCTATGGATTACACCATAGATGCTCAAAAACTAAAATTATTCCCTTCCACCCTCGATCATTCAAATTTGCACTGGTTCATCAGCTTGGGGCATAAACGGATAACTATCTGGGAACAATTGAAGAAATTTTTTCTATATTAGTATCAGTATTTTGGTAGAGCAAGAGATGCAAGAGAGGAAGACCTAGATATGACACAAAAGGAAGGGGAATCTATAGAAGAATATTGGGATAGGTTCAGTTTCAATTTACAAAGATCACCCCATTCAAAACTAGGAGATAGGTCCCTAAGAAGCATTTTTTTGAAAGGATTGAAAAATGAATCCTTGGAAGCCTTAAACATGATATCTAGAGGGGATATTTACCAACATCAAATGGATGATATTCGACAGTTATGTCAAAAAATTTCAAGAATAAAAGGTAAGTTGACCCCTAGAAATGTTGAGCAATCAACCATTGTCACTAAAACAGAAATAGACAACATGCTTGAGGACCTTAAGAGCGAGATGTTATAATCTATGGATATTCAAATGGATACCCTTCTGCTTCAGAATAAGAAGTAGGAGAATGAGGCAACATTGACCTACTTCTATCCTAAATGTAGAGGTAGACACCCTAGAAATAAGTGTCCAAAAAACAAAATTCGTGTATGTGTTGTATGTAATAAGGATCATAAAATGAAGCTGTGTCAATAATTTATGAAATCTAAATAGGAACTTGAAGTAGCAGAGGTATACTTCATGGGTAATAGGAGGAACTGGAAACAATATCCTATGAGTAACAATATGCAATCAGGAATGCCATCTTATGGGTGCAGTAATTACCAAAACCAAGGTCAAGGCCAACCACCCAATATGGGTTGGTATGGGCAACAACCTTGGAATTCATTTCCCTAGGGAGAAAATCCTTACAACCCTTACCCTTGGATGCAATACTAGTAGCCTGGGTAGTAGTGGAGAAACTAGAATAATTGGAATCAGTATCTACAACATCTTGCTCCAGCTCCACTAAAACCAAGTCTGCCTGCTCCTCCTGCTTCAAGAACTCCTCAGTTACCAGCACAACCTACAACAAACCTAAACAACAAACAATAGCTAGCCTATCATATGGAAAATGAGATGTACCCTATGTATAATATTAAGGTAGATTGTGATTTGATCCAGTTACGATTAGGAAAATAATTAGGTGTAGAAGTCACTCCTCTTGTAGAAGAAGAGGAACACATAGAAATAGGAAAAGGGGAATCACCCCTTATAGAGGAAATAGAAGAAGAGTCAAAACTTGTGAATAGTAAAGAAGAGGTTCCACCTTTTCCACAAAGGTTGCAGGAACCCAAGAAACTAATACAAACAGAGTTTGATATTCTCTCTAGTTTAAAAAACTTAACGATCACAATCCCTCTCTTTCAAGCCATCAGAGACATACCTATCTATGGTAAGGCCATAAGAGAGTTGTGCCTCAAGAAACCAAGGAGGAAACCAGCTAAATCAATTAGTTTTGTAGGTCAATTAGCTGAAATTATATTAAGAAATACCTATAGCTATAAGTACTCAGATCCAGGAAGCCCTGTGCTAACTGTAAAAATAGAAGGCTATGTTTTATCAATACACTAGTAGATTTGGGGGCTGCCATAAATGTCATGCCCCAAGAGACCATGCAAAAACTGAAATTGAATAATATGAAGCCCATTAAAACTATTTTGTAGTTGGAAGATAGGTCTACAATACTCCTTGAGGGAATACTGGAAGATATTACTATTATAGTGGATGCATGGGATTATCCAACAGATTTCTTAGTGCTACAATCTAAGTCTAGGCTAGGTGGATACCCATTAATCTTAGGTAGACCTTGGTTGGAAATATTTGATGCTTACATAAGTTGTAGATATGGTAAAATGACCATTTTAGATGGTCAAAATATAAAGAAACTAATCATACATCCACCTACATAGTCTGTAGATTTATTGGGAGAACTTGAGAATGAGAATCAAAACATTGGTGGTCTATCAATGATCCAACCTATCATGACACTTGATGATTTGGGATATGAAAATGATGAGGATAGGATGATATCTCACTTTTTTTAGGGATAACCCTCATGTAATCCTCCCGAGTTACCATTAGTGGGATGAAAAGACCACCATATTCAGCAAATAGAAGTTACACCTAGTAGAATGTTGAATATAGACAATAAGTTGACAGCTGAACAATAAACTAAATTGAAACAAATATTGGAAAAACATCAAGATGCCTTTGCTTGGGAGTATTCTAACATGAGAGGAATAGCTCCTGAGACCTATACTCATAGAATATATCTGGAAGATAGGTTAAACCAGTAAGACAACCATAGAGGAGAATGAACCCATCCATGAAGGAAATTATCAAAACAGAGTTACAAAAACTCCTCATAGTTGGATTCATCTACCCCATTTCAGATAGTGAGTGGGTATCACCATTAGTGGTGGTGCCCAAGAAGAATGGAAAGTGGAGAATTTGTGTTGATTATAGGTTGCTAAAAAAAGCAACCAAGAAAGACCACTTTCCCTTTACCCTTCATAGATCATGTCCTTGACACCTTAGCAGGAAAGAAGTATTTTTCTTTCCTGGATGGGTTCAGTGGATACAATCATATCCAAATAGGGGAAGAAGATCAAGACAAAACCACCTTCACTTGTCCATGGGGGACATTTGCTTACCACATTTTACCATTTGGTCTATGCAATGCACCTGCCACTTTCTAGAGGGTAGTTATGAGCATTTTTTTTGACATGATTGGAGAGACTGTGGAGGTATACATGGATGATTTCACTATATATGGTGAAACTTTTGAAACCACCACAAAAAATTTGGAAAATACACTTAAACGTTGTGAGGAAACTAACCTGTCCTTAAGCAATGAGAAATACTATATGCTAATGCAAGAAGGGATAGTTTTAGGACATCACCTTTCTGCATATGGGATCAAAGTAGACAGAAAGAAAATAGAAGTCATCCAAACCCTACCTACACCCAAAACATAAAAGGATATCCACAGTTTCCTAGGATGAGACGATTACTATAGGAGGTTTATATCAAACTTTAGCAAAACTGCTAAACCTCTTACCACATTGTTAACTAAGGATACAAAGTTTTTCTGGACTAAAGAATGTGAACAAGCATTCAAAACCTTAAAGGAAAAACTAATTACTGCTCTAGTATTGAGAGGTCCAAATTGGACCATACCTTTTCACATATATGTTGATGCATCTAACAATGCAATAGGCTCAATATTGGGACAAAAATATGGTGATGATTTTTATGCCATCTATTATGTTAGTAAAAACCTCATAGGTGTTGAACTCAATTATACTATCACAGAGAAGGAGTTTCATCATTACATTACAGGTTATCAGGTTTTTGTACACACTGACCACTCAGCGATCAAATACTTGATAAAAAAACTTGGGATTAGTGGTAGAATTATCATATGGCTATTGATTTTGCAGGAATTTGATGTGACAATAGTGGACAAGCCAGGAAAGGATAATGTGGTAGCTGATTTCTTGTCCAGATTGACACCTCCAAACTATGCAGCTATAGAGGACCAATTTCCAGATGAGCATTTGTTTGCTCTAAATGATCAAATACCTTGGTACATAGATATGGTTAATTATTTAACCATTGGTAAAGTATCCCCTACACTTTTACCTCGTGAAAAATAGACTTTAATAGAGAAAAGTGCAGATTTCTCATGGATTGATGGGTGCCTATTTAAAATAGGGCCTGATCAGCTCATGAGAAGATGTGTTGCTAGGAATGAAATAAATGAAATATTGAAGGCTTTCCATGATGAACCTTGTGGTGGCAATTTTGTAGGAAAAAGGACTACATATAAAGTGTTGCAGGTTGGTTATTACTGGCCTTCACTATTCAAGGATGCAGTCAAGCATGTGAGCTAGTGTGATCAATATCATAGGATGGGCATACCTACTCTCAAAGATGAGATGCCACTCCAACCACATGTTCACATTGAGCCATTTGATAAATGGGGGATGGACTTTGTAGGACCTATTAATATGCAGTCAGGAGGTAAGAGGTATATCCTAGTTTGTATTGACTATGTGATAAAGTGGGTTGAAGTACATGCTTTACATGATTTAAAGGAGAAAACTATAGTATATTTCTTGTATTCATCAATTTTTACAAGATTTGGGGTTCCAAGGGAGATCACAACTGATCAAGGACCTCAGTTTACTTCAAGGATGATTCAAGAACTCATGCAACAATACAAATTTAGGCATAACAAAACCACTCCCTACCATCCATAGAAGAATGGGCAAGTTGAGGTGACCAACCGAGATTTGGAAAATATTCTAACAAAGATAGTGCAACAACATAGGAAGGACTGGGCTACTAGATTACCATAAGTAGTGTGGGCCTATAGGACCACCTAGAAGACTACTACTGGTTTCACACCATTTCAATTAGTCTATGGGAAAATTTCTATGATACCTATAGATATTGAAGTCAAAATACTTAGGATTGAAGTAGAGTTTAATATAAACCTGGATGATGCATAGAAAGAAAGAATTTAGCAGCTTAATCAATTGGATGAATATTGCTTAGATGCTCAACATAAAATAGAGATCATTCAAAAACAAAGGGTCAAGTGGCATGACCGCCACACTAGGTCAAAGCAACTTAAAGTGGGAGAATGGGCATTACTATATGATTCCCGATTCTAGGAAAGGAAAGGTAAGCTCATGCAACATTGTATGGGGCCATATGAAGTGATTGAAATCATCAAAAATGGGGTTGTGAGGATCAGAACAATAGATGACAACAACATTACCTTAACAATCAATGGCCACCACCTGCATCCATACCATGTGTCTGAAGCATACATGATTGAGTCTATATTAGGCATGGGGGAGACCCTAGTTGATTATGATTTTATCTTGAGTTAGTAATATGTGGACCTATTCCACATAGTCCCAAAGACAATTATTATTTCAAAGTTTTCTTTTTTTAGTTGTATTTTTGTTTTGCAGGAACGATACCCTAAGTGCAGATGTTAGGTAGCCTAGGAAACCTAGGCCTAACAAGCATAGGATCCATGAAACTGTGCCTTCCAATATTTCTAGGAGAATTTGCTTACAGTAGGAGTAGCTAGTACCCATTTAGAGAGGGGAATACTAAACCTGAATCTGCACAAGAGTGTTTGTATTGGCCTTTATGGACAATAAAACACTCAACTATTGGTTTAGGGGCGAATGCTGATTTTGTTCCTGTTCTTCAATCAGAAGCACTGAAGGGTATGATAAACCTTACAGTGCACATACAAGGAAAAGTCAACACCCATTGAATAAAAAGAAGCACCTATTTTTCATCTTCTGATAATAAAGGCACCTGATTCCCATGGTACGGTAGAAGGCACCTGATTCTTGTTATATGGTGGAAGGTGCCCGATTCTTGTGGTACGATAGAAGGTGCCTAATTCCTATTATATGGTAGAAGGTGCTTGATTCCCATTTTACGATAGAAGGTGCTTGATTCTCGTTATACGATACATGGTGCCTGACTCCTAGTATGAGAAGGAGATGGCACCTACGTCCCATTTTCTGGTAGACCATCGTCTGATTCCTGGTTTCTCCAAGAGGGCACCCAACTTCTAGTTTTTGGGAAACCAACACCAAATATTCTTAACATTGAAAAAAATATTTAGTTTGTATAAAGTTTGTTTTATAAGTACGACACCCAACAGTTAGCAAAAATGCACCTGCTTCCTATGATAAGTAGAGCACCCAATTGCTAAGGTTCTTGCTTCCCATGTTAAGTAGAGCACCCAATTGCTAAGACGCCTGCTTCCCATAATAAGTAGAGCGCCTAACTGCTAAGGCGCCTGATTTCCATGTTAAGTATATGCAACTGATTACTAAGGCATCTACTTCCCATGTTAAGCAAAGCACCTAATTCCTAAGGTTCCTGCTATCATTTTCCAAGGTGCTTTCATGCCATAAATTGAAAAGAAGGTGCCTAATTTTTGTATGGAAAATGTGCCTAATTTCCATATTTTTGATCGTTTTCTACCTTGAAAGAATAACACTTCAGCATTGGGATGTGGCCTGTGCCACGCCAACACCCCACATACGTGCAAAGTCAAATATATTGCAAATAAAATTAAAATTTGATATCAACCAACTTTTGAGGAGGGGATGTTTGTCATCCCAAGACGATACATTTTTCCTAACTTTTATTTTGAATTTTGTAGGAAATATCGAATAAGTCACACTGCAGCTACCGAGAACCAATCATGTGGAAGAAAATTCATTATATGGGAAATATGACCATCATTATCCATTGCGGTTTGCCTAGTCATCAAACTCCAGCCAATAGCGATGCACCATGGATATCTGCGCATATACACCCACGAAACGAATTTAGGTGCATGATTAAATTTTTTGTTTTATGTCTATATTTTTTTCATATGCATGTGTGTCTATGGAAAAGTACCATCACAACCCCCCTTACTATCCTAGCCAACATAACAACTCTACTTGGCACTGTACTATGTGGCATGACTCTGATTGGTCGATTTCCTATGGTTATCACCTCCACACAATCGGGCACATGCTCAAAGGAAATTTACTATGGATAACCATAATCACTGTTGATTACGGTAATTAACCGCCTGCGTGCATGAAAGAAACTATTTTAAAAATTGCTTAACAACTACTATAAAGCTACCTTCAGAAAGAAAAACCAAAGTGAAGTGTTGTAGCAATTCAGGGAGAAAACTAGAGGTGTTGTTGAGTGAACTATAAACCAAAGGAAAAGCATGGGGGGAAATCAAAGAACCACAACCTCAAGAAAAGTGAACCTACCGACTGATAATTTTTTTTGTAGATGTACAAGCTCAATTTGACACTGCAGGATGGATGGAATATTGTTGAATGGTCAATCAGGGTGAGGATGCAATGGTAGCAAACAAATTTGCAACATCAATGAGAGATGGGATCATGCACATGCAGGGACTAGAGATTCCAATCACCAAAAATTATATCACCACGGTGATGGGACTCCCTCTAATAGGGGATCACACATACAAGGAGGATAATATCACTCTTTGTATGAAAAAATTCTTTGGGGGATCTACTGAGCACCTAATGTGAGCTGGCTTACCCAAATGCCACATCCCCGAGCTCTAGAGGGTGGTCTTCAAACAGATCATGAGATTATTCACTTGCTCTGGTAGGTACTCAAAATTAAACACCAATCATTTTTATTTTCTCAATCACATCCTGCATGGGGACAAAATCAACGTCCCACATTACCTTGCATGTGCCCTCAAGGATGAGGCCAAACGGTACCAGGTAGGCACAACATCTACCTTGGCTCACCATGGCTTAATTTTAGCCATGGTACAATATGTAGAGTCACATAAATATGTGATATTTGAGGAGATCGAGGGCATAGGCACAATTATAGGGGCACAAGAAGAGGGGGAGGTACCAATTCAGAATGAGCAGTTGACCCAAGCGGTGATAGAATGAGAGGAGACAACGCTTGCCTTCCAGCCTACAGAAACTACAAGGGAAGCAGGACAAGCCTCATCCCCTATTTTTCCCCAATTTGATGAGGAAGAAGGATAGGCTTTGTCTCCCACTACCCCTCAATTTGAGGATGAGCCAAGGTAGGAACCGCCAAGCCCGAGGTCCATGCCAATTTCCTCTAGGACTCAAAGTAGAAGGACAAAGGCGTCTAGGGTGGTTTCGAGCTCATCCGATGATGAAACATCGATCGATGAGCTGAACAAGGAAGAGTACCTAGCCCAAATATTACAAGATATCTCTAAGGGGTAAACTCCTCAACAGGAGGTTACAATAGAAGATTTTCTATAGGAGGGCCAGGAGGAAGATTTGTAGCAACAACTGCAAGCATTAAGAGAGCAAGATTTCACTTGGGAAGCCAAATATAGATAAGAACAAAATTTTTCCAAGAGTCCAGGAATGAGGCTACATTGAAGATGCATGAATTGTATTAGATAATTTGATAATTATAGGGGCAAATAAACCAATTGCAACTATAGGGTAGAGCAATGGGAGATGAGTAGCCGACCAAAGTTGATGTGGTGGTGTAGACTGATGGGGCAATAGAGGTACCCCATGCTGATATAGAAACAAATAAGGGAGAGGATGCTGCAATGGAAGTAGAGGAGCCCTGTTCCACATCTCCTTATGCAGAACAGGTACTTCAGGAGGATGAAGTTGAGGTTGAGGAACCTCAAAAATTAGAACAATCTACAACAAAAGGAGATGAAGAGAAGAATGAAGTGGAGGCTAAAGAGCCTCAAGTTTTAGGTAAGGAGGAAGAGCCAGAGCACTCTCCAACTGATGCAGGGGCCGAACAACCTCTAGAGGAAGAAGTAGCCCTAGATGAGTAGTAATTTGCTATAGAGGAAGAAGAGGCTCAATAACCTAAATATACTGTAAACCAGGAAGTAGCAGCAACACCAACATACCCTAGGGTGCAGCAAATAAAGTTGAGGTCAAAGCAAAAAATTGTAAGGGCATCTCAGCGATGACCCAAAACTAGAGTGAGAGTTGTCAAATTGAAGGCATTGGGCATTGAATCTGATAAAGAATTAGAGTTGGATTTTGATGAAGAATGGGAGGTAGCAAAGAATTTGTTTGTTGCCCAAAAATAAAAATTTGAGGAGCTTAAAGAGGAGATTAAGGTAGACAAGAAGAATTGGAAGAAGGCCTCTAAGAAAGCACTCAAGGAAACAAAAAAAGAGGCCAGAAAGCAATCCAATAGGCCTCCCAAGAAAATTCTAGTTGCCCGACCTGAGCAGTTCTAGAGTTTGTATGGGTCGATAGGTGATGAGCCTTCAAGGATGAAGGCATATTTTATGAGGATGGGATTTCTAGGTCTTGTGCCACCTATAGAACATGCATCAAGTAGCAAAACTCCTTCGATGGCAAAAATAGAGGTCAAGGCTAAACTTGAGCTTGACCCAATAGGGGTAGATTTACCCACAACCAGGGTTTCTAAGAATTCTAGCATCCCATTTGGCGATGAAGAATTAGTGCCTATGGGTGAAGAGTTACCCCTTCACCATGAGTACTAGAAAATGGTTGAGCCTACATTCCAGAAGGATGCCACCAACTTCTCTGGTTACTATTTGAACATGGGAAAAAGGCAATGTGGCCTGGACCAGGGAACCACCCAAGAAAAGAGCAAGGTCAAGTCATTCAGTTCGATGCAACAAGTACCAGAAACAACAAGAACATGAGGTAGCTGCTCCCAAAGCACCAAAGGGCTGAAAGCCCTAGGATAAGGAAAAAGCAAAAGCCACTAAAAATAAAAGGACAGAGACCAACATGGCTTATTGGGATGTTGTAAATAGAACTGGTAATTACCAGTATAAAGTGGCACAGGGACGTGCCACCCCTTAAGCATGGGGGGATGATGAGCCTCGAAAATGCTCATTTTTTGTACCTCTTTCCTTATAAAACAATGACACTTATTTTATAGATGTATATGTTTTGTGAAAATTATATATATATATATATATATATATATATATATATATATATATATATATATTTAACAATTTATTTTACATGTTATTTAATATTTGTCTTTAAGTGTATTTTGTGTAGATTCTGTGGAAATTGTTACATTTTGGCATGTTTTCGTCGAGGTCCCACTCGGACCTGGCACTTGTAATTTTATGAAGGTAAAAAATCTATGGTACATCGATGTGAAGTATGAAGTCAGGTGCCCAATTTCCTTTGAAGCGCCTGACTTTCATTCGACACTTAATTGTTAGGTGCCTGCTTCCCATTAGGTGCCTGCTTCTCGTTAGGTGCATGCTTCTTATTAAGCGCTCGTTCCTGTTAGGCACCTACTTCCCGACTTCTGTATACAAGGCACTTGCTTCCCGACTTCTTCAGACGAGGCACCTGATTTCCACTAATGCCAAATTCCAGCATGACTCTGTGGTTGGCAAAATAGAGTGAAATTTTAGCAACAAGCATAAAAGGAGTTCCAACATTGAAACCGGACAAGGGACAATGTCAAGGATGACTCACCACCTATTTTTCAGCTGCTACATGAAATATTTATGTAAATCAGGTAAAACAAATATCAGACATATTCTGGAAATAGAATACGCTGAAATATCTTGATATTTTGCTCGATTCCTTCATTTATGCAAGCAGTTGTAAAAGCGAATCATTCTTTGATTTATTTTAGAAATTGTAATAGGGTGTGGTCGCATATATTATAAATATGTAGGCCATCCCTAAAGAAGACCCCCACAACTTTCTTGTAAATTCTTGCTACAGTTGTTAATAAAATATTTTTGAGTTATTTCCTGTTAAATTTGTCTAAGCGTCCGATGAAGATTTAATGCGGGAAGAACCTACTGGAAGCATGGGCCCACTTACAACAAATTTCTTCCCTTATTTTCCCCTATTTTTTGTTATTTAATTTTTTGTAGATTAATTTATTTCTCTATTATTTTCCCTTGTTTTCAGTATTTTCTAGCAAAGTACCGCTTTACTTTATGTCTGCATTTTAGTTATGTTTTCACAAACGTAGGATAGATTATTGGTTTGGTATTTATAATTAAAACTTCAATGAACATTAAACACCCCCCAAACCATAAATCTGAGGGACTCATATCTGAAGGAGAAATTATAAGCATATATCGTGCACGATTGCTCACAAGACTACGAGCTACCCCGGGTTGACAATTAAATGGAGGCAATTAATTGAACCACAGAAAAAACTAACCAATGTTTTGCCCAACAAGGATAATATGATACAAATAAAATTTCTTTGATCAAATGGAGCAAGATATATGATTATAAAACTAAGGGAGGTTCAGTTTAAGAGTTCTTACAGATACAAACTTAGCTATAAGGGGGAAAATAATTTGGATATTGTACAGAGTGAAAGACAATGGGTAAGAATTCTTCTAAGTATGTTGAGCTCAATGAACTAATATTAATTTTTACTACATTCCCACTACTAGATGGCTCTACAGTATGGAATGTCTTAAAAAAGTCGATTGATCTAGTGATTAAATGTCTAAGATTGGTGGTGAGAACTAGAAAAAAAAATCTATTTAGATGGATACTTGGTGTGATAAAATACCACTCAATCTAGATTCAATTTTGAAACCATGGATGATATTTCTTTAAGACAAATATAGTAATAGGGTTTCAAACATTATGTACAAGCATCAAGAAGGAAAATACAAATAGAATTTTTTCTTTTACAAATATACCAGACATTGTTACTAGGAGGTAGTTGAGTAGAAAGACAAAAAAAGTGATTATTATGAGGGGAGTTAAGTATTAGTTGATTTGGGAGTTGAATAACTCAAGATAATACATAAAAAAAGCAGATATAATGTAAAGCACCAACAAAATAGGAATACTGAAAGAATATGGAGAGATATGTGGGATTGCTCGAGCATTCCAAAAGTAAAAATGTTTGTATGACTAGTAGGTCACATATTTTTTTTTGGATAACCTAATAAAAAGGGGTTTTCATGGCCCCTAATTATATAAATGTATCTTCTCATAAACAATAAATCATTCACCAATATGCAAAAATACAAAACATGCATCCACAAATAAAATTCATAATAAAAATCCACAAAATAAAATAGAGATAGATAATACCCTTGAGGTATGGCAACACCAAGAATACTCCTTAAGGAAGGAATCACTCCATAAGATCTTCAACTCCACAAACCAAGACTCTTACCAAGAATACTTCATATGACTTGCTTTTACAATTGGGGGTACATATCTCTTTATACAAGAATGTGATGGTTCACCTTCCATAAGTTACAAAGTGCATAATATTATAATATGATACTATGTTATATATTATTATAATTTTATGTGTGAACCATGCCATAATACAATATTATATTATATCCCCACATGCATATACTTGGATACCTAACATTTTATGGCAAATGCAACAAGGAAAATAATGCATAAACCATAGTCATATTATTGATATTGAATAGGGTTTAAATAGGACAATAGGAAGCTAACAATAGCTTAGGAGATAATAAAAATATATTATCCCTTAACTTAGCTAACAAACGCACTATGGGTTGCCCCCCCTTGAAGGTAGCTAACCACTAGGAATTAATGCTAACTAATTAACAAATATTATTCACATTACAATGTGAATAATCCAACATACCATTAACCATAGGTAATAGTTAAAGGTATTTACAATAGTAATAATGGAATAACCTAATGGTAAAAATAAATACTACTTTTTACCATGTGGTAAATGAAATCTACCCTAATGTAGGAATATGGTAAATATCCCAAATAATGGAATATTACTCTAACATCCCCCATTATTACATTATTTGGGTAATGTATATAACTGTCCCAATACAGTGAAAAAGACGTTGATCTACTGGTTCTTGCTTTGTCACAGTGCTCTGGCTGCTCTTAAGCAAAAAGTGGGTCATTCCTCACTTTGTCTTCATATCAACGAATGTTCTTACTATAATCTTGTCATCCAACCAGATTGCATGGGTAACTAGTCGCTGCAACCACTAGGTGTACTAGAGTAGATTACTAAATATGAGGTTCATTCGGTTACAATATGATTTTGTAAAATTTTTGATAAGGTGGGTAAGGTGTCGGTCATTGCAAAAAATGCACCCTTATAAGTTTCCCCCCTTGTTGCAAAACATGTTGTAATGAAATTTTTGCAAGAAGTGTGACTAAGGTGTCGGTCGCTGCCAGAAATGCACCCTTATAAATTATATTCCCTTTTTACAAAAAATATGTGAAGTAAGAAAGAAATGTTTATCCCCCTTAATTGCAAAATATGTGCAAATCAAGAAGCTTTTGTGAAGGTTTTTACAAAGATTTCCTCCTAGGCAAATTCTACACCAGACAAATTCCCTCCTTTTATTACAAGCACTTCAAACAAGGAGAGTTTGATATTTATGAAGCCTAAAAGAGGTATACTCACCCCTTTATTACAAGTACTTAAAAAAAAACTTATGCTATAAAGTCTAAAAAAGAGAGAGAGTAAATGGTACTTGTTTAAGGTGACAAAGTTGTTTCCCCATTACAATACTGTTTTAGCCATGAGCACTTTGTGTGCTCTTTCTAAACCAAAATCAGAATAGGAATCAAACACTTCACTAGCAACATTGTCTTTGTCTTGCTTCTATGATGTGCCTTTGCCATTTTTGTTTTGCTTGTTTTTAAACCAACATCGATTGGTGTCATGGTTGTCATTTTTACAATGTAAGTAAAACTTCTTTTGAGGTTTCTTTCCCTTACATTTTGAAGATGATCCTCCCTTATGAAAGTTTCCTTTCTATTTTTCACCCTGATTATTCGAGTAAAGTGCATTGTTTGTCACTTCATCGCTTTGGAGTTGATTTGCTTCTTCTATTTGAAGCAAATTGACTAACTCCAAAAAGGTGACTATTCTTTGAGATACATTAAGGGATGTTATTAACATCTTCTAGGATTCGGGAAGAGCCCTCAATATTACTGAAGCCAGAATAACATCTTCTACTTTGGCTCCTAAAGAATTTAGATTTGACTTCAGTTCTTCCACTTTGCAGAGGAATAGTTCTACTAATTCTACTGACTTCATATGGAGTGTATGAAGTTGTGTTTGAAGGTTTAGAATAGTCGATTGATTCTTACCTTCAAAAATAGTACAAAGTGCATCACATGCATCTTTACCATTTTTAGCTTCACTTATGTGATGTTGGATCTCATCAGTAGTAGCTAGGAGGATCAACATGAGAAGATGATTGTTCTTTTTATCCCATGCTTTTTTATCTGCTCCTGGTGATGTGGGTCTTGTTTCAGTATCATATACTAAATCCCACATTTCCTCTACATTCAGTATGACTTTCATCTTAGTTTTCTATGCTGAATAGTTAGTACCTTTAAGCAATTGTGTATCATTTAGGTATTTGTTGATAGTTGCCATGATGAAGGTCCTAGAATTTGCACTAAGATGATCTTTATTTCACTCTTAAGTGGTATATAATGGAACTTGCCTAAAAAATCTCTTTAAAGAAATATGATAAGTTTGAGGATATTCCTTCCACATCCACAACCAGTCCTTTCGCCACGTCAGAACTCTAATAGGTCATCATGTGTGAGTGTCCACGTTATCTCATATCTCAGTTTATGTGCATAGGTAAAGTTAGGTTAGTAGCAGGTCTAGGTGGTAGTTCATGCATCGATGTTTGGTGTCTCGGTCATGTCAGGTCCTTGCATCGATAACAGTATCTAGGTTGAGTTCGTGCATTAGGTTGGGTCTGTCAATCCTATCCATTCTATCTAGGTGTGTCAGTATTGTTCTATTGTAGTCCATGCACCAGGTTAGATCTATCAGTCCTGCCTGGTCGCATCAATCCTGTTCGGTCTATCAGGTTGCATCAGGTCAATTTTTTCAAGCCTGTTTGACCTGTCTAGTCTTTTTCATGTCGACAAGATAGATTTAGAGGGTGCTCCTGCCCTCTTGTCTAGGTGGCCACCTTGATCAGTCGCTGGAGGCTCATCTCCGATCACCGTTATGAGGGTGTCCCACTCAAGACATGTCCTCTTGGGTAAAGGTCTGTCATCTAGATCTTAGGGTAGTTTCCCTGATATGCCAATAGCCTAACAGGCTATCCAGTATATAGGCTATCTGGTCTAGAAAATTTAGGAAAACAAATCTCCCGAAAACCTTAGAGGAGTTAGGAAAAAAAAATTCCAAAAAACCAACGAAGTGAAAGAAATCAAATCATGGTAGCCTTGAAATGTGTGCCTATCCAAGGGATCTCGTGCCTCAATAATTGTGCCCCTTGGTCTAGCTGGAATGATAAGAGCACCTCTCGCCTTGCCTAGTGATGCACCTTGCCTAGCAATGCCTCCATAGATCTGATGCCAATGATGGCAAATGCAACAAGGAAAATAATGCATAAACCATAGTCATATTATTGATATTGAATAGGGTTAAAATTAGGACAATAGGAAGCTAACAATAGCTTAGGAGATAATAAAAATATATTATCCCTTAATTTAGCTAACAAACGTGCTATGGGTTGCCCCCCTTGAAGGTATCTAACCACTAGGAATTAATGCTAACTAATTAACAAATATTATTCACGTTACAATGTGAATAATCCAACATACCATTAACCATAGGTAATAGTTAAAGGTATTTACAATAGTAATAATGAAATAACCTAATGGTAAAAATAAATACTACTTTTTACCATGTGGTAAATGTAATCTACCCTAATGTAGGAATATGGTAAATATCCTAAATAATGGAATATTACTCTAACAACATTCCATCCTCCTTCCAAAAATATTATATCTTTGAAACATATGAAGAAACTAAATAATATGATCTTCTAAGCAATGATGACAACTTGTACCAATCTTGATTATCCCTCCATCCAAGAGAAATCTTGATTGGTGGTAGTTTGCAATGTTGCCAAGCTACCCTTGTGCCACTTGAATATCCATAGTTGTTGCTCCTATGCCTCCATGTATGTCCATTGTAGTTCCTTTGTTGCTCTATGCCTTGTCTCCATTAGCCTGTTGGTATACTTTCTTTGATTCTTCTCTTGCTTCCTTCTTTTGGTTCATCTTTTGCTTTTGTTTCTTCTTTGATTTCTATTACTGCCTCCTCCTTAGACTCTATTTTAGGTGCTTTTGCTTGTTCTTCACTTTGTTCCCCTATAATAACTATTTGTTTTTCCTTATGTTGAGAAATATCTTGTAATGGTATTTTTACATTAATGTTAATAGTACCCAAATAATGCAACTAAGGATAACCAAGAATAATATCCATATCACCCATCTCAATGGCATAAAAATATGAATGTAAAACATATTTATCCATGGTGATATTCAAATCCTCAAAAATATGAACATCCTCACCCTCAAGCTTTATGTTTTTTATTTTTGTTGTTGGAACTTGCAAATTGTTAGCCAAGTCCCTACTAATAGAGTTATGCTTTTTGTTAGGGTTTATGGAGATAATAACATTTTTCTTGTACTTGTAAAGTAACTTTTTTATATTCAAATAATTGTTTTTTTAACATTGTTTGGCACCAAAGGTGTGATTTCCTTGGCTTGCATATTATTATCATTTTTCTTCAATTCTCATTTGTTTAAAAATATGACTTTAAATTCTTCTCTTGTGTATATATATTTATGAGCATGCATAAAGTCTAAAAACCAAGAGTAAGCTTCCTCTCGCAAATAGCATAAAATTTACATTTTTGTTTTGCTCCCCCCAAAAAAAATTCCACTTCTTCAACCATTTCCTAGCATCACTATCATCCTCTCTACTGAATATTGGCAACTCCATGCCCTCAAACCAATAATATTATTATTATTTAAGACAACTAGGGTTTTAAAAAATAGAAAATTCATAAAAATAAAATTTTTGAGATCACTTTATTCAAATAATAAAATCTATAGATTTTATTTGAAACAAAACAAGCAACAACTGATTTGCTTACCCAGATTGGAATATATGAGTTTTTCCTTTGTTGAATTTTTTGCATAGCCCAAAAACAACATCAAAAGACCAACTTTTAACAGTTGTAAATCCACGAATACTTATCAAAATTTAACAAGTGAATAATTATTTTTGTAGTATTGAAAATAATCTACATGCTGGTGCAAACATCTTCTAAAAATGTCTGCTAAAACATTTAATATGATTTTTTTCTTTTGAAAAACAAACTGCACAACTAAAAAACAACACAAATACCTCAACTTCAAACAACCATAACTTTCTCAATACTTATCATAATTTAACAAATGAGCAGTCATTTTTGTAGTACTCAAAATGATCTACATGATGAAACAAAAATATTCTGAAAATAACTACTAAAAAAAGATATGGTCCCTGCAAGATGTGATGTTTTTCTCAAAAATGTGCCCTAAACCCACCCCCACTTTGCCAAAATCGTTGCTTTGATACCAATTTTTATGAATCTCTCTTCTCATTAATAGAAACCATTCACCAATATGCAAAAGTATCAAACATTCATCCATAAATAAATTCCATAATAACAATCCACACAATAAAATAGATAAATATAACACCCTTGAGGTAGGGCAACACCAAGAATACTCTTTATTGAAAGAATCACTCCACAATATCTCTAGCTCCACAATCCAAGACTTACAAAGAATAATTCATATTTCTTTCACAATTAGGGGTACATATCTCTTTATACAAGAATGTAATGGTTCACCTTCCATGAGTTACAAAGTGCATAATATTATAATATGACACTATGTTATATATTATTATAATTTCATGTGTGACCCATGCTATAATACATTATTATAGTATATCCCCACATGCATATACTTAGGTACCTAACATAAGAATACATAGCAAAAAGTGAATATAATGTAAAGCACCAATAAATTAGGAATACTGTAAGAATATGGAGAGATATTTGGGATAGCTCAAGCATTCCAAAAGTTAGAATGGTTGTATGGCTAGTAGGTCATAGGAAAATTTTATCCTAGGATAGCCTAATGAAAAAGGGTTTTCATGGCCCCTCATAATGTATTCTATGTAAAAAGGCGGAAATTATAAACCATCTCTTGGGACACTACTCAATAGTCTAGGAACTATGACAATGGATTCTTAATATGTTTGGTAAATGCATGGTGATGAATTACAAAATTGAAGAATGGTTAAAGCAATGGCAAAACACTTTTAACAGTGAGGTGGTATAGACAATCTAGAATATATCAAAATATATAACACTCTGCATTGTATGGCTAGAAAGGAACATAAGAATATTTAAAGGAAAATAAAACAATTTAGAGGTAATGAAAAGGAATACTTGTTTAGCCATAGATGAATCTAAACCAACCCTATCAATCTCCTAATCCTTAATCTTGAAGTAGAGAGCCTTGATAAATGGAATCAAGTCATAAATTGGAATTATGATGATAGGTATAGGAGAAACAAAAGGAAGGAAAAAAATATAAAGTGGAAACCAATAGAAGATGAGTTAGTCAAATTAAATTTTGATGGACCTTCTAAAGGAAATCCATGACCAATAGGAAGAGTATGAAGAATAAAAAATAATAGGGGTGAGATTTTGTCACATTTTTCTTTTAGTAGTGGATTTAAGACAAATAATGAAGCTAAAGTTTGAGTGGCTTTGGAAGGATTAAAATATAAAAACAAATGAAATTGAACAGAGTATGGATGGGAGGCGATTCACTACTAGTAATAAATGCAATTTTGAGGAAAGCAAAGGTTCCATAGAACATACAAGAGATCATTGTGGAAATACAATACCTTGTTACAAATTTTGAAAAAATTAGGTTTACACATATGTTAAGGGAAGGGAACAAATGTGCAGATAGGCTAGCCAATAGAGGGGTTTTAATAGAGGATCATGAAGTTAAATTTTATTTTCTATGGTTAGAGGAAGTAGTAAGTTTAGTTGAAGCTAACAAGAAAAATTTGAAAGGAGTAAATTCAAAATAATGAACCAGAGGATTACAAAATGTTTCAAGGGATCCATTTATAGTTCAATGCATTGGAGGAAACTAAGAGTCTAAATTTGGTAAAATAGACTACGATTTCATAAAGTGAGTAGAAGTTTTGTATGTTGAAATAGAAGAAGATGATATCATATGGGATTCATGGTTGAATAGATTATTTGAGTTGTTGGTTGTTGGTTGGATTATTGGACATGGTATGGATTGGAACTTTCAAATTTTTGAGGCTACTAAACTATTTATTAAAATAATACCATTTTGATTTGTTAAAATGTCATTATAATATGATAATGAGATTCATTTCCTAACTCATTAAAATTATAAAATGGTTTTTTCGTTGGTTATTTGGGATTAAAACGAATTCCACTTGTATCATTTAATGACCCACAATTTAGTTATTAGGCATACATTCCTTGATAATATTTAATCATGAATTTTCAACTTTTGTTGATTATTGAACTATTTTTTATAGTTCTTGTCGTTGCACTTATATTTCAAGAAGAAAACTAATAGTCCTAATAATGCAAACTATGATTACGTGAAGTTTTGGAAAGATTACTCTATTAAGATATAGGATGTAGACAATAGATGTGGAGTTTTGGTATTGTGAAGGATGCTACAAGAAAATGTAAAAAATAAAAGGAATGTTGAATTTCAAAATATTTGTATTTACAACAAAAATTGAATAAGATCTAGAAAATAAATATAAATAATTTTTTTTTTGGGAGGATGAGATGGGGGTTTTTGAGGGAGCAGGAGATGGCGAACGAATATTCGAGCAACGACGCAAAAGTAGGCGAGAAGCAGAAGGTCAGAAACAAGTGGTCGGGGAGCGGCGTGCAACCGTGTGGTAAAACCACTTCCCACCCGATAAAGAGTGAAGCAACAAGCAAGCCACTCACTGGTGTGGGGATTAGTCAGAATGGAAACATCAAGGGGAAAGATCCCCTAGAAAAACCGGATGACAGTAGCAAGAAGAACAACAAAATATCCTTCACGCAACTTCTCCAAGGGAAGCCTAGTTTGTCTACTGCTACTCCAAGTGGCTTCGTGGCCCAAGCTTGCGATGTCTTTTGCCCTAAACAAGTCATGGATGGATATGCCACACGAGACTCATTTTCCCTAGTAGGTAAGTTTGTTGGAGGACGCTCAGATATGAATTCAATCCGACGTTGGGCAGCGACCAAATGGAAGACTCTAGGAAGTCTAGAGCTATCTGCAATGTCTAGGGGATTTTTTATGATACAACTCAACACAAGGGAGGATGCAAGACCACATTCTATCAGGGGCCCCATGGTTCTTCGTAAGAAGAAGCCTCTTCCTCCGCAAATGGGATCCAAAGTTCGATCCAGAGTCCTAGAGCATAAACTATGCTCCCATTTGGGTCTGGCTCCCAAACCTCCCTACCCATTTTTTTTACGAAGATGCACTCCAAGGAATAGCCTGAGAAATCATGGAATTAGTTGCCATCGAACTAGCTACCCGCGCCAGGACTCACCTCACACAAGCACAAATCTGCATAAATGTAAACCTAGAATCGCATATTTTGGATCACCTGAACCTAATTTACAGAGATTACCGATGAAGGCAATTGTTGGAATTCAAGAACAAACCCACATTTTTTTTGAAGTGTCAAACTCAAGGGCATCTTTCGTCCAAGTGCTCGAAACACAAAGATGCGAAAACTAATATCCAAACCATGGCCCGCCCAGCCCAAGGAGAAGTCCAGAAGCCAAATACCAAAATAGGGTAGAGCCTGAACCACAAGAGCAAGCAACACACCCGTCCCCCTTCAAGTGGAGATGCGCAAAAGGCAAGTAGTCTGTTCTCTATCTCAAATAAGTTCAATTTACTTAGCAGCTCTGGTCCCTTCGAGGTGATAGAGGAAGAGGAGCTCCCTGGTGAGGTCCTCCCTGTTCCAAATCCTGTCCCCCTACCCTGCCCTAACGCCAGCTCTCCCATGGTTAACACCTTCCCCCACCCCCTTTTGTACCCCTTGCCCCCCCCCTCCACCAGCATCGCTCCCAAAAAATCTTCGCCCAAACCCCATCTCGCCCCCACCCCCTCGTCCTCATCGTCCCCACCCCCAAAGAATGAATCACCCGCCCCCCAACTAAACCCTACACTGTCAAAATTGACAGTGATGATTCCTCTCAAGAATCCCATGAACCCTAGAGCCCAAAACAAACTCGAAGCTTCAAAAAGTCCATGATTAATGTAGGAGGTGAAAGGAAAAAAGGTAGGTCGTCTGGCACAGAACGAAGAAGCCGGGGCACAGCTGAGGACATAGCCAACGACACCCAAAAAACCTTGTTTCAGGCACTCGAAAGTGCCAACAGAAAAGAAAGCAAAAAACCCAAACCCCCTACGCAACAAGGCAAAGGGGGCAGAAAAACCTCCAAGAGTTCCAAATGAAAGTCCTCTCCTGGAACGTGAGATAACTAAATGGGGTAGCCAAACAAAGACTAGCTGCTGCCATGAGAAAGGAGGAAGGTGTTGCCTCTGATCAGAAAGATGCTACCAAAGAGGAAGGTCAAGCAGAATCCCAATAGAAGTGGGAAGGTGACAACAGGCAGTTGGACTGCCTTTGGTTGTTATGGCTTCAGTTTGGTTCTGTTTTTACTGTTTTTGTTTACGGTTTGTCTAGTCTGGAGGGTGATGGGCTCCCAGACTGTAATTTTCAAACTATGTCAATTTTGTACTATTGGCACTGACTATGCCCAATGTAACAGGGACGGGACCCTTCAACCCGAATAGTCAATAAAATATTTTTTACCTACAATTTTTTTTTTTTTTTTTGACATTTTATACAAAAAGATGTAGGCATCTAACTATAGAAACTTAATTGAGATGAGAATTAAATTTGTTTGACAATTATAAGCTTTAAGGGAAAGAGTTTTGATTTGTTAAAGGTGGAGAACTTGAATACAACCATTTTTCTTAAAAATAAATACATAAAATTTAAATAAATAAAAATTTAAAAATTAGTTTATTTAATAAAATTTATTAAAAGTATAAAAATAAAATATTCAAGATTTAGATAATTGATTAACGTAAAATATTTCACATTAAAATATATTCTACAATGATGTTTAAATTTTATATAACCCATTTAAAAAATAACAATAACAAAATTATTATATTGTTGTCCCTCTATATAGTTATTAATGTGATAAGACACCGTTCAATCTTCTATATACCAATTTAAAAATAAATAAATCAATTAAAAATAAAGTTATGGCAGAATACACAAGATAGAACTAAATTTCTTACAACGAAAGAAAAACTCAATTTGTTTATATATATATGAAACTAACTTCAATATCCTGGCATGGCTAGAAAACAGTAAATGAAATGATGCAGGCTTACAAATCCATAATCATGACGGTGTCTCTTACAATAGTGTGCAGTCTTGCCTGAAATCCTGAACCACAGTATTTCAGGCAACACTGCACACTGAACCGAACCATTTGAATCAAAAACCACATCTTCTAAATAGCTCCACCATTCACCACAGAGAAGTTCTAGGCAAAGCAATTATGAAGACATAAGAAAGCACTGAACTATTATATTATAGGCATAAGCCCTCATTCATTTATCAGGTACAGTCTCAAAACACCAGAAAGCACAACAATGGCGAACATCCACAGTATATCATAATCAAACAATCTCCATTCATGTTAATAGCAAACCATGTTACACCCTAATTTCTTACAAGTAAGTAGCACGGCCTTGCATATCAGGCCTGCCTTCCTTATTACATGGCTATTGTTAATTTGTAAAATCTATGCTGTCTATAATCCTATGAAAGTGTGACTGAATACAATAACACAGAGAACATCCCAACACCATGAGAAACACCAGAACCAGGATATGTGTGGTACCCATTATCATCCTCTCTCTTGAGACTTGACAGACCTTGTGCGCCTTCACTCCTTCTTCTTCTGGTTTTCTACTGAATTCAATGGCATTGCCGTAGAACATGTGGTGTTGTTGGTTCTTCTTTTCTGGTTGGAGGAAAAGTAGTTACGTGTAATGCACGAAATGCGATGGATATCACCACCAACAACAGAATACGCGTCCCTGCCTGGTTTGACGTTGGCGCGACAGTATCCAAAAGGATCCTTCCACTTGGAGTTACGTGGATAGATGTAATCGCACCGCGGTCGAATAGGCCGGCGTTGAGCGGGCAAGCTGCGACTATATTTATCCTGAAATACGGATAATATAGACAAAACATTACATTCAGAAATGAATCAATGCCTTGGAAGCAAACGACACCCAACTCCATGATCGGAATATGCCACCATATATATTTTTATGCTTTTGTGAAGTGGTCAATTTTCTAGATGTCCTTTCTCGTGCCAAACTTGACCATCAAAATCAAGCCATCCCTTTGATAAATTTTAAGAGAAGACTTCTTTTGCGTCTGTGGTTAAGTAGTTCCACACCTAATATTAGAGGTAGGTATCACCTTTTAGAAAGTAGTAAAGTAAGACTTCATTTTTAGAAGTTTTTGGTCAAGTGGTGAATGAAATAAATTGTGTAAAGAGGTTGGGTGTTTAATAAAGGAAATGTTAACTTCCAATTTTGTGAATTGATGTATGGAATTTATCTTGTGGTGATGATGTAATATGGGTGTGTTTCACTCTCATATAATTTATTAAAAAATATATTTTTATAAAATTAATTAAGTTACTATTTTTAGTTGGAGAGGTAGAAGTGTAATAATATCAAGAGACAAGAGTAACATGGGGTTTGTTAAGACTTAACTAAAAGTGACAATGGAGAGTTAGGATTTATTTAGAAACTTGGTCAACACAAGCGAAAACATACTTCAGCGGTGAGAAAATTGATAGGGCTTTTCGAAAATTCATTGAATATTTTATAGATAGATAGATACAGTGTCGATCATATATAAATTAATTAATTTGGACAAAGTTGAGAGAGGAGGAGAATTTAATTTGTTTTGTAATCTTGAGATCTTTAGTTATGGCAAAAGAGAACGGGTTTATTTGGAATGCAATAAATCTTTCGAACCTTTTGATGCAGGAGCATCCAGTGGCAAAGACAACAATCTTGCATCACCGAAAAAAAAGAAAAACAAAAGAAACAAGAAAAATGTTCTAAGTGTGAAAAATGTTCTAAGGTTGAAAGGTGTCGCGATATCGCGACATAAAAGTTGTCGCGATATCGCGACAAACTCAGAACAACGGCGGGCGCAAACTCAAGTGTCGCGATATCGCGACATAAAGGTTGTCGCGATATCGCGACACCTCCGAACAAAGGCGAGAGCAAAACTCAAGTGTCACGATATCGCGACATAAAGGTTGTCGCGATATCGCGACACCTCCGAACAAAGGCGAGAGCAAAACTCAAGTGTCGCGATATCGCGACATAGAGCTAAATGCAGATGTCGCGATATCGCGACATAAAAGATGTCGCGATATCGCGACAAACTTTGAACGCAAGAGAGAGCAAACGAAAGTGTCGCGATATCGCGACACCTGGACAAAGAAGGTCGAAGGACGAAAAAGTGTCGCGATATCGCGACATGTCACGTTTTCACGACCCGACTAGGAAAGAGAAGGCGGGTTAAAAAGATGTCGCGATATCGCGACATGTTACTTTTTCATGGACCGTTGCAGAACGACAGTTGATAGTTCCAGAAGTCGTTAAGGCAGTTCCAGGGAACCGTTGCAGCGGTTACAGGGATGGTTATGAACGGCGGTTGCAGCAAGAACCTGTGATTATAAAAAGAGATTATTTCGAAGGATTGCACAGGCTGGAGAGACGAAGACTACGGCTTCTGTTGGCATTTTTTTGTACTGTGTAAATCTTCCATGGTTCGAAATTGTAATCTTTCCATGCTTCTGAATAAAAATTGAGTCTTTTTCTTTGTGTTAAAATTTGGCTCCCCATCAAGTGGTATCAGAGCGAGAAGATTCTGAGTGTGTAAGCAGAGCGCCGAACGTGAGGCAGCTTGCACCAGGATCTGGGGTTAAGGGTTCTGAGAAAAGTGAAGAAGAATGCCACCGCGAAGAAATCGTGGTGCTGGAAGGAACGTAGTTCCTGAAGGAGACTTTCGAGCATTGCAGAGGCAAGTGCAGGCCCTGCAGGAAGAATTGCGTAGAGGAGTAGAGCCAAGAGGAGAAGACCAGAGCGATGATGAAGCTTGCGGAGTTGATGACCCATCTGAAGAAGAAGAAGAAGCGATGAGTTCTGTAGAAGCTCGAATGATTAAAGCCATTTCTCAAATTGGGAAAAGGCCGAAGATTGACGTATCCACATATTCTAGAAATTTAAATCCAGAAGAATTGATTGACTGGATTAACGATATGGAGGAATATTTCGAATATGAGGAGGTTGAAGATCCAAATCGAATAAAATTTGCAAGAACAAAGTTGAAAGGCCATGCTGGCATATGGTGGAAAGGAGTGCAGCTGGAACGAAATCGTAGAGGAAAAGAAAAGATCACCAGGTGGGATCGAATGGTTGAAAAACTGAAATGATAGTTTATTTCGACAGATTACGAATTAGATCTGTTGCAAAAAATGCAGAGTTTGCGATAGTCCAACAAGTCTGTTAAAGAATATACAGAGGAATTTTTTAAAATTTCCATCGTAACCGGCCATACGAAAGCAAATAAAGAGAGAGTAGCCCGTTACATTAATGGGTTAAGAACCAACGTACAAGAAGAATTGAGTTTGGTTCGAATGAGCACCATTGAAGATGCTTACCAGTTTGCTCTGAAAGTGGAAGAGAAATTGAACCGTAGATTTGACAGTAAACAGAGAGGAAGAGGTCGTGGTGGAAGAACTGGTGGCAAAACCAGTGGAGGTAAATATGACGGCCCATAGAAGACTGGTGAAACAAGCAATCACCAGGAATAGAAGGAGGAGAATGCATACCATCCCCATAATCAAAACAATGATTATCAAAGGGGAAGAGGTAGAGGTGGATGCGGATATGGAAGAGGAAGATTTCGTGGAACCTACTTCAATTGTGAGGAAGAGGGGCATCGATCATATGAGTGTCCCAAACACCAAGAAGCACCGAATAGAAGGCCTGAAGCAAATGCTCGAGCTGCGGTTGTTGAGGATGGTGTTGAATCTGAGCACTCTAAAGAAGCAGAGCGAGGAGAAGTGATGATCACAAGGAGAACCTTGTTGAACGAAGAGAGGGAACCAGACCAACGAAAAAGCCTGTTCCGCACGAGGTGCAAATGTTCAAGTAAAATCTGTAATATTATTATTGATAATGGTAGTACAGATAATTTGGTTTCTGAGGAAATGGTAACTAAGTTAAAGCTAGAAAGAAGACAAGCACCCGCATCCATACCGGATTGCGTGGTTGCAGAAGGACCATAGAGCATTGGTCGCTGAACAATGCTTGGTCAAGTTTCAAATTGGAAGATACCAGGATGAGGTCCTGTGTGATATTTTGTCGATGGATGCTTGCCATTTGTTGCTGGGAAGACCATGGCAATTTGATGGACGTGCAACGCATGATGGGCATGCAAATACCTATTCCCTGACAAAAGATGGAGTACGCCACAAACTGAAGCCATTGAAGGAGGTTGAGGAAAAGGTATGCAATAATGCTAGAATTTGTTTAGTAGATGGCAAAAAATTTTTGGATGGTCTAAAGAGGGATTCAATGTGTTATGCATTAATTCCTACTGTAAAGAGAGAAGATACTACTGACATTCCAACAGAAGTTGAACATCTATTAGCAGAATTTCCTGATATTATATCAGACAATGTGCCTGAGGGTTTACCGCCAATGAGGAAGATTAGTCATCAGATTGACTTAATGCCAGGATCTAGCTTACCCAATAAGGCCGCCCATAGAATGTCTCCTGTAGAGAATGAAGAGTTGAACCGACAAGTTCATGAGTTGTTGCGGAAGGGGTTGATTAGAGCAAGTTTGAGTCCTTGTGCAGTACTTGCAGTACTAGCACCGAAGAAGGGTGGAGAATGGAGAATGTGCACTGATTCGAGGGCCATTAACAAGATTACCATTAAGTATCGATTTCCATTACCTAGAATGGACGATATAATGGACTGTTTGAGTGGAGCTAAATACTTCACTAAGATTGATTTAAAAAGTGGATATCATCAGATACGTGTTCGAGAGGGTGACGAGTGGAAGACAGCTTTCAAAACCAAAGAGGGTTTGTATGAGTGGTTAGTTATGCCATTTGGATTAACTAATGCACCCAGTACATTCATGAGGCTGATGAATGAGGTATTGCGAGACTTCCTGGAAAAGTTCGTGATAGTTTATCTGGATGATATTTTAATTTTTAGTAAAACATTGGATGAGCATTTGATGCATGTTCGGATCAGTTTTTGAAAAGTCACGAGAGGAGCAGTTGTTGATAAATTTGAAGAAGTGCAGTTTTGTACAAAAAGAGTTGATATACCTGGGATTTGTCATCTCGGAGGAGGGTCTGAAAATGGATCCCGAAAAGGTGAAGGCTATCATTGAATGGCCTGCCCCAAGGAATGTAACAGAGGTAAGATCATTTCATGGTCTTGCAAGTTTCTATAGAAAGTTTATTAGAGACTTTAGCAATATTTGTGCACCCCTAACAGAAACTATGAGAGGGGATAAGAGAGAATTTAAGTGGACTGCCAAGGCAGGTACCAGTATGGACATATTGAAGAAGAAAGTGACAGAACAGCCCATTCTGGCACTTCCAAATTTTAATAAAGTGTTTCAAGTTGACTGTGATGCCAAGTGGCGATGCCATTGGAGCTGTATTGAGCCAAGAAGGTAAACCTGTTGCATACTTTAGTGAAAAATTAAATGATGCTAGAAAGAAATACTCTGTTTATGATCAAGAATTCTATGCTATCATTCAGGCTCTTAAGAAATGGAGACATTATTTGCTAACCAAAGAGTTTGTTTTATATATTGACCATCAAGCTTTGCAGGTATATAAATAGTCAAGGTAAACTTAACCAACGGCATTTGAAGTGGGTTGAATTCCCGCAGAGTTATACCTTTGTCCTGAAGCATAGAAGTGGTAAATCTAATAGAGTTGCAGATGCCTTGAGTAGAAGGCATAATTTGTTGATAGAAATGAGAGTGCAAGTTGTTGGGTTTGATGAACTCAAGAGTTTATACCCAGCAGATCCAGATTTTGCAGAGGCATGGATGGCATGTTTGTCTCCTACTACTGTGGATCGCACTAAGTGGTTGGATTTTATGATCCAAGATGGGATGCTATTTCGAAAGAACCAGTTGTGCATTCCACGAAGTTCCATGAGGGAAAATTTGATCAAAGAGAAACATAGCGGAGGACTAGCAGGGCATTTTGGTCGAGATAAGACCATTGCTCTCGTTAGTGAGAATTACCATTGGCCGCAGTTGCAGCCGGATGTGACCAAATTTGTGCAGGGTTGCAGAGTGTGCCAGATGGCGAAAGGAGTCAGCCAGAATACAGGAATGTACCAGCCATTGCCTGTACCAGAGAGACCATGGGAGGACATCAGTATGGATTTTGTTCTTGGTCTGCCAAGGACACAACGTGGAAATGATGCCATTTTTGTTGTTGTTGACAGGTTTTCAAAGATGGCCCATTTTATTCCATGCCAGAAGACAAGTGATGTTGTTCATATTGCAGGCTTGTTTTTCAAGGAGGTAGTACGACTTCATGGTCTACCCCAAAGCATTGTCTCGGACAGAGATACCAAATTTGTGGGTTATTTCTGGCGAACTCTGTGGAAGAAGCTGAAAACAGAATTGAAATTCAGTTCTGCGTACCACCCGTAGACTGATGGACAGATCGAAGTAGTCAATAGAAGTTTGGGTAATCTTCTACGATGTCTGGTAGGAGATAAACCCAAGGGATGGGATCTGATTTTACCATAGGCAGAGTTTGCTTACAATAATTTTGTCAATCACAGTACTGGTAAATCCCCATTCCAGATAGTGCATGGGAACAACCCGAGAAACGCTTCTGAGTTGAGGCCGATAGATAAAGGAGAAAAGCGCAATGCTGAAGCTAAAGACTTTGCAATACACATGAAGAATTTACATGAAGAGGTCCAACAAGCATATCAAGAAAATGAATGCTACGTACAAAGCCAGAGCAGATCGAAGCGGCGTTTCAAGGAATTCTAGATAGGAGATGAAGTCATGGTTCACTTGCGCAAGGAACGTTTTCCTAGCAAAACCTACAATAAGCTAAAGATGAAGAGGTTTGGACCATGCCGGATCATAGGTAAACGAGATTCAAGAAATGCCTATGAAGTAGATCTACCAAGTGAGCTGAATATTTCACCTATTTTCAATATTTCAGACTTGGTCGAATATCATGAAGGAAGTTGCAACGAACCACCCAGTCTGGATCTGTGGAACATTCCAGCATCCACTCCAGACAAAGAAGAAATTGAAGACATACTCGACACTCGCGAAGGCAGAAGTACCCGAAACAGGCAATATTCGAAGTATTTGGTCAAGTGGAAGGGCCGACCTATCGAAGATGCCACGTGGTTGTCCAAATCAGAGGTTGATCACCTGGGTTTTCCTCTGACCATCCAGAAGTGAGGATCACTTCTAAAAATCTACCCCGGGTGTCTGATGCAGGAGCATCCAGTGGCAGCACAACAATCTTGCATCACCAAAAAAAAAAAAAAAACAAAAGAAACAAGAAAAATGTTCTAAGTGTGAAAAATGTTCTAAGGTTGAAAGGTGTCGCGATATCGCGACATAAAAGTTGTCGCGATATCGCGACAAACTCAGAACAACGACGGGCGCAAACTCAAGTGTCGCGATATCGCGACATAAAGGTTGTCGCGATATCGCGACACCTTCGAACAAAGGCGAGAGCAAAAACTCAAGTGTCGCGATATCGCGACATAAAGGTTGTCGCGATATCGCGACACCTCCGAACAAAGGCGAGAGCAAAACTCAAGTGTCACGATATCGCGACATAAAGGTTGTCGCGATATCGCGACACCTCAGAACAAAGGCAAGAGCTAAATGCAGATGTCGCGATATCGCGACATAAAAGATGTCGCGATATCGCGACAAACTTTGAACGCAAGAGAGAGCAAACGAAAGTGTCGCGATATCGCGACACCTGGACAAAGAAGGTCGAAGGACGAAAAAGTGTCGCGATATCGCGACACATTGGCAAAAGAGAACAAAAGGCAAAAAAGTGTCGCGATATCGCGACATGTCGCGTTTTCGCGACCCGGCTAGGAAAGAGAAGGCGGGTTAAAAAGATGTCGCGATATCGCGACATGTTACTTTTTTGCGGACCGTTGCAGAACGACAGTTGACAGTTCTCGAAGTCGTTAAGGCAGTTCCAGGGAACCGTTGCAGCGGTTACAGGGACGGTTACGAATGATGGTTGCAGCAAGAACCTGTGATTATAAAAAGAGATTATTTCGAAGGATTGCGTAGGCTGGAGAGACGAAGACTACGGCTTCTGTTGGCATTTTTTTGTACTGTGTAAATCTTCCATGGTTCGAAATTGTAATCTTTCCATGCTTCTGAATAAAAATTGAGTCTTTTTCTTTGTGTTAAAATTTGGCTCCCCATCACCTTTACCATAAATGCATCGAATATTATTTTTGGAAAATTATCAAAGCCACAGAACATCAAGAGAAAGAAGAGACCAAAGCGAGTGTGAGCACAAGGAGTGCAAGTCAAGAGGGAGTGTAAGCCAGGAGCGAGCCTCGCTAGCTAGTATAGAAGGTAATTCATATTTTAAATCTCTAATAGGAAGTCAAGATGCCCTAGCTAGAAATTAGGATGCCTAAGTTGGAGATAAGTGAAAGAGAAAAGATATGGCAAGGTAGATCCAGGTAATAGATGTTACACCAAAAGTAAGTATCAAGGACGAGATGATTGAACATGATATAATGATTGTGAAAAGTAAAGGGTTGATACATAAGTTTCATAGATTTTGGCCAAGGTTTTTGGAGATTTTGACTTTGCTTCCTAAAGGTTTTTTTCTCATCATATTTTTTAGTTCAAAAATCAAGGATAAAATAATAAGTAGTGGCCCATGGTTTAGGGGGAGAGATGCCCTTTATTTAAGACCATGGAATGAATTATTTTTTGTTAAGACAAAAACTACTAATAATCTTCCACTATAGGTTAGGCTTTTTGGATTTATATATCAACTTATCAATAAGGATGTTTTGAAGAATATTGGAAATACCCTAGGGGAATTCATCAAGGAAGGACTAACTATTAAGGAGGAAAAGCATACTACATATACCCAAATATGTGTTGCTATGGATATTTTAAAACCTTTGCCACAATCCATTAAGATTAAATCTAAATCAAGAGAATGACATCAACAAGTGGATTATGAAAATATTGCATTTCAATGTCATAATTGTTATGAGACTAGACACATGGCAAGATTTTGCAAAGTAAAAACCATGAAAAAAGAGAGAAAACTTTGGTCATTGATAATTTTTTTTTTTTAAATTTACATGGTGGAATCGGTAGCCGCCACGAATCCGGGCAGGCTGTCCGACTTTTTATGGCCACCATAGTATTCTGTTATGTCCGCCCCAGAAGTTGCCACATAGATCTTCACGTAGTCCGCCCCTATAACCACCATGCCACAATCATTTTAAACCTTTTATGTTGCTGAAAGCACCAGGAAAGGGACAAGCGTTCAGTCTGGTGAGGTCATTGATAATTGTAAAAGTTCGATTAATTGAAATAAATTAAGGTTACAACTTAAATAGTTTAGGGAAAGGCTAGAAATAGGAAATCTAGGAATAGGGAGAGAAAATAGGGATAGAAGATAGGAAGAAAAAAATTTAAAAATAAATTCTCTCACCGCCTGTAGTCCACCACCTTGTCGTCCACCTTGGTAAGTTAAATACTAACATTCTCCCCCTTAAAGTTGAGAGGGCTGACAAGACAGTTTCTCAGCTTTATATATTGAGCTTTAGCAATGCCTTCGGTGAAGATGTCCGCGATATTGTCCAAAGTGCTATAATGTTTAAGCTCAACTACCTAGTTTTCCACCATGTATCGGATGAAGTGATACTTCATATCAAAGTTTTTTTATCTGCTATGGTGGATAGGATTATATGCCAATTGAATGGCACTCATGTTGTCACAGTACAATCTGGTAGGACCACTTTGTGGTTCTCCAATCTCTTCAAGGAATTTTTGCAACCATAGATCTTGAGAACTAACATATGTGATTGCTATATACTTAGCCTCAGTAGATTACAATGCTACAACAGTCTGCTTTTTAGAAATCCATGTAATTAGTCATGAACCTAGAATAAAATAGTTCCCTGATGTAGATTTTTTATCATCTATATTGTTGCCCCAATCACCATCACTGAAGCCAACTAACTTGACAGAATTATATTTGTGGTAATGGATTCCAAAATCCAATGTACCCTTTACTTATCTTAGAATTCTTTTAGTTGCTTGAAAATGCAGCTCGGATGGATCAGCCATAAACCTTGAAATAAGAGAAACATCATACTGAATATCAAGTCTTGTGTTGGTGAGAAACATAAAACTCCCAACCATGCTCCTATAAGTGGTCATGTCAACCTTTGGTGCTCCATCATATTTTATCAATTGGATCCCATGACCCGTTGGAGTTGCAACTGATTTGCATTGCTCCATGGCAAATTTCTTGATCATATATTGAGAATATTTGTGTTGACATGTGAAGATCCCTCTATCTGTCTGAGGAAATTCCATGCCTAGGAAGTAATGCATTAAGCCTAGATATTTCATCTCAAATTGTTTCATCATGGAGTGTTTGAACTCCATATTCATATTATCATTACTACCCATAAATATGAGATCATCCACATATAAACAAACTATGAGAATGTCTTTACCTTGCTTTAGGTAGTAGAGAGTAGGTTCACTTTTGCTCCGAGTGAATCCATACTCCTTGAAGTAGACATCAATACGAGAGTACCATGCTCTTGGTGCTTGCTTGAGGCCATATAGTGCTTTTTTAAGTTTGTAAACAAGGTTCTATTTACCTTGTTCTTTAAAACCTTGAGGTTGTTGGACATAAACCTCTTCAGTCAAGTACCCATTGAGAAAGACACTTTTTACATCCATTGAGAAAGATAGGTATCACCTTTTAGAAAGTAGTAAGGTAAGACTTCATTTTTAGAAGTTTTTGGTGAAGTGGTGAATGAAATAAATTATGTAAAGAGGTTGGGTGTTTAATAAAGGAAATGTTAACTTCGAATTTTGTGAAACGATGTATGGAATTTATCTAAGTTTTGTTGTAATATCACTATGTGGTGATGATGTAATATGGGTCTGTTTCACTATCATATAATCCATTAATATATATATATATATATATATATATATATATTATAAAATTAATTAAGTTACTATTTTGTAATTATAGTTATTATTTTTAGTTGGAGATGTAGAGTGTAATAATATCAAGAGACAAGAGTAACATGGGGTTTGTTAAGACTTAACTAAAAGTGACAATGGAGAGTTAGGATTTATTTAGAAACTTGGTCAACGCGAGCGAAAACATACTACTTCAGTGGTGAGAAAATTGATAGGACTTTTCAAATATTCGTTGAATATTTTATAGATAGATAGATATAATGTCGATCATATATAAAGTAATTAATTTGGACAAAGTTGATAGAGGAGGAGAATTTAATTTGTTTTGTAATCTTGAGATCTTTAGTTATGGCAAAAGAGAACGGGTTTATTTGGAATGCAATAAATATTTTGAACCTTTACCATAAATGCATCAAATATTATTTTTGGAAAATTATCAAAGCCACAGAACATCAAGAGAAAGAAGAGACCAAAGCGAGTGTGAGCACAAGGAGTGCAAGTCAAGAGGGAGTGTAAGCCAGGAGCGAGCCTCGCTAGCTAGTATAGAAGGTAATTCATATTTTAAATCTCTAATAGGAAGTCAAGATGCCCTAGCTAGAAATTAGGATGCCCAAGTTGGAGATAAGTGAAAGAGAAAAGATATGGCAAGGTAGATCCAGGTAATAGATGTTACACCAAAAGTAAGTATCAAGGATGAGATGATTGAACATGATATAATGATTGTGAAAAGTAAAGGGTTGATACATAAGTTTCATAGATTCTGGCCAAGGTTTTTGGAGATTTTGACTTTGCTTCCTAAAGGTTTTTTTCTCATCATCTTTTTTAGTTCAAAAATCAAGGATAAAATAATGAGTAGTGGCTCATGGTTTAGGGGGAAAGATGCCCTTTATTTAAGACGATGGAATGAATTATTTTTTGTTAAGACAAAAACTACTAGTAATCTTCCACTATGGGTTAGGCTTTTTGGATTTTTAGATCAACTTATCAATAAGGATGTTCTGAAGAATATTGGAAATACCCTATGGGAATTCATCAAGGAAGGACTAACTATTAAGGAGGAAAAACATACTATATATACCCAAGTATGTGTTGCTATGGATATTTTACAACCTTTGCCACAATCCTTTAAGATTAATTCTAAATCAAGAGAATGACATCAACAAGTGGATTATGAAAATATTGCACTTCAATGTCACAATTGTTATGAGACTAGACACATGGGAAGAGTTTGCAAAGTAAAAACCATGAAAAAAGAGAGAAAACTTTGGTCATTGATAATTGTTTTTTTTTTTAATTTACATGGTGGAATCGATAGCCGCCACAAATCTGAGCAGGCTTTCCAACTTTTTATGGCCATCACAGTATTCTACGCTGTCCACCCTAGAAGCCGCCACATAGATCTTCGCGTAGTTTGCCCCTATAACCACCATGCCACATTCATTTTAAACATTTTACGTCATCGAAAGCACCAGGAAAGGGACAAGCGTTCAGTTTGACGAGGTCATTGATAATTGTAAAAGTTCGATTAATTGAAATAAATTAAGGTTACAACTTAAATAGTTTAGGGAAAGGCTAGAAATAGGAAAGCTAGGAATAGGGAGGGAAAATAGGGATAGAAGATAGGAAGAAAAAAGTTTAAAAATAAATTCTCTCACCACCTGTAGTCCACCACCTTGTCGTCCACCTTGGTGTCGTCATCACCTGTCGTCCACCTTGGTAAGTTAAATACTAACATTCTTCCCCTTAAAGTTGAGAGGGCTAACAAGATATTTTCTCAGATTTATATATTGAGCTTTAGCAATGCCTTCGGTGAAGATGTCCACGATATTGTCCAAAGTGCTACAATGTTTAAGCTCAACTACCTAGTTTTCCACCATGTATCGGATGAAGTGATACTTCATATCAAAGTGTTTTGATCTGCTATGGTGGATAGGATTATATACCAATCGAATGGCACTCATGTTGTCACAGTACAATCTGGTAGGACCACTTTGTTGTTCTCCAATCTCTTCAAGGAATTTTTGCAACCATAGATCTTGAGAACTAACATATGTGATTGCTATATACTTAGCCTCAGTAGATGACAATGCTACAATAGTATGCTTTTTAGAACTCCATGTAATTAGTCCTGACCCTATAATAAAACAATTCCTTGATGTAGATTTTTTATGATCTATATTGTTGCCCCAATCACTATCACTGAAGCCAACTAACTTGACAGAATTACATTTGTGGTAATGGATTCTAAAATTCAATGTACTCTTTACTTATTGTATCGCTCCAAATTTTTTGCATCCTTACCTTCAGGCTAAAGGATCCGTGCCCGAAGGAGGATGGGAAAAGGATGGGACAGTACCTCGGACTGAGAGGCCCTTTGAAGGTCCCGCCTCTCGGGGGAGGGGTATTAAGGTGATTTTTTGACGGATGGTGGGGTTCACCAGGAAACGTTTAGTGGCAGTTTCCACGCCTAGGTTGGGAATGAGTTTAATGTGTTCAATTTTAGCTTTAAACATCCAAGTCCTAGGTTTGGCCAAATGAATCTAAGTTATTCTATATGAAAATGCAAATTAAATGAATACAAAAAATAGATTTGAACAGAAAATAGAGAGAATAAGCTAGATTAAAGAGCCATACCTGATCCGGATGTCTGATGGAGGTTCTGATTTTTGAAGCAGTCCAGATCGTCTGGAATTTGATAGGATCGTCTCTGATCTGACAGGATCGTCTGAGATCTGACGAATTCATCAAACGAATTCGTTAGAGACCTGCAATCAGAGAAATGGACACAAAATACAAAAAATGCAATATGCAAAAGCAAGGGAAATGATGATAGAAATGAAAGCAATAATATTAGAATGATAACTTTAGATAACAAAATATAAGTGAATTGCAAGGATTTAATGACTAAATTATGATTTTATTATGCATCAAGGCTACATGAGGTGAACTCCAAAATGCAGAGTAATAAGGAATAACCATAGAATTAACTAAATGCAGAATAATGCAACAAAAAAGAGTGGAGAAAACGCAAACTTTGGGCACTGATTGCCCCCAATGTTGACTGCAGTCGAAATCATCTCGGATTGGTACGAAATCGTCTCGAATTGGACAGGATCATCTACGATGATCTGAGCTTTGCTCCGACTGAAGAATAACAAAGTTCCTGCAAGAAAATTCAAAAAGGGACAAAGGCAAACAATAATCTAGGATATCCTAATGCATGTAAAACTTAAAGTGCAGTAAAATTCAGCCAGGGGAATGTCAAGGGGAGGGCCTAAGATTAAATAGGCATAGGAAAGAGGTTGGGAGGTTGGAGATCATCCCATTTTGGGAGATCTCCAATGGGGGAGACTCTAACGGTGCAGACGCGTCTTTGCCCGAGTTAGAGAAGTTGTTGAAACAGAAGCTAATTATGAAAAATTAGTTTTGGGACGAAATCGTCTGGACGTTCTGCTCCAGACGAAATCGTCCGATCTGAGGCGATATCGTCTGATCGGAGACGATATCGTCCAACGGATGAAACAAACTCTAAAAATGGCATGGAAAACAAGGAAACGGGTAGCAGGCGGTTTGGGAGCGGTTTTGGGGTTGAAATTTGAATTTGAATTATTACTAAGGTAATTTTAATTATTTACTAAGTTTTACTGCGCCAATTTTAGGGTGCTACATTTTGCCCCCTCTTTAGCGAATTTTTCGAAGAAAATGCGTTAAAGATGAGTTCTTCTCGATTTACGAGAAAGCAAAAATTATTCCCATTTTTAGGCGACGATTCTTGGTCGAATCGTACGATAGCTTACTATGATGCCCCCTCCGTGTTTTTACCCAAATCGAACGTTTGAGGTAAAAACACGAAAAAGCAAAAAATTAAAATGTTTTTAATTGTTTTTGAATAAAATTAAAAAATAGGGAAAAACCCTAATTCATTGTTACTGTTCATTTTCATTTTCTGGTTTGTGGAGCTCTGCAAACAAAATGGTCGAGACAGCGCACAGATCGACAGAGGTCCGACGCGGGCTACGGGTAAGGGTCTAAACTTAGTTTAGAATGCTTGAATTTTGATTTTCTATGCTTTTTAGATTAAATTTTGATGATTTTTGAGCATCGCGGCCGTTTTTGGGCCGTCGACGTCGTCGGGACGAAATCGTCTCGATTTCGTCGAAATCGTCTCGATATCGCCGATTTCGTCCAGGGGCGAAATCGACAAAATGGGGACGATTTCATCAAAAAAGGGACGATTTCGGCTTGCGAAATCGGAGACGAATTTGCTCAAATTTTGGACGATATCGTCCAATAGTGGACGATATCATCATTGATGAAATTGAACTTGCTTTACTTGCATTTTTAATCACTGTTTTATTAATGATTTTTATTGTTTTGTTGTTTATGTTGCAGAGAGGATTACTAAAGAGCAGAGAATGGAAATACGATGGGTTGAGGGATGACTTGGCCGCTCTATCTCAGGCAGAGCGAGATCAGTTGGCACAAGTCGGCTTGCAGCATGTGGCAGAGATGCCACAGGTTTCTACAGATATGGGGCTATTGATAGCCCTAGCAGAGAGGTGGTATCCGGGTTCTTCCTATTTTTGGTTACCGACAGGGGAGATGACTCCCACACTAGAGGATGTATGGAGGATTTTGAGGATCCCCATACAAGGACGGTTGATAACTCCCATGGCCAATCAGGGCCACGCGATGATGCGACTGTGCGGAGATCCGAGCTTCGCCCTGGAGAAGGGCGAAGTGAACATCGAGTCGCTACGCCAGATGCCTGGGGCATCTAGACTGACATAGGTTTTGGCTGGGGTTGTAGGTGGTCTGCTGCTATGCCATCAGAGTGGATGCAGAGTACCATGGCTACTGACAGATGTGGTCTACGACATGAGAGACCATGGGTACAGGTTTTCTTGGGGGAGTTATGTACTATGCCGATTGTATAGGATCCTGCATGGGGTCGTATACAAGGGCGACCGATGTCTGGTTATGACATCACTACTGTAGGTTTGGTGCTGGGAGCACATCATGGTGCGAAGGCCGATAGGGCTCCCACTGATAGGGATTGATGGGGAGAGGCCCCGAGCTTTCTACTGGTGGCTCCGGAGAGGGTCACAACGACGGATAGATCTGCCAATGTCCCGGAGACTACTTGACGACCTTGTCTCCGACCAGATCACCTGGAGGCCTTGGAGAGATCATCCAGGGTGGGCCGAGGATGGACAGGAGCTGGCTCGCGTTAGGCGAACCTGTTGGCTGAGGATGGAGAGGGGAGAGGTGGAGCTCCACCGCTACGACCGAGTTTTGAGGCAGTTCGGTCTACAACAGGGGATCCCATCTCTCAGAGACTACGAGTTTTCCCGGACCATCCGGGATAACACTACAGTTAGCGGGGCTCCAGATATGCAGCGCTTCTGGAGTCAGGACACAGATGATGCCCCCATTCAGCCAGTGGATGGGGACGACGTAGGGGTTGCCGACGGCTATGATGCCTGGTACACAGGCATCCGCCCTCCTCGAATGACGAGGGCTCAGGGTCCGATTCATGCAGTTGTGCGTCGGATGGGGAGGCGGTGCCAGGCGGCCATTGAGGTGGCATAGGGTCACGGAGGGAGAGAGCAGAGGAGACCACAGGCTCAGCAGAGGCCACGACAGTGGGAGAGGAGGGAGGAGAGACCCCCTTCTCCATGGAGAGAGAGGCCACCATCGCCCGATAAGGGCAAGGGTGTGGACATAGGAGAGAGTAGTGAGATGGCTACTCTCCAGGCAGAGACTGTCCATCTCCAGGCATAGGTGCAGACTCTACAGGATGAGGCTACACGCCATCGAGCGAAGGCTACACAGCTCAGAGATGAGGTTGCACGCCTCAGAGCATAGAGCGGAGGAGCGAGCACTCAGGAGCTGGCACGGTCGATTGCTCAGACCACGTTCTATCAGGGTATCTACTTCCAGATGGTGCCAGAGGGCCAGAGGGTACAGCTGCCAACCGGCATTGCGGATCCGATCAAGGTTGGGTCATCGAGGACTTCATCCCGATCGACGACTAGGACTCGTAGTACCACACATACTACGATGGGGCCACCTCGTCCACCTCAAGGTCGGGGAGGAGATGAGGCTGAGAGCTCGAGGGGTTCTCGAGGCTAGGCTACTCGCACTGTATAGACTGATTATATGATTTGAGAGGATTGAGTATGCCAAGATGTAGATTGTGGCATACCAATCTAGTTTTGATATGATGTACATATATTGTTGAGATATATATATATATATATATATATATGATATTTTTGATCATATGACTTGTCTTATGTGTTTGTATGATGCTTTATTGTTGTGGTGTGATTGATTTGATGATTCATGTAATTATGTCGGTTGGAAATATTATGGTTTGAATGTCATGTTTTTTAAAATTTAAATGAAATAATCTGATGTAAACAAATTGGTTGTTTGTGATGTGATTTGATAAAAAAGAAAAGGGACTTCTAACAATAATTTCAAAGGACATTGTCGCTATTATAGACCATTTCATGGAGTCGCCGCTCACTCGGTCGTCAAGCTAATCCCAGTATAGAAATATTGTTAAAAGTAAAAGAGTGCTTAAGAGACTGTCTTAAGACTTTGGTGTGATGATGCAAATGATGATGATGATGATGATTTGTTTTCAGATTTCCATGAAAATATTATGCATGAAATATTTTAAAATGACTTTTGCTAGGCATAAATTCCTAAGTGTGATAAAATTTTTGGATAATTCCCTAGGAATTATACCATCATTGCAAAATTGAAGTTTGACATAATGACATGAAAATAGAGTAAGTGTTTGTTTTGTTTTAAAGCATAATTGTGTAACATAATGATTTAAGTCATATGTTTTTATGATTTTGAATAAATGGAAAATAAAATTGGTACAATGGTTTGCGCTAGGCATAGAATATTTAGGTATAGACTTATACCATCATCGCGAAATCCAAAGAAGAAAATAATATAATAGTTTTATTGCATGGTTGATTTTTTAATTTTTGAAAATAGTCTGAAAATATGAAGATGAGGACTTGCGCTAGGCATAAAATTCCAATTTTGGTTTTGGAACTATACCATCGTCGCGAAAGTCAAAAGTTATATATAAATGTAACTTTATTGCATGTTTTGAAAATGATTTTGATTTTTGATAATGCATATAGTTGTCTTTATACTAAACAACTGTTCTTTAAAGAGGAAAATGAATTTATTCCAAACAATTTGCAAAAATATTTCAAAGTATCTTAAAGACAAAAGTTAGATTTATAAGGAATCCCATGTGCGTAGGTGAGTTCATTACCAATCTTGATTTATCATAATGATACACAAAATCTCTCAAATACAAAATGTGTGTGCAATTGCATTGTTCATTGACCAGGTTTTGAGCAAGATACTTTGATACAAGTGATTTGAATTAACCAAATAAGTGTTCATTACCCATGATTTAGATGCATATAACCATACCGGACTACTATGTAGGTCGGGTTATCAAGAGCTAGCTAATCCATAAGCAGACATAGGTCCGTACAAAAGAAGGTCGCTAATGTGACAGACATATCGCCACGCTAGGAGTTACCCAAGGCCAAGCGGGTTGGGCACAAACCCCTTGTTATGGGGCTTACCTCACAGTTTTCGAATAATTGAGAATTCCAGGGATTCAAGCTCATCAACCCTTCTTTTCTTTTCAATGGGTAGGGAAAGGGATTTTATTGCTTTTGCTTTTGTTTGTTTCTTTTTCTTTGCTTTTGCTTTTCTTTTTCTCTCTTCTTTTTTTTTTTTGTATTTTTGTATTTTGGCTTGATATTTGAGATAATGCTGAAATAACTTGTTTCTTTTTCTCTTTTTCTTGAACTTTTCTTTTCTTCCTATACTAGGGATACTTGCTCGGATTAGTCTGTAGAGCAAGGGATTTTTATTTCGGGTAGGGGTGAGCTTGTCCTTTTGTCAATTCTCAAAGATTCTAGACCATGTGCATGATAGGATAGCAGGGGAAACTTTTCGCTCAAGAAACCACTTCTACTATGTAGCATAGCATGGACATTACAAATATAATCATTTTATTGTGAAAGGATATGCTTGGTTTAAGTAAATAACAAGATCAATTCTCTATGCTCAAACTTTATTTAATTGAATTTTGTGGACTTTGATATAAGAGAGATTAGTAATCATGCCAAATAAAATCAAGATATTTATTTTTGTGTTTGTGATAGTGAGGGATTCCAAATAAATGCTAATTTATCCAAAATAACTTGAAAATATAACTGCAATACTTCAAGAAGAAATATATATAACAAATATTTTTGAAGATTTTGATGATTTTGATTTTTTGTCTTTTTTTTTTATTTTAATGAAGAATTGAAAGAATAAATACAATATTTTTGTTTTTATTTTGATTTTTTTTTTATATTTTGATTTTAATTTGATGAGATGGAATTGGTGGTATATACAAGATGATCTATATACACTATACAAGGTTATTTGAGTATAGCATGTCTAAGGTTGCTTCAAAATCAAAGGAGGTTTTGAAGGATAATTTGGTTGTGTTGAAGGTAAGAACAAAAGGTGATGAATAAAAGGTAGCGATAACAAAAGCTTTGTTATAATGTAGAATAATGTAGCAAAAGATTTGACTTTTATATGTGGAAAATTGATCATGTTACAAAATAAAATGTCAGAAGGATAAGAAGGTTCTTCATTCTTATCACTATATTCCAAGTCTTGATAAGATGGAGGGAGTATATGTGAAAGATATGCATGGGTGTTATTTGGTAAACAAGGATGATCATATATGGATGAAGAAAAGTGATGGATAGAAGATAATTGTGACAATAGAGAATGTATAGAACTTGATGTTTCAACCGTTAAATATTCTTCAAATGGTGTTGGGTCACCATGTATGGTAACACTTTTATTTGCAAGTTCAAACTTCAAACATTGGTGAAGAGTGGAAGGGACAACCCTCATCGTATGAATCCAAGGACTTCTAAGAAGTAGGTTGTAAGGTGAAGGACAATATGCTACATAAAACAAAGTATCCAGGATCTTGGATCCAATATTGAGGGGAAAAATTATAGTACCTTGAGCTTCTTGAATTTCATTGTTAAAAGATTTTATAATAACATTTGATTCATTAAGATCTTCTTCCTTTAATTTGAGTTTTTGGAATAATTGATAAGTGCATAAATTAAGAGAGGAGCCATTATCTACCATGATAGTTTTAACAAGTGTTTCTTTACTAGATCCTGTAATGTAAAGAGAGGAGTCTTCTTGTGGAGTAGAGGAAGGAATCTCCTCATCATAGAATGAAATATGGTTAACCTCAAGAGGGTTTACACCATTAATTATGTTCTTAGAGAAAATATGATGAGGAACAAATTGTTGGCTAGGTATCTTGAACAAAGTTTCCTTATGAGAACTTTGTAATACTTCTAAAAGGGATATCTTTGCTTGAGGATTAATCACTTGTTGTTGGCTATCAAAGTGGATTTCAGATTGAGATTTTGATTCTAAAGATGAGCTTTCTATGCTTACATTCCATTTTGGATCATTCTCTAGAGCCAAAGATAGTTTTGAAGGTTGGTCAAATGAGGAATCCATCTCTTGAATATCAATTGAGTTGATTGAACTTGAGGTTGCTCATTTGTAGTTTTTGTTACAATATTAATAATATCATCATGATGGGACACATTAACATGCAATATTTGATTGGTTTCTTGTTGTTGATAATTGAATAGGGGTTCTTGGGAGATCCCCATGTCTTGATTGATTATTGGTATTTGTTGTGTAGGAGTTTGATTGTTTACTTGGAGATTTATAATCAGTTGTAGATTGTAATTCTTTTATATTAAAAAGACCCTCATCAATCAAATCTTGAATTGCACATCTTAAATCTTTACATTTTTGTGTCATATGTCCATCCACTCTATGATATTCACAATGTAGCTCAGGTTTAAACCAATCTGCTGTGGTATCAGGTTGTCTTATGGAAGGGAGTTCAATCCTATTTGTGTCAAGTAAATACTTGAGAATTATATCCATTGGTTGATTGAGCTTAGTAAATTTACGTGATGAAGGTTTTCGAGAGGTTTTTGATACGTGCCTTAGGAATTCAGTCATAAAAGGACCTAATGGTTTCTCACCTCTACTTTCTTTATTATGGGTAGAATGATGATAGGAAGATTGCGAAGTATGAGGTGAGTGCATGGTAGAATTGGAAGAATAAGTATTTTCTTGTTGAAATGGATGTGTTGTATTGAAAGAAGAATATTGAAAGGGTGGAGGAGGATTGTATGTGGATTGATAGACATAATATGGATATATGGGAGAATAGATAATATCATTATGAAGAGGATTGGCAAAGGGATTGTCCTGTTGGGGTAAGGATGAAAAATGAGAAAAGTGTGATGGAGGTGGTGTTGAATAGGGATGAGGTTGGTCATAATCAACAAATGTATTTAGCTGAATTCTTCCAACATTACTGATGGGCTCATATTGATTTGAGTAAAAACTCATGGTTTCTTTAGTACTTCTAAAAGTAATATTTAGTATCTACTATTTAGAATTGAATCTAAAACATACAAACTTGAAATGATGATTTTGTTTTTGTTTTTCTTGTATACATATATATATATTTTTTTGTTTTTTATATTTTTGAATCAGAAAGATGCCTATGTTATTCACGTCGGGTTCACCAAAATGTATCGCTCCAAATTTTTTGCATCCTTACCTTCAAGCTAAAGGATCCGTGCCCAGGAAGGAAAGGATGGGAAAAGGATGGGACAATACCTCGGACTGAGAGGCCCTTTGAAGGTCCCGCCTCTCGGGGGAGGGGTATTAAGGTGATTTTTTGATGGATGGTGGGGTTCACCAGGAAACGTTTAGTGGCAGTTTCCATGCCTAGGTTGGGAATGAGTTTAATGTGTTCAATTTTAGCTTTAAACATCCAAGTCCTAGGTTTGGCCAAATGAATCTAAGTTATTCTATATGAAAATGCAAATTAAATGAATACAAAAAACAGATTTGAATAAAAAATAGAGAGAATAAGCTAGATTAAAGAGCCATACCTGATCCGGATGTCTGATGGAGGTTCTAATTTTTGAAGCAGTCCGGATCGTCTAGAATTTGACAGGATCGTCTCCGATCTGACAGGATCGTCTGAGATCTGATGAATTCATTAGACGAATTCGTCAGAGACCTGCAATTGCAGAAATGGATACAAAATACAAAAAATGTAGCAATTGCAAAAGCAAGGGAAAATGATAGAAATGAAAGTAAGAATATTAGAATGATAACTTTAGATAAACAAATTAAGAGTGAATTGCATTGATTTAATGACTAACTTATGATTTTATTATGCATCAAGGCTATATGGGTGAACTCCAAAATGCAAAGTAATAAGGAATAACCATAGAATTAACTAAATGCAAAATAATGCAACAAAAAATAGTGGAGAAAATGCAAACTCTGGGCACTGATTGCCCCCAATGTTGACTACAGTCGAAATCATCTCGGATTGGTACGAAATCATCTCGAATTGGATAGGATCGTCTACGACGATCTGAGCTTTGCTCCGGTCGAAGAATAACAAAGTTCCTGCAAGAAAATTCAAAAAGGGACAAAGGCAAACAATAATCTAGGATATCCTAAAGCATGTAAAACTTGAAGTACAAAAAAATTCAGCCAGGGGAATGTCAAGGGGAGGGCCTAAGATTAAATAGGCATAGGAAAGAGGTTGGGAGGTTGGAGATCATCCCATTTTGGGAGATCTCCAATGGGGGGAGACTCTAACGGTGCAGACGCGTCTCTGCCCGAGTTAGAGAAGCTGTTGAAATAGAAGCTAATTATGAAAAATCAGTTTTGGGACGAAATCGTCTGGACGTTCTGCTCCAGACGAAATCGTCCGATCTGAGGCGATATCGTCTGATCGGAGACGATATCATCCAATGGACGAAACAAACTCTAAAAATGGCATGAAAAACAAGGAAATGGGTAGCAGGCGGTTTGGGAGCGGTTTTGGGGTTGAAATTTGAATTTGAATTATTACTAAGGTAATTTTAATTATTTACTAAGTTTTATTGTGCCAATTTTAGGGTGCTACACTTATCTCAGAATTCTTGTAGTTGCTTTAAAATGCAGCTCGTATGGATCATCCATAAACCTTGAAACAAGAGAAACAACATACTGAATATCAGGTCTCGTGTTGGCGAGAAACATCAAACTCCCAACCATGCTCCTGTAAGTGGTCATGTCAACATTTTGTGCTCCATCATCTTTTCTCAATTGTATCCCATGACCCGTTGGAGTTGCAACAAATTTGCATTGCTCCATGGCAAATTTCTTGATCATATCTTGAGAATATTTGTGTTGACATATGAAGATCCCTCTATCTGTCTGATGAAATTCCATGCCTAGGAAGTAATGCATTAAGCCTAGATATTTCATCTCAAATTGTTTCATCATGGAGTGTTTGAACTCCATATTCATATTATCATTACTACCCATAAATATGAGATCATCCACATATAAACAAACTATGAGAATGTCTTTACCTTGCTTTAGGTAGTAGAGAGTAGGTTCACTTTTGCTCCGAGTGAATCCATACTCCTTGAAGTAGACATCAATACGAGAGTACCATGCTCTTGGTGCTTGCTTGAGGCCATATGGTGCTTTTTTAAGTTTGTAAACAAGGTTCTATTTACCTTGTTCTTTAAAACCTTGAGGTTGTTGGACATAAACCTCTTCAGTCAAGTACCCATTGAGAAAGACACTTTTTACATCCATTGAGAAAGATAGGTATCACCTTTTAGAAAGTAGTAAGGTAAGACTTCATTTTTAGAAGTTTTTGGTGAAGTGGTGAATGAAATAAATTATGTAAAGAGGTTGGGTGTTTAATAAAGGAAATGTTAACTTCGAATTTTGTGAAACGATGTATGGAATTTATCTAAGTTTTGTTGTAATATCACTATGTGGTGATGATGTAATATGGGTCTGTTTCACTGTCATATAATCCATTAATATATATATATATATATATATATATATATATATATATATATATATATATATATATATATATATATATATATATTTATAAAATTAATTAAGTTACTATTTTGTAATTATAGTTATTATTTTTAGTTGGAGAGGTAGGAGTGTAATAATATCAAGAGACAAGAGTAACATGGGGTTTGTTAAGACTTAACTAAAAGTGACAATGGAGAGTTAGGATTTATTTAGAAACTTGGTCAACGCAAGAGAAAACATACTACTTCAGTGGTGAGAAAATTGATAGGACTTTTCGAATATTCATTGAATATTTTATAGATAGATATATATAATGTCGATCATATATAAAGTAATTAATTTGGACAAAGTTGAGAGAGGAGGAGAATTTAATTTGTTTTGTAATCTTGAGATCTTTAGTTATGGCAAAAGAGAATGGGTTTATTTGGAATGCAATAAATATTTTGAACCTTTACCATAAATGCATCGAATATTATTTTTGGAAAATTATCAAAGCCACAGAACATCAAGAGAAAGAAGAGACCAAAGCGAGTGTGAGCACAAGGAGTGCAAGTCAGGAGGGAGTGTAAGCTAGGAGCGAGCCTCGCTAGCTAGTATAGAAGGTAATTCATATTTTAAATCCCTAATAGGAAGTCAAGATGCCCTAGCTAGAAATCAGGATGCCCAAGTTGGAGATAAGTGAAAGAGAAAAGATATGGCAACGTAGATCCACGTAATAGATGTTACACCAAAAGTAAGTATCAAGGATGAGATGATTGAACATGATATAATGATTGTGAAAAGTAAAGGGTTGATATGTAAGTTTCATAGATTCTGGCCAAGGTTTTTAGAGATTTTGACTTTGCTTCCTAAAGGTTTTTTTCTCATCATATTTTTTAGTTCAAAAATCAAGGATAAAATAATGAGTAGTGGCTCATGGTTTAGGAGGAGAGATGCCCTTTATTTAAGACGATGGAATGAATTATTTTTTGTTGAGACAAAAACTACTAATAATCTTCCACTATGGGTTAGGCTTTTTGGATTTTTATATCAACTTATCAATAAGAATTTTTTGAAGAATATTGGAAATACCCTAGGGGAATTCATCAAGGAAGGACTAACTATTAAGGAGGAAAAACATACTATATATACCCAAGTATGTGTTGCTATGGATATTTTACAACCTTTGCCAAATTCCTTTAAGATTAAATCTAAATCAAGAGAATGACATCAACAAGTGGATTATGAAAATATTGCATTTCAATGTCACAATTGTTATGAGACTAGACACATGGCAAGAGATTGCAAAGTAAAAACCGTGAAAAAAGAGAGAAAACTTTGGTCATTGATAATTGCAAAAGTTTGATTAATTGAAATAAATTAAGGTTACAACTTAAATAGTTTAGGGAAAGGCTAGAAATAGGAAAGCTAGGAATAGGGAGAGAAAATAGGGATAGAAGATAGGAAGAAGAAAATTTAAAAATAAATTCTCTCACCGCCTGTCGTCCACCACCTTGCCATCCACCTTGGTGTCGTCATCACCTGCCATCCACCTTGGTAAGTTAAATACTAACATTCTCCCCCTTAAAGTTGAGAGGGCTGACAAGATAGTCTCTCAAATTTATATATTGAGCTTTAGCAATGCCTTTGGTGAAGATGTCCGTGATGTTGTCCAAAGTGCTGCAATGTTTAAGCTCAACTACCTGGTTTTCCACCATGTCTCAGATGAAGTGATACTTCATATCAAAGTGTTTTGATCTGCTATGGTGGATAGGATTATATGCCAATTGAATGGCACTCATGTTGTCACAATACAATCTGGTAGGACCACTTTATCATTCTCCAATATCTTCAAGGACTTTTCGCAACCATAGAGCTTGAGTACTAGCATATGTGATTGCTATATACTCAACCTCAATAGATGACAATGCTACAACAGTCTACTTTTTGGAACTCCATGTAATTAGTCCTGACCCTAGACTAAAATAGTTCCCTGATGTAGATTTTCTATCATCTATATTGCTGCCCCAATCACTATCACTGAAGCCAACTAACTTGATAGAATTACATTTGTGGTAATGGATTCCAAAATCCAATGTACCCTTTACATATCTCAAAATTCTTTTAGTTGCTTGAAAATGTAGCTCGGATGGATCAGCCATAAACCTTGAAACAAGAGAAACAACATACTGAATATCAGGTCTCGTGTTGGTGAGAAACATCAAACTCCCAACCATGCTCCTGTAAGTGGTCATGTCAACCTTTGGTGCTCCATCATATTTGCTCAATTGGATCCCATGACCCGTTGGAGTTGCAACTGATTTGCATTGCTCCATGGCAAATTTCTTGATCATATCTTGAGCATATTTGTGTTGACATATGAAGATCCCTCTATCTGTCTGATGAACTTCCATGCCTAGGAAGTAATGCATTAAGCCTAGATATTTCATCTCAAATTGTTTCATCATGGAGTGTTTGAACTCCATATTCATCTTATCATTACTACCCATAAATATGAGATCATCCACATATAAACAAACTATGAGAATATCTTTACCTTGCTTTAGGTAGTAGAGAGTAGGTTCACTTTTGCTCCGAGTGAATCCATACTCCTTGAAGTAGCCATCAATGCGAGAGTACCATGCTCTTGGTGCTTGCTTGAGGCCATATAGTGCTTTTTTTAGTTTGTAAACAAGGTTCTCCTTACCTTGTTCTTTAAAACCTTGAGGTTGTTGGACATAAACCTCTTCAGTCAAGTACCCATTGAGAAAGGCACTTTTTACATCCATGTGCTGAATTTTCCACCCTTTGTGGGCAGCCAAGGAAAGTACTGATCTGATAGTTTCCTGTCTGGCAATAGGAGCAAAGGTCTCCTCATAATCAATGCCATATTTTTGAGTGAATCCTTTTGCTACAAGTCTTGCCTTGTGTCTTTCAATGCTTCCATCAACATTGAATTTGGTCTTGTAGACCCATTTGCATCCAACACATTTTTTTCCTTTAGGAAGCTTTACTAGCTCCCAAGTATCATTCTTTTTTATAGAGGTGATTTCCTCTTCCATGGCTTGCTGCCATACATCATGAGTGCATGCTTTCTCATAGCTAGATGGCTCTAGTTGTGCACTAGTCATTAAAGCATAATTAACTACATCTCCTTTAGGATCATTGGAGTCATCATCACCATACATATGCAGATTTTCAAGTTTTTGTAAAACTACATTCATTTCACTAGCCTGACTTCTAGTGTATCTTTTCTGGAAATTCTTATCCAACATTTGAAAAGATGGATGATGCTGTAGTGTTCTTTTACCTCTTGATGGAGAATCAATATCCATAGGTGAAGAACTTACTGATATTTGTGGAGAAGGACTTGGAGTAGCTGCTGATGTACTCGATGTAGTACTCATACTTGGGCTTGGAGGAGTTCCTTTGCTATTTTTGGGCTACATTTGCTGCACTTGCTGCACTTGTTGTACTTGAGAGGTACTTGCATCATGAGATCCATCATCAACAAAAAGTTTTTGATGACCCCATTCTCCCCCTTCATCAAAAATTACATCCCTGGAAAGAATAATTTTATGTGTTTTGGGATTATAGAGTCTATATGCTTTGGTAGACTCACAATATCCAACAAAAATACATGCTTGACTCTTGGGGTCAAGTTTCTTTCTTTTCTCATCAGGAATGTGAGCATATGCAAGAGAACCAAAAACCTTAAAGTGTTTTACATTTGGCTTTTTGCCATTCCATCCTTCATAAGGAGTGATCCCATCTAGACTAGATGTAGGACTCCTATTTAAAATGTAAACACTAGTTCTTACAACATCAACCCAATACATATTACTGAGATGCTTAGTTTGAAGCATCGATCTTGCCATTTCTACTATGGTGCGGTTCTTTCTTTCTACCACACCATTCTGTTGTGGAGTATAGGTAGTGGTGAATTGCCTTTTTATCCCACATTCTTTACAATATTTGAGAAAGGCATTTGAGGAATACTCTCCTCCTCTATCTGTCCTTAGACATTTTACAATGAACTCACTTTGTTTCTCTACATTATTTTTGAAATCTATGAAGCAATCAAAAGCTTCATCTTTGGTTTTCAAGAAATAGATCCAACACATCCTAGAGAAATCATCTATAAAAGTGAGAAAGTAAGAATTATTACCTATGCTTTTTGTTTGCATTGGACCACAAATGTCCGAATGCACTAATTGGAGTGGATGACTGGCCCTCCATGCTTGTCCTTTTGGGAACTTGGATCTTGAGTGCTTTCCCAAAGCACATCCTTCATAGACCTCCTTGTGTTCATCAATTTTGGGAAGTCCACATACCATAGCTTGAGAAGTTAACAATTTCAAGCTTGCAGAATTTAGGTGACCATATCTCAAGTGCCAAAGCACACTTGGATTTGCTATAGCAATACTAGCAAGTTGAGCACCCCCTGGTTCCCCAAAATTAAGGGGAAACAACCTATTCTTGGTCATAGGTACTTGTGTAATGACTCTATTACAATTGTTCTTATCAAAAATTACACATTTGCCTTCATCAAAAACAAGTCTATAATTTTTCTCCATCATTTGTCCAACACTAAGCAAATTATGTTGGAGTTTGGGGGTAAAATAGATGTCATTTACCTTTTTGATGCCTTCTTTTGTTGGAACCTCCATGGCTCCAATGCCTTCAACTTGCAAAGCTTTATCATCTCCCAACTTGATTCGGGATTTATAGGTGGAATCCATTGTAGCAAAGAGCTCTTCTTTGCCACTCATGTGATTGGAACAACCAGTATCCAAAATCCAAGTGTCATTCAGATTTTGATCTAATTTTCCATAAGAAAGAAACAGATTTGATGTTCCTTCTTCTTCACCATAGTTGCCATATTGACCGTTGCCTCCTTGAGAAGTCTTGGACCAACAGTCTCGAGTGAAATGACCGGGCTTGCCACAATTGAAACAAGCTTTCTTTGTTTTGTCACCTCCTCTTCCTTGATTGCCATTTCGACCTTGATTTCCACCTCTGCCTTGATTGCTACCTCTATTTTTATTGCCACCTCTGCTTGGATTTCCTCCTCTTGAGCTGCTTTTGCCTCTTCCTCTTCTTTGTCCTCTGCCTTGGCCTCTTCCTTGTCCTCTTCCTGCACCCTCATTGGATGAGAAAGCTTTATCATCGCCTCCATAGCTTGTTGAAGGAGATCCCTGTAATCTCTCTTCATGAGACATTAATGAACCGATTAGTGCATCAAAAGTTAGAGTAGAAAGGTCTTTTGATTCTTCAATGATGATAGCAATGTGGTTCCATTTATGAAGAAGTGTTCTCAACACTTTCTTCACAACCGCTTCAGGTTTGACTTCTTCACCAAGAGTTTCCATTTTGTTGACAACTGCTTTGACTCTTACGTAGTAGTCGCCAACTTTCTCATCTTCATTCATTTTGAGATTCTCAAAATCTCGTTTCAGGGTCTGAAGCCTTACTTGCTTCACCTGATCACTTCCTTGGAAACCTTCTTTCAAGGCTTTCCATGCATCTTGGGCAGTTAAACAAGAGGTAATCCTTAGGAAGATGCTTTTCTCCAATGCTGCTTGGAGATGATAGAGAGCAGAGGAATTGCTCTTTTGTGCTTCTTTCTTTGTCTTTTTATCGGCTGCACTCAAAGTGGTCCAATATGAAGGTTTTGTGTAACCTTCATCGACTATATCCCATAGTCCCTTGCCTATGAGTAAGGTCCTCATCTTGATGGACCAATACTCATAATCAAACCCATTAAATTTTGGAATGGGTAGATTATTATTGGATGCCATAGCTTGTGGAAATAAACTAGAAACACACTTTTATTTCTCAATTACAATCAAAGCACTATGCTTTTCAAAAGAAGAATTACAGATTTAAATCAAATCTAACTTGATCTACTCTCTCGTTTATATCCTATTCTACCTGCTGAGGTTCTCCTATCACTGGATTGACAAAGTTGTCAGCAACTGAATCACCGTCATCACTAATAAGAATGATTTCGGGTGAATATGGTTCTGGCTCCAGTATTTCAACTGAGTCATTGTCACTGAGATGATTATTCTCTGGCTCCTGTGGTGCAACTCCTACAGATTCTGACTCCTCAAATCTGCTACCAAAGGAATTTTCTTCTGAATCAGCATCATATCCTGCATCTGGTGCTCTTTGGTGGGCTATTACTGCATTTTGCAATTGACTGAATACAATATTCAATCCATACGTTCAAACTTTTTCATCAAAGGATTCGGGGTTTTCTCTTACTAAAAGAGAACAAAGGGCATGATAGCATCCAGTTGACCTTATCATGAATGAGTACAAGAATATTCCCCTTAAGATGCAAAAATATTCCCCCTTAAAGCCTCTTAGGCTATTACAATAATTTCCTCTTAGGAAATGTCCTTCTCCTCCCTTTTTTTTTAAATGTTGCAAAAAATAAAAATTAAAATTATCTCTAATTGTAATTAATAATAAAATTTAATATTAATTAAAAAAACATTTAAAATGAAACCTTTAAAAATGCAATTTAATTAATATTAATATTAAATTATTAATTAAATTATAAAATTAAATTTTTTAATCTTTTGCAAAATAAAAAAATATAAAAAACTGATTTTTTTCAGGTCAGAGGGTTTCGAACCCGCGACCTTGCTTTTCAAGCTCTTACCTCGTGGCCTCTAACCGACCGCGATGGCTCACCACCTATGAGCTAAGGTGAAGGAGGTCACCTATATCCTTAAACACCGATGCCTTCATAAAAAATATAAAACTTAGCTTTTTATACCTCGCGGAGACTCGAACTTATGACCGGACGGAGGGCAAAGATCTTCGAGCTGGCTCCTCGAGTCAGTCGGGCTACAATGCCCGAAATGAAGGCTAAATAAATCGCCTTCACTTTGTAGATGCTCTAGCTCATGACAAAGAAAAAAATATGGGATGATTATCCCACATTTTCCAGGAAATGAACGCAAGAGTGGTATAAAACCTTAAACGCGCACCATGTGTTTCGATTGCCTTTAGGAAATCGAATGCCTCCCTTTTTTTGTCGAGTTGTCCAATCAAACCTTGCCACGTTGCCTTACCACATTGCCCTGCCATGTCACCTTGCCACCTCGATCCACGCATCCTCTTCTTTGTCTGCCACATGTCCACCTTTGGTTCAGTGGCTTGTCACCACATGTTTGTAAGGACAGCTCTGTTATGCACCACATCAACTACCTCGATAATTATGCCCTTATCATGTCAGCTCTACTATCTAGCCATGTGTCCTCCTTGATCTTCATCTATCCACCACGTTAGGTCCTCGATCTATGTGCGACATCAGCACCACATGTTCTCCTTGGGATGCATGCTTGGGGCTTTGACTCCTCTACATGCCACATGTCCTCCTCGGGATGCATCCATGGGGTTTGACTCCTCTGTGGACTGCTCCTTAGGATGTGTGCCTATGGGGGCTGCTCCTTCTCCTCGAGATGCATGCCTATGGGTCCTCCTCACCAGTCAGATGCCAAATAATCCTAACCCCTAACGTTGCGCTCTGATACCAAAATGATAATTGCAAAAGTTTGATTAATTGAAATAAATTAAGGTTACAACTTAAATAGTTTAGGGAAAGGCTAGAAATAGGAAAGCTAGGAATAGGGAGAGAAAATAGGGATAGAAGATAGGAAGAAGAAAATTTAAAAATAAATTCTCTCACTGCCTGTCGTCCACCACCTTGTCGTCCACCTTGGTGTCATCATTGCCTATCGTCCACCTTGGTAAGTTAAATACTAACAGTCATGAGATAGTGATGAGGACATCTATTTAGGCTTAGGTATTTCTTGCATTTCTTATTTTCTCCTATGCTTTTTCTTGTAAAACATGAGATTCCAAATCAAGCTCATGTTGGATTGTAAGTTGTAGGGTTGCTTTAGTTTGGTTTGCTAGATTATCTTCTTGTTTTGATAGATATTAGTTATGTGTTTGTTTTGAAACTTCTTGTTTGTTATTTTCAAATATTGCATTCATTACAATCTAGAAGATAATTTGTTATGTACTTTATGCTATATAAGCACTAGTTGGTAATGCAAGCTTCAGTTGGATTTGGAGCCTTATCACTAGTATCAGAGCTCTATTCGATCAAAGGCCTTGGGTTGTATCTCAATATTTGATTTACTTGTGCTCTACTATGTTTGCCTTTGTATTTAGTCACCTCTCAGCAAGTTATAAGCACACAATTTGGATGTAAGTTTCTGCTCATTTGGAACAATGTCTGACATACCATGCGATTTCCAATCTGCATATGCTCCAAATAACATGGTTTTGGTTCATCATGTAGTTGCACATATAAAGCACTCAACTATGAATAGCATTTGATGAACCATTTTGTAATGATTCATTTTTTGTTAGGCTAATGTGGATAAAGTGTTGCTCCTTTGTGTACACATTGGGAGGACTTCAACCAATAGACCTTCGAAGGTTAACAATTTGCGATCGATATGGAGGTAAATGTAGTTTTAGATAATCTATGGCAGGAGCTTTTATGTAATTTTATAGATATTGAAATTATGAATCAATGCATAGACATATACCAGGTCTAATTAATTATGTGAGAGATCTGATTTACACGCTCCTACACAGTGCCACCCTTTCCAATGCAACTCATCTTATTTCTTCCTTCAATGACTACACACTCTAGCTAGGGAAAAATTAACATGCTATCCACATCGACCAAAGATCTCCTATGTCGTCATGATATGGATTTTAGAATACAATATCTAAATTGCGATCACATTACCTAAAACATCTTAAATAGGTATTATCTACCTTATACAAAATATGGTTAAATGGTGTCTACCTTTAGAAGGTTCGCTAGAAGATCTAAAAAGCTTCCTTATTCATCATGTGCTCATATTATAATATTACATTATATTTATTGTCGACCATATTAGTATCATATTATATATTACAGTCTATAATGATTTTATATATGATGTTCCTCATCATTCCTCCCAATAACAAAAATATTCAACCCCAATGCATTACAAAATAGGAAGAAAATCATTAGCTATCTACTAGAAGCTATAAGAACCTAGATAGGTATGGTAAGTCTTCATGACAATGAGTCCCTAAATGAAGCCAATAGTTTCCCCTATACTAATCATGGTGGTTGTCCTTAAACGATGGATACAACAGAGTAATCTTCTGCTAAAGAATATAAGTAGTTGGAGAATGACCATCATAAAAGAGAGGATATGCTTCTTGGATCTAAAAATCTTACAATGTGGAATGATCAGGATGTTGGAAAATGTGCACAAAATTTAGAGCTAGATTAGCAAAAAAAATAGGAGTAGGAGTAATTTCAAGTGCTCTATTGGTGTTTTTCTAAAGAGATGCAACATGGTGAGTGGATAGGAGGACTTTTGTTGGGATATCCTCATAATATGGCTTGACAAAAACCAATGCAATATTTTGAGCTTGATGGAGATTAGTATGGATCAATTGTGTGGTGTTCTTGGTGCATAAAATGAGAAAGGTTTTATGCTCATGTTGTAAAGTGTATGTGTTATTATATACATCATATTGATCCTTCCTATCATATTGATAGGGTTTGCCAAGTAACAAGCCACAACAATCCATGGGTGTCACATCGTAAGTGATAATATCAATAAATTTGGGCCAAATACAAAGGACATAGTGTAGGTGTGTGTGAATTTTGACTTTGTATTATTGTCCTTCCATCCAAGGAATAGGGATGAGGATGTGTAGCTATTGGTATTTGTAACTTATAGATAATGGACTTCACATTCAATTTTTTTATGAACCATAATAAATGATACAATCTACAAAAAATCATGAGTAAGATGAGCATATGTAATGAATAAAGAGTCATGTTCTCTCATAGATGAATGATGATACCAACTAATATGGATTTGAGAATACAATATCCAATTTTCATTGCATTACTATTGGCTTTTAATCCAAACTATATCAAACTATCTCAAGTCCCAAATAATTAAGCCACAATATCCCATGTCGTAATATCAATAATCAAGAGTATAATTAAATATATGAGCAATCAAATATTTATATTAAGGCCAATATAAATAAAATAACATTCACTATAATATCAAATATGAATGTAAATGACCAAAATCATTCATGTTAATAGAAAACCATGTTACACCCTAATTTCTTACAAGTAGCACGACCTTCCATATCAAGCCTGCCTTCCTTATTACATGGCTATTGTTAATTTGTAAAATCTATGCTGTCTATAATCCTATGAAAGTGTGACTGAATACAATAACACAGAGAACATCCCAACACCATGAGAAACACCAGAACCAAGATATGTGTGGTACCCATTATCATCCTCTCACTTGAGACTTGACATACCTTGTGCACCTTCACTCCTTCTTGTTTTTTAATGAATTCAATGGCATTGTCGTAGAACATATGGTGTTGTTGGTTTTTCGTGTCTGGTTGGAGGAAAAGTAGTTACGTGTAATGCATGAAATCTGATGGATATCACCACCAAAAATAGAATGTGCGCCCCTACCTGGTTTGACATTGGAGCAACAGTATCCAAAGGGATTCTTCCACTTGGAGTTACATGGATAGATGTAATCACACCACGATCGAATAGGCCGGCGTTGAGCGGGCAAGCTACAACTATATTTATCCTAAAATACGGATAATATAGACAAAACATTACATTCAGAAATGAATCAATGCCTTGGAAGCAAACGACACCCAACTCCATGATCGAAATATGGCACCATATATATTTTTATGCTTTCGTGAAGTGATCATTTTTCTAGATGTCCTTTCTCGTGCCAAACTTCACCATCAAAATCAAGCCATCCCTTGATAAATTTTAAGAGAAGACTTATTTTGCATATGTGGTTAAGTAGTTCCACACCTAATATTAGAGGTAGGTATCACCTTTTAGAAAGTAGTAAGGTAAGACTTCATTTTTAGAAGTTTTTGGTGAAGTGGTGAATGAAATAAATTGTGTAAAGAGGTTGGGTATTTAATAAAGGAAATGTTAACTTCCAATTTTATGAAATGATGTATGGAATTTATCTAAGTTCTGTTGTAATACCATTATGTGGTGATGATGTAATATAGGTCGGTTTCACTCTCATATAATTCATTAATATATATATATATATATATATATATATATATATATATATTTATAAAATTAATTAAGTTACTATTTTTTAATTATAGTTATTATTTTTAGTTGGAGAGGTAGAAGTGTAAGAATATCAAGAGACAAGAGTAACATGGGGTTTGTTAAGACTTAACTAAAAGTGACAATGGAGAGTTAGGATTTATTTAGAAACTTGGTCAACATGAGCGAAAACATGCTACTTCAGTGGTGAGAAAATTGATAGGACTTTTCGAATATTCATTGAATATTTTATAGATAGATAGATACAGTGTCAATCATATATAAAGTAATTAATTTGGAAAAAGTTGAGAGAGGATGAGAATTTAATTTGTTTTGTAATCTTGAGATCTTTAGTTATGGCAAAATAGAACGGGTTTATTTAGAATACAATAAATCTTTCGAACCTTTACCATAAACTCATCGAATATTATTTTTGGAAATTATCAAAGCCACAAAACATCAAGAGAAAGAAGATACCAAAGCGAATGTGAGCACAAGGAGTGCAAGTCAGGAGGGAGTGTAAGCTAGGAGCGAGCCTCGCTAGCTAGTATAGAAGGTAATTCATATTTTAAATCTCTAATAGGAAGTCAAGATGCCCTAGCTAGAAATCAGGATGCCCAAGTTGGAGATAAGTGAAAGAGAAAATATATGGCAAGGTAGATCCAGATAATAGATGTTACACCAAAAGTAAGTATCAAGGATGAGATGATTGAACATGATATAATGATTGTGAAAAGTAAAGGGTTGATATGTAAGTTTCATAGATTCTGGACAAGGTTTTTAGAGATTTTGACTTTGCTTCCTAAAGGTTTTTTTCTCATCATATTTTTTAGTTCAAAAATCAAGGATAAAATAATGAGTAGTTGCCCACGGTTTAGGGGGAGAGATGCCCTTTATTTAAGACCATGGAATGAATTATTTTTTGTTGAGACAAAAACTACTAATAATATTCCACTATGGGTTAGGCTTTTTGGATTTATATATCAACTTATCAATAAGGATGTTTTGAAGAATATTGGAAATACCCTAGGGGAATTCATCAAGGAAGGACTAACTATTAAGGAGAAAAAACATACTATATATACCCAAATATGTGTTGCTATGGATATTTTAAAACCTTTGCCACAATCCATTAAGATTAATTCTAAATCAAGAAAATGACATCAACAAGTGGATTATGAAAATATTGCATTTCAATGTCACAATTGTTATGAGACTAGACACATGGCAAGAGTTTGCAAAGTAAAAACAATGAAAAAGAGAGAAAATTTTGGTCATTGATAATTGTAAAATTTCGATTAATTAAAATAAATTAAGGTTACAAATTAAATAGTTTAGGGAAAGGCTAGAAATAGGAAAGCTAGGAATAGGGAGAGAAAATAGGGATAGAAGATAGGAAGAAGAAAATTTAAAAATAAAATCTCTCACCGCCTATACTCCACCACCTTGTCGTCCATCTTAGTGTCGTCATCACCTGCCGTCCACCTTGGTAAGTTAAATAATAACATTCCCCCCCTTAAATTTGAGAGGACTGACAAGATAGTTTCTTAGCTTATATATTGAGCCTTAGCAATGCCTTTGGTGACGATGTCCGTGATGTTGTCCAAAGTTCTACAATGTTTAACTCAACTACCTGGTTTTCCACCATGTATCGGATGAAGTGATACTTCATATCAAAGTGTTTTGATTTGCTATGGTGGATAGGATTATATGCCAATTGAATGGCACTCATGTTGTCACAGTACAATCTGGTAGGACCTCTTTGTCGTTCTCCAATCTCTTCAAGGAATTTTTGCAACCATAGATCTTGAGTACTAACATATGTGATTGCTATATACTTAGCCTCAGTAGATGACAATGCTACAACAGTCTGCTTTTTAGAAATCCATGTAATTAGTCCTGAACCTAGAATAAAATAGTTCCATGATGTAGATTTTTTATCATCTATATTGTTGCCCCAATCACTATCACTAAAGCCAACTAACTTGATAGAATTATATTTGTGGTAATGGATTCCAAAATCCAATGTACCCTTTACTTATCTCACAATTATTTTAGTTGCTTGAAAAGGCAGCTCGTATGGATCAACCATAAACCTTGAAACAAAAGAAACATCATACTGAATATCAAGTCTCGTGTTGGTGAGAAACATCAAACTCCCAACCATGCTCCTATAAGTGGTCATGTCAACCTTTGGTGCTCCATCATATTTTATCATTTGGATCCCATGACCCGTTGGAGTTGCAACTGATTTGCATTGCTCCATGGCAAATTTCTTGATCATATCTTGAGAATATTTGTGTTGACATATGAAAATCCCTCTATCTGTATGAGGAAAATCCATGCTTAGGAAGTAATGCATTAAGCCTAGATATTTCATCTCAAATTGTTTCATCATGGAGTGTTTGAAATCCATATTCATCTTATCATTACTACCCATAAATATGAGATCATCCACATATAAAAAAACTATGAGAATATCTTTACCTTGCTTTAGGTAGTAGATAGTAGGTTCACTTTTGCTCCAAGTGAATCCATACTCCTTGAAGTAAACATCAATGTGAGAGTACCATGCTCTTGGTGCTTGCTTGAGGCCATATAGTGCTTTTTTAATTTTGTAAACAAGGTTCTATTTACCTTGTTCTTTAAAATCTTGAGGTTGTTGGACATAAACCTCTTTAGTCAAGTACCCATTGAGAAAGACAATTTTTACATCCATGTGCTAAATTTTCCACCCTTTATGGGCAGCCAAGGAAAGTACTGGTCTGATAGTTTCCTATCTGGAAACAGGAGCAAAGGTCTCCTCATAATCAATGCCATATTTTTGAGTGAATCCTCTTGCTACAAGTCTTGCCTTGTGTCTTTTAATGCTTCCATCAACATTGAATTTGGTCTTGTAGACCCATTTGCATCAAACACATTTTTTTCCTTTAGGAAGCTTTACTAGCTCCCAAGTATCATTCTTGTTTATAGAGGTGATTTCCTCTTCCATGGCTTGCTTCCATACATCATGAGTGCATGCTTTCTCGTAGCTATATGGCTCTAGCTATGTACTAGTCATTAAAGCATAATTAACTACATCTCCTTTAGGATCATTGGAGTCATCATCACCATATATATGCAAATTTTCAAGTTTTTGTAAAACTGCATTCATTTCACTAGCCTAAATTCTAGTGTATCTTTTATGGAAATTCTTATCCAACATTTGAAAATTTGGATGATGTTGTAGTGTTATTTTACCTCTTGATGGAGAATCAATATCCATAGATAAATAACTTACTGATCTTTGTGGAGAAGGACATGGATTAGCTGCTGATGTACTTGATGTAGTACTCATACTTGGGCTTGGAGGAGTTCCTTTGCTTTTTTTGGGCTGCATTTGCTGCACTTGCTTTACTTGCTATACTTGAGAGGTACTTGCATCATGAGATCCATCATCAACAAAATTTTTTTGATGACCCCATTCTCCCCCTTCATCAAAAATTACATTCTTGGAAAGAATAATTTTATGTGTTTTGGAATTATAGAGTCTATATGCTTTAGTAGACTCACAATATCCAACAAAAATACATGCTTGACTCTTGGGGTCAAGTTTCTTTCTTTTATCATCAGGAATGTGAGCATATGCAAGAGAACCAAAAACCTTAAAGTGTTTTACATTTGGATTTTTGCCATTCCATCCTTCATAAGGAGTGATCCCATCTAGACTAGACGTAGGACTCTTATTTAAAATGTAAACACTAGTTCTTATAACATCAAGTCAATAAATATTACTGAGATGCTTAGTTTGAAGCATCGATCTTGCCATTTCTACTATGTTACGGTTATTTATTTCTGCCACACCATTTTTTTGTGGAGTATAGGCAATGGTGAATTACCTTTTTATCCCACATTCTTTACAATATTTGAGAAAGGCATTTGAGGAATACTCTTCTCCTCTATCTATCCTTAGAAATTTTACAATGAACTCACTTTGCTTCTCTACATTATTTTTGAAATCTATGAAGCAATCAAAAGCTTCATATTTGGTTTTCAAGAAATAGATCCAACACATCCTAGAGAAATCATCTATAGAAGTGAAAAAGTAAAAAATATTACCTATGTTTTTTGTCTGCATTGGACCACAAATGTTTGAATGCACTAATTGGAGTGGATGACTGGCCCTCCATGCTTGTCCTTTTGGGAACTTGGATCTTGAGTGCTTTACCAAAGCACATCCTTCACAGACCTCTTTGTGTTCATCAATTTTGGGAAATCCACATACAATATGATGAGGCCTAGAAATGCCTCCATAATAGCATATTTTGAACAACTAAAACTTACCTAAAACTCTGTGATTTACTTTATATACTAGTTAAGTTGATCTAATATGTTGTGTATTAATTATTTGCATGATTGATGTGTTTGGAATATTATATGCTGATTTTTATAGTTTTTGTGTAGTTTTATGTCACTTTGCCATGACTTGTTACATAAGGGATATGCTTAGGCTGATAGAAAAACTTTACTATTCTTATTTTGATGTTTCTTAAGCATTAATTTCTTTGAATTTAGCAAATAGTGCAAAGAACTATTACTGTGCAATAGAAACTGGTTTTCTTGTGTAAATTCCAACCAACTACCAATGAATGGCAAGGCATGGAATTCACACATGAAGAGGAATGAAGGCTATTGCAATCTGATCCTGAGGACTAATCCACCTGAGAAATGTAGCTGAAATCAATTTAAGAGCACATAGTTGGTCATTTCGAAGATCTTCGAATTGAGAAATACAATCTCTTCGGATTGAGCAAATATCTTTGGATTGAGCCACTTAAATCCGGATTGAGAACATAAAGCACTTTTTGACCTGTTGACTGATTTCTGACAATGGAAAAATGGAAAGAAGGTTGAGGAGGTTAAAGGAAAATATCTCCTATCTAACTTTTTCGTCCTTGCCGTCCAAAGCCACAATTTATGGAAAAGATCATCTTCTAGAATAAACCCATGGAATACTGCAGAATAACAGGAATTGATTTACAAAGTATATTTTCTTTTGTAATTAGATTTTAGACATCTATAAAAGATATCTCCCATCCAGGTTGAGCTAATAATATAATAACAGTAGAAATAGTAGTAGAGAAAAGATAGATAGAGAATAAGCGATAAAACTGAGATTGTTACAGTTTTGTAACAAGTTTTAGCAACAGATTTGTAATCATGTTCTGAATCAATAAAGTGCAAGTTTTTCTATTCATTATGTTATGTTTGAGTGTGAGTAATATTTAGAGAGAGAGGAACTCATACATTCTTCTGAAAAAGGAGGTTGGCCACTTCCAGACCTAGGAGGACTAACATACAAGTTTTGTTCTAATTTTGTTGCAGCAGAATAAGTTGTGAAACTTGTCAATTTCATTCTTTTGTAGTAGTTAACATCAATTTCAGTCCTAATAATTTATTTTTTGTTCAAGATACTTTTGTGATGTGATTAGCAGTAGATCTGATTAGTCTTTTTGCTTTCCAACAACTTTTCAATTTACTGCAATTTCCATTTCTAGCAATTTACAGTTTTTTGCAATTTTCCTGCATTATTGTTTTTGTTGTCAACCCCTGCACAGAAGATTGACAACCTTCTGTTACATAGTATTGATAGGACTTAATTTTAGTTTTCATTATTGTAAGATTTAATAAACTTTCATTTTGGAACTATAATTAGGTTTCCAATTCTACAACTGTAACTAGGGTTTTAATTCTGCAATTTAATCAGATTTCATTCTTGCAACTGTAACTAAGATTTCATTTCTGTAAAGAGCAATTATTTTTCATTCTTGCAATTATATTAAAGTTCAATTTATGCAATTTAGAGGTAGAAGAGACCTAAAAACCTCCACACAATTAGTTCCACCAATAAGACTTGCTGCTCCTAATTGACCTTAAATTATAACCTTATTCACTCCTTTCGCAGATAGCCTTGTACACTACCCTGGATTGAAAAATTCATTGAGAATTAATGATGTGCTTAACGATAGTGCATCATTTTGGCATCGTTGTCAAGGAGAGTGTTGTTAGAAGGTGTCAACAGTTCAATAGCTATTAATTAGACTGAGTTGTGAAAATTCAAGGTAAAATCTAAATATAACAGCTGGTTAAGTAATAATTATTGACTTATAATTTATGTCATTAAGGAGTAGGCATTAATGAGTAGGCCTAGGGATGAAGAAGGCAAAATTATCCAAAGAGATCCTTGGCTTATTTCATTAAGAATATCTTCATGCCTAAGGGGTGAATCACTTGTGTTTGAACTACCAAAAAAACTAAAACAAAAACCACTAGCTTCATCATCATCATAATATCCTGAGCAAGAAAAATTACCAAACTCATTATCAATAGAAGGTTTTGGACCTTTTGAGAAAGAAATTTGGATAGGTTTAACTATTTTTGAAGAACAAGAAATTATGGCAGAAAGAGGCAATCTAGATGGGGATGACCAGCATGGTCGTGTCCATAATGAAAATGATCAAGATGATCAAGATGTGCTCCAACCTCCTAGAACATTTTAATATCCTATTCTTCTGAATCCCACACAGAACTCTCCCATGAAAAAAATCTCACCTTCAATGCTTCCAACCTTCCAAGGTGTTGCATCTGAAGATCCTGATCAGTTCCTATTTGAGTTCAAAGTAGTGTGTCAAACCTATGACTATATAAATGATAATTAGAAACTCAAGGTTTTTCCTTCAACACTCAAAGACTCAGCATTACGTTGGTTCATGAGCTTACAACCAGATTCCATCCAAACCTGGGATCAAATGGAGACTATGTTTTTAGACAAGTATCAAGAGTATTATCGAGTAATGAATAGGAAAGATGAGTTTCTCAGAATTAAACAAGAATATGATGAAACATTAGAAGATTACCTTGATAGATTTGTGTTTGTTCAAAAAATGTGTGGACTAGGAGAACCATAATTGTGCAAAACTATTTTTCTAATAGAATTACAAGATGAATCTAGAGAGGCATTATATTTGATGGGAAATGGGGATGTAAGGACTCGTAATATGGATGAGATTGTGGATCTTTGTAGAAATTACTCTTGCACTAGGCATAAAAGAAAGAAAAAGAGTACAAATGGCACTGATGTGAAGTACCTAATAGAGGAACTTGCAAATTTTAAGACTGATATCCTGGTACAATTAAACACGACTCTAGGAGAAATGTCTGCTAAAGCAAAAACCACAGAACCTTTAGCAATTTATTACCCAAGATGTAGGAATAAACATGCCTTACAAAAATGTCCTCTAAACAAAACATCCATTTCATCCATTTGTAGTATTTTCTCAAAAGGACATTTGACTGACAAATTTCATCTGCTACCACATCTAAAAACTGTCTTAGAAACTCAAACAGAAGAACTCAATTATGTGGGACCAAGAAAAGATGGAAACTTTCAATAGTATCAAAATACCCCTCGTTTTCCTACAAATTGGAGAAACAACCATGAAAACATGTCTTGGGGACATTCAGAACCACCCCAACATCCTTGGAATTATTCTCAATGGACAAATTCTCAATAATGGCCATAGACAGGTTGGAATAATCCATCCTAGAATAAAAACCAGAATAACCCATCATGGAATTAAAATAACACACCATGGACTCAAAATCAATGTAAGCCATCTTGGATGTAAAATCAATAGCAGTGGGGTCAACAATACCAGTCCTATCCAAGGTAGCAAAGAAATCAAGGTCAAACTCAAAATTTGCTACTTGCACCAAATCAACAAATGCAATAGGTGAAACAACCTCAATTACCAGCTCAACCTGTAATAAATCCAAATAACATAAGGCAGGCAGCTCCTGCCTATATGGCTGATTCTGAAGGAAATTCAGATATGCAAATTCCGGATTGTAGCAACATACAACTACGTTCAAGGAAAGTTTTACCTGAACCTATTATAATTGAAGTGAAAGAAGATGAAATTCAAGAACCTATTGAACCAAGCAAAGTCAAACCAACAACAGAAAAAGAAGAAGAAAAAACAGAACCACAAGCAGAACAATTACCTTCATCAGGGATAATTCCATACCCTGAGAGACTTAACACTACAACAAAAAATTATGAATCAAAGTTAGTGAAAGAACTCAGAAAATTAACCATATCACTACCCTTATTGCAAGCCATTAAGGATATACCTGTGATTAAAAGAACTGTCCGAGATTTGTGCAACAGAAGAGCAGGAAGAAAAAAGAAAGCATTTCCTAAAATTGTTCATGTTGAAGGAAAGATAGCTGATCTCTTATCAGGAAAACTAGTACCTCCAAAGTATAGTGACCCAGGAAGTCTAGTTATCATAGTGATCATAAGCTCAGTACCAATATCAAATGTCTTAGTTGATCTAGGAGCTACAATAAATATCATGACCAAGGATACAATGGAACAATTACAGCTCAAACATCTCAGCCCCACATTCACAATTTTAGAAATGGCTGATAGGTCAGTTGCAAAACCTGAAGGTATCATTGAAGATGTCCCTATAGAAGTTTCTTCTTAGGAATACCCTATAGATTTTTTGATTTTATAGCCAAGAAACTCAGCACATGGCTATCCCATTATCTTAGGAAGACCTTGGCTTGCAACTGTAGTAGCCTTTATAGACTGCAGATTTGGAAAATGATAATTTTAAATGGTATTGACCTAAAACAAATTTCTCTATATCCTCCTACAAGACCTTTAAGAAATTTCATAGGTTAGTTATGGTTTCTTGACTCAGATGAAGAACTAGAAGAGGTTATTTCCACACTAGCCACCTTGGTAGTAAGGGAACACACAGAAGACCTCCATGACACAAAAATTTCAAAAAATGAAACAATCCTAATGAATTTTCTACATGAACAAGGGTTAGAAGAGGAAGCAACCAATATCAATCAATTTCTAGTGAGAGAAGAAGGTCAAAGTTCTAAAGAAAGGCCATCTATACCATCACATGAAACATTTGTTTCACTACCACATGGGTGGCACCATCACTTGATCTTCCCTTCTCATTGTTCCATACAGGATATGCTTCCATCAGGAATCAATGAGACAGAAACTTCTTATGTCCTCCCATCTCATCATTGTCCTCTTAATTCCCTAGTCAACAATTGTGAAGAAGTAAATTCAGTCCTTCCAAATACAAAACAAATAGAAGTCTAGCCAAGCAAATTTTTGAACATAAATAGCCAGCGTACTAGGGAAGAGGAAGAAAAATTGACAATTGTTTTGTAGAAGCATATCCATGCTTTTGCTTGGGATTACAAAGATATGTCAGGGATTCACCCTGATGTATGTACTCATAGAATTTATACTGAAGATGTCAAGCCTGTAAGACAGCCTCAAAGAAGACTGAATCCTGCCTTGAGGAATATTGTGAAAGAAGAAATTGAAAAACTTCTAGAAGTAGGATTCATTTACCCAATTTCTGATAGCCGGTGGGTCTCTCCATTGGTTATAGTGCCTAAGAAAAATGGAAAAATGAGAGTATGTATAGACTATAGAGAACTGAACAAAGTGACATATAAATATCATTTTCCATTGCTATTCATAGATCAGGTTTTAGATACTCTTGCTGGAAAGAAATATTTTTTTTTTCTTGATGGATTTAGTGGATATAATCAAATTCAGGTTGCACCTGAAGATCAAGAGAAAACAACATTTATCTGTCCATGGGGAACATTTGCCTATAGGGTCTTACCTTTTGGTTTGTGTAATGCCCCAGCAACATTTCAGTGAGCAGTGTTAGCCATATTTTCTAATATGACTACCAATAGTGTTGAAATATACATGGATGATTTCATAGTCTGTGGACAGACTTTTGACTTTACATTGGAACACCTTGATAAAGTTTTAACTCGCTATGAAACCTACCAGTTATCCTTAAATCTAGACAAATGTTTTATGATGATGGAGGAAGGAATAGTTCTTGGTCATCACATCTCTCCTTAAGGGATCCAGGTTGATCCAAAGAAGGTGGAAATTATCAAGAACCTTCTCCCTCCTAAAACTCAGACTGATGTCAGAAGCTTCCTAGGACACATTGGTTTTTATCGCAGGTTTATTCCCAACTTTAGCACAATATGCCATCCCATGTTTGCTCTATTGACTAAAGATTCTGAATTCTCTTGGACTGCAAAGTTTCAAGAATCATTTGAAGCTCTAAAAGAAAAATTAGTAACTCCACCTATGTTAAGAGGACCTAACTAGAAATTACCATTCCACATACATACTGATGCTTCCAATACTATAATTAGAGCAGCATTGGGATAAATCGACAATGGTGAACACTATGCTATCTACTACATTAGCAAGAACTTGACATGAGCTGAAAAAATTATACCACAACTGAGAAACAATTCTTGGTAGTAATCTATGCCATCAATAAATTTAGGCATTACATCACAGGTTGTCAAATATTTATTCACAAAGATCACAGAGCCATTAAATATTTGATGAATAAGCCTATGGTGAGTGCAAGTATTATCCGTTGGTTACTATTGCTGCAGGAATTTGATATCATAATAATCAATAAACCAGAAAAAGCTAATGTTGTAGCAAATTTTTTGTCCAAGTTGTAGAACACAAATGAAGGGGAATTAGTGGAGGACACTTTTCCTAATGAAAAATTATTTGCTATATCTTTCAAATCACCTTGGTTTGTAGATATAGCCAACTATTTGGTCATAGGGAAAGTTCCCCCACATTTTACTTCCAAACAAAGAAAACAATTGATTAAACAGAGCTCTTCTTTTGAATGGATTCAAGGTATGCTTTTCAATAGTAGTCCTAACCATGTGTTATGTAGGTGCATCCGAAAGGATGAGGTATATGATATCCTTAGGGCTTATCATGATGAACCCTCCGGTGGACACTATTCTGTAAAAAGCACAATTAGGAAAATTTTAGGAACAGGATATTATTGGCCATCTCTTCACAAGGATGTGAAAAAGTACATCAGACATTGTGATGCATGCTAAAGAATGGGGAAACCCACTCACACAAATGAAATGCCACTACAGCCTCAAGTGGTTTTAAAACCATTTGAGAGGTGGGGGCTTGATTTTTTGGGACCTATTGATCCAACTTCTCAAGGAAAGGTGCATATTCTGGTATGCATTGATTACCTGACAAACTAGGTAGATGTGCGTGCTTTCAAACATGCTCATGAAGAGGTCACTGATTTCTTGTATAACCAATTTTTTTAGAAATTTGTAGCTCCACAATCTATCACCACAGACCAAGGACCCCAATTTGCATATAAATTTATTGAGGCTTTTACAGAGTTGTATGAAATTAAACATAGGAAATCATCACCTTACCACCCACAAGCAAATGGCCAAGTTGAGGTAACAAACAGGGAATTGGAATGGATCTTGATGAAAATAGTAGATGTTTATAGGAGAAACTGGCTAGATAAATTACCTGAAACAGTTTAGGCTTACAATACTACTTGGAAATCCACTACTGGATTCACACCTTATGAACTGGATTTTGGTAAAAAGCCCCTCCTACCTATTGAATTTGAGCTACTAACATTGCGCACAGCATTGGAAATTGGAATTGAATTGTCACAGGCATAGGTGGACAGGATTGTGTAGCTGAATGCATTGGATGAACTTCAGTTGGATGCTCTGCACCAAACTGAAGTGATTCAGGAGCAGAGGAAGCTGTGGCATGATGGCCACCTGCAACAGAGAAAATTTTAGCAAGGAGATTGGGATTTGCTGTTTGATTCTCATTATGTGGACTTCCTTGGAAAAATAAGGACTATATGGCTTGGACTGTACCATATTGAAGTATTTGACAATGGAGCAGCTCGCCTCTCTCCCATTGATGATTCACAAAGAAAGTTGGTAGTGAATGGAAATCACATTCAAGTGTACCATACACCTATGACTAAGGAGGAGTTCTTGTAACAACTTGATAGCTTGGATGCACAACAGGTAGAAGAGATTCCCTCTTCCACCACAATTGCCACAGATTGAGCATAATCATGGATTTCAAGAAAACAAAAAAATACAAAAAAAATCAAAAAACAAAAAGATGAATAAATTCTGGTTGTGAATTCCTTCATGGGCATAATCAGAATCAAAAAGAAAAATAAAAAAAAGAGAGAGAAAAGGAGAGGTAAAAAAAAAAGAGAAAAATGAATAACTGAGCAGTGAAAACCTTTTTCTAAGGCACTACTGAGTTGGTATGCATGAAAACCAGTTTTCTGGCATGCATAACCTTGAAAATTTTTGAGTCACCATTGTACAAATTCACCAACTACATTTGTTTTTGAAGTATTGCAGTAAGCCTCAACAGAGCATCAACAAAAGAAGTCATCTTTCAAAAACTTGCATTAACTTGTTTTAACTAGGTATATATTTTTTGCACTTTTCTCATTGTAAATATTTGATATATAGTATATGACAATTAACCATTAGTATAAAAGTGTTCATAAGAGTTGGCATAAGAAAAGCATGTTTTAAAAGAAGAATGTTGGTTTTTGATGTATCTTCAGAATGGCTGCTGCATTGTATCTACAGAATGACTGCTGCATTGTATCTACAAAATGACTTCTGCATTGTATCTTCGGAATGAAGCTTTGTCTTCGGATTAAAAATTGTCTTCGAAATGACAAGTCCAGCCTTGTCTTCAGATTGAAAATTGTCTTCGGAATGACAAGTCCAGCCTTGTATTCGGATTGAAAATTATCTTCGGAATGACAAGTCCAGCCTTGTCTTCGGATTGAAAATTGTCTTTGGAATGACAAGTCCTGCTTTGTCTTCGAGTGAACCTTTGTCTTCGAAATAAAAATTATCTTCGAAATGAAATTTAATCTTTGAAATGAGCACTTAATGTTATGTTTCCACGTGGCATCCAAGGAGGGAGAAAATACACGATCAGCAAAATTTTTGACTCCATGTGATCATTGACACATGTCAGCTGGTTCGTGGTGAGATTTTTCTCATCTTGAGGAAGTAAGAAATTACAAGGAAAATAACTAATAACGTGCCACCACCGTTCGTTGTTGATAACCATGCATGTGGGAAAATCGCGTGCAGATCGGATGAGCTAAGGAGATTTGACGGCAAGGATGTCTGTCCAATGATTGATGGACAAGTGTCCAAGTCAAAAATAGGGAAGCATGCCACTCTTCATTTCGAAGATGTAATCATTGATGCAACATGATTACAAGTATTTATTTCTAAAGAAGAACAGAACATTGCAAATCCAAAGAGAAAACCCTATAATTATGCAAAAACTAGTGACCTAGCGGACGACTGTAGCAGTAGAGGTGAGCAGTATTTTTAGCACAACAAGAACAAAAAAATAGGATGAAAGATAAAAATGGAACCAGCAAATACTACCATCCTTCGAGAGATTCCAAAAGTGTTGCAAATTTTTGAAGATGGAGGGTTTATGCCATTTTTAGACAAATTCGATGGAAGCTCTGAATATTTGGCTGCCAAATTTGCCCACACATTCAGAAACAACAGGGTGCACATCAACGACATGAGAATTGAAGTAACCCCTGAAGTTCTTAGTCAAATTATTGAACTTCCATTAGAGGGTCTTCAAATTTCTAGAACTGGCAAGAATGCACTAGCAAACATAGTTAGTCAATTTTTGGAAGAAGATGATAAAAAACCAAATTACTTGATAAATAACATGTGTAAGGGTGTAAAGAGGACTATCTTGCAAAAACCTTGAGATGAAGTAGCCACATGGGTAATCAAGTTTTTAACCTATGAAGGGCAGTATGTAGTTTTATCAGGGCATCATTTTAGAATTTTGAACCACCTTAGACATGGTAGGCAACAACCTGATGTTAGGGTAAATCTTCCCCTATATTTGCACCAGGAGCTACAAAACATGGTAAAACACTATCAGGAGGGAAAAGGGAGCCCTCACCACCATGGTCTTATCAAATTGGTCTGCAAGCATCAATTCAGAGGAAACCTAAGAAGCTTTGATAGGTTTTACTCTACTCTGACTGATGTAGTCTTCGAAAAAGAGGATGAGGAGGAAGAAGATACAGATGCTACTGCAGAGGAGAAAACAAACTTTTCTACAGAGGAGGAAACATATGCTACTGTAAATATTTCTGCAAAAGCAACATAGTACCTTTCCCCAAAACCTTCAACCTCACAAACTAAGATACGGTCTAGAAATGGCAATAGAAAGGAAAACAAAAGAGGGTCCATTTTTTTGAGAATATTGTTGATTTGACATAACAGGGGAGTGAAGTTCCTAGAAAAACTAGAGAAGAGACAGAAGTGGAAGCAGAGGAAATTCCACCAGAACCTGATACAATTCCTACAGCCCCTATTGACACAAGAAAATAGAGTAAGAAGAGAAAGTATACACCAGGAACCAGGAGGTCTATAAGACTCCACCTGAAAGAAACAAAAAAATAGACGATTGAAGAGGAAAACAACCAAGGAAGTCCTGATGTCACAAAAATACAACCAACCACTATAAATACCACCTTGGAGGATTTTTCAGAATTTCTTGAACAGTTGGTTGAGGAAGAGTATAGACAAGATAATTTTGAAATTGATGCAAACTTGGATGCAATCATAGATAACCTTATAGAATCTTTTGAACAGGACCGAACAGTTGAAACATAAAGTGAGATAATGGTTGAGCAACAAACTGTAGATAATTTGTTTACATGAGATTCTGAATCAGAAGAAGAGGAGGTGGACATTGCAGAACAGTTGAGAGCAGCCAAGAGTGTGATTAAAACACAAACCAGATAGGTTGAGGAGAAGGAAAATATCTTTAAAAAACATGAAAAAATAATTGCAGAGTTGTAGCAAGAAGTGGAGGAACTAAAGAGCAGACTGTTACAATTTGAAAAACAGTCAACTATAACATATAATGAGGAAGAGTTGGCTCAATTACTGCTTGGATTATCTAGGGTAGATAATTTTCCCCCCTTGATAGAGGCATCTTTGGATGAAAACACAAGATCTCATTCCAAAGTAGTGCCCTTCCATTTCAAAGCAACACCTTCTCAATTCGAAGATGCTCCAAAATCGATCAAGAGCCCAGAAAAGAATATCTATGGAGAGTCACAACAGTTATCTCTATAAGAAACACCAACACAAGAGCATTTTGAACAAAAAAATGTAAATAATCAAGTGCTCCTCTAAATAATATTTTTGTAGAAGTAGGGATACAAGTAGAATTGTTGTCAGATGTCCAACCAGTGGAAGTAGCAGAAAAAGGGATACAAGTAGAATTGCTATCAGATGTCCAACCAGTAGAAGTGGCAAAAAAAGGGGTACATGTGGAGCTCGTTGCCTAAGTTTCAACCTTGTAATTAGACCACCCAATACTGTATCCCCGGAGCGAGTATAATACAGACATTGCTAACTGGATGATCAAATATGAAAAGCTTGCCACATAGGTTGAGAAATTGAAACTGGTAGGAAATCAACTGGAGACAAAGGACACAAAAATTAGTGCATTGAATGAAAAATTAACTGGCCTATGTCAAATTATTGAATTTTTGGTTTAATTCAGAAGACCTGCCACGTTTTACAGTCTCATTATAAAGGAGAGATATCTGAGATGGCAGGTTATGAGAATTACCTCATGTCTCCCCTATAAACTGGAAAAAGCTGAAGAGTTTTTGGAAGCTTACTTCAACAGTCCTACAGAGAAAAAAAAATTGCTATGTGAGTTATTTTTGCATAGCATTTTCATTCCAGAGGATGTAGATTTTCGCCCCCATATTTGCAAAGGATATGTGCAATTGATATATTTTATGTCTACCTTACAAAATCAGTTTTACTAGGACCAAGAAAAAAGGTAAAATAAGGAAACTAAATTAAGAGTTGAATTGTTAGTCAGAGGAATTCAGCCAAATCATCCAATTATCACTAGACAACATTTTCTCATGATGAACATGGGCGATATCAAAAGGATGTATTTGATAAATTCGAGGGACTATGTAACTAAATTCCAGAATTTCTCTAATGACAATTTTGTTCCAGCATTATCACATTGCAGAAACAGATGGGCAAAATTTTCCATGTCTTTACGTGAAAAGGGAGCCTATCTCCCCCATTAATCTGGAATGGTCTAGAAAAAGAGCAGAAGAGGTGATACAACTTATTGAAATTATGCAACATAATTGGGTAGGTCTCATATTTAGGCCTCCAACCATCATTACTCTAGTTCCCTACTATTTTGAAGAGGATCCTCAACCAGATCAGCAGTTTGAAAATTAGCTCAGAAACCTTCAGGAGAACGAGAGGATACTATATAGGCAAAAAGTTGTTCTACGAGATCATGGAACTTGAATATGGATATCTGTGATTCTATAGCCCAACAGAATGCATGAGGACATGCATTAATATAAGTTGGGGAGAAAATGATGAGGCCTGGAAATACCTCCATCATAGCATGTTTTGAACAACTAAAACTTGCCTAAAATTTTGTGATTTACTTTATATACTAGTTAAGTTGATCTAATATGTTGTGTATTAATTGTTTGCATGATTGATGTGTTTGGAATATTATATGCTGATTTTTACAGTTTTTGTGTAGTTTTATGTCACTTTGCCATGACCTGTTACATAAGGTATATGATTAGGCTGATAGCAACACTTTACTATTCTTATTTTGATGTTTCTCAAGTATTAATTTCTTTGAATTTAGCAAATAGTGCAAAGAACTGTTACTGTGCGGCAAAAACTGGTTTTCCTGTGTAAATTCCAACCAACTACCAATGAATGGCAAGGCATGGAATTCACACATGAAGAGGAATGAAGGCTATTGCAATATGATCCTGAGGACTAATCCACCTGAGAAATGAAGCTGAAATCAATTTAAGAGTACATAGTTGGTCATTTCGAAGATCTTCAAATTGAGAAATACAATCTCTTCGGATTGAGCGAATATCTTTGGATTGAGCCACTTAACTCTAGATTGAGAACATAAAGCACTTTTTGACCTGTTGACTGATTTTTGACAATGGAAAAATGGAAATAAGGTTGAGGAGGTTAAAGGAAAATATCTCCTATCTAACTTTGTCATCCTTGTCGTCCAAACAATTTATGGAAAATATCCTCCTTTAGAATAAACCCAGGGAATACTGCAAAATAACATGAATTGATTTACAGAGTATATTTTCTGTTGTAATTAGATTTTAGACATCTATAAAAGATATCTCGCATCCAGGTTGAGATAATAATATAATAACAATAGAAATAGTAGTAGAGAAAATATAGAGAATAAACGAAAAAACTTAGACTGTTACAGTTCTGTAACAGGTTTTAGCAGTAGATTTGTAATCATGTTATGAATCAATAAAGTACAAGTTTTTCTATTCATTCTATTATGTTTGAGTGTGAGTAAGATTTAGAGAGAGAAGAACTCATACCTTCTTCTAGAAAATGAGGCTGGCCACTTCTAGACCTAGGAGGAGGACTAATAGGCAAGTTTTGTTCTGATTTTATTGTAGTAGAATAAGTTGTGAAACTTGTCAATTTCATTTTTTTGTAGTAGTTAACATCCATTTCAGTCCTAAAAATTTATTTTTTGTTAAATATAATTTTGTGATGTTATTAGCAGTAGATCTGATTAGTCTTTTTTCTTTCCAACAACTTTCCAATTTACTGTAATTTCCATTTCTAGCAATTTATAGTTTTTTGCAATTTTCTTGCATTATTGTTTTTGCTGTCAACCCCTGTATGGAATATTGACAACCTTTTGTTACAGAGTATTGACAGGACTTAATTTTAGTTTTCATTATTGCAAGAGTAAATAGACTTTCATTTTGCAGCTGTAATTAGGTTTCCAATTTTGCAACTGTAACTAGGGTTTTAATTCTGCAATTTAATCAGATTTCATTCTTGCAACTATAACTAAGGTTTCATTTCTATAATCAAAAATTAGTTTTCATTCTTAAAATTAGATTAAAGTTTAATTTATGCAATTTAGAGGTAGAAGAGACCTAAAAACCCCCACACAATCAGTTCCACCAATAAGACTTATTGATCCCAATTGACCTTAAATTATACCCATGTTCACTCCTTTCATAGATAGCCTTGTACACTGCCCTGGATTGACAAATTCATTTAGAATTAATGATGTGCTTAATGACAGTGCATCACCATACCTTGAGAAGTTAACAATTTTAAGCTTATAGAATTTAGGTGACCATATCTCAAGTGCCAAAGCACACTTGGATTTGCTATAGCAATACTAGCAAGTTGAGCACCTCCTGGTTCCCCAAACTTAATGGAAAACAACCTATTCTTGGTCATAGGTACTTGTGTAATGACTCTATTACAATTGTTCTTATAAAAAATTACACATTTGCCTTTATCAAAAATAAGTCTGTAATTTTTCTCCATCAATTGTCCAAAACTAAGCAAATTATGTTGGAGTTGGGGGTAAAATAGATGTCATTTACCTTTTTGGTGCCTTCTTTTGTTGGAACCTCAATGGCTCCAATGCCTTAAACTTGCAAATATTTATCATCTCCTAACTTGATTTGGTATTTATAGGTGGAACCTATTGTAGCAAAGAGCTCTTATTTACCACTCATGTGATTGGAACAACCAATATCTAAAATCCAAGTGTCATTCAAATTTTGATCTAATTTTCCATAATAAAGAAACAGATTTGATGTTTCTTCTTCTTCACCATAGTTTCCATATTGACCACTGCCTCCTTGAGAAGTCTTGGACCAATAGTCTCGAGCGAAATGATCGGGCTTGCCATAATTGAAACAAGCTTTCTTTGTTTTGTCACCTCCTCTTCCTTGATTGTCATTCTGACCTTGATTTCCACCTTTACCTTGATTGCTACATCTATTTTGATTTCCTCATCTTGAGTTACTTCTGCCTCTTCCTCTTCTTTTTCCTCTACCTTGGCCTCTTCCTTGTCCTCTTCCTGCACCCTCATTGGATGAGAAAGCTTTATCATCCCCTCCATAGCTTGTTGAAGGAGATCCTTGTAGTCTCTCTTCATGAGACTTTAATGAACTGATTAGTGCATCAAAAGTTATAGTAGAAAGGTCTTTTGATTCTTCAATGATGATAGCAATGTGGTCCATTTATGAAGAAGTGTTCTCAACACTTTCTTCACAACCGCTTCAGGTTTGACTTCTTCGCCAAGAGTTTCCATTTTGTTGACAACTACTTTGATTCTTACGTAGTAGTTGCAAACTTTATCATCTTCATTCATTTTGAGATTCTCAAAATCTCATTTCAGGGTCTGAAGCCTTACTTGCTTCACCTGATAACTTCCTTGGAAACCTTCTTTCAAGGTTTTCCATGCATCTTGGGCAGTTAAACAAGAGGTAATTCTCGAGAAGATGCTTTTCTCCAATGCTTCTTGGAGATGATAAAGAGCAGAGGAATTGCTCTTTTGTGCTTCTTTCTTTGTCATTTTATCGGCTGCACTCAAAGTGGTCCAATCTGAAGGTTCTGTGTAACCTTCATCAACTATATCCCATAGTTCCTTGCCTATGAGTAAGGTCCTCATCTTGATGGACCAATACTCATAATTGAACCCATTAAATTTTGGAATGGGTAGATTATCATTGGATGCTATAGCTTATGGAAATAAACTAGAAACACACTTATTTCTCAATTACAATCAAAGCACTATGATTTTCAAAAGAAGAATTACAAATTTAAATCAAATTTAACTTGATCTACTCTCTTGTTTATATCATGTTCTACCTGATGATGTTCTCCTATCACTGGATTGACAAATTTGTCAGCAACTGAATCACTGTCATCACTGATAAGAATGATTTCGGGTGAATATGGTTCTAGCTCCAGTATTTCAACTGAGTCACTATCACTGAGATGATTATTCTCTGGCTCCTGTGGTGCAACTCCTACAGATTCTAACTCCTCAAATCTGATACCAAAGGAATTGTCTTCTGAATCAACATCATATCCTACATTTGGTGCTCTTTGGTGGGCTATTACTGCATTTTACAATTGATTGAATACAATATTCAATCCATACGTTCAAACTTTTTCATCAAAGGATTCATGATTTTCTCTTACTAAAAGAGAACAAAGGGCATGATAGCATCCGGTTGACCTTATCATGAATGAGTACAAGAATATTCCCCTTAAGATGTAAAAATATTCCCCCTTAAAGCCTCTTAGGCTATTATAATAATTTCCTTAGGAAATGTCCTTCTCCTGCCTTCTTTTTTTTAATGTTGCAAAAAATAATTTTTTTTATCTCTAATTGTAATTAATAATAAAATTTAATATTAATTAAAAAACATTTAAAATGAAACCTTTAAAAATGCAATTTAATTAATATTAAAATTAAATTATTAATTAAATTATAAAATTATATTTTTTAATCTTTTGCAAAATAAAAAATATAAAAAACTAAATTTTCAGGTTAGAGGGTTTTAAACCCACGACCTTGCTTTTCAAGCTCTTACCTCATGGCCTCTCACAAGTCGCGATGGCTCACCATCTGTGAGCTAACATGAAGGAGGTCACCTATATCCTTAAACACTGATGCCTTCACAAAAAAAATATAAAACTTAGCTTTTTATACCTCATGGAGACTCGAACTCGTGATCAAACGGAGGGCAAAGATCTTAGGGTTGGCTCCTCATGCCAATCAAGCTACAGTGCCCGACATGAAGGCTAAATAAATCGCCTTCACTTTGTAGATGCTCTAGCTCATGATAAATAAAAAACATATGGGATGATTATCCCACATTTGCTAGGAAATGAATGCAAGAGTGGTACAAAACCTTAAATGTGCACCATGTGTTTCTATTGCCTTTGGGTAATCGAACAACTCCCTTTTATCATCGAGTTGTCCAATCAAACCTTGTCACATTGCCCTACCACGCCACCCTACCACTTCAATTCGTGTGTCCTCTTCTTTGTCTACCACGTGTTCACCTCCTATTCAGTGGTTGTCGTCATGTGTCTATCAAGGCAACTATGTTATCCACCATGTCAGCTACCTCTAGAATTGTACCCTTATCAGGTCAGCTCTACTGTCCAGCTACGTGTCCTCCTTGGTCCTCGTCCATCTGCCACATCAGGTCCTTGAGCTGTGTGCGGCCTCAGCACCATGTGTCCTCCTCGAGATGCATGCTTGGGGATTTAGCTCCTATGTGTGCCATGTGTCCTCCTTAGGATGTGTGCCTGGGTTTTGACTTCTCTACGGGCCACTCCTCAAGATGTGTGCCTATAGGGGATGCTCCTTCTCCTCAGGATACATACCTATGAGCCCTCCTCACTAGTCAGATGCCAAATAACCCTAACCCCTAACGCTGCTCTTTGATACCAAAATGATAATTGCAAAAGTTTGATTAATTGAAATAAATTAAGGTTACAACTTAAATAGTTTAGGGAAATGCTAGAAATAGGAAAGCTAGGAATAGGGAGAGAAAATAGGGATAGAAGATAGAAAGAAGAAAATTTAAAAATAAATTCTCTCACCGTTTGTTGTCCACCTTGGTGCCATCATCACCTGTCGACCATCTTGGTAAGTTAAATACTAACAGTCAGGAGATAATGATGAGAACATCTATCTAGGCTTAGGACTTAGGCTTAGGTATTTCTTACATTTCTTATTTTCTCCTATGCTTTTTATTTTAAAACATGAGATTCCAAATCAAGCTCGTGTTGGATTGTTAGTTGTAGGCTTACTTTAGTTTGATTTGCTAACTTATCTTCTAGTTTTGATAGATATTAGTTATGTGTTTTTTTTTTTTAACTTCTTGTTTGTTATTTTCAAATATTACATTCATTACAATCTAGAAGATAATTTTTTATGTACTTTATGCTATATAAGCACTAGTTGGTAATGCAAGCTTCAGTTGGATTTGGAGCCTTATCACTAGTATCAGAGCTTTATTTGATCAAAGGCCTTGGGTTGTGTCTCAATATTTGATTTACTTATGCTCTACTATGTTTGCCTTTGTATTTATTCACCTCTAAGCAAGTCATAAGTACACAATTTGGATGTAATTTTCTGCTCATTTGGAACAATTTCTGACATACCATGCAATTTCCAATCTGCATATGCTCCAAATAACATGGTTTTGGTTCATCATGTAGTTGCACATTTAAAGCACTCAAATATGAATAGCATTTGATGAACTATTTTGTAATGGTTCATTTTTGGTCAGGCTAATGTGGATAAAGTGTTGCTCCTTTGTGTACACATTGGTAGGAATTCAACCAATAGACCTTCAAAGGTTAACAATTTACGATCGATATGGAGGTAAATTTGTAGTTTTAGATAATCTATGGCAGGAGCTTTTATGTAATTTTATAGATATTGAAATTGTGAATCAATGCATAGACATATACTAGGTCTAATTAATTTTGTGAGAGCTTTGATTTACACACTCCTACACGGTGCCACCCTTTCCAATGCAACTCATCTTCTTTCTTCCTTCAACAACTACACACTCTAGCTAGGGAAAAATTAGCATTCTATCCACATCGACCAAAGATATCCTATGTTGTCATGATATGGATTTTAGAATACAATATTTAAATTGCCATCGCATTACCTAAAACATCTTAAATAGGTATTATCTACCCTATACAAAATATGGTTAAATGATGTCTACCTTTAGAAGGTTGGCTAGAAGATCTAAAAGGCTTCCTTATTCATCATGTGCTCATATTATAATATTACATTATATTTATTGTCGACCATATTAGTATCATATTATATATTACAGTCTATAATGATTTTATATATTATGTTCCTCATCATTCCTCCCAATAACAAAAGCATTCGACCCCAATGCACTACAAAATAGGAGGAAAATCATTAGCTATCTACTAGAAGCTATAAGAACCTAGATAGGTATGGTAAGTCTTCATGACAATGAGTCCCTAAATGAAGTCAATAGTTTCCCCTATACTAATCATGGTGGTTGTCCTTGAATTATGGATACAATTGAGTAATATTTTGCTAAAGAATAGAAGTAGTTGGAGAATGACCACATAAAAGAGAGGATATGCTTCTTGGATCTAAAAATCCTACAATGTGGAAGGATCGAGATGTTGGAAAATGTGCACAATATTTAGAGCTAGATTAGCAGAAAAAATAGGAGTAGGAGTAATTTCAAGTGCTCTATTGGTGTTTTTCTAAACAGATGCAACATGGTGAGTGGATAGGAAGATTTTTGTTGGGGTATCCTCATAATAAGGCTTGACAAAAACCAATGCAATATTTTGAGATTGATGGAGATTAGTATGGATCAGTTGTGTGGTTCTCTTGGTGCATCAAACGAGGAAGGTTTTATGCTCATAATGTAAAGTGTATGCGTTATTATATGCATCATATTGATCCTTCCTATCATATTGATAGGGTTTGTGAAGTAACAAGCCACAAAAATCTATGGGTGTCACATCGCAAGTGATAATATCAATAAATTTGGGCCAAATACAAAGGACATAGTGTAGGTGTGTGTGAATTTTGAATTTGTATTATTGTTCTTCCATACAAGGAATAGAGATGAGGATGTGGACCTATTGGTAGTTGTAACTTGTAGATAATGGACTTCGCATTCAAGTTTGTTATGAACCATAATCGATGATACAATCTACAAAAAATCATGAGTAAGATGAGCATATGTAATGAATAAAGAATCATGTTCTCTCGTAGATGAATGATGATACCAACTGATATGGATTTGAGAATCCAATATTCATTGTATTACTATTGGCTTTTAATCCAAACTATCTCAAACTATCTCAAGTCCCAAATATTTAAGCCACAATATCCCATGTCGTAATATCAATAATCAAGAGTATAATTAAATATATGAGCAATCAAATATATATATTCAGGCCAATATAAATAAAATAACATTCACTATAATATCAAATATGAATGTAAATGGCCAAAATCATTCATGTACATGCATGAAGAATACTTATAATAATATTGCTCAAAATCTATGTGCAAACTTTATTATGAATGCTTATTATGGTGATTGTTATAGATCATTTTTCCTTACATTGTATGGAGCTTTATCTCCATAATATAGACATAGGAATGTGACTCTTCAATACATGACTATTGCACTCCTCACATATCCAGGAGTTGCAACCTTTCCTATTCTTGTCCTTTTGGCTTCTCATCTTGTCACTTATATACTAGACTCTTCACTTTCTTCTTACATGCATACTTTAACTCTATGACACTTGCACACTTCTACATGACTCTTACTCTCCTACATGCACTTCTTATAGAAGACACTTGTGCACTTCCTAACATTACGTATTTACACACTTACATACGTGACACTTGTGCACATTCTCTCAAAACATACTTACACTCTTACTTACATGACACTTGTGTATATCCTACATATTACACTCTTGCATGACACTTGTGCATATCCTACATATAAATACTTGCATAAATGGGAAATATAAATCACTCTTATAAACTATAGACATAAACCATAATCTATTACATATTTATATTTTTGCCATAAAGGCACCATGGGGATACATTAGCATGTACCAAATAATGTAATATTCTCCAAAAATTATCCAAAAACATCTTAAATAGGCATTATCTACCCTGTATAAAAAATGACTGAATTAATGATGGCTACCTCTAGAAGGTTGACTAGAAGATCTAGAAGGCCACCTTATTTATCATGTTCTTGACCATGTGCTCATATTATATTATCACATTAGATTTATTATCAACCATATTAATATCATATTATATATTACATTATTTATTACTTTTATATATGATGTTCCTCATCACGTCATCTAACTTGTGGAAAATATAAATAGATCAATGGTTTTATCCACTTGTAATGTCCTCTGATGTCTCTGATGTGCATTCCATCGTTAAAACATTTAGTGCAAGTCGACCTTAGAACTAAAGAGGACCAAAGTCAAATTACTACAACTTCACAGGCTTGTATGTTATCTTGTTAGACATTTTTGATGAGGCATAAAATACCTCATTTTTTAGGACTTCTACCCATATTTTTACACCAATAGGATATGTATTATTTTGGTTATTGCATTAGTGATGTGATTATATAGGGTAAATAGGAGAAAATGTTAACTTAGATAGATGGAGTGTAGTCGTTTGCTAAGATAGATAATAAAGGACTAATATGTTGGATTTTTTCAAGTTGATACAATAAAAAGAAGGATTTTGTAGCTTCTATCACAATAAAGTATTTTGGTAGCATTAGGATCTTGTTACAAGATCACTCTTTGCATAGGACTATAGTTAGATAAAGTGTTTAACTATGACCCTATTAATTGGGTGTTGGAAAACATAGTGACTTGTAGGATACAATAATCCTATACCAAAGTTAGATAATACTAGGACCTATCACTAGAACCTGAGTTGGCTAAAATTACCACATGGTTGCAATAGCTAGCTAGAATTTTTGTTGTGACACCTTTAAGATGACATGTCACTAAAAGACAAGAATCTACCCATATAATATTCAACAAGATATCAATTTGGGCAAAGAATAACTTTTTGTTGATTATGGTCAACAAATTTTGACCAGTTGTAATAGTCATAATCAAATGTTATTACCAGTTGGCAACAAGCTAAGAAAGAAGAAAAAACACCAATTTTTGGGTATATAAGTTAGGAACTATTTTTAATGTAATTTCTCTATTTTCAAATAATTCTAAATTAGCGGGTGAGGCGCACTAAGGTTGTTTTATAAATCAAACTACTTAGTGTAACTTATATTTTATCTTCACTTGTTTATTAGGGAATAAAATTGTTAGCTAAATATTTTGCTACTATAATATTCAACCATGTAGGTATGAGATGGTCTTGTCCTCTCCTTTATATATAGATCAACAAACTAGGACCTAGAGACATATAGGAGATGAATAATACTATTATGCTACTAATTTTATGTTGTAAATTGTATAAGCTATTTGCTAAAATTAGTATGCAATAAACTTTATTGCAAATTTGTTGTTGTGTTACCTATTTGTGATCTAAAGTGAGACATTTTCCCTTCCATGTTGTTGCAAGCAAGGGCCCACTCCTAGAAAGGTGGAAGGTACTTTCATTTATGTTTTATTTTGTTGCATTCTTAGATTAGATTTTGCTATCATTTTTCATGCATTCATAGTAGCTAATTAGTACATCATTTATTTCTCGAGAAAATAAGAGAAAAAGAGATAATTAGTTGCATTAATTTTAGATTCATTTAACTGTAATTTATATTGAATTTTCATTTGTTTTGTACTACATTTATTTTCACAATATCATTTACTTTTTTGCTACAACTTTTCCATTTCTTGCAAGTGTGTGTGTTAGATTTAAAATTCTTATTTTTATCTGTAGTTAGAAGTTTAATTTTGATTTCTAGATTATAGTAGTTTAAAACTCCAAAACCTAACCTGAATCAGATACTTCCTAGCACATATTTCTCATAGGACACCACCCCTAGTTTGACAAATTAAAAGTGACCTTAGTAAAGTATGATAATAACGACACCCATCACTTTTTGTTGTCGTTTCCAGGGAACATGATGTTGCTAAGAAATTGCTCAACATCCAATATCGTTATCTTTTTGTTAGATTCTTAATCATTTATTCATGTAGACTTGTGCTAAACGACATCTCCCCAATTAACTATATTGTTTTATAGTTTATCCACATAGTCATGAGCAAAATGTGATCCTAAAATTGTTATTATATGATTAAATATTTTGGAAGTTAAAGCGATTAATTATATTTCATTACTCTTAGTCCAAAAAAGTTTTAGTTAATCTTATGTTACCTCGATTTCTATTTTTAAATCAAAAAGTTGAATCAATAGATTGTCAATAGTAGTCACTATGAGATGGTCATAAAACTAGATTACGACCAATCGATTGACCTATGATATTAGATGATCCTATGTTTGTTCCAAACCAAAGGGAGAATAACTAGATTAAGACCCAATAAAAGATAGTGGTATTAAGAGGTAGTAGGTATTGGAGGTAATTAGAAAAGTTTCTTTGAATGCATAGACCTAGAGATAACAAAGGGAGGTTTATCAAAACAAACCCCCAATAGGCCATAGGGGTGGATAAATCATGCTTAGAGGTTGCACAAGAATACCCTATATCTATAATTGAGTCTTCCAACAATCCATTATAATCAGACAAAGAAAACACTAGTGAATGATTATCACTTGCTTTAGAATTTGAAGGATTCCTTGAATTAGAAGAACCTGATAGTGATCTACATCTTCCATTTAGAACTCTTGAAGAATACAATCAATTGCATAATGATTTTAGAGTAAATAACAAGATGGAAGACATGAAATAAGTAAACAACCCTAGAGATATATAGTGTTGTACATCATGAGAAAGCCAACAGAGGTGTAATAACCTTTGCATATTCTATCTAGTTAGATCCCATCGTGAAAGCTCAAATGAAGAACATCTCTTCAAAAAACCTACCTATCTTGAGGGGAACTACTTCAGAAGACCCATATTAGTTCTTGTTCAAATTTAAGATCATATGTCAAACTTATGACTATACAACTGATAACCACAAACTTAAATTATTCCCTTCCATACTCAAATATGTAGTTATGTGATGGTTTATGGGGTTATCCCTAGAATGCATATGTAGCTAGGATGAGATGGAAAATGTATTATTAAAAAAATATCAAGAATATTGTCATGTTAGGGATCAAAAGGAATAACTATTTAGGATAAAACAAGACAAGGATGAGAGCCTTGAATATTACTTAGATAGTTTCCTTTTCATTCAAAAATATGTTGGAAAAACATGGACCTTGAACTTGTCAAAGTGATCTTCTTGCGAGGATTACAAGGTGAGTCAAGGGATATTTTAAATCTTATGGGAAAAGGAGATATAAATAAATGACATCTTTCTTACAATATAGAGTTGTGTAGAAACTACTCTATAACAAGGAGTGAAACATGCAAATACCAAGTAGGAAAGAATGAAAGTGACATAGGAGAGCTACTAGAGGAATTTTCCAATTTTAAAATTGATATTATTTTATATTTGAACACCACGTTGGATGAAGCCCAAGCCAAAGCTAAATCCATTGAACCATTGTCTATATAATATCCAAGGCATAGGCAAAAGCACACCCTACAAGAATGTCCTCTCAATAAGACCAATATTTACAATATTTGTGGGAAAAGCCATCCTATAGACCAGTTTGACCTCCTACCAAAAATAAAATTCAACCTCACAAAGGGTCATCTCAATGCAAAGGAACTCAATTGCATGGGACAAAGAAATAAATTTTCCCATCAACAAAGAACACCATGGGGATAAAATCCATAGAATGCTTTGTGGAATATGCTTCCACCACAACAATAATGGGACCAGTATATCTGGACTTCATCTCTAGAGTGGGGAATTCAATTATGGCTTAACCTACCATGGACATAACCAATGCTAAACCAATCATGGTCAAACCAAGGATAACAATGGTCGGGACCACCCCAATCCAACCAATCTTATGGGGGTCAATGATGAATTTAAACTCAACTACAAGCATTTTTGCTATTACCCATGCTTTATTCCCAACCTATGTAGTCATAACCACCCAAGCAACCTCCATTACCAGTGCAACATATGGCCAACCCAAATAACAAAATATAGGCAATTCCTATTTAAAATATAGAACATAGTGACATAGTCAATACTAACACCATTGAATATGATAATGTGCAACTTCATGTTGGAATATATTACATTATTTGGTACATGCTAATGTACCAACTTGGGTACATCATTAGATTAGGAGAGTATCTTAGAGTAAGGCTTGAGTATTTACTTTATGTAATGTAATAAATGCACAAGTATTATTAGAATGTGCAATGATATAAATGTGCATGATATCCACATGTACATGAGTCCTTAAAATAGGAATATGAAGAGTCATAGGAAGGTGGAAGGCCAAGAGTCATGTCTCATTATATATAGGTCTTTGGTAGATGAGTTGAGAGAGGAATCAAGCAAGAGTAGTAGAGGTGATAGACTAAAGTATACAGTGTATAACTTGTATGAAGGATGGAGCATTGAGATCTCCATATATTGTAACAAGTTCAAATTTTTGTGAGCTTTCATTAATGGCTATTTCATGAGTTATTTCAAAATTTTCTCATGCTATTTACTTTCTTATTAAATTGTCATTATCATAGATATAATATTGCATGCTTATTTTACTACTTGTGGTTGCATTTTATTTAAGTTTATAGCATCAAAAGTTAACAGTGGTATCAAAGCACTAGGTTGATTGATAAGAAATAGAGAGAGCCACAAAAAATAATGAAAGGAGATAGGAAATCTCATTTTCAAAATTTCTAAAATTGCATTTGGCTATAATCTTGTTGTGACTGTCGCACAACTCGCCCCAAAATTGGGGATCCACCTTTCATTTTTGTATTTGGGTGTTCTTGTTTCGTTTTTGAGTGTCTAGTAGGTTGCTGCATTTCATGTTATAGTTTTTTTTGTTATTTTGTTATTAGCAATTGTCAACGATTTTTATCGTCAATTTGTTGTTGATGATTTTTATCGTCCATTTGTTGTCGATAATTTTTATCGTCAATTTATTTTCGATGATTTTTATTGTCAATTTGTTGTCGACAATTTTTATCATCAATTTGTTGTCGACGATTTTTATCATCAATTTTTTGTTAGCACTTTTATTGTTATTTTTTTGGTCTTGCCTTCATTGGCACGTTTAAAATTCAAAAAAATAAAAGGAAAAAAAAATATATAATATATATAATAGTAAAATAAAATAAATATGAGCTTTGGTTTTGGTGGCTTACCTTCCAAACCTTTCTTTACTCTATGCTTTTATGTTAAAATTTATAATGCTTTATTTTAAAGGTTTATGTCGAAGGTTTGAAAGTCTCATTCTTGTTTATGATAGGTTTACTCCAGACATGATGGACATGCATGACGATAACAGACCCGGGATCGATTGGCTCACGACGACGTTGGATGTTACAACTATCATGGCAGGGAATAACTATGCTTCCATGGTGATGATTATGAGGTTGACACCTATGTGGAGGCTATCATGGTAGAGAATGACTATGATGTGGAGCAGCAGTGAAACCCCATGATACGGTGAATGGATGATATGAACGTGGTGTGTCCAGCAAAGCGCAGCATCGGAAATAGTAGACATGGATTTCACGTACATGATGGAGGGTCCACATGGTGACAGGGAATAAGAGTTGAACATGTAATTCACTAGACAAACAGGCAGCCACAATGTCACCAAGCATGCTCTACTAGGCAGTATAATATAGTGGTGATAGTAGAGATTTTGGGGTAATGATTGAGGCATTATCACAGTAATTGTGATGTGGTTCAAGATAGACCATTCAAATTAATGGCCATGAGAGACGTTACATTGACATACGTGGATACCGAACACCCCTATAGAACATTAAAATATTGTGACACAGCAGATAGCTGGGATAAAACAATGAGGAATCCATAATCGTTACACTACATAGGCTCTTCGTGATAGACTATGCTCACCTAATGCCAGGTCAGGTGACAGTATTCAACAGATCCATTAAGGTTATGAGTGTTAGATGAAGAGGAATCAAGCAAAACAGGAGAGGTTATTTGACCATCATGAAACCCTAAAATCCCATATACCTGCTTTATATTACCGAGCGCCAGAGGATGGGAAGGTTAAAAATTTTTGCTCTCAAAAATCGAACAACAAGTGGAGAAACGTCGGGTTTTCTTAAATATTATACCCCACTGTGATGGGTATTTTTGACATCAGAATACCCTTACGCAGAGGAAGAAGAGGCAACACACAGGTAGAGAAAGGATGGATATCAGACAGAACGTGGATTGTTGGACGGGCAGCACAGCGGCTACTTAGGGGTACGTTGCCATCAGCAGTGGATAGAGAGATGTCATTTCGGTGTCTATCCTATACCCAAGCGATCCTTGTGATGGTAAAGATACATTGTCGGTGTCGCATATAACACGGTTTGAATCGTGTTCAAGGTGTGTGGATGGTGTTGGTCTTGCTAGACCGAGCACCAAGGACAAGGTTTGAAATTTTTTTGTTGGTTATATTATAATATATAGGGGATTATCAGAGAAAGGCCATTTTGAAATATTATTTGTATATATTATAATGTAGGGGAGTTATAAGGGAAATGGAATATGGAATATTTTTTTATATATATTATAATATATAGGGGGAGTTATAAGGGAAATGGAATATTGAATATTTCTTTTATATTATAATACAAAAGAGGGGAGTTATAAGGGAAAAGAAACATTCGAAGTCTTTCTTTTATACTATAGTGTTAAAAAGGAGTTATAAGGGAAAGTAAAATATTAGGAAACTTTATTTTTAACATTATAAAGAAGAGGGAGTCATAAGGGGTGTCAATGATTTTTAAGAGGTGTTGTCCTTGGATTTTTTATTTTTATTGGTTGAAAGTTACGATTATTGGGAGTACTTAAGTATGATTAAAATTTTAAGACATTTGTTTTATATGATATTTCCAATATGTCATGAGGGAAGTTGAAACGAACAAAGGTGTTGAAACCTTAAATATTCAAGGAGGTCATTGTAAAAAGGGGGCTGGAAATTTTTGTAAGAATAGGATTTTTTTTTAAGAATAGAATGCATACATTTTGGCAAGCATACACTTTGTGAGCAAAATTATAGGAGACTTTTTGTTGAGGGTTATTGTTTCAATTGCTTATTTCTCTTACTGCATTTTTTTAATTTGTATCTATGTATTTAATGCCTTTAGGGGGTTATACTAGGTGAAGATTAATATTGATGCAAACAGTAATTTATCCTTTGAGTCTTGCACTTGATATAATCTTATTGTGTTTTATGCAGGTTTGTTTAGATCAGGTTACCTTCAAACTTGTCTCATAATATATGGTTTTGCAGGGTAGGGGATTATGATACCAAGCTTTGTATGCATCATTTTCCAGCTTTGGTGTAAATAGATTAAATTTCTTTTCTGCAACTTTTGATTGTATTTTGCTGAAGTGATTTTCATTAATTGATTTCATTTTGGTCCTTGTCCAAAATTGTTGTCTAACTCCATTCCATCTTCCAGAATTTCAATTTTTTTTTCATTCTGGTCATTTTCCAAAATTTTTGCATTTTACTTTCAGTTATTTCCATTTTGGTCCTTATCCAAAAAATTTATAAATTTTCTGTTCAGTTTGTTTTACATTCTTGTCCATTCTCTAGAATTTCCTGCACAGTAATTTCATTTTTTGCATTCTGGTCTTTATCCAGAATTTTTGCACCTCCAAATTGCACAAAGTTTGTTCAATTTTCCAAATCTAAATTCAAGATAAAATCAATCTAGGAGGGAGGGTACTAATTCCTAATTTACATTAATGGCAAATAATGCAAATGAATGCTAACTTACTAACTAACTAACATGTTCAAAGTCTAATTTAGCATTTAGTAGAATACTCATAATGAAGATAAAATGAATCTACTAACTACAAAATGAATCTCACATTAAAGGCATGGAGTTTAAAATGAAGTGGACTATTCCACTCATCTTTTCATTTTTACACCTTTAATCTGAAGATAAAATGGAATTACTAACTAGGATTCAGGGTAAGACAAATTAATGCCAAGAACATTAAAAGGAATCACTTTTCACTTGAGCAAAATTCACATTCATTTTAAAGATTAAGGAAGGAAATCACTAAGCATGTATAAATTAAACCACCAATGCCCCTTGTTAACTGTCACTTGCAGGTTATTGAGCTAGTTCTAGCATATATTGTCTCAAATGATATTTGCTTTCACACATATATGCAAAATGCTTGTGTAATAGAACCTTGGAGAAATTTGGGTTTTCACTTAATTTCTTTGCAAGAGAGAGTTTTAAATTTAATACTCTGATTTTGGTTACCATTTTGCAATAAGGTAAAATATTCACTCAACAAGTCTTTCCACAAAGTTGCAAAAAAACTTGTGAAGACTAGGACTCAACATTGATTCCACTAGATTGATAAATCAACTAGTGAAGTTTATTTTCTTTAGATTTAAAGAAATTACTATTATCATTTTCTAATACTTTGTTGCAAAAAAGAGGATATTCAAAGAAATTTGAGAAGCTTCCTACAAGAGCTAGGAAGAATATCTTCTTTGGAATCAATCCAATACTTGAAGCAACAAGTTGAAGATTGAAGATTTGGAGGCCTAAGAAAAAGGTCCTATTGTGTTAGCTTTTGAGGATATATGCAGTGGAGAGATCTAACACAGGTCCTAATGAAATATAAGAAATATGAAAGAAAGTGAAACAACAATATGATTGAAATATACTATAAATAGAAATGACAAAAATACAATGCAATATGGAGGAAATGGTCACTCCATTAATATGAGCTAAAGAGCTACATTGTACTCCATACAGGAGTACTACTACCAAGAGCTTGATATGAGCTTGATATGTGCTTGATATATGCTTGATATATAATCTACCACTATGAGGCCCTTTATATAGGAAGATAGATTCCTTGGCCAACACTCTACCTAGTTGTAGAAGGGGACACCTTGCACATTACAACTTGCACATTGCCACTTGTGCATTTATTACATTGCTTGAAGTAACTAGATAACTTCCCCCTAAAGTAATATCCTATCCTAACTATGTACCTAAGGTGGTACATTTACATGACCCAAATGATGTAATATACTCTAACTCTAACACCCCCTTATATTACATTATTTGGGTATTGAAGATTTCAATCTTCAATATGGATCTTTATCTTTAGATATTCTTTAGCTTGATCTAGTCCTCTTTAATTTATATTGCACTGTATGCCTTCTTGCATTGGTTCTTCTTTATTGGAATCAATACTTTCATAGGTGGATGTGCTATCACTTGATTCTTACAAAGAAATTTTCTCTTTGCTTTTTTCCTTGTCATCATTCTTTGTATCCTGTATAGAAGCTTTTGAACATACACTTAGAGCATCATGATAAGATTTTGAGTTAGTAGAACTTGAAGTACTAATATTGCATGAGGATTGAAATATCTTTGCTAGTGAAGATTCATCTAACTTTGTTTTTAGCTTAAGTAATTCTATCAATCCTTTATGTTCTACATTTTCATCCTTATAACATTTGAATGTAAGTAGTGCCATGTATAGTATGCTTTCGTATTCTAAAGGAATTTGAATGTTATTCTTTCCTTTATCAATTACTTCAATGAGTCGAGCATGTAGATAGTGCTCCATAATTTCAAACCTGTCTTTCAGAGCTTCATTTTATATCCTTTTTGAAATAGGATCTAAGTTTCCTTTAGATTTTATAAGTGAATTCTTGATTCCACTTTTTATGACACTTGCTCTTTCTTTTTTAATAGTATTGTTCATATCATTGTTTATTTTATTACTTGAGTTAGACATCTTTATAGCTTCTTGGAATAAAGTGCTTGTAACTGATTGGATATAGTCTTCTAAAGTGTTCTACCTATGACTCCCTAGTTATTAGCTTTGATTTGATAGAACCTTTTTAGAGCTTAGGTTTTGTAGGCTTCCTTATATCTCCCTAGTTAAGAGATGTGAATTAGTAGAGTCCTTGTAGACTTTGTAGAGACCTTATGACTCCCAAATGGATTGAGTACTTGATAATATTTGATGAATGCTATTATTATCAAGTTTTGTAGAATGCCTTATGTCTCCCTAGTGATTTTGGAAATGCTATATGATAGATAAAGTGCTTTTGAGAATAATAGTTCAATTTTGGGTTGATTTTGTAAAGTTTTATGAATAGCAAAAATCAACTTCTTTTACACCTTATTACTCCTATTGAACTTAAGCACTTTCTAATTTGATGAGGTTTTAATAGTTGGATTTCTTTTGTCCCTTTAATGTGTTTTGAGACAAGTATACCAATTAATTTCCAACTCTTGATTTTCCTTAATAAACCTCCTTTTATAGCCTTTAATAATTTGATATTAATATTTCTAAATTCCAATTACCTACTTTGATGTAGTATTCCTTATAACTCCCTAATATGGAATATTAGAAAACAATAAAATTTGCAATAATAGAAATTTTGATTTCCAAGTAGAATTCCTTATTTCTCCTATGTTTTAATATTGCAAATATTAGGCTATTTAATATGTGTTTCTCCCTTTTATATTGCTTTCAAATATGGTTGATTTCATTTAATGTTTCAACCTTATGTTATACCTTATAACTCCCTATTAATGAAAGTAGATACCTTACCTTTAATGTTGTATTCTCTATGTATTCGTCATAGATTTTGGATGTATATGATAGTCCTCTTTAATACCTTTTCCTTGAGTGCTTATAGCGAATGGTGTACGTTGATTCTCCCTTGGCTTCAATGTTTGGATGGTGGAGCTTCAACCTTGGACTTTTTGACCTCCTTTGAATATCTTGACCAGATATTTTAATGCTCTTCACCTCTCTTCCACGTTGTAATTTTGGTTGCTTCGAATGCTATGATTGCTATGAATGTTGTGACTGTTGTGAATGCTTTAAATGCTATGAATGTTGACCTCCTTGGTCTTTGGCACCTTTTAATAGAAGAGGAATCTTGAAATGTGTGACAAGTATCACGGTAGTTATCTGTGAGCGCTTGAGGGATCTTCTACTAAGTAATGGATGGATGTTACAGTCTTGGATGGGTGCACCAACCTGTAACATTTTCTTGGTCAAGCTTGTAATGGATGGGCACTCGTTAGTGTTTCCTCCTAGGTGACAAGTGTCACCTTCCCTTCATGCATGGGATTTCTACGTAATGCCTCTTCAATGTATCATTCCAATGCCCTTATTAACCATGCAACATGACCAACTCTTCCTTTGTTCGATGATGCTTGATATGAGTTGGTTCTAGCTAGAGTAGAGAGCAGCACCTTTGGAGTCTTGGAGCTAGGATTCGACAATGATCTTGAAGACCTTGAGCAATGCTATGGGGGAGTTTGAAGTACTCCAATGATGCTTCCTTGGATGTACATCCAATGTAATATTTTGTGCCTTCTTTTTCAACCTGTTATGAAATCCTTTTTTAGATAATGTTGCCCTTGAATATAATGCTCCTCCTTTCTTTGTATTGTGCTTTGTTTGCTTGCAGGTTCGGCTATCCAAATCGTAGAAGATGTGAGCCTTTTGAGAGGCTCTATTCCCTTGCGTGGAGTGTGCTATTATACGGCTACCTTGGGTTGTTTTACCCTGAGAATATTGTACCTTTGAGGCACTTAAAACCTTACCCTTTTTCCTACGTATGGCAGATTAGAAATGTAAAAAACTTTGTATATAAAATACCTTTTTTTGCACCTCCTTTTTGCAATCTGATTTTTTTTCTAGTTTTATGACAACTTCCTTGTAGGTAATGGCAGATTTTGAGGTTGTCTCCTTGATTAGACACCTCTCTGCTTTTGCTTGGATATTTTTCTAATGAACCCAAGCTTGTAACCACGTAGATAGAAGCTTCTTTTTGTAGAAGTAATTTTTGCACTTTTTTATAAATAGCCTTTAGTGCACTTTGAATCTTGAGACTCACCAAGTCTCGATTTGAAGCTTCTATTGCTAATTTTAATGGTGGCTTTCTTCTCCACTCCTTGGAGGAATCTGATCTGATTTTGGTGGCTTCTTTGGGCCATGAAATGCTGTAGGTTTTATGCACCAAATAGTATCTCTAGACACTTTGATTAATCTACTAGTTTTTGTGCTCTTGATCCTTAACAATCAACAAACACAAACTAATATTTTTGAGAGTAACTAGTTAGAGATCAACTAGTATAGTGCCAATGCACTTTTAATGGTAACAATAATCTCACCTTATTGCTCTAGTAAATGAACTCTCAAAATAATTTCAGATGCACTTAATAATCTCTACAACTTTTAAGAGTAATCTGTAATGAACCCTTAATAAGTATTCTGTAAATTTTCACTACAATCAATATTGTAGGATATAGTCTTCTTGATTTCTAGATAGCAAATAGGTAGATGATAATTTTCTTTCTTTCAAAAATATCCAACTCCTATTTAATGTGCAAATAATCCTTAAAATGAATTCTCCCTTTTTGCACTTTCTTGAAGACTATAATGCAATCTATTCTTCTACAACTTTTAATCCAAATATGGTGCCTTAATGGAATTTGATAATAATCTAATTTGAGGTTAATAGTGAACCTAATTGCACCCAAGTTGCTTACATTTTTGATGGCTTATGTAGATGATGATCTTGGTGTTTCTAATTCACCAAGTTGCTTCTTTGTAGTGAATGGATACTTAGACTTCTTTGTTGGCTATCCCAAAGAACTTTCTACTTCACCAATTTGTAGCCTTGAACTTTCTATCTTGAGCCTTGGATTTTGTGGCTTGATCCTTCTAGTGATCTTTTGCTTTCTATTGTAGATTCAGAGAACTCCTTTCTCTAAAATGTGCCTTCTTGTTGTGAGAGGTAATCTCCAAATCTCTTAGATTTGGTAGGCTTCTTCTGTCTAAATCTTCCTTCAATCTTCTTATCGAATTTTGACTTCAAATAGGATCTTCTTCTTCTCAAGATTTTGATTTTCTTGAGGTCTTCATTGGATTCTTATTTTGGGATTTGGCACTCCTTGCCAAATTCTTCTTCTCTTGGGCTTGTTGTCGGATGGCGATAATTGTCCCAAGTCCTTCACTATCAAGAGCTTTCTCCTTGGTAGTGGATTTCTCCAATGAGTTCTCCTAGGAACTCTTTTGATGATGCTTCTACGAGCTCTACAACAAGGCTCTCCAAGCCTTCTTATTTTTCTTCCTTGAGACCTCTCCAAGGTCTTCTATCTTGTAGCTTCTCTGGTCTTCCAACTAAGATATTTTCTTCAACCTTTTGCTTTTGGAAGTGTTGGTGATGAGATCTTCTTTAAGGATATCTAATTCTACTACTTTTGAATTTGAACAAGACTCTCCTAGTCCTTCTCTTTCTTCCAAGAATGGAAGTTCTTCAATGAGATCTTCTCCTGATCTCTTCAACTTCTTCTGAGAGAAGTCTTTAATCAATAAAGGAGATCACCAATCTCCTATTTCTTGGACTCTTCTTTGGAGTCTTCTTTAGGAACTCCTTTCTGGAGTTTTTCTTCTAAATCAGGAATTTATCTTTTGAATTAGGAAATATTCTGAAGTAATCTTTAGAAACTCTTCTTTGGAGTATTCTTTTGAATCATGAATTTATCTTCTAAAATAAAAAAAATTCTTTAATGTTTTCTTCAAAATTAAAGCTTCTATGGCCTTCTTCTTGATCAAGGCTTCTCTAGCCTATTCTTCTTCTAGGCTTCTTTGGCCTATTCTTCTTTTGCACTTTGCAGGTATTAATCTTGAATGGAGATCACCAATCTCCTATCTCCTCCTATGACTCAACTTTTGGAGTCTCTTCTTCCTTGAGTCTGCTATAAGGCTATTGTGGCCTTTTCTTTACTTCTACAATTTGCAGGATTGCAGCTCTTGTAATGAGACCTTTCTTGAGGTCTTTGAAATATTTAGTCTTCTCCTTGTTGCTGCAAGTGTTGGAATGATTCTAAGAAGATATTCTTCCTAACTCTCTTGTAGGAAGCTTCCCAACCATTTTGAATCTCCTTTTCCTACAAAAAGTTGTTAGAAACTAGAATGGAAGAACTTATAAATCTGGAGATAATAATCTTCACTAGTTGATTTTTCAAACTAGTGGCTTGAATGTTGAGTCCTAGTCTTCACGAGTTTTTCTGCAACTCTGTGGAAAGACTCTAGCCAAATATAATCTCAGGTTTTCTACAACTGAGATTTATTTCAGTCCTCACTTTTCTAATCTTGTTGACTACTATGGATTTTTCTATCAATTAATCCTAATGGTAGCTTTTGCATGTAGTGACACTCAATGGTAGATCCAATTTGCAAAGATGCAAGCCAAGATCAGTAATGGTGACTCTCCCTATTCCTCTTGACCTACTGGACTTCTCTTATAATGGATGTAGGTCCTCCTATCTCGATTAATCGTGGCTCTGATACCATTTTTAGCTTTTGAGGATATATGCAGTGGAGAGATCTAACATAGGTCCTAATGAAATACAGGAAATATGAAATAAAGTGAAACAACAATATGACTGAAATATACTATAAATAGAAATGACGAAAATACAATGCAATATGGAGAAAATGGTCACTCCATTAATATGAGCTAAAGAGCTACATTGTACTCCATACAAGAGTACTACTACCAAGAGCTTGACATGAGCTTGATATGTGCTTGATATATGCTTGATATATAATCTACCACTATGAGGCCCTTTATATAGGAAGATAGATTCCTTGGCCAACACTCTACCTAGCTGTACAAGGGGACACCTTGCACATTACAACTTGCACATTACCACTTGTGCATTTATTACATTGCTTGAAGTAACTAGATAACTTCCCCCTAAAGTAATATCCTATCCTAACTATGTACCTAAGGTGGTACATTTACATGACCCAAATGATGTAATATACTCTAAATCTAACATATTGTAGGATTCATAGATTAAAGATTCCAAGTAGAAGATTGAGAAGAGAGGAAGAGACCAAAGAAGCCACATTGAAGACTATAGATCAAGGAGGAGGTCCAAGAAAAAAGGCCCCATTGAAGATAGAATATTGAGGAGACTTAAGAAAGATATTTTAATTGAATATTGAAGACTTCACATAGAATATTGAAGAGAAGATCCAAAGGAGGTCCCATTGAAGAACTTCTAGATTTGGAAGATTGAAGATAGAGAAGGACTAGAAAAGGTCCTATTGCATATTTTAGAAGCAGTAGAATTTAGAGATCCAAGAAAGAGATATCATTGCAAAACTTCCATAGTTGAAATATTGAAGAGATCAAGGAAATGTCTCATTAAAGTTTTGAGAAGAAGAGGCGCTACAAAATTTGAGGGCTCAAGAGAAGAAGGCCTCAAGCAAACTTGAAAGAAGAAAGAAGGAGAAGTCTAGGAAAGCCTCATTAGAGAATTTTAAGAAGGCCATTGGAGGAGATTTGAGGAGAACTCAAGTGAGAAGATTTATAGCAAGGAGAAGTTCCTGATAGAGAAGAATTTGGGATAATTATCGCCATATGAAAACAAACCCAAAAGGAAGAAATATTTGGCAAGAAGTTAAGTAGTGTAACCAGAAGTTTCCTTTTGCATTGATATTATCACAAAGGATGCATGCTTGCAAAGGAAGATATGCCTACCTTGGAGATATCACCAGATATGCACACCTTAGAGTTATCACCAAGAATGCATGTGTAAATTATGATTGATATGTTCTTTGGAATCTTCATCGGATAATGTGTGTGTATTGGATATACATATTAAATTGGGTGTGTATGTTGAACTAAGTGTGCATATAAAGTAAAAATGCATATTAAATTAAATTAAATGTGCATGTTTATCTACATGTACATATTTGAACTGAATGTGTAATTTAAACTAAGTGTGCATGTGAATTAAATATGCATATTAAATTAAATGTGCATGTTTATCTGTATATGCATGTTTGAACTAATTATGCATTTAAATTAAATGTGGATATTAATTTAAAATTGTGCATGTTAGACTGTGTGCATGTTGGAATTGCATGCGTATTTGAAATATCCAATGTACAAATGGAGGTACAACAATGAGTTGTGACAAGTGTAGTAAACTAGAGTTCATTATTAGAGAAGGGTAATCATTTCATGCACATAACTAGAATGGGGGATGTGAGGTGGAACTAAAGTGAAGTGGAGATGATGTGGAAGGGGGATGGAAAGGGGTAATGTTCCCATGAGGAGGGGTGAGTGGATGGGTAGCCTAGGTATTAATTAACTAATTAATTAATACTTAGGTGAATGAATATTTAGTTTAATATTAATTAAGTTAATTAATATTATTAATTATGATTAATTAATTAGTATTTAAGGCGCTTGATTTTGGTTTCTACAACATCAACTTTGGGAGTAAAACATGTGGCACTCAAAAAATATGGTTCTCGAATAATTGTAAAGCTCCAAAAAGTTCATTAATCAATAAAGCCTAGATTACAACCTTAAATAACTTAGGAATAAGCCAGAAATAGCTTAGGAGAAAATTAGGGAGAGAAAATAGGATAGAAAAGAAATAGGGAGGAAAGAAGAATTTAGGAGTGAATTCTCTTGTCTGCCGTCCTTCCTCTTGCCGTCCACATTGGAGTCTGCCGACCACCTCATCTGCCGTCCAGGTAAAGGTAAATAAAGGTAAAGTAAAAAATAAATTTTTACTTTAACTTCCAACATTCTCCCCCTTAAAGTTGAGAGGTCTGACTATACAGTCTCTCAGCTTTATATATTGAGCTTTAGCTATACCTTTGGTGAAGATATCTGCAATATTATCCAAAGTGTTACAATATTGAAGCTCAACTATTTGTTGTTCCACCATATCTCGAATGAAGTGATACTTCATATCGAAATGCTTTGATCTGCTATGATGGACTGGATTGTATGCCAACTGAATGGCACTTATGTTATCACAATACAGTCGAGTTGGACCACTTTGACTTTCTCCAATCTCTTCAAGAACTTTTCTCAACCATAGGGCTTGAGTACTAGCATGTGTGATGGCTATATACTCAGCCTCAATCGATGACAATGCTACAACAGTTTGTTTCTTGGAACTCCATGTAATTAGTCCTGATCCTAGACTAAAACAATTTCTTGATGTAGATTTCCTGTCATCTATATTGCTGCCCCAATCACTGTCACTGAAGCCAACTAATTTCACAGACTTACATTGTTGGTAATGGATTCCAAAATCCAATGTACCTTTTACATATCTCAATATTCTTTTAGTTGCTTGTAGATGCAGCTCAGAAGGACTAGCCATAAACCTTGAAACTAGAGAAACAACATATTGAATATCGGGCCTTGTGTTGGTGAGAAACATCAGACTCCCAACCATGCTTCTATAAGTGGTCATGTCAACCTTTGATGCTCCATCGTCCTTGCTCAATTGGATCCCATGTCCAGTTGGAGTTGCAACTGATTTGCACTGCTCCATGGCAAATTTCTTAATCATGTCTCGAGCATACTTGTGTTGACATATGAAGATCCCTTTATTTGATTGATGCACTTCCATGCCTAGGAAGTATCGCATTAAACCAAGATCTTTCATCTCGAACTGCTTCATCATGGAGTTTTTGAACTCCATATTCATTTTATTGTTACTACCCATAAATATTAGATCATCCACATACAAACAAACTATGAGAATGTCTACTCCATGCTTTAGGTAGTACATAGTTGGTTCACTTTTGCTTCTTGTGAATCCATACTCGCTGAAATAGCCATCAATGCGTGAGTACCAAGCTCTTGGTGCTTGCTTGAGGCCATAAAGTGCTTTCTTCAATTTGTAAACAAGGTTTTCTTTTCCCTGTTCTTGGAAACCTTGAGGTTGTTGAACATAAACCTCTTCTGTCAAGTATCCATTCAGAAAAGCACTCTTTACATCCATGTGTTGAACATTCCATCCTTTATGGGCTGCTAAGGAAAGAACTGATCTGATTGTCTCTTGTCTTGCAACAGGAGCAAAAGTTTCCTCATAGTCAATGCCATATTTTTGAGTAAAACCTTTTGCTACTAGTCTCGCCTTATGCCTCTCAATGCTTCCATCAGCATTGTACTTGGTCTTGTAGACCCATTTACATCCAACACATTTTTTACCTTTGGGTAGCTTTACTAGCTCCCATGTATCATTATTTTTTATAGAGGTTATTTCCTCTTTCATGGCTTCTTGCCATACATTTTGAGTACATGCCTTCTCATAGCTAGCTGGTTCTAGTTGTGTACTAGTCAATAAAGCATAATTGACTTCATCTCCTCTAGGTTCTTGGGAGTTATCATCCCCATACAATTGCAAATTCTCAAGTTGTTGCAGAACTGAATTCATTTCACTGGCTTGGCTTCTAGTGAATCTTCTTTGAAAATTTTGATCCAGCATCTGAAAGGAAGGATGATGTTGTAAAGTTCTTCTACCTCTTGATGGAGAGTCAATGTCCATCGGTGAAGAACTTACTGATCTCTGTGGAGAAGGACTTGGACTGGCGGTTGATGTACTTGAACTTCTCGGTCTTGGAGGGGGTGGTGTGCCTTTGCTTTTCTTTGGAGACACCTGTTGTATCTGTTGTACCTGTGAAGAATTTACATCTTGGGACTCATCATCAACAAAAATTCTTTGATGACCCCATTCTCCCCCTTCATCAAAAATTACATCCCTGGAGAGTACAATTTTATGAGTCTTGGGATTGTAGAGTCTATATGCTTTTGTAGACTCACAATACCCTAGAAATATACAAGCTTGACTTTTGGGATCAAGCTTCTTCCTTTTCTCATCAGGAATGTGGGCATATGCTAAAGAACCAAAATTTTTGAAGTGCTTTACATTTGGTTTCTTTCCGTACCACCCCTCATAAGGAGTGATGCCATCTAAACTAGAAGTTGGACTTCTATTTAGAATATATACACTTGTTTTTACAGCATCAGCCCAGTACATATTAGTTAGATGCTTTGTCTGAAGCATCGATCTCGCCATCTCAACTATGGTGCGGTTCTTTCTTTCGGCCACACCATTTTGTTGTGGGGTATAGGCAGTGGTTAATTGCCTTTTGATCCCACTTGCTTTACAATAGTTCAAGAATTATTTTGAGGAGTATTCACCTCCTCGATCTGTCCGAAGACATTTTACATAATTCCCACTTTGATTCTCTACATTGTTTCTGAAATCTATGAAGCAATCAAATGCTTCATCTTTGTGCTTTAAGAAATAAATCCAGCACATCCTAGAGAAGTCATCTATGAAAGTGAGAAAATAAGAATTGTTTTCTGAGACTCTGTGTTTGCATCGGACCACAGATGTCCGAATGTACTAACTGAAGTGGATAGCTGGCTCTCCACGCTTGTCCTTTCGGAAACTTCGACCTGGAGTGCTTTCCCAAAGCACATCCTTCATAGACTTCCTTTTGTTCATTGATTTTGGGAAGTCCTGTCACCATAGCTTGAGAAGTTAGCAATTTCAAGCTAGTAGAATTAAGGTGACCATATCGCAAGTGCCACAACACACTTGGATTTGTTATGGCTACATTTGCAAGTTGAGCTCCCCCTGGCTCACCAAATTTGAGAGGGAATAACCTGTTCTTGGTCATGGGGACCTGTGTGATGACACGATTACAATTATTTTTATCAAAAATAATACATTGTCCTTCATCAAATACAAGCTTGTAATTGTTCTCCATCATTTGTCCAACGCTGAGCAGATTGTGTTGGAGCTTTGGAGTGTAATAGATGTCACTCACTTTCTTTAGTCCTTCTTTGGTTGGAACCGCCATGGCTCCAATTCCCTCTACTTGCAATGCTTTGTCATCCCCTAATTTGATTTGGGATTTATAAGTGGAATCTAGAGTAGCAAATAGATTTTCTTTGCCACTCATATGGTTTGAGCAACCAGTATCTAGAATCCATGTGTCATTTAGATTCTGATCTGATTGTCCATATGACAGAAAAATATTAGAAGCATCATCTTCTTCTCCATAATTTCCATATTGACTACTGTTGGCTTGTGAATATTTTGACCAGCAGTCGCGAGCGAAGTGACCTGGCTTGCCACAGTTGAAATAGGCTGATTTGGACTTGTCACTTCCTCGCCCTTGATTGCCACTTTGTCCTTGATTTCCACCTCGATTCTGATTTCCACCTCTTTGTTGGTTGCCTCCTCTGTATGAGTTGCCTCCTCTATTGGAATTGCCTCCTCTGTTCTGGTTGCCTCCTCTGTTGGAATTGCCTCCTCTGTAGTTGCCTCTGCCTCTACCTCTTTGCTTGCCTCTACCTTGACCTCTTCCCCATCCTCTTCCATTATTTTCATTGGAAGTGAAGGCCTTATCATCGCCTCCGTAGCTGGTTGAAGGAGTTTCAGGAAACCTCTCTTCATGTGACATTAACGATCCGATCAATGCATCGAATGTTAAAAGGGAAAGATCTTTGGATTCTTCTATTATTATGGCAATATGGTTCCATTTCTGTGTAAGTGTTCTCAACACTTTTGTTACAATTGTCTCAGGCTTGATTTCTTCGCCTAGTGTAACCATTTTATCTACAATTGCTTTTACTCTAACACAATAATCATCGACTTTTTCATCATCTTTCATTCGGAGATTTTCAAAATCTCACTTCAATGTTTGAAGCCTTACCTACTTCACTTGATTACTACCCTGGAATCCATCACTCAATGCTTTCCATGCAGCTTGTGCAGTCGTACAAGCAACAATTCTGGGAAATATGCTTTTCTCCAATGCAGCTTGGAGATGAGAAAGAGCAGATGAGTTGCTCTTTTTCTCTTCTTTTCATGTTTTCTTGTCTGCGACACTAAGTGTTGTCCAGTCTGAGGGTTCTGTGTAGCCCTCTTCTATGATGTCCCACAAACCTCTACCTATGAGCAAGGTCTTCATATTTATAGACCAATACTCATAGTCATAACCGTTAAATTCTGGTATAGGTAAGCTATTGTGTGAGGCCATAGTTACCAAAAAACTCTCTTTATTTCATGGTTACAATAAAGTACTTTTGCTGAAAGAAGGAAAGAAGAAGAAGGAAGAAGGAAGAGATTACAAATTTAAGTCAAATCTGACTTGTTCTACTCTATCATTGACTGCTTGTTCCTCTTGATGTGGGGATGCTATCTCTTGATTTACAAAGTTATCTGCCACTTCTTCTTCATCGTCACTTATCTGTATGATTTTCGGTGATTCTGGTTCTAGGATTTCCACTGAATTACTGTAGTGTGTATACTCTGATTCTTGTGGTGCAGCTTGTACTGATTCCGATTGTTCAAATTGACTCCTGAATGAGTTATCTTCAAAATCTGCCTCGTACCCTGAGTCAGGATGCCTTTGATGTGCGATCACTGCATTTTGAAGTTGACTAAACACAATGTTGAGTCCATAACCTCTGACTTTGTTATCAAATCTCTCTGCACCTTCTCGTGCTAAAATTGCACATAAGGCATGATAACAACCATTTGGTCTTATCATCAATGCCTTGTTACAATTTTACAATTTGACTTGTTGTGTCCTTTACAAAACTAAGCCTCTTAGGCTTATTTACACCAGATTTATGATTCCCTGAATCAAAAACTTTTCTTTTACAATGAATTGCCTCCTAGGCAATGTCCTCTTTTTATAATAAAAAAAATTATATTTCTATTTAATAAAAAAAATAATTGCTTAAATTTTTTTTTTTTAAAAACAATTATGTTTTAATTTATTAAATATGATATAAATAGTTTTTTAATATAATAATTTAAAAAAAATCAACTTTAGAAGTGAGGTCAGAGGGTTTCGAACCCTTGACCTATGATGGCCCTTGGGCCTTACCGCGTGCTCTCTTGCCACGACAGTAGCTCACCTGCCGTGAGCTAAGGAAGTCACACTTCCTTATAAAGCTACTCCCTTTGTAGCTTTTAAAAAACTTTTTGAAACAAAAAATTACACCCGCAGGAGTCGAACCCTTGACTCCTTCCTTACAAGCTAGCCCTCTTGCCAAGTCGGCTAGCACCTCGGATGAGATCCCTTAAGCACCTGATGTGCTTAGTTCTTCAGCCATCATGGATAAGATTTTAAAACCCTATCTTCTATGTCGTACCCTCCAAAACCTTTGCTGAGAAATAATTTATTTCTGCCATTTATAGATCTATGGCGTATCAGGAGGATAATATACAATTTTTTTTGGGGTTTCTTTCAATACAAAAACAATTTTACGGGTTTCTTTTACCAATTCTGTCAGATGTCTTCAATAACAGAACCACGAACTCTTTCTGAGAGATTCAATACAGAGAAGAAAGGAAAAAAAATTAAACACAGTCTTCCATTGCACAACTCTGATTCACTGCACGATCCAATCAAACCAGAGATCCATTGCACGTTCTCTGCTACAACGATGAGTGGGGCTACGAACGCACACGATCCGCTGGTCGAACTCTATCAGAATTGCATCGATTTCTCTTGCAACAATGCTAGGTGAGGATTCTTTACTGTGAAATCCACATCTGGTTCGTTCCTTTGCTGGCTACGATTCGCTTTGCTTCGACGAAGTCATTCTCCGACTGCTGCAATTTCTTAGACAAAAAAAATGTTTTGGGATAATATCCCACATGCACAAGAGTAGGGATTATTTAGTGGTTTAAAAGAACTAACAAGCAATAGTTCTTTCGATTGCCTACGGGCAATCGAAAGCCTCCCTTTTGAAGCCTCCACCCACTCATGCTCCACCACGTAAGCGCGTTTGTTGCCACTCACCCTTGCCACTTGTGTCCAATCGATCCTCACCACGTGTCCCGCATCCTCTGAGTCTGCGTTCGAGTTCCACGTCAGCCTCCTGTCCGCTCTTCGCCACGTGTCCTGTGTCCGTCGATTGCCACGTGTCCACCTGGTTCTATCCGCTCCTCGGGTCTCATGCCTGGCGCGGGTTCCCTTGTCCGCCTCGGGTCTCGTGCCTATTGCGGGCTCCCACCTCGGACCCTGTCCGGCTCTGATACCAAATATGGTTCTCGAATAATTGTAAAGCTCCAAAAAGTTCATTAATCAATAAAGCCTAGATTACAACCTTAAATAACTTAGGAATAAGCCAAAAATAGCTTAGGAGAAAATTAGGGAGAGAAAATAGGATAGAAAAGAAATAGGGAGGAAAGAAGAATTTAGGAGTGAATTCTCTTGTCTGTCGTCCTTCCTCTTGCCGTCCACATTGGAGTCTGCTGACCACCTCATCTGTCGTCTAGGTAAAGGTAAAGTAAAAAATAAATTTTTACTTTAACTTCCAACAAAACAACACTTGACTAAAACGAAATAGGATATGGCCTGTAGTTAGCCATTCCAAATTTTTGAAGCAAATCCAATGTGTACTTCTACTAACAAATAGAGATCCCTGAATTTGATTATAAAATTTAAAACCCAAAAAAAAAGTGTAGAAGTCCAAGATTTGTTATCTCAAAATGCTCAAAAAGAGAGCATTGCACAACCTAGATGCATGAAGTAGAACTACCTATGATCAATAAATCATCAATATATTAGACAATGATGATTATGTCCTCTCCATCCCTCAAAGTGTAAACTGTAGGATCATAATGGCATATCAAAAATCCAAAAGATAGAAGAAAAAAATCCATCTTCTCATACCAATCCCTAGGGGATTGTTTGAGTCCATAAAGTGATCTATGTAATCTGCACACCAATGAAAAATCTTGTACAAATCCTAGAGGTTGCTCCATATAAATCTCTTCTTGAAAATCTCCATGTAAGAAGGCACTCTTCACATCCATCTGGTAAATTGACCAACCCTATGATGCAACAATAGATTGTACAAGACGAAAAAAATCCAACTTGGCAATAAGAGCAAACATCTCAAAGTAATCAACCCCCTCAACTTGCAAAAAATCCTTCACTACAAGTCGAGCCTTATACATATGAGTGGAACCATTTGTTGCATATTTGGCGTAATACACCCATGTGCATCTCACCATTTTTCTTCCTTTTTGAAGAGGAACCAAATGCCAAGTATGATTCTTCATTAAGGAAGAATACTCATCATCCATGGAATTATCCCACTCTCGAATGCCATGGACCTCATCAAACCCCTATGGATCAACAAAAATTGACAAAGAAGACCTGTGTCAGAAGTAGAAGTATGCCTTGAAGGTGGAAGACCTTCAATGAAAGGTGTTGCCTCCTCAAAGGTAGTCTGATCCCATCTAGGAATTGGGGTAGCATGTGCAAAAACCTTTATAACTATCTCAACAATGTCCTCATCCTCACTATGATCATCATCAAAACAACCATCTTCAAAGTGAAAACTAGATAGGATGGAGAAGGTGTAGAAAGTGTGGGTTCAGTTGGAGAATAATGCTCATCAAACTAGACATGGGTTTGAAAAATAATTTCACATGTATCCGAATATAGTAATCTATAAGCCCTCATATCCTCATAATAGCCAATAAAAATGAGTGGCTTGCTCTTTCTATCCAAAGCTATCATTTTCTTCTTTGGAACATGAGCCCATGCTTGACTCCCAAAAAATAAAAAATGAGAAACATTAGGCTTGGTCCCTATCCAAGCCTCCTCTGGAGTCATCTACTCAAGAGCTCGATGAGGTGTGCGATTTTGAATGTAATTCATACAATTGACTGCCTATCCAAAAATTGGGAGGTAAATCCCATGAGTGCATCATACAATTTACCATTTCCTTGAGTGTTCTATTTTTTCTCTCAGCTACACCATTTTGATGTGGTGTATGTGGGACAAAGTGTCGATGTAGAATTCCATGAAGGGCTAGAAAATTTTAAAACTTCCTACTAAAATACTCCCCACCATTATCTATGTAAAGCTTATTGATGCAAGTTGAAGATTGATTCTCAACAAAAGCCTTAAAGACTTTAAATGTGGCAAAAATTTCACTCTTGAACTTGAGAAAATATACCCAAGTTCTCCTTGAGAAATCATCAATAAAGGTGAGTGCATAATTAGCTCCCAAAAAATGAGTAGGAAAAATCATCAAGTCACTGTGCACCAACTCAAGAGTGGAAGAAGTTATCTTAGAATTATCTTTGGAAAAAGGATATTGATGTTGTTTGCCAAGTACACAACCTAGACAAACTTCATCAATACAGGAGACCTTAGGTAATCCAATGGTCATATCATGAGTGCTGAAATCCTAGAAATATTTGTAATTGAGATGGCCAAATCTCTCATGCCAAATCTTGCTTTTTGAATCTGCATGAGCCACCAAACAAGTACCTCCAAGTGAAGAATCAAAACCCTCAAAGTGATAAATATGTGATCTATGGTCATCAACTCCTTGTGCAACAATAGACTGGGGTCACTCAAATCTCTAATATTAACTCCTCGAGGTGTAAAAAACACCATTTTCCCCCCTAGAATGATAAATTTGGCACACGGAGATCAAAATTGATGGAAATATTTGGAACATAAAAAATATTCTTAATGCATCCACCATCAACCTATATGTCATATTTTCCCTTAACTAAAATGGAATAAGAATCTCCAACCTCAATGCAAGATGTAGAAGTAGAACACAAGGTGGCAAATGACTCCCTAGATGAAGTCATGTGATGAGTTGCTCCAGAATCCAAAATCCAATCCTCAAAAATAGCCTTAGATGATTTTCCAAAAGCATTCAAAGCCTTGCCCTTATCTTTTAAAGGAGTGAAGGATAATTTTGTATTCCTAAAGGCTTCCTCTAAGTCTTATAACTTTTTCCAACACTTGTCATCAGAATGACCATTGACTCCACAATATGAACAAATAACATTTGACATATTTTTGCTTTTAGACTGTTTAGGTTTATGATTGGACTCTTTGGAGGATAACTCTTTCTGATGTGATTGTTTGAGATTTTGATGAAATGAAGGAGAAGGAGAAGAATTATGTTAAGACTTAGACTTGGACTTTTCCTTTCCTTTGGAAGTAGAAGTGGAGGATGCAACAAATACCTTATGTGTGTAATGGTCAGAGTTAAGAACTTTGGATTCTTCCCTCAAAATATTGACACAAAACTTCTCAAAAGTAGGCATTTTGTGATCAGAACCCATGGAATCCATATTGGCAAAAAATGCAAAGGCAAACATATGGAACGAACCCTTAAGTTTTGACAAGATCATGAAAATACATTCTTCATCCGTTTTAGTTTTTCCACTACCCTTTAAAAGTGTGAGCAAGGATTGAAACTTAGTGAGAAAATCAACCATAAATGGAAAATCATTTGGATTGAGAGCACTAAGTTCAACATTAAGATGTAAAACTCTCAAAGTTTCCACTTGCCCAAATAACTTCTCAAACTTCTCCCAAAAGGAGTGTCACAATCATTAAGATGAAACAACAGATTATCACTCACATGCATCCCAATTAATCTCTTGCATTCATCCATATTACAATCATGAACAAACTTATGATACTCTTTTATAACTTCAAATAACTCTTCTTACATTAATATTAATAACCCTTAGATTGAACAAGTGTCATTATATGTAACTTACATATGTAATAATTATATGAATTAAGTGGCTCAAAATCCTCTAAACATATTTTTTAATCACAATTAACCTGCTCCCATTCTTTATTTGCTGCTACAATTAACCTTGCCAAACAAGTAGAGGTTGTCCTCTTGTACAGAGGACAACTTAAACTCACAAAGGAAGAAGACTAGTCCAACCATAAAAGTCAATGTCAAAATGGGCATATAACTAGTGATATGGTCATGGATTCTTGCCAAACTTAAAAAAAAACAGAATGTGCATTTCACGTTCCATGCCTTTTGTCGGTGCGGACAAAAATAAATAAATATTAATTTTTTATGACATGGAACACACATTTCGCATCAAGTGCCTCTTCCGTCGGTGCGGAATGCATTCTGCACCACCCAATGCAAATCATATAAAAAATAAAATAAAATAAAATATTGATTAATTAATTAAATTAAAATTTAAAAACATTAGAATCTGCTCTGCTCGTGTTTCGAGCACACAGTACCAGAATCTCAATCTGCATGGAACATACATATATAATTAATCAGCATCCTTTATAAGGAACAAACTTTGTTGTTATTAATAATAATTTTATAAGGAACAAACTTTGTTGTTATTAAAAAAAATTATTATTAAAATTACAATGCTGTGTAAGTCATAATGGTTTGCACTGCGGAGCATCGCTCTTTTTTTAACTTTATAATATGTTAAATAATTTAAAAATAATACTAACCTTATTATTTATTTATATACCTTAAATAAATAAACATACATTGAATTTTTATAAATATTATTTATATACATGAAAATATAAATACATTGCGGGATACATTTCGTGCCTATGTCAAAGATCTGCGCACTCCATCAACCGCAGCATAGAGTTATAGTAGATAACTATAATACATTTTTAATCTTTTAAAACTCTCAATTTTTTTTGTTTTGAGATTTTTCAATATTTTCATTGGAAAATCTCTTTCACATGTCTTAATTTTTCTTTAATTTCGGTTAACACATGATGTTTGTCAGATTTTTTTTTTTTCTTTTTTGTTTTGAGATTTTTCAATATTTTCATTAGAAAATCATGTCTTAATTTTTCTTCAATTTATGTTAGCACATGATGTTTGTTAGATTCTTTTTTTCCATTTTGTTTAAAAATAGCATACGGGATTTGAAACCACAACCAAGAAGATCATTGAGCAACTACTAGATGTCTTAGTTGGATATTATTCATTTGACCTCTAGTTAGCCAACACTATCACTTAGAATGCTTTTGTGTGCATTTGCTTCCATTCTTTTTTTTTAGAATTATGTGCTTATATTGGCTTGTATCATTTCACATATCTTGTTATCCTCATATTCTGTTGCATTCAGCGCTCCCATGCTTTTCCTTGGGCTTTATATATTAATCAATTTATGTGTCCTTAAATGGACCGCTTATATTATTCATAAAATCACAATGTGCCCTTAAATGGGTATTTAAACAACTTTAAATTGTGCCCTTAAATGGATACTTAAACAACTTTAAATTGTGCCCTTAAATGGATTGTGTATATAAACAACAATCGCAATGTGTTTTTAAATAGACCACCTATACATTACAAAGCATTAAATTGTGTCCTTAAATGGGCCACTTGTATATAAATTACATTATATTTGTGCCCTTAAAGAGGCCACTTGTACATAACCTATATTACACTGTGCCCTTAAATGGGCCACCTGCACATAACTTGTATTACATTATGTCCTTAAATGGGCCACCTATACAATAACAAATTTTAATTGTGCCCTTAAATGGGCCTCCTAAACATACAATTACAATGTGCCCTTAAATGGGTCGCTTTGTACATAATAACATCACAATATACCCTTAAATGAGGCACTTGTACATTAACAATTTTCAATTGTACCCTTAAATGAGCCTCCTATACATACGATCATAATGTGCCTTTAAATGGGCTGCTTTGTACATAATAACATCACAATATGCCCTTAAATGGGCCATTTATATATTAATAAACTTCATTATACCCTTAAAAGGGCCACCATGTACATAAACAAAACTAAAATATGCCCTTAAATGTGCCACCTGCATCATTCACAACATTACACTATGCTCTCCAATGGACCACTCTGTTCAATGCTTAGCGTAGTCTGGTATCCTTTTTTTGTTGTTTTTCTTCCTTCTCTCTCTTCATCACTTTCCATCCTCCTCTTCATCTCTTCTCAACTGTTCATTATTCTCCTTTATTAATCCCCTCCATATTTTTCAAAATTTTTTAACCTTTTAGCCCATGTTTGTTGATGTATCCCCACTACCCCCATGTAAATTGAGTTTTCTCATTTCAACCTAGTCTTCCCTCTAAAACTTGAGGGAACACACACACATGGGGGCACATAATGGGGGCAAGACATAGTTTAATCAACCCAAAACACTAATACCTAATAGCACCTTAAGCAAGCGACAATTGTATCCACCAAATACCATCACAAAGTTGGGGATAACTACTTTATTTTGATGCATTCATTATACAATGAATGCATCAAAAGAGGGAAAACATAGGCATATAAATTTACCACACTAATATAAATATATATAAAAATGTGTTAATTGAATTAGGCTCGAAAAGATCTTTCCAATGAGTACAAATACACCTATATCTCCCTAACACAATGCCATAAAATTACTAAAATTTAGATGTTGAGTCTGGTGACGTATCCATGGCAATAAGGACAACATCACTTCCAAGGGCCATATCTCCCTCAAATATTAATGATCATTCATGAAACTACCTTCATTAGATTAGGATTTGTAGACATGAAAAATTGACCCACCCAAATGAGTCAGTTCTTCCTTAGATCCTTAGCTAGCCACCCAAACTTGCTAAGTGCAAATTTAGGACCCATTTGCCCTCTCTCTTTTCTCTGTTTCCTTAGTTTTACCAAATTTGTGCCTCATCCATACAGGGTGTAAATTTGGCTTATCAAATTCACGCCCTATAATGGTGGGACACGAATTTGGTGTTCTAGGGATTTTTCTCCCTAAAACCCCTCCCCTCGTTGGCTTGTTTCGGGATCGACCTTGGCCTGTAGTGAAATTTCATTTTCTTGCCTATTTTTCCCTTCAAACCTCTTATAAATAATGGTTTGGATCCCCTAAGCTTAAAAAAATAATTTCTAAGACTTGCTCATTTGCTCATGCTATCAAGTATTTTTCCGCTACAAGTTATTGTTTTGTTATTTTGTGCTTTGGTTATTTCTACCCTTACGGATTGAGTGGAGTCTTGATGATTGGATTAATCAATATTCTTGGAGTGATTCTTCCACCTCTTCATTTCTCCTTTCTTTCTTCATCAATTCATCAGGTTCTCCATTTGTATTGTTAACCTTTTAACTTGGTTTTTCATTGTTTTGCACTTTGTTTTAAGTTGTTTTGAGATCTGAAAAGGTCATATGAACCAAATTCGTGCCTCACTCATATAGGGCATGAATTTTGTAAGCCAAATTTGTGATCCCCCTTTACAAGGTATGATTTTGATAAAATTAGGATTTGAGGGCAAGTTTTACACTCCAAAATCCTAATTCACATATTGCACTTCAACATTTTGTTGTGGTCATCTTGTCTGCATTTCATTTTACTATTGCATACTTGTTTTAATTTATTTGTGCATGTTTCAAAGGTCAAAGATCATTTTGATTTTGAACGATCAACTAAAAGGACCAAGGAGGCTTGATTATTGTGCCTCCAAGATTATTCTTATAATAGCCTAAGCAGACCCCCAAACGTTGATCACATTTTCTAGGTTTGTGAAGCTATTTTTCAGGTTTGAAGCTATTGGATATTCAAGACACAAGATAAATATTATAAAAACCGTCGGATCAAATAATTGCCCTAATATATCTTTATGCTATTTGGTGTTTGCTTTCTATTAATTTCTATTTAAAATTTAGATCACAATAAAATAAAGGTATTTTATTGAATTTCTAAGCATTTGAAAGAATAAAAACATATAGTGTTCATTTAGGGTTTTAATATTGTTTGTGCATTTCCCTTGGAACATTACTCAAAGACTTTTATTTTGCAACCTAGGGTTAGATATCATTGAATCAAAAAATTATTCTAGGGTTAGCCCTTATCTTCTTGCATTTGGTATGTCTTGCATTGTTCTTTCATATTTCTTAGCTTAGTTTAGAAAGGCCAAGCATAAGTGCATGCTTAATTGATATATTTAAACATTTCCACCTCAGATTTGGAGCGAGTCTTAAAATCGTTCTTGGTTAACCCTTTTTCTTGCCCACCAAGTGTAGAGATTATAATAGTCACCTCAACTCCCAATAGATCCAGATGAGAATCGTACGTGGTGTATGGTTTTCCCCCTCTACATATTTGGTGAACCCGATGTGAAAACACATTTTAGTGGTCAATATAGGAAGCCTTTTCCTTTGTGTTTTCTTGAAAACTTTAAATAAAACCACTAATTTTGCTTATTTAGATCATAAAATATTTAAAAACATTTTAATAATCTTCTTGTGTGTGTCTCTCCTTGGTTTTATCCTCTATATTTTTGCTTTTTTCAATGACTTCATAACTTAGGAGTCAATAAAGGCACCTATAATATGATCAAATTCCTCAAGAAGATGATAAGATTGATAGAGAAAATCACAACCTTGAGATAGAAGGGCAATAACATGTTCAAATTGATATAAAATATGATCCCTATGAGGGGTGTTATACTTAGTACGACACTGAGAGAGGGGGTGAATCAATTAAGCATTTTAAAACTTAAATCTGCAACTCTTAATTTTGAAATAATGAAAACTTAAAACCAGAATCAACAAGCATAACAAGAGAGCATCACACAACATAATATTTTAACAAGGTTCACCAAAATGGCTACTCCTCAAAAGGAACGACTGCTTGGACTACCATCCAAATCCAGCCCCTTGCAAAGCACCAACTTTTCAATCATTTACCAGCACCCACTGGAAGGAGCAACAACCCCTTATTTATTTGCATCAACAGAAAGGAGCACCAACCCCTGATTTACCAGCACCTACTGGAAGGAGCACCAAACCCTGATGCCAAGCTACAACCTGGACTTCAATTCTGAATGTAAATGTTTGACAGGAAAATACCTTCATTTTTATAAGACCCTGACTAGTCTAAAGCTTACTCGATCCATCTCACTATTCGCAAGACACAGGCATCTGCTGCACTGCTACAGCCAAACTCAACAATTGACTTTGCCCCTCACACTCTCTACACACTCTGCTTTCTCTGCGCACACACTTCACACACTCTGCGTCGTTCCAGCCGAACTGTCGTCTTCGCTCTTTTTGCACTCTGCTCTCTATGTGCATTCGTAGCCACACTTAGAATAATTTGACACGACTCTTTGTTCACTCTGCGCACTTCGTCGCCTCTGCATTCACTCTACACTCTTCACCATCTATCACCGCTTTTGCGCTATCTGTGCTCTTACGACCGCATATCGCCCACTTCGATACCCGCACAAATCAATTCATCAATTCTCCAAATAGCCCTCCTTTTATACAAGAATTTTCATGATGAAAATCCTCATCTTAGTCAGTTGTAAACCCTAATCTTCGTCGGCTATAAACCCTAATTATCATCGGCTATAAACCCTAAACTTCATCGGCTATCATCGATCTTCGTCGGCTTCACCATCTGACTCTGCAGCTTCTTCTGTTATTGTTGCCACGAAAACACATGTCGTGATATCGCGACACTTTCGCCTCCGTACGCTTCATCTTGGCTTTTGTCATGATATCGCGACACTTCTCTCTTCGTAGACTTTGCCTTTTTATTTTGTCGTGATATCGCGACACTTTCAGCCTTCGTATACTTCATCTGTTCTTTTGTCACGATATTGCGACACTTCTGCCTTCATAGAATTCGTCTTCGCTTTTGTCATGAAATCGTGACACTTTCTATTTTTGTACTTAGCCTTTTGCTTTTGTCATGAAATCACGACACTTCTCCCTCTGTAGACTTTATCTTTAGCTTTTGTCGTGAAATCGTGACACTTCTTGCATCCGTACGCTTCCTTTACAACCTATCGCAAAATCGTGACACTTTCTGCATCCGTACTCTTTCTCTACAACTCGTCGCAAAATCGTGACACTTTTCCATCTTACTTTCTCTCTCCTATTTTAGTCATGAAAATGTGACATGTCGTGAAATCACGACACTTATCAACTTACTTTCTCTTTCCTTGAACTTGTCGTGAAATCGTGACACTTTTCATTTTACTTTCACTGTCCTCAAACTTGTCACAAAAACGTGACACTTTTCATTTTACATTCTCTCTCTTTGAATTTGTCGCAAAATCATGACACTTTATATTTCTTTCTCTTCCTCTTCTGGCTTGTTGTGAAATCATGACACTTTACACTTTACTTTCTCTCCTTGAACTTGTCACAAAATTGTGACAGTTCTCACTTCGAGCTCTTTCCTCTGTAGCATGTCGCGAAATCTTGACGCTTTCGCTTCCTTGCACTCTTCTCTTCTTTGGATCGCGAAAACCCGACATGTCACGATATCGTGACACTTATTCTCCTTAGAGCTTTTCTTTGACTTTCGCTCGTGAAAATGGAACATGTCACGAAATCATGACACTTTTGCTGCCTTGCTTCATTGTTCGGCTTGCACTTGCAAAAACATGACATGTCACGAAATCATGACACTTTTCCTTGCAAGCTCTTTCTCTCGAACTTGTCACGAAATCGTGACAGTTCTCACTTCAAATTCTTTCCTCTGCAACATGTCGCGAAATCGTGACAATTTTCTCTGTTGTTTCTCTCTCCTCCAGTATGTCGCGAAATCATGACAGTTTTTCCTTGTACTTTCTCTCTCCTTCAATATGTCACGAAATTGTGACATTTTTCTTTGCACTTTCTCTCTCCTCCAATATGTCACGAAATCAAAACAGTTTTCCTATTTTTTGAATATGTCGCGATATCGCGACACTTTCCTTGTCTTTTTCTTTGAATTTTTTGCATGTGAGCCACTTAGGTCTTTTTGGAAAAACACTATACATCTTCTGAGAGATCTTTGAACTTATTGTTTGCTCTGATCTGAACTTCCTATTGCTGCACTGAATCAAATGATCCAGCTGATTGTGTTGACAACAATGACAATACTGTTGCATATTCTGAACAGCTTTTGAACTTCCTATCACTACATAATGACTATGTTCACTACATCAACCATTCTATCTGACTGTGTTGACAATAATGACAATACTGTTACTGCACCTTGCTCGACAATCTCCCCCTTTGGAATTGTTGTCAACACTCATGCAATTACCTATAACTCTCACACATGAAATTACCTATAACTCTTCTCCCCCTTTGACAATAATACCAAAGGGCTGCTGTAGACTCCCCCTGAGTCCATGCACAATATTCTCAGGCAAACAAAATTTTACACTTAGTAAAAATTACAAACATGAGCAAAAAGATAATCAGATACTTGAATGCTCCCCCTGAGAATGTGATCCCTATAGCTAGTCAATTTTTGAAAAATCTCTCACTAGTCTTTTTGAGTTGAATTTACTGGATTGTCAAAACTGATATGACCGGACTTCTTGTGCCACAATCAGTTTTCTTCTTCTTGTCCAATCAAGCAAGCTCCTCCTTCAAAAAGTGATACCGGATAGCAATATGTTTTGTGCGTGAATGCATAACCGGACTCTTGGGGATCTTAATCACACTTAACTAAAATTGGCTTACTAAAGTTGATATCAAGATCTTTCAGGGTTTGTATCATCCATAAAACCTGCGTGCATCATGTTGTTGTTGCAATATATTCTGCCTCTGCTATTAATGAAGAAACTGACTCTTGTTTCTTACTGTGCCTATTACTAAAAATCAATCCACAAGCTTTCTCAAAGTCTTGCCTCAAATCCGCTCAACAAAATCTCAACTCTTTCTGGATTGCTTGGAAATATTCCTGCAAACAGACCTCACTTGAACCAACTTTTGTGCAACACTGTACTGATACTGCAATTCCACTGTCAATTCTGAGCAAGCACCAAGCACTGTATCACAGCACAACCAAATCCCTTTTTATATTTACAACTTGATCTATGTTTTCTACACCCACTACTGGTCACACCTTACTATCAACTATGCAAATCTGGAGAAGACATTCTGTCAAACACTTCACGACCAACCATAGTGCACCTTACTCAACCTCATACTTCTTAACCTTGGATTGGCATTTTATCAATAATTAAAATGAAACTGTCTAAGAATTAAATAACTTCACCAAGGTGTCATGAAAGTTCTAACAATCTTTACATCAATGTGTAGAACAGATACATGCTGCTTTTATCGAAACACAAATATGCAGCTAGGGCAAACATTATTCCACTAATCAAATTTATATGAACTATTATTAATCCATAACTTTTAACAGTGATAGTAAGAACCATCAACAGTGCAACAATGACATATAGCAATACTACCAATGGTAATAACTCTCAATTTAAACTCCATCCTTCATGGCACTTCCACCAACAATGAACTAAAACATATAGTGCAATTCCCCCTTACTACTTGCCTTTTCATCCTTAGAAAACCCAACAAACACATAGGAGCATAAAAATAAAACCTTTTCAGATTGCTCCCCCTGAGGATGTGTTACCTGGAGTTGCTTAGTGTAGTAGAGGAGTAGTCTCCTTCAGTCCAAGGAGACATGATTTCCTCTCTTCTTTCTTTCTCCAGAATTTCTTGACCACGGGCTTGGGTTCTTCAACTATATCCCTATTTTGCACCTTTTCATGAACTCGAACATTTATCATGTGAGGTTGTCTCTTGTGCATCCTTGATGAATGATTATTTTCTTTTTTTTGATGCACATGATTTATTCCCTGTCTTAGATGCATTCTTTGTGTTTGATGAAATCTACTGTTTTGCCTTAGAATAGAAACAAACATACTTGGACAAAACCTTGCTATGTTCCCATGACCATTACATTGAAAACATTGCACATGGTGTTCACTCAGAAACGTAGATGTATTTCTACTAGCATAATTCTTTGTTATATTATTCACTCCACAATAAACTGCCTTATGACCATAAAGGTTGCATCTAAAACAGTAGCCGTTAAAAACATTATTATGAATAGAATGAGAGTGATAGAACCTTTTTTGTTGTGATTGCTTTGCTGTAGATCCCCTTTGATGATTTCTTTCTTTTGAAGATTTAGCTTCAAATTTTTCTTGCTTCGATCCTTCAACCATGTACTTTTCCTTTTCTGTATATTTGGAAGACGAGGGTTGTTCAGTTTCATACTTTTCTTGCTTTGATCCTTCAACTGTGAACTTCTCCTTCTCTGTATATTTGGAAGATGACTGTTGTTTAGCTTCATATCCAAGACCACGCTTATCCACGAAGCTTCTTTGTTGGCTTATCATTTTGTCTAGCAACTATGTGCTCTTCTCGGATTTGAGATTTGTATTGGCCTTTTCTAGTTGTTTCTTCAATAAAATAATCTCTTCTTCTTGTTTACAGCAAACCGTCTCTTTCTCATTGATCTGCAACCTGAGAGTTTCTTCAATCCTTTTGGACTCTTCTACTTGTAGATTCAGATTACTAACAACTTTGTTATATTCCTCTTCATGATTGCTACATACGTCGATTTTATTATTCATCTCTTCTATCTACATTCTTAAACCGTCAATCTCTTCTTCTAGCTTACTGCAATACTCTGTTTTCCTGGTTAATTGCATTTTGAGATCTTCAAAAAAATTCTTGTATTCTTCTATCTGTACTTTCAAACTGGTAATTATATCTTCTACATCCTCAAGCTTTTTACCCAGAGCTAAAATTAGTTTTTGTTCCCAATTTGCTTCTGCATGACTTCCTCCTTCATCACATTCCTATTCTAAATTTGTTTCTTTACCAATTTTGAATGGATCATCTTCATCTTCACTGCTACTAAACCCATGGTACTGAAGTTCATTATGATCGAGTTGACCATAAACAAAACATCTTGTACCTTGTGAACCTGCATCATGACCGAGTTATCTCTTGGCCTTTTCTCCATGGTTTGATTCATCTCTTGAATCTACAGCAACATTGAATTCATCTTTATTTTCTTTTATGACCCTGTGTGTTCTTTTCTTCTTATGTCTCATGGTTCCATTCTTGTCTTTATTTGCCATTAGAGTACTAATCCAAGATCAACCCAGACTGATTAAGCCTGAACTGGGAACCTTGCTCTGATACCAATTGTTATACTTAGTACAGCACTGAGAGGGGGGGTGAATCAGTTAAGCATTCTAAAACTTAAATCTGCAACTCTTAATTTTGAAATAATGAAAACTTAAAACCATAATCAACAAGCATAACAAGAGAGCATCACACAACACAAGATTTTAACGAGGTTCACCAAAATGGCTACTCCTCAAAAGGAATGGCTGCTTGGACTACCATCCAAATCTAGCCCCTTGCAAAGCACCAACTTTACAATCATTTACCAGCACCCACTAGAAGGAGCAATAACCCCTTATTTATCTACATCAACAGAAAGGAGCACCAACCCTTGATTTACCAGCACCTACTGGAAGGAGCACCAACCCCTGATGCCAAGCTACAACCTGGACTTCAATTTTGAATGTAAATGTTTGACAAGAAAATACCTTCATTTTCATAAGACCCTAACTGGTCTAAAGCTTACTCGATCTCTCTCACTGTTTGCAAGACACAGGCATCTTCTACACTGCTATAGTCAAACTCAGCAATTGACTTTGCCCCTCACACTCTTTGCACACTATGTTTTCTCTATGCACACGCTTCACACACTCTGCGTCATTCCAGCCAAACTGTCGTCTCTACTCTTTTCGCACTCTGCTCTCTGTGTGCATTCGCAGCCACACTTAGAATAATTCGACACGACTCTTTGCTCACTCTACGCACTTCACTGCATCTACATTCACTCTATGCTCTTCACCATCTATCATCGCTTCTGCGCTATCTGTGCTCTTACGGCTGCGTATCGCCCACTTTGATACCCACACAAATCAATTCATCAATTCTCCAAATAGTCCTCCTTTTATACAATAATTTTCATTATGAAAACCCTCATCTTAGTCGGCTGTAAACCCTAATCTTCGTTGGCTATAAACCCTAATTATCATCGATTGTAAACCCTAAACTTTGTCGACTATCATTAGTCTTCGTCGGCTTCACTATCTAACTCTGTAGCTTCTTCTGTTACTGTTGCCATGAAAACACATGTCACGATATCGTGACACTTTCGCCTCCGTATGCTTCGTCTTGGCTTTTGTCGTGATATCGTGACACTTCTCTCTTCGTAGACTTTGCCTTTTTCTTTTGTCATGATATCATGACACTTTCAGCCTTCGTAGACTTCATCTATTCTTTTGTTGCGATATCGTGACACTTCTGCCTTCATAGACTTCGTCTTTGCTTTTGTCATGAAATCGTGACACTTTCTGTTTCCGTACCTAGCCTTTTGCTTTTGTCATGAAATCGTGACACTTCTCCCTCTATAGACTTCATCTTTAGCTTTTGTCATGAAATTGTGACACTTCTTGCATCCGTACGCTTCCTTTACAACCTGTCACAAAATCGCAACACTTTCTGCATCCGTACTCTTTCTCTACAACTCGTCGTGAAATCGCGACACTTTTCCATCTTACTTTCTCTCTCTTGTTTTAGTCGCAAAAATGCGACATGTCACGAAATCACGACACTTATCAACTTACTTGCTCTTTCCTCGAACTTGTCGCGAAATTGTGACACTTTTCATTTTACTTTCACTGTCCTCAAACTTGTCGTGAAATCGTCACACTTTTCATTTTACATTCTCTCTCTTTGAACTTGTCATGAAATTGTGACACTTTATCTTTCTTTCTCTTTCTCTTCTGGCTTGTCATGAAATCATGACACTTTACACTTTACTTTCTCTCTCCTCGAACTTGTCATGAAATCGTGACAGTTCTCACTTTGAACTCTTTCCTCTGCAACATGTCGTGAAATCGTGACGCTTTCGTTTCCTTGCACTCTTCTCTTCTTCAGATCGTGAAAACTCGAAATGTCGCGATATCACGACACTTTTTCTCCTTAGCGCTTTTCTTTGTCTTTCACCCACGAAAATGAAACATGTCATGAAATCATGACACTTTTGCTGCCTTGCTTCATTGTTCGGCTTGCACTAGCAAAAACATGACATGTCGTGAAATCGTGACACTTTTCCTTGCAAGCTCTTTCTCTCAAACCTACCACAAAATCATGAAAGTTTTCACTTCGAATTCTTTCCTCTACAGCATGTCACGAAATCGTGACAGTTTTCTCTGTTGTTTCTCTCTCCTATAGTATGTCGTGAAATCGTGACAGTTTTTCCCTATACTTTCTCTCTCCTCCAATATGTCGCAAAATTATGACATTTTTCTTTGCACTTTCTCTCTCCTCCAATATGTCGCGAAATCGTGACAGTTTTCCTATTTTCTAAATATGTCGCGATATCGCGACACTTTCCTTACTTATCTTTTTCTTTGAATTTTTGCATGTGAGCCACTTAGGTCTTTTTGGAAAAACACTATACATCTTCTGAGAGATCTCTGAACTTCCTGTTTGTTGCATCTGAACTTTCTGTTGCTACACTGAATCAAATGATCCAGCTGATTGTGTTGACAACAATGAAAATACTGTTGCATATTTTTAACAGCTTCTGAACTTCCTATCACTGCATAATGACTGTGTTCACTGCATCAACTGTTCTATCTGACCGTGTTGACAATAATGACAATACTCATTATCGCACCTTGCTCAACAATCTCCCCCTTTGGAATTGTTGTCAACACTCATGCAATTACCTATAACTCTCACACATGAAATTACCTATAACTCTTCTCCCCCTTTGACAATAATACCAAAGGGTCGCTGTGAGACTCCCCCGAGTCCATGCACAATATTCTCAGGCAAACAAAATTTTACACTTAGTAAAAATTACAAACATGAGCAAAAAGATAATCAGATACTTCAATGCTCCCCCTGAGAATGTGATCCCTATAGCTAGTCAATTTTTGAAAAATCTCTCACTACGTCTTTTTGAGCTGAATTTACTGGATTGTCAAAACTGATATGACCGGACTTCTTGTGCCACAATCAGTTTTCTTCTTCTTGTCCAATCAAGCAAGCTTCTCCTTCAAAAAGTGATATTGAATAGCAATATGTTTTGTGTGTGAATGCATAACCGGACTCTTGGGGATCTTAATCACACTTAACTGAAATTGGCTTACTGAAGTTGATATCAAGATCTTTCAGGGTTTGTATCATCCATAAAACCTGCGTGCATCATTCTATTGCTGCAATAAATTATGCCTTTGCTGTCGATGAAGAAACTGACTCTTGTTTCTTACTGTGCCTATTACTAAAAATCAATCCACAAGCTTTCTCAAAGTCTTGCCTCAAATCTACTCAACAAAATCTCAACTCTTTTCAGATTGCTTGGAAATATTCCTGCAAATAGACCTCACTTGAACCAACTTTTGTCTAACACTGTACTAATACTGCAATTCCACTGTCAATTCTGAGCAAGCACCAAGCACTGTATCATAGCACAACCAGATCCCTTTTTATATTTACAACCTGATCTATGTTTTCTATACCCATTGCTAGTCACACCTTACTATCAACTGTGCAAATCTAGAGAAGACATTTTGTCAAACACTTCACGACCAACCATAGTGCACCTTACTCAACCTCATAATTCTTAACCTCGGATTGGCATTTTATCAATAGTTAAAACGAAACTGTCTAAGAATTAAATAATTTCACCAAGGCGTCATGAAAGTTCTAACAATATTTACATCAATGTGTAGAACAGATACATGCTGCTTTTATCGAAACACAAATATGCAGCTAGGGCAAACATTCTTCCACTAATCAAATTTATCTAAACTGTTATTAATCCATAGCTTTGAACAGTGACAGTAAGAACCATCAACAGTGCAACAATGACATATAGCAATACTACCAATGGTAACAACTCTCAATTTAAACTCCATCCTTCATGGCACTTCCACAAACAATGAACTGAAATATATAGTGCAATTCCCCCTTACTACTTGCCTTTTCATCCTTAGAAAACCCAACAAACACATAGGAGCATAAAAATAAAACCTTTTCAGATTGCTCCCCCTAAGGATGTGTTACCTGGAGTTGCTTAGTGCAGTAGAGGAGTAGTCTCCTTCAGTCCAAGGAGACATGATTTCCTCTCTTTTTTCTTTCTCCAGACTTTCTTGACCATGGGCTTGGGTTCTTCAACTATATCCCTATTTTGCACCTTTTTGTGAACTCGAACATTTATCATGTGAGGTTGTCTCTTGTGCATCCTTGATGAATGATTATTTTCCTTTCTTTTATGCACATGATTTATTCCCTGTCTTAGATGCATTCTTTGTGTCTGATGAAATCTATTGTTTTGCCTTAGAATAGAAACAAACGTACTTGGACAAAACCTTGCTATGTGCCCATGACCATTGCATTGAAAACATTGCACATGGTGTTCACTCAAAAACGCAGATGTATTTCTACCAGCATAATTCTTTGTTCTATTATTCACTCCACAATAAACTGCCTTATGACCATAAAAGTTGCATCTAAAACAGTAGCCGTTAAAAACATTATTATGAATAGAATGAGAGTGATAGAACCTTTTTTGTTGTGATTTCTTTGCTATAGATCCCCTTTGATGATTTCTTCCTTTTGAAGATTCAGCTTCAAATTTTTCTTGCTTCGATCCTTCAACCGTGTACTTTTCCTTTTTTGTATATTTGGAAGACGAGGGTTGTTCAGTTTCATACTTTTCTTGCTTTGATCCTTCAACTGTGAACTTCTCCTTCTCTGTATATTTGGAAGATGACTGTTGTTTAGCTTCATATCCAAGACCACGCTTATCCGCAGAGCTTCTTTGTTGGCTTATCATTTTGTCTAGCAACTCTGTGCTCTTCTCGAATTTGAGATTTGTATTGGCCTTTTCTAGTTGTTTCTTCAATAAAATAATCTCTTCTTCTTGTTTACAGCAAACCGTCTCTTTCTCATTGATCTGCAACCTGAGAGTTTCTTCAATCCTTTTGGACTCTTCTACTTGTAGCTTCAGATTACTAACAACTTTGTTAGATTCCTCTTCATGATTGCTACATACGTTGATTTTATTATTCATCTCTTCTGTCTGCATTCTTAAACCGTCAATCTCTTCTTCTAGCTTACTGCAATACTCTGTTTTCTTGGTTAATTGCATTTCGAGATCTTCAAAAAATTTCTTGTATTCTTTTGTCTGTACTTTCAAATTGGTAATTATATCTTCTGCATCCTCAAGCTTTTTACCCAGAGCTAAAATTAGTTTTTGTTCCCAATTTGCTTTTACATCACTTCCTCCTTCATCACATTCCTATTCTGAATTTGTTTCTTTACCAATTTTGAATGGATCATATTCATCTTCACTGCTAATAAACCCATGGCACTGACATTCATTATGATCGAGTTGACCATAAATAAAACATCCTATACCTTGTGAACCTGTATCATGACCGAGTTGTCTCTTGGCCTTTTCTCCATGGTTTGATTCATCTCTTCAATCTACAGCAACATTGAATTCATATTTATTTTCTTTTATGACCCTGTGTGTTCTTTTCTTCTTGTGTCTCATGGTTCAATTCTTGTCTTTCTTTTCCATTAGAGTACTAATCCAATATCAACCCAGACTGATTAAGCCTAAACTAGGAACCTTGCTCTAATACCAATTGTTATACTTAGTACGACACTGAGAGGGGGGGTGAATCAGTTAAGCATTTTAAAACTTAAATCTGCAACTCTTAATTCTAAAATAATGAAAAATTAAAACCATAATCAACAAGCATAATAAGAGAGCATCACACAACACAAGATTTTAACGAGGTTCACCAAAATGGCTACTCCTCAAAAAGAATGGCTGCTTGGACTACCATCCAAATCTAGCCCCTTGCAAAGCACCAACTTTACAATCATTTACTAGCACCCACTGGAAGGAGCAACAACCCCTTATTTATCTACATCAACAGAAAGGAGCACCAACCCCTGATTTACCAGCATCTACTGGAAGGAGCACCAACCCCTGATGCCAAGCTGCAACCTGGACTTCAATTTTGAATGTAAATGTTTGACAAGAAAATACCTTCTTTTTCACAAGACCCTGACTAGTCTAAAGCTTACTCGATCTCTCTCACTGTTCGCAAGACACAGGCATCTACTACACTGCTACAACCAAACTCAGTAATTGAATTTGCCCCTCACACTCTCTGCACACTCTGCTTTCTCTGTGCACACGCTTCGCACACTCTACATCGTTCTAGCCAAACTATCATCTCTGCTCTTTTTGCACTCTGCTCTCTATGTGCATTTACAACCACACTTAGAATAATTTGACATGACTCTTTGCTCACTCTGCGCACTTCACTACCTTTGCATTCACTCTGCACTCTTCGCCATCTATCATCGCTTCTACGCTATCTGCACTCTTACGACCGCATATCGCCCACTTCGATACCCGCACAAATCAATTCATCAATTCTCCAAACAGCCCTCATTTTATACAAGAATTTTCATGATGAAAACCCTCATATTAGTCGGCTGTAAACCCTAATATTCGTTGACTATAAACCCTAATTATCATCGGTTGTAAACCCTAAACTTCATCGGCTATCATTGGTCTTCGTCGGCTTCACCATCTGACTCTGCAGCTTTTTTTGTTACTATTGCCGTGAAAACACATGTCGCGATATCACGACACTTCCGCCTCTGTATGGTTTGTCTCGGATTTTGTCGTGATATCGTGACACTTCTCTCTTCGTAGACTTCACCTTTTTCTTTTATTGTGATATCGCGACACTTTTAGCCTTTGTATACTTCATCTGTTCTTTTGTCATGATATCATGACACTTCTGCCTTCATAGACTTCGTCTTCGCTTTTGTCGTAAAATCGTGACACTTTTTGTTTTTGTACCTAGCCTTTTGCTTTTGTCATGAAATCGTGACACTTCTCCCTCTGTAGACTTCATCTTTAGCTTTTGTCGTGAAATTGTGACACTTCTTGCATTCGTATGCTTCCTTTACAACTCGTCATGAAATCGTGACACTTTTTGCATCCGTACTCTTTCTCTACAACTCGTCACAAAATCGTGATACTTTTTTGTCTTACTTTCTCTCTCCTATTTTAGTCACAAAAATGCAACATGTCGCAAAATCGTGACACTTATCAACTTACTTTCTCTTTCCTCAAACTTGTTGTAAAATCGTGACACTTTTCATTTTACTTTCACTGTCCTCGAACTTGTCGCGAAATCGTGACACTTTTCATTTTACATTCTCTCTCTTTGAACTTGTCGCAAAATCATGACACTTTATCTTTCTTTCTCTTTCTCTTCTGGCTTGTCACAAAATCATGATACTTTACACTTTACTTTCTCTCCTCGAACTTGTCGCAAAATCGTGACAGTTATCACTTCGAACTCTTTCCTCTACAGCATGTCGCAAAATCATGATGCTTTCGCTTCCTTGCACTCTTCTCTTCTTCGGATCATGAAAACCTGATATGTCACGATATCACGACACTTTTTCTCCTTAGCGCTTTTCTTTGCCTTTCACCTGTGAAAACGGAACATGTCACAAAATTGCGACACTTTCGTTGCCTTGCTTCATTGTTCGACTTGCTCTAGTAAAAACATGACATGTCACAAAATCGTGACACTTTTCCTTGCAAGCTCTTTCTCTCGAACTTGTCGTGAAATCACGACAGTTCTCACTTCGAATTCTTTCCTCTGCAGCATGTCGCAAAATTGTGACAGTTTTCTCTATTGTTTCTCTCTCCTCCAGTATGTTGCAAAATCACGATAGTTTTTCCTTGTACTTTCTCTCTTATCCAATATGTCACGAAATCATGACATTTTTCTTTGCACTTTCTCTCTCCTCCAATATGTCAAGAAATCATGACATTTTTCCTGTTTTCTGAATATGTCACGAAATCATGACAGTTTTCCTATTTTTTTAATATGTCGCGATATCGCGACACTTTCCTTACTTGTCTTTTTCTTTGAATTTTTGCATGTGAGCCACTTAGGTCTTTTTGGAAAAACATTGTACATCTTCTGAGAGATCTATGAACTTCTTGTTTACTGCATCTGAACTTCCTATTGCTGCACTGAATCAAATGATCCAGTTGATTGTGTTGACAACAATGACAATACTGTTGCATATTCTGAACAGCTTTTGAACTTCCTATCACTGCATAATGACTGTGTTCACTGCATCAACCGTTCTATCTGACTGTGTTGACAACAATGACAATACTGTTACTGCACCTTGCTCAACAAGGGGCTCAATGGAGGCTTCACATTCACAATAGTTGATCATCTATGATCCCTTGTTTGAATCTTCACATCATGGTAATCTTATTCAAAACCCAATATATGCTACTACTATAACCACCAATGTTGGAAAGATTTTACAAATTCCTCCAACTAGAAGTGCATATCAATATCATGTTCAATCTCCTCATTCAAGAAATCTCAACATCCATGCTTCTGTTGCACCAAATGTTGGTTATCCTCCATAGCAAGATACCACATATCATAACTCATACCATAATAGTATCAATACCTCCAATATAATCCAAAGTTTAACAAATATGGTGAAACAATTAGTTTCTAGAGTGGATATGATTCAGCCACCTAGTTTTACCTACAACTACAGAGAAATGTGCAATCAATCTCTAAACCCTATCATTACCTCTAGGCCCTACCCTAAGAATTTTCCAATACTAATTTTACCAATATATAAGGGAACAGAGGATCCAATTGAGCATTTAAGGATGTTTAGAACAACATGTCATGATATCATATATGATGATATGTTATTGTTTAAGATGTTTCCTCATAGTCTTGGTGGTATGGAATTATAATGGTATTATCAGTTGCCCAATCATTCTTTAAGGAATTTAGAAGAGATAGCTGAAATGTTTGTTCAACAATATGGTGCTTATGTTGAAAATAATGTTACCTATTGGATGTGCTTATGTTGAAATATTTGTTCAACAATTTGGTTCTTATGTTGAAAATAATGTTACCCTCTGAATAATGGTATTATCCAAGGATTTTCAATAAGCATATTAAAAGATGGAGATTTCCAATATAAGTTTCCAATAATATTAAAAGATGTAAGTTTCCAATAAATGTCTCAAGCATGTCTCGAGGAGGTAAGGTATATCTCAAGTGTCCAACTAGACTCCTCCATTGAGACAAAATCTCTAAAAACTTTCATATTTTAATTTGCTTCTTGAACATCCTTGGATCCATGCAATGAGGGCAGTCCCTTCTACTTTTTACCAATGTTTGAAGTTTGAATCTAAAAATCAATTGGTCACCATTCTGGGTGAGCCTCACCCATTCAAATATTGTTCGATGGAATCTAATCTTAATTTATGCCCATTATTTTTCTCATTTCACATAACCAAGAAACATATTAAAATGAGTGAGGAACCCCTCATCAATGTTTCATCATGAGGTCAAGTGAATATGTTTCTTCAAATGCCTCTTCTAGATCTTTCTAAGTTACCACATTCACCAAGGACTATAGGTTTACCTCATAAAAAGGATGAAATTATACACATTGGTATGTGTACCTTTATCTTTGTGGGTACATCCCTCAAAGAAAATATTTGTGGTAGCAACCCTTGTCCTATTGATTGTTATTTTGCCCATTGTTACCTATCTAATGATTACCTACTTCCCAAGAAAATCCTATCTAGTATGGGATATATAGATAAAGGTTTGGGCCACGATATAAGGGTATTCAAGAACCCTTGGATGTCGAGGTTTGGCCTAGGAGGTGTGGCGTAGGCTAAATTCCTAATAAAAACTAATCTTTACCCTTTGATAATTATGACCATCTTGTTACTTATGCTGAATATTTAGATCGTCAAATCTTGGAGTGGAGTGATGAAGATGAGGGATCCCCTTATCCCTTAGTGTTAGCTTTTGATGTAGTATGCAATAGGAGATAACAATCACAAGATGTAGAAATAATATGAAAGAAAGTAAATCTGTGAGATGACTAAAATATGCTATAAATAGAAATGAGAAAAATGAATACAATGTAGCTATGGAGGAAATAAACACTCCATGAATAATGCTACCGACCTACATTGCACCCATCTCCAATATGGGTGACTATAGCTATGCAATTATTTACTATGCTTTATGATGCTATATGATGCTATCAATGAGGCCATTATATAGGAAGATAAGTTCCTTGGCCAACACTCTATCTAGTTGTGCAAGGGACAACTTGCACATATACAACTTGCACATTGACACTTGTGCATTTATTACATTGCATGAAGAAACTAGGTAACTTCCCCCTAAAGTAATCTAATGTCCTAAGTATGTACCTTGGTAGGTACATTTACATGACCCAAATGATGTAATATAATCTATTTCTAACACCCCCTGTATTACATTATTTGGGTATTGAAGACTCTAGTCTTCAATGTGGATCTTCTTCCATTGGATGATCTTTGGATTGTTTAGGTTCAACAAGTAATATGTGTCTTCATGTGATGCTAAGTAAGTTATGGTTGTAGATGCAGGTTCTTCTTTTAATTGACTTTGCATTGTATTCCTCCTTTATTTGTTTTATTTTCATCTTTAGATTTGCCTTTGACTTTGATTTTTGTGTTATCATAGGTGGTTGTGCTGCTACTTGGTTCTTGTAAGGGATATTCTCCTTTCCTATCTTCCATCTGTACAGAAGCTTTTGAACAACCACTTAAGGAATCATGATAAGATCTTGAGTTAGTAGAACCTAAAGTGCCAATGTTGCATGAGGATTGAAAAAACTTCTCTAGATATGATTCGTTAAGTTCTACCTTATTTTTGAGTAATTCTATCAATCCTTTTTGTTCTACATTCTCATCCTTGTAATGTTTATATGTGAGCAATGCTATATATAATATGCTCACAAAGTCTAAGGAAAGTGAAATGTCACTTTTTCCATTATCAATTGCTTCATTGAGATGAGTTTGAAGATAGCATTCCATAGTATCAAAATTATCTTCTAAGGCTTCACTATGGATTATTTTTGAAGTTAGGTCTAACATTTCTTCATATTTCATGAGAAGATTCATGATTCCAAGTTTTATGGCACTTGCTTTCTCCTTTCTGAAGCAATTATTCTTATTGGTAATTGCAATATTTTGGGAAGTAGACATCCTTATGGCTCCCTAGTTTAGAAATCTATTAACTTATGGCTTCCTAAATATATAAGCTTGATTTTGATAAAAAACCTTTATTTATCCTTAGGTTTGTAGGCTTCCTTATGTCTCCCTAGTAATGAGAGTGTATACACCTAATGGAATTTTAGGTTTTGTAAAAAGCTTATATTTTTCCAATGGATTTGCAACTTGATAATTTATGATAAATGTTGATATTACCAAGTTTTGTAGAATCCCTTATGACTCCCTAGGGATATAATATAGTGCTCTTGAAAAAATAGTTCAATTTTTGGTTGATTTTGTAAGGTTTTGTAAATATCAAAAATCAACTTTTATTATCCCTTATTGCTCCTATTGAACTAAGCACTTTTCCAATTTGAAGAGGTTTTAATGTTGGATTTCTTTTGTCCCTTTTTGAAGTTTTTGAGACAAAAATATTTTAAATTTCCAACCTTAGAAAAAAGCTTTTAATAACCTCTTTTAATATCCCTTTAGGATTTTAATTGTAGTGTATCTAATTTCCAATAAATTAATTTGATGTAGTAACCCTTATAACTCCCAAATTTTGGAAAAATTAGACCACAATAATATTTGCAAATATTTTATAAATAATTTCCAATAGAAATCCTTATTTCTCCTATGTTTAATATTGCAAATATTATATTGATATGATATATTATTCCCCTTTAAGATATAGCTTTCAATATAGTTATATTCCTCTAAGTTTAACCTTATAACTCCCAAGAAATGAAAGCATATTATAGTGGGAATAAACCTTACCTTATATCGTTCAATAGTTGATGTTGATTTTCACTATGCAAGGGTTGTAATATTGACGTTGTTGTTTTGGTTTTTCCTTCCAATGATATTTCTTGGAACCTTCGTAGGATTTGACATTCCAAATGTGGTGCCTTTAATGTTTTCCTTTGACCTTCCTTGACTAGAGCATTGAAGGCTCTTTCCTCTTTCACCTTGCTTCCATGCTGCCACTTGGCCCTGTGTTTGCAGACCCCGAATGTAAATTCTTGTTGAATGCCTTGGTCATTGATGCTCTTAAAATGGAGGAGAATCTTGGTTTGAGTGCCAAGTGGCACGTCCGTTTTCTTCTTGAGCACTTGAGGAGTAGAAGATGCTAGAGAACACTTATTTATCTCTTTGAGTAATGTATGGACATTACGTTCTTTAATGGAGTGCTTGGATTCCCTTTGGACAAGTGTTCCTCATATATTCATTGCACCAACCTATAGCTTGTAACTCCTTTGATGATGAAGATGAGCACTCGCATGAGGAGCGTTAGGGTATTTTCTCAAGTGACAAATGTCACTTCCTCCTTGTGCATGGGCGTCTTCTATAAAACTTCTTCAAGATATCCTTCTTGGAGGTTCTTTAAACCCTGTAACATTCCCAACTCCTTTTTTTATCAATTGCTCTTGCTTGTAGATTGTTTTAGGCTGAGTTGAGGAGTGACGATCTAGAGGCTTGAGCACCGATTTTTAGCTTTGAATATGTGGAGTTTGGAACACTTCAATGGTGCTTTTATCTTCCTCTTTTCTCACCTATTATATGTCCTCCTTGTAGACAACATTGCTCTTGATTATAACGTTATTTTTTCCCTTTGATTTTTCATCTTGTCTCTTGTAGGTTTGGTCATCCAAGATGAGGGAGTATGAGCCCTTAGAGTGGCTCCTTTGATGTGCTTGGAAGGATACTAGTGAACAACCACCTTCGGCTGGTTTTTCTAGCATATGTTGTGCCTTTGAGACACCTTCAAATCTGCCTCATTTTTCTATATAAACCAGATTAGGATAGTGCAATGCAATGTAATATATTCATGTATAAAATAGCCTTTATTGCACCTTCTTTGGCACCCCTTTTTTCAGGTATGAATTTCTAGTTTTGTGGCAGAATTTTGAATGCAATATAGGGGTTTCATGGTTGTCTATTTGATTAGACACCTTCCCATTTTTGCTTGGATATTTTATAAATGGATCCAAGCTTGTAACCACTTGATAGAAGCTCTCTTTTTGTTGTATTTTTTTGCACTATTTCTTTGTAGAAAACTTATTGTGCTTTGAACTTGAGACTCACCAAGTCTCTATTCGAGGCTTCCTTTGCTGATATTTGGTGGCTACTTTCTTCTCCAATGCTTGGAGGATTGAGATGATTTTGTGGCTTCCCCAGGCCACTCAAAGTTACAGATTTATGTGCACTAATAGTGTCTTTAGACACTTTGACAAATTCTATTTTTGTGCCTTTCTCAAGAACACAAATAATAATCTTTTGAGAGCAATAGAATAGTGCAAATGAATATAATAAACTTTCACTTTTAATGCACTAACAATTTCACCTTATCACTCCAATTAACTCTCAAAATTAATGCACTTAATCAATTTACTGCAACTAATCAAGAATAATCTAAAATGAATCTTCAGAAATTATTCTACAATTTCCTTACAAGCAATGTTGTAGGGACTAGTCTTCTTTTGCTTTTCAAAGTAGATGATAGGTAGTTGATAGATAGTTGAAATGCATAAATCTAATCAATTCCTAATGTGCAAATGAACCTTAAAAGGAACTTTTCTCTTTTTGCACTTTTGAAGACTGTAATCCAAAGTTTCTTATTACAACTTTGATCCAAATTAAGGTGCTTTAACAAATATGATAAGTAATCCAATTAATGAATCTACTTGCACCAATAGTTGCATACCTTTTTGAAAGATTTTGTAGCTCTTCTTTTGCTTCTGTGGAGGATGTAGATTTTGTTGCTTTCTATAAACTATCCTAAACAGTTCCTTCTTCACCAAAATATGGTCTCAAAATTTTCCTTCATGAGCTTGGGATTTGGTGGCTTGTTCTCCTTTTGTAGTCTCCTCCTTTTGTTGTAGATTTGAAGAAGTATTTTTCTCTAAAACGGTGCCTTCTTGCTGTAAGAGGTAATCTTCAAATATCTTGGATCTTGTGGGCTTCTCCTGTCTTCAAGTCTTCTTTTCGAATTTTGACTTCAAGCAGGATTTTCTCAAGATTCTAAATATCTTGAGGTCTTCACTGGATTCTTCTTCTAGGATTTGGCACTCCTTGCAAAATTATTCTTCTCTTGGGCTTGTTGTTAGATGGCGACAATTATCCCAAGTCCTTCACTATCAGGAGCTTCTCCTTGGTAGTGGATTTCTCCAATGAGTTCTTCTTTGATGATTTCTTTAGTAAGGCTCTCCAAGACTTTTACTGGATGCTCGTTGAGACCTCCCCAAGGTCTTTGATCTTGTAGCTTCTTCTGGTCTTCCTTAAGACCTTTTATTCAACCTTCTACTCCTATAAGTGTTGGTGGTGAGATCTTCCTCTGGATATTCAATTCTTCTGCTTCTAGATTCAAGCAGGACTCTCCTAGTCCTTCTTCTTCCAAGATTGGAAGTTCTTCAATGAGATCTCCTCCTAATCTCTTTGCCTTATATTTTGCTTTAGGTGTTGGATTGATTCTAAAGAAGATACTCTTCCTAAATTTATTGTAGGAATTTTCTTGACTCACTAAATCTCCTTTCCCTGCAACAAAGTATTAGTACTGAAATCTTAATCTCCTTCTGAATCAGATACTCACTTCTGGAGTCTTCTTCAGGATCAAGGCTTTTGTGGCCTTATTTGAGAATCAAATATTATGTGGCATTTTCTTTAATATCAAGGCTTCTATGGCCTTTCTTCAATATCAAGGCTTATGTGGTCTTTTTCAAGATCAAGGCTACTATGGCCTTTTTCTTCTGGATTTAGGCTGCTATGGTCTTTTCTTCTTGATCAAGGCTACTATGGATTTTTCTTCTAGATCAAGGCTACTATGGCCTTTTCTTCTTTATAAATTCTACTATGGCATTTTCTTCTTGTGTGAAGTTCTCAATTTAGTAATGGAGATCTCCTATCTCCTAACTTCACCACAACTCTTCTCCAGAAGTCTTCTTCCGCAGTATTCTTTTCTTGGGCAAGAAACTAATCTCTACACTATGAAGATACGTCGACCTTCGGGCAATGAATTTGAAGTCTCATAGCTTTCTATTATAGGAGGAATCCTAATCTTCTGAGAATTAGATTTTCTACAACAAAATAAACTTTGGTTAATAGTTAAGAAATTCTAGATATTCTAAATTATCTTCACTAGTTGATTTGTCAATCTAGTGGATTGAATGTTGAGTCCTAGTCTTCACGAGTTTTTTTGCAAATTTGTGGAAAGACTCTAGCCAAATGCAATCTTAGTATTTCTAAAATTGATATTTCTTTCAATCCTCACTTGTGGCTCTCCCTAATTCTACCACCTAGACTCTTCTGAGAGTTTTTGATAATGAATGGTCCAAAGGTGCGTCAAGTTGACAAAAAGCTCAGGCTCATTGATAATGGTGGTTTTCCTATGGCTAGATCTACCATAGCTCTGATACCACTGTTAGCTTTTGATGTTGTATGCAATAGGAGATAGCAATCACAAGATGCAAAAATAATATGAAAGAAAGTAAATCTACGAGATGACTAAAATATGCTATAAATAGAAATGATGGAAATGAATACAATGTAGCTATGGAGGAAATGAACACTCCATGAATAATGCTATCGGACTATATTGCACCCATATCCAATATGGGTGACTATATCTATGATATTCTCTGCTATGCTCTATGATGTTATATGATAATGAGACCATTATATAGGAAGATAAGTTCCTTGGCCAACACTCTATCTAGCTATGCAAGGGATAACTTGCACATATACAACTTGCACATTAACACTTGTGCATTTATTACATTGCATGAAGAAACTAGGTAACTTTCCCCTAAAGTAATATAATTTTCTAAGTATGTACTTTGGTAGGTACATTTACATTACCCAAATGATGTAAATAATATATTTTTAACACTCAGATATTCTATTTTACAATATGGTAACCACTAGGCATCCTGAGTCTAATGAGGCCCCAAAGAAGAATGCTAAAAGAAGTACCCCTTGTGATATGGCTCATAATGATATCTCCAAAAATATCTCCTTCTTCAATGGGTTTATCCCTTGTGTTGTGCATGTCAATTCTTATCATTCTTGAGAAGACCTCGTTCCTTTGTCTTACAAGGACCTTGCAAAGTTGAGGATCGCTTCCCCTTTTCTTCAAAAAGGATGGTACAATCAAATTTTACAATGACTTTCATGCAACATCTTCTAGATATTGTACTATGGGATATTCCCTTCATGATAAAAATCATGAAGATATTCCCCATCATAGTCCTTTATCTGATGGGTTATATCCTTGCACCACCATCATGTTTGTTAAAATAGATGGCACACTCATCATTTGTGCTAACTTTAAAAATCAATAAATGTAATTTGAATCTTAAAAAGAAAATAATAATAATAACCTAAAATACTATGCATGGTATTATGTTTCCATTTTATCTAGTTTGCATCCAGTTTGCTTGTTCATACTGCATGATTACTTCTCATATCTTGCATGGTTTGCTTGTCATGATTGCATTGATGCTTGTTCATACTTGCATGGTTGCTTGATCATATAGATTATGGGGGAGTTTGCCACAATAGCAAGTGATGACACCTAGTTAGGTCGTAGCTAACATTCATTGCACTCTCGTTAGGGCTCTGATGCCTAGAAAACCCCCAACCTAGGTCCCACTATGCATTTTCATCATTGCATCTACCCACCTAATCTTTTCCTTATTCCTTGACCTTGAAATTTTTCATTGCTTATATCTCTCCAAGTCAAGGGATATGGTTCTCATTTTGCTTCATTGGTCTTTTCCATGCACTTTATTGCACACACTATGCCCCTATCAAGTAGTACTCTCTTTGGCATATCATTTACATTATTTTAGCATCTCATAGTGGATAGCTTTATGGTCACAAGTGAGAGGTAACCTCCATTCAACCATTTATGAGAATACATCTCAGTAGGTATATCTCTTTTTTTTATCATCTTAGCAAGCACTACACCCATAACGATTTCAAATCCACCCTGTTCATCTTTGCAAGTCAACAACCATCAAAAGATATCTTCATGACCACATGTGAGGGGGAGCCTCCATCTCAATCATTTGCGAGCATACATCCTCACAGGTTTTATTCTTTTTTTTTTCTTTGTCTTTATGGATCTTTGTTTTCATTCACCCGTATATTTCATTTAGGTTTACATTCTTTTTAGATGAATCACATTTAATTATATTCATACCATTCCATATTATTTGTTTAGGTTCATTCATTGCATATATTATGTTTGTGTTCACCATGCATACAAAATAAAAATTAAAACATATAAAAATATATAAAAAGCAATCACACATAAGCACACACATTGCACCATAAACACATAAATAAACTATAGCTAGTATTACTCAATAGCACTAAGTGGGTGTCTATCGATCAATGTGCCACAATAGAGATCTTGGTACACTCGATCATCCCTAGTGGTGCATACCACAATCAAAATTGATATGTCATCCTGATCCTAGATCTAGTCATATGAGCCTACTTCCTCTACTCCACCTGTTGGAGGTGGTGGAGGAGCCATATTCATAGATCATGACATCGATCATACCTGTGACTGAGAGTGACTTTGTGATCATAAATATGATGGTTTTGGGACCCTTTAATTGGTTAGGATGACATGATAATAGACCATTAGGTAGTGGGCCACTTTCTATACTACCACCTCATATGACTCGCTCTTCCTCTGCAACTTTGTTAGTAGCAAGTATCCTCCCTCACCCTGTTGGCCTCTGAATCCTGGTGGGTCCCTCCTCACCCATTAGAAGTAGTAGTATCCTAGGTTAAAAATATCCTATAGAATATTGAACTAGATTTGTAGTTGATCAAACCTAAATAGCTCTTTCTTGCCCTTCTTAGTGATGAGCCATCAGATCCTACTCACTCAAGCCAACTCCTTTGTGTCCTCCCTCCAGCCTGGGTGTAGACACCATGGATGCCATATGATATGTTGCTCTTGTAGCTCATCTATCACCCATCATACTAGTGGCAATACTATAGCATATGACCTATACCCATGCTCGTAGATTTGATCCCACCTATATGCTATTGGTTGCTCCTAGTAGTACCTGCAGTCTCCACACTGTTATGTGCTCCCAGCACCACACTTGGAGCAACATCATACATATCAAAATTATCTACTTATTGTACATAATATCATGTAATGTCCTATATAAGTGGGCTAGTACATATGGTCCCCATGTGAACATGATCTCCTGATCTCATAGATTCACCACTAATCTTGCCAAAGCCAATGGCAGGTATTGCCTACTAGTATGGTACACCAGCATCCCTGCCACCATTTTGCATAGTATGGAGATCAGTGCCTTGAATCCATATCAACATGGCATCTCATCGATATGGTATCCACTCTCTTGGATCATATGTGTTGGATCTCTCAACATCATCTTTGATACCACCATCGGTACTCGTACCATGTAAATAGTCCTCCCTCTAACAGGGATCCTCAAGATGCACCACACAGCTTCCGATGTGACCATCAACTCCCCCTATCGGTAGTTGAAATATGGATGATTTTGGGTACCATATCTCTACTAGATATATTAGTAGGGCCCTATCTACCTCAACACAGGGTATCTCTGCTAAGTGTAATAGTCTCATATTCTCTAGTATCTCCTCCTATGTTGAGAGCTACTCTAGGATAGTCTCTAGTGTGCCCAGCTATCACTCTCTACTCTTGAGTACATCTAGCTACATAATCAATATATTTTCATCATTAAATCATCATTCTAAACTTATAAAACTCATAAAAATCATAAAAAATTAAAATTTCAAAAATAAAGGATTTTTTTGTGCAAAATTTGCCAAATTTATGCCCTGGAATGACCAGGTGCAAATTTGGCAATGGTTCCCAACCAAATTCATGCCTCATCCATATAGGGCATGAATTTGGCTAGGGTAGCCTATAAAATTCATGCATCATCTGTATAGGGCATGAATTTGGTTTAGGTGGACTACCAAATTCATGGTCCATAACCAAATTCGTGCCCCACAGTAAATATTGCCAAAAATTCATTAAAAATTTAAAAAATGTAAGCAATTCCTAATTTTTTTATGTGTGTAGGTGCAAAATACAAAAATAGAAAGTGCGTCTCAATTTGTACCTTCGCATAGTCACCAATAGTGTCAGCATCACCCCTCGTCATGGCAGCACGGTGATTCGGTAAGGCCATTCTCCTTTTCATTCTCTAGAGCTCTTTTTCTCCTCCTTGCATGATGAAAATGAGCCTCTTTTACCTCCTTTTCCTCTTTTCTTCCCTCCATTTTTCTTTTCCCTCATTTTCTTCTCTCATTTTTATTTTCCCTCCTTTTCTTCTCTCTCCTATCCTTTCTTTATTTTCTCTTTCATTATCTTGTCTTTTGCCCTCTTTTGTTGTTTTTTCGCTTTTTTGCCCTTTGTGCACCTTTTTCAAGTTTTTATCTAGAATTTCATATTCCTTCTAAAAAATCAAGGGGGCACCCTAGCCTTAGAGGCATTAATGGTAGTAATGCCTCAATTTACATGTAAATTTGTGGTTTTCATGCTAACACCCTTTTTTGTGCCACCCCTTCATCCAAACTTGGCCACCCATTTTGTGTTCGCCCATAGGAGTCTACATCTTTCTTTGACACATTTATTTAGTCGTAAATGCATCAAAGAGGGGGTAAAATGTAGATATAGAAAATTGACCCACCTAAATGTGTCAATTCTTCCTTAGATCCTTAGCTAGCCACACAAACTTACTAAGTGCAAATTTGGGACCCTTTTACCCTCTTCCTTTGCTCTATTTCCTTAGCTTTACCAAATTCATACCCCATCCATAGAGGGCATGAATTTTTCTTACCAGATTCATGTCCTATAATTGCGAGGCATGAATTTGGTGTTCTAGGGATTTTTCTCCCTAAAACCCCTCCTCTCATCGACCCATTTTGGGTTTGGCCTTGGCCCATGGTGAAATTTCATTTTCCTACCCGTTTTGCCCTCCAAACCTCTTATAAATAAGGGTTTGGAGCCCCTAAGCTTAAAAAAATGATTTCTAAAAAATTTCCAATTGTTGAATCACTCATTTACCCATTCTATCAAGTGTTTTTCTATTGCAAGTTGTTTTATTTTTTTGTGCTTTGGTGATTTTTGCCCTCATGGATTGAGTAAAGGAGTCTTGATGATTGGATTGATCAACCTTCTTGGAGTGCTTCTTCCACATCTTCATTATTCCTTGCTTTCTTCATCATCTCATTAGGTTATCCATTTGCATTGTTAGCCTTTTAACTTGATTTTTTATTATTTTGCATTACTTTTGATGTGTTGTCGTTAAGCACATCATTAAATCTCAAAGATCTTATCAATCCGAGATGGTGTCCAAGGCTGTCTACGATAGAAGGCTAGGGCAGAGTACAATTTAGGCATTTAGATTTTAAGCATTTATTGGGTGAGACAGATTTGGTTTAGATTTTTGGTGTCACACTAAACCTAATCTGTAGAATGGAAACTTGCAGGAACTAAAAACTAATTCTAAGTTGCAAGAATTGAAATCCAACTACAATTGCAGGAATTAGAGTTGCTAAATTGAAAGTCTAATCTACTTTTGCATAATTAAAATAACAGAATTTAAATTGCTGAATTTAAATGTTGCTGAAATGAAATTCTAAGTTACACTTACAGAATTGAAACCTAGTTACTCTTGCATAATTTAAATGATGCTTTTAAATGAAAATTATGCTAAAAACACCTGTCAATGTCCTACCACAAAAGGTCGTCAAGCTTCTGCTACAGGAATTGACAACAAAATGAAATATGCTAAAAATGGAAAGTTGCTAAAACAAAAAAGCAGGGAAAACATGGAAAGCAAAGGAAAAATGTTTAATATAATTTGTCAGCTGACACACACACAAATGTTGTACACAAACATAATAGAAAACATAAAGAACATTATACAAACTTAAAACAAGAAAAGTAAACTTGACAAGTAATCTGTTAATTATGCTACAAAAAAATTATAGATTAAAACCTACCATAAAAATCCTCCTTCTAGATCTGAAAGTGGGCCCATAATTCCTAATCTAGAAAGAGGTGAAAAGCACTCCTTAACTAATTAACACTCAGAACAAAAAATAATAACATAACTACACTTTTATTGATGAAAAAACATGCTGAAAACTGTTACAAAAAATTATTGTACAGTCCTAATTATTGCTATTGAAAACTCTCCTCTATTCTGATTTCTAACTGGCTCAACCAAGGAGGGAGCTGTGTTATTTATATTAATATTTACAACATATCCCATGCTCAAATCAGCCTATGTACTACTTTACAGTGATTTGCCAATAATTTCGGATCTGAAATAAATGCAAATCTGGACAATTTGTGTTGCAGTAGTAGTCATTGGCCCTTAGAAAGCATCTTCAGTGGTGGAGTACATGGGAGGAGTCTATAAATATCTCACACATATTTCTCCACTTTAGAATATGTCATTTCTATCTTGTAAACAACTTCCTATTATGCTATAGTTTTTCTGGGTTTATCCTAGAAGAGGATCAAAATTGATATTTTCCATGAATGGTGGCTTTGGACGGCAAGGACAGCAAAGTCAGATGGGAGATATTTTCCTTTAACATTTTCAACATTCTTTTCATTTTTTCACCATCAAAAAATAGTCAAAAATTCAAAAAGCACTTTCTGTTCTCATTCCGAAGATAAGTGGCTCATTTCGAAGATACTGTATTTCTCATTCTGAAGATGTCCGCTCATTCCGAAGAGATTGTATTTCTCATTCTAAAGATGTCTGCTCATTTCGAAGATCTTCGGAATGAACAACTGTGTGCTCTTCAAGTGATTTCATCTACATTTCTCAGGTGGGTTAGCTCTTAGGATCATATTGCAATAGCCTTCATTCCTCTCCATGTGTGAATTCAATGCATTACCATTCATTAGTAGCTTGCTGGAATTTACATGGTAAATTATTGCATTTTCCAACTCTGCTGCATAGTTGTAAAATATTGGCATTTCTTGCAAATTCAAACAAATTATAACATGGAAAAATTATTCAAATATCAACATGAAGGAGTACATCAAGTTGCTACTAAATTTATACACTTCATTCACCAAGTAACCATGCTAAAATAGTGCAATAGTGCTGCACAATTGTCCCTGCTCTATTATACCCTGTTGTTGCCTATTTAGACCATGTGTGAATGCTTCTAAATAGGTCATATGTCTTCCGTAGTCCTTCTAAACTCATTCCATCCATATCCTCATGCTTTGCTTGACAACTTCAAGGTGTTCCTATAAAGTGACAACTTGCTGATTTTTATATGGCTATTTTTTCAGATTTTCAGATTTATGACAGTCCTAAAATTTTGGCTTCAATGTGGATTTGAAACAAGTTGAAGGGTAGGAAAACATTCAAAAACCATTGATAATTTAATGGATATCAGCATACCACATTTGGTTAATTGAAATGCATGTTTTTACTTGCTACTTAATCAAACAAAATCAGTCATAAAATGCTGAAAATAGTCAAAAACAGAGATATAGTATTCCTAACATAAAATCATGTAAACACTTAACAAATAGTATATTTTAGTCATATATTTGGAAATTAACTTATCATATGGTAGTCAAACATTGTGCAATAATGAGTAATTTTTGGGCCTCATCAACTTTCATTATTTTGAGACCCAAAAAGGTCATCTGAACCAAATCCGTTCCTTGCCCATACAAGGCATGAATTTTTTAAGCCAGATTTATGCTCCCCATTTACAAGGCATGAATTTGGTAAAATTAGGGTTTGGGGGTAAGTTTTGCACTCCAAAACCCTAATTTGCATCTTGCATTTCAACATTCTACTATGGTCATCTTGTTTGCATTTCATTTCATTGTTACATACTTGTTTTACTCTGTTTGTGCATGTTCCAAAGGTAAAATATTATTTTTCTTTTGAACAGTTAACTAAAAGGACCAAGGGGGCTTGACTGTTGCACCTCCAAGCTCAATCTTATAGCAGCTTAAGTAGGCCCCCAAACACTGATAAAATTTTCTAGGGTTTGTGAAGCTATTTTGGTTTGAAGCTATTGGATATTTAGGAAGTAATATAAAGCTTGGAATAAATTCCAGATTAGATAAGTGCCTTAATAGATCTTTAGATTTTTTGGTGTTTGTTTTCTATTCATTTTTTTTTTAAACTTAGATCGCAGTAAAAGAAAAGTATTTGATTGAATTTCTAGGTGTTTGAAATAACAAAAGCATATAGTATGCATCTAGGGTTTTAATCTTGTTTGTGCATTTCCCTTGGACCCTTGCTCAAAGGCTTTTATTTTGCAACCTAGGGTTAGATATCATTGAATCAAATAATCATTCTAGGGTTAGCCCTTATCTTCTTGCATTTGGTGTGTCTTGCATTGTTCTTTCATCTTTCTTAGCTTAGTTTAGAAAGGCCAAACATAGGTGCATGCTTAATTGATATATTTAAACATTTCTAATCCAAACTTGGAGCAAGTTCTAAAACCATTCCTAGTGAACCCTTTTCCTTACCCATCGAGTGTAGATATTATAATAGCCATCGCGGTCACCTTGGCTTCCAGCAGATCCAACCGAGAATTGTACACGGTGTATGGTTTTTCCCCTCTACAAGATCTAAAATATCTTTCCAACAAGTATAAATACACCTATTTTTGGGTATCGTTCAATGCCTAAAAAGTAGTTTTCCCTACATGTTTCTAAAACCCCACATAATACCCTATCTAATCTACACTAGTCTTTGATCTGCATTTGCATCCACATCTACACCAATCTTTGATTGGAATCTACATCTACACCACTCTTTGATTTTCATCTACATTCACATTTGCACCAATCCTCGATCCACATCCACATATGCACTAGTCTATGATCTGCATTTGCATCTACTTTTGCATGAGTCTTTAATATGCATCTATATCTACACTAGTCTTTAATCCATTTTAAATTTTGCACCAATATTCGATTTGTTCTACAGTCATATCAATTCTCTATACCTGTACTAATTCTCATATCCATTCTACACTAGCCTTCTATTCTACACCAAATCTCTTTTTTCCCATAGCGACTATCACAAACTCCTAAAACAACCAAAAGTAGTGAAAACCTCCCTCCATGCCCAAAATATCCAAAAACTAATAAATAACATTGAAAATTAATATAAATTGTAGAAATTATATAAAATTTGAATTTTGTTGCAGTTAGATTAAAAGGGAAATAAACTAAAATTAGAATCATCATCTCTACGTCTTCGTATATAAGCAGAATTAAAAATTAATTAATCATAACATCTCACCATTTCATGATCACCCTGTTGCAAGTGGCATGAGCTAGAGTATCAACCAAAGATATTCCTACCTACCCATTATAGTAAAAATTCCTAGAATGCTTCCTCAAGGTTTTAAAATGACTTACCCCAGCCAGCATGCTCATCTAGATAAACTTACCCCAATCAACCATACCAAGTCATAATGACAGGCCTAAAACAACTATCATTCTCAACCATCGTAAAGTAATAAGCACGATTTGGGATAGGGAGCATATTAGTTAATGATGTACTTCTTGCAATGGTCTAAAATGGATATATTTGAATTTTACTTATAAATATCCCTTCCAAGAAAAGGGTGGGTTAATGGACAAATGCGTAAAGAGTGAATGTTAATCAATTGATGCTCACCATGACATTCTAGCTAGCAATATTCACTAGCGACTAATGACCTCTGTAAACAAATCTCAATGATTATCTGTGCACTTCCTATTTTCATAGCATAATAGTCTTATTATCATTTATAGTTATTTATCTTGTTTACTTTTGCTTCCATATCTGACCATTTTCATTTTATTTTTAAATCATCATAAAATGAACTGGGGTTTAACTATCTATTCAAGGATTTGCCTCATCTACCCTGATCTTGGTAGCCCCCAAAAGCACTCATTCTATTGTCTTCTCTATAGGTTTTTTTACCGTGTCTCCTTGTAGGTAATAATTCATACTATTGAAATTAGAGCAATAGTGGACAACAAACTCAAACGCCCGATATCGGTATATCAATTCTCTCTTTGTAGTTTTATTTCCTATAAAGTAATTGTTATGATTAGTTTTAATTATTACGTTGTGTTATTTATTTATTTCATGTTAAATATAATAGTATTATAGTTGTGAATAATATATTGGCTACCCATAGGTGTTTCTCCATCTTATGTTAATATTAACATAGTGTACATGTTGAGGTAGAAAACAGGTGAAAGGATCAGCTTTATAGCTGATGTTTTACCGATTCTACACGAGGTATATATTTTCTTATTTTTACTTTGTTTAGTCTCATAACCTTTGTATGATTTTAGAAATGTCATAATTTATGGTGCATGAAGGGAAGTTTTAAAAAGGACCCTAGTGGATTGGAATTGCTTTGCATAACACTATATTGTTTTAATACCTTTTGGTTGAGTGTGAGACGTGTTTGGGCAGCATTAGAAATATTGCAAGAAACCACCATGTTGATCAATGTCAAACAAGAGTTTTCTAGCATAAAATAGTTAAACACTCCATGTGGAAGAAATCCAATTGAAAATACAAAATGCCTAGGTGATCCAAATGGCAGTAATCTGTTGGAATTGAAAGGATAATGAAATTGTAGTTTAAACAAAAAATTAGAAAATATAATGGGATAGGTCCAACACCAAAAAGAAAGTGCAATCTGTGTGTTAAAATACCTTATAAAAAAATTATTTTGTAACATGCATCTATTCATGTGATGTTCAGGCATGTTTCTCTAGTTGCACCAATAGTTATATATTGTACAATGTAACGATCCTAAATTAGTCATGTCGGTTCATTGATTCTTTTCATCTATTAATAGGTAGAATGATTCATTAATTTTTCATCATTGAATATACATTTGAATTGTGTTTATCACAAGAGACTTCACCCTCTCTAAGTGGCTACAAGACTTCACCCTCTCTAAGTGGTTGTATTCACCTGGTTACATTATATCTAAGATTTGAATTTGCATTGCATTGATAACCGCATCATTATGCGAAGTTTCGCTCCAAGTGGTATTAGATATGTGGTCCTAAAAATTGCACAATTTTTTTTTTTGGAGAAAACAATATCTTCGTGACCTTTCAAGACTTGTGTTGACATCCTAAAGTGCAACGTTAATAGGTCAACATTGTTTCAAAAAACTCTTAACATCGATCCAACGGTTATTTTCAAATCTTCTTTAAAGATGGTATTCAGAGATTTCTCACTATTATCAAACACAATATTCTCACTGCTAAATCCTCCTATTATAGCTCAAAGCTTTCACAGAGTAAATTCTCTTAACGAAGGCACTCTTTCTATATCAAACTAATAGTCATTTCTAGATTTACCTTCTCATTTTTGATGGATTCAACATCTGGAGTAAACACATTACTCATCTTCAAAGCACCCCATTCTGATCACCTTGAAGCAAAAAAATTCATCGAAATTAATTCTATTAAAATTACAAAAATTAAAATCGAGCTGGTAAGGTGCAATTTCAAGCCAATTAAAATATAGAAAAAGCCCTAAAAAAATTTTATCCAATCACCCAAGACACTTGAAAAATGAAGATCATACTAAAAACCCAATGCATTTGAATTTTTTTACAGCTGGTTACATTCTCCAACAGTGCTTTTCGATGAGAAAAATTAAAGTTTCGTGCAGGGTAGGGTTTTGAAATTTCCATATAGGTTTTTTTATCCTATATTGGCCCACGGAGTCCAAGTAAGGTGTCAAAAGTGCAAACACGAGCTAATTTAGTGTGACCAACCTCTGGTGACCACATTTCCCTGCATCCACATGCAGAAATATCTGGTGTTTGGATGCTCCTCCCTTGAAGTTTAACATTGATCGTTGCTATCATTTGTTATTGACCAAATACGACTCTACCATCACTTGTCGGATTTAAATAAATTTTGGGCGATAAAATTTTAATTCAAATTTAGGACTTAGTCCCACATTTTTCTCATGGAAGTCAAGAAGGATTTTTACAAGTGCAAGCACATGATAAATATATTGTGACCACTCTATGGTAGTCACATAGCTCCTGCACGCATGCAAGTGTCCATTGAAAATGTTCATGTTTGTCTTGGTGGAGTTGGACAGTGACTGTTGAAATTTGTTTCTCCTACACCCTTGAAGTGATCATTGGCCTTGGTTTCTCCTACTCTCTAGACTTGGTTTGATCGTTGAACATTGAAATTTGAATTCATTCATGACCATTAAAAATTTAAATCCGTCTAAGAGATCGTTGGAAGTTCAAACTTGTTGAAACCTATTTTTGTCGTTCCAAATAATTTTTTCCCTCTAGATTTCAAATAAATTGATCGTTGGAGGAATTGCATTTAAAATTTTTACATTTGATTGTTAAAGGGTTTTATCTTGACTCTATTAGCTCAGTAATTGTATGAGCAGACCTCGTGAGTGGAATCGAGTAAACGGATGATTGCAATGTCATTCCCCATTGAATTATGTGTCTACGAGAAAAAAGAAATGCCCACATCGCAATCAAGACATGCATCATAATACCCCTATTAATATTAATAGTTTTTACCAACACCTTTATTCTTCACTAAATTCCATGGCTTCACCTTCTTCGAACAATGTTGATCCTTCCAACCCAACTATCCCAATTCCTAATAGTGTTGATCCCCACTTACATTAATATCTTACTCAAAAATAAATAATGATGAACAATATTCGTACTACACTGAGAGCCACTGAAGCCAATATAGCTACTTTTACACCTCCTCATACCTCCAAGTCACAAAATACTCTCAATACCAAACCTTTAAACATTCATCAAAGGCAAGTGGTTGCTTCTAACCAAGGATTTGCCAATGATTTAGACCTAGAAGTAGGTGGTGCTTCCAATTATTTGGAATAACCATGATTTTCAAGTTCCTCGAATTGACATACCCACATTTGAAGGTGTTTACCCTTGTCGATGGAAAAAATGGAAGGCCTTATTTGATTGTACCATATTTTGAAAATAGGTCATGTTGCCTTTGCAGCTTCTAAACTAGCTACACAGGCGTATCAATGGTTGTTATGAAAACTTCACAAAAATTAGTGTCCTCTTTTATCACCTCAATTTAAGGAAAATTTTCTTAGAAGATATGATAAGGGATCTTCCACATCATACATGGTTCATCTTATGCAAATTAAGCAAACAGGGTCAGTAGATGACTATATCTCTAAATTTACTAGTCTACTCACCTATACACATGAATTAAGTACAGCAATGGTGGTTTCCACTTTTCACTATAGTCTTAAGGATAATATTCACAAGGAAGTTGACATGCATGAACCCTATACCCTAGATGATGCACAACGTATAGCTCAAGTAGCAAAATAAAAATTCCAAGAATTTGGCCCTCCATATCAACAAGATTTTAACTCTCATTATCCTTACCATAATATGGAGTGTTCCATAGGATTATTCTGCTCAAAATGTCATTCATATCACCCAAGATATCAATATTGTGTGCAACATCAAAACTTTTTCTTAGAATATGACAATGTATTAGTTACCAAGGAGGAATATTTACCTTAACCTAAGCCATCTATAGAAACAACAAATAACGAAACACACGAGGATGATATAGTGGATCTTTCAGTACATGTCCTTATGGGTATCCTCATCATACTATCAAGGTACAAGGATTCATTAAACATTAGTGTGTTAATGTATTGATTGATTCATGAAGTACACATAACTTCATGTATTATAAAACAACCAAATCCTTGAACTTGTATATTCATTCTTCTAATCAAGATAAATTTCAAGTCCTTATTGCAAATGGAGGCAATGCTCAATGTGTGGGTCGAACATCTAAAATTACAATCCAAATGGAATATTATACATGGACAAGTACTCTCTTTGCAATAAACCTAGGGATATCAGATGTCATTTTGGGAGCACAATGGTTATCTCAACTCGGTGATGTTACTATTAATCTCCAAAAATTATACATCAAGTGGACAAAGAATGGAAGGGTCATTTGTCTTCAATAAATTCAACCTTCTCCTTCTAGGGTAGTGATTTCACATAGCATGGAGAAGATATTGAAGAAATGTAACTATGGTTTATTTACCCAAATAAATTTCATCAAGGTTTAATCCTTGGACTCTTCTCCTACAACTCTTCTAAGGTATCTTCAAGATATTATGGATAATTATGAGGAAGTCTTTAGTGAACCAAAGGTTATACCTCCTAAGAAATCACGTGATCATTCCATTCATCTAATTCTTGGCAGTCTACCTCCTAATATGCATCCTTATCTGTTGAGCAAGGTGTAGCAAAAGTATTGTCATTGTTGTCAATATAGACAAATTGATGCAGTTGATGCAGTTCAGAGGTCAGTCAGAACATGTACAGTGAATTTCCAAGAAGACAGAAGTGGCCCAGATTCAAAAAATCAAAGAAAAATACAAGTAAGAAAAATGTCACGATATCGCGACATGTTTTCTATCGCGATTTCGTGACATAACGGAGGAGAGAGGTGCAGCCAAAAATGTCATGATTTCGTGACATAACGGAGGAGAGAGAAGGCGCAGCCAAAAATGTCATGATTTCGCGACATAACAGAGGAGAGAGAAGGCACAGCCAAAAATGTCACGATTTCGCGACATAACGGAGGAGAGAGAAGGCACAGCCAAAAATGTCACGATTTCGCGACATATCGAAGGAGAGAGAAAAAGCTAGAGAAACTGTCATGATTTCACGACATGCTGGAAGAAAAGAGGCCAAGTAGAGAAACGGTTGCAATTTCACGACATGCTGGAAGAAAAGAGGCCAAGTAGAGAAACTGTCGTGATTTTGCGACATGCTAGAAGAAAAGAGGCCAAGTAGAGAAACTATCACGATTTCACGACATGCTGGAAGAAAAGAAGCTAAGTAGAAAAATTTTCATGATTTTGCAACATGTTTGAAGAAAAAGCATGCACAAGGAAGACTGTCGCGATTTCGTGACATGCTTAGAAAGTGCAAAGTTGACTGTCGCGATTTCGCAACATGCTTAGAAAATGCAAAGTAGACTGTCACAATTTTGCGACATGCTTAGAAAGTGCAAAGTAGACTGTCGTGATTTCACAACATGTTCGGAATGAAGGTGCAAGCGAAGAAAATTGTCGTGATTTTGCGACAAGTTCCGAAAAGAAGCGCTAAGGAGAAAAGATGTCGCGATTTCACGATAAGTTTCGAAAAGAAGCGCTAAGGAGAAAATATTTCACGATTTCATGACAAGTTTTGAAAAGAAGCGCTAAGGAGAATAGATGTCCCGATTTCACGACAAATTTGAAAAAGAAGCACTATGGAGAATAGATGTCACGATTTCACGACAAGTTGTGAGAAGAAGCGCAAAAGGGAAAAAGCGTCGCGATTTCATGACAACAGCAGAAATAAAGGCTCCAAAGGATGAAGTGTCGTAATTTTGTGACAGAAGCAAAACGAAAGAGCAAGGAAGTGAAAGCATCGCGATTTCATGACAAAGTCAAGATGGAAGTGAAATGCAACGAAAGTGTCACGATTTCGCGACATGTTCCGATTTCGCTGGGGGATGTCGAAAAAGAGCTCGAGGTAGCGAATGCATCGTGATTTCATGACATGTCCCATTTTTGCAGGCAAGAGGCAGAAAAGAGCAAGAGGCAGTGAATGCGTCGTGATTTCGTGACATGTTCCATTTTTGTGGGTAGAAGGCAGAGAAGTGCAAGGAAGCGAAAAGTGTCACGATTTTGCGACAGGTTGTGTTTTCGCTGGCAAGAGACAGAAAAGAACACAAGGCAGCGAACGCATAGCGATTTTGTGACATGTCAGGTTTTCGCTATTGCATGCCAAAAAGAGAACAAGAAGGCGAAGAATGTTGCGATTTCGTGACATGTCAAGTTTTCGTTGTTGCATGTCGAAAAGAGAACAAGAAGGCAGAGAATGTCATGATTTCATGACATGTTAGGTTTTCGTTGTTGCAAGCCGAGAAGAGAACAAGAAGGCAGATAATGTCATGATATCGTGACATTTCATGTTTTCGCGGTCAACTGTCATGAAGAAGTTAAAGGGGCAAAAATGTAGCGATATCGCGACATGACATAGTTGCGCGGGTAAAAGTCGAGAAGCATGCATAGTGACATTTGTTGGGGAAAGTGCAGAAGGAAATCATGCAGCCAGTTATGTAAGAATTAACTGGAGCTAGAACTACAGTTATAGGTGGCAATTACAGAACAGTGCATTAAAGACGAGAACGGCTGTTACAGGGCCGTGATGCTGTAAGGCTATCAAAAGTGTAGATATTCCAAGAATCTCGATTACAGAGAAATTCATTAACAGGTTGCGTGTATCAATAAATCAGAGTTGCACGCAGAAGTGAAAAGGTAGCTCAAGATTTGAAAAGGTAGCACATAATTCAAAATAGAAAATAGAAGAATAATAGAGCACAGAGATACGCAAAAAGGCTATCAGGATACGCAGAAAAAGGCTATCAAAAAATGCTGTTAGAGTGAGAAAAAAATATTGTCAGAATGAGTCAGAAAGAAAGCGGCTAAAAGATAGAGTGCATCAGAGAGGGTTTGACAGATTGAACGTAGTCGAGAATGCATGGAAAAATGGAGGGAAAAGTAGAGCCGTTTGAAAGAGCCATTCGAGTGAGCCAAGTATAAAGAACAAAAAGCGTAGTAAGTGAGGTTACTGCAACCATTTTTTTATCTTGAAAAACTAAAAAGTGAGGTTGGGTAAGAGTGCTGTGAGAAAAATAGCAACTGAACTGAAACCTGGTTTTATCATTGAGAAAAAATTGAAAGAGAGGTTTTAGTAAGGGAATAGAAGATATTGAGTTTCTAACAATTCTCCTTATGCTTCTATGAGATTGATTTGAATGAGCAATAGACCAGTGAGGGTCTTGTAAAAGAGAAGGCATTTTTATGTCAATCTATTATTATTCAAAATAGAAATCTAAGTTGGTGCTTGGTATAAGGGGTTGGTGCTCCTATCTTTTGTTGCAGATAAATCAGGGGTTGGTGCTCCTTCCAGTGGGTGTTGGTAAACTATTTGTAAAGATTAAATCCTTGCAAAGGCTGGATTTGGATAGTAGTCCAAATAGTCATTATTTGAGGAGTAGCCAAATCGGTGAACCTCGTTAAATCTTGTGTTATGTGATGCTCTTTTGTTATACTTGCTATATCAGTTTTTAAGCTTGCATTTTTAAGCATTAAGAGGTGCAGATTCAAGTTTTAAATAGTTACACTGATTCACCCCCCCTCTCAGTGTCATTGTGAGAATATCAATTGGTATCAAAGCTAGGTACCTAAACAAGCTTAATCAGCTAAGGTGATCTTGGAAGATACACAATGGCAGGTGGTGAAGGATTTTCATCCAACAAAGCTCCATTGTTCGATGGAACAAACTACTCTTTCTGGAGACTCAGGATGCAGACATATCTGTATGCATTGGGATACAACATTTGGGAGTCTATAGAAAATGGATACACAATACCCTCTACTCCTCCAACAGATGCTACCGAGAAGAAAAAGTTTGAGAATAACTCTAAAGCTAAGAATGCTATTATGTGTGGGTTAGTAGACAGTGAATTGATAAGGATCATGAACTGTAAATCAACAAAAGACATATGGGACAAACTACAGAGCATTCATGAAGGAGATGGCAAGATCAAGGAAGCCAAGCTACAAACACATCGAGCCTAGTTCGAAGCATTAAATATGAATGATGATGAGAACATAGAGGCCTATATGCTAAGAGTAAATGGAATCATTAATGCGATTAGGGGACTCGACGAGGAAATAGAAGATGCAGTTGTTGTGAAAAAGGTATTAAGAACTCTCCATAAAAGATTTGATTCTAAAGTTTCTACAATAGAAGAAGCTAAAGATTTAAATACTTTTAGCATGGATGAAATGCATGGTTCTTTAACTACATATGAAATGAGAATAGGACAAACTAAGCCCTCAGATAGAGAAGCTACTTTTCAAGCATAGAAAAATATAAAATCTAAACAAGAATCTGAGGAAGAAGAATCTTCAGATGAAATTGAAGCAAACTTTGTTAGGAAACTAACAAAGGGAAAAGGAAAGTACAAAGGTAAGTTACTGTTTAAGTGTTTCAACTGTGGAGGCATCAGGCACTTTGCAGCTAAATGCCCAATGAATGAGAAAAACAAAAGTGATGAAGGGACACACCAAGAAAGAAGTGAGCTGGAAGAAGAAACCACATTTTAGAAAAAGGAACTTCAAAAAGAAAAGTCTCATTTCCAAGAATGTCACCTCTTCTGAAGACAGCTCCGGTGAGGATTTTGAAGAAGAAACTGGTGAAGCCTTGTTCATGGCTTTTGAAGAAGAAAGAATAGAGGAAACCCAGGAGTGTGATGAAAAACTAGAGGATGAGGCTATAGTAGATTTGGAAGGTGAGTTGGTTGCTGCACTTAAAGAGTTAAGTACATAAAGGAAAAAGAATAAAAAGGTTTCAAGAAAACTTGAGGATGCCAATGAAATAATTATCAGTTTGAAAGTACAAACTGAAGAGTTTAAGAAAAATTCTGAAGATCTTGAAGCACAATTAACCATGAAAATAGATGAGTGCAACAAACTGGAAGAAGAGATTGTTGGCTTAAGAATGCAGCTAGAAGAAAAGAGTCAAAAACTGAGTTGCTATCACAAACTTGAAGGAAGTTCTGTGAAGCTTAATGAGACTATAAATAACCAAAAGCCTATAGGAATTAAATTTGGATTAGGCTTCATAGAAGAAGAATCATCAATGGAATCAAAGGCCATAACTATAGAACCAATAAAGAATAAAGATAAGGTCAGGGTTGATCAACAAAAACTGAATCATGCAAAAAAAAACCATAAGGCCAAACATGAAAGGATTACTGCCAATGATGGATTCACCAAAGTCACATATCAAAGAAGAAGAAGACCCATGGCTCCTACTACAACATGGTAAAAACCATTACCCAGGTACACTCGTTCCTTTTCTGGTTATTGTTTTAAATGCAAAGCTTATGGTCATAAAATTTTAAATTGTAGATATAATGTAGGACAAAGGAATTTCACTAGTAGAAATGTTTTTTCTCCTTTGATAGATTATGCAATAGAATGTTATAACTGTCATAACTTTGGACATATTGCAAGAAATTGTCGTAGCTCTTTTGCAGGAAATAAATATCAGGGAAGAATGTATCAACCAACTGGATTGAAACAAAACAAAAAATTTCTCGAAAAATAGGCACAAGCCAATGGAAGGGAGAAGGCAAAACAAGTGACCAAATCTGCTATCAAATCAGAGTGGAAAGAAAAGGAGCAACCTAAGAAAGATAAGGAATCCTTGATCGTTCAAATAGCTCTCAAAGCCCAGAACAAATCTGCACCATGGATTCTGGATAGTGGATGCTCCAGTCATATGATAGGAGATAAACAAAAGTTTGATAAGTTACAGACATACGAAGGTGGTTCTGTAAAATTTGGAAATAATGATGGAGCCAAGATAGTGGGTAAAGGATCAGTCAAAAGTGCAGATATTTCAAGAATCTCTATTACAGAGAAATTCATTAATAGGTTACGTGTACCAAGAAATCAGAGTTGCGTGCAAAAGTGAAAAGGTAGCTCAGGATTCGAAAAGGTAGCACAAAATTCAAAATAGAAAAGAGAAGAATAACAGAGCACAGAGATACGCAAAAAGGCTGTCAGGATACGTAGAAAAAGGCTATCAGAAAATGCTGTCAGAGTGAGCAGAAAAGACTGTCAGAATGAGTCAGAAAGAAAGCAGCTAAAATACAGAGTGCGTCAGAGAGGGTTTGACAGATTGAACGTAGTCGAGAATGCATGGAAAAATGGAGGGAAAATTAGAGCCGTTTGAAAGAGCCGTTCGAGTGAGCCAAGTATAAAGAACAAAAAGCGCAATAAGTGAGGTTACTGCAACCATGTTTTTATCTTGAAAAACTAAAAAGTGAGGTTGGGTAAGAGTGTTGTGAGAAAAACAACAACTGAACTGAAACCTAGTTTTATCATTGAGAAAAAATTGAAAGAGAGGTTTTAGTAAGGGAATAGAAGATATTGAGTTTCTAAAAATTCTCCTTATGCTTCTATGAGATTGATTTGAATGAGCAATAGACCAGTGAAGGTCTTGTAAAAGAGAAGGCATTTTTATGTCAATCTATTATTATTCAAAATAGAAATCCAAGTTGGTGCTTGGTATAAGGGGTTGGTGCTCCTATCTGTTGTTGCAGATAAATCAAGGGTTGGTGCTCCTTCTAGTGGGTGCTGGTAAACTATTTGTAAAGATTGAATCCTTGCAAAGGCTGGATTTGGATTGTAGTCCAAACAGTCATTATTTGAGGAGTAGCCAAATCGGTGAACCTCGTTAAATCTTGTGTTGTGTGATGCTCTTTTGTTATACTTGCTATATCTGTTTTTAAGCTTGCATTTTTAAGCATTAAGAGGTGCAGATTCAAGTTTTAAATAGTTACACTGATTCACCCCCCTCTTAGTGTCATTGTGAGAATATCATTATCACTATCCATAACCCTAAAAAATAGAAATTGATAAGCTAGTCCAAGAAATATTTGAGCATGGAATCATTCGTCCAAGCATAAATCATTATTCGTCCCTCGTAGTGATGGTATACCATAAGGATAACTCATGGTGCATGTGTCCTGATTTTTATTCTCTTAACAAGATTACCATCAAATATAAGTTTCATATCCCAGTCATCGATGACTTATTGGATGAATTACATGGTGCTAGTCATTTCACCAAACTAGACCTATGCTTTATCTTTCATCAAATTAGGTTTAGAGAAGAGGATATCCCTAAAATTGCTTTTCATACTCATGAGGGTCATTATGAGCTCCTAGTCATACCCTTCAGTTTCACTAGTACTCCATCAACTTTTTAGAGCCTCGTGAATCATGTCTTTAGGCCCTATGTTCATAAGTTTATCTTCTTTTTCTTTGATGATATTTTAACATACAAAAAATCTTGGAAGGATCACCTAGCTCATGTTGATAAAGTTATCTATTGCAAAAGGAAAAACTCTTCATTAAAAGATCCAAATGTGCACTTGGAGTCCAATAGGTGGAATATCTGGGACATTTAGTATCTCATGGAGGATTCAAAGTAGATCCTCATAAAATTAAAGCTATTCAAGATTTGTCTATACCAAAATCGATCAAAAATCTTTGTAGTTTTCTAGGACACAAACTATTATAGAAAATTTATTTACAACTATGGTAATATTACAGTACCTCTCACTACTCTTACTAAAAAGGATGCTTTTATTTGGAATGAAGCTGATTCTCAGGCTTTCGAAGCCCTCAAAGAGGCTATGTGTTCCACTCCAGTTTTGGCCACTCCTGATTTTAGAAAACCCTTTGTCATTGAGTGTGATGCTTTTGGCACAAGTATTGTAGCTATTTTAATGCAAGAAGGACATCCATTGGCTTTTAAAATTAAGCAAATTTTAGGGAAGAATTTGGTACAATCCACTTATGAAAATGAAATGCTAGCTATTTTACATGCTATAGATAAATGGAGACATTATTTATTAAGTTGTCATTTCATCATCAAAACTAACCATAGTAGCCTTAAACATTTCTTAGAACAACGTCTTTTGTATCCTGAACAAAATAAATGGCTGACCAAACTCTTGGGTTATGATTTTATCATTGAGTACAAGAAAGGTAAAAAAAATGTGGTAGCTGATGCTTTGTCTCACAAATACGAAGATGATGTGATCATCAATGCCATCTTGTAGAATTACGAAACTAGAATTGTATTATTTTACAGATTTTAAATAATACAGCAGCAGCCGGGAATAGCACACTGGCGGAACTGATCTGTTACAGGAGTTGTAACAGTCTGTCTGAAATGAAATATAGACAAAATAGAACAGTACGCTAACATCCTCCTTTATTACATTATTTGGGTAATGTAATAACTAATAGCTATACTAGACTACTAACATCCCCTTACATCATTTTGCAATACAAAGTGAGCTGCGAAACAATTCAAATTTGACACGTCCAAGTGCCTTAGTGAAAATGTCTGCCAACTTGAGCATCGGTGGGAATGTCTTGAAGCTGAATTCGGTGCTTTGGAACTTCATCTCGAATGAAATCACATTGTGTGTCAATGTTCTTTGTTCTTTCATGATGGACTGGATTCTTGACGAGGTTCAGAACACCTCGATTGTCGCAAAACAAGTGTATTGGAGATTTTGATGGATGGCCCATACTTGTCAGAATGTGACGTAACCATATCACTTCGCACACAACTTCACGTGCGGCGTGATACTCTGCCTCTGTTGATGAAATAGCAACCACCTGTTGCTTCTTGCTATGCCAAGAGACAGGACCGGATCCCAGATGAAAAATGTATCCAGAAGTTGACTTGCGATCATCAAATGATCCGGCATAGTCGGAGTCCGTGTATCCTTGCAAGAAGAATTTGTTGTTCCTCTTGTATTCTAGGCCATATTCCATAGTACCACGGACATAGTGAAGAACACGTTTTTCTGCTTTCCAATGAGTGGTCTTAGGCTCCTGCATGAACCTCAAAAGATAGTTGACAGCAAATATGAGATCTGGCCTAGTATTGGTCGGATATATGAGACTCCCAATCAACTGTCGATAGAGAGTACCATCTACCTGAGGTGAATCATCATATCACGATAACCGAAGTCCATTCTCCATCGGAGTTGCCATTGGCTTGCAATCGATCATGCGATATTTTTACGAGCAATGTCTTGGCATATTTTTTCCGAGACACTTTGATGGAGTGCTCCTTCCGGCTGAATTCCGGACTCAAGACAATAATGGAGAAGTCCGAGATCTGTCATCTCAAAATATTTGCACAAGTTTCTTTTGATAGTAGAGATCATAGTTTCCGAACTCCCTGTAATGAGCAGATCATCCACATAGAGTACAAGCAACACTATCTCAAAACCCTATTTCTTGAAATAGAGGTTTGCATCTGACGGACATCTCTTAAATCCATGCTGCATAAGGTGATTGTCCATTTTTATATACCAAGCTCTAGGAGCTTGTTTCAGACCATATAAGGATTTGACCAACTTGCAAACTTTCTGCTCTTGGCATTCCACTTCAAATCCTTTAGGCTGAGTTATATAGACTTCTTCTTGGAGATCACCATTTAGAAAGGCACTTTTGACATCCATCTGGTGAAATTTCCACCCATATTGTGTTGCCATAGCACACATAACCCGAATTGTGGTCATCCGAGTAGTAGGTGCAAAAGTTTCATCGTAGTCAATGCCTTCTTTTTGAGCATAGCCCTTTGCAACAAGACGGGCCTTATGCTTATCAATTGTTCCATCTGCCTTGTACTTGACTTTATATACCCATTTACAACCAATGGGTTTCTTTCCATGCGGCAAATCAACAAGCTTCCAAGTTTTATTTTTCATCAAAGACTCATACTCTGTATCCATAGCGGCCTTCCACTGAGGCTCACTGAGAGCATCTTGCACTGATGCAGGTTCAAGATCATCTATGGTAGACATGAACGCCCTGTCATCATCAATATCCATATCCTCTACTTTTTTACTTGGAGTTACAGAAAGTTCCTCAAAAGATTGACAAAGATCATCAACCTCACCAGTTTCTTTGGCTTCTTTCTCCTTTTGAGCCATACTGCGTGTACGAGGTCTATCCAAATTCAAATTGGGAGGAGTGGAGAAATTTGCATCTCCGATTGTATTTGTACACCATTTAGGATTCTTCTTCGGTGGAGTTGAAGAAGATGTAGAAGGACCTCCTGTCTGTGTTGACGAAGGAATCTTCTCTTCCTTAGATTCCACAATATCTTGGTGTACTTTAGATGTGCTCTGTGAAGTGAAAGCTTCATCAAAGACAACATCTCTACTGACATGAATTTTCTTGGTCAAAGGATCTATCAAACGATATCCTTTAGAGTGCTCATCATAACCAAGAAAAATACATCTCAATGTTTTCTCATCTAGCTTCTTCCTTTTCTCTTTCGGTATGTGCATGAAAGCATGACATCCAAAAATACGTAGATGAGATATGGAGGGTTTTCGACCACTCCATGCTTCCTGTGGAGTCATTCCTTTTAGGGCCTTTGTGGGTGCCCTATTCAACAAATACACTGCAGTGGTGACAGCTTCTGCCCAATATTGTTGCCCAAGAGTAGCTCTCGTGAGCATACAACGAACCATTTCCATTATAGAACGGTTCCTTCTCTCGACAACTCCATTTTGCTGAGGAGTTTAGGCGATTGTTAACTGTCTCTTGATTCCATGCTTATCTAAGAATGCAAAAAATTCATTAGAGGTAAACTCTCCCCCTCGATCTGAGCGGAGGGTTTTAATAGAAGCTCCTGACTCCTCAATGGATTTCTTGAACTGCTGGAAGAATGTGAAAGCTTCAAATTTTAGTTGGAGAAAGAAAACCCACATCTTTCATGAGTAGTCATCTACGAATAATTGAAAGTACCTCTTCCCTCCACAATTGTTGGGTGTGAAAGGACTACATAGATCAGTGTGAATTAACTCCAGAGGTTTTCGTGCTCTTGTTGAGCTCTTCTCAAATGGTACTCTATGCTGCTTTCCTGCCAAGCAGTCAGAGCACACTGGAAATGTGGTAGAAAGGGAAGGAAGACCCTTTACCATCTCATACTTACTGAGCTCAAGTAAGTAGCCAGAACTAAGATGCCCATATCTCTTGTGCCATAGGGAAGTTGCCTCCTTGGTAGAGACAATCATGGCAACATGTGGAGTAGAGATAGCATCTAGTGCAAATAAGTTGTGCTTATATGAAGCTGTTGCAATATGCTTACCCTTCCTGGTAATAGTACAACACTTCTTTCCATTCTCAACACAAAAGTTGACAACCATATTTCTATCCAGGATTTGTGTCACTGACAACAAATTGTTGGCCAATCCCGAAACATAGAGGACTTTGTCAATCGACACTTGCCATCGGGAAGAGTGACTCGAAGCCGTACCCTCTCCCCGAACCCCGTAGGTTTTATCATCGACAATGGTGACAGGTTTGCCCTCTTTGGCCACAAATGATTCAAACCATGATCCGTCGCCGATCATATGTTTGCTAGCTCCAGAATCGATATACCAAATAGGATCCCTCTATGTGGAATCTTGTGGTAGTCATGAGCACCTTGTGTGCCCATTCGAATCCGAGTCGGATTCTTCAACAACAACATTCACCTAGGGTTGCTTGTTTTTATTTTGTGGTTTGTTTTGGCCTTTCTGCTTGTTCTTATGCCAACACCTGTTGGTGTCATGGTTGTCTTTCTCACAAATCTTGCACCACCTCTTCTTCTGTTGAGGTTGTTTGCATTTTCCTTTCGTATCCTGTTGAGAATTTCCTCCTTTCTGAAAGTTGCCTCCTTTTTGCCCATTACCTTTCTTCCTAGAACCCTGCCTGTTGGTGTATAGGGTTGTATTGGAAGAATCATCCTTGTGAAGTTGGCGTGCCTCCTATTGTTGAAGCAGATTGACCAACTCGATGTAGGTAATTTGTCGTTGAGACACCTAGATGGAGGTTATCAACATATAAAATGAAGAAGGTAAAGCTCTCATCACAAGTGAAATGAGAAGCTTTTCGTCCATAGTATCTCCCAAAGAATTCAATTTCTCTTTCAATTCAGACACTCTGCACAGAAAGAGTTCAACTGTTTCACCCTGTCTCAAACTCAGGTTATGAAGTTGTTGTTGAAGATGAAGAATGGTGGAATCATTCTTTCCCTCATATATGGTTCTAAGGGCATCACATGCCTCTTTACCACTTGCTTTATCAGCTATATGAGGTTGCACTTCATCTGAAACATCAAACAAAATGAGCACCTTTGCTCGACTGTCTTTCTTGTCAAAAGCTATCTGATCTGCGGAAGGACCTGTGGATCCTTTTGTTGGTGAAGGCCTAGTTGCTACTCCAGTAACAATATCCCATAAATCTTCCATTTGGATAATTGCCTTCATCTTATGTTTCCATGGTGTATAATTTGGACCTTTCAATAACTGATGCGGATCAGTCATCAACTTTGCAACAGTGGCCATAGTGAAGGTTCCTTATATCACCAATTGGTCCCCCTTTCGATATACCTTTTGCTAGGCCGTTATACCGTACAAAATACCTGCCCTTACATGAGGGAAACTATAGGTATTTAGAAAGATCAACAAAAATCACCCGCCCTTACGTGAGGGAGACTATAGGTGAGTTTTAGAGATCATACGATACGTGGAACATAAGCGGTATTGAAAGGGAATCTCCTTGTTGATGAAACCTCTACCATAGAAGATTCTTCTCATGCGTGGGGCGTAACTTCCCCTAAACACTATGAAGAATACTTCGTCAGGATTTATGCCTAAACACAAGTGCGATAAAGGGTAGTGGATGGAGTAAAAAAATGCAAAAATGGCTAACTTATCTCTCCCCGACGATTTATAGAGAACAAGCTCAGACGTCATTGTAGCAGCTATATTAGGCGGTGGATACAGTAGCCAAATCATGACAGACTTTACCTGTAAGTTCCGGCCGAGGTATCACAAATACCGACCACCTGTAGTGCAATAAATTGCACGGATGGGTTTTAATTATTCTGGGGACTTAGGGAGTGTTTTGATTTTAATTTTTAATGTTATAGTGCAAAAATGAAATATGCAACATACAAAAAAAAAAAATGCCCACAGGAATAACCCACAAGGTGTCGGTCACAGCCGAAAATGCACCTTTTACAATTCGCCAAATTGCTTTTTCAGAAAATTACTCACAATCCCCCTTTGATTTTTTGAAAAAATATCCCCCCTTAAAAAAAAAATTCTTTAACAAAGCATTTTAATAATTATTATTTGTTTAAAGTTAAAACAAATAATTTTAATTTATATAGTTTTAAAAAACTTATGAAAAATAAATTAAAAATTAAATTTTAATTTATAAAGTTTTTAAAAAACTATTAAAAAATAAATTAAAATTAAAAATTTTAACTAAAAAAAATAATTATTATAAAACCTTTGAAAAATAAAAATTTATACCTTTGGGGGGAGTCGGCGGGATTTGAACCCCCGACCTGCAGGCTTCCTGAGCCTTACCGCACAACTCACTGCCAAGTGAGCTAGCGGGCTGATTCGGAAGGACCAGTGAAGCTCCTCCTCTTTCAACCTCAGTCTGCCCGTCGCACGCTACTGCTCGCTGTGGCTGGCCTCCTCTGCAAGGCGAGCGTTAGCGACTTCCACCTCGCGGTCCGCCTGCTCTTCGTCGTCCTCCAACGCGCGCAAATGTTGCCGGTGCAAATATCACTGCGTCCCCGTCCTCCAACAGGGGGGGTGCGGGCTCCCCTCCTGCGCAGGTCCACGTCACGACAGACGTCTGCGTTCTGTCGCGACTGCACTCTCTAGACGCCTACGCGCCTTCCCTTCCCCTCAACCGGCGGGGGTTGCGGCCTCCCCTCCTTCGCACGGGTTGGGGGGGGGGGTGTTGCGACCTCCCCTCCTGCACGCGTCCGCGTCACGAAAGATGTTGTCGTCCTGTCGCGGCTGCGTGCGGACGAAACTATACGTCGCGACAGGGGGCTCTAGCCACCCGCGATGCAGCACGCCAATCGCTTGCCGTCAACGGGGGGGGGCACGATCTTCCGCGCTCCGTCCCCTTCCTCCTTCGTAGCGCGGGCAGGACTGTTGCCTGCCCTGCGTCCGCATCAGCGTCAGCGCTGTGCGCTGGACGCCAGCGGTCTTCGTCCCCTTCCTCCTATGCAGCGGGACTGCCTCGGCGTCAGCGCTACCCTACGCGTATATTTTTTTTTTTTAATTTCCGTTGCTTTCTTTCACTGTACGTCGCGCGATTGCGAGCAGCGTATAAAAAAATTTGCCTCTGCAAAAAAAAATTCCTCTGCCCAGCAAAACTACAGAACTGGCTCTGATGCCATGTAGAATTACGGAACTAGAATTGTATTATTTTGCAAAGTTTAAATAATACAGCAGCAGCCGGGAATAGCACACCGACGGAACTAATCTGTTACAGGAGTTGTAACAGTCTGCCTGAAATGAAATATAGACAAAATAGAACAGTACGCTAACATCTCAGGTCCTTGTCCCCAATGGATTTCCCAACTTTAAGAAGAATGAATGGATGATTTAGAAACTTCTCAAGTCATTCAAGATATAAAAATAGGATTATTTCTTGCATTCTTACTTCTCTTATTCTAATGGAGTACTTCGTAAGAAAGATCGTATTTACCTTCCTCAATATTTCACTATTAAATCAATGGTTCTCTAAGAACTACATGTATCTCCTATTGCAGGACATTCTGGATTCTAAAAAATAAACCAATGGGTGAAGCAATCATTTTTCTAGAAAGGCTTAAAATCGGATGTTAAGACATTTGTGGTTGTGTGAGGTATGTTAATGTAACAAAGGAGAAATAGTTAAATCTCTTGGATTGATACAATCCTTACCTATCCCTAACCACAAATGGGAGCACATTTCCATGGACTTCATTGAGGGGCTTCCCAAATCAAAAGGTAAAATAGTGATCTTGGTGGTAGTATATCATATTTCTAAATATGCTCACTTTGGTGCCTTACAACATCCCTATTCTACAAGTAAGGTGGCCAAGGTATTCCTTGATTCCATTTTTAAACTACATGGTATACCCATAACCATTGTGAGTGATTGTGATCCTATATTCACTAGTAACTTTTAGAAGGAATTGTTTCACCTTAGTGGTACTAATTTGAGTACATATTTTGCATATCACCCCAGTCGAACAATCAAATAGATATTATTAACAAATGTGTGGGTACTTACCTTCGTTTTTTTCTCAAGATAAGTAATATCTCTAGATTCAATGGCTTTCCTTAGCAGAATTGTGGTATAATACTTCTTACCATTTTTCCCTTAAGATGTCTCCATTCGAAGCGTTGTATGGTCAGAAGCCAATAGCAATTGCAAACTATGTTCCCGACACTTCCAAGGTAGCCCAGGTAGATTATTGGTTACAACAACATTAGGTGATGCTTAAACTTATTAAATATAATTTGATCCAAGCACAAAAATGTATGAAGCAACAACAGGACCTACATCATTTAGAACAACAATTCAATGTCAAATATATGGTTTTTTCACTTACAACCTTATAAGTATTTGTACTTGAAGATCAATTCTAATCAGAAGTTGGCTCCTCAATATAATGGGCCCTAAAAAGTGGTTTCTTGCATTGGTGAAGTAGCATATCAATTAGAGCTTCCTCCTTCATCTCACATCCATCCAGTTTTCCATGTATCTTGCCTCAAAAAAGTTATTGGTCAAAAGGTGCAATCCTAGATAGAACTTCCACTACTTGATAAACAATATCATATAACAATCCAACTAGAAGCAATATTGTGATCCAAAGTGCGTCATCAATGATCACACCAAATTCAAGAGTTCCTAATTAAGTGGTAAGATCTTTCAGAAGAAGATGCTACATGGGAGCCTGAGAGTATTTTCTTTCCTTTCTAACTTTAAGGACAAATATTCTAAGGGGGGAGCCATGTAACGATCCCAAATTAGTCATGTTGATTCATTGATTAGTCATGTTGGTTCATTGATTATTTTCATCTATTAATAGGTAGAATGATTCATTAAGTTTTCATCATTGAATATATATTTGAATTGTGTTTATCACAAGAGACTTCACCCTCTCTAAGTGGCTACAATACTCCACCCTCTCTAAGTGGCTATATTCACCTAGTTACATTATATCTAAGATTTGAATTTGCATTGCATTGAAAATTGCATCATTCTACGAATTTTTTCTCCATACAAGTGGCACATGATAGTTAGAGGAGGATCTAGCTCCACATTTACCCCATTCCAATGCATGATGACAAGTTGATGGAATTAAATAATCCACCTTTTTTCCATGCAAGTGTAAACAATGACTTACCTTCTTCATCCTCCCTTTGCAAACAATGATACCATCAATAAACCTTGTGAATCAGTTGATCCTTTTAGTAAAGTAAACACCATGGGACAAAAGAGAAATTGAGAACTAAAAAACACTACTGAGTTATTACAAAATCTAGAGGTAGCACAAACATTTTCACAATATAGTATGGCTACAATTCTTCTATCAATTCAAATGATACAAATTTGAGATTGTAGAAGAATTGGTAAGAATTTTGTGTGATGGATTCATCATGGCTACATGAGTTAAGATTCTTGTAAACCCTATTGTGCTTAGCATAATTTTTGGGCTTCCACTCATCTATTAGGAATTTTTTGGATCAGGTAGGACCCTCTATGCTTGTTTACCAAGTTCAATAAAGAGGGAGATCCAAAACTAGTCTATGACATCCATTATAATCATTGTAAGGGACTCCAGCACACTAGTTTGATCAAGACATGGGATATCGTTGCTCTCTAGGTAATGAAGTATATTTCCTATAATGGGAAATTTGTTTCTCTATTTGGAAAGTATTTGGTAATGTGTATCCACCTAAGAAACAATGAGAGCAATTCATATATTCATGTTAAGTTACCTTATTATTTGAATGTTGCACTTCATAATATGACCTCTAGGTTTAGGGAAGGAAAGTTTTAGTTGAAGTACCATGACTTAATCCAACTATTATACCATCACCTATTTAGGATTGGCAATATCAGTGAAATCTAGTGGCTTAGTTAAGGGACCTAAGAAAAAATAAAATAGAGATAGAGCACCAAAAAGTGCCTGTGCTATAGATACATTGAAGCAATCTTGTGTCCCTTAATATTTTCCAAAACCTAATGTTTCAAAGGCACTAGATTCCCCTAAGCTAAAACAAGAGAAACCCAAAAATAAATGACATGCACCAAATAGGGCTTCAAATATTCTCAAGAATAAAGGAAGACTACCAAGGCTTCCCAGTATGCACCTAAGGGGTAAAAATGGAAAAGGATGGTAAATGAAGAACATGTGACAAAGGAATTTGAAATGCAAAAAACTCCTCTAGCACTCTATGAAAAAGAAACACTTGAGTTACATGTAGAAGAAACAAATAAATTGGAGATAGAAGTAGAAAAGAAAGAAGAATCAAAAGGAAAAGAATCCCATGAGGTTTTAGGAAATAAGGGCCAAAATAAAGTAAAGAGAACCACTCTTGAAGAATTAGAGGCCCTCAACGAGTAATAATTATTGAGCAGAGGTTCAATAGAGCACTCATGTAGTAGTTGCTAAAAACTAATAGCAACAAACCTCAATTCAAACATCATAGGATGAGGTTGAGGTTATCCATAACAACAAAGAGCCCTCGATAATTACTCAGGGTCAAGAAGAATAATAGAGGGAAGAGGAAGCCAAGTCATTGGATGTAGTAGAACTATTATAGCCTACACCTCCAAAGCCTATATTACACTTAAATTTAGGAGAAATATCCTATGATGCCCTTGTTCCACATCCTTATCTACTTATCTCACTCAATAAGACTAATGAATATGATAAAAAAACTAGAAAATTTAACCCACGTATTGTAGGTGAGTTGGAGAGGGTAGGGAAATCCTCCAAGGGAGGTCCCTAGTTTGAATCTCCACCCTACCAAATGCACATTGGGTACCCAAAATCTAGTTGATTATGTTGGTGTGGTCAAGGTCGACATGACTCCTAGGTGATTTTAACGATGTAGAACTCCCTGGTTGTGGTTTCTCAAACCAAGGTAGCCTCGTAAAGGGTTTTTTGCTACATTCAAAAAATTTAGAAAATTTAGACCTAATGGAGCTAGGTTGGTCATTTGGGACCTACAGACCAGATAGAAGGTAGCTAAGAACTAGCTACAAGATAGGAATAAAAAAATTACTAAGCTTTAGGACCAATTGATAGATTCAAGAACCAAATGGAGAATAGTTCAAAATCCTGATCTTGAAGGTGTGTCTATGTTGATTGTATAACCTCTAGAGGAAATTCCCCTACAAAATTTGGCACTTATGATAGAGGATTCAGGGAAATAAGTCGAATAGGGGATGGACCTCATAAGTGGGTATTTCAAAATAATTTATTGAGGCATGTCGACATGCCTCCCAATAGGTTGGGGGAGTGATGAGGCCCAAAAATACCTCATTTTTATCAATTTTTTTCATCTTTTTACATCATTAGGTTATGTTTTGCTTTATTACTATAGTAGTTATATGATTAAATATAGTAATTAGGAGGAAATAGAGGCTTATATATATATATATATATATATATATATATATATATATATAAGAGAGAGAGAGAGAGAGAGAGAGAGAGTAAACTTATATGCCACTAAAGATAGATAAAATGACATTTTTTATTTATGACAATATTTTAGAATAAAAGAAAGGATGTTAAATTTTTATATACAACTAGGGTTCTTGTACAACTTGGTAGCTAGCATCGGGTTCACTTTGTGCTAGAAGTTATAACTATAACAAGTGCTATACTATGTACATACAACCAACACCTGATCTAATAGCACATGCCTAGTACTAGAAGGAGCAACACTTTGTTGGCTAAAACAAAACCATAGTCTAGCACTAGATGCAATATGCAACCTGGATTTGAAAGCTAAGTATGCTTGATCTTCCAAAGTGGTTGAATCATGAATGAATGACATGGAAATTACAACTATAAAGGAGCATAGTACAACAACCAATTGACAAACATTATAAAGAAGAGAACATAATGACACATAATCAAATACCACCAAGTCAACTTCTCATTTTTGATTTGTTGTTACAATGAATTGACTTTTTTTATAGTTGGCATCAAGTTTTAACAAGAAGGAAAATAACTAGTTTTACATGGTTATCTTGAATATAATTTTAAATTTGCATTCTCCCATTTTAGCCTTTTCCACAATGACAACTAGGGGTCTAAGCAAGCTTATTTGACCATTTGACTACTATTACAACTATTTTTTTATTATAATATATATTTTTTTGTTGCATATTTGTTGTTGTAACTGGAAAAAGTATGAAGATGAGAGAGGTCCTTGTCCCTTATATTATAAATAATAGCAATAGCCTTAGGAGATAATATAGGAATTACACCATTATGCTATTGTAATCAAGATAAGTTTTTTCTATAATTTGTAAGAGCATTTTGCCACCTCAAAACCTATAATAATACTATGATTTAAATTGTTATTTTATTCTATTTGTATGAGATGATCTAATTCACTTTTCCTTCCATGTTTCTACGAGCAAGGACCCACTCCTAGATAGGTGGAAGGTGCCATTTTTCTATGTTCTTATTTGTTGTAAGTAGTATTAGTTTGTTGTAATTTTTCCTAAACTTTATGAAAATCATTTAGCTATTTTATTTTATCTCCTGGGAGGACTAGTTAGCTATGTTTTTTTTATATTTATGTTTCTTTAGTTTTTTTGTGATTATTAGTTGCTTTATTCTTAAGTTTTTTTCTATTATTTACTTAGTTTTCAACAGCAATTATTTTCATTTCTAGCAAGTGTGTTTCTTAGTCTAGTTCTTTCATTTCTACTGTAATGAGTTTGATTTCTATTTTTTGAATTGTATAATAGAGAACCTATAACTACACTTACTTTAGGTATTTCCTAGTATATATAGCCCATAAGACACCACCCCTAGTTTGAAAAATTAAAAATGATGTTCATAAAGTGTGGTTTTGATGACACCCATCAACTTCATAAACTTTTTTGTACATTAATATTAATAGTACCAAAAGAATACAACCCAAGAACAATATCAACATCATCCATATTACTAGCATGGAAATTAGCATGAAAAATATACTTATCTATTGAAAGCTTCAAGTCTTCACAATTTTGAAATCTTTCTTCTTGAAACTATCCCTCTTTGATACTCTTTTTTGGAACCTTTAGACTGGTAGCCAAGTCTCTATTGATGAAGTTATGCTTGTTACTAGGGTTGATGGAGACAATAACTTTCTTTTTAATTTTAATGCAACTATTTTCCCATAAAATAGAATTTTTATATTCAAACAAATTTCTAACTATTGTTTGGCCTATTTGAAACAAAAGGTGTGGTTTCCTTAGCCTACACATTATCTTCCTTATCTTTTCCTTTTGTCAATTTTAAAAAATTCAACTCTATTTTTAATTCCTTGTGTTCATCTTGAAGCCTAGCTATCTTTTCATCCTTTTTCTCCAATCTCCATTTGCTTAGAAATGCAACTTCAAATTCTTCCCTTGTGTATTTAAAATTTTGGGCATAAATAGAATTCACATACGTAGATCTAACTTCCTCTTGAAAATAATCATTAAGATTACTTCTCCATGTAAAATCAACAAAATTTAATGATTTAAAAATTTGCCACCATTCCCTAACATCAATATCACCCCTTATAGTGAATATTGACAACTCATAACCTCTATCCAATTTTTTTTTTTCAAGATAGCTAGAGTTCTAAATAACAAGAAATTCTCAAAAATAAAATTTCTCAAATCTCACCAGTTCCTTTCAATAACAATTACTTCTATAGATTTTCTTCAAAATAAACCAAAAAAAAAATATTTGCTTAAGTAAAAATGAAACATGGCGTAGTAGTACTCAAAAAATGCAAACTAGTTTCTGATTCACTAGATCGCTTACGCGCAAGTGAAGAGCATACTACTAGTGCTGGAGGCTTTTTGGTTCACCAGATCGCGTTACGCGGCAAGTGAAGAGCATAATACCAACAACAAAAGCATGGCAGAAAATAAAAGGAAAAATATTAAATTTTATAAAAAACATGAGTTAGGAAAGGAACAAAAGACATGAGATTGAATTTTATTCCGATAAAAAAAGTAATACAACATCAAAACTCCGAATGTGTTTCGACCTACAGGTCTCATCAACGGAGTATGAGCTTTGAAGAGGTACAACCCCTCATTATAAATCCTAACTCTAGGGGGAGCCGAAGAGTAATGCATGTGGGATAAAATAATACCCAAGCATTTAATACAAGCCATAGGTTTATAGACCAAGACGGTAAAAAAAATTGAAGCCCAAGCTCAACCCCCAATAAAAAGACCCACCCCAAGAAAAGTAAAAACGCATTAAAAAATGTGAAAGTACAAGGTGGGAAAGAGAGTCCCTTAAACAATTTTATTTTTACATAGATAAGATTTGAGAGGTTTCTGATTCCTCCAACAAATGATGCCATGAGCAATGTGTTTGAGCTCCCTATATTTTCTCCATATTTCGAACATTGGAGAGATAATATTTGTGCTAATGCGGAGGTCTCTGGCAAAGCTGCAATTGTCCAATTTCAAAAGAAGTGGAACTATTTTTATTTTGGAACCATGTTTGCGTGTTGCTCGCTCCAAAACTCTAGCCAACAATGAGGGCCTACCATCAAATTTGACTTTCTCAAATAGAGGAAGGAGAAAGTTAATCTGATATCCCCTTGCCTTGAGTCTATTAAAAATTTTATTTTTAACAGATATAAATCCTTCCCTGAAACTTTCTCTAACCAAGAACCTATTGAGTTCACTTAAGATGAAGGCCTTCTTTTGGTGAACAGGATGATGGGAGGAAGCAGGGATATACTGGTAAGCATTCATCAGTTTTTGGAATAATTTAGTGCAGAGAACTCCAGTCTGAGCAAAATTAGGCCCCTTGAAAAACATCGTGTCCAAGAGAGTCACCTCAGAGTCAAAAATAGAGGCAATAATTTTGATGCTTGAATGGAAGGAACCATAAGTAGTAAGAAAAACATCAAGATATTTTTTGGGGCCATGCCAAACTCCAATGGCATCATCGATATATCTTTTATAAAATAAAAGATAATCCACAACAACTTTATCAAATACCTATTTTTCCAAATGATAAAGGAATAAGCAAGCGTACACCACAGCAAAATTACTTCCCATGGTTGTCCCCCTTATCTCCCTTGTATGTTTTATCCCTAAATTCCAAATAGTGTTGGGTTAACACCATTTCTGCAAGTCTCACCACAAAATTGGTTTTAGCTGAGTCAAATTCATATTCCAAAAAATGATGAAGAGCGGCCAATCCTTGAGAAGTGGGGATACTAGGATAGAGGCTTTCCACATCGAAGGAAAAAAGGATAATATCCTGAGGAAAAGAGCGGCCATGCAAATCTTTGATAAGGGAGATAGAATCCAGAAGATGGTTTTCCTGCTTAAGAAAAATGGGCAGGAGTAAATGGTGGAGCCATTTGGAGGTTGGTTCAAGCATAAACCCACAATAAGAGCAGATGGGTCGACCAGCAAGCTTAGGCTTATGGATTTTGGGAAGCAAGTAAAAAAAACAGACTTTGGCAAGGGAAGGAGTAATTTGAAGCATGAACTTTCTATGGTTTTCTGAAAGCAAACCCCACCTAACAACATGGCCAAGTAGGTTCTGGAGTTGAGAAAAAATATCCAGCCAAGGGACCTTGTCAACTTTCGTGTAAACATTATGATCTGAAAGCTAGGAGAGGCCTTCAAACACATACCAATCCATAGGTAAAACATAGACACCCAAATTTTTATCTGCAGGTCTAATGACAATTGATTTGTCATTAGCAAGGGAGCGAATGGCAAACCAGATATGGGGTGAGAAAGCATTATGGCGAAAAGGGTTGGAAGCAGATAATTTCTTATTGAGAAATCTTTCTCCCATACCAATAATATCTTCCAAAGGCCTGTAAAACTATGGAGGATTGTAACCAGGGTTGGGAACACGAAAAGGGTCAATGGGCTTTGGAGGGTTAGGAAGGCCACCTTTAGGTCCAAAAAACCACTCGAGACGAAGTCATCTGCAAAAGGTAAAAAATTCTTGTTTAATAGCTTCCTTGGCCATGGGAGGTGGAATAGGGAGGAACTTTAAACCTAGGTTGAGGGCCTCAATCTCATTCTGGGTAAGTTCTCTAGAAGATAAATTATGGATGACAAGATTTGTAATTTTACCATCAATAGCCCAAATAGGACTCTTGTATAAAAATCGGTGGCCATAGTCCTGAGGGCTGAAAATTGCGGCCCAAGAGGTTATTTTTGGTTTCTACCACCATTTTGGTGATGGAAGTACCCCTATCCTTGCTGCTTCTGCACAAATGGGACAAAATCCTATCTTTGATTCTCGAAACCAAATTTTTAGAAATTTCCTCCATTGCTTTGTCATGATTGTTGCTACGCATAGAGAAAGTGTGGTTCTGAAAGTTTCTCCTTTTCTTTCATCTTTGTGGAGAAGGGCCTTGGTAGTTTAAATTATGATGTTGTTGTTGTTGTGGTTGCTTTTGTTTATTTCTTTGTTGCGATTGTCATGGTGGTTGTTTGTTTGTGCATGGTTGAGGTTGGTGTTGTGTACGCTACTTTTGCATTGATGAAGTCATGTGGTTAGGCCCTCTGCTATGACTTCTATTCTTGTTACGTTGTGCAAGGGTATTTTGTTTCATACCCATGATAAGTTTCTCCAAATGGTCCATCTGTTGCTTGATTTCTTTTTTGACCAAGTCAGCCACACTTTTTGTAGCCTCTGCCATGTTGACTTCTGGGACTTCTCGGGCAACATTTTCATGAGTTTCTTGAGCTTTCAACTACACATATTTTTGGATCTATAATTTGACTCTCCAAGCTTGGAGCTTTCCTTCAAAGAGCTCCTTGATCTGAGATTCCCAAGCTGTGGCAATTTCTTGAGAAATTATTTTGTGCTTGTTCATTGAATCAAAGAGAAGTTCTTGGATTGCAGGTAGTAAGACATTGGGAATGTACTCATTAGCTTGAGCAATCAATTTTTTTGTGTATTTTTGAAAATTACAGATATAAATTTTGGCCATCTCCAAGCGAAATCTTTCAGTGAGTGCCTCTGACTCATCAAAAAATTGCTTGTTAATTTCTTCATCTGGAAGTTGTAAGCGTGGTTTCTCCATTCGTAAACTATGAGGGACTATTCCATTGCCAAGGTTCTCTTCAAACCTAGCTAGCCTGGATTGGCACTTATCCACTTTTTTACTCAATACCTTAAACTCTTCGAACCTTGTATCCAATAGTTTGTCCAAAGAGTCAGGTCGTGGAGGGATGTCGTGCATCGCACCGATTCCATCAATGAAAGTCCTTTGATCTTGTGAGGATGAAATTCTCCTATTCTGAGAATAGACTTCTATTTTTGCTAGACCTCTACTCATTTTATCTGAACCAAAAATTGTTTCCACGAGCTCCCAAACCTATTGTCATGAATCCACTTGTCGTTGATGCTTGCAAGAAAGTCGAATGAGGGAATTGGGGGGGCTATCAGGAACTATGGGAGATGATTCAGAATTTGAGAGGTCAATAAGAGGATGAGCAATATGCACCATTAAAGGGTTTAGATCTCATTAAGGAAAAATGAAACATGGCATAGCAGTACTCAAAAAAATACAAACTAGTTTCTGATTCACCAGATCGCTTACACGCAAGTGAAGAGCATACTACTAGTGTTGGAGGCTTTCTGGTTCACCAGATCACGTTACGTGACAAGTGAAGAGCATAATACCAACAACAAAAGCGTGGCAAAAAACAAAAGGAAAAATATTAAATTTTATAAAAAAACATGAGTTAGGAAAGGAACAAAAGACATGAGATTGAATTTTATTCCGATAAAAAGAAGTAATACAACATCAAAACTCCGAACGTGTTTCGACCTACAGGTCTCATCAATGGAGTATGAGCTTTGAAGAGGTACAACCCCTCATTATAAATCCTAACTCTAGGGGGAGCCGAAGAGTAATGCATGTGGGATAAAATAATACCCAAGCATTTAATACAAGCCACAGGTTTATAGACCAAGATGGTAAAAAAAATTGAAGCCCAAGCTCAACCCCCAATAAAAAGACCCACCCCAAGAAAAGTAAAAATGCATTAAAAAATGCAAAAGTACAAGGTGGGAAAGAGAGTCCCTTAAACAATTTTATTTTTACACAGATAATATTTGAGAGGTTTTTGATTCCTCCAATAAATGATGCCATGAGCAATGTGTTTGAGCTCCCTATATTTTCTCCATATTTCGAACATTGGAGAGATAATATTTGTGCTAATGCGGAGGTCTCTAGCAAAGCTACAATTGTCCAATTTCAAAAGAAGTGGAACTATTTTTATTTTGGAACCATGTCTATGTGTTGCTCGCTCCAAAACTCTAGCCAACAATGAGGGCCTACCATCAAATTTGACTTTCTCAAACAAAGGAAGGAGAAAGTTAATCTGATATCCCCTTGCTCTGAGTCTATTAAAAATTTTATTTTTAATAGATATAAATCCTTCCCTGAAACTTTCTCTAACCAAGAACCTATTGAGTTCACTTAAGATGAAGGCCTTATTTTGGTGAACAGGATGATGGGAGGAAGCAGGGATATACTGGTAAGCATTCATCGATTTTTGGAATAATTTAGTGCAGAGAACTCTAGTCTGAGCAAAATTAGGCCCCTTGAAAAACATCGTGTCCAAGAGAGTCACCTCAGAGTCAAAAACAGAGGCAGTAATTTTGATGCTTGAATGGAAGGAACCATAAGTAGTAAGAAAAACATCAAGATATTTTTTGGGGCCATGCCAAACTCCAATGGCATCATCGATATATCTTTTATAAAATAAAATACAATCCACAACAACTTTATCAAATACCTATTTTTCCAAATGATAGAGGAATAAGCAAGCGTACACCACAACAAAATTACTTCCCATGGTTGTCCCCCTTATCTGCCTGTATGTTTTATCCCTGAATTCCAAATAGTGTTGGGTTAACACCATTTCTGCAAGTCTCACCACAAAATTGGTTTTAGCTGAGTCAAATTCATATTCCAAAAAATGATGAAGAGTGGCCAGTCCTTGAGAAGTGGGGATACTAGGATAGAGGCTTTCCACATCGAAGGAAAAAAGGATAATATCCTGAGGAAAAGAGTGGCCATGCAGATCTTTGATAAGGGAGATAGAATCTAGAAGATGGTTTTCCTGCTTAAGCAAAATGGGTAGGAGTAAATGGTGGAGCCATTTGGAGGTTGGTTCAAGCATAAACCCACAATAAGAGCAGATGGGTCGACCAACAAGCTTAGGCTTATGGATTTTGGGAAGCAAGTAAAAAACATAGACTTTGGCAAGGGAAGGAGTAATTTGAAGCATGAACTTTCTATGGTTTTCTGAAAGCAAACCCCACCTAACAACATGGCCAAGTAGGTTCTGGAGTTGAGAAAAAATATCCAGCCAAGGGACCTTGTCAACTTCTATGTAAACATTATGATCTAAAAGTTGGGAGAGGCCTTCAGACACATACCAATCCATAGGTAAAACACAGACACCCAAATTTTTATCTGTAGGTCTAATGACAATTGATTTGTCATTAGCAAGGGAGCGAATGGCAGACCATATATGGGGTGAGAAAGCATTATGGCGAAAAGGGTTGGAAGCAAATAATTTCTTATTGAGAAATATTTCTCCCATACCAATAATATCTTCCAAAGGCCTATAAAACTATGGAGGATTGTAACTAGGGTTGGGAACATGGAAAGGGTCAATGGGCTTTGGAGGGTTAGGAAGGCCACCTTTAGGTCCAAAAAACCACTCGAGATGAAGTCATCTACAAAAGGTAGAAAATTCTTGTTTAATAGCTTCCTTGGCCATGGGAGGTGGAATAAGGAGGAACTTTAAACCTAGGTTGAGGGCCTCAATCTCATTCTGGGTAAGTTCTCTGGAAGATAAATTATGGATGACAAGATTTGTAATTTTATCATCAATAGCCCAAATAGGACTCCTATATAAAAATCAATGGCCATAGTCCTAAGGGCTGAAAATTATGGCCCAAGAGGTTATTTTTGGTTTTCACCACCATTTTGGTGATGGAAGTACCCCTGTCCTTGCTGCTTCTACACAAATGGGACAAAATCCTATCTTTGATTCTCGAAACCAAATTTTTAGAAATTTCCTCCATTGCTCTATCATGATTGTTGCTGCGTAGAGAAAGTGTGGTTCTGAAAGTTTCTCCTTTTCTTTCATCTTTGTGGAGAAGGGCCTTGGTAGTTTAAATTATGACATTGTTGTTGTTGTGGTTGCTTTTGTTTATTTCTTTGTTGTGGCTATCATGGTGGTTGTCTATTTGTGCATGGTTGAGGTTGGTGTTGTGTACGCTGCTTTTGCATTGATGAATTCATGCGGTTAGGCCCTCTGCTATGACTTCTATTCTTATTATGCTATGCAGGGGTATTTTGTTTCATACCCATGATAAGTTTCTCCAAATGGTCCATCTGTTGCTTGATTTCTTTTTTGACCAAGTCAGCCACACTTTCTGTAGCCTCTACCATGTTGACTTCTGGGACTTCTCGGGTAGCATTTTCACGATTTGCTTGAGCTTTCAACTGCACATATTTTTGGATCTGTAATTCGACTCTCCAAGCTTGGAGCTTTCCTTCAAAGAGCTCCTTGATCTGAGATTCCCAAGTTGTGGCAATTTCTTGAGAAATTATTTTGTGCTTGTTCACTGAATCAAAGAGAAGTTCTTGGATTGCAGGTAGTAAGACATTGGGAATGTACTCATTAGCTTGAGTAGTCAATTTTTTTATGTATTTTTGAAAATTATAGATATAAATTTTGGCCATTTCCAGGCAAAATATTTCAGTGAGTGCCTCTAACTCATCAAAAAATTGCTTGTTAATTTCTTCATCTAGAATTTGTAAGCATGGTTTCTCCATTCGTAAACTATGAGGGACTATTCCATTGCCAAGGTTCTCTTCAAACCTAGCTAGCCTAGATTGGCACTTATCCACTTTTTTACTCAATACCTTAAACTCTTCGAACCTTGTATCCAATAGTTTGTCCAAAGAGTCAGGTCATGGAGGGATGTCGTGCATCGCACCAATTTCATCAATGAAAGTCCTTCGATCTTGTGAGGATGGAATTCTCCTATTCTAAGAATAGACTTCTATTTCTGCTAGACCTCTGCTCATTTTATCTAAACCAAAAACTGTTTCCACGAGCTCCCAAACCTGTTGTCATGAATCTGCTTGTCGTTGATGCTTGCAAGAAAGCCAAACGAGGGAATTGGGGGGCTATCAAGAACTATGGGAGATGATTCAAAATTTGAGAGGTCAATAAGAGGATGAGCAGTGTGCACCATTAAAGGGTTTAGATCTTAAGCAAAAATGAAACATGGCATAGCAATACTCAAAAAATGCAAACTAGTTTCTGATTCACTAGATCGCTTACGCGCAAGTGAAGAGCATACTACTAGTGTTGGAGGCTTTTTGGTTCACCAGATCACGTTACACAACAAGTGAAGAGCATAATACCAACAACAAAAGCGTGGCAGAAAAAAAAGGAAAATATTAAATTTTATAAAAAAACATGAGTTAGGAAAGGAACAAAAGACATGAGATTGAATTTTATTTCGATAAAAAAAAGTAATACAACATCAAAACTCCGAACGTGTTTTGACCTACAGGTCTCATCAGTGGAGTATGAGCTTTGAAGAGGTACAACCCCTCATTATAAATCCTAACTCTAGGGGGGAGCCAAAGAGTAATGCATGTGGGATAAAATAATACCCAAGCATTTAATACAAGTCATAGGTTTATAGACCAAGATGGTAAAAATAATTGAAGCCCAAGCTCAACCCCCAATAAAAAGACCCACCCCAAGAAAAGTAAAAATGCATTAAAAAATGTGAAAGTACAAGGTGGGAAAGAGAGTCCCTTAAACAATTTTATTTTTACATAGATAATATTTGAGAGGTTTCTGATTCCTCCAACAAATGATGCCATGAGCAATGTGTTTGAGCTCCCTATATTTTCTCCATATTTCAAACATTGGAGAGATAATATTTGTGCTAATGCGGAGGTCTCTGGCAAAGTTACAATTGTCCAATTTCAAAAGAAGTGGAACTATTTTTATTTTGGAACCATGTCTGCATGTTGCTCGCTCCAAAACTCTAGCCAACAATGAGGGCCTACCATCAAATTTGACTTTCTCAAACAGAGGAAGGAGAAAGTTAATCTGATATCCCCTTGCTCTGAGTCTATTAAAAATTTTATTTTTAATAGATATAAATCCTTCCCTAAAACTTTCTCTAACCAAGAACCTATTGAGTTCACTTAAGATGAAGGTCTTATTTTTGTGAACAGGATGATGGGAGGAAGCAGGGATATACTGGTAAGCATTCATCGGTTTTTGAAATAATTTAGTGCAGAGAACTCCAGTCTGAGCAAAATTAGGCCCCTTGAAAAACATCGTGTCCAAGAGAGTCACCTCAGAGTCATAAATAGAGGCAATAATTTTGATGCTTGAATGGAAGGAACCATAAGTAGTAAGAAAAACATCAAGATATTTTTTGGGGCCATGCCAAACTCCAATGGCATCATCGATATATCTTTTATAAAATAAAAGATAATCCACAACAACTTTATCAAATACCTATTTTTCCAAATGATAGAGGAATAAGCAAGCGTACACCACAACAAAATTACTTCCCATGGTTGTCCCCCTTATCAACCTGTATATTTTATCCCTAAATTCCAAATAGTGTTGGGTTAACACCATTTCTACAAGTCTCACCACAAAATTAGTTTTAGCTAAGTCAAATTCATATTCCAAAAAATGACGAAGAGTGGCCAATCCTTGAGAAGTGGGGATACTAGGATAGAGGCTTTCCACATCGAAGGAAAAGAGTGGCCATGCAGATCTTTGATAAGGGAGATAGAATCCAAAATATGGTTTTCCTGCTTAAGCAAAATGGGTAGGAGTAAATGGTGGAGCCATTTGGAGGTTGGTTCAAGCATAAACCCACAATAAGAGTAGATGGGTCGACCAACAAGCTTAGGCTTATGGATTTTGGGAAGCAAGTAAAAAACATAGACTTTGGCAAGGGAAGGAGTAATTTGAAGCATGAACTTTTTATGGTTTTCTGAAAGCAAACCCCACCTAACAACATGGCCAAGTAGGTTCTGGAGTTGAGAAAAAATATCCAGCCAAGGGACCTTGTCAACTTTCATGTAAACATTATGATCTAAAATCTGGGAGAGGCCTTCAGACACATACCAATCCATAGGCAAAACATAGACACCCAAATTTTTATTTGCAGGTCTAATGACAATTGATTTGTCATTAGCAAGGGAGCAAATGGCAGACCAGATATGGGGTGAGAAAGCATTATGGCGAAAAGGGTTGGAAGCAGATAATTTCTTATTGAGAAATATTTCTCCCATACCAATAATATCTTCCAAAGGCCTGTAAAACTACGGAGGATTGTAACTAGGGTTGGGAAAACGAAAAGGGTCAATGGGCTTTGGAGGGTTAGGAAGGCCACCTTTAGGTCCAAAAAATCACTCGAGATGAAGTCATATACAAAAGGTAAAAAAATATTGTTTAATAGCTTCCTTGGCCATGGGAGGTGGAACAGGGAGGAACTTTAAACCTAGGTTGAGGGCCTCAATCTCATTCTGGGTAAGTTCTCTGGAAGATAAATTATGGATGGCAAGATTTGTAATTTTACCGTCAATAGCCCAAATAGGACTCCTGTATAAAAATCGGTGGCCATAGTCCTGAGGGCTGAAAATTGTGGCCCAAGAGGTTATTTTTGGTTTCCGCCACCATTTTGGCGATGGAAGTACCCCTGTCCTTGCTACTTCTGCACAAATGGGATAAAATCCTATCTTTGATTCCCAAAACCAAATTTTTGGAAATTTCCTCCATTGCTCTATCGTGATTGTTGTTGCATAGAGAAAGTGCGGTTCTAAAAGTTTCTCCTTTTCTTTCATCTTTGTGGAGAAGGGCCTTGGTAGTTTAAATTATGACGTTGTTGTTGTTGTGGTTGCTTTTGTTTATTTCTTTGTTGCGGCTGCCATGGTGGTTGTTTGTTTGTGCATGGTTGAGGCTGGTGTTGTGTATGTTGCTTTTGCATTGATGAAGTCATGTGGTTAGACCCTCTACTATGACTTCTATTCCTGTTACGCTATGTAGGGGTATTTTGTTTCATACCCATGATAAGTTTCTCCAAATGGTCCATCTACTACTTGATTTCTTTTTTGACCAAGTCAACCACACTTTTTGTAGCCTCTACCATGTTGACTTATGGGACTTCTCGGGTAGCATTTTCACGAGTTGCTTGAGCTTTCAACTACACATATTTTTGGATCTATAATTCGACTCTCCAAGCTTGGAGCTTTCCTTCAAAGAGCTCCTTGATATGAGATTCCCAAGTTGTGGCAATTTCTTGAGAAATTATTTTGTGCTTGTTCACTGAATCAAAGAGAAGTTCTTGGATTGCAGGTAGTAAGACATTGGGAATGTACTCATTAGCTTGAGCAGTCAATTTTTTTGTGTATTTTTTAAAATTACAAATATAAATTTTGGCCATCTCCAGGAGAAATATTTCAGTGAGTGCCTTTGACTCATCAAAAAATTGCTTGTTAATTTCTTCATCTAGAAGTTGTAAGCATGGTTTCTCCATTCGTAAACTATGAGGGACTATTCCATTGCCAAGGTTCTCTTCAAACCTAGCTAGCCTGGATTGGCACTTATCCACTTTTTTACTCAATACCTTAAACTCTTCAAACCTTGTATCCAATAGTTTATCCAAAGATTCAGGTCATGGAGGGATGTCGTGCATCACATCAATTCCGTCAATGAAAGTCCTTCGATCTTGTGAGGATGGAATTCTCCTATTTTGAGAATAGACTTCTGTTTATGCTAGACCTCTACTCATTTTATCTAAATCAATTCCGTGAGCTTCCAAACCTGTTACCAAGCATCAAGCGAGGGTCATGCGTAGGTTTTCTCCAAGCATCATGTGATGGTCATGCGTAGGTGATTGAAATATGAGGAGTTGGAGGACCACATAAAGGAATGGTGGGAATTAGGGAGACCAATATTTGGGATAGCCCAATTCAAACTCCAAAAACAACTAAAATATGTGAGGACCCAACTAAAGGAGTGGAGTAAACACAAGAAGGAACTCACTAGAATCCAAAATAATGAAATCAATGATCAGTAGAAGAATATTACTCAGGGGATAATACAATGAACTATTATGGAAGATCTGTTGCAAAATGAGGTAAAAATTATTAGGAGAGAGGAAGCTTTGGAGGAACAAGAAGAGATCTATTGGAGAAAAAGGGCCAGAGTAACATGGTTAAAGGAGGGGGATCAAAACACAAGTTTCTTTCATACGACAACAACTAGAAGATAATAAAATAGAATTACATATCTTACAGATATGATGGGTCAAGTTAAAAATAGTGGAAGTGAAATGAAAACTATAGCAAATCAATACTTCCATACTCTTTTTAGTAGCAATGAAAATTTGAATGCTACATGGCAAGAGAAGATACTAGAGGCAGTTCCACAATTAGTCAAACCTGAACATGGTAAATTATTAATGAAGGAAATTTCTTTGGAAGAAACTTCGTAGATCATACAAAAAATGCAAACAGGAAAGACCCCAGGACTAGATGGATTCTCCATTGAATTTTACCAAAATTTTTGGGAAATTGTGGACCAAGTAGTGGTGGAGGCATTGGAGGAAATTAAACAGAGTAAGCAAATGTTAAAAGTCTTGAATCATACTTTTATCACTATAGGTGTATTTCAATATGTAATGTAGTATACAATATATTAACAAAGCTTATGGCAGAGAGGTTAAAAACTTTTTTACAAAATCTAATTTCAAGTGAGCAAGGTGGTTTTGTTGAAGGCAGAAAAATTCTAGGTGGAATAGTAGTGGTCCAGGAGGTGATACACACAATATTCAAGCAAAAGGACTCAGGTATGTTTATTAAATTAGATCTTTCTAAAGCTTGATAGAGTAGACTATTCCTTTATGCAAAGGATTTTAGAAAAATGGGCTTTATAGAGGAGTGGAGAGACTAGATAAAACCTTGTACATAGACTACATATTTCTTAGTTCTGGTAAATGGCAGTCCATATCCCATGTTCACAACAAGAAGGAGGTTGAGGCAAGGGGATCCTCTTTTCCCTTATATTTTTATCCTTTATGCAAAGGGTCTAGGGAGACTGTTAAAAAAAGAGAGACAAGAGGGGACTCTAAGGGGTATAAAAATAAGTTCTCAGATTGATATAAATCACCTCTAGTTTGTGGATGATAATGCTCTTATTAGTCAAGCCAATCTCCTAGTAGTAAGAAATATAAAATAATTTTTAGATGGATATACTCAAGCTACTGGGCAAACTTTTAATGAAAAAAATTCTCAAATAGTTTTTTTCAATACAACGAAGAGGGTGAGAGATAAAATTATACATTTTTTGAACTTCATGGAAACTCCTTTACCCATACAGTATTTAGGAGTGCCTTTATTTGCAAAGAAAAAAAAAAGCAAGGAGTGGAAAGGGTTTCTTGACAAACTTCAAGATAAGTTGAGCAACTAGACACACAAATGGCTAAGCTTGGGAGGAAGGCTTACAATAATTAAATTTGTGCTACAATCTCTCCCAGTTTATAAATTTTCCATACTTTAGGTTCCAAAGAAAATTCTAAAAGATACTGATATATATACAAGAAATATTTTGTGATCAGGTGCAACGAAATAACAAATATTAGCACTAGTTGGGTGGGAGAATATATGCCAACCAAAAGAACAAGGAGGATTTGGAATAAGATCATCACCCCAAAGCAACAAGGTACTAGCAGGGAAGCTACATTGGATATGGATTATAGCTACTGGAGGCTTATGAAGTAGACTGTTCAAGTCAAATATTACCTAGGAGAGGTTGAGAAATACGTCCCAAGACTCAAAGTGGAGAGAGGGATCTATAGTATGGAGAACAATAAAAGTAGGCCAGGAGTTAATAAAGCCATACTTTTATTGGCAATTAGGGGATGGAAAGGATGTTCTTTTTTGGGAGGATTCATGGAATTATTCTCAACCAATTATTCAAACATTCCTAGAGATGGAGAATTGGAAAGTAGAGCTCCAAAAGGCAGGGTGGTGAAAAACCTCTTACTATATGAAATCGTGGAATCAACATGTTCCAAACTTAGTACAATGGAAACATCCTCGAGAATGGCCAGCAAGTGAGATAGAGGAACTAACTAAAAAACTATGGAGATATCTCCAAAGACATCCAGTTCAGGACGGTTCTAAGAGGGATATACTTGGATGGGGAGGAAGTAAGTTGGTAATTTATAAGGCAAAGGAGGGATAAAAGGTAGTCTATGTATATGAGATTACCCCAGTATCACTTCCATAGACATTTGTATGGCAAAAGGAAGGATGGCCAAAAAATAATATATTCTCATGGCTAATTAACCACAGAAAGTGCTTGACATTGGATAATTTGAGAAAAAAATGTTTCTACGGGTCTTCTAAATGTGTTATGTGTGGAAAGGTAGAGGGGACCTAGAATCACCTCTTTTTTGGGTGTTCTTTTGCCAAAGACATATGGATCAGTTGATGGAGGCAAATGAGACAGTATTGGGAAATGTTTGAGAGCCAAGAAAGCTTTTATGAGAAATGGAAATAGTGTAGATTTAAGAGTAGAACAATGGAAATGGCATGGAAGCTGGGACCTAACTTCATATGGTGGAAGATATGGCTAGAAAAAAATGCACGTATATTTATATCAGAGCATAGAATAAGGGATCAAGTTTGGGAGAGGAATATGAGTAAGTTAATGGAAATACTATCCATTACATTATAGGAGGAAACAAACATAGAAATTGAGGAAGTGACTATTCTAAGGAGCTTTGGACTAACTGTAAAAGAAAAATAACTAAGGGTTGGTTGCGCAGGTGAGATCTCCTCGAATAACATAGAGTGGAACTTACCTGCCAGAAAGAGGGTGAATGCAAATACAGATGGGGATTCTACTAAAAATCCTAGAAAAGTTGGTTTTGGTATTATCATACGAAATTGGAAAGGAGAACAGGTGTACTAGAGAGTAGAAGGTATGGAAGAGACAACAAATAATTAAGTAGAAGGACAGACGATCTTGTTAGCATCAATGATAGCTATAAATTTATATTTACATAAGCTATGGATAGAGACAGACTCTCGGCTATGGGTCAGATTCTTGGATTCGATAAGACCCTTTCATGTGTTGGGAATTGAAGAGAGAAGTAAGGTGGAAGCAGTTCAAAATATTTAGGAGAATTTTCAAGATGTCTTTATTACTCATATCAAGCGAGAGGGAAATAGGGTGGCAGATTATTTAGAAAAATGGAGAAAATAACTAGAGGAAGGGCAATATATGGACTCTCAAATTAAAATCAGATAAGTTGGTGCCAAAGAATCCAAGGGATGCGAGAGGTGGTACAAGAACATAGCAGACATGTTCAAGATGCCAATAATGACTTCAAAACATCATGAAGATAGATGGATAGTCTACAAAATTCAGACAACTCAGAAAATTTTGAATTCAACTATGGTAATGTTGATGTGTATGGATTAATGTATTATGGAGGCCTCAAGTGATGTTTTCAACAAACACACTTATATATTATTTTTATGGCTAATTTTTGAGCCAGGAGGAATTGGGTGAAGATTTTCTTCTTCCCTTGTTTCTTGTCCAGCTCATTTTACTTTGTAATGCAACTTCTATAAATATAATATGTTTTTTATTTTTTCAAAAAAAAAAACAAATGATTTGCTTAACTATATTGAGAAATATGAATTTTTCCCTTTGCATGAATTTTTTGTGCAACCTAAAAACAACATCCAAAGCACAACTTCAAATAATTGTAAGTCCCTTAATACTTATGAAAATTTAACAAGTGACCAACCATTTTTTTATTATTTAGAAATATCTACACAATGCTATCAAAATATTCTTAAAATGATGGCTAAAAACATTAATATGAATTTTTTTCTTTTTAAAAAAAATGCATAGCCAAAAAACAACATAAATACCCTAGCTTCAAACAACCATAATTATCTTAATTCTTATCAAAATTTTACAAATGAGAACTCATTTTTGTGGTACTAAAAAAGATCTACAAGCTATTGCAAAAATATTTTGACAATGACTACTAAAAAAATGATATGGCCCCATAGATGAGATATTTTTCTAGAAAAATGTGCCCTAGATCTACAAAAACAACTCCACTTTGCCAGAGTTGTTGTAATACCACTTGTTATAAACCTATATTATAATTAAAAATAAATCATTCATCTACATGCAAAAATATTAAACATGCATCCTCAATAAATTTCGCAGTAATAATCCACAATAAAATAGAGATAGAAAATACCCTTAAGGTAGGGCAACACCAGGAATACTTCTTAAGAAAGGAATCACTCGACAATATCCAAGCTCCATGAGCCAATACTATTTTAAGAATACTTGATATGACTTCCTTCTCCACTCCTACCTTTATATAGACTCTTATTTTCCCTCACCCTAGTAACTCCTACTTATAATAAAGTAATTATTACATCATTACTATTTTTTTTTGATTGGTTGAAAGGGTGTTGAAAGGTCCCTGAAACTTGTACAAGTATTTTTTACATGTTTTCCAAACAGATCGAAGAGGCCCATGAGCTAAAGATCAAATAAAAAGCCAAACACCACAAGAAGAAAGGTGTCACGATATCGTGACATGTTGCATTTTTGCGGTCCAAAGCATAGGGAAAAAGCAAGGAGGAAAAGGTGTCACGATATCGCGACATGTTGCACTGTCACCGCCAAGGGAGGAAAAAATGTTGCAATATCGCGACAAGATGCAGCATCACGACCAAAGGAGAGAAAGTGTCGCGATATCGCGACATGTTGCAACGTCGCTGCCAGAAGAGAAGTGTCGCGATATCATGACAAGTTGCGTCATCACAGCTAGAGGAGGAAAGGTGTCGCGATATTGCGATAAGTTGCATCGTCGAGGCCAAAGAAGAAAATATGTCACGATATCGTGACATGTTGCATTGTCGCAGCCACAGGAGAAAAAGTGTCGCAATATCACATGTTGCACCATCGTGGCTACAAGAGAAAAGGTGTCACGATATCGCGACATGTTGCACCATCATTACTAATTTATCATTACTAATAACTCCTACTTATAATAAATTAAGAGTTACATCATGAAGGGGCCACACCACTTGGTCTCCATATTCCTATCCCAAGGTATCTAACAGAAAAAAAAGTTCTTCCTCCCTTCTTGAAGGGTGTCGTCAATCCCTTTCACTCTAAATTGTCAATACAGATTGACATCTAATGAATATATACGCTAAAGACATATAAGAGGTATTTTGGTTTAGTATTTCTAGGTTCTTAATTAACACACTTGTCTTAAACAAAAATTCAAATACACTTACATAAAGTGAAATATCATGCTTGCAAAAAATTAAATCACACTTGTAGAAATTAAAATATACTTGCAAAAATTAAATCACTCTTGCAAAAAACCAAATAACACACTTGCAAGAAAGGAAATATAATCTAGTAGTTGTATGAAAATATCTTGAAAAAATAAATGATTAAAGTAATGTACAAGATATTGATTACAAAGTAAAAATATATACAAAAGACATTAAAATAAAATAAAAATAAAAATCCATTGAGTAGTCTATGAACATATCTATAGAGATAACACTTTCCATTGTGTTGATAGAGTGGGTCCTTAATCCTCAGCCCAATGGAAAGTAAACCTTAATTTAAAATAACATTAAACATATACAAAAGTGATAAATTATGTAAACATATTTTATTAAGAAAGGGATGAAATTACTCTTTTATAATAATCTTCAATTCATACATCCATCCTCTTCTTCTTCTTCATTTTTAGCTCTCATCCTATTCTAACCTCTACAATGCATTATACCTCCTTTTTTATAGAGATGTCATGTGAAATAAACCTATAGTGATAAATCACTACAACATAGATAGATTGCACTCTAGAGATGGTGAAAGGCCCAAATCAGAAATGAGAGGGCTACAATAAATACCAACTTAAAGGGTTTCCATGTTAGATATCACCAAACAAATATCTCCAAAGGGTGAGGATAGAGGACAGGTGTAAAAACCCTCACATTGTGTGGGCAAGTTGATCACCCAACCTTCATGAGGAAGTGTCCAACAGTGAATGATTTGAAGCCTTTTTAGTGATATCTAAGTCAGGCCTCACTCTTGATAAAAGTTAATGAACCTTTTTGATGATAATTAAAAATGCTCTATCATAGGAGGAGGATCAATCCAAACATCATCTATAGCTAAATCAATAGGACTCACTCTCATCTGCATTGATTTGGATATGTGGCCTTTGGCACCTCATATGTTATCTCTCCTCTACCACACATCCAAGGATATCCCTAATGGTGGAGAGGAAACCAATAACTATGGGAAGGATATGAATCCTTATGATGACTCTATGCCAATGGATGTCAAAGGACATATACTACCCCACATCCATCAAAAATACTACTAAGGTGAAAGCCTATTTGCATTAATAAAAGAAATAATTGAATTTCTAGTAGATTGGCACACATGGAATTATCCCAAGTAAAGGCCCTTGGCCCCGAGGGTTCAATATCATCAATATTTTCTTTGAAGGAATATAAAAATCATGTGATCATAAGGTAAAAGTTTGTATGAACAAAAATAGGAAGAAATTGCAAAGCATAACAAAGGTAAAAACCTAAAGGTATACATAAGGAGGAATGATTTGAAGTTTTGATAAGACTCAGGGCATAGAAGTTTTGATAAGAATTTTGGCACATCACCCCCTTTTTTATTTTGTTGAGTTATTTTATTTTTTATCTCTTGCACCCTTTTTTTTGTTGATTTCAACTGCTCTTGAAAAAACACATCTTAATAAGGATCCAACCTTGTAAAAAATCTTGGAGGCCTCTGATTGAGCCAAATTCCATGTTCTCAGTTGTGGCCCTACTATGTTGCTCCCAATGAGGTATGATTGCCCTACCAAAGACAATTGAAGATAATAATAGTTTAATGGCATGCTTGGTGGGACACCAATGACATATCATTGGCCCCAAAATTACAAGTAGCAAGGATTATATTTGGTGAGGGTCTTTATCTATTTTTGCTTTTTTAAGTACCTCTTTATTCACGTAGTGACTTTGCTTCATAATGAACACTAGAAGAAACTATTGCTAAACATACCAGACCAAGGTTTTGGTGAAGAGCTCAGTCTACCTGCTTTGTAGAATCATAAAGTTGCATTCACTTGGAAACTCCATCCTGAATGAGGAACCTAGAAATAGCCAATGAAGAATCTATGATTACATTGTTGCATCTACAAATTGTGATACGAGTTTTTATCACCACCTAAAACTATTTCACAAAGAAGGAAAACACTAATCTATAATATAACTAATCCACCTCCACCACCACCACCCCAAATATTCCTTGTCTAGAATGATAGAGGTCTACTAGCACCACCAACACCTAATGAAGTATAAAAATAAATACTCCAATCTGCTCTAGAGTCTCTCACCTATTCAATTAGGGAATATCTTACTACCCACATCGAGTACCTCAACCATATGATAATCTTGTGCACAATACTTAATATATCATACCAAAACATGACTCTAATATTATTGGCAAACTCTTTTAGAGAAAAATCCTGAGCATGGTACATCACACTCTAGTCTAGTTTGATAACCTATTGGGACTAACTTGATAATATTTTTGTAGAGAGATCTAGATAAAAGATATCACATGGAGGCAATAGAAGACTTCAACCTTATATTTCATAAATCCTAGCATAAAATACTTGAGAAGATGTGTCCCCCACTAGGTATGGCACTCATATATTATTTGAAAGCTTTGGATTATGAAATTTCAATGATGAATAAGGCTAGAGGATGAAATTCCTTTTAATAAGCCTATTAATTGGTCATTAAATTTGAGCATGATTTGATTCAAATTGGAAGGTTGGCCCCTAGGCTTCCTATGCCTCTATACCCCATGTGCAATCCCTAACTTTGGTTGTTTATCTAATGATATCTTAATTATCCTCTTATTGTATCCACATAGACTCCAACACCATCAGTCCTTAGGGACCTTAAGAAAGATTCATCCCACAAGTTGCTTACATTAATAGCTAATGAAATGTTAGCTATGAGGAGGGAGCAGAATGCCCCAAGATACCCCTATTAGAACAACTACAAACCTCCATTTAGGATTATAGAAATCCATCCAATGGGTATCCCAGACCTCAGTTCTAAAACAATTAAGAAAATGATCAATCCCAAGCTCATCATCAGAAAATAGTCTTGATAGTGACCCCTTTATAGACATAAATTCCTAGTCATGCTAGGGAAATAGACCTTATACAAAATAATTATATAGAGGAGCCTACCTCATGGTATTTATTTCCCCTCAAAATATCCCTCATCCAAAATAATATAGGAGAAACATCTCAGCTTTGGACACTATTGTAACTAAGATGATGCCACCCTAGGCATCCATTTCATACTCAAAATCTTAAAGTTAGATATCAAAGCATACCTTTATGTCTTCCACCTCAAAACTTGACTATGTTTCTCAAGAGCAAATCTTAGCGGTATGGGATGAAGAAATTTATAAAGTTTCTAATCATATGGATAGTCTAATGGCTAAAAGACCTCAGGTATAATCAAATTATCTAATTATGTCTAAGAAGTATGCAATAAATGAAAGGGATATTAGAAATCCACCAATCCTTGGTAGTCAATACAAGTCAACCCAGTCAAAATAGTAGCCTCCAGTTGTAATGCCCCAACGATTAAGGGTACTTATGAATCCTAATATCTCCCAAACAAGTGGCTTGAGGGCCCCAAGAAGTTAGGATAAAGTGGCCAAAGATAGCTTAGGAATATCAATAGCTACAATGCCAAAAGTTCTATCATTCACCAAACAAATCACCTTAGTGACCCCAAGGTAGAAGTCATCACCACTATAACTAACCAAGAAAACCTAGTTGATTCAAGAGAGATTGCATTTTATTTTTCAAAGGGTAATCTCTAGAATCTTTCAACATAGTGGATCACTTGAAAAAGTCCACTATACCAATCCCAATTTGGGAGATGTTAGTCATTCTAAGGCAAAAAAACACTTGAAAAAGGCCCTGGAAGAAGAAGAAAAGAAACAAAAGCAACCACAAACTACAACAATATTACAAATCTCATCCCCAAGACTTAACAAATTCAAGCCCCTCACTTTTATCTGACCCTTGTATACCAAGACAAATTGATCCATAATTGTATTATAGATTCAAGGGCCAACACATCCATTATGCTAAAAGAAATAGCAAATGCATTAGGATTGAGATATTAGTCAATGTACAAAAGGGTTGTACAATTAGATGATAGCCTAATCTAAATATTATGGATTGTAGGAAAATTTTGCTCTCCTTATATGCTTGGCCAGACCAAATTATTATGCAATATGTATCAATAATCAATCTTCCCCCTTCTTTTGGGATCTTCCTATCAAGATATTTCATTGCAAATTTGGGAGAATATATATATATATATTGGTCCTTGATGGTATTGAGAACAACATATGGGACTAGAATTAAAAGTTTGACTGAACCTCTACATCCATATCATATAGAGAAGTTTCCATCGTCAGAATGGAGTAATGATAAAATCTTAGAAAATAAAGAATAATGGCCCAACTCTTATGTAATGATGGATGAGATACAACCATGTGTTCCAAAGGATTAGATGAGCCATTGGGCATTAAAAATTTGGGATCTTAACCCCCTAAAAGTATACAAAGAAATAGGTATGGGTTAGGAATATTTGGAAATGAGACCCAACCCTTGGGGAAGGGTCATGTAAATATATGTGCAAAAAAAATTATTATTATTTTTATTTTGTAGGATACCTTTTCAAAACGGGAATAGCCACAAATGACATCAATGGAGCCATTCTTGAAATCAATGTTGAATAAAAAAAAGATCAAAACAAATTGGGTGGCAAGTTTGCATTGGCTAAATAATAATTGCATAATGAAGTGAAAATAAGCTAGAGATTTAACTACATCATCTTCAACACAAAAGAAAAATCTCATCCCAACAAAATAAAAATGAGACGAGGGAAGGTACTAACTTGGATGAGGTGAAACAAATGAGAATGATTATCCCAATCCTAAAATGGAGGCTATAAAATAAGACTGAGACTCTCCAAAAATCTACACCCCAAAAACTCCACACCCAATGGATAAAGGCTTTTAGCTTATGATTTCATCTCCTTCTAAAAATAGAAGGCCCCTTGAAAGCCACCAAATTTGTAGTGATAAATCACCACAACACAAATATATTATGCCCTAGAGATGATAAAAGGCCTGAATTAGAAACAAGGGGGCTACAATCAATACGAACTTAAAGGGGTTCCATGTTAGATATCACCAAAAAAATATCTCCAAAGGGTAAGGATAGGTGTTAAAACCCTCACACTGTGTGGGCAAGTTGATCACCTGACCTTCATGATGAAGTGACCCACAATGAATGATCTAAATTCTATTTGGTAATATCTGAGTCAGGCCTTGATCTTGATAAAATCTAATGAGCCTTTTTGGTGATAACTAAAAAGGCTCTATCATAGGAGGATCAACCTAAATATCATCTATAGGTAAATCAACATGACTCACTCTCATCTATATTAGTTTGGGCATGAAACCTCTGGCACCTCATATGTTATCTCGCTACCACACATCCAAGGATATTTCTAATGGTGGAGGATGGTAGAGAGGGAACCAACAACTAGGGGAAGAAGGACATTTACTTCCCCACATTCATCAAAAAGGATGCTAAGGTTAAAGCCTCTCTACATCAATAAAAGAACTAATTGAATTGCTAGCAGATTGGCACACATGGAAATATCCCAAGTAAAGTCCCTTGGCCCTAAAGGTTTAGTATCATCAATATTAGCATTGAATAAATATAGAAAGCATGTGACCATAAGGTAGAATTTTGTATGGACAAAAGAAAAAGCAATTGCAAAGCAAAACAAAGGAAAAAACTTGAAGATATAAATAAAGAGGAATGATTGAAAGTTTTGATAAGACTCAAGGTAAAGAAAGAAAGTTTGGTAAAAAGGTCTAACGGAATGACTTATCAAGACTCATTAAAGTCCCAAAGAAAATGGGGCAAACAAAAGTCTCGATAGCACAAACAAAAAATCCTCAATAAAATGGATAGATATCTCAAGGAAAAGTTTTGAAAAGGTAGGCAATTTTGGAGACATACAAGCACGTTAATACTAAGGGGAGGCAGGTGATACCACACAAATATTTAAGAGAAGTAAATGAAGAAATAGAGTATACCATTATTAAGAAAATATGGTCATATACCAGGAACACTTTGGCTCACCAAATCAAGAAATGATAAAGACAAAGGAATTGGACTTGCAACTATGACAATCATATACTAATAGAAACAATGATTGAAGACACCTTCATTCGATATTTAGAATCCCTAGGAAAAAGTAACAAAAAACTCAAATCATCCTACATGTTTTGGAGGGAAAATTTTCCTATTTTAATCTATAAATAGATAGTGTAGACTATATAAAGGGTTCACAAGTTTGCAATTGTATTATCTTGTAGGCATTCCTTTTCTTTCCTTTCCTTTCAAGTAAATAGTCGATATTTGTAATTATTGGCTTGTGGGCAATTTTGAACCCCCACTTCTAGAACGATATTTATAATTATTTACTTGCATATATATACATATATACAAAATCTTGTGTTAATTTTTGGTTTATCCATCTTTGGCTCCTTTCAGACCCATTTTTGTGTGTATGTATGTGTTTATAATATGTTTTCTAGATTTGGGTTTTATCAATGTATGTGTGTGTGAAGGGCTTGCATCTATTTTTTGATCGGTCATCTATCGTTGCCTCTCCTACAGGACCCACCTCTTTATGTATGCCTATGATTGATAACTCTCATCTATGCTTAATTGTGTTGAGGAGAGGAAGTTTTCACCATTGGCACATAGCATTCAAACCTATGTTTTCAGGAAGATCTTAGTAGATCTTTTGCCACGTCATCCCCTTTTTATTTTGTTGAGTTATTTCCATTTTTATCTATTACACCCCATTTTTTACCTTTGTTGACTTCAATTGCCCCTGAAAGATCACATCTTAACAAGGAGTCGACCTTTTAAAAACTCTTGGAGGCCCTTGATTGATCCAAACCTTGTGCTCTCGGTCACAACTCTACTGTGTTGCTCCTCGTGAGGCACAATTTCCCTACCAAGGACAATTATATATGACAACAAAACTAATAACAACATACTAATACAAAATATTCTCAATCTAAATTTGTTGGAAACAAATCCAACCAATTTTATCTAGAGAACATAACAACCAAGTTAGTTGGAAACAAATCCAACCACCTCTATCTAGAGAAGATACCAAACTAATTGGTTGGAAATAAATTCAACCAACTCTATAAAAAGAATATGACAACCCAAAATAAGTTGATAAGGATTTTAACTAATTTGGATCTATCAAAATTAGTTGGAAACCAATCTCAACACATCCAAATTTTATTTAACTATCGTAGATCCAATAAAAGTAGTTTGAAATCTATTAACCTAATTTATTTTCCATGTTGGAATAGCGGTTGGAAAAATAATAAGCATTTCTATATTTATTTTTCAAGTCTAGAAAAAGAATAATCTTGTCTTATCCCATATGGGCATTGTTGTTGAATAAGGAAAAGGGTAAATAATAATTTACATTTATATGGTGCATTAAGTATCTTCATGCACTTTTTATATGCCATATCATTCATTGTTTCTACCATAACCCATGCTCTAGCCAGCATTTCCATTCTTCAACACACTTTTCCTATGCATTTTTGGAACACTACAATTTGCTCCAAAAAGTGCTCCAGAATACTATAGTTTGGCACTAGAAAGTTATTTTAATGCTCTTCACTCTAGTTCCAATGATAGAGAACTAGAAGTACATCCAAGATGATCTACAAGCTATTTTACTTTTTTATATAATCTTCAAATAATATTAATCTATATCCAGACTAATATTAAAAATTACATAAAACCTATATGAAATAACTTGGCAATGCATTTTACTTTTTTACCATTTCTAGTCAAAACATTAATACAAAAAATAAACTAGTTGATAGTTACACATTAAAGTAGTTAGAGAGTGTAACTTTTCTATAAAAAAGAGGTATTTTAAGGCCTTATCACTCCTCCCGACTTAAACCGATGCATGTCATAATACATCCCTTTCTTAATTTTTTATGCTAAGGGAATGGCATGGCATATAATCATTGTATTAGTATATTTTCTCTTTCCCTAACATGTTTGTTAAGTTTTTCCTAACTTGGATGTTGATTTTATTCCAACATAGCTACTTAATTTTCAACTTAGCTACTAAATTTTCCAACTTAACTACTAACTTTTCCCACTTAGCTGTTAACATTTGTTCCTCCAACTTATTATGATGCATGTCCTCATGCATCTCTTTCTTATATTTCTATACTGAAAGAATGATGTGGCATACAATATTGGCTATTGGCTTCCCCCAAAAATTAATTTATGTATGGCCTCATGCATTCTTAATAGGATATTCATTTTCATCTCTTTCTTTTTTTCTCTTTTTTTCAATAAATTATAGGGTCTAGAAAAGTGTTGCCAAGGCATCAAGCACTAGAATGGGTGCTAGATAATTTTTAACAATTAATTGAATGTAAATTAATTTTGATGTTATTTGGGTACTATTAAAGCAACAAAATTAATTGATGATCTTTTGAAACTCTTATTGTGCATCGTATTCTAGAATACAATGTGTGATATATAAAATAGACTAGATGCAATTATACATAATATCAAAACTAGGCAATAATGAGTAGAAAAATGCATACCTTATTCTTGCATATGGATCAATGTTCCTACATGATAGCTTTAAACATTATTATCATGCAACTATCATATTTTCTTTGTTGTGTAGACCTGCAACTTTTTTTTTAACATAATAAAATGTTATTTCTAGTTTTCAACCATCTTCTAACCCAATTGCATATGTAAGGGATTTTCATAGCCAAGTTATTTATTTTTTCAAGACAAGCACATTAGAAAGTGACTTTCATGTGAGCCTTGGTCCAATAGTGCCTCAAAGAGGTTTTCACCATTGAAATTTTTTGTTTGAGATGAGGAAGGAATTTGGCATTTTGTTGCAACATTGTAAGCTATTTAGTCTTCTTCAACACAGTTTCTTGTGCATATTCCTACACAATATTTTTTAATAAATATTTTTGCACAAACCTTTTTACCGTAGTTTCCTATGTAGCTTCCTACAAAATATTTTTCAACATAGTTTCTTGCAAAAATTCTTGTGTAGTCTTTCCTTGTGCAAATTCCTGCATGTTTTTTTCTATGCAGTTTCTTGCATATTTTCTTACACTGTCTTTTTCAACATAGTTTTTGTTGCACAAATTTTTGCATAGTCTTATTAATGCAATTTTTGCTATGCAAATTCCTATGTAGTCTTTATCAATATAGTTTTCTATGTACTAAAATTTTCTCTAGAATGGTTTTATAATGGCACAAATGTAGATTTTAACCTTGAAATTAATCCAAAAACATATTGACAAGATTTCCTCCTTATTGCTTGGCATGAGGTATTAGCCTCATCACTCCTTTCCCAACTAAAACTAATGTATGTCCTTATGCATCCTTATTTGGTGGCCATGTATGTGATGGCATGTCCTTGCTATTGTGGTATGTTGTCGATTGATACACACTTTCCAACTTAGAGGGAAACATGGTCTTATGCTACAAACTATATTTTTTTTAATAGAAGAGACCACAATTTCTAGTTTTCATCCATCTTCTACCTTAGTTGTATCTGCAAGGTATTTTTACAACCGAGTTTTTTTCCTTTCTAATATGGTATTATGACATAGATGCTAGTCTTTTTCAGTGTCAAATTTTTTTGGTGCATTTTCAAAGCTTTCTCGACATAGGATTTTCCTATGCATTTTTGGAGCATTTCTAGGGCATTCTCAATGTAGGCTTTTCCTATGATTTTTTGGAGCATTCTCAATTTAGGATTTTCCTACGTTAGCTTTCCAGATAGATTAACTGATAGAAAGCTTTATCCAAGATCAAGTATAAATCAAATATATACCACTAATCAAAATAACAATGAATCTCAATACAACAATATCTCACAAATATAACTCAAATATATACAATATCAAAATATTACAAGAATGATTTAAATTTATTACATTGCATGGAGATTTATCTCCAATATATAATTTTACATGAATTTTTAGTACTCTAACTATTTCTCTCCTCTAAAAACTAGGATATGCATCCTTTCATATTCCTCTCATAAATACAAAACTCTCATCTTGCCACATATCATGTGACTCTTCATTCTCTATCTTGACACTTTGCACTTTCTCTCATATTGACACATACATTATATAAAATATAAATCATTCTACCAAACTAATATTTACAAGGGGGCCAAATAATGTAATACTTCCAACACCCCCCGTATTACATTATTTGGTAAGAAGGCTTTTTGCCTTCATTCTTTGATTCTTCTTTCTCTTTATTCTTCAGCTCTGAATTTTTCATGGTTGGATATATGCAACCTTCATTATATCTTCCTTTATAAATTATCTATGTTTGCCTTTGGGTCACCACAACTGAATATACCTCTAGGTCATTGCCTCTAGGTCTCTGCCTCTGGTTCACTCCCATTAGATCACTACCTTTAGATCATTGGATCTAGAACTCTACCTCTGGGTTGGATTTAGATTATTATTATCACTGGGTCATCCACTAGAACATTTATAATACTATCATATCTCTAATATCTTCACTACAGATTCTTTCACTATAGGCCATCTCCCAAGCTATATTTGGGTCATAATAATTTATTTATTTATGATAAGACTGACAATATTCTCAGTAAAATTTGATTATGTTTGGTTTCCTTCTGTAGAAAACATACAACATTATTTTTATCTTATCCCATTCATTCATTTTTATCCATCCACTGAAGAACATAAGCTTATACTGAGAGGGGGGGGTGAACAGTATAAGATAAAACTTTTTACTTCTCAATCCATATGATAACATCAACAATATAAAAGTAGTAAACATTGCACACATCATCATACACATAAGAGATATGATTTAACGTGGTTCACCCAATGTGGGCTACTCCACGAAGAAAATATTCCTTATAAATTTTCTTAATAAATTCATTTGGGAATCAATTCCCTATTACACTATTTATGGATTCCTATCCAAAGGAGACGCCAATTTATTTGTGGATCTCTATCCACGAGAGAATTATATCCCCTCTACTTTGGTTGATGATCTTCTAGAATAATTATGCCCCCATTGCTCTGGCTTGTGGATCTCTATCCACAGGAGAACTCTTTCTCCTTGCTTTGGCTGATGATCTTCTAGAATACTTCTACCCCCACTACTCTGGCTTTTGGATCTCTCTCCACATAAGACCTATGTCCTCAATACCTTGGCTAATGGATATCTATCCACTGGATACTGCTATCCTCTTTACTCGGTCACCTCCAAAGCTTACTCTCAAATCTGTCTCAAATCTACACCAAACTTTGTCCCAATTCTAGTACAAATCTACTCTATCTCTGCTCATAAATCTACTCACAAATATGCACTAACTTCTATCTCAAATCTGTCCTCAATCCTTAATACAAAGCTTGATCAAATCACCAATCAACTATTCTCATATCTGCCCCAAGCCTTAATACAAAGCTTGAACAAATAAATTAATCAACTATGCTCATATCTACCCCAAGCCTTAACACAAAGCTTGAACAAATAAATCAATCAAATCTACTCAGATCTGCCCCAAGCCTTAACATAAAGCTTGAACAAATCAATCAATCAACTCTGCTCATATCTACCCCAAGCCTTAACACAAAGCTTGAACAAATCAACTCTGCTTATATCTACCCCAAGGCTTAACACAAATCTTGAACAAATCAACTCTACTTAGATCTGCCTTCAAGTCCTCTCAAGAACTTACTCAATCTACTCTCAAGCCTTCAACAAGACTTGCTCAAGTCTGCCTTCAAGTCCTCTCATGAACTTTCTCAATCTGCTCTCAAGTCTTCACCAAGACTTTCTCAAGTCTACCTTCAAGAACTCTGAAGAACTTGCTCAATCTACTCTCAAGCCTTCACCAATACTTGCTCAAATTTACCTTCAAGTCCTCTCAAGAACTTGCTCAATCTGCTCTCAAGTCTTCACCAAGACTTTCTCAAATCTACCTTCAAGCACATGCTCAAACCTGCTTTAACACATGCTCAAAATAGCTTACAAAGTATGCTCTATCAATCTCAGATCTTCCTGACAATGCTATCAAATGCTTTGTCTAATCTTCAAAGTAATTTCTTTAACTTGAAGCAGTTTAGACATATTATATCCATAATTTGTTTAACCTCTAGAACATATAGAGAATGATGTACTCTATCAAAACTCAATATGTTCTACTCAATCATTAAGTCTGTTGCTTTCACAAATCTTATTTCTAATGTTTGCACATTCACTTTCAATATCACTCAAAACCAATGCTCAAGAATTTCACTCAATCATTCAACCAATGAAACACAACTTGCTTACAAACCCTAAAAAAGTGTTTTCATACTTATTCAAAAAAAGAGCACAATGTGGGTCTCAAACCCTAACTCAAATAATTCTCAATATCTATCTCAAATGTTCTCTAAAAATTCACAAATGAAGCATATAAAAACTCACTCAAATATTTCCAACAATGCTTTTCAAACAATCCTTTTCACTCCACATTATATTTCACAACATTCATTTCAATATTTCAAAAAAAGGATGATTTGTCCATAACTTTTTGTTTTTATGGAAATATGTCTTCAAAACCTGTTTTACTTACAACCAAATCCTTTTGCCAATTCTAGGTTAGATAGTAACAGTCTATCTCAAAATCTCCACAAGAATATTCACCTCAACAATTATTTCACCATACAAGAAATATAATAAAATGTCAAGTCACAAATACACCTTATCACTCCTTCTTTAAAAGCATAAAATCAAATTATACCCCTTTTAAATTAATGCACATATAAAAAGAAATTTTTCACTTTGTACACCTTATTACTCCTTCACTTTCAAAATAATATTCAACACACATCAACAACAAAGTTCCTTATTTACACCTTATAATCTCCAATACTTGATTTATTTCCTAAGTACCCAAAATAAAATATTTAATTAATGCACCTTATGACTCCCTAAACAATTCCACACTTGGCCCTTTCAATATTACGTAGCCTCAAAACAATTTTTGTTTTCAAAAACCTTCGATAAATTTAACTCAAAAATTGCATACCTTAATAATTGACCCATGTCATAAAATTTTTGCACAAACATCAATAGCCATTTTCAAAATCAAAATCGTGACCTTAGCCACCATAAAACCCTAGACAAAGCTAGGCTACCACCTGCGCTATGTGCCCACATGAGAACCAAAGTACACTCTCTCCCATACAATGTCTGCTTCTCATAAAGTTCACCAAAAATGAAATGCTCTTTCCTCCTTCGCAAAAACAACCTGCGTGAGATTTGAAACCAATACCAACCTCTACGAATGCCTTAGCCAAGCCTCAGTTGTCGTCTACACTAGCCAATGCTTTGGAAATATTTTCGTACTCTCCACAATTTTCAATGAAATCCTCCTCCTAGAAAAAATCGCTTGACTTCTTTTTTTTTGTCACGATTCGATCGATGAACAAGGTGAACAATTTATCAATTATGGAACACTCTTTTCAACCTTAGTATTTGCACTATTAATATGCCTTTGAAGGCATTCACCTCCAACGTCGACGCATTTAAAATCAAACTTTGGCTTTTGATTTATATTATATTTTAATTATAATAATTTAAATTCAATGAATTTAAATATTATAATTTAAATATCAAAATTCTTTTTGGGTATTTTCTTAAGGATAACCTTTTGCCACCATTTAATGAATATTTTAACCTTTGTCCCATATATTATAATGCAAATCATTATAATATTATTTCTTTTAAACTTGCTTTCTTTTCTTTTTGAAAGTCCTTGTTGGTCGGATATTATAATATTAAAATATTATAATATTTTTCTTTTTCCACTTGCTTTCTTTTTGCACATAGTCTCAAACTTGACCTTCAAACTTTTCCTTGTCGTGCTTTCATAGCCCATGCCATTTTGACATCAATGACAACCTAATATGCTCAAATTTCCAACATCCACAATCTATATTTAATATGTAATATTTCTTTTCTTTTTTATAGATAAAACATTTGTGAATGATTATGTCCCTCACAAATTTCACAATAATGGGGATTCTAACATTTCTCTATCTTATGTCCATATCTATCACAGCTATTACATATATTCTCTATTATAGGATTACTTTTTCCATTCAGTCCTTCATTGTTACTAATCCTATTAGTCCCTATCATAGATTTGATATCACTATTTCCTATCACAATTTTAGTTCCAAATTCATTTCTCCTCATTTATCCTGTATATCCAATACCTTCATGTTTTGGTTTTATTTTTGGTATAATTGGCTCTTTCATTTCTTGTCCATGGTTTCCCAAACCTGTATCTTTATATCCCATTTTATTTAACAATTTTGAACCAATTCCTTTAGTATATCTTTCAAAATAACCAAAAAGATCATGATATTGGTCCCTATCAACATCAACACAACTCTATGCATCAATATCTCTGTCATCATTTGAATCTATTTCATTATCAATTTTGATAGCATAAGAATTTTTTGAACAATCACGAACTGTATTCAAATCCTTTGTATCACATGTAGCATCTATTTTTGTAAGATATTCTTCTATATTTGTCATAAATTATAAGTCACAAGTATCATTACTTTAGTTGCAAGACCTAATGTAAAACCTTGTTGTGTCTGATTCAACAAGATAAACCATGCTATGTACATCCTCAAATTGCAAGGCCAAGTGAATTTAAGTCTCGAAGCTCCAATGAATACTAGGTCTGATATATTTAAAAATTGTATAACCTTAGAAATAAATTTTGATCTGCATTCATTCCCCATTAACGAAGCAATGTTTGTTTAAAGTGATTCTCTGAGACTTCCTTGTATTTATTTCTCTTAGTTCAGGTAAAATACCTCAAATTTAGTATTCTATCCAAGTTTCTTCCAAAAGAGGGTCAATTTTTGCTAGATAATGTTGTTTATTTTTGGGCCCTAATGTTTTTGTTGTCTTGCCCACATAAAGATAAAGGTATTCAAAACTGTGTAAAATTAATTATCTATAATTGAATATGTCTCTTATTGTCATCCTAGATTCGACGTGACTGTGTGAGGGAAGTAATGGAAGTGATGTTTAATGTCACATATGAAATGATCATTGTGTCTTGCTTCGTACGCTATCATTGTTGCTCATTTTGTACTCATGTCTTCTATAGACTATTTAATAGATTGGGTCCTTGGACAATGATATGCCCTAGGAGTGTAAGGATAATTTTCCAAAGGATGCCCACAAACCCTTGGAAACATGCTCAACAATAAAGGTTAGAAAGTCAAACCAAATTCTAAAAGAAGAACAAACTTTGAAAATATATAGAATAAAACATTGACTACTTTGGATATTCCAAATAAGGTCTCTTAAAAATAATAGTACTATCATGGAACTATAGGGTATTGGGTAGTCCTCTAAAAAAACTACCTAGCAATCTACATAAGCCACTTATAGTTTATTTACAAGAAAAAAAATTGCAGATAATGTAGTGACACTAGAATGGAATAAGATATGGACATAGTTAGAGCACAATGTAGTAAGTTCATTAGGTGCATCATACAGGCTTATTATAGTGGATTCACAGCAATGAACCTAACCTTTGAAGATTCTAACACTTTCAAAGACCCTATATTTTTTTAGAATCCTACGACTTTGGTTTGGATGTTTTTAATATACAAGGATTGTTAAGTATTTTATTGGGTTTGATGAGTGAACTTGGCAAAGTTTGGCTTATTGTGATCTTGGAAAAAGTTTAGCTTTTTGTGATCTTGGCAAAAATTTATCTTTCTATGATTTGGAAAAAACTTTGGATTTTTGTGATATTGGAAAAGGTTGTCTTTCTATGATCTTGGTAAAGTTTTGTTTTTTTTGTGATTTTGGCAAAAAATATTATTTCTATGATCTTGGTAAAATTTGGATTTCTATGATCTTAGAAAAAGTTTGGCTTTCTATGATCCTAGCAAAATTTAGATTTCTATGATCTTTCAAAGTTTAGCTTGTTGTGATCTTAGCAAAATCTTGGCTTTCTGTGATCTTGGAAAAGGTTGACTTTCTACGATCTTGGCAAAATTTTGGCTTTCTATGATATTGGTAAAAATTTTGGCTTTCTATGATCCTATTAAAATTTTGGATTTCTATGATCCTAGCAAAAACTTGACTTTTTATGATCTTGGAAAAGGTTTGGATTTTTGTGATCTTCGCAAAAGTTTAGTTGTATGTGGTCGCAAGACAGGGGGTATATTTTTTATACAAGGGGGTAAAATTTTACTTATTACTCTTTATCCTAATAAAAAATAAACTAAACTTTAAAAAAATACTTTTTGCACATACCAATTTGTATATGGGTGTATCACTTTCATTACCTCTTTTGACAATCTAGTATTGTTATCCCCTAAAATGATATCACATATGTGCCTCAAGATTTTGTTATGGATGAAAGCCCTCTTCTTCTGCTGATTCTTCATATGAAATATAGATTACCACTATGGTACTAACTATTAACAATTCAACTATATTCTCCACAATATCAAATATAAAATATTCACACAAATGCATACATTCAATTTTATAGTTATTGAATAATATTATTAATGACCATTTTAATATCTCATTGCTACACCAATTAGATTGTTTTACCTTAAATATGTACACACAGATATGAGACTCTTCAAATTCACAACCCTTGACCTTTCTACTTACACAAACTTTTCATCTCCTCACACACATAGGAAATATAACTCTTCATATTTCTCATGGTAGAAACACCACATAATAATAAATATATTATTTATTTCATATATTCATACAAAGACAAAGACTCTAATGATTGTACATGTTAAATGATAAACTCTTACATAAATCCATACTTACATGGCACCTCACCTACATAACTCCTCACTTACATAATTCCACACTTACATGATACCTACTATATACTCAAATATTTATAACACTCTAAACTAAACTATATATATGGTACTTGCAATATTCTTACAAGTTACCAAATAATGTAATACTTTCAATACCCCCCCCCCATATTATATTATTTGGTACAAAGTTTCTTTTCCTTCGTGTATTTTCATCTTCTTGTCCTGACTTTGATGGTGCATTTGGGATTGTTCTAATTATGGTACTAATTATGTTCCTTCTAAAACATTGGTTGAAGAAGTTCAAATTCTTTTTTTGGCCATATCTAGAATTGTGAAAAACTTTCCTAAAAAAAATCATTTAGTGTTATCCTTGTTATCATGTCTTTCATCTTATCCCATTTGTGCATACTTATCCAACCATTATATTTCTTTTGTACCAATAATATTTTTGGGAATTATTGTTACCTCCACAAATTTTACAACAATGAAGATCCCAACATCTTTCTATCTTGTATCCATACCTATCAAAATGTCTGCATTTCTTACCTGTCTCAATTTTTCTCGTATCAAAATTAGTTCCATCTGTCCTTTATTTTAAATTTTGTATTTCATAGTTACTTTTATTAATCTTTGATTCATTATTACCTATTTTTTCAAGGTCTTCATATTTTGGTTTTATTCTTCACCAAAAAAAATTGAATTTGTATCATTATACCCTATCAAAAACTCTACACCAATCTCTTTGTCATTATTATTGATATAATTACAATGTCTATTGTCAAATGTACTTTTGCCCACTCTATGTCTTCATGAACAATGTTTAAGTCCCTTATGTCACATGCAATGTCTATTCTTGAAACAAGTTCTATATTTATTGTCGTGGATCCCAAATCACAAGTATCACAACTTGCATAGGCCTTTATGGACTTCAAATCATAATTCTCATTTTTATTTTAATGACTATCACTAGTGTCACAACATGTATTTGTCATAATGGGTCTTAAATCTATGGTATCACAACATGTACTACTTGTCATAGGCCTTAAATCATAGTTGGCATCTTTTATCATAGGCTTGTTTTTTTAATTTTTAATTATTTCTTGTCCTCAAAAGAGAGTAATGCCATATACATTATATGTCCTATGTCAGTAGGTAATATGATAATAGAGCAATCACTAGCTTCATTAATAATAGTATTGAAGTAGTCATTGTGATGAAAAATCTTCATCTTTAGCTTCATCAAGAATTATTTGTGAGTGGAACTTAGTGTGTTTTGGTTTCAAATTTTGGTCTCTTTTAGTCCCTAGTTGATAAGGTGCTACCTCTTGCTTTTTTTTGAAGTACTTTTCTTCCTTCTACCTATTTGCGGCTATTTTATTGTATCCCCCTATACCTTGGGGTTGTTCTCTTCTTGATCCACTTACCATTCTTATTTATGTTATGTCTCTCATTGTAAAAGGTTAAGGATCCTTTCAAAATCCTATGTCTTCCTACCTAATAAAAAATTAAGAAATTTCTAGAGTTGGAAAATGTGATGCTATATGAGAATGGTGACAATAATAGTGACCCCAATAGCTCTGGCAGTATCAGGCAGGATTTCCCTGACAGGGGATTTTGACCTAGAACAAGGGGAGATCCCCCCTTCAAACGTAGCTACCAAGGTGGACGACCCAAAAGACCCTAACCCAGACCCTGACGAGAAGGAGAGACTAAAAAATGATCAACCGTGGGAAAAGGTTTTTGTTCCCCCTTCCCAAAAACAAATCCTCCATTAAAATATGCGGTTTCGTAAACTTACCTCAAGAAGGTGACAGGCACTCCAAATCCTAGCTCTTCTAGGACTAATACCCATCCCCCTTTGATCACCTGTTAGGATCTCATCCTAACCCTTAATGTAATAACTTCCTTGATGTAATAATTCCTAGTGAACGTGGGTAGTACCCATGATTAATATTTTGTAATGTTCTAAGTTTTATCTTAGGTAGTGCCTATGACAAATGGCACCCTTTTCTATGTAACACATGGTAGATAGCTTAGGTAAGGTGGCCTTGTACATGTAATTCGAGTGGCATTATGCATGTAATTCATATGGCATTATGCATGTAATTTGAGTGGCATTGTGCATGTAATTCAAAGTGGCACTATGCATGTAATTCGGGTGGCATTATGCATGTAATCCAGGTGGCATTTTGCATATAAGCCAACCTTGGAAGGAAACTCTTTAAATACCCGAAAAGGCACCAATGTAATCATCTTTTTGCAAATTAATGAAGTGTTAAAGGAGGTTGCCCCCTCGAAGAGGCTTGCGATTCTATCTATTGTGAGATTTTTCCTTTTAAGTAATTTTTGTTATCATATGCATTTAATTCTGAATACTGTTATAATGTTTCTGTGAGTTTATTTCCAAGCAAATGTGTGAGAGTGTGTTTATTTGAGTTGAGAGTGTGTTGTTTAGTATATTTTATAGTAGGATCTTAACAAGTGGTATCAGAGCACTTTCCAGGACCAATTTCTGCTGCAACTACAACGATTCTTGCCATCCAATCCACTTGTTAGGTATAAATTCTGTGTGTTTTTTCCATTCCTATTTTTCTTTATTAAAAAAAAAATCCAAAAAATACAGTGCATTTTTTTCCAGACCAAAAAAAAAAAAAAAATTATTTTTAGTTGAGTAGGTACAAACCCTGTGTCGAGGGTTTTAAAATATCGTGAAGGATCTGTCGTTATTGGCTAAGCTAGATAGCACATAAAGCATCTAGTGAAGTGAGGGGCGATCAGGCTCCAATACCCAGGCCTCAGACAGAACTCGCACACGGACTTGAGCTCCCATGTATCTTCAGATATATCAGGAGACCATCTAAGTTTAAACAAACTTTTAGCCATTAGGAAGCTTTTCGGTCTTGTATTACTCATAGTCTACGGGACACAGCATCCTGGATGATTACCCTCCCGTATTTTCAGAGAGGCAAGTAGTGTGCTCAAGGGTATGTGTGGAATTCTCCTTGAGTAGTGGCCTGAAATATTGGTCCGAGCACTATTGTTCATCATTGTCGATATAATAGAGGGCCTATGGGTGGTACATACTCCTCTACCTAGCATTCCCTGGTTCTGTTAAAACTTCAACCTATAAAAAATGAAAATATAAAAAAAAAAAACCAAACCTCCCTATTCGTAAACCTACATTTCAAATCCCCAAAAGTGAGCATATGAGAAAGGAGTCCTCTACTAAAAAAATAATAGAAAGTACATGCATTCAGGATAGACCATGAGGGTGACACTTAAGCTGATAGTCTAGAGAATAACAATCAAATTTACAATGGCAGTCACAGTCAGGTCAGTCAGGTCAGAGAGGTCAGCACAGTTAGGTCAGAATTTATAGCTTTTAGGGTCAGAACAGAACTATCATAATAGTCACCTGCAAAATACAGAGAATATTGGGGCTAGTGAGGTCAGTAGTGTTAGAGAGACTATCAGGACTGGGCCAACCAGTGAGAGCATGACACGAGGCCAATTATAGATAGTGCTCCAATACCCAACTTTTGCTTTGTAGCTCAGAATAAAAAACTATAAACATCGTTAGACTCAACAAAATAGGAGAAAAAAAAAATTGGGGTGCCAAAAAGTAGTGTTGAGAGATATAGCTCATTGTGACCACCTCTTCGAGCTGATCATTTTGATATATAGCACCCAAGCACTTTTTTGGGCACTTACTAAAAATAGTAAGTCCTAAAAATTCAATTCTATTTTTAGTAACTGGTCACAAAAGATTTCAAAATGGCCCAAGGTACCCGTGGACATCAAAAAGAACTAGACCACTTGGAATCCTTAACAAAATCCATTGAGAACTTGCACTCGGATTTTCACTCCATAAGGGAAGAAGTCCAAGGTCTTCACCTAGAGCATGAGGCCACTAGTAACCGCTTAGAAGAAGCATTGACAAAAGTAGACAACAAACTAAAAATAGGACCACCCAAAATAGAACACCAAGCTGAGGGTTCTGCAAGGAATCATGACCATGATCCATCCTTTAAAATGCCCAAATTGGACTTTCCCAAATTTAGTGGGAAGGATGTTTATGGGTGGTTATGTAGGGTTGATCAATTCTTTAGACTTCATAATGTCCCCATATTTCATCGAGTCCAGATGGCTTCCTTTAACTTGGAATCTGAGGCTCTACACTGGTTTCAATGGTTACGTATTGCCAACCCAGATCTCTCTTGGGAGAATTTTGAATCCCAACTACTCACTCAATTTTTTCCTAGTGAGTATGAGGACTTTACAGGGGCCTTGACCAAACTACAACAAACAAGGTCAGTCCATGAATACCAAGCTCAATTTGAAAAATTGGCCAATAATACAAGAGGATTGAATGAAGGGTTCTTCTAGAGTTTTTATATCAGTGGGTTGAAGGGGGAACTCCAAGCTGAAGTAAGAATGTTGAAACCACAAACTATGATGGAAGCTATTAGTTTGGCCCGTTTGGCCAAATCTAAACTCTCTGCCCAAAGGTGCCCATCAAAGTTTCCTCAAAATAGACCTTCATTTCCTTCTTGATCCCAACACCTAGTTGATAATAAACCTGCTACACCCAAGCGCCTAACCACAGAAGATATGGATGCACGTCATGCCCAAGTATTATGCTACAATTGTGATGAAAAGTTTTTTAAAGGGCATAAGTGTGCACACAAAAAATTATTCTTGATAGATGTTGAAGAACCTGATAACTCTAACCAGAGTGATGAGGATGAGGACCCTCCGAAAACACCTTCTCCATAAGAAGAAGTGAAACAGGAACCTGAGATAGCAATTACAGTCCATGCTCTTGCTGACATATCTACTCCACAAACCATGAAGGTTGCAAGATTTTTCAAGGGCCAACGTCTTTCCATCCTTATGGATTCAAGAAGCACGCATAATTTCATTGACCCTAGAGTTGCTCAGTGGGAAAATTGCTATATCCACACTTGTAATTCCTTTGAGGTCATGGTAGCCAATGGGGGAACCTTACCTTGTAAAGGAAATGTTGCAATGTTAAAATCAAGATAGGGGACTATGAACTCAAGCAGGACATGTTTGTCCTCCATTTGGGTGGATGTGATATTGTTTTGGGATCTCAATGGTTGAGTACGTTGGGCACTATCAATTGGAACTTTGTCAAACTCTGGATGTAGTTCTCCCAAAATGGACAAACACACATCATCAAGGGCTCCCCAACAGGAACACCTCAAATTATTAGTTCAAATGGCATGGAGAAATTGCTAAATAAATCATCACGTGGGGTCATTGCACAACTATTCTCCATCCAACCATCCACCTCTCAAATGGGTGAAACCCCATCAGACCTACAACAGATTCTCCACAAACATGAGACCATCTTTGCGGAACCAACTACACTACCACCGCATCGCTCTCACGACCATGTCATTCCATTATTTTTGGATAGTGCACCTCCCAATATCATACCATACAGGTACCCTCATGCCATGAAGTTAGATATTGAGACAATGATATAGGAATTACTCAAGGCGGGTATCATTCGGCCTAGTACTAGTCCCTACTCTGCACCAGTCTTACTAGTCCTCAAGAAGGATGGCTCTTGGCGACTGTGTATTGACTACCGAGAACTCAACAAGATAACTGTCAAGGATAAATTTCCTATCCCTGTGGTTGATGAATTACTAGATGAATTACATGGGACCATGTACTTCACCAAGCTAGACCTTCGCTCTGGGTACCATCAGATCCAGCTCATGGATGAAGATATTCCTAAAACTGCTTTTCGCACTCATGAAGGTCATTATGAATTTTTGGTAATGCCATTTGGTCTCACAAATGCTCCTTCCACATTTCAAAGCCTGATGAACAACATATTTCACCCTTTTTTGCGGAAGTTCATCCTTGTGTTCTTCGATGACATCTTGATTTACAGTCACACATGGGAAGAACATCTCAAGCATGTAGATCAAACCCTATAACTATTGGTTGACCATCAACTGTTTGTAAAAAGTTCCAAGTGTTCCTTTGGTTTGACTGAAGTAGAGTATCTGGGACACATTGTCTCAAAGGATGGTGTCAAGGTTGACCCTAAGAAGATCCAAGCAGTTTAAGAATGGCCGAAACCTCGCACTCTCAAGGGACTTCAAGGATTTTTAGGGCTTACAGGCTATTACCGTAATTTTTTTTGTAATTATGGAAAGATAGCTGCCCCCCTCACCTCCATGTTGAAGGAGGATTCTTTTACTTGGACAGGGCCATCTAAGCAAGCATTCCTGGAACTCAAGCATACCATGACCACCACTCCAGTTTTAGCCATGCCAGACTTCTCTAAAAAATTTGTCATTGAAAGTGATGCTTCTGGTTGTGGTATTGGGGCGGTATTGATGCAAGAAGGACGCCCTTTGGATTTCACTAGCAAAGCCCTATCTGATTGCAATTTAGGGAAATCCACATATGCCAAGGAAATATTGACAATATTGCATGCAATCCTGCATTGGTGACCTTACCTCATTGGGCGCCCTTTCTCCATCAAAACTGACCACCAGAGTCTGAAATACTTTCTAGAAGAACGGGTTGCCACCCCCGAGCAACAAAAGTGGGTATCAAAACTCATGGGCTACAATTATGACATCACGTACAAAAAAGGAAAGGAAAATCCTGTGGCGGATGCTCTCTCGCCAATTTGAGACCCTTAGTATGTTGTGTGCCATTTCTGCACCATTGCCTCAATGGATTGAGCCCTTACGTTAAGAAATACTTTAGGATGTAAATTTGAAAGACTTGGTTACTTCACTTATGGATGATCCAGAGTCTACACTAGGATATAGTTGGGATGGCCAGGATCTACATTACCATCAATGCTTGGTTCTTCCTCCTAAGTCCCCACTTCGAGAGCTCCTCATGAGGGAATCACATGCTACTCCATCTACTGGTCATTCAGGGTTCCTAAAAACTTATGAGCGACTCAAACACACCTTCTTTTGGAAAGGTATGAAATAGGACATTCGCTCTTTTGTAGCTGACTGCGACACATGTCAAAGGATGAAAGGGGAAACAGTGCACTCTTCGGGCACTCTTCAACCATTGTTGATTCCAGAGCAGGTGTGGACTAACATCTCCATGGACTTCATAGAAGGGCTACCTAAATCTAGAGGCAAGTCAGTTATTTTTGTGGTAGTGGACCGCCTTTCAAAGTATGCTCACTTTTGTGCCCTAACCCATCCTTACACAACATCCACTATTGCCCAAATTTTTCTTGACTCCATCTTTCGCCTTCATGGCATGCCAGCCTCCATTGTATCTGATTGTGATCCCACCTTTACTAGCAATTTTTGGCAAGAGTTGTTTAAGTTGCAGGGGACTCAACTCAAAATGAGTTCAGCCTACCATCTGTAAATGGATGGTCAAACAGAGGTTGTTAATAAATGCTTAGAAATCTACCTTAGTTGCTTTGCCTCCGATCATCCTACTCATTGGGCAAAATGGCTTCCCTTGGCCGAATGGTGGTACAACACTTCCTATCATACCACCACCAAACTCACACCGTTTGAGGTAGTTTACGGGTGCCCTCCACTCACACCTTCCTCCTACATTCCGGGCAGCTCCAAGGTCTAGGTCATTGACAATGCTCTGAGTCAACACATCGAGGTCCTCCGCAAACTCAAGCAAAATTTGAACATGGCCCAGAATCGGATGCGCCAACAAGTTGATCAGCATCATTCTAAGCGCAGTTTTGATGTGGGTGATATGGTCTTCCTTCGCTTGCAGCCATACAAACAATATTCCCTACAACTTCACAGGTGTCAAAAGCTCGCTCCAAAATTCTATGGTCCTTATCAGGTTCTACAATGGATTGGCCCTACAGCTTACAAATTGGCTCTTCCCCCCACTTCCAAGCTCCACCCTATTTTTCATGTTTCCCTTCTCAAGAAATTTGTGGGCACAAAGGTACAGGTTCAATCAACACTCCCCGAATTGGATGAAGAAGGCTCCATCTTACTTGCACCTGAGTAGCTGTTGGATCGTCGAACTCGCACTCTGCGCAACCATACCATTACAGAGGTACTTTTTCAATGGCATGGGCTTCCACCTGAAGATGCTAAATGGGAGTCTCTCCATCAACTCCAGTAATAGTTTCCTCATTTTTAGCTTTGAGGACAAAGCTTCTTCAAGGAGAAGGGCATGTTAGGATCTCATCCTAACCCTTAATGTAATAACTTCCTTGATGTAATAATTCCTAGTGAACGTGGGTAGTACCCATGATTAATATTTTGTAATGTTCTAAGTTTTAGCTTAGGTAGTGCCTATGACAAATGGTACCCTTTTCTATGTAACACATGGTAGATAGGTTAGGTAAGGTGGCCTTGTGCATGTAATTCGAGGCATTGTGCATGTAATTCGTGTGGCATTACGCATGTAATTCGAGTGGCATTGTGCATGTAATTCAAAGTGGCACTATGCATGTAATTCGGGTGGCATTATGCATGTAATCCAGGTGGCATTTTGCATGTAAGCCAACCTTGGAAGGAAAATATTTAAATACCCAAAAAGGCACCAATGTAATCATCTTTTTGCAAATTAATGAAGTGTTGAAGGAGGTTGCCCCCTAGAAGAGGCCTGCGATTATATCTATTGTGAGATTGTTCCTTTTAAGTAATTTTTGTTATCATATGCATTTAATTCTGAATACTGCTATAATGTTTCTGTGAGTTTATTTCCAAGCAAATGTGTGAGAGTGTGTTTATTTGAGTTGAGAATGTGTTGTTTAGTATATTTTATAGTAGGATATTAACATCACCTCTGGGGGAAACCTCATTATCCTAGTTTTAGTTATGGCAGAGAAACTAGCTATTGAATCCCTCTTCCTTGTTGGGAAATTTATAGGGGGTAGACCCGACATGGAATCTATAAGAAATGGGCTGGGTTCAAATGGAGAACAGCAGGAAGCCTCCAGTTGGTGGCCCTATCTAGAGGGTTTTTTTTTATCTAGTTAAACAACTAGAATGACTATGCTCGAATCCTCATATGAGGGTCATGGTTTTATGGCAAAAAAAGTTTGTTCCTCACAAAATGGGGGGAATATTTCAACCCCCAAATCCAAGATATCAATTTCACACCTATCTAGGTTCGCCTCCCAGATATTCCAATTCAGTTTTATCACAAAGATATCCTACATGGGATTGGAGGATACATCAGGGATGTTATGGTCATTGACCATGCAATGAAGGCTCCATCATGCATGGCTCATACTAGAATTTGTGTTAATGCTAACTTGGCTTCCCAGCTCCCAACTCGTATTAACCTCAGCTATGGGGATTTCCAATGGTGTCAGGAAATTGAGTATGAAAACAAGCTAGCATTTTGCATTGAATACTAATATCAAGGACATCTCAAGTCCCAATGCCCATCCCTTAGATCCCAAAAAGAAGTACCAAGAACCAATTTCACCCCTCCCTAGAATCAGAACACCCAAATGGTAATATGCAAAGAAATACCCAAAGCCCCCTATGGCAATAGGTAGGAGAAAGAGGTCAAGGGGAAGCAAGTCGCCCACCAGGAGCCGCTCCTCATCCATCCATCATCGGTCTTAGACCAGGTATGTTTCATGTTTTCTTTCCCTAATATATTTGGTCCATTATATATCACCAATGATGAATTTTTTCCCTGAATTTACCCCTCCCCGCCCCCCATACCCTCTCCCTCATCCCCACCACTCCCCATCCAAATTGGGGTCATCCTTTTCCCCCTAATTGTGTCCCCTCCCCCTTTCATTCCCACCTTGAAACCCTTGATTCAATTTGCAAATCCTACCCTTAGAGGTGATGTTCTTCCTTTTCCCCCTTCGGACGAATCCCCATCCCTAACCAAATCCTATGTTGAATCCATGGAGGATGCTTCCAGTACCACCTACCTCAGAACAGATCAAAGTTCCATCATCACCAAAAGCAAAAGAGGTCCTATTGACATCGAAATCAAAAATAAAAGGGGTAGACCCACAATATCTGAGCAAATAAAAAATACACTGATAATCAAGTTGCCAATGGGGTGCAGACAACCCTTTTCCCAGATCTGTTCAACTAGACCAAGGATGAAGCAAAAAATTTCAAACCTCATCCTTTACTGATCAAGGGAGGTTAGAAACCCACCAAATTTTCCATATGAATATCCTCTCTTGGAACATTAGAGGTATCAACAATATGAGCAAATAAATATTAACTCAAACTATCAAGAAGGACATCAAGCCTACCATTCTCATGTTGCAAGAAACAAAAGTTGATGCCTCTAGAACCCACAACATAGCCCAGTTAGTGTGGAAGAACTATCAATGGGTTTCCTCCCCTGCTAATGGATCATCTGGGGGCCTCCTATGTTTCTGGGATGCATAAAAATTTAAAGGCAGGGTGATATCCTCCTCTGACAGAACGTTAACTATGGTTTTTTATTGCAAGGAAAACTAATTCACTTGGGTGTTATCCAACATCTATGCCCCCAATAATCCTCTTGAAATATTTATTCTCTGGAGATCCCTATATATCATGAAGGATGCCTTCTCCAACCTCCCCTGGATGTTAGTAGGTGACTTCAATTCCCCCCTCTTTCCCTTCGATAAGAAAGGTGGTGTTTTTATTCCCTCCAAAAGCATCCTAGATTTACAGGATTTTGTCACGAAAAATGAACTAATGGACATTCATATTAAAGGATGCCAATTCACTTGGAGAAACAAAAGAGCGGTCCTCAAGCACATATAGGTCAAATTGGATCGATTCTTCCTTTCCCAGCAGGCCATTCCCATATTTGGAGATACCTCTCTCACCTCTCTCCCCAGTATCAACTTTGATCATTCCCCCCTTCTCCTTGAATCCAATAGAGCCCCATACTTCAAAACTCCCTTAAGATTTGAAAACATGTAGATACAGCACATAGATCTAAGACAGAGAATTTCTGAATGGTGGGGGCTCCCTTGCTTAGGATATGCCATCTCCCAAGTGTCCCAAAAGCTGAAAACAGTCAAGGAAAACCTCAAATTTTGGAACAGGGAAGTGTTTGGGAATATTTTTGAGAAAAAAGAGCAGATCCTAAGCAAGCTCAAAATATTCAAGCAATAAATTCAACATGATCAGTGGACTCCCCAGCTATAGGAGGAGGAGAGGCAACTCTTGTCATAGTACCATAATGTTCTGGCCAAAGAAGAGACCTACTAGCACCAAAAATCTTGAGCCCTGTGGCTAAAATATGAGGATGCAAACACCAAGTTATTTCATGCCTCTACTTTGTGAAATAGAAGCACAAATAATATCAAAGAGCTCACTTTGTCCGATGGCACAGTATCACAAGATATTTTCAAAATTAGAGATGAAGCTTCATCCTACTTCAGCAACATGATGGGAAGCTCACCCCCTAAACACTTTGAATCCCAAGAGGCCCTCCTACAGAATATTCCTCCCTGGCCATCCCTGATATGAATTCCTCCTTGATCCATCCCCTTAGCAAACAATAGATCAAGCTTGTTCTATTTTCCATGCAAGATGACAAGGCCCCTAGGCAAGATGGATTTCCCCCCAGTTTTTTCAAACCATTTGGGATATTCTGGAGGAAGATATTTGCAATGCCATAATTGAGCTCCAACAAATCAAGATCATTTTGAGAGGGATGAACTCCACTTTTATTGCCTTGGTCACTAAAATCCCTCAATGTAGATCCATGACGGACTTCAAGCCAATAAGCTTATGCAACATCATCTACAAGATTCTAACCAAATATTTAGCATTAAGACTTAAGAAGATTCTTTCCGCGATCATAGATCCCTATCAAGGTAGTTCAGTGGAAGGTAGATCCATCATTGACAGCATCATCTCTCTTCATGAAACTCTCCACTCAACCCTGTGTAACAAAAAGACGGTCATATTATTGAAGTTGAATATCAGCAAATCCTTTGACAGGGTAGACAGGGATTTCCTCCTAAAAGTCCTATCTAGGTTCAAGTTTCACAAATATTGGATCGATCTCATCAAAGGCTGCATCACCTCCCCTTGGTTCTATGTATTAGTTAACGGATTTGCTGCAGGATATTTTCCTAGCTACAAAGGCATTAGACAGGGAGATCCCTTATCCTCATTTCTCTTCATCATTCTTTTTGAATCTCTCGGAAGAGCTTTAAAATCTTCTTGTGCCACAAAGTGTGTCTCCAGGCTCAAGGCATAATTAAATTCCCCTCCTCTATCCCACCAACAGTTTATAGATGATACTATTATCACCACTCTAGCCTCTATTATTCAAGATAAATCCATAAAGGTTATCCTTGAAACCTATGCTTTAGCAGTTGGGCAAGAAATCAACTACCTAAAGAGAAAATATTTTTTCCTCAACACCCCTGGCAGCCAAAATGAAAGATTACTCGTATCCTATAGTGTTGCATAACTGATCTCCCTACTTCTTACTTGGGTCTTCCCTTGTTCACCAAAATCCCAAAAGAATCCATGTGGGATAATGTCATTGAGAGGATCAAACACAAACTTACAGGATGGAAGGGTTCCCTCCTGTCCTAGGCATCCAAAGCAATCCTCACCATGGTTGTCCTCGAAATTATCCTGGTCTACTTCATGTTGGTGTTCAAGGCCCCTGCTTCCATTCACTCTAAGATTGAGAAGATCCAAAAGAATTTTCTATGTTCAGGCCCAGAGGAAAAGAAGATATTTCACCTTGTCATCTAGGACAGAGTTTTCCAACCTAAATCCCAAGGAAGCCTTGGTCTTAGTAGATTAGCACACATGAACCTCACCCTCCTTGCCAAGCAGGCATGGAAAATCTTCACCAACTACAAAGCGAAATGGGTCTCCATAATTCAGAGCAAATATCTCCAACACATATCCCTAATGGAGGACAATGTCCCTACTAATGGATTTGTCTTTTGGTAGGCAGTGATTCAGGCCAAATCCCTCATCATCAAAGGAACTCGGTGGTAACTAGGAAGCATATCTAAGATCAATTTTTGGGATGACACATGGTTGAAAGATAAACCTCTTATAGAAATCCTTGCAATATCCATTCTCAGACCCATTTTTAAAAGGAGGTTGGGGAACAAGGTCATGGACTACATTGACAACCAGGGCAAATGGAAAACTATTCCCACCAATGAAGGTGGCAAAATCGCCAGAGCAGGAAACCTCTTATCCCGCTTTCTCCGAACCACTATCATTCCAACCATAGCCACCCCAAACTACCCTGTTTGGAAATGGAATGATAGTAGGGATTTCTCCATCAAGTTAGCTTACTCCCTCTTGCTCAAATCATAAATTTACACTATTCCCTTTAGCTTAGGGTGGGTCAAGTGCCTCATCCCTAAGATAGGGTTCTTCTCCTAGATAGTTATTTAAAACAAATCCCTCACTACCAACAATCTTATGAAAAGAGGCATCCTTGTCCCAAATATGTATCACCTGTGCTTATCCAGTTGTGAATATGTCCACCACATTTTAGTGGATTGCAACTTCACCAAAGAAGGGTTGAGTCACTTGCTAACTACTTTTCAGATCCAATGGGCCCACCTCAAATCCCTTTTGGACCTCTTCACTCAATGGCCTTACCCGTTCAAGAATCCTAGAGTCTCCTTTATATGGAAGGTCTGCCTCCACCACTTCATCTGGAAAATTTGGCTTGAGCGAAATCATAGAATATTTTCAACAACTTCAAGTGACCCAGCATCCACAGCTGCCAAAGTTGTCTCCTATGCTGCAGAGAATTCCCAACTTTCTCGTGCTCTCATTCCCCCTCTTGTAGTGTAGAACTTGAGATCCTCCAAATCTTGAACATCCTCATTCTGCCCATTCTTTCCCCTCCCACACCCCATACTAGAGTGAAGGCTCATTAGAATCCTCCCTTGGAGGGTTGGCTAAAGCTCAACTTCGATGGTGCTTCCAAATGGAATCCAAGTTTAGCAAAGGCAGGCAGGGTTTTTAGGAACCATGAAGGCAAAGTTGTTCTCGCCTTCTCTGATAATTTGGATCATCAAAATAATAATGTATCTGAGGTGTGGGTGCTTTGGTGAAGTATATATCTCATCAGGTATTCTAGTATCAACCTCCAAATTGAAGTGGATTCCCTCAACATCATCGGCTATATCAACAGCGACAAAATCCCCCCATGGAATATCAGATCCCTGGTCCAAGAAAGCAAAAACATAATTGGTCAACAAAAATAGGTGGAAGCTAACCACATGTATCATGAAGTCAATAGGCTTGCTAAAGGGCTCATCAACTTGGGCATCACCCAACTGACTATTTTGTTTTGGCACAACTCAACTCCGAAAAGTGTCTCCCACCTAGTGGCTACGGATTGGCAGGCTAGGTGCTTTTAATTTTCTCCACCTTAATCCATGTTTTTGCTAACCAAGGTCTTGTAGGTCATAATTTATGATTATCCTTGGGTGACCTCTCCATTTTGTGCACCCCTTCACCATCACATGATTGGCCACTCGGTTGGCCCTTTCAATCATGATGCTCGAGAGTGGATCCTTGTTTCAAACAATGTCAGTTTCCAAATCTTGTTGCACAGTCCCAAATATAAGTGCTCCACTGCTCTCCTGAATAATTTTTTGCCTACCCTAGTTGTCACCAAGGCTCTCTGGATTTTCAAATCCACCCATGTGGATATTTTTTCAAGAACTTGCACCAATCCCCAGTCGCTCAACCCTCGCCATCGTCTTTCCACTTGTCATCATCCCTTGCATTTCAACATGAACTTTGGTTTACCTATTGCCTATTTAATTCTAGCCACCATGCAGACCGATGTACTCCATCCCCTCCACCCCAACCACTACTCGAGTCCCCCTGCCACCTTCCATCACCCCTTTTCTCCCACCGCAATGGCTTATCTTGAGCCAAACATCCTGCAACTTGACCCCCTTTCGGCCTCTTTTCTATAAGCATGTAATCTCATCCCCTTTCTCTCAAAATTCAAGGGCACGAAGCTAGAAATTATGACTAACTTCGTTAGAACTTGGTCGAATAGCCATGTCACTATGTGGCACATTTTTTTCAAAGTTACCCCTGCTCTCATTACCGAGGTGTCTGGCCTGCCCCTCCCTAGACACCTGGTTTGGCATGACAAATACAATTGGGACCCAGAGCTGGAGGGGTTCCCAAATTATTAGGATTTTAAATGGTCAGGAGTTTCTTTGGAGTGAGAATCCCTCCCTTCCCTGTGGCCCATCGTCTCTACTTCGTTGATGCAATACTTAGCTTGTGACGACCCTTCTAAACCCATGTCGAGCTTTCATCTTGTGCTCATAAACCACCTTCATGGTTTTAATCCCATGAACATCCCTATGTTTCTCCACCGATCCATTCACCTCTCTTTGTGTGGCGTCCACAAGAAGCACTCAACTCCCACTCATCAAGGATTATTTGTCATCATTTTCCTCCATGTCGCCACCTCTAATCCTTCACTCATCTTGGCCACCCCCTCCAATCCAACCCCCCCATCCCCCCCACTCACAGTCCTACCCATTTCCTCTCCAGTGAACCTTTGGAGAGTGAAGAAGCCCCTGAATTCCAAACTCCTACTTCCCAAAAAGGTTCCCCATCTATAGCCACTCCCTCTAAAACCCTTCCTACTAGTGGCAAGAAACTAGTGTTGGCTAAGCGCAAGACCAAAGTCGAAGAAACTCCCACCCAAGTTCGAAGATCATCCAAAGCAAAAAAGGTCAAAGCAGAATCAAGCCAAAATTCTTTGATCAAAGTCTCTAAGGACACTAGCGAGAATTTGATCCTCAAAGTTGGGTTTTCCAGTAGGATCTCCACAATGTTCCTCAAGAGTTTCATCATTGCCTTCGAGAGTGCTAGTTCAGCCATGAAACAGTACCTCCAACAAAATGCAGCAAGCACCAAGGAGGAATCCCTGGAAGCCAAACCTCTCTGAGCACACTTTTGAGGCCAAGTTTATGTTTCTTCTAGTTTATCTAAATTGGTTTTATTTCTAACAAAATTGCCTCATCTTCTCATCTTTATGTATGTTAATTTTTGCCTCGAAGGTGATCCCTACGTGGGTACTGGCAAGTTTCCCTTAGTATTTCAATGTCTGGCTAGGTCCCCTTTTTCCTATGATCAGTTGCCCCTGTGTGGTCAGGTTTGCTCTTATTGAGCAAGGTGCAGAAACAGTATTGTCATTGTTGTCAACACAAACAGATAAATCATTTGATGCAGTGGACAGGATTTCAGAGGTCAGTCAGAGCATGTACAGTAAATTTCCAAGAAGACAGAAGTGGCCTAGATTCAAAGAATCAAAGAAAAATACAAGTAAGAAAATTGTCGTGATATCGCGACATGTTTTCTATCATGATTTCACGACATATCATAGGAGAGAGAAAAATCTGGAAAAGCTATCATGATTTTGCGACATATCGGAGGAGAGAGAAAAATCTGGAAAAGTTGTCGCGATTTTGCGACATATCAGAGGAGAGAGAAAATGTTGGTAAAATTGTCATGATTTCATGACATGTTGGATGAAAGAGAAAGCGCAAGGAAAACTATTGTGATTTCACGACATGTTCCTAAAGTAGGCGCATGCAAAGAAAACTGTCGCGATTTCGTGACATGTTGGCAAAGAAGAAAGCAAGTGGAAAAACTGTCGCAATTTCGTGACATGTTCGAAGAAGAAGCACATGTAGGAAAAACTGTCACGATTTCACGACATGTTCGAAGAAGAAGCGCATGCAAGAAAAATTGTCACAATTTCGCGACATGTTCGAAGAAGAAGCGCATGCAAGAAAAACTGTCACAATTTTGTGACATGTTTGGAGAGAAGGCGGAGGCAAAGAAAACTGTCGCGATTTCGCGACATGTTTGGAAAGAAGGCACAGGCAAAGAAAACTGTCGTGATTTTGTGACATGTTTGAGAGAAAGATATGGAAAGGAAAAGTGTCACGATTTCGTGACAATTTGCAAGAGGAAATGCTAAAGAGAAAAAGTGTCACGATTTCGTGACATGTCGAGTTTTTGTGACCCGAAGGGAATAAAAGCACCAAGGAGAAAAATAGAACCCAACCGTATTAAGATATGTAACCGTTAACTGAAGTTACACAGCAGTTACAGGGGACGTTACAAAATAAAATCATGCAGCTAATTTAAGAATAGTCGAAGAAGGAGAAATCTAACAGTCATATAAATAGAATCGAATATGCATGCATGCATAGAAAAGAATACGAATAGTCATGACCGAGAAGATGAACAATCATGGTAGGGGTATATGTGTAAATTCGTAACATGCATCGTGGTTAATGAAAAGCCTACCCTATATTTATACAAAAGCGATTCATGAGTTAGAAGGCGTTACAACTGGCAAGTGGCGCATGAGAAATAAAAGGAGTTACAACTGGAGTTACAGTTAGACAATTTGATTATAAAAGGGCAGTTGCATGGAGAATAAAGCTGCCACTGAATGTGTGAAAGTGTTGTTGAAAGAGAGTTAGAAGAGTGTTGTAAGAGAGCAACAAGCTGAGCAGTAAGTGTTTACTATGCTTTGATAAATTGTAGACCAGTCAAGGTCTTGTAACATAGAAGGCATTTTTATGTCTATCAAGATTTAAAATAGAATTCCAAGTTGGTGCTTGGAATTAGGGGTTGGTGCTCCTCTCTGTTGGTGCAGATAAATCACGGGTTGGTGCTCCTTCCAGTGGGTGCTGGTAAACAGATTGTAAAATTGGTGTTTTGCAAAGGCTAGATTTGTACCATAGTCTAAGCAGTCATTCTTGAGGAGTAGCCAAATTGGTGAACCTCGTTACATTGTGTGTTGTGGTGTGCTCTCTTGTGATAATTGCTTTATCTACTTTTAAGTTCTCTTTGCTTCAACTTTAAGAGTTGTAGATTTGAATTTAAATAGCTACACTGATTCACCCCCCTCTCAGTGTCATTGTGAGAATATCAATTGATATTAGAGCAAGGTTCTGAACAAGCTTAATCAGCTAAGGTGATCTTGGAAGAAACACAATGGCAGGTGGTGAAGGATTCTCATCAAACAAAGCTCCTTTGTTCGATGAAACTAATTACTCATTTTGGAGACTTAGGATGCAGACATATCTGTGTGCATTGGGATACGACATTTGGGAGTCAGTAGAAAGTGGATACATAATACTAGCTACTCCTCCAACAGATACTATCGAGAAGAAAAAGTTTGAGAATAACTCCAAAGCAAAAAATGCCATAATGTGTGGGCTAGTAGACAGTGAACTGATAAGGATCGGGAGTCGTAAAATGACAAAAGACATGTGGGACAAACTGAAGAGCATCCATGAAGGAGACAGCAAGATCAAGGAAGCCAAGCTACAAATGCATCGAGCTCAGTTCAAAGCATTAAAAATGAATGATGATGAGAACATAGAGGCCTATATGCTAGGAGTCAATGGAATCATTAATGCAATCAGAGGACTCGACGAAGAAATCGAAGATGCGGTCGTCGTGAAAAAGGTACTTAGAACTCTTCACAAAAAAATTAATTCTAAAGTTTCTGCAATAGAAGAAGCTAAAGATCTAAACAATTTTAGCATGGACGAGATGCATGGTTCTTTGACTGCATATGAAATGAGAATAGGACAAACTAAGCCCATAGACAAAGAAGCTGCTTTTAAAGCACACAAAAATATAAAAGCTGAACAAAAATCTGAGGATGAAGAGACATCAGATGAAACGGAAGCGAACTTTGTTCGAAAACTTATAAAGGGAAAAGAAAAATATAGAGGAAATTTATCGTTTAAGTGCTTCAATTGTGGAGGGGTCGGTCACTTTGCAGCTAAGTGTCCAATGAATGAGAAAACCAAAAGTGATGAAGGGTCACACCAAGAAATAAGTGACTGGAAGAAGAAACCAAATTTTAGAAAAAGCAACTTCAAAAAGAAAAGTTTCATATCCAAAAATGTCAGCTCTTCTGAAGATAGCTCAGGTGAAGATTCTGAAGAAGAAACAGGTGAAGCTCTATTCATGGCATTTGAAGAAGAAAAAACAGAAGAAAAACAAGAAGGTGACACAAACATTAAGGATGAGGTTGAAGTATATCTGGAAGGAGAGTTGGTTGCTGCACTTAAAGAGTTGAGTACAGAAAGGAAAAAGAATAAAAAGGTCTCAAGAAATCTTGAATGACATAATAAACAGTTTGAAAGTTCAGACAAAAGAATTTAAGAAAATGTCTGAAGAACTTGAAGTACAATTAACCATGAAAATAGATGAGTGCAACAAACTAGAAGAAGAGATTGTTGTCTTAAGAACGTAGGTAGAAGAAAAGAATCAAAATTTGAGTTGCTATCACAAACTTGAAGGAAGTTCTACGAAGCTTGAAAAGATTATAAATAGTCAAAGGACTACAAGCATCAAATTTGGCTTGGGCTTTGTCGAAGGAGAATCGTCAAGTGGATCAAAGGCCATAACTATAGAACAAGTAAAGAAAGAAGATAAGATCAAGATTGATCAAGGAAAAATGAATTAGGTAAAAGAAAGCAACAGTGCCAGGCACGAGAAGAGTGCTGACAATGAGGGATTCATAAAAATCACACATCAAAGGAGAAGAAAATTTGTGGCTCCTACTACAAAATTGCAAATACCAACTCCCAGGTTCAATCATTCCTTTTTTGGTTATTGTTTTAAATGCAATGCTTACGGTCATAAGATTTTAGACTGCATTTATAATATAGGACAAAGAAATTTCACTTGTAGAAATGTCTTTTCACCCTTGATGGATTATGTAGTAGAATGCTACAACTGTCATAACTTTGGACACATTGCAAGAAACTGTAGAAGCACATATGCAGCAAATAAAAATTAGGTAAGAAGATCTCAACCAAATAGTTTAAGGAAAAATAAAAAAATCCCAGAAAAACATGCACAAGCTACTGACAAAGAAAAGTCTAAACAAGTGACCAAAACTATAGTCAAACCAGAGTGGAAAGAAAAGGAGCGACCTAAGGAAGAAAATGAATCCTTGATTGTATAGATAGCATTCAAAGCACAAAACAAATCTGCACCATGGATATTGGATAGTGGATGCTCCAGTCACATGACAGGAGATAAACAAAAATTTGAAAAATTATAGAAATATGAAGGGGGCTCTGTAAAGTTTGGAAAAAATGATGGATCCAAGATAGTTGGCAAAGAATCAGTCAAGATAAGTGATGAAAAGATCAATTCTAAAGAATTTCTATTTGTGATTGGTTTGAAGCACAACTTACTGAGCGTAAGTCAAATCTGTGATAGAGGTCATAAAGTCATCTTTAAGAAGCAGGGCTGTGAAGTCAAAAAAGCACACAGTGGGAAGCTGATAGTTATTGGATCAAGGACTTTTGGAAACCTGTATAATCTCTCAGAGACTTCAGAAGGAGCATGTTTGATTGGACAGGAAGATGAAAATTGGTTGTGGCACAAGAGGCTTGGTCATATTAGCTTTGACAATCTGGTAAAAATAAGTTCAAAAAGGGCAGTAAGAGATATACCCACCATTGGCAAACCATTAAATAACATTTGTGCTTCATGCCAAAAGGGGAAGCAAACTAGATCCACATTTAAATCAAAGGAATACTTCACCAGCAAACCTTTAAAGCTAATTCATACTGACTTATGTGGACCAATGAGAACACAAAGCATAAATGGTGACAAATACTTTATGTTGTGTATAGATGACTATTCCAGGATGACATGGATACTATTTTTAAAGCTTAAATCAGATGCCTTTGAAATGTTCAAGAATTTCAAACAACAGGTTGAGAATCAAATAGGAAAAAGAATTAAATGCTTAAGATCAAATAGAGGAGGAGAGTTTATATCAGAGGAGTTTGCAGAGTACTGTCAAAAATATGGGATCAAAAGACAGTTTTCAATAGCAAGGACACCTCAGCATAATGGTATTGTAGAAAGGAAGAACAGGACGGTGCAAGAAATGGCACGGACAATGTTGACTAAGAACAAAATAGCTGACAAATTTTGGAAAGAAGCAGTCCATACTATAGTTTACATCACAAACAGGTGCATGCTAAGGATGCATGAAAGCAAAACACCTTATGAGCTGTGGTTCGGAAGGAAGGCAACAGCAAGATACTTCAAAGTGTTCGGCAGCAAGTGTTATATCAAACGAACTGAAGATAATCTTGGTAAGTTTGAAGATAGAGCTGACGAAGGTATTTTTCTTGGTTACTCGACAAAAAGCAAAGCCTATACATGCTACAACAAGAGGCTAAAAAAAATTGTGGAGAGTGCCAATGTTAAATTTGATGAAGGTAGAGAACGAGAAATTACTCATCAAGAAAACTACCCTATTTATGAAGAAATTACTGAAGGAGATGAAGAAAAGAAAATGAAAGAGAATCAGAAAGTTGATCCAGATGATTTAAGTATTGACTCAAAAGTAGAAGAAAACAAAAAGTTCAAAACAGGTAGCTGGCAGAAAAATCATCCCAGAGAGTAAATTATTGGGGACCCCACAGTTGGTATTTAGACAAGAAGAGCAGTAGTACGGAACTACTCTCTATTATCCAGCATTGAGCCCAAAAATGTTGCTGAAGAAAGCACGGATGAAAGTTGGATGAAGGTAATTAATGAAGAACTAGATCAGATTGAGAAAAACAAAACCTGAGAGTTAGTACCAAGGCCGACAAATAAAAATATAATAGGTACTAAATGGATTTTTTGAAATAAATTGAACGAAGATGGACAAGTTGTAAGGAATAAAGCAAGACTGGTCTGTAAAGGCTATGCACAGGTTGAAGGTATTGATTTTGAGGAAACCTTTGCACTAGTAGCTAGACTACATGCAATCAGAATGTTTCTGGCTTTAGCAGTTCATAAAAATTTCAAAGTATATCAAATGGACGTGAAATCAGCATTTCTGAATGGAAAATTGGAAGAAAAGGTTTACATTGAGCAGCCAGATGGTTTCCAACTCGATGATAATCCCAAATTTTTTTGCAAGTTGAAGAAAGCTTTGTATGGTTTGAAACAGGCACCCAGAGCATGGTATGCAAGGTTGGATAACTATCTGATTTAACAGGGGTTCAAGAAAGGTTTGGTGGACAGCAATCTGTATGTCAAAACAGAGAATGGCCATCTTATTGTCCTTGTTGTTTATGTAGATGATATCATTTTTGGCAGCAGCAATGATAAGTCCTATAGAGACAGCAAATAAAATGAAAAAAGAATTTGAGATGTCTATGATTGGTGAACTTTCTTATTTCCTCGGATTGCAAGTCAATCAAAATGAAAAGGGCATTTTTATCTCTCAAGTTAAATATGTGAAAGAAATGTTGAAAAAGTTCACAATGGAGGATAGTAAACCTATTAGCACTCCCATGACAACAGGTTGCAAGTTGATCAAGGATGACAAATCTCCAGATGTAGATCAAACCATGTACAAATCTATGATTGGAAGTCTGTTGTATTTGACAGCTACCAGACCAGATATCTTACAGGTAGTATGCATGGTAGCAATATTTTAGGCTAGTCCCAAAGAGACTCATGTGACAGTTGTAAAGAGGATTTTTAGGTACCTCAAGGGTACTATGGAGTATGGGTTATGGTACCCAAAAGGTAAGGACTTCACTCTTATTGCATATTCTGATGCAGATTGGGTAGGATATATAGATGACAGAAAGAGTACCAGTGGAGGAGCATTTTATCTTAGAGACAGGCTGGTAGCATGGCACAGCAAGAAACAAGAATCAGTCTCTCTATCCACAATAGAGGTAGAATACATTGCAGTAACAACGTGTTGTACACAGATCTTATGGATGAGACAAACCCTGAAATATCTTGGTATTCACTTCAAATAGCCAATTTCAGTTAAATGTGATAACACCAGTGCTATTAACATCTTGAAGAATCCGGTTATGCATTCTCGAACCAAACATATTGCAATCTAGTATCACTTTTTGAAGGATAAAGTTGTAGAAGGTGAGGTTAAATTGGATTTTGTTCCAACTACAGAGCAAGTAGCAGATATATTCACAAAACCATTACCCAAGGAAATTTTTGAGTACCTTCGAAGTAAGTTGGGAGTGGTCACGTTTCCCAGAAATTGACTAGATATCGAGACCACATTCTCAGGGGGAGCATTCATGTATGTGTTTATATCTTTGCTCATATTCTTGATTTTTACTAACTGTAACAGTTTTTGCCTAATAATGTTGTGCATAGACTCAAGGGGAGTCTGCAGCAGCCCTTTGGTATTATTGTCAAAGGGGGAGAAGAATTACAAGATATTGCCCATGTTTTACCAACAATTCCAAAGGGGGGGATTGTTGAGCAAGGTGCAAAAACATTATTGTCATTATTGTCAACACAGACAGATAAATCGGTTGATGCAGTGGATAGGAGTTCAGAGGTTAGTCAGAGCATGTATAGTAAATTTTCAAGAAGACAAAAGTGGCCCAGATTCAAAGAATCAAAGAAAAAGACAAGTAAAAAAATTGTCACGATATCGCGACATGTTTTCTGTCGCAATTTCTCGACATATTGGAGGAGAGAGAAAAAGCTAGAAAAGTTGTTGCAATTTTACAACATATCGAAGGAGAGAGAAAATGTTGGTAAAACTATCACGATTTCGTGACATGTTGGACGAAAGAGAAAGCGCAAGGAAAACTGTCGTGATTTCACGACATGTTCGAAAAGAAGGCGCAAGCAAAGAAAACTGTCACAATTTCGCGACATGTTGGCAGAGAAGAAAGCAAGTGGAAAAACTGGCACAATTTTGCGACATGTTCGAAGAAGAAGCACATGTAGGGAAAACTGTCACGATTTTGCGACATGTTCGAAGAAGAAGCGCATGCAAGAAAAACTGTCACGATTTCGTGACATGTTTGGAGAGAAGGCGGAGGCAAAGAAAACTATCACGATTTCACGACATGTTTGGAGAGAAGGCGCAGGCAAAGAAAACTATCGCTATTTCGTGACAATCTGCAAGAGAGGCAGTACAGATGAAAATGTGTCATGATTTCGTGACATGTTTGAGAGAGAGTTGGCAAGGAAAAGTGTCGCGATTTCGTGACAATTTGCAAGAGGAAGCGCTAAGGAGAAAAAGTGTCACGATTTCGCGACATGTCAGGTTTTAGCGACCCGAAGGGAAGAAAAGCACCAAGGAGAAAAAGTGTCATGATTTCGCGACATGTTAGGTGATGAGCACCAAAAATGCTCATTTTATATACACGATTAAGGAGAATTATCACTGGTTCAATTAGCATATGAAATATATTTTATATAACTTATGCATATAATTGATAGAAAATCCGGTATTATGCTTGATTGGTGTTTTTAGTGGGAAATATGTATAAATGCAGGTATTGGTACTAATATGGTGTTTTCCAGTCTACATCCACTTGGACCCAACATACTTCTGCTTACAGAGACTAAGGCAAGAGAGTAGGCACCTTCCTCTTCAAGGAAGGCGCCCAACAGAAGTAGGCGCCTTCCTACAACCGAAAGCGCCCACAAAATACGAGTGCCTCCCTACAACCAAAAGGCACCAACGAAAGACGAGCGCCTCCCTGCAACCGAAAGGCACCAACGGAAGAAGAGCGCCTCCCTACAACCGAAAGGCACCGACAGAAGACGAGCGCCTCCCTACAACCGGAAGGCACCAACGGAAGACAAGCGCCTCCCTACAATCGAAACAATGAAAGAAGAGCACCTCCCTACAACCGGAAGGCGTCGACAGAATATGAGTGCCTCCCTACAACCGAAAGGCATTGACGGAAGACGAGCGCCTCCCTTCAACCGGAAGGCGCCAACGAAAGACGAGCGCCTCCCTACAATCGGAAGGCGCCTCCATGCCTTCATACTTTGCAAGATTTACCAAGTCAACTTTGACTGGTTGACCAAGGACTATGGAGGAGGTTGCACGTGAAGACAAAGGAGATCTATTTTAATTGCATTTATTAAATAGAATAAAGTGTTTGTTATTATTATCAACCGATTGGCTCGGTTGACCTTGTAAAGCTCTTAAAGCATATTATTATTTTTAGGATGCATTAGTTTAGGATTTGTTGTTACATACACCTAAGGATATTTATATTTATCCTTCTGGTGAACGAACATACTTTAAAATAGAAGAATAAAATATGTGTAGAATAAATTGTAACTAAATCACATCACATGATTAAAATAGACTGATTTGTTATTGTAATGAGATCTGGCTGCGCTTTATATAAAGACGTAGGCCAGATGAACAAAGGATATCGAAGATCAATGATTAATTTTACACAACTTATTTTATTTTATTGTTTAATTAATTAAGAGTGCAACTCCTCTTATTCGAGCAAGCTCTACGTAGCTAGTCGGGCGGACTATCTGTGGGAGCTTGGGCCCACTCCCTGTAGTAGTCCTCCCCTATTTATTTATGTTCTTTATCTTCTATAGATTATTTTATTGCTTTGGTTCTTGCTTTATTTAATTTAGGTGTGTGCTTTTATTTTTAGCATTTTATTTCCAGTATTGTATTTTATTTATTTAAATTTCTCGCACTTAGTTTATTTGGTTTGGCTGGAATCCAATTACACAAACCTCCCCACCAAACTAAATAAGGTACAACCAAATTTGTTCCCCAAAACTATAGGCATATACTGTGTGTGACACTCATAAGTTTACAAACTTACCGGATTGATAATTTATGGAAGAGAAATGAATGTTTTTCGGGACATGAATTTTTGCTCACCATTTTGACGTTGTTGCCGAGGAGTGTCTAAACTGTAGTGTTCTAATTTACAGGTCAGATAAAAATCTTATTTGAAATTACCTATAAATATTTTATCTGAGAAGCATGAGTCCACCAAGGGCCTTTTTATAAGGCCAAAAATAGTTGCTGGCATAGTCAGAGCCAAATCCCATAGGCAATTATTTATATTTTTTTGGCTTCTCAGGTAAACGCGGGAATGAATCTGATGTACCATAATTAAGTGTAGAAGTAGAAATAAAATGTGTTGTTGAAAAAAAATTAAAAAAAAATTGGCATTGAAGGATTTCCATCATGTTATAAATGGTTTCAAGAAATCAAAAGAAAAAGCACAACTCAAGTTTGATTGAAAATTTTTAGGGACGTGTTTTTATACGGAAACCATTGAAAATTTTTTGCCTCTAGAAGCTTGGTTTTAAATTAAAAATTTTTACAGGCTTGAAATTTTTGCAACGTATTGGTAAATGTTTTTTTATGATGAAATTAATAATGCAAGGAAAATGACAGAGCATAATTTAAAGAGAACATCTTGTTATGGAGTATGCTCTTCACTTGTGCTTAAGGTGACCTAGTGAATCAGAAACTAGCATGTGTTTTTAACAGAATGCTATGCCATGTTTTCTTCAGGTTTCTAGCTCACGGATAGTCATTTGCTGGCCTGCAAACTTTGCCATTATGTTGAAAGAAGTTGGGTTGCGAGGCCATGAAGGAAAATATTCTTCTCATGCTACAGCATATCAGACTAGTTGAAAAAAAATGAAGAAAACTTCGAGAAGACTAGTTCAGATGTAGGCATGGGGGAGACCCCACCTTCATCAATGCCGCCAACAACACAATGAACGCTATTTATAGTGTTCATGAAAAAAAAAAAAAAAGAGAGAAAAAAAATAAATCATCTGCTGAAAAGGCTCCAAGTTAATGAAGCAATTCAAAAATAGAGTTTTATTTTGCTGCTTGTTGAAAGAGAGTATCCTCTTTTCCGAGGACCAGCTTGGTCCAGAAGGGAAATGAGAAATCTCCAATCGATAGCTAAATAAAACAAGGAAAAATGTTGGAGATCAGATTTCAAATTTCTGCACAAAGGCCACAGGATTAACATTTTTTTTTATGTGCTAATTGAGGAGGAGCTTGGTGTTTCAAAAATGTGAGTTGTTGGTTGTCATATGAAAAAAATATACAAAAGAGAGGCAGAATATCACTATGGTGGAAGATAACATCAACTTTGAGAGGATCTAAAACCATGGAGAAATCTACTTTTCACAAAAAGTGTGAAGGCAAAAATGTTTCAGTACATGGCACATTTTGCCAAATTCTTAGGATGGATCATTGACAAACCTCTAGATGTGAAAATCACCAGCTCAAATGGTCGAAGTTGACATTACGTTCTTTGATGCAGATGATGGGAAAAAAAAATGATGATAATCCAAGATCTGTTCTGGTCAAGGCAGAATAGACCAAAAAAAAACACAGAGAGAAAAAAAAATTATTAGTTAGAATTTTATTTTAACGTCTTTAGTTTAGATTTTTCTTTTATGTTTTGCAGGACAACGTGAAGTGCGAAGTAGAAAAATAAGGAGGTGTCTATGAAGATCTCGTGAATTGAGATTCATACGTGGAGTTCGTAATAGCACTATACAAACTGTCTTGTGTACCTGATGTAGCATCCAATCTAACAGGTGAAAGCTAGCAAAGTTTTGCCTTGGAAACATTGGCGCTTGAAGGCAGGCTAAGTAACCCTGATCAAGCAAAAGGCTTCTAGCCCAAGGTGCTTGTGGAATTTGGGGGAAAATTTTGCTGCAAGGTGCATGATTGTTATAGCCTGGATGATAAAGAAAGTCAGATATGCTACACCAAGTGCAAGAGAAGAGTTTCGAGACAACGTTCAAGTAACGGTCAATGAGCTCCATTAGCCATCGCCTCACATTCGCAAGAGTGGATCACACATCGGCATGGGGGAGACCCCATACCATACCAGTAGCTTGGACGAATGTTCAAACATTCATTGAAAAAAAAAAAAAGAAAAAAAAAAGAGAAAAAAAAAGAAAAAAAAGAGAACAAAAAAAGAGGGAGGATACGTGAAAAAAAAAAAATGAAGTGAAAGACGCCTTGTTTATCAAGAAGGCGCCTTCCGCATCAAGAAGGCACCATACATTGGAGATGCCTTCCGCATCAAGAAGGCACCATACATTGGAGGCGCCTTCCACAGGAAGAAGGCGCCACACATTGGAGGTGCCTTCCGCATCAAGAAGGCGCCATACATTGAAGACGCCTTCCACCAAAAAACAAAAAAAAAAAAATGCGAATCCTCCTAGTGAAAAAAAAAAAAAATGCATAGAACATGTCCTATTTAGCATAAAAAATTTCTTTCTTATTGCTTTGCAGGAAATCATGAACCGAATGCAAGCTGCAGGCATCCTGAGAGCCAGGGCCTAACAGGCATGGAGTCATGACTCATGTTTTACTACTTTCGTGTGTACAATTTTTGTAGGTGTAGTTTTGCAGTACACAACCATGAGCATGATCTGTAGGCAAAGCCGTCTTAAACTAGGCCTAATAGATGTGACATTTTGTGCCCTGCAATTAGGAGTGCGGTGAAGCGAAAAAGGCACTTACTTCCCACTAAGAAGAGAGTGCCTACAATCAGCCCAATACGGTAGTGCCTTTTTCCACCTGGAGGAAGGCACCAATAAGCAATTTTCTTCTCCCTTGGACGGGGATACTTGTTTTTCAGTGTGGGACCTGACGTTTGGAGGGCTGCAGACCTGTTGTGCAGAGGGACCTGTTGCTGGCAATAAGGGCATCACCAATTTAAGTGGGGGAAGATGCGGGTGAATCAAAACCTCCCGTAAAAAAAAAAAAAAAAAAAAATGGGGGGAGTTCGGAAGGTTGTTGTCACGAGGACGTGACAATTTTTAGACATGGGGGGAAAGACGCCTTATTTTCGGCGCCTAACTTACTCCTATGAAAAAAAAAAGAAAAAAAAATTGGAAAAAAGAAAGAGAAAAAAAAAAGAGAGTCAAGATCTGTTCTGTTCATGGCAGAACATATAAAGATACATATAAATAAATAAATAAAATCTCCAGGAGCACCAACGTGAAGACGTCTCACACCACCGGCATCATATATATCAGATTCTACGAAATTCTATCGGGTATGTACTAATTTTCTTATTAATTATGTGTATAGTTATTTTAAAATCATTTCTATGCTAATACCAGTCGACGCCTCCACAGTTTTTCAAAATCTCCCATTAGAATTCAAACACATGATGTGCCTTGAAAAAAATATATATAATTGAAAAAAATAAAAAAATAAAAGAGAGGCTATGGCATCTACGTGAATAAATTTGGCATCATTTTCATTGCCGCCTCATGACAATGGCAACTGACTTGAGCGAACACATATAAATGATGCTACTCTATACCACAAAGGAGGTTCTAGAGATGTGAAATATGTTTCAAATGTGGGTAAAAGTAGCAGCTGGTGACTGCACTTATTTTAAATCAATTTGGTCTCACCAAATATGACCAATGAGCAACATTGGAGAATGACAGCATTTATAAAAACAAAAAAAAATTAAAAAAAATGCAGTGGTCATTGGCCCTGAACATTGTGGTCACAATTTAACTATTTGTTCGCGATGATTAGTCAGGATGTGTTTCTGACTTCTGATGGTGCCGCATCACTCTATGGAAAAAATAGCAGCACTCAGTTGCAGAGAAATAGAGATGCTGAAGGCCATTAGAAAAAAAATACAGTAGTGCTGAATGGAAAAAAATAGCAGCACTCAGCGGCAGAGAAATAGAGATGTTGAAGGCCATTAGAAAAAAAGACAGTAGTGCTGAATGGAAAAAATAGCAGCACTCAACGGCAGAGAAATAGAGATGTTGAAGGCCATTAGAAAAAAAAAAAAGACAGTAGTGCTGAATGGAAAAAAATAGCAGCACTCAGCGACAGAGAAATAGAGATGTTGAAGGCCATTAGAAAAAAAGATAGTAGTGCTAAATGGAAAAAAATAGCAGCACTCAGCAGCAGAGAAATAGAGATGTTGAAGGCCATTAGAAAAAAAAGACAGTAGTGCTGAATGGAAAAAAATAGCAGCACTCAGCGGCAGAGAAATAGAGATGTTGAAGGCCATTAAAAAAAAAAAATAGTAGTGTTGAATGGAAAAAATAGTAGCACTCAGCAGCAGAGAAACAGAGATGTTGAAGGCCATTAAAAAAAAAAAGAGGGGAAAAAAATATATATCCCGGGGGTTGTTATCATGAAGACATGACAAAATTTTTGGCATGGTCAGCCTGCGAGAGGGATAACTTCACCTTTTGGTGCCACGAGGGCGTGGCACATGTTAGGCATGGGGGGATGATGAGCACCAAAAATGCTCATTTTATATACATGGTTAAGGAGAATTATCACTAGTTCAATTAGTATATGAAATATATTTTATATAACTTATGCATATAATTGATAGAAAATCCGGTATTATGCTTGATTGGTGTTTTTAGTGGGAAATGTGTATAAATGCAGGTATTGGTACTAATATGGTGTTTTCCAGTCTACATCCACTTGGACCCGACATACTTCTGCTTATAGAGACTAAGGCAAGAGAGTAGGCACCTTCCTCTTCAAGGAAGGCACCCAACAGAAGTAGGCGCCTTCCTACAACCGGAAGGCGCCCACAGAAGACGAGCACCTCCCTACAACCGAAAGGCGCCAACGGAAGACAAGCACCTCCGTGCAACCGGAAGCCATCAATGGAAGAAGAGCGCCTCCCTACAACCGGAAGGCACCGACAAAAGACGAGCGCATCCCTACAACCGGAAGGCATCAATGGAAGACAAGCACCTCCCTGCAACCGAAAGACGCCAACGAAAGAAGAGTGCCTCCCTACAACCGGAAGGCACCGACAGAAGACGAGCACCTCCCTACAATCGAAAGGCACCAATGGAAGACGAGTGCCTCCCTACAACCGAAAGGTGCCAACGAAAGACGAGCACCTCCCTACAACCGGAAGGCGCCTCCATGCCTTCATACTTTGCAAGATTTACCAAGTCAACTTTGACTAGTTGACCAAGGACTATGGAGGAGGTTGCACGTGAAGACAAAGGAGATCTATTTTAATCATGCATTTATTAAATAGAATAAAGTGTTTGTTATTATTATCAACCGATTGGTCGGTTGACCTTGTAAAGCTCTTAAAGCATATTATTATTTTTAGGATGCATTAGTTTAGGATTTGTTGTTACGTACACCTAAGGATATTTATATTTATCCTTTTGGTGAACGAACATACTTTAAAATAGAAGAATAAAATATGTGTAGAATCAATTGTAACTAAATCACATCACGTGATTAAAATAGACTGATTTGTTATTGTAATGAGATCTGGCTGCGCTTTATATAAAAATGCAGGCTAGATGAACAAAGGAGATCAGAGATCAATGATTAATTTTACACAACTTATTTTATTTTATTGTTTAATTAATTAAGAGTGCAACTCCTCTTATTCGATCAAGCTCTACGTAGCTAGCCGGGCGGACTATCTATGGAAGCTTGGGCCCACTCCTCGTAGTAGTCCTCCCCTATTTATTTTTGTTCTTTATTTTTTGTAGATTATTTTATTGCTTTAGTTCTTGCTTTATTTAATTTAGGTGTGTGCTTTTATTTTCAGCATTTTATTTCCAGCATTGTATTTTATTTATTTAAATTCTCTCGCACTTAGTTTATTTGGTTTGGCTGGAATCCAATTACACAAACCTCCCCACCAAACTAAATAAGGTACAACCAAATTTGTTCCCCAACACTGTAGGCATATACTGTGCGTGACACTCATAATTTTACGAACTTACCGGATTGATAATTTATGGAAGAGAAATGAATGTTTTTTGGGACATGAATTTCTACTCACCATTGAGTTTTCACAACCCGAAGAGGAGAGAGAGTGTACGGAGGCAAATGTGTCGCGATTTCGTGACATGTGTTTTCACGGGCGAAAGACAGAGAAAGGCACAAGGCAGCGAATGTGTCGTGATTTCACGACATGTGTTTTTGCGGGCGAAAGACAGAGAAAGGCACAAGGCAGCAAATGTGTCGCGATTTCGTGACATGTGTTTTCGCGGGCGACAGACAGAGAAGAGCACAAGGCAGCGAATGTGTCGTGATTTTGCGACATGTCTTGTTTTCGCTATGCAAGCCAAGAAGAGTGTACGGATGCGAAATATGTCGCGATTTTGCGACATGTCATGTTTTCGCTAGTGCAAGCAGAGAAGAGTGCAAGGCAGCGAAAGTGTCGCGATTTCGTGACATGTTCTGTTTTTGCGGAAAGAGACAGAGAAGAGCTCAAGGCAGCGAAAGTGTCACGATTTCGCGACATGTTCTGCTTTCGCAGGTGCAAGCTAAGAAAAGGACAAGGAGGCAGAAACTGTCATGATTTCGTGACATGTTCTATTTTTGTAGGTGCAAGCTGAGAAAAGGACAAGGAGGCAAAAACTATCATGATTTTGTGACATGTATTTTCGTGGGTACAAGCCAAGAAGAAGACAAAGAGGCAGAAGTGTCACGATTTCGTGACAGGTCGTTTTGGTGCAAGCTAAAAATAGAACCCAATTGTATTAAGATATGTAACCGTTAACTAAAGTTACACAGCAGTTACAGGGGACGTTACAAAAGAAAATCATGCAGCTAATTTAAGAATAGTCGAAGGAGAAATCTAACAGTCATATAAATAGAATCGAATATGCATGCATGCATAGAAAAGAATACAAATAGTCATGACCGAGAAGACAAACAGTCATGGTAGGGGTATATGTGTAAATTCGTAACATGCATCATGGTTGATGAAAAGCCTACCCTATATTTATACAAAAATAGTTACAGTTAGAAGGCGTTACAACTAGCAAGTGGCACATGAGAAATAAAAGGAGTTACAACTGGAGTTACAGTTAGACAATTTGATTATAAAAGGGCAGTTGCATGGAGAATAAAGCTGTCACTGAATGTGTGAAAGTGCTGCCAAAAGAGGGTTAGAAGAGTGCTGTAAGAGAGCAACAAGCTGAGCAGTAAGTTTTTACTGTGTTTTGATAAATTGTAGACCAGTCAGGGTCTTGTAACACAGAAGGCATTTTTATGTCAATCAGGATTTAAAATAGAAGTCCAAGTTGGTGCTTGGAATTAGGGGTTGGTGCTCCTTTCTGTTGGTGTAGATAAATCACGGGTTGGTGCTCCTTCTAGTGGGTGCTGGTAAACAGATTGTAAAATTGGTGTTTTGCAAAGGTTGGATTTGGACCGTAGTCCAAGCAGTCATTCTTGAGGAGTAGCCAAATTGGTGAACCTCATTACATTGTGTGTTGTGGTGTGCTCTCTTGTGATAATTGTTTTATCTGCTTTTAAGTTCTCTTTGCTTCAACTTTAAGAGTTGTAGATTTGAATTTAAATAGCTACACTGATTCACCCCCCCTCTCAGTGTCATTGTGAGAATATCAGCTCTCAGTACCGGTGCTACTATCCCTAGTGTGGGAATTTTAAATCTCTCCTCCCTTGCGCAAGATTTTTTAAGTGGTTTTATATCTACCATCCCTGAAATGGGATTATGCAGCAGTATTTTCTCTAGATATTTTAAGGTTCTATGTACTTCTGATATTGAGACCCAGTCAAAATCCATTTAATAGAAACACCAAAATTACCAAAAAAAAAGAATTATTTGTGAGTGCAATATTAATTCTGGTGACATATAATCTTCATCTTGATCATCTAAGAATTTTTCAACTTCTTGAAAATATGAATTTTTAGCTTGTTTCTCTTCTTCATTTGTTTAATATTATTCATGTTCTTGTATTTCTATGTGTTTCCTTTCATCCATACTAATTATACATTTGATTTTTTGCTTTCCTTTTTTAATTTCCATGCTAGCACTATCTATAATCAGGGATTCCTTTTTTATGATTTTGATAAAAGAAAAAATTCAAAATAACTTCCTTTGTGGTAGAATTCTTTGTTACTTTCAAATTTTAAAAATTAAATCAAACAATTGTTCCTTTAAAATAATTCTTTTTTTCTTAAATATTTTAATCATCAACAAACTTTTAACAACTCTCTTCAATATTATCTTCAATAATTTTTCACATTCCAATTAATCAAATAATATATTTTTCCTTCAAATATATTAACAATTTCCTTTATTCAAATCTTTCCCTTTTTAAAAATATTTATTTTCTTCACTATATTAGTTTTCCCTTATAAATTTTACTAATTATAATACTAATCACAGTAATTAACTTCTTTTTAATTAAAAACTTCTAAAATAATATCACTTTTTCAAGGTAATATTTTACCCTTAATTTTGCATTCCTTAATTTTGTTTTCTCCAACTTTTAAATTTCTCCAAACTTTATTTTCTTTAAATAATCTCATCTCCTTAAAAGTGGGGTTGTGCCCTTAAATAATAATTTCTCCAAGGTATTCTTTAAGTTTATTTTCTTAAAGAATAATTCAATTTCTCTTTGTCCTTTTGAATGTTGTTGTTTTTGTGAAAGATGCTAATATCCCTTGTCTGCCTTCTGGGGGCAACTGCTTTGCCCCTCTTATTGAGGATATGCTAGCCATGGTGGTTTATCTAATCCTTATATGGAGCTAGTGCTAGATAAAATTGAGTTGGATAATATTGTTGACAAGATTACAAGAGAGGTGAGTTCGGGCCCATGGTTGGGAGGGATGACCCTCATGAAAAATTTTATTGTCAGACTTCAAAAGAAAACTCTACTATTATCTTGTTGGAGTCAGAGGATAGTGAGTTGTCATCTCTCAAGGAGGACAAGCTGACTAGAAAAAAAATCTTGTCACCTAAAGAAGCCGGAGGTGGAAGCTAAAGTCACAAGGAGATCGATGTGTATTCATTCCAAGGAAGCAAAGAGGTTGAAGAGACACTATTTTGTTGACTCGGATGATTCTAAATATTTCCCTATCTCCAAGGAGAAGCCTAAGATTTCTGTCACCCCACCTTCCCAATGGAATATTATTATTGACTCGATGGCTACACCAAGCTCCTATTGTGATCCTATCAAGGAGATAGTGAGATCCATAAAACGTTCTGCCAAGCAAACTACTTACTTTGTTAATGAGCTAGTTTGAAATTTAAAAAAATCCTAACACTCTAGAGATGGATGTCTTCATCTTTGATGATTCCTCCCAAGATTAGAGTTGGATCTGATTTTTTGTGTGGTTCTCTTTTGGTGGCTCTCTTCTCTCCTCCTTGGTGTCTGGTGGTTGGGTAGGGTTGGCTCTTTCCACGCTCTTTCTTGTTTTGTGGTTTTATTTTTATTCTTTGGTGTTTCTTTTGTTTGGTTGTTTTTGGGTCTCTAATGTAAAAGGTTTGGGGGAGCCTTTCAAAACCCCTCCTTTTCTATCTTAAAAAAAATCTCATCTCATTTAAATTTTTTAAATCAAATAATTCAAAGGCTAATGTAAATGCCCTTTCACGTAATTAATACTCCACATTTATGTCTTTTATTTTGCACTACCTCCACACTTTTAAAAAAAATTACTCCTCTCCCAAGCATTATAATGCTTTCTTTAAATAACATGATATCTCCAACTGCTCTTGATAAAATTATTTTGTTGCTTTGTTTGGGTGTTACTCCTATGCGTCTAACTATACTAATTATGTCCATAATACTTTCCACTTGTACCTAATTTCAGACGTCTCTTATGCTAGATACTTTAACATACTTTCTCCAGCATATTTCCCAAACCTACTAAATGCTTCAGCGTTTCACCTGGGGTATTTCTCAGCTTGGTGCTCTACTACAAGTTCATAGAGAAAATTCTCCAATCATATTAATTTGCTACTTTCTTCAAATGTTTCATCTCTCTTCATCTATCTTCTCAAACATTCATCTTCTTGAGTTATCTCCTCAGGCATTCGACACAAATGTTTTAGCTTATTTCGAAAAACTTTTGGTCTCTTCTTACAATAGGTAGTGTTTGATTTTCTCAATCTATATAACAATTGTAGTCTTCTCTCAATATTTGGGTGCACTTATCAACTTTACTTCTCTCAATATTTGAGTGTAATTATCAACCCAGCTTCTCTAAAAAATGATCTCACCAATTACAAAAAGTGTGTCTTTGTCCAAACACATCTAGTGTGGCTCTATTTGAACACAATAGCATGGATAAATGTATATCTCCTTTTCAAATGGTATCTTCCAAAAAATAGCTATTCACAATTACAACTCCTCACATTAGTGGATCCTCCTTGCAAATTTAACTCTGCTTCACATTGGTGTTTCTTCTCCAATTCTCTGCTTCACTTCTCTTCACCTCTTCATCAAATTTATCCTTCATCAAAACTCCTATAGTATCTCGCATACCACTATTACCAATTCAACTATATTTTCCATAATATCAAATATTAAAAATTCACACAAATACATACATTCAATATCACACTTATTGAATAATATTATTGATGAATATTTTAATATCTCACTTCTACACCAATTACATTGTTTTACCTTCAATATATACACACATGGATATGAGACTCTTCACATTCACAACCCTTGACCTTTCTACTTACACAATTTTTTTATCTCCTCACACACACATGAGATCTAACAATTCATATTTCTCATTGAAAAATACCACATAATAATAAATCTATTATTGGCTTCACATATCCGCACAAGGACAAAGACTAATGATTTCACATACTAAATGAAAAACTCTTACATAACTCCATACTTACATGACACCTCACTTACATAACTCCACACTTACATAAAACCTACTATATACTCAAATATTTATAACACTCTAAACTAAACTTTTTGTAAGCTACAAAATAATGTAATACTTTCAACACTAACAAACCTTGGTCAATTTTCTTCTTCATTCCTAGGTTGATTCCAAAAATAATATACTATAAATAAGGAGTTATAAAAATGACTTAGTGTTCAAGACACTGGAAATCTGAAAAATCAAATCTTGTTAAATCACATGGTCCAAATCAATAAAACTCTTATCCTCGAGGATCAAATTTAATAAAGGAACATCCTTAATTTTAAATTAACAAGATTTCAACACACCACTAGTCCTACTAAGTTAAATAAATGAGTCATTGATTTTTCTTTGAAATATGCCTTGTACACTTTTATGATTGTGTGACAAATCCTAATATTTAGAACAAAAATCTAATTATTCCCTATGAGCTTTAAGAACTTTTCTTGATCATCCTCCTATGCCAACACTTTTTTATCTTGGTGGTAATCATTGCAAATTCCTCTAGTTCATCAATTTTGAACACTACTCAAACTATAGATGGTTTGATAGAAGCAAACACTCGTTGGATGTTACTAAATTTCCTATCACCAAATTTAAATGCACTACATAATGCAACACCAATTATGGATAGGTAAAATTCCCTTTGAATATAAACACTTTGATTATTTATGATTTTTTAGTCTACTTTATCTCTTCCCTCTAGATATGTCTCTTTCTAACTCTTTGTAATTTGATAACTCTGAAGTTATTTTGTTATGCTCTAGAGGTTTATATTTAAACTTCATTTTCTTAAAATATATGGATACACCAATGATGACTAATAAACTCATAAAATTCTTTTGATTACCTATAAGAGATAAAAAATAAAAGACTTATATAATATATACTTAGAAGGTTTCATTGCCTTTGTGGAGTTTAGTATGTGTGTGAGTGATGAGTGGAAAACATTATGATTGAGATGATATGAAAGACTGTAAGGGAAAATTTGCATGATGTGGGAATAATGGTTAGGGGTACTGGCCAAACAGGCATGAAATCAACTTTATAATCAAATTCTTCCTTTCAACCCTAACAAATTCTCCATAAAATATTACGTAAATTTGAAGTGCATATCAAATGGTGAAGAGTAGATATTTTGAAAGGTAAATATTTTAAAGGTAAAATCTATATTATTTTTTAAAAAACAGTTGGGCAATTTAATTACATAGAAAGACTATGCTAGGGAGAAAATAATAGAAAGAACAAGATCTAAAGGAAAATTACAAATGTGAGAAGTACTTCCAAAATACAATTCCTATAAAAATTTCCCATTAACACTTGGGAAAATTAAATGTGTGGTCAAAGATCACGCATTGAATCCAATAGGAAAGATATGATAAAAAAGGGTTTAAAATTTTGGAGAAGTATCCTGATAATACAATGTCCATAAAGACCTCTCATACAATACTTAAACAAAATGGGAATAAATATGATTTCATATAGAATGTGTATAGAATATATAAAATTAGCATCGTTAGGATTTTTCGATCACATGTTGTTACATGTTTGCTCTTTCATCAGCCGCCATACCGCTAGTGACCTTACAAACTCTAAATGCACTTACTACGCCATTCTATGTAACAACTCTTCATTAGGTGGGGGGCTCCTTCCTTTTTGATAGCCACCTCTCAGGTTATCATTTCACTATTTAGTGACGTTGTAGCTACAGAGAGCCATGGCACCAGTAAAATGATCCAGGAATTTTATCCCGAAGGTAATTCCGTTATGTCAACCATAGTCTTGCCCATGTAGAATTTTGATAAATCCTACAACTAGCTTGAGAGTCACACCCTCATTGGGTACTTTTTGGAGAGAATTCCTAGTGACTAGTTAATCTTTTAATGGATTCAACAATTCTAACAACTATATGGCATAAAAGTTGACAACATTCAAAACCTTACTAAAGTTTTTTTTATCTCCAATTTGTTAAACTACAGCATATCATTATGGTTATGAGCAAAGGTATTTGGTATGTTAGAAATACCATATTAATTATTTAGCCCTAGCATCATAATTCTATGGTTTTTATCGATGTTTCCCTATGTATCCCTGTTTGGGTGGAATTCTCAGGTATCCCTTTGCCCCTATGGTCATTCCTACCACAACTTGTCATACCCATTAGCAAGTTTGTGTGCATGGAACCCTGAAATTCTATGATGTATGGCTATATAAATGCATCTGCATTGAAATTGATCTCTCAAAGGATCTCAAGCATTCTATTGATATTCAAGTTGGTGAGACCCGTTTCTAACAAATGTTTTATATCAATATTCCCAACACCTATTATCGTTGTCAATTTGTATCTCACAAGATAAAATACTACCCTCTTATGAAGGGTTGATTCAAAAATCAAGCTCAAATAGAGGCATCAACATCTTCGATCATAGTTCAATTTGGACCTCCCACTGATGGAGGGGAGGAATGGACGTATGCCACCAAGAAGAATGGTAAAGGCAACCGCTTGTAACCTTTTATGGAAGTTGGTAAAAGGGAGTCTCAATTGAGCTCTCAGTTAGGGAACTCTCATACAACCACTATAGAAGAAAATTTATTTACTCCTCTTGTAGGCACCTCTAGTGGTAATACCCAAAAAGTCTCCCCAACTCTTCAAGGCTCCTAGATGATTAAGTCATTGGTTATTCCAAAGTTCATCGCCTCAATTGGATGCCTTGTCTCTCCACTTAGTCTTCTTATCAAATTTCCCTCACAAATCCCTCATCACTCTCATAATCTAACAAGGGAGTCCTCGGGTATCCCTCTAGAGAAGCGACGATAGACAAATTTTTTTGTGAAACCATAATAGGTTTGTCACAAATGCCTTTGAATCTTTGGTAGATTTTGAGGACTCTAAGATCATCAAAGAAAATATGCTCCTCAATCGTATCTCATGAAGTGCATGTCTTAGAATATTAGGGGTTTGACAAATCTTGTTCACAAGAACATTATACATCAAGGTCTGGATGACTTCAAGATCAAATTTGGTAGTATTGATATTTTGTGCTTTTAGGAATTCAAAGTCACTAACTTCATTCTATCAAGTACTTGCTCCTTTCTCTAGCCCTAGGGCCACACCTTTCATACTATGCATGACATAGGTAAAGGAGGGGTAGTCATATGTCTTTCAAAATCCTATAATTCTATATTGATCTCTTGGATATGTGACCCTTCTAATCATATCATCTAGGTTGTGATGGATATTGATGACCATATTCTCAGTGTGCTCAACATCTATATGCTTAACAATGCCAATGACCATTGTGCACTTTGGCAATGGTCAACACTCTCTCTTCCTCTTGTTAATTGGTTGCTCTATAGGTATGTCAATATGATTGAATTTCCACATGACAAGACGAGTCTTATTCCCATGAGGTGGGCCACTAGGGAAAGAGAAGCATGATTTTTCATGAAACAAAATTTGGGGCTCTCTAGCCCCAATAACATCTTCGTTCATTGCTAATGCCTGGTTCATGTGGTCTAACAATCAACAGGGTGATATTCATGTTCTAAAAATATTGGATAGAGTCATGCTCTCAGATTTTGATATTTTATCCTTTGAGAGACCCTCATCTTCTTCTTCCTTTGTATATGTCCATCTCGAGCTCTACTTGTCTAACCATTATTCCATTTCCTTTTCCATCCTAGTTTCTTCCTCCCCTCCTCTTTCTCGATCGCAATTCTATCTTAATATCTCTACTCTGCACCACCCCATGTTGAGGGCCTATGATATCAAAATTTAGAACCTGGTCCCCATATCAAAAGGGACCTCAGGTTGGTTTTATTGGTGGAACATTCCTATCCAATACACTATCAACTTCCTGCTATCGCTTGGATGTAAAATTGCTAAGCTTCATCACCGCTCCAACGTTACTTTCAAGCAAAAGTTGAATGTGGCCTCAACTTAGCTTTATTATAATCCTTTCAATGAGGAGCTTCAGAGGCACCTCACAATGGTCAAACACTAGCTTCTAATGGTGGATAACTATGATGCTAGAGGGACACAAATCAAGGCAAGGTTGCACTGGATCAAAATTGGAGATAGGGTGACCAAGGAGTTCTTTCAATACTTGCATTCTCACAATTTTTAGGTAATAGAGCTTCCTAGTATTCTCACCATTTTTTAAAAGCACTACTATACCATGTTCACGACTTAGGTCCACTCCCCTCAACGTGACTAGGATCTTAACTCCTACCTTTTTATTGTCCTAGAGCAAATTTTTTAGTCTCAAAAAGTTGCCTATGAAAAAGACCTCTCTTTTAATGATCTAGAGGAATCTCTTTCTCAAATGGCTAACAATAAGTCCCCTGATGACTTCCCTTGTGAGTTCTATAAGTCCCTTTGGGACACTATCAGGCCTATCTTCTCAGAGTCTATTAGAAGGCATTCTCTAAGGGTTCTCTAGGTCCTATTATTAATCAGGGGATTATTAAATTTATCCCCAAGGTTGGTGATCCAAAAATCATCACCAATATGAGGCCTATTACTCTGCTTAATATTTCCTTAAGATCATTATCAAAGCCCTGGCTTTACACATTTGCCATCTCCTTCCTATTATCATGTGCCCATATTAAACTGGCTTCATTCAAGGTAGGTGCATCCTTGATAATATCATTACTATTTGGAAAGGCATGGAGTGGGCTTGCAATTACAACCAACAATCCCTATTCATCAAAATTGACTTTCAGAATGCCTATGACAGGATCTATTGGTCGTTCATTATGGCCATGCTTAAAGCTCTTGGTTTTGGGCTCTCCTTCATTAGTTATGTGGATATGTTGTTTTTTAAGGCTTTATTAATTTTTTCCATTAATAAACACAAGTCCTTGGCCATTGGGTCCTTTCGATCCATTAGATAGGGTTGCTCGTTGGCATCATCTTTGTATGTCCTCACTATTGAGGGGTTTGACTACTTACTAGCTCACCACTTCGTTCAAGGTTCTACTCAGGGAATTTCTCTCCCTAGAGGTGAGACTCAATTAGTTAATGGTCATTTTATTGATGACTCTTTCCTCACATTTATTGAGGAATAAGATGTCATTTAGAAAATGTTTGCCTACTTGGAAACTTTTTGTCTAACTTCTAGATTCTCCATTCAATGGAGAAAGACTCAATGTTAAAGGAAATCTCTCGACCTGATGCAATATTGGCTTAGTCAATATCAATGGAAGATCATCCAAGAGGGGGAAATCTTTCATTTTTTAGATATTCCTTTTGCCTTTAACATTTTGACTCCAAAGCTATGGAAGTACATCATTAATAGGGTGGAACAAAAACTTACCTACTGGTCCACCAAGAAGCTCTCCCTTGCTGGTAAATTCTAAATTTGCTCAAAAGTCCTTACCCCTAAATTCCAATTTTTTTTCTTGTTGGGTCCCATCCAAGAACTCCTACAAGAAGTTTTATAAGCTTCTACAGGACTTTTTATGGTCCTCTTCCACTAATGATTCTGGATTCTACCATTTTGCCTGGAAGTATTGTTGTCTTCCCAAAAGCCATGGCAGGCTTGGCATTCTCAATACCCAATGTCAAGGTTGGGCCCTCTATGTTAAGTGGGTCATCAAAGCCCGCATGGGTAATGAGGTCTGGAATATTCTTATTTGTCACTGTGTCAGTTAAGGTTTTTCTTTTGGTCATGATATATGGAGAAGCATGGAGTTCCCTTCCCTCATTGCTTCTATTTCTATCAAATTGTTGGGATCCTTCATCATTAGGAGTATTTGGAAATCATGGGAGAGTGTTAAGCCTTAGATGAGATGAAATGGCCAAAACTTCTAGCATGACCTCTCCATCAACCAAATGAACGTCTGATGGTCACCTATCATCATCTACCATGGTTCCCCACTTGTGCAGGTTTCCTAGGTTCATGCACTTAAATTATTTTGCAAAGGTGTGCAATGCATAACCAATTTCTTTTCTTGTCCTACTAGGGATTGCATATCTTGTGATGACTTTAGATCCAAATTTGGGCTCAATCACTTTTATAGGGATACTTTTAATTTTGTTAAGGTTGCTCTCTCCAACTCCATGTTACACAAAATTTCTATGCTTTTATAGCGACCTGAGTGGAAGGACTTGAAGTGGTATCCAAAAACTCTACTACAAAATTACAAGGCTCGATTGGGGTATGGATGACTCTCTCTTTGCCTCCCCATGATTGATAATCTCAATCAACCATGGAATGTCTCCTCCTCTCGACCTGTTTGAATGCGTAGGTTCCAGACCATCTAGGCTTCTTTCTTGGAGCCTAAACTTTCATGTTTTTCCTGGAATCTTCTCCACCAAGGGCTTCCTTTTAGGAATCGTCTCTAGCATTAGGCATACCCAACCCTTCTTGCCCTTTCTATCTTTAGTCTAAATACTTTGTCCATATTTTTAGGTATGTGTTCTTGCTCATTCCCTTTGGGAGTGGTTTTTTTCTTTTTTAGATCTTATTCATATGCCATGTTTGAGTGGAATCATATTATTTTGGGAGACCCCCCACCCTTGTTGGATAGTTCCTTTGAAGTGTGGCACTTGTTTCATATGACAACCATGTTCAGTATACGAAAATCTAGAAATGATTATATCTTTGGTAAGTGTTCTTCCTCTCTACGAAGTCTAATAATATTTTATTTGTGTATTTTTAGATTGTAGTTCAGGCCAATAAGGTGGCTATGGAGCTCACTCATCTTCAATTGGGGAAACACACTATGCACTATCAATCAGGTTCCTCCTGAGTAGGATACTCCCTAAAGCCAGTCTAGGTTTAGACAACATTATCGCTTACCATCAAATTACACTCTTATTCCAGCTTAAGGTCCTTCTCCTTATAGAGATGATCCTGGCTACTTGATTATTCCTCTCTCCCTCGGCTCCTTGGATCAATGATTGGGATAAGTTAGGAGCTCTGATGATTGCTACGATCGAAGTATCAATTTCTTGTGGTTGGGAAGATGTTTTTGATACTTCTTCTTTCAGACAAGGGAGTGAATTGGTGCCAAAATCTCCTAATGTTAATTTTGGGTGGGAATTAGTCTGAGTGGTGGCTAAACCCATGCAATGGATCCTCATCATTGTGATTGCTATTGTCATTATATAGTCATTTAATTCTATTGTCTGTCAGTTCTATAAGGTGGTTTTGATTAGTTGTTAGTTGTTTTCTTGGGTTCCTGCTTTGTTCTGATGGTAGTGGTTTTTTGGTTGATGGTGTTAGCCACATGGCATGTTTATTTACCTCTCTTTTTTGTATAAATGAATTCCATTAATTCTTTAATATATCTTTTTACATCAAAAATAAAATAAAATTAGCATGGTTCTCCCATAGAATACTTGGAAAAATTATAAGAGGTACAATTATGTTGGATTTTATAGTAGTTTCCATAAATGAATGGAATAAACACATTGCTAGTATTGCTTAAGAAAAATACATAAAATGCAAGTACACATGATATAAAGGGATGTCCATGGACAATAAAGAATACACTCCAACTGATAAGGAAATGGTTGGTGTGATTAAGTGTTATTATTCAAATGCAAGTTACCTTTAGGTCAAGGTTAAATAACCAGCCTTTAGGTTTAAAATAATAAAATATCATAAAAATAACTTTTTCAAGGTTTACAAGGGCCCACAAGGCTTATACATAACAATACAAAGACGATCATGGCCTCAAGTGAAGATTAGACACCACGTATTTCATCATCCCACTTAAGTTGAATGGGGTCACAAAGAGACCCTTACTAGTTATCCCCGCTTAAGGAACACTCTCTCACATCAAGTATCTTCCACATGCACACAAAAGGAACATTAAATATAATCATGATTAAGATATCTATTGCTTGCTTTGTTGACAACACTAAAATAAGATCAAGCATCACACAAGCATAAGCCATCTCATATAATACATCTAAATATTAATGTTCTTGGTCTACTAATAAAGTGCTAGATTAATAACAAGCTAGATAGTGCTTTGATTATCACACCAAAGAGAGATTGAATATGTCTAAGGAATTCACTTGCACTAGAATCATGAGCATCAATCAAAGGTGCTCAATTACCTCATTGTCAACACAATATTCAACTTTCATGGAAGACTAATATACAGTAGATTATCATCTAGAGCACCATGAAATAAGGCCAAAACCCAAAAAGAATACCAAGCTTGTGGTAGAGTATTGCTCATACAAATCATGAACTCAAACAACATCTAAAAATCCTATACAAATTGGAACTAAACTAATGAAAACAAGTCCATAGACTAATTTCAACCAATGCATAGAGCTCAAAAAATCATGCAATTTGAAAAATAAAGGATTAAAATGATTTTGTATGCAAAAGTTATGGTCTTCAAAATATTTGCTCTAATGGACCCAAAAAAATATAAAATTAAAACTCTATACCTTAGAGAAGCAATATTAAATAGCATATTACCACTTGATGATCTATGATTCATCGGTGTCTTTCACTTTTCATTTGCTAATTCAATGCCTCTAGACCAATTGGCTTTAGCACTTAGTTGCATCTAATTGGTTGGATTGGGTGTATATATATATATATATATATATGTGTGTGTGTGTGTGTGTGTGTATATATATATAATATTAGTTTATATGATGCATGAAGGTGCCATGTTGACCACCAAATCGGTCAACACTTTATTGCAATTAGTTTATAGTTTTGCCAAAAGCATATTTCAATCCTCATATTGCATGTGTTTGGCACTTTTGGCTAACCAAGGCACCCAATGTGCCTTTGAACATCAAGTTGACACATATGCCACATAACCTTCTACTTCCAATATTGAGATAATAGAAACCACAAAAAAATACCTCGTCTAGAAATCGACCTTGGATCTTTGGAGGCACAAGCACCTTGGTTGAGGTAGAGTGGCCAATTGGGATATGCACCCTACTAAAACCACAATAGCTTCTCCATAAAAAATTATATTTAAGCCAACAAGGACACCTTCACTACAAAAAAGTGTGGTATGAATTTGTTCAAGTGTTAAGGATTGAATTGAGTGGAATAGTCCTCAAACCCTTTTGCCCTATTTTGAAAAGACATATTTACCATACTCTATGCAATCAAACTATTTGGTTTAATTTTTTGGGAGTAGTTGGATTTGTAATAATTGTAGCAAAATTTGAGTCTTTTAGAGACATACAAGAAAATAATTCATATTATTCACGAAAATCTAATCATTTATGATCTCTTCCTTCTTCTATTGCTTATCCAAGTACCCTTAGAATATTCACGAAAATCTAATCATTTATGATATCTTCCTTCTTCTATTGCTTATCCAAGTACCCTTAGAAGATTGCAATAACACTTCTTTTAAGCAGGTTCATGAAAAGCCTTTTTTGGTGATGGAAATTAGGTGGCCCAAGCGCAAGTTGAAATCTTCAAACAAGATGATGTATGTTGTAAATAAAAGGCTATGTATTTAAGACATACTTTATGTGACTATGGAAGGTTGAAGCAACTTTTCTTTAGAGGTGGTGATGATCTTTATTAGATGTATGCAATAGTATCTAATAGTGGCAATGATGACTACAATCCAACCTAAGGAGACTCTTGTATAAGAGGTAGTTTTTCTACAACATATTTTAGATGATGAGGGGGATTCATGAGCCTAACCCAAGTACAGAGGCCTACTAGAACATGGGGGGAGATTTTATTGTCACTAATATCTTCTCTCCTTGGCCCCTCACTTTACATTATGAAGGGGTGTTGAAAGTGTACTTTGATTCAAGTCTAACATTATATTATGTAATCTTGGACAGGCCTAAGGGAAATCATTATACAATGTATTTAATTTATTGTAATATTTTATTAAGTTATCTCCATGGGTCACGGTTAACCTTGTCATGGTTAAACCTATCCTATAACTTATAATTAACCTTAAAGCCCTCTTATTATGTTAGCTTAGATTAAAATTATTGGTGTAATTTGAAAATTAGGTGTTGGTATAAATACCCCAACCACTCCATCTATTGTATGGGAGCTTTGTGATTATTATTTATAGACAATATAGTGATTATTTATAGTGCCTACAAGTGCCCATCAAATCTTTCTCTCTTGGGTATTTTTTTAAGACATCTTTCTCTCTTTTGCTCTTCATATTTTTTATTCTTATTTATAGACAATATAGTGATTATTTCCAGTGCCCATCATATTTTTCTCTCCTGGGTATTTTTTTAAGACATCTTTCTCTTTTTTGCTCTTTCATCTTTTTTATTCTTATTTATAGATAATATAGTGATTATTTATAGTGCCTACAAGTGCCCATCATATTTCTCTCTTGGGTAATTTTTTTAAGACAACTTTTTCTATTTCATTCTTTCGTTTTTTTTTTTATGAGTTTGAAAATGCAAAGCCTTCTAAAATTGTATGAAGTGACAGGGAAGAATTTGTTTTGTCTATAGAATTATTTGATGTAGAATCAATTGACTTTGTTTTACAACTATTTTTTAGAACAAGAGCATATGAGATATTTACATTTATTGGGTCTCCACCATCTTGGTTTACAAGAATCTTAAAAACTAAAGATGACCGGATAAATACTAGAAGCATTGATAATCCTTTGATCATTGATAATCCTTTGATCAAAATCCTATGTAGTACTCATATTCTACTAATTGTTGAGTATGCTCAATAGCAATTGGAAGGTGAATCTTTTTTATATTTCATGATAAATACTCACATGTGGCAATTAGGGATAGTAATATATAATAGGTTACTTGTTTGGCACATTATTCACCTCAAATTATCTACTAGATTGCATGTAGTTCAATGTGATATTACAAGGACTAGCTTTCCAAATGGTGGTATAGCTAGTTACTTAAAACACTTTTTTTGGTTCTATAGATTAACTAGTTAGAAGAGTGCAAGAAGACTTGATAATCCTTTGATCAAAATCCTACTTAGTACTCATATTCTACCAATTGTTGTAGCATGCTCAATAGCAAGTGGAAGGTGAATCTTTTTTATATTTCATGGTAAATGATCACATGTAGAAATTAAGGATAGTAATATGTAATAGGTTACTTGTTTGGCATATTATTCACCTCAAATTATCTACTAGATTGCATTTAGTTTAGTGCGATATTACAAGAACTAGCTTTCCAAATGGTCGTATAACTAGTTACTTAAACATTTTTTTTTTTGGTTCTATAGATTAACTAATGAGATATTACAAGAACTATTTTTCCAAATGATGGTATAACTAGTTACTACAACACTTTTTTTTGGTTCTATAAATTAACTAGTAGAAGAGTGCAAGAAGATTGTCTCCTAATTTTTGGGCATAAATTTAAGCTGAAAAAAGTAGATTTGGGATGTTTGCATCTTTTCTTTGTTGGTTTTAGATAATATTTGGTTTATGAATATCATAATTGTTGTTATGATGATAATTTTTTCTTTTAGATAATATTTGGCTTATGAGATAAACTTTTCTTTTCAATTAAACTTCTTTGAAATTATTCTACCAATATGTTATAGGTTAATGCTTTAATTGCAGATTTAAAAAGGAAATCCCTATGCCAGCAATAATGTTCCTAAGATATTATATCTAATAAGATTAAATTTAATTGTAATAAAATATTTTTAACAGATAAAAGTATTAAATCATCAAAAAAAAACTAATTTTCATTTTTTATTTTTTAAATAATTTAACTGAAAGTGGGGCGAAAGTTTAAGGCTCAAATCTCGGGCAGTCCAGGTCCAAGGTTCAAATCTCAGGTTTAGCTGGACAGCTCACGCCTGTCCCTTTCTTCCTGGTGCTTTCAACGGCTTAAACGGTTTAAAATGAATGTCGCATGATGCATGTCGGGGCAGACTGGACTGCACGAAGATCTGTGTCCTGCCCGGGGCGGACTGGAGACTGCACGAAGATCTATATCCTGCCCGTGACGGTTACCTATTCCACTATATAAAATAAAAATAAAAAATAAATAACCTAACTGAACTTGATATCTTTTTTATTTTGTCTGGTTGAGATATTAATAATCTTTAATTTTTTTTAAACAATGTAACTGAAGTCGATATCTTATTTATTCTGTCTATTTGAGATATTAAACAACATAATAGTTGTTGAGATCTTTATGGATGTGAAAATGGCCAAACATGATAGAGGGTGAAAGTTTTGGTAAAACATGATATCTTTGTCTCGGTAGACAGACTTATTTCAGCTAAAAATGTCTTTACTAAAAGAACAAAGTTTCTTACTTGGGCTCTCTATTTCCAGTGTTCTATTTCTAAAACAACAAAGTTTTCTCACTTGACTTTCTATTTCCATGTCTTCTCTTCTGTACAATTGTATATGTACTTCCAAAACGGATACAGGCATTTAAGGATCAAATTCTCTGTTATGAGCAGTAAAGCCACATGACCCATCCGACTACAAACTTCTTGTGCTCCTATCTGAAGATTATCCACCCGCTCGTCAAATTTTCTTCGCATCTTGTCCTTAAGAGATCCGCTAAAATTGTTAATTTTCAGAAAACGTCATTCCACAGCAAATTGTCCACGGTCTATTAACATGTCTTTTTTGGGGGTTATTTGTAAAAAAATACAGGGTCTGTGTTATGAGATCTGCGTAAGAGAATACAGAAAAGGAGAAAGGAGAGGAAGAACCGCCAGGCCATGCTGCACTGCGCGGACCTCCAGAAAAGGGAAAAAAAATCCATTTTTATTATTAATATTATCTTTCTAGACCCGCTCGCAAGCGCACCCGCAAAAGCAGGGTCATACACATCTGGATCTGGCCTATACCTTCAATTCTAGAAACTTCTGACCCTCAAATAATACAAATAACACCGCAATTTGATCTTAACGAAGGATCTGTCGCCGTAGCACTCGAAACGCTGAGAAATCCGTGTGCAGAGATTCAAAGATCAGGTCTTCCGCTGCAAATAAACGCGATAAAATATATCTAAAAATATATTCAAAGTAACAAATCACAGGAAAACTATTAAAAACTAAAGAAAAAAAAAGAAGAATAATCCTTCTTAGAAGTAACAAATCACAGGAAAACTATTAAAAACTAAAGAAAAAAAAGAAGAAGAATCCTTCTTAGTGCAGAGCACCAAACGCATCCAGCCCCATACGAAATCGAAAGAACGAAGAGAAATTCAAGAACTGAATCATGGAATGGAATGAAGTAATAAGCACCCCTAATCCTGCGTTTATAGAATCCTTCGACCAAATCGACGGTGCAGATCAGTCCTTTGGGAGAAAGATGCCGTTATCGGACGGTGAAGATTGTTTTGGTTTTTTTCAAGAAACCAAGAAATGGACGGTGTGGATGACTGAACTTTTTAGAACGCTTTACTTTTCTTTTCTGGACTTTTGCAGGGCCACGTGAATGACAAGAACGTGAATGGGGACGGGTTGGACAATTGGCTAAATTGTCAATTTACAGTCCAGTAGAATTTGACAACATCCCGACTACACAAAGGCCAAAATTGCATTTGGAAAAGCAGATGGATTATTGGGACAGCGCATGTGACAACCGTGATTAGTGATTACGATTTTGGGCTCTTTATCAAGAGTTCCATTTTTGGGCTTTCTTTCATGAGTTTCATGGTTAAGGTTGAGATTTTTTAGGAGTTGCAAGTTTCCCAATGCATTAGTTAAGGCTTTGGGTTCTCTTTTAAAAGTTTCATGTTCAAGTCATAGTGTATTCAAAAAAGATAGGTTGGTTGGTATGTGTTTGTTAGTTCGCTGCCTTAGGATGGGGTCTCATTGATTTTATTTTACCTAACGGATTAGGGTTTAAACATTTTCAAATGCATTTTTTTTTTTTTTTTTGGAATTCATGACTATTTTTAAAATTAAACAAAAATAATTCATTTACTCAAATCTTATACAGAAAGCATGAAAAAGGATGAAAGAAAGAAAAATATATGGGGTCCTCGTAGGCATCATAAATAATCATTATATTATTTGTAAATAATAATCACAATGCATTTGATCTAGAAGAGGAATGAATTTGGGGGAATATGGAAAACCCGAGCATCGATCGATTTTTACTAGAAGAGATCGCGAGTATTAGTTCAGGTATGGTACTCCTTTGGATTTAGCTTTGAAAATATTTCATTGGTTGGGGCTCAAATCAAGAAATTACAAACAATAGGGACCTCTTCTTTGGGAAGTGATTTATGCTAGTCTGTTGGTTGCAATGATGACAACGACCTTACTTTTTAAACAAGCAGGCAATGAGGCCTTCTCTATGTTTTTGCAACAGTTTCCTTTTAATCAAGAGAAGTTGGATCATATGCATCAAGTGCTTAAAGCAAGGAAAGCATCCCAATCAAAACCACCTACTCGCTCTAACAATGGTACCTTTGTGCCCAAGTTAGATGAGTCTTCGGTGATTGAGGTACCTCAAACCCTCATCTAGCTTCCTTTGCTCACGCTTTCCACCCAAGCACTTGCATGCAGATTTGTGGGTATATGGCCTAGTCCAATCACAATTCAAAAATGGATTAACACAGATTGGGGAGGTAAAGTTTCATCTTATGAATTCAGGATGACAAGCAAGGCATACTTTGTCATTACATTTACCTCTTCGAAGGACAAGAGTGTTATCTTTCATGGAGGTCCCTGGTTTCTGGGATCTAGCCCACTTTACATGACCCCGTGGAGCATGACATTTGATCCTCAAGAAGAGGAGTCTAAATAAGTTTTTGTTTGGGTGAGGTTGTCATTTCTGCTACTGCACTTATGGAATAAACCTTCGATGGAAATAATAGGGAATGTTATCGGAACGTTCATTGATTGGGCTCCTTCAAAGGCCAATAACACTATATGTGCACGCATCTGTGTGCAATTCAATCTAAAAAAGGGTTTGCCCAAACATATTGGAATAAAGGTGTCTGATTTGATATATAACCAACCCCTAGACTACGAGCATATACCATTCAAGTGTATAACCTACCATGAGCATGGGCACTTCTCTCAAAATTGCCCAATTAAACAAGCATAGGAAACAAAAAAAGAAAACCAAGCTTCAAGGAAGTCAAAAGGAGACCGCGTAGATCAAGAAGCAAGAAGCAACAACGTCAATCACAACAAAAAAACATCAAACACAAATAAATTTGCAAGTCTTTGTGAAGGAGAAAAGGTACCCCTTTTACCTCCTTGGACGGCAGCTGACTGGGCAGGATTGGACGGCAAGGGCGACAAGGCGAACCAACTCATTTTCTCTTTCTCTTTTCCTCCCTATTTCTTCTATTTCCCTAACTTCCCTATATTCCCTAAGTTCGTTTATTTTTACAAGTATAAATACCAATGTAACCTATTATTCCAAAGGTTGAATACAATATTAATTTCCTATTTTTCGCTCCTAATTTCTCTCAAACCACATCTGGTATCAGAGCCGAAGCCGAGAGGGCACGAGGATCGAGGCGAGGGAAGCCCGAGGACCGAGGAGAGAGAAGCTCGCAGCACACAACCCATAGTGAGGTCGAGGTGGGGCCCACAACATGTAGCTCAAGGTGAGAGAAGCCCAAAGCATGCGGATCAAGGCGAAGTCTAGAGCAGGCCAACACAACAAGCACGCAGAGACAAGAGCGATGCAAGAGAACCAATCAGAGAGCGGCATGTGGCGAGAGGAGAACAAGACCCACGTTGACTAGATGACTCAGAAGCTGACGCAGATAGACAACGTGGCAACGAAGGGAGCAACATGGCAAGGAACGATTGGCTAATCGAAGGTAAAAGGGGCGATCGTTGATTTCTCGAAGGCAATCGTTTCAAAAGGCTCGCACCCAGGGTTATAAACCCTTGCATTGCCTCCATCCTACTGAATGTGGGATTATTGTTTTTTTTTCTTTGCAATTGGTGACAAGATCTTGTTAAATACAAAACCCTCCTCCTCCATACTCAGTCATGGGCGTAGCTCGAGCGGCTAAGGCGCAATGCTTGTGATCTGGGTGTCACGGGTTCGAATCCCGTTGGGCACTATTTTGCTTTGTTTTTTTTGAAATCGCCTAGAAAGCATAGTTGAAAAGGATCACGGATCCTTTGAGTTTTAAATTAAACTTCGTGGCGCATTGGTCTAAGGTTTTGTGACTATCAAGAGGTCACGGGTTCGAATGGGCTAGAGATAAATTTTGTTTAAATTTTTTTATTATTTAAACTTTAGAAATTTAAAATTATTAAATATTAATTTAATAAAAATTAATTTATAATTATTTTAAAACTTAGGTTTTAATAATTATAAAATTATTTTTTTATTAAATATGAATATTTAATATTTTTTAATAAGTTTAAATTTTACCCAGGTGTTGTAGGTGAGTTGGAGAGGAGAGGGCAATCCTCCAAGGGAGGTCCCAGGTTCAAATCTCCACCCTACCAAAAAGTTGAATTGGTTATCCAAAATCCAATTGATAATGTTAGTGCGGGCAGGGTCGGGTGCGACTCCCGGGTGACTTTGACGATGTAGGACCCCATGTTCGTGGTTTCTCAAACCAAGGCGGCCTCGTAAGGGGTTTTTTGCTTAAAAGAATAAATAAATAAGTTTAAATTTTAAAATTTTGTTGTAAAAGGCTTGAAGGCTTAATATTGTCATCCACAAAGAGATTGTACATTTCACTTTTTTGTGAAATACTTAGAGATTGAAAGAGAAATTGATAACTTTCCTAAGAGGAAAGAGTGTGTAATAAGCCTAAGAGGCTTAGTATTTTGTAAAAGGCATTTGATGATCAGACCTAATGGGTGTTATCATGCCTTATGTGCAATTCTAGCAAGAGAAGGTGCAAAAAGGTTTGATGAAAAGGTAAGAGGTTATGGACTCAACATTGTGTTTAGTCAACTTCAAAATGCAGTAATCGCACATCAAAGGCATCCTGACTCAGGGTACGAAGCGGATTTTGAAGATAATTCATTTAGAAGTCAATTTGAACAATCAGAATCCATCCAAGCTGCACCACAAGAATCAGAGTACACACACTACAACATTTCAGTGGAAATCCTAGAACCACCATCACCAAAAATCATACCAATAAGTGACGACGAAGAAGAAGTGGCAGATAACTTTGCAAATCAAGAGATCGCATCCCCACATCAAGAGGAGCAAGCAATCAATGATAGAGTAGAACAAGTCATATTTGACTTAAATTTGTAATCTCTTCCTTCTTCCTTCTTCTTCTTTCTTTCATTCAACAAAGTACTTTTGTAACCATGAAATAAAGAGAGTTTTTTGGTAACTATGGCCTCACACAATAGCTTACCTATCCCAAAATTTAATGGTTATGACTATGAGTACTGGTCTATAAATATGAAGACCCTGCTCATAGGAAGAGGTTTGTGGGACATCATAGAGGAAGGCTATACAGAACCCACATACTAGACCACACTTAATGCAACAGACAAGAAAACTCGAAAAGAAGAGAAAAAGAGCAACTCATATGCTCTTTCTCATCTCCAAGCCACATTGGAGAAAAGCATATTTCCTAGAATTGTTGCTTGTACGACTACTCAAGACGCATGGAAAGCATTGAGTGATGGATTCCAAGGTAGTAATCAAGTGAAGCAAGTAAGGCTTCAAACACTGAAGAGAGATTTTGAAAATCTCCGAATGAAAGATGATGAAAAAGTCGGTGATTATTGTGTTAGAGTAAAAGCAATAGTAGATAAAATGGTTACACTAGGCGAAGCAATCAAGCCTGAGACAATTGTAACAAAAGTGTTGCGAACACTTACACAGAAATGGAACCATATTGCCATAATTATAGAAGAATCCAAAGATCTTTCCCTTTTAACATTTGATGCATTAATCGGATCGTTAATGTCACATGAAGAGAGGTTTCCTAAAACTCCTTCAACCAACTATGGAGGCGATGATAAGGCCTTCACTTCCAATGAAAACAATGGAAGAGGACGGGGAAGAGGTCAAGGCAGAGGCAAGCAAAGAGGTAGAGGCAGAAGCAACTACAGAGGAGGCAATCAGAACAGAGGAGGCAATTCCAACAGAGGAGGCAACTCATACAGAGGAGGCAATCAACAAAGAGGTGGAAATAAAAATCGAGGAGGAAATCCAGGACAAAGTGGAAATCAAGGGCGAGGAAGTGACAAGTCCAAATCAGCTTGTTTCAACTGTGGCAAGCCAGGTCACTTCGCTCATGACTGCTGGTCAAAATCTTCACAAGGCAACAATAGTCAATATGGTAATTATGGAGAAGAAGATGATACCTCTAATATTTTTCTGTCATATGGACAATCAAAATAGAATCTAAATGACACATGGATTCTGGATACTAGTTGTTCAAACCATATGAGTGGCAAAGAACATTTATTTGCTACTCTAGATTCCACTTATAAATCCCAAATCAAATTAGGGGATGATAAGACATTGCAAGTAGAGGGTATTGGAGCCATGGAGGTTCCAACCAAAGAAGGACTAAAGAAAGTGCATGACATCTATTACACTCCAAAGCTCCAACACAATCTGCTAAGCATTGGGCAAATGATGGAGAACAATTACAAGCTTGTATTTGATGAAGGACAATGTATCATTTTTGATAAAAATAATTGTAATCGTGTCATCACACAGGTCCCCATGACCAAGAACAGGTTATTCCCTCTCAAATTTTATGAGCCAGGAGGAGCTCAAATTGCAAATGTAGCTATAACAAATCCAAGTGTGCTTTGGCACTTGCGATATGGTCACCTTAATTCCGCTAGCTTGAAACTTCTAACTTCTCAAGCTATGGTGATAGGACTTCCCAAAATCAATGAACAAAAGGAGGTCTATGAAGGATGTGCTTTGGGAAAGCACTCAAGGTCAAAGTTTCCAAAAGGACAAGCGTGGAGATCCAACTATCCACTTCAGTTAGTACATTCAGACATCTGTGGACCAATGCAAACATAGAGTCTCGAAAACTATTCTTATTTTCTCACTTTCATAGATGACTTCTCTAGAATGTGCTGGATTTATTTTTTGAAACATAAAGATGAAGCTTTTGATTGCTTCATAGATTTTAGAAACAATGTAGAGAATCAAAGTGGGAATTATGTAAAATGTCTTAGGATAGATCGAGGAGGTGAATACTCCTCAAAAGCATTCTTGAAATATTGTAAAGCAAGTGGGATCAAAAGGCAATTTACCATTGCCTATACCCCACAAAATAATGGTGTGGCAGAGCGAAAAACCGCACCATAGTTGAGATGGCAAGATCGATGCTACAGACTAAGCATCTAACTCATATGTACTGGGTAGAGGCTATAAGAACCAGTGTATATATTCTAAATAGAAGTCCTACTTCTAGTTTAGATGGTGTCACTCCTTATGAGGCATGGTACGGAAAGAAACCTAATGTAAAGCACTTCAAAGTGTTTGGTTCTTTAGCATATGCACACATTCCTGATGAGAAAAGGAAGAAGCTTGATCCAAAAAGTCAAGCTTGTATATTTGTAGGGTATTGTGAGTCTACAAAGGCATATAGACTCTACAATCCCAAGACTCATAAATTTATACTCTCCAGGGATGTAATTTTTTATGAAGGGGGAGAATGGGGTCATCAAAGAATTTTTGTTGATGATGAGTCCCAAGATGTAAATTCTTCACAAATATAGCAGGTACAACAGGTGTCTCCCAAGAAAGGCACACCACCCCCTCCAAGGCCAAGCAAGAGTACTACATCAAGTACATCAACCACCAGTCCAAGTCCTTCTCCACAGAGATCAGTAAATTCTTCACCGATGGACATTGACTCTCCATCAAGAGGCAGAAGAACTTTACAACATCATCCTTCCTTTCAGATGCTGGATCAAAATTTCCAAAGAAGATTCACTAGAAGCCAAGCTAGTGAAATGAATTCAGTTCTATAGCAACTTGAGAATTTGCAATTGTATGGGGATGATAACTCCCAAGAACCTAGAGGAGATGTAGTCAATTATGCTTTATTGGCTAGTGCACAGCTAGAACCAGCTAGCTATGAGAAGGCATGTACTCAAAATGTATGGCAAGAAGCCATGAAAGAGGAAATAACCTCTATAAAAAATAATGATACATGGGAGCTAGTAAAGCTACCCAAAGGTAAAAAATGTGTTGGATGTAAATGGGTCTACAAGACCAAGTACAATGCTTATGGAAGCATTGAGAGGCATAAGGCGAGACTAGTAGCAAAAGGTTTTACTCAAAAATATGGCATTGACTATGAGGAAACTTTTGCTCCTGTTGCAAGACAAGAGACAATCAGATCAGTTCTTTCCTTAGCAGCCCATAAAGGATGGAATGTTCAACACATGGATGTAAAGAGTGCTTTTCTAAACGGATACTTGATAGAAGAGGTTTATGTTCAACAACCTCAAGGTTTCCAAGAATAGGGAAAAGAGAACCTTGTTTACAAATTGAAGAAAGCACTTTATGGCCTCAAGCAAGCACCAAGATCTTGGTACTCATGCATTGATGGCTATTTCAGCGAGTATGGATTCACAAGAAGCAAAAGTGAACCAACTTTGTACTACCTAAAGCATGGAGTAGACATTCTCATAGTTTGTTTGTATGTGGATGATCTAATATTTATGGGTAGTAACAATAAAATGAATATGGAGTTCAAAAACTCCATGATGAAATAGTTCGAGATGAAATATCTTGGTTTAATGCGATACTTCCTAGGGATGGAAGTGCATCAATCAAATAAAGGGATCTTCATATGTCAACACAAGTATGCTCGAGACATGATCAAGAAATTTTCCATGGAGCAGTGCAAATTAGTTGCAACTCCTACTGGACATGGGATCCAATTGAGCAAGGACGATGGAGCATCAAAGGTTGACATGACCACTTACAGAAGCATGGTTGGGAGTCTGATGTTTCTCACCAACACCAGGCCCGATATTCAATATGTTGTTTCTCTAGTTTCAAGGTTTATGGCTAGTCCATCTGAGCTGCATTTACAAGCAACTAAAAGAATTTTAAGATATGTAAAAGGTACATTGGATTTTGGAATCCATTACCAAAAATGTAATTCTGTGAAATTAGTTGGCTTTAGTGACAGTGATTGGGGCAGCAACATAGATGATAGGAAATCTACATCAGGGAATTGTTTTAGTCTAGGATCAGGACTAATTACATGGAGTTCCAAGAAACAAACTGTTGTAGCATTGTCATCAACTGAGGCTGAGTATATAGCCATCACTCATGCTAGTACTCAGGCCCTATGGTTAAGAAAAGTTCTTGAAGATATTGGAGAAAGTCAGAGTGGTCCAACTCGATTGTATTGTGATAACATAAGTGCCATTCAGTTGGCATACAATCCAGTCCACCATAGCAGATCAAAGCATTTCGATATGAAGTATCACTTCATTCGAGATATGGTGGAACAACAAATAGTTGAGCTTCAATATTGTAACACTTTGGATAATATTGCTGACATCTTCACCAAAGGTATAGCTAAAGCTCAATATATAAAGTTGAGAGACTGTATAGTCAATCCTCTCAACTTTAAGGGGGAGAATGTTGGAAATAAAGCTAGTAAAAGGAGCAAAAAGGAGTAAAAAATGTAAAAAATTGTTTCAACGGTAAGCTTTGGATCTTACCCCTTTTACCTCCTTGGACGGCAGCTGACTGGGCAGGTAAGTTTGACTTGGATGGCAACTGACTGGGCAGGATTGGACGACAAGGGCGGCAAGGTGAACCAACTCATTTTCCCTTTCTCTTTTCCTCCCTATTTCTTCTATTTCCCTAACTTCCCTATATTCCCTAAGTTCATTTATTTTTACGAGTATAAATACCAATGTAACCTATTATTCCTAAGGTTGAATACAATATTAATTTCCTATTTTTTGCTCCTAATTTCTCTCAAACCACAAAGTAGTATAGATTGAGGTAAGCCTATAGTATGTCTGTTTCTGACTACATTTTCCAATTCAATAGGCTAACGATACTTCTTGGTGTGAAATATTAAGAAGAGGATTTAATTAACAAATTCACTCATGGCTTGCAAGATCAAATTTTCAGGGAAACCAAGTTCAATATTTTCTTCATCTTGGATGTGGCATTCAATCATGCCATTCTTGCAGAAGAGAAAGTTGGTGCATATCACAAATCTTGTTCATCACAGGAGAGCTCTTCCAAAGGCAGGAATCAACATCAATAGAAGGTGATGAACACTTCTCATTCTTCTTCCCCTCTCATTTCTCCTAAAGCACATTCTTCTTATTTTCATTCTAAAGATCCTTCTTCTTCAATGTATTGTGAATTTTGTAAAAAGCATGGTCATGTAAAATCCAAATGCTTTACTTTTGAAAAATTCAAGAAGAAGAAATCCCTATTTGTACAACCTACACATGAGAACCACATGATGGTCCCATTGTGGCTACAGGGACAGAATAAAAGTATCCTGCTTTAAAGGGTAAACTGAACAAAGTTACCCTTATGTCAAATGTATTTGCTCAAGGGGATCATGACCATTTGGTTGTCACTAGAGCCCACCTTACACATGATTTCTATGTTGATTGTATCATAGATAACAGATCGTAAAAAAACCTCATTGCAAAGTCCACTATGGAGAAGTTGAAGCTTATCACAAAGCCACATCACCAACCATATGCACTTAGGTGGAAAGATGTAGACTCCACATCTAACATCACCCACACTTGCACCTTGAATTTTGCTTTTGGTGACAAGTTTGTGGATAAAGTCAGATGTGATGTCACAGAGATGGATTATTGTGGACTATTGCTAGGTAAACCCTATCAATTTTATAGGAATGCTATTTATCATGCTAAAAAGAACACCTACACATTGGAGTTGCATGATAAAACCTACTTGATACAAAGTGCTACACCTACATCCAATTTGATGTTAAGTTGTAGGCAAGTAAGAAAGCCACTAAGTCAAGCACTCATTTTGGCTCCTACTTGCATCAGTTCCACACAAAATAAAAAACAAGCACCATCAAAGGCACATGAGAATGAAGAAGTTTCACTCCCACCAAATGAACAATCACAAGAGCAAGTGGTTAAAGAACCCATAACTCTCACTCATGAGAAAGATGTCATTCCTTCTATTGGTATCATTTCGGGTACACCTATAACTACACAACCACTTGTTCCACAGAATTTACCTTTGGCTTTGCCCACTCCCACCATTGCACACATGAAGGAGCAAGCTAAGGTCACTTCCTTCATTGAGCACCCGTAGAACCTTCTCGAAAAGATACCATAGGACTTGCAGGAGATTTCGTAGGAGTAGTAGAGAGTGGTGCGTAAGCATCACAATCCTCACTCATTACAAGTTGGATACATAGTTTGGGTTCCTTTGGATAAGTACCGCTTTCTAGAGACACCATTTCAGGATCCTCTTTTGGTACCTAATCTTGTTTCCAGCCCTACAATAGCAGTGGCACCTAATCGTCAGCTTCCACTCATTTCAGATAGAGTTTTTGAGATGAAGACTTGTCACATTGGATAGGGTCCTTCCACTTCTTACCTTGTCGCACGTTGCATCACTTTCCACACATGGCTCATTGGATTCCTCACCATGAGATGGCCCATGATTTTCCACATTTTTTGAGAGCATTGGGGTCCAATGCTTCTATGGTTGGGAGGAGTGTTGAGGATACTTAGGCTTATCCACTTAAGCCTAAGTTAATATTTTATTATTTATTGTTATTTTATTAATTTTTTATTTCATGCACTTTTTATTCATGTGAGGCATAGTATGCCCATGTTAGAAATATGTTTTTAAGTTGTTTGGGTGTTTAGTTAGTTGTTAGAGATCTCCTTTGTCTTTTAGCAGTTAGTTGTTGTGAAAGGTGAGTGATTACGGAAAAAGGAATTATTGCATTAACCTTCAAACTTAGGTTACATAGATTAAATAGGCGGTAAATAACCTATTCGAGAAAGAAAGGGAGAAAGGAGAAATTGGGGGAAAAGAAGGATGGAAGGAATTCTCTTGCCGCCCAAATGCTGCCGTCCAGGTAAGGTAAAAGGTAAGTTACCTTTACCCCAGTTAAAATCAAATTTTTAACCTTTTACTAATGGTAATTTCCAACATTCTCCCCTTAAAGTTGAGAGGACTAACTATATAGTCTCTCAGCTTTATAAATTGAGCTTTAGCCATGCCTTTGGTGAAGATGTCTCGCTAGATTATCCAAAGTGCTACAATATTGAAGCTCAACTCGTCTACTGCTCCACCATATCTCTTATGAAGTGATACTTCATATCAAAATGTTTTGACCTTTTGTGGTGGATCGGATTATATGCCAACCGTATGGCACTAATATTATCACAATTCAGCTTTGGTTGGACCAATTTGTTTTTCGCCAATCTCTTCAAGGATTTTCCTCAACCAGAGGATCCGAGTACCGGCATGAGTAATGGCTATGTACTCACCTTCCGTAGATGATAATGCTACAACAGATTGCTTCTTGGAACTCCAAGTTATTAGTCCCGAACCTAGACTAAAACAGCTTCCCCGATGTAGATTTTCTGTCATCTATATTATCGCCCCAATCGCCGTCACTATAACCAAATAACTTCACATAGTTAGACTTGTGGTAATGGATTCCAAAATCCAATGTACCTTTTACATATCGTAAAATTCGTTTGGTTGCTTGAAGATGCAACTCGGATGGGCATGCCATATATCGTGATACAAGAGAAACAAGATACTCGTATATCCGGCCTAGTGTTGGTGAGAAACATTAAACTCCCAACCATGCTTCCGTAATTGGTCAAGTCAACTTTTGGTGCTCCATCTTCTTTGCTTAGCTGGATTCCATGTCCAGCTTGGTGTTGCAACTGATTTGCACTCGCCGCATAGCAAATTTCTTGATCATGTCATGAGCATATTTTTGTTGACATATGAAGATCCCATTCTTTGATTGATGTACTTCCATTCCTAGAAAGTATCTCATTAATCCGAGATCCTTCATCTCAAATTGATTCATCATGGAGTTTTTGAACTCCATATTCATTTTATCATTACTACCCATGAATATTAGATCATCCACATATAAACAAACTATGAGGATATCTACTCCATTTTTCAGGTAGTATAATGTTGGTTCACTCTTGCTTTTTGTGAAACCATATTTGCTGAAATAGCCATCAATTCGTGAGTACCATGCTCTTGGTGCTTGCTTGAGGCCATAAAGTGCTTTTTTCAATTTATAAACAAGGTTCTCTTTTCCTGGTTCTTGGAAACCTTGAGGTTGTTGAACATACACCTCTTCTGTCGGTATCCATTTAAAAATGCACTTTTCACATCCATGTGTTGAATTTTCCATCCTTTATGGGCTGCCAAGGAAAGAACAGCTTCTAATTGTTTCTTGTCGAGCAATCGGAGCAAAGGTTTCCTCATAATCTATTCCATATTTCTGAGTAAAACCTTTAGCTACTAATCTCGCCTTTGTGCCTTTCAATGCTCCCATCAGCATTGAATTTGGTCTTATAGACCCATTTACATCCAACACATTTTTTTCCCTTGGGAAGCTTCACAAGCTCCCAAGTATCATTCTTTTTAATTGAGGATATTTCCTCTTCCATGGCATCTTGCCATATATTTTCAGTGCATGCTTTTTCATAGCTAGAAGGTTCTAGCTGTGCAAGCAGCCCAACAAAGCATAATTGACTACATCACCCCTTGGTTCATGAGACTCATCATCCCCTGACATTTGAAGATTTTCAAGTCTTGACAAAATGTCATCCATCTCACTAGCTTGACTCCTAGTGTATCTTTGTTGGAAATTCCTATCCAACATTTGAGTAGATGGATGACTCTGCAGTATGCGCTTTCCTCTATTTGTCTCTTTCCTTTGAGAAACCGAATCAATATCCATCGGGCTTGGAGCGCTTACAGATCTTTGAAATCATTTTGGAGAATTTGGGGGTGCCAACAAATTCCTTCTTGGACTTGGTGTACCACTTGATGTACTTGATGAAGTTTCCCGATGTGGAATTTGTGGAGGAGGACTTTTTACACTCGCTTTTCTTGGGTTGTACCAATGTGGGAGGTACTAATGTAGAACTGTCCGAATTAGAGTCAAAATCAACAAATTTTTTATGACCCCATTCTCCCCCTTCATCAAAAATTACATCCCCTGGAGATAATGATTTTATGTGTCGTGGGATTGTACAATCTATACCCTTTGGTTGAATCACAATACCCTACAAAAACACATGCTTGACTCTTTGGATCAAGCTTCTTTCTATTCTCCTCAGGAATGTGTGCATATGCTAAAGAACCAAATACTCTGAAATGTTTGACATTTGGTTTCTTACCGTACCATCCTTCATAAGGAGTGATACCATCTAAACTAGAAGTCGGACTTCTATTTAGAATATATGCACTAGTTCTCACCGCATCCGCCCAATAGCCGTTTGTGAGATGTTTTGCCTCGAAGCATTGTTCGTGCCATTTCAACAAGGGTGCGGTTCTTTCTCTTAGCCACACCGTTCTACTATGGGGTGTAGGCAGTGGTGAACTGCCTTTTTATCCCATTTTGCTTACAATAATGAAGAAATTCATTTGAGGAGTACTCTCTTCCTTTATCAGAGCGAAGACATTTGACATAGTAGTCACTTTGCTTTTCTACATTATTTCTGAAGTCTATGAAGCAATCAAATGCTTCATCTTTGTGTTTCAGAAAATAAAGCCAACACATTCTAGAATAATCATCTATGAATGTTAGAAAATAAGAATTGTTTCCAAGGCTCTTTGTTTGCATTGGACCACAGATGTCCGAATGTACTAGCTGAAGAGGATAGCTTGCTCTCCACGCTCGGCCTCTTGGAAACTTCGTTCTGGAGTGCTTTCCCAAAGCACATGCTTCGCATACCTTTTTATGTTCTGGAATTTTTGGTAGTCCTGTCACCATAGCTTGTGATGTTAACATTTTCAAGCTAGCGGAATTGAGGTGACCATATCTCAAGTGCCACAATTCACTTGGATTTGTAATAGCAATGTTTGCAAGTTGAGCTCCCCCCGGCTCACCAAATTTTAGAGGGAACAACCTATTCTTTGTCATAGGTACTTCAGTTGATGACCCGGTTACAATTGTTTTTATCAAAGATTGTACATTTTCTTTCATCAAAAACTAATTTGTAATGCTTCTCCATCATTTGGCCAACACTTAACAAATTGTGTTGTAGCCGTGGAGTATAGTATATGTCATTCACATTTTTAAGGCCTTCTTTTGTTGGAACTTCCATAGCTCCTATGCCTTCAACTTGCAAGGATTTATTATCCCCTAACTTAACATGAGATTTGTAATTTGAATCTAATGTAGCAAAGAGATTTTCTTTGCCACTCATGTGGTTGGAGCAACCAATATCCAAAATCCATGTATCATTTAGATTTTGATCCGGCTGTCCATAAGAGAGAAAAAGGTTTGGTGGACCTTCTTCTTCTCCGTAGAATGAGCCATATTGATCGCTTTGATCTTTTGTAGACTTTGACCAGCAGTCCCGAGCGAAGTGGCCTTGTTTCCCACAATTGAAACAAGTCGTTTTAGTCTTGTTACTTCCTCGTCCTTGATTTCCACGGCCCGCATTGCCGCTTTGGTTCCGATTGGCTCCTCTCGTTTTGATTTCCACCTCTGTTTTGATTACCTCCTCTCGTAGGAGTTGCTTTGGCCCTTGCCTCTTTGTTGTTGACCTCCGCCTCGGCCTCTTCCTTGTCCTCGTCTTGCACTTTCATTCGAAGTGAAGGCTTTGTCATCACCTCCATAGCTTGTTGAAGGTGCACCTTGAAGTCGCTCTTCATGTGATGTTAATGATCCAATCAAACTATCAAATGTAAGAGTAGAAAGATCTTTGGATTCTTCAATTATGATTGCAATGTGATTCCACTTAGGAAGAAGTGTTCTCAACACTTTCTTCACAATTGTTTCATTTTTTGTGTCTTCACCTAAAGTTTGCATCATATCAACTACTGCTTTAACTCGAACACAGTAGTCTCCAACTCTTTCATTTTCCTTCATTCTGAGATTTTCAAAATCTCTTTTCAAAGTCTGAAGCCTGACTTGCTTTACTTTATCACTTCCTTGGAATCCTTCTTTCAAGGCATTCCATGCATCTCGTTGCGCTTAAGAAAGATGCAATTCTCGAAAAGATACTTGGATCTAATGCCGATTGAAGATGGTATAAGGCAAATGAATTATTTTTCTTGTGCATCTTTGTAGATCTTTTTATCATTTGCACTTAAGGTAGTCCAATCTGTTGGAGCAATGTAACCGTCTTCAATAATATCCCATAGTCCTTTTCCGATGAGTAATGTCCTCATCTTGATGGACCAATACTCATAATTATCCCCTCTGAATTCGGGAATTGGTAGATTATTATGTGATCCCATTTATCTACTAAAACAAGAAACCTCTCTTTTATAGTCTTATTGCAAAAAAGACTTTACAAACTATCAAGCCCCGCTTGATTTAAAATCATAAACAACTCAAACTTGTTCAGCCATTACAAAATTGTCAGCGACTTGTTCATCATCGTCACCGATCAATATTATTTCAGGAGAAGGAGGTTGTAGGATTTCAACTGAATTACTATAATGAGTATATTATGATCCTTGTGGATCAATTGCAACTGTGTCAAATTGTTCAAACTTGCCGCCAAAGGAGTTATCTTCTGAATCTGCTTCGTATCCTTGATCAGGATTTCTCTGGTGTGCAATAACCGCGTTTTGCAACTGTGAAAAACTGTATTAAGTCCTAGTGTTTTCACGTGCCTATCAAAGTTTTCAGGAGTTGTTCTCAGTAACAACTTGCAGAGGGCATGATAACAACCTTCCGATCTTATCATTTAAGAAAATTTCCCATAAATTTTCTTTTACAAAGATTTCCTCTTAGGAAATAGTAATAAAAAAAATTAACTTTCTAAGTTTTTTATAAAAAAACTTTACAATTATTTCCTCTTAGGAAATTTCATTTAACTTTGAAATTTTTTTTTTTTTTGAAAAACTAATGAACAGAAATTTCCTCTTAGGAAATTACACACAAAAAAAAATATTATATATATTTTTTAAACTATTCATTAGTTTTTTTTTTTTTTTAATTTAATTAAAAAAATTTAACTATCTATCGACCCCGCCGAGAGTCGATCCTGCGACCTCGCGGGTGTCGTGGCTGAGGGTAGCCGCGGCGCTACCGGGCTGATCCGGGAGCAATGCGTGCTCCCCGCCCCTTGGCTTCCGCGTCGAGCGCGAAGCTAGTGTTGGCTTCGCGCTTCAGCGCGAAGCTTAAAAATTGTTGGGACTAATTGTCCCACATCGCCCGTAGGGCGATGTTTTAGTTATTTAAAAATAACTAAACACCTATCGTACTTTGACAGCTTGCGGCAATCACGAACACGCAGGTTCCTTTTGCCACGTCACCACTGGCCGCGCGCCGCCACGTCAGCGCACACTTTGCGGATCGCCACGTCACCCTCCTCGGGCCGCGCACCAGCGCCACGTCACCACACCTCGGGCCACGCGCCGTCACACGTCGCCACGCGTCGCGCCACGTCAGTCTCGTGCCTCGGGTCGCGTGCAGCAGATCGCCACGTCAACAGTGCCTCGAGAATCATGCGGATCTGCTGCTCCTGCGGGCCGCCTCGTCCAGCTCCTCCAATGCCTCGAAAAGCATGTCCCAAACTGCTCCTACGGGCCGCCTCGGGATCCGTGCCGCCTCGGCTCCTACGGGCTGCCTCGGGATCCGTGCCGCCGCCTCGAACTACGGGCCCCACCGCCTCGGGAATCGCGCCGCTCTGATACCAAATGTGAAAGGTGAGTGATTACGAAAAAAGGAATTATTGCATTAACCTTCAAACTTAGGTTACATAGATTAAATAGGCGGTAAATAACCTATTCGAGAAAGAAAGGGAGAAAGGAGAAATTGGGGGAAAAGAAGGATGGAAGGAATTCTCTTGCCGCCCAAATGCTGCCATCCACTGTCGTCTGGTAAGGTAAAAGGTAAGTTACCTTTACCCCAGTTAAAATCAAATTTTTAACCTTTTACTAATGGTAATTTCCAACAGTTGTCACCTTTGTTTAGCAGATAGTTATTTGTTAGTTAAGTGGTTGGCCATGTTTGGCAAATTATTGCAACCACTTAACCACGTGAGATTATTTTGTATTTCTTATATATTTCATTGCATCAATAAAGAAATCAGCTTCACGTTGAGTTTCTACATCAATGGAGGAACTTAAGAATATTATAGAAACTCTGCCAAAGGACAAAGCTCGTGGACCTAATGGATTCATAAATTTATTTTACCATCAATACTTATACATCATCAAAGAATATTTGTTATGCATGGTTAAGGATGTTAGGGTGAAAGGTAAGCTTCATGGAGCCATCAACTCCACCTTTCTAGCATTGATTTCTGAAGAAAAAATCCCACTACTTTCTCTAAATTCAAACCAATTTCTCTATGTAACTCTTTCTATAAAATTATTACCAAATTGTTGGCCAATAGAATAAAGAAGAAACTTTACAAAATAATATCAAAAGAGCAAGGGGGGTTCATGCCTGGAAAAAAAAATATGATAATATCATAATGGTGCATGAAGCCCTCCACACTAGTAGAAAATAAAAAAATAAGTAAATTGTTATAAAACTTGATATGGAAAATGCCTTTGATTGAGTTAATATACAATTAGTAAAATAGGTCCTACAAAAGTTTGGATTCCCACACTAGGTCATCAAGTGGGTTGGAGCATGCATCAAAAACCTATGGATAGCCCCTTTAATAAAAGGAAAACCAAAAAAATTCTTTTAGGCTACAAGGGGAATTAGACAAGGGTGTCCATTATCATCATACCTTTACATCATTTAGATGAGACTCTTGGAATATTAATTAACCATATTTGAAGAGAAAGAAAAATGATAGGGATAGAGGCTACAACAAGATGCAAAGCCATAACACACACCAAGAAAAATGTTAGACAACTCAAGCAATGTTTGGATTGGTTCACACAAGCTATCAAGGCTCATATAAACACTCAAAAGAGTCAATTCTATACACAAAATATTGTAGCAACAAGAGTCAAACTCTTTTGCACTATCCTAGGATTCCAGTCTAGCATAGATAAATACTTCAGATACCTAGGAGTGTCCATGAGCTTCCACCTCAAAGCCTCATACTATTGGACCTCAACATTGGACAAGATGGTTAGGAGGATACAAAGTTATAGTAATAGTTGACTCAATCTTGTAGAAAGGGCAATATTGATCAAATCAATGTTATCTTCTCTTCCAGTCTATCAACTATTAGTATATCATGCTCCGAATTTTATTTTATAAAAGGTAGATGTAATCATACACAACTTTCAATTGTAGTAATGTAGGCAATAAAAAAGAAAAAGGTTCCACTTGGTCAATTGGGAGATGGTCACCAAAGGTAAAATTCAAAGAGGATGGGGAATAAAAAAATGAAGATAGTTTTGAAAGCACTTGGAGAAAAACTTCTCTGGAATATGCTTAAGCACAATCGAGCATGACAACACATACTAGTCAGTATATAAATAACCAATTGTCCATTCAAATGCTCAAACACATAGAAAAACTTCCCACTTAATCTTTTTTATCCTCCAATCAACCTTATGATTCTTAGGAGTCTTCAAAATATTAATCATGAGTTGAGAGCCAGACTCAACTAGAACCTTTTTCCATCCAACCTTAGCAGCCTCTTGAAGGTCTCTAAGGATACCATACCCCTCCGTAAGGTTATTGGAAAGAATACCCAAATTCTCAGCAAAAGTAAAAACCATGGAGCCATCTAAAAGTCTACCAATTCCTCCCGCACTATCTTTTCCAGGGTTCCCTCTAGAGGCCCCATCACTATTGAATTTTCCAAAATCCTTAGGAGGAGGTTGCCAACTCCTTGTTCTATCCATCTTGTAATTTCTCACATTCTCTTTAAGATGGTTTCCCTTAGAGGAGTTAATCTTCAATATTTGCATCACTTGATCCCATCTTTGGTGGGAGTTTTGGGGGTGCTTAAGGAGTTGTTGGACTGATTCAACTAAAGTTGGCAATGGTATTTTTTTGGGGTATTTTTATTATACCATCCCTGGGGGTTGACCCGGGTCACTCATCGATAATGCAAGGGGTGCCGGTGACCACCACGGGGATAAGTTGGAAATGGTATTTTGCTAGATATAGTGAATATCCTTCCTATCTTGATTAAAAATTTGATTGTTCCTTTCATTCTAGATATTCCAAAGTAGAATGGTAGAACCCATCCAAACTAAATACCTAATAAAATGATCAACATCCTATTGTTTAGGCCAATACCTCCAAAGCTGCTCAAAAGTAGAAAAATTGGACCATTGTAAGCCAAGTAAAGTCTCCATTCTCCTCCATAGCTCAGAGGCTAGAGTACACTCAATAAAAATATGGTTGGGAGTTTCCACATTCTCTCCACACATTTCACATCTAAAAAGGCCATGAAAACCACGCTTCATAAGATGCTCACTAGTAAGCACCCTACGATGCAATAAAAACCAAGTAAAGAACCTCACCTTAGGCCAGAGCTTTTGAGCCCACAACTGAGAAAAAATATCAGATGATTGGTTGGGAGTATTATGGCATAAGGCCAAATAACCTTGAGCAACTGAATTCTCACCCTTAGTAGTGCTTTTCCATCCAAAATAATCTTTTTCATGGGACCAAGAGAGAGATATCATATGAATGATGCATTGGATATCTTGTCTTTGCCTTTATGGGATTTGAATAGGTCAGTCCTCAATAGGGATCCAATATCTACCAAACTCTAAATTACCAATATGGTACCAACATTAACTAGCCACCTTTATCTAGTTAGCTCGATGAAGCTCCTCCATACAAGGCCTCCATTCGAGAAATTGAGTTATCAAAGGCTTGTGACCATCCCAAGAATAAGTCCAAAAATTAGCCTGTTGACCATTATGAATGATCCAAAATAAATTTTTCTTTATCAAATCCTCACCATTCTTAAGAACTACTAAAATGGGAGAACCTTTGGTAGGCAATTGATAGCGAACAAGGTCTTTAGGACTTTTGTTCTCAGCATATTTAGCACGGAGATTTTTGGCCCAAAGAGCATTGGGGTTATGCAACATCCTCCAATACAATTTAGCAGCTAAAGATTTGTTGTTATTAATAGCAAACCGAAATCCTAACCCCCCTTCATTCTTGGGAAGACATAAAGTGTCTTATTTCACCAAGGCCCATTTTCTTTTCTCCTTAGTACCACTCTAGAGGAACCGATGACTTATTTGATCCATTTCACGAAGAATAGCCTTTGGGATATTCAACACGATAGAAACATAAATAGGAATAGCTTGAAGGATTGATTTTACCAAGGTGATTCTACCCCTGAAGAAAGCCACCTATTGGTCCACTTTCCAATTTTCTTCTTGACTTTGTCCAACAACCAATTCCAATATTTTTTTCTGTCTTTGAATATTGATGGGAATACCCAAATAAGTGATTGAAATGGAGGTCTTCTTATACCTTAATTTATCCAAGACCATGGATTCTTGTCTGGCAGAGCAGTGAAATAAAATTACTTTAGATTTATCTTCATTGATCAATTTCCCGATAGCCCTAGAAAAACAACTAATGATTTGCTTAATTTTAGAAGCTTCCTTAACTGTAGCTTTACCAAGAAGAGTAGATTCATAAACAAATTGAAGATGAGAGATAGGTATGGCTCCATGAGCAATAGTAACTCCTTCAAGGATTTTGTTCTCTCTATTTTTTGTTATATTCCTACCCAATAATTCAACAAGAATGATAAATAAAATAAAGGGATAGGGGGTCACCTTGCCTAATACCTCTGGACACTGGGAATAACTGAGAAGGCCTACCATTGATAAGAACTAAGTAGGAAACTAAAGAGATACAACCCATAATCCAATCCAACCAATCCTGAGAGAAACCAAATTTCCTCAAAACTTTGATGAGGAAGTGCCAATCCACTCTGTCATAAGCTTTGGATAAGTCTAACCGAGTGAACATGGAAGGAGATTTTTGCATATCCATGGAATGGATGGCTTCCTAGGCAAGAACTATCTCATCCACTATTTGGCCTCCTTCCACATAACCCCCTTGCTCAAGGGAAATAATCTTATGCAAAAGAGACTTCAACCTTTCTACCATGATCTTAGTAATGATTTTGAGAAGAACATTACATAAAGCAATAGGTCTAAAAGCTGAGATATGATCAACCTCTTGAGCTTTTGGAACAAGAGTAATATAAGTTTTATTGATAACCTTCAAAATTTCTTTGGCTTTCCTGGATTCTTCCACCACCTCTAATAAATTAGCATGAAGGATATCCCAAAACTCTTGGTAGAACTCAATGGGAAAACCATCAAGACTTGGGGTTTTCCCTTTTTGCATTTTAAAAACTACCTGATGAAGCTCATTGATAGTAACAGGAGCAGTCAAAATAGAGTTCTCCTTAGAAGTGATAAGAGAAGGAATTGCTTGAAGAACATCTTGTTGAGAAGCTAAGTCAAGAGGAGTAACAACAAAAATATTGGAAAAGTAATCAAAAACATTAGAGTTCATGCTATCCCAAGTGTAGAAAACATCTCCAAAATCAGATTTCAAGGAAGAAATAAAGTTGTGAGATCTTCGAGCTAGAAGAGATTTGTGGAAGAAATTTGTGTTTCGATCTCCTTCTTTGAGCCATTGAATTCTAGATTTTTGCTTCCATAGGAGTTCTTCTCTTTTTTCCCATTCCTCTAACTGAGTAGTGAGTTTAATTTCATCTGCACTTCTACTCTCTATGAGGCCATCTAAACGGATTTTCTTATTCAAATTTTCAAGCTGAGTAATAACTTCATATTTTTTTTATGAACATCCCCAAACTCCTTCCAGTTCCAAGTCTTGATTTTGGATTTAATGTATTGCAGTATTTTGGAAAAATAGAACATCTTAGTCCCATACCTAGGCTTACCTTCCTTCCACCATTGTTGCACATGAGGTCTAAAGGAACTGTGTCTCAACCACATTAACTGAAATAGAAAAGGAGAGAAACTCACACTGGTTTTCCACATTTCCACCATGACTGGCCAGTGATCCGAACCAACATTGTTAAGAGTCTTCACTTTAGGAATGTGACCATGGATTAAGAAATTGTCAGAGAGCAAGAACCTATCCAATCTCTCCATTATACAAGCTAAGCCTTGCCTTATGTTAGACCAAGTCATAAGGCCATTATCAGGATGGATGTCCACAAGATGGAGATTTACAATATATTCACTCATGAGGTCAGTGCTTCTATCCAAATTTCTATTTTCCCCCATTTTCTCATCTAAAGAGAGGATGGAATTGAAATCCCCTCCGATCAAGATCCAAGCTTTAGGAAAATGAGAGATAATATAAGTTATATCCTTCCATTGTCTTCTTTTTTCCTCCAGAGTAGTCGGAGCATAAACATTAATGGAGAGCATAATTTGGTTGGAATGTCTACTTTGAATAGCTATAGCTAAAAGACCCCAACTGCCAACCATATGGTGAATAACTACCTCTTTTGGGTCCCAAAGGTAAGCAATGCCACCATAAGTCCCCTGGGAACTGAGGGAAACCACTTTTCCAGCTGGCCAAATTTTACTAGCAATTGAGTCCATATCCTCTATTGACATCTTCGTTTCTTGAAGGAAAACAATATGTGGATGATTTATCTGAATCATTCTTCTAATTTCATTTTGTTTTGAAAGACTCCCTTTGAGTCCTCTAATATTCCAAGTGATGATCATCATTAATACCAGGGCTAAAAAATTTGGGAAGGGCATTAATCTTACCTTCCTCTACAAGCTTTTCACCTTCTTTTGCCATATGATATTGATTGGTCTTGCGACCTACCTTTTGATTAGAATCCATCTTCAGTTTTTTTTCTCTGTTTCTTGACTTACTCCAATTGAATCTGAGATGGCTTCTAACCTTGAAGAATGCTTGTACACAACCAAAATGTTACTAGAAGGTTCAACAGAGTCTATATTGGGACCTGTATTATTTGAAGTTTTAACATTTAAAATATTGTTTTTCTTGTGTATATTTTCTCCCTTTTTTTCTGTTGAAAACTTTTGATTTGTTGGTTTTTCTCTAAGTTCTTCCCTTCATTTTTAAATTGTGTTTCTAAGATTTCTGTTTCCATTATTTCCTCTTCCTCACTTGGGACATCGTTTGTGGAAAGAATTTCAAACATATTAGCAGATGACTTTGATTGATCCTTCATAACTAGTTTTTTTTAAGTGTTCTTCTTCTTAGGCATTTGGAAACCTGCTGAGTTTATATCTTCTTTCTTTTGATTTGGAATTTTATTTGGGAAAACACTAGCCAAATGACCATATTCATGGTAAATTCTACAACGAAAAGGAATGTTCTCATAGTCCACTACTTGCTCCCAAGTGTCCTCCCCAAATTGTAATGTGATCTTTTTAGGTAGGGGTTTTCAAAATCCATTAAAACACAAATTCGAGCATAAATAATATGTTCAAAATTTTGAGTACAATCAACAATCATCATAAAAGTTTCTAAAGAGTTTCCAATTGAAGAAAAAATAGTCGGATTCCATAATTCAATAGGGAGGCCAAAGAGTCTAACCCACATGGGAGTTGTTGAAGGTATCTCTTCTTCGGCTTTAAATTTAGTATGCCAGGGCTTCATGAAAAGCCCTGCCCTTCCAAAGAACTAGGGACCCCCTTGAAAAGTTTTCTCTCTATCTTCATTATTAGCAAATAAAACAAGAAAATAACCATTTGGATAAATAGATATTTGTAACTCACCTTTAGTTTTCTAGCTTTTTGCAGCCCAGACTTTGAAAGCAGATAGGCTCGGATGAAAACCCACGAACCGACAAATTAGTCCTCTTTTTTCTAGATCTTCAATGTCCAGTCTAAATGTTGCCCATATCAAGCTTAACAATAGGAGTTCCATCAGCTGCTTTAAGACATCCTGACTCTGTTTTCCTAGGATCAATCTTAGGTATTCTTAGAGGTTTACGAGAAGCCCTAAGATTAATATTAGCATTGGGTTGAGGCTGTCCACCATGGAGGGCATCCCTAAAATTCATTTTTGGGGCTGAGTCTTCAAAATTCTTACCCTTGATAGGGGTTTTCACAGTAGATTTATTTTGTGGGTGCACCTTAGCACCAGATTCACTTGAGATCTGAGCCATTTTTTGATCAACTGCTTGAAACTTGTTTCGTGATCTCTTTAATCCATGCCCTAGATGTCGTGGAAAGGTATGGTTTTCACTTTTATTTTGTGTAGCAAATTGGAAGCCATTGTCACTCAAGTTCACAACATGATCTATTGAAAGACATATTTCTAACCCATCTTGGATCCCCTACAACATATCCTACTAAAATATTGAGCAAAAACCACAAAAATATTGGTCGCTAGGGCCCGAAGGCCCCAAAAACCAACCTTTGGAGCTTCTTGCACTCAACCCAGATGAAACCCTCGCACAACCGCTTGCCAAAAATCTCGTTCACACATAGGTATGCGCTAGGATATGCATTGCTCCAAATGATCTAAAAATTGGTGGAGACGTTCTAGGGTTTTGCATGCATCTACCCTCAAAATTTCCAAATTATAATTCTTTATTTTACTTAAATTAACCAATCTAAACAAAAATAAAAGTAATCTTGTCATACATCCCATAAGGCCAAATAAATTGATGCTTTTAATGCTTTGTATTGCAATTGATTTTACCCCTTTCAATGTTATGTGTAATCAAATAGACATTAATATTTACATTTCAACTGATGACATTGTAAAACTGATTTCACCCCTTTAAATGCGATGAATAATCAAATTAACATTAATGCTTACAACCACCATTTTAGTAACTGGCAAGTGCAGGGTTCAAACCACAGGGATATCTCCCAACAAACCTATCTGTCTCATTCTTTTTGACCCAACATGAGATGGGGACCAATGGTCACTCAGGATTCGTACCCTCATCGTTGGTATAATGCACACTCAGAGGATTTGGAGTAGACTACTACCTTTGCAAAGGGTTGGCTTCCCCCTAAGGTTTGAACCTAGATCTCTTCTTGGTAAGTGCCCAACCACACCTGCACTTACCAATCCACCTAGCCCTTGGGGGTTAAAACCTTATGTTAAGAAAAATCGTTCCTCGTATTCCCTGGGGACCAGGACTTTCCATTCCATGGGGTCTATCCCATTCGGGTATACTCCTCAGGCTAGCCGAGGGGTTTTTTTTGTATCCAATGTAGGCCACTAGGCTTGAACCCCAAAACTCCTTTTGAGGATTAAGGCCCTTGCCAATAAGGTACCTGGTGCGGATTAATGCTTACATTGCAATTGATGACATTATAAACTAATTGAGGTAGGTGAAATATATTTGTCATGCATCCTAAAATACCAAATAAATTGATGCTTTTAATGCATTGCTTGATGAATAATCAAATTAACATTAATACTTAAATTTCAATTGATGGCATTATAAACTAATTGAGGTAGGTAAAATGTATTTGTCATACATCCTACAAGGCCAAATGTAAAATTGATTTCACCCCTCTAAACCCGATATAAGATAAAAAAAATTTGTGTAAAAGGTAAAAATTTTATTCAAAAAAACTGACCAGCTTATACAAATCCATTTTGATATCTTGCCTTTCATGACAAGGCTCAAAATGCAATTTTTTGTTTTCTTTTAGGATCTCTGAATCCCTTGTTCTTTAAACTTTACCTCCTTCTTAACTATATATGTCCTCTTCCAACAAATATTATTGAAGCCCTATTTGTTATTTTTTCTATTCCTGATAGATTTCATGTTGCATTTGATTCCATAGTTTTGACCAAATGTCTTGTTCTACCTCCATCATCGGAGATTCTACCTGTACTTTGGTATGCACTTTTTCTAATAACTTCCTTAACATAATCCCCCAGGTCCTCTCTTCTGAACTAAATTCCTCTTTAAAAATTGTGTTGTTCCGTTCCAACCATATTTGCCAACAGATGAAGCCAATCCCTAAATTCCAATTTGTATTAGTGTTTTAGATTTGAATGTGTTATGTGACCAATAGTCTAAAAAATTACTACCATTAAGAGGATACCATTCTATTTGGCTAAATATGGAGTACCATCAATTCCATATTGTGTAAGCATAGGAGCAATAAAAAAGAAGGTGGTTTATAGTTTCTACCTCTTGGAAGCACATTACACATATACTGGGTCCAATGAATCCCTTTCTCCTCATATTGTCCTGAGTCATAATGCTTTTGTGAGCAACCTGCCATATAAAACAATTAACCTTTGACCAACATTTTGGTTGCCATATTTCTTTCTAGGAAAGTTTTTTTTGGGGTTGGTTCCTGTTACTTTGGTGAGCCTTTCAGTAGCCTGCTTTCACTGTGTAAGTGCCTTGTTTCCCATATTCTCATGCTAGTTGGTCAGGTCCATCTTTCCATAGCCATGTTCTTTTTTCTAGGATTTCTTCTAGTTCACGTTTTTCAGTTTCCCATTCTTCACCTAACCACTGGTCCAAATTTTGCCATCTTCCTGAAAGTGCTAGTTGTTGGCTTGGGGGATGAGATAATGATATATAAGATTTTGGACCTGATTATGAAGAGTCTCTCTAATGCAACTAAGATGAGGGTATTATTTGATAATGGGGGGAAAATTCCCAAGAATCATCCCACAAACTGACTTTTCTCCCATCACCTACTTTTCAATGTAAGTATTCCTTAATCAGTGAGGCCCCTCTTTTGAGTGTTTTTCATATCTATGATCCCACAACTATAACTAGAAATCATGGTATATCCTCCATTTCATGTGCAGGGTAATATTTAGCTTTTAGAACTCGACTCCATAATTGATCTAGTTTGTGACCCACCTCCAATATAACTTCCCTATTAGTGCTAGGTTGTTTGTTGTTGCAGCTCTGATTCCAAGACCTCCCTCTTCCTTTGGTTGAAAAATTTTCTCCCAACTTACCAGAGCATTTTTCTAATTTTCTTGTGCTTCTGACCATAAGAATTTTCTCATCAATTTTTCAAAATATTTGAGTATGCTCTTTGGGGCTAAGAAAATGGAAAATTTGTAAATTGACATTGCTTGTAACACTGAATTCAAAAGCGTGACTCTACCTCCAAAGCTTAACCATCTATGAGACCAGTGTGACAACTTTAATTTTTTTTTATCTTTTATGGATTTCCAATCTTTCTTTTTTAGGTTTTTTTCTGTTAAGGGAATTCCTAAGTAATCTAATGGACATGAGGCCATAGATAATCTAAGAATGTTTGCTATCCAATCTCTGATTATCTTATGTACATTAAAGAAGACAACTTTAAATTTTTCTTCATTTAGAAGTTGGTTTGTGGCTGCAATGTAGCAGTCTAATATTTCTCTGATACTAATTGCTTCTTTTATTGTTGCTTACCCCCATAATCCTGTATCATCTATGAATTGTAGATGAGTGATAGCTATATCTCTGTTTATTTAAATTCCTGTAATGTTCTCTATTTTTTTCTTCTATATGAGTCTTCCTAGTCCTTCTGCAAAAATAATGAACAAATATGGAGAGAGAGGATCTCCTTGTCTAATTCCTTTTCTAGCCTTGAGCAGTGGGGAGGGGGTTCTATTGATGAGAATTTAAAAGGAGATTGTGGAGATGCATTCAAGTATCCAGTTGATCCAATCTTTTTGGAATCCAAATCTTTGTAAAATTTGATCCAAAAATTTCCAACTCACTCTGTCATAGGCCTTGGATAGAACTAACTTCAAGAACATTCCTTTGTTATTTCTTTGGTCCATATGATGTATATTTTCTTATGCTATTACAATCACATATAGTATTTGCCTGCCCTACACAAATCCCCCTTGTTCAGGAGATATGATATTTAGTAATATAGCATTTAGTCTGTTGGCTATTACCTTGGTGATGATCTTGTAGATCACATTGCAGAGGGTTATTGGTCTGTAATTGGTTACATTATCCATATCTCCTCCCTTTGGAATCAATGCTAGAAAAGTATGGTTGAGGGATTTGAGAATCCTACCACTGGATCTGGCTTCTTCTACTTCTCTAGTTATATCTTCTCCTATAATATCCCAAAAAGCTTTGTAGAATTCTATTGGTAATCCATTTGGACCTGGGGCTTTTCCTGATTGCATGGAGAAGATTTTTTCTTTCACCTCTTCTTCTTTGATCTCTTTCATAAGTTCCTCATTCTGTTCTTGAGAGACTAATCTGGGGATACTTCCCAAGATTTCCTCCTAGGATTGTTTTAATAGATGTGAATCTACAGTAAAAAAATTGAAGAAAAAATCATTAGATGCTTTTTGAATACCTGAAGAGGTGGTTTCTAGGAGTTCGTCTACATTTTTTAAAGCATCAATCCGGTTATAGTATTTTCTAGTTGTGGGCGACTGGTGAAAGAAATTTGTATTCCTATCTCCTTCTTAAAGCCAAGTAATTCTAGATCTCTACTTCCAATAGGTTTCTTCTTTCTTATCTAGCTCCTCTTCCTCCTGCATTAAGAGATTTTCATGGGAGAGTAATTCCTCTGAAAGGGGTTTCAAATGAATTCTTCCTGCAACTCCTTGCATTCTCTCAACTAGCTCTGCTCTTTATTGCTGAAAATATAATCTTTGGAATTTGCTCAAGTTTTTCAATTTGTATTTGATATATTTCAGTCTAGAGTGTAGCTAAAATTGTGCCTTTCCAAATGTTGGTTTCCCTTGTCACCACCATCATTGAACTAACTTTGGTAATTCCTGGTTTAGAAGCCAAAATTTCTCAAATCTGAACGGGTAATTTTTGGACTAGGGTATTCTATTTGTGATATTTAGACGTACCGAAAAATGGTCGGAAGATAACAAGTTTATGATTTTTGAATGGCAACCCCATAACTGTTGAATTTCTTTCTCTATCAATATCTTATCTAATCTTGATTTTATTGCTTGGTCTCCTTCCTTTTATTGGTCCAAATAGTACCACATCCTGAAGGTGGAATGTCAATCAGATTTAAATTATTAGCTTGGACAATCAAGATTTTTTCCTTCTCACTGAGATGATTTAGGCCTCCCTCTTGATCATTCACTAACATCTTGACATTGAAGTCCCCACCCACTAGGAACCTATATTCTGGGTAAGCTTATATAATAGCTTGGATTGACTTCCATTGGGTTTTTTGTTCCTGCACTTCCTTTGTACAATAAAAGTTAATAATCAACAAGACTGAGTCTGATTCTCTATCTCTTAATCTGGTCATCAATATCCCTCTAGCTAATGTTCCTCCTACCTGCTGAAAAGTGTCTTTATTCTACAAAATGACCATTCCTCCAAAGAAACCATGGGAATCTTGGGCCTCATAGTCTCTTGTTGGTCACGAATCTACCACAGGAAAGGATTTTCTATGTCTATGCACCCTAGACCCGGCCAACATTGAAAGGTTGGGAGAAAGAAATGTCTCCCAGACCAATCTCCAGAGAGGGCTGGTTCCCTTACTATTTCTAAGCTTGATTAAGACTAAAGTTACTGGAAAGGAATTATAAATGTGCAGAAAGAAATGGGAAATACACGAAAGAGACGGGAAATATGGCCACAGGTCGAATTTATATGATCGGGGAAAGAAACTCAGCAAGAATTTAACTTCAAGCGTATGAACAACATATAATAATAGAATACAACATAATCCACTTACGACCTTGCGTAGACAACCTTCAGGATTGCATTCCAAAACTCATTTCCTTATTTGCAATATTCAAATTCAGATACAGAATTGAAATCTAACAGCAGATTAGAAAGACGAGCACAACTGAGAAATGCATGAAATAGAAGGAAATCATTAGAAAGACGCTTGCAAAATCATAGGCCAAATATCTCTTTTTTACGCAAAGAACTTGAATGTTTTCAGCAAAATGTCTCTCAAACTCCCGATCCCTCTTTCGGAGATCTACATTGATTTATATAGAAGTCTTGCTTCTTTACAACATTTAAAACTTGCAATAGACTTCCTCGAGATCTACAACATATGCAACGAAAACAAGGAAACGATCCCCTTAAACCAGCCTCGGAGAAACCAAAAATTGAATGAAACAAGGAGTCGGTCATCTTCATTAAATGGTCGTTCTTGAAACATGCTTGAACCGTTAGAAAAATCATGAACAACAGCTTTGGATAATGGAAATATTTAATTCTGGTGACTTGGACACGTTCTTCTACCTTGCTCACGTTGGAAAGCAGCAAAATATTTAATTCTGGAGTGCTTTTAATTGTTGGAAATTGTAAAACTTCATCAGGTCATTTGAACTGCTTTTTGGCGTGAAACTGTAACAGGTTGCAAAAACGCTACATGTCACGAAATCGCAACGTATTTATGCTACGTACACTTTGTCACTTTGGAACCACGAAAATCAACCATGTCACGAAATCGCGACGTATTCAGCTCCTTTGGCTCCTTCACTACCTTAGCTTGCAAAAACGTGACGCGTCGCGAAATCGTGACGTTCTGTACCATTATGCTCTTTCTCCGCTCTGTTTCTGTGAAAATGTGACAAGGCACGATTTCACTACACCTTTCTCCATGTTGTTCTCTTCGCTACTTTGAACCACAAAAATGCGACAAGGCATGATTTCGCTATGTTCTTCTATATTTTAGTTGTGTCTCACTTATATGTCATGAAAACAAGACAAGTCACGCTTTTGCTACGTTCTCCCATCAGCATCTTTGTTTTATCTCTGGGTCATAAAAACCAAACAAGTCACGAAATCGCTACACTATCTACCCGCTGCTCAATCTTCTATTCTATGTCGCAAAAATCTGACATGTCGCAATTTCGAAAACAAGGAAACGATCCCCTTAAACTAGCCTCGGAGAAACCATAAATTGAATGAAACAAGGAGTCGGTCGTCTTCATTAAATGGTCGTTCTTGAAACATGCTTGAACCGTTAGAAAAATTACGAACAACAGCTTTGGATAATGGAAATATTTAATTCTGGTGACTTAGACACGTTCTTCTACCTTGCTCGCATTGGAAAGCAACAAAACATTTAATTATGGAGTGCTTTTAATCATTGGAAATCACAAAACTTCATCAGGCCGTTTGAACTGCTTTCTGGCACGAAACTGTAACAGGTCACGAAAACGCTACTTTTGGCATTTTTGCCACATTTATTTGATTGTTGTTTATTCATGCATAAGCTGTTGAAATTCTAACTCCTCTACAGGTTTTGATGCAAAAAATGCCTAAGTCTGAAGGCTGTCACGAAATCGCGACAAAAAATAGCATGGAGAGCCAAAGTTGAAAACCGTCGCGATATCGCGACATGTCGCGTTATCGCGGGTCGGATGAGGAGAGAGAAAATAAACGCAAAGTCGTAGCGATTTCGCGACGTGTCAAAAAATCGTGGTCAGCACAGTCAACGGCAGCAGGGGGTAAAACCGTCGCGATATCGCGACGTGTTGGATTTTCACGGTCAAAATGGTCAACGGAGGCAGTGCAGCAAAGTTGTAGCGAAATCGTGACATGTCGCATTTTCATGACTTGCGATGGCCAGGAAGCATAAGGTTAGAAATTGTCGCGAAATCGTGACATAACTAAGCGACAGGCGATAAGACAAAAGACGTCGCGAAATCGCGACGCGTCACGTTTTCGCGCGTGGGTGGACAGAAAGGCTTAAGACATAAAATGGTCGCGATTTCACGACATTTGTGGGATGAAGCCAAGCAAAGCAAAGGATGTAGCGAAATCGCTACGTGTTGTGTGATCGCGGTTCAGGTGGATAAAAGAGTCTAAGGCACGAATGGCGTAGCGATATCGTGACACTTTTGAGAATGAGTCCAAGCAAGACGAAGACATCGTGAAATCATGACAGGAAGTGAGAACAGTGGAGAATGCAAGCAAACGTCGCGATTTCGTGACACAATGAGCAAGAAAGGCTTAAGGCAAAAAATGGTAGCGATTTCATGACGAGAATTGTTGAGGGGCTAGGGGCAAGAAAGAAGTTGGCGTCATGATTTCGCGACATTCATGAAGATAAAGGCTAGCGACAAGAAAATGGTAGTGATTTCGTGACACATTGTTGAAGAAAGACTAAGTGCAGAGAATTGTAGCGAAATCGTGCAGTGTCACATTTTTGCGGTTGACGAACAACAAGGTCCAAGGAAATAGAACTTGTAGCGAAATTGCGACATGGTGGAAGTTGAAGAAACACAGAGGTAAGAGTGTCATGTTTTCATGATTTGAAGTAGTGAAGAGAACAAAAGATGAAGAATGTAGCGAAATCGTGCATTGTCACATTTTCGCGGCAACAGGGCAGAGAAAGAGCATAATTGTACGGACGTCGCGAAATCGCGCAGCGTCGCGTTTTCGCGGTTCAAGGTTGCGAAGGAGATATGGAAGCCGAATACGTCGCGATTTCGTGACATGGTTGATTTTCGCGGTCGAAAGTAAGGAAAGCGTACGGAGCAGAGATATGTCGCGATTTCGCGACATGTCGCGTTTTCGCGACCTATTACAGTTTCGCGCCAGAATGCAGTTCAAACGGCCCGATACAGTTTTGCGATTTTCGAGGATTAAAAGCGCTCCAGAATTAAATGTGTTGCTGCTTTTCGATGCGGTCAAGGTAGAAGAACGCGCCCAAGCTACCAAAATTGAAGATTTCCATTATTCGAAGCTGTTGTTCACGATTTTTCTAACGGTTTCAAGCATATTTTCAAGAACAACAATTTAATGAAGACGACCGACTCCTCCTTATGGCATTTAATTTCTGGTTTCTCCGAGGTTGTTTAAGGATATCATTTCCTTGTTTCCGTTGCATAATTTGTAGATCTCGAGGAGGTCCGTTTCATATTTTTAATGCTGCAAAGAAGCAAGGCTTCTATATAAAGCAATGTAGATCTCAAGAAAAAGGGTCGGGAGTTTGAGAGACAGATTGCGTGAAAGCTTTCAAGTTGTCTTGCATGAATGAAAGAGATTTGGCCTCTGATTTTGCAAACGTCTTTCTGTGTAATTTCCTTCTATTCCATGTATTTCTAAGTTATGCTTGTCTTTCTGATCTGCTGTTAGATTTAAATTCTGCATTTGAATTTAAATACTGCTTGTAAGGAAGTAAGTTCTGGAATGCAATTCTGGAGGTAGTTTGCACAAGGTCGTAGATGAATTATGCTGTTTTCTGTTATTACATGTTGTTCATACACTTGAAGGTCCATCTTGCTGAGTTTCTTTTCCTCGATCTAACAAATTCGGCCTACGGCCATATTTCCCATCTCTTTCCGTAATTTCTTGTTTCTTTCTGCGTATTTTACATCTCTTTCCTGCAACTTTAATCTGAAATCAAGCTTAGAAGTAGTAAGGGAACCAGCCCTCTCTGGAGATTGGTCTGGGAGACATCTCTTTCTCCCAGCCTTTCAATGTTGGCCGGGTCTAGGGTGCATAGTTTTAGAAAATCCTTTCTTGTGGCAGATTCGTGACCAACAGTTTTTGGCACGCCCGATGGGACAGACTTCTTCTGTCTCAGAAAGATCCCATAGTATTGAAGGTTTAATGTTCGCCTTCATGCCGTAAAGTTAGAACATTTGGTGACTCTGCAAGTACTCAAAAATCTCTGAACGTGGATGCAGTGAAAGTCGTACTTCATGATCACGAGATCACAGTCTAAAAAAGTTGAAGATCTTGTTGAGTTTTTTGAACTTGACATCACAAAAAGAGGTGAACAATCTAGGTTGGTTTCCCCATCGCTTGCATCATCTGCCATATCCACACAAATCCCTGGTATTGTTACTAGTTTTCCATCTTCTCAGTCACATCCACTAGTCCCAATGGCCCAGTATCCTCCACCCAGGAAGTTCTTGGCATGGAACAGCTCAGGAGCCTTGAATTTGCAGGCTCAGAATCCAGTTCCTCAGGCCGCTTTGAAGGTTTTGCCGACCTATGATGGTACGGGTAAGACGGCATATGAACATATTAATGATGTAGCTTCTCTGGCAGCCATTCATGATATAACTGATGAGGATGTGATGGTGAAGTTATTGGTGTTATCCCTGAGAGGAAAATTGTTGTACTGGTACCGAACGTTGCAACCAGGCACCATTACGTCATGGGATCAGCTAGGAGAACTGCTAGTTAAGAATTTTCATGAACAGGCTGATCCATTTTCGTTGTTGCATCAGTTTAACGTGATCCAGAGGCACCCGCAAGAAGAGATAGCTGATTTTAATGTTCGATTCACAAGAACCTGGCAGAGAATTCTTGATGGTCTTCGGCCTGCCGATGAGTTGGCTGCATTTTACTACCTCAAAGCGTTCAACACGGACATCGGTTGGGCTGTCCGGCAGTCCAACGTGACGACATTTCCAGAGTTGTTTGAACAAGCGTTAAAGGCGAAAGCTGATCTGATTGCTATAGGTAGACTTCCTCCGAAGGTAACTATGCCTATTATACCTGATCTGCCTAAGTATTTATATTCTGGTTCGCTTCCACAGCCCATGCCATCTATGTATCCTACCCCATCATGGAGCTCCAATGCACCTCAAATCGCACCTATTCCAGTTCCCCAGCTTCCTGCTCCAACTGTTCCCCAGTTGCCTGCACCGAGCATTCCAAGGTTAGTTCCTCCACTTCCAACTCCTGCAGTATCTTCCCCACAGTTTCCATTACCTTTACCAGCACTGCCTGTGTCCTCAAGCCCAGATCCTCAATTGGTTATGTTACAAGAAATTCAGTCGGCTATGAGATCTCTCACTGACAAGGTGACATCTATGGAACGGAGAGAGGCGAAAAGAAGCTATCAGCCACGAAGATTTATGCCAGCAGTAACTAGAGAACAACCTGCTCCAAGCAAGGCTATGGAGAAAGCACCTGAAAGGAACTCAGCAGTTCTGGTAAGTGAAGAGGTTGGCCCTTCTGAAGTTTCACATGAGCCATCTTATTGGTGTTCTTCCTGTAATGACCCACATGATGAGTCCACTTGCATGGTCCACCAAAATTATTTGCAAGTTCTTACAGGGAGCCATGTAAATATGATTCGAGAGGTGGATCTTACTTCCGTGGAGTCTCTGGAGGAACATATAGCAATACTGACACGCAGCGGCAAGAAACCAATGTTGGTAGATCCGGCTAAGATGGAGCCATTGAAAGTGCCTCCTGTACAAGCAACGAAGCAGCAAATGCCAACAAAGGCTCATGATTCCCCAACGCAACGACAATCACCTATTTTGTCGAAGGATCCACTTCCATCACCAGTAAAAGACAAGGAACAAGCTTCTACTTCCCAGCCGCAAGCAGAAACAAAGGAGCAAGCCAAAGAAACGTTGCGGTATCCATCATTGACCAAACGACAACGAGTGGAGGCCACCCAGCAATATAAGAGCAAATTTGAATCTGCTAGTGGCGGGAAGGAACAGACCTCCATGGAGTACAACATTGTTGAAGAACTTAAATGGATACCAGCTAAGGTAAGTCTGTATGACACCTTACAGTTGCCTGGACAGGTAAATCTCTTACAGGAATCCCTGAAGACCATACAAAGTAAGGGGAAAGCTCCAGCCCAGGTGGTTATGGCTCAAACGTTAACTTTCCAATGGCAGGAGTAGACCACCCCCATTTTATCTGTCATTGCAAATAGAGGGTTGGATCGTACATAATTGCCTGATCGATTCTGGTGCCGCTACAACTGTCATGCCTAAGGCAGTCTGTGAAGCAATGGGAATGGAATTCACATGAAGTAGCCCCAAAGTTTTGCAGTTAGATGGTACTCCAGTGAAAACAGTGGGTGTAATCAAGGATGTCCCGATTGTTTTGCATAATATGCCCCAGATTACAGTCATCCAGGAGATAGTTGTGGTAGATCTAGAACCGTATTTCAGTATGTGCTTATCTAGAGAGTTTACCGCAAAGTTGGGCGGTTACCTTGCACTGGATTATTCTCACTTGGAGATTCCATTCAAAGGAAGACGAGTCCGGGTCTACAATCAAAAACCTTCTACTTTTCATATTGAGAAGATAGAAGAAGAACATGTTGTTCATATGATAACTGAAGATTTGGAGGATGAGTTTTCAATGCTCAATTTCAATGCTATGATCCAGACCGAAATTGGTTGTTATTCCATTATGCAGCCTGAAGAGGTTGAAGTCAAGTTGCCACCTGATCAAGTTGAACAAGATTCTCTGCCAGATCAGCTCTATTTTGATGGAACACAATACAAAAATGGTGCTAACATTGGGACTGAACGATCATGCCTAGGTCTCAAGATGGCTGGGACACTTGGAGTGCAGCAGTTACAGACCCTTGGTGATTCTGAGCTAATCAAGAACCAGAAGTCTACTGAGCGTTTGTCAAGGATCTGGGATCCAGGAGACAGAGCCGTGTTTGGGTTCGTGTCTTTCCCGAAAGTTCACATCTAATTCGGGAGTTACCTTGTATATAGTAAAAAAAAAAAAAGAAAAAGAAAAAAAAAGTATTGTTTTCCACTTCGGCTCTTTTTGCATGCGAGCCCGCAGGTACGTGTTTCTTTCTTTTTTCTTCTTCTTTCCCAGCAGTTAGTGGCTTCCTATCAATTTCTTCCTTCCCCTTCCTTTTTCTTCCCTTCCCTTCTTTATTCCCTTCTTCTCCTACTCCTTTTCTTCTGCAGTAAAAAAGCCACTGCTGTTGTTTCTTTTTCCCTTCCTATTATTCCCGCTTCTTCTTATCCTTTTCTTCTAAGTTCTCTGTCATTTTAGCATTTATCATAGTTTATCCACGGTTCACACCTCTTTTATCATCTTATCACTTCCATTCCATTATTCCATTCACTTCCATTTCCCCTTTCATAGGAGCACAGAAGCACTCTGTCTACCGCATCACTTTCCTCCATTCCATTATTCCATCATTCATCATTTCCATTCCATGGTCAGTTCAGCCAAATACAGAATTCCTTGAAGTTTCAGTCATTCAGCAAGAGTTGTTGCAGCAGTCCATCGAGATGAACCCCATCAGCCAGCTTTCTGTTCTAAGTTTTCATGACTCTGTTGCCCAATGGATTCAGGCCTGGGATTCGTGCATACAGCAGAACTGTATACCCCGCGAGCCACCAAGAATGTTGGCATTTTTGCCACATTTATTTGATTATTGATTATTCATGCATAAGTTGTTGAAATTCTAACTCCTCTACAGGTTTTGATGCAAAAAATGCCTAAGTCTGAAGACTGTCGCGAAATCGCGACAAAAAATAGCATGGAGAGCCAAAGTTAAAAACCGTCGCGATATCGCGACATGTCGCGTTATCGCGGGTCGGATGAGGAGAGAGAAAACAAACGCAAAGTCGTAGCGATTTCGCGACGTGTCAAAAAATCGTGGTCAGCGCAGTCAACGACAGCAGGGGGTAAAACCGTCGCGATATCGCGACGCGTTGGATTTTCGTGGTCAAAATGGTCAACGGAGGCTGAGCAACAAAGTTGTAGCGAAATCGTGACATGTCATGTTTTCATGACTTGCGATGGCCAGGAAGCATAAGGTTAGAAATTGTCATGAAATCGTGACATAACTGAGCGACAGGCGATAAGGCAAAAGACGTCGCGAAATCGTGACGCGTCGCGTTTTCACGGCATGGGTGGATAGAAAGGCTTAAGACATAAAATGGTCACGATTTCATGACATTTGTAGGATGAAGCCAAGCAAAGCAAAGGATGTAGCGAAATCGCTACATGTTGTGTGATCACGGTTCAGGTGGATAAAAGAGTCTAAGGCATGAATGGCGTAGCGATATCGCGACACTTTTGAGAATGAGTCCAAGCAAGACGAAGACGTCGCGAAATCATGACAGGAAGTGGGAACAGTGGAGAATGCAGGCAAACGTCGCGATTTCGTGACATAGTGAGCAAGAAAGGCTTAAGGCAAAAAATGGTAGCGATTTCGTGACATTGTTGAGGCTAGGGGCAAGAAAGAAGTTGGCATCGCGATTTTGCGACATTCATGAAGATAAAGGCTAGCAGCAAGAAAATGGTAGCGATTTCGTGACACATTGTTGAAGAAAGACTAAGTGCAGAGAATTGTAGCGAAATCGGTGGTGTCACATTTTCGCGGTTGACGAACAGCAAGGTCCAAGGAAAAGACTTGTAGCGAAATCGTGACATGGTGGAAGTTGAAGAAGAGAGAGGTAAGAGTGTGACGTTTTCACGATTTGAAGTAGCGAAGAGAACAAAAGATGAAGAACATCGCGAAATCGTGCATTGTCACATTTTCGCGACAATAGGGCAGAGAAAGAGCATAATTGTATGGACGTCGCAAAATCGTGCAGCGTCACGTTTTCGCGGTTCAAGGTTGCGAAGGAGATATGGAAGCCGAATACGTCACGATTTCGTGACATGGTTGATTTTCACGATCGAAAGTAAGGAAAGCGTACGGAGCAGAGATATGTCATGATTTCGTGACATGTCGCGTTTTCGCGACCTGTTATAGTTTCGCGCCAGAATGCAGTTCAAACGGTCCGATGCAGTTTTGTGATTTTTGAGAATTAAAAGCACTCCAGAATTAAATGTGTTGCTGCTTTCCGATGCGGTCAAGGTAGAAGAACGCGCCCAAGCTACCAGAATTGAAGATTTCCATTATTCGAAGCTGTTGTTCACGATTTTTCTAACGGTTTCAAGCATATTTTCAAGAACAACAATTTAATGAAGACGACCGACTCCTCCTTATGGCATTTAATTTTTGGTTTCTCCGAGGCTGTTTAAGGATATCATTTCCTTGTTTTTGTTGCATAATTTGTAGATCTCGAGGAGGTCCGTTTCATATTTTTAATGCTGCAAAGAGGCAAGGCTTCTATATAAATCAATGTAGATCTCAGAAAAGGGGTCGGGAGTTTGAGAGACAGATTGCGTGAAAGCTTTCAAGTTGTCTTGCATGAATGAAAGAGATTTGGCCTCTGATTTTGAAAACGTCTTTCTGTGTAATTTCCTTCTATTCCATGTATTTCTAAGTTATGCTTGTCTTTTTGATCTGCTGTTAGATTTAAATTCTGCATTTGAATTTAAATACTGCTTGTAAGGAAGTAAGTTCTGGAATGCAATTCTGGAGGTAGTTTGCGCAAGGTCGTAGATGAATTATGTTGTTTTCTATTATTACATGTTGTTCATACACTTGAAGGTCCATCTTGCTGAGTTTCTTTTCCCCGATCTAACAAATTCGGCCTACGGCCATATTTCCCATCTCTTTCCGTAATTTCTTGTTTCTTTCTGCGTATTTTTCATCTCTTTCCTGCAACTTTAATCTGAAATCAAACTTAGTTTTAGTAAGGGAACCAGCCCTCTCTGGAGATTGGTCTGGGAGACATCTCTTTCTCCCAGCCTTTCAATGTTGGCCGGGTCTAGGGTGCATAGTTTTAGAAAATCCTTTCCTATGGCAGATTCGTGACCAACAGCTACATGTTGTGAAATCATGACGTATTTCTGCTCCGTACACTTTGTCACTTTGGAACCGTGAAAATCAACCATGTCACGAAATCGCAACGTATTTGGCTCCTTTGGCTCCTTCGCTACCTTAGCTCGTGAAAATGTGACGCGTCATGAAATCGTGATGTTCCGTACCATTATGCTCTTTCTCCACTCTATTTTCATGGAAATATGACAAGGCGTGATTTCACTACACCTTTCTCCATGTTGTTCTCTTCGCTGCTCTGAACCACAAAAATGCGATAAGGCATGATTTCGCTACGTTCTTCTATCTTTTAGCTGTGTCCAACTTATACGTCGCGAAAACAAGACAAGTCGCGCTTTCACTACGTTCTCCCATCAGTATCTTTGTTTTATCTCTGGGTCACGAAAACCAAACAAGTCACAAAATCGCTACACTATCTACCCGCTGCTCAATCTTCTATTCTATGTCGCAAAAATCTGACATGTCGTGATTTTGTGACAATTTTCATCCACCCTATATGGTCCTACTTCTAACCCGTGAAAATGTGACACTCTTGCCTCAAGTGGTTCTTTAATCTCCATCATGTCGCAAAATCACGACAAGTTCTATCTCCTTGGACTTCACTGCTTTTGAATTGCAAAAATTCGTCATGTCACAAAATCGTGACGTTCCGCACAATCTGGCGGCCTCTTTGCTTCCTCTTCGCGAAAACGTGACATGTCACGAAATCGCTACAATTTTTTGCACTTGGTCCTTTCGCCTTAATATGTCGCAAAATCACAACGTTTCTTTGTTGCTGGACTTCATCTCCGAAAGTGTCATGAAATCGCGACGACTTTCATGCCTTAAGCTTTTCTTTCCAAATCTGCCGCGACCACGCAACACGTCGCGATATCGCGACGTCTTTCACCTTTTGTGTCTTGCTCACTATTCTATCGTGAAATCGTGACGAAATTGTTTGTCATCATCCTTTGCTTAGTCACGTCATGATTTCGCGACCATTTCTCTTACTATACTCTATGGCCATTGTAAGTCGCGAAAACGTGACCTGTCGCGATTTTGTGATAGTTTACTACGCTGCCCCCTATTGACCAATTTGACTACGAAAATCCAACACGTCGCGATATCGCGACGGTTTTACCCCCTTGTTGCCATTGACTGTGTTGATCGCGATTTTGGAACACGTCGCGATATCACGACGATTTTGTGGCTTAACCCTTTTCTGCCTTTAGCGTCGTGAAACTATTACAGGTCACGATTTTGCGATGCCTTTGCGTTTGATTTCTCTCTCCTCAATAGACCCGCGATAACGCGACATGTCGCAATATCGCAACGGTTTTCAAACTGTGCTCTCCATGCTGCTTTTTGTCGTGATTTCGTGATAGTCTTCGGACTTAGCCTTTTTTTTGCATCAAAACCTGTAAAGGAGTGAGAACTTCAACATCTCATGCATGAATAATCAACAATCAAAATAATGTGGCAAAAATGCCAACATTCTTGGCGGCTCACGGGGTATACAGTTCTGCAGTATGCACGAATCCCACATCTGAATCCATTGGGCAACAGAGTCAAGAAAAACTGAGAACAGCAAGCTAGCTGATGGGGTACATCTTGGCGAACTACTGCAAAAACTCTTGCTGAATTACTGAAAAATCAAGTGAACCTGTATTTGGCTTAGCTGACCAGGTGCTATAAAATAATCTCCATGAAAGCACCAGGGGTGGCAAAACGAAAATGAATGAAATAAGTGAAGTGAGGACTATGGAATGGAAATGATAAATGATGGAATAATGGAATGGAGGGAGTGATGCGGTAGATACAGTAACAGAGTGCTTTTGTGCTACCAGCTGCTATGAAATGGAAATGGAAGTGAATGGAATGGAAGGTGGGAATGAAAGGAGTGAAGTGGTGGAATGGAACCGATAAATGCTAAAACAACAATGAAATTAGAAGAAAAGGAAAAGAAGAAACAAGAATAGTAGGAAGGGAAAAAGAAACAACAGCAGTGGCTTGATTACTTACAGAAGAAAAAGGAGTAGGAGAAGAAGGGAATAAAGAGGGGAAGGGAAGAAAGAAAGAGGAAACCACTAACTGCTGGGAAGGAAGAAGAAAAAAGAAAAGAAATAAACGTACCTGCAGACTCGCATGCAAAAAGATCCGAAGTTGACAGAGGAAAACAATATTTTATTTTCCTCTTTTTCTATTTTTTTTTTGTTGTTGCTATGTACAAGGTAACACTGGACTCACACTTCATGTAGTATAGGCTTTCAGATGAAATCCGTTCACCGAAATAGGAAGTGGGCTGCCATCCAAATCTTCCAGATGAAACGAATTTGTTGTACCAACACTAACAATGCGGAAGGGACCCTCCCACAGAGCATCAAACTTCTTGTGCTTCCCAGGCTTGGCTTTCTTTTCATTCCATTTCAGGACCAAATCACCCACCTTAAGCGGACGATCAGTGGAATTTTTATGGAACCACTTTGAAATAACCTATGTATGCTTAGCAAACTCCTCATAGGCCAAAGAACGTTGCTCTTCCAACTGTAACAACTGAGCCAACCACATATCCATGGAATCTACATCTACTTCATCATCTTGAAATCCCTGCAACTGCTGCAATACTGGCAACTCTAGATGAACAGGCAACCTTGCCTCCTTTCCATATACCAGGGCATATGGTGAAGTCTTGATAGACTTCTTGATTGAAATCCTATCTGCCTATAAAGCTTGATTCAACAGAAGGTGCCATGATCTCTTGTTATCCCCCAAAGATCTCTTTAAAATTCGTAGCAAATTCATGTTTGTGGACTCTTCCAAGCCATTTCCCTGAGGATAATAGTTAGAGGATGTTTTCAAGAAAACACCATACTTATTTGCAAATTCAGCTAGCTCAGCTCCAATAAATGGAGTTTCGTTATCTGTAATAATAGCATCAGGAATGCCAAAATGTGCGATCAGCCCTTCATTGAAATAAATCACCATCGCTTGATTTGCAACCCTGGTTGGAATAGCTTCAGACCATCTCATAAAATAATCTGTAGCTATCAAGATATATTTGTGTCCAGCTGAAGAATTCGGATCAATAATCCCAATAAAGTCTAATCCCCACTGCTAAAAAGGTGCTTCAACTTGAATTGGATGCAAGGGCAATGATGCATTTCTAACCCTTCCTGTATACCTCTGACATTTGTCACATGCTTGGGCAATCTTGAAAGCATCTGTGAACAAGGTGGTCCAATAGTAACCAACCTGAATAATTTTTAAAGCCATTGGTCTACCTGCATAGTGTCCTCCTGATATGCCAAAATGAAACTCCTCCAGGAGCCTTGCCTTCTCTGATTCCTTGATGCACCTTAAAAGAACGCCATCAATGTTCTTAAAAAACAATCCCTCAGGCAGCAACACATACCTGAGAGCTTGCAGACGAAACCTTCTCCATTGTGAGGCATTTAACTATGAAGGGCATCTACTAGTTGTGAAATAGTCAATGAGGTCATCTACCCAATCTTATTCTTGAACTAAGAGGTTCACCAGATTGTTATCTCTAGCAAGATCATCTACTTGATAATCAACTATCCCAGATGTTGCAGTATTTGCTAAGTGCTGGCATAAGGCTTTACCCCGCACTAGCTTGGCCGGATGAATCTCAACATCAAATTCTTGAATTTTGGTGACCCAACCTGCGCGTTTATCACCCATCTCACCCTGAATGATGAAATTCCTTACATCGGGATGAATAACATAGATGACTCGTCCTACTCGAGATATGAAGTGCTTGAATTTTTTAAGAGACTTCATGACAAGATACACCTATTTTTCAATGAAATTATACTTTGCCTCATGAGGTAAGATAACTTGACTAAGGAAAGCAATGGGCCTTTCATTCCCATCATCTCCTTTCTATGTGAGTACTGTGGCATAGCTTTCATCTTCCCCCACTGCATATAGAGTGAAATATTTTGAATAATCTAGATTAATTAATACAGGAGCCTGCACTATTCTGTCTTTAATTTCCTGGAATGCCTCCTTCCTCTGAGTTGTCCATTTAAATTATGCATCCTTCTTCAACAACTCAGTCATGGGCTTGACAACCTGGGCAAAATCAAAAATGAACTTCTTGATAAAATTAATCTATCCAAAGAAAGACTGCAGTTCTTTCTTATTGGCAGGGAGCGATAGTTTCTTCAATGCTTCGACTCGAGATGGATAAATTGCCAAACCATATTCTAAAATGACATGCCCTAAGAGTTTACCTTCCTTCACTGCAAAAACTGACTTCTTTGGATTAATAGAAATACCAAACTCTACATTTTTCAAAGATTTTCCTTAGATGAGAACAGTGACCTTCCCGTTTATGTGAAAAGACAGTCATATCATCAAGATAAATAACAATAATCTTGTTCAAAAGCTCCTCAAATGCAATGTCCATGGCTCTCTGGAATGTGGCCCCAGCATTTGATAATCCAAAAGGCATTCATTGATAAGCGAAAGTTCCCCACTTAGTTGTAAATGTTGTCTTGTACTGGTCCTCATCCCTAACCCAAATCTGGTTATATCCAGAGAAATTGTCCAGTAGTGAAAAACGTTGAGCCCCAACAACAACATGCAGTATCTAATCAATGCGAGGCAAGGGATAGTGATATTTTAGAGATGCACGGTTCAAATTTTGAAAATCTACACACAATCGTATGTCTCCATTTTTCTTTCGAACCGAAACCAGATTAGCAACCCAAGTCGAGTGCTTATAATCTTGGCCTGTAGCATTTTCACAAGTTCAGCCTTCATGAGAGTCTCAATCTTTGGATTCAGTGGTCACTGCTTTTTCCTGAAGGGTCTGACTCCTTCTTCCAACTCAATGGTATGCTGAACAATCTATTTATCATATCCCCTCAGATCCTCATAACTCCAGGCCACAATATTAAAAAATTCTTGACACAGTTGCCTGATTTCTTGCAGTTCATCAGGAGTAGAATCAGTCCCAATCTTAATGGCCTTATTGGGTTCTAATTGCATCTCCATATACTCTTTCTTGTCGATATCAATCCGATGTTTCTTAGGCCGATCATGCTGATCAAACAAACTTTCTAGAGTGATAAGACCTTTCGAAATATGATTATTCCGCAACTGAATCAGACCTTCGGTTTCTTCATGCTCCAAGGTTCTTCCTTTGATGGTGGCAGCTTCTTGAATCAAAAAGTTAACAAATTGCTCATCACTCTCGAAGACTTGCTAGAAAGTATCTTTGTCTGGGACACTAGGCCTGTACACCATCCTTACTGTCTTTGGATTTTTGACTACCTGCTCAATGGGAGAAAAATTTGCTTCAAGAGATGCTAGAATATCTGCATGTTTATTCAGCTCTCGAGAAATAGCTTGAATATTCAGAGCTGTAAAAGACTCAAATAGGTCCCAAAATTGGTTGCGGTAGGCTTTGAGATAATGCTGCTTGGAAATACACCTGTTTGTTACTTGGCTTACAATCTGCTCAGAATCACCAAAAATCTGCAACTGTTCGATTCCTAACTTTCTTGTCTTTTTCAAGCCTAGGCATAATGCTTCGTACTCGACAAACATTGTTAGTACAATTCCAAGTAAGACGGTATGAATATGTTCTTTGCAAACCAGAGGGAGAAATCAAAATAATACCTACTCCTGCACCATTTTTGCATCTTGCCCCATCAAAGTATAACTTCCATAGTTGATCCATGATAGAGATCTGATCATCTTGGTTAGGAAATACCTACATTGCGCCATCCTCGGGATTTGTGATAGAATAACAACCGATTTTGGTTTCCAGCATAGCATTGAAATCAAGCATGGAAAACCTGTCTTCCAACTGAAGCTCATTTAAAACCTCATTCATCAAATCAGAACCCTCTAACTCTTCGGTTAGCATGTTAACAGACTGCATGGTATTTCTTGCTTCATCCAACCTCTCAATATGAAAAGAGGAAGGTTTTTCATTCTGAATTCAGAGTCTTTTACCTTTGAAAGGGATCTCCAAGTGGGAATAATCCAGTGAAAGGTAACCTCCCAACTTTGCAGTAAACTCTCTGGATAAGCACATACTGAAATACGGTTCTAGATCGACCACAATTATTTCCTAAATGACTGTAATCTGAGGCATAGTGTATAAAACAATTAGGACATCCTTGATTACACCCACCGTTTTCACAGGAGTACCATCTAACTGTAAGACTTCAGGGCTACTTCATGTGTATTCCATACCCATAACTTCGCAAACTGCCTTTGGCATGACAGTTGTAGCGGCTCTAGAGTCGATCATGCAATTATGCATGATCCAACCCTCTATTTGCAATGACAGATAAAATGGGGGTGGTCTATTTTTACTAGTGATAGAAGTGGTTAAGGCCTGAGCATAAATTGTCTGGGTAGAACCCTTTTCACTATCCTTCATAGATTTCAAATATTCTTGCAATAAATCTACCTGCCCAGGCAATTGCAATGCATCGTAAAGACTAACCTTAGCTGGGGTCTTCTTCAGTTCTTCGACAATATTGTATGCAACCGTAGCAAATTCCTTCTTTTCAATGGGGTAATCATATCTGCTTCGATACTGCTGGGTGGCTTCTACTCTCAGCCTCTTTTTCAATGAAGGGTACTTCAGCTTTTCTCTAGCTTGCTCCTCTCGCTTTTGATCTTGCTCATGCGGTTACGGCCTTTTCTTGTGTTCTGTGTGGAACAGGATCTTTCGAAAAAATAGGTGCATCTAGCTTTGATGCTTACACAGGAGTTTTCATTATTTCTTCAAATCAGCTGGCACTTTTAATGGCTCTAACTCAGCAGGATCTACTATAATAGGCTTCTTTCCAGTCCTTGTGAGAACCAAAACTTACTCTTTCGATGGAACCATTAAGCTATGGCCTACCTCAGAGATCATATTGACTTGCCCTCTCGAAGAACTAGCAGCCAATGTCTGCACATAATTCAAATGAACCATGCAAGTGTCTTCTCCGTGTGGATCATTGCATGTCGAACACCAATATGTTCTTTTCGTAGAGACTACATCTTCATTTGCCAAAACAGTCAGGTTTTTCTCGGGTGCTTTGCTTGTTGAAGTAGCTTGTTCTCTAGTAATCGGTGGGGGTTGAAATCTCCTAGGCTAGAAATCTCGCTCAGCTTACTTCCTTTCAATAAGCGTGATCTTATTACCCATTGCTCTTATTGCCGAATTGGCAGATTTTACCTCTTGCAGGAGTGTTGTATAAGGATCAGGATTTACAGGCACAGGAGGTGCTGGTAAGGGCAAAGGTGCTGGTGGTGTCGGTAATGCTGGGAATGAAGTGGAAGCAGGGAAGGGCATAATGTTGGGTGCAAGCAACTGGGGATTTGTTGAAGTAGACAGTTGAGGAACTAGGATAGGTGCAATTTGAGGTGCACTAGAATTCCATGATGGAATAGGGTACATAGAAGACATAGATTGCAAAAAAGAACTAGGATATAAATGTTGTGGAATATCAGGTAAAATGGGCATTGCTACCTTTGGGGGAAGCCTATCGATTACAATAAATTCTGCCTCTGCATTTTGTGCTTTCTCGAATAGTTCTGGGAAGGTCATCACATTGGACTGTCTGATCGCCAAGCCAATGTCTGTATTGAACGCTCGAAGGTAGTAAAACGTAGCTTGCTTAGGGGTAGGGCGAAGTCCTTCAGGCACTCACTTCCAGCTTCTGGTGAAATGAACATTGAAATCTGCTATTGCCTCCTACGAGTGCCTCTGGATTGCGTTAAACTGATGTAACAATGAAAATGGGTCAATCTGTTCATGAAAATTCTTCACTAACAATTCTCCTAGCCGATCCCGGGATGCAATAGTGCCTGGTTGCAGAGATCGATACCAAGACAACAATTTTCCTCTCAAGGATAACATTAATAACTTCACCATCACATCTTCGTCCGTTATATCGTGAATGGCTGCCGGAGAAGCTACATCATGAATATGTTCGTATGCGCTCTTTCCTGTACCATCATAGGTTGGCAAGGCTTTCAAAGAAGCCTGGGGAACTAGATTTTGAGCCTACAAATTCAAGGCCCCTGAGCTGTTCCATGCCGAAAACTTCCTGGGTGGAGGATACTGGGCCATTGGGACTAGTGTATGTAACTGAGAAGATGGAAAACTAGTAACAATACCAGGGATTTGTGTGGATATGGCAGATGATGCAAGCGATGGGGAAACCAACCTAGAATGTTCACCTCTCTTTGTGCTGTCAAGTTCAAAAAACTCAACAAGATCTTCAACTTTTTTGGATTTTGATCTCGTGATCATGAAGTATAGCTTTCACTGCATCCACATTCAGAGATTTCTGGGTACTACAGAATCACCAAATGTTCTAACTATACGGCATGAAGGTGAACATTAAACCCTCAATACTATGGGATCTTTTTGAGACAAAAACAATCTGTCCCACCGGGCGTGCCAAAAACTGTTGGTCACGAATCTGCCACAGGAAAGGATTTTCTATGTCTATGCACCCTAGACCCAACCAACATTGAAAGGTCGGGAGAAAGAAATGTCTCCCGGACCAATCTCTAGAGAGGGCTGGTTCCCTTACTATTTCTAAGCTTGATTAATACTAAAGTTACTAGAAAGGAATTATAAATGTGCAAAAAGAAACGGGAAATACATGAAAGAGACGAGAAATATGGCCATAGGCCGAATTTATATGATCGAGGAAAGAAACTCAGCAAGAATTTAACTTCAAGCGTATGAACAACATATAATAATAGAATATAACATAATCCACTTACGACCTTGCGCAAACAACCTTCAGGATTGCATTCCAAAACTCATTTCCTTATTTGCAATATTCAAATTCAGATGCAGAATTGAAATCTAACAACAGATTAGAAAGACGAGCACAACTTAGAAATGCATGAAATAGAAGGAAATTATTAGAAAGACGCTTGCAAAATCAAAGGCCAAATATCTCTTTTTTACGCAAAGAACTTGAATGTTTTTAGCAAAATGTCTCTCAAAATCCCGATCCCTCTTTCGGAGATCTACATTGATTTATATAGAAGTCTTGCTTCTTTACAACATTTAAAAATTGCAACAGACTTCCTCGAGATCTACAACATATGCAACGAAAACAAGGAAACGATCCCCTTAAACCAGCCTTGGAGAAACCATAAATTGAATGAAACAAGGAGTCGGTTGTCTTCATTAAATGGTCGTTCTTGAAACATTCTTGAACCGTGAGAAAAATCATGAACAGCAGCTTTTGATAATGGAAATCTTTAATTTTGGTGACTTGGACACGTTCTTCTACCTTGCTCGCATTGGAAAGCAGCAAAACATTTAATTCTGGAGTGCTTTTAATCATTGAAAATCGTAAAACTTCATCAGGCTGTTTGAACTGCTTTCTGGTGCGAAACTGTAACAGGTCACGAAAACGCTACATGTCACGAAATCACAACATATTTATGCTCCATACACTTTGTCACTTTGGAACCGCGAAAATCAACCATGTCGCAAAATCACGACGTATTCGGCTCCTTTGACTCCTTCGCTACCTTAGCTCGCAAAAACGCGATGCATCGCGAAATCGTGACGTTCCATACCATTATGCTCTTTCTCCGCTCTGTTTTCATGAAAATGTGACAAGGCGCGATTTCGCTACACCTTTCTCCATGTTGTTCTCTTCGCTGCTTCGAACCGCAAAAATGCGACAAGGCATGATTTTGCTACGTTCTTCTCTCTTTTAGCTGTGTCTCACTTATATGTCACAAAAACAAGACAAGTCGTGCTTTCGCTACGTTCTCCCATCAGCATCTTTGTTTTATCTCTGGGTCGTGAAAACCAAACAAGTCGCGAAATCGCTACACTATCTACCCGCTACTCAATCTTCTATTCTATGTCATGAAAATCTGACATGTCACGATTTCGCGACAATTTTCATCCACCCTGTACGGTCCTACTTCTAACCCGTGAAAACGTGACACTCTTGCCTCAAGTGGTTCTTTAATCTCCATCATGTCACGAAATCGTGACAAGTTCTATCTCCTTGGACTTCACTGCTTTTGAACCGCGAAAATTCATCATGTCGCGAAATCGCGACGTTTCGCACAATCTGGCTACCTCTTTGCTTTCTCTTCACAAAAACGCGACATGTCGCAAAATTGCTATAATTTTCTGCACTTGGTCCTTCCGCCTCAATATGTCATGAAATCGCAACGTTTCTCTGTTGCTGGACTTCATCTCCGAAAGTGTCGCAAAATCGCGACGACTTTCATGCCTTAAGCTTTTCTTTCCAAATCTATCGCGACCACGCAACACGTTGTGATATCACGACGTCTTTCGCCTTTTGCGTCTTACGCACTATTCTATCACGAAATCGCGATGAAATTGTTTGTCATCATACTTTTCTTAGTCACGTCGTGATTTCGTGACCATTTCTCTTACTATACTCTATGGCCATTGTAAGTCACGAAAACGCGACCTGTCACGATTTTGCGACAGTTTACTGCGCTGCCCCCCGTTGACCAATTTGACCGTGAAAATCTAACATGTCACGATATCGCGACGATTTTACCCCCTTGCTGTCGTTGATTGTGTTGACCACGATTTTGGAACGCGTCACGATTTTGCTGCTTAACCCTTTTCTGCCTTTAGCGTCGCGAAACTGTTATAGGTCACGATTTCGTGACATCTTTGCGTTTGATTTCTCTCTCCTCAATAGACCCGCGATAACGTGACATGTCGCGATATCGCGACGATTTTCAAACTGTGCTCTCCATACTGCTTTTTGTCACGATTTCATGACAGTCTTCGGACTTAGCCTTTTTTTTGCATCAAAACCTGTAAAGAAGTGAGAACTTCAACATCTCATGTATGAATAATCAACAATCAAAATAATGTGGCAAAAATGCCAACATCTCCATTCCTCCAACATCTCTTGGATATTGTTTGCATTGCTTCCAATGATGCTCTAGTTTCTTGTAATAAAACCACTTATGGGTGGTTATCTTCTATCATAAATTTAATAGCCAATTATCTGGGGTGGTCGTTTAATCCCCTTACTTTCCATGTGTGTATAATCATTGGGAACCCGCGTTGTAGAAGTTGGCTATGGGTTTAACCATACCTACCTCTCTCAACTATTCTCCTTGTTGTATTTTTTCTTTGTTTGTATTTCTACCTAATCCTTGAGAATTTGCATTTTTTAGCCTTTTATCCATTTGGCTTATCCCAAGGGTTGGTTTTTCTTTGTTTTTATCTGTTATTCCCATAATTACCTCCTTAGATGTATGTGGCTCTATATTGTACAGTACTAGAGATCCTTTTGTATCTGGTTGTGGTTGCTCTTTATATTATGTCTATTGTTCTTTGGTTGATGCAAATTGTACTTGTATAGATTGTCCTTCTTCTACCCATCTCATTACTTGTAGGTATTGTTGTTTTTCTATATCTATATGTTGTGGATGATGAACCTGTTTTGCTACCATTTTTTCTAGATTTTTGGTTTGATTTGAGTGCGGTAGTTCCTCTCCTTCCATTGGATCATCTAGCCTGAGGATCTCATATTTTTTGGATGGAGCCCTTCCTTCTTGGCATTGATTTGTATTTCCTCCCTTCTGCTAATTTCTTCCTCTTTCCTGGTTATTATTTTATGTTCCTTTTCTCATAACTGTATGAAATCCTTGTTCGTTTTCTTTTTGCTGAGGTTGGTTCCCTGGGTTTGGATTCACTGGATTTATCTCTCCTTTGGCTAGTTTGGGGTAGCTTCTCACAAAATGTATGTATTCATGACATGCTCTACATCTGAAAGGCACAAATTCATAGTCTATTTGTTGTCTCCATATATTCCTTCTAACTTTGAGGTCAATTTCATCTAGCAATGGTTTTCCCAAGTCCATATCCACACAATTTTTGGCATACACTGTTGATCCTCCTTCCACTGATTCTCTTGATCTACCTATGTATTTGCCCAAGAGATTACCTATCAACTCAAAAATTTTCTCTTTCCAATATTCTAAAGTAAGTGCAAATAATTTTAGCCAAATTAGAGTTATCGAGGGTTCAGTTCAAGGATCAAAAGCGGGTCATGGTTGCATGAATATACCTATAGGGCCTATGTTATATAGACCTCCCTCAAAAGCTTTGTTCTTGTCAGATATTATAAATTCAACTACGAAGTATCCGTTCGGTAATGTGAAGATATTCAACTTCCCTTGTGGTACCCAATGCTTCCTGGTACAGGAGTACAAGAACCTTGCAGAAGGCCAGAGTCCCACAAACTTGAATATTAAGGCATCCTTATATTTATACACAATCTCATCTGCTATGAGTTCTTCTACAATTTATATCATTGGGATTGATTCTATCTGAGGTAAAAATCTTTTTATTTTGGCTTGTTCAGCTTCAATATCCTTTCTTTTACCCGCAACGAGTAGGATTTTTTAGTATTGTTCTCTTGTATCATCTCTCTTTTCGTTACTGCCTCTGATCGCTTCTGTAAAGGATTGCATATTAGGTCCCTTAGGACTCTGAGTCCTTCTCTCATAAGTCCCCTGTGTGAACCCTCCTACCTAGGATTCTCCCATTGAATTCTCCCCCCTTGTAAACTTTAATTTTTTCAGATTTTTTTTTATATATCAAATAAAACTAACCTTAAATAAATAAAATATTCAAGTATGGATAAAATTGCTAAGCATAACTTGCCTGCTCACACACATAAATCAACAACCTTCCTTTAACCTTGCGTGTATTGGATTTTGGTATTTGGCTTAAAGTTTGTCGCTCTTCTCTCTTCGATCGCCAAAGCTTATCATGGCTAAAACCCTTCAAAACCCTCTTGCCAGCTCCACTCCGTTGCTCTCCAGGGATGCAAAGCGTTTTGGAGGTTCTACAACATGCAAGGGCCTCAAGGGCGAGTGCGCAGGGGCAGCTCTACTCTTCTTCGTTCATCGGATTGGAGAAATTTAACCTTTGGAAGATGTTTAAATTTTCTTTTAATTTTTCTTTCGTAGCTCGGCGATCTACCTTCGACCTACGATCAGGTTGCTTGGGCTGATTTAGGCTTGTACTCAACTGTTAATAGGGAATAATCAAAACTTACAAACTATTAATGTTCTATAATTTTTATCAATTAAAATATGTTGGACCGATGAATAATCAAATTAACATTAGTACTTACATTTCAGTTTATGACATTATAAACTAGTTGAGGTAGGTGAAATGTATTTGGAATACATCCTACGAGACCAAATAAATTGATGCTATTAATGCTCTACGTGATGAATAATAAAATTAACATTAATACTTACATTTCAATTGATGACATTATAAACTAATTGAGGTAGGTGACATGTATTTGTCATACATCTTACAAGACCAAATGTAAAACTGATTTCACCCCTTGAAACCTGATGAATAATCAAATTAATAATAATACTTTCATTTCAATTGATGACATTATAAAATAATTAAGGTAGGTGAGATGTATTTGCCATACATCCTACAAGGCCAAATAAATTGATGCTTTTAATACCCTATTTGATGAATAATCAATTAACATTAACACTTACATTTCAACTAATGACATTATAAACTACTTGAGGTAGGTGAAATTCATTTGTCATACATTCTATAAGGTCAAATAAATTGATGATTTTATTGCTATGTGTTTCCATTGATTTGATTCCTTTAAATGCTATGGATAATCAAATTGACATTAATACTTACATTTTGACTTAAACATGAATTTTTTTAAAATATACATATTTACAAAAATAAAATATAATTAACTTATAATCAAATGATATAAGTTATTTATGAGATTTAGAACAATAGATTAGGGTAATGAATTCCACACCATGAATAAAAGATTCTAATTCTTTACGTGAACCTTAACAAATTTAGATCAAATTCCTCCACTTTCAAGGAGGTTGAGGTTTGAATTTGGCCAAAAGATATATACATAATTGTCAAGTCGTAATACCATTATGTGATAAGTTGTAATAGGGGGCCTATTTTAGTCTCATTAATAAAAAGAAAAAATCTCAGACATTTTTGCCCATGAGAATTAGAACGCTTGGTTGGAATGAATTGTTGGTTGAAACTAAAGAGCTTCACATATTAAATCAAGATTCAAATCTCATAGGTACCTTAACATTTTATCAAATAGTATTAATTTAGTTGTTTAATTTCTCAACTTTCAAAGAGACATTAAAGTTTAAATCTTGGCAAACAATACATTCATAATTGTCAAGTTGTTGTAATGGTCACGATGCAAAACGAATTAAACCAATTTCAATCTCGTATAATCCATTAAAAAACAAATAAATAATGTGTCAGTCATAGGGGTTCTCACACTAACCTAAAAAAAATGATCTAATATAAATAAAATCAATTTCAATTTTATATAACCCATTATAATTATATGTAGCTCAGGTGAATCCTAAATAATCAATTATTTAGCAAAGGTAGTAGTCTGACTTGAGTCCGTTCAATGTGCGCCACCTTGATGACGACGGTACCAACCCCAAGCCACCAGAGGTCTCCAACCCTAAGCCACCAAGGATGTGCGCCACCTTGATGATGATGGTACCAACCTTAAGCCATCAGAGGTCTCCCTCACTATGAGTCATGTTTATTGAGGCAAGATAAGGGTTATAGTTGTAGCACCGTGATTTGATGTTACGATCGAAGGCAATGCGACTTGACCTTGCGACCAGTTAGTAAAAAAGAAAGGTATTTACCGATTCCTCAACTACCTTTTGATACATAGAGGAATTGATTATTACCTTTCCTTTTTGAACAACTGGTCATAAGGTCAAGTCATAGTGTCTCTAATCATAGCATCAAATCATGATGCTATCACTATAACCCCTAACTCACCTCGATGAACATGACCAAGAGTGAGAAAGACCCCCTGTGGCTCGAGGTTGGTACCACTGTCATCAAGCTGATGCACATTCAGTGGAATCAGGTCAAGCTACTACCTTTGCCCATTTGGCATGCCCTCGAGGTTTGAACCTAGGTCTCCCCAAGTGCCCAAAAACTCATTATTTAGTTATTTAAAAATATATAAAACTAAGAGTGAATCCAAAACATAATATTAAAACCATCCACGTGAAAACATTAGGGAGACAAAATAAGGATTAGATTGTATTGAATAATTAGAGGGAAATATATACATCAGTGAGAACTTAGGATAAGCTCACAATGAACAAGAAAATAATATCCCCCTAAGAAGCGCAACAATAACAAAGTGATAGCGCTTAACTTAATCAAATATCCCTAACTACTTTGTCGTCAAATAAAGTGGGCGACAAAGGATATTGCTAATAGGTAATAAACCCTAGTAAACAAAATATTTACTAAAATCCCCCCTTATTACATTATTTTGCAATACAAAGTGAGTTGCAAAAGAACTCAAACTGGATGTGTGCAAGAACTTTGGTGAAGATATCCACAACTTGATCACTGGTGGGAATGTATTGAAGCTGAATTTGGTGTTTGAGAACCTTGTCTCTAATGAAATGATATTGTGTATCAATGTGCTTGGTTCATTCATGATGTACTGGATTCTTGACTAGGTTGAGAACACCTTGGTTGTCGCAAAACAAGTGAATTGGAGATTTGTATGGGTGACCCATACTTGTCAAGATGCAACATAACCATATCGTCTCACACACTGCTTCTCGTGCAGCACGATACTTTACCTCTATAGATGAGATAACAACCACCTGTTGCTTCTTGTTGTGCCAGGAGACAAGACCAGATCCAAGATGAAAGATATATCCTGAAGTTGACTTGCGATCATCATATGATCCGGCATAGTCGGAGTTCGTGTATCCATGCAAGAAGAATTTTTCAGTCTTCTTGTATTCTAGGCCATAGTCAATAGTGCCATGGACATAGTGTAGAACACGTTTTGCTGCTTTCCAATAAGTAACTATAGGCTCTTGCATGAACCTCGAAAGATAGTTGACAACAAACACTATATCTGGCCTAGTATTGGTCAAATATATGAGACTCCCGATCAGCTGGCGATAAAGAGTACCATCTACCTATGGTGAATCATCATACCGAGATAATTGAAGTCCTGACTCCATTGGAGTTGTCATTGGTTTACAATCAGTCATACGATATTTTTCTGACAATGTCTTGGCATAATTTTGCTGAGACACCTTGATGTGGTGCTTCTTCTGGTTCACTTCCAGGTCTTCTGGTTCAACAAAAATACCCTCAAAATATTGACAAAGTTCATCAACCTCAGTAGTCTTTGTTGCAACTTTCTCTTGACGAGCCATACTACGAGTACGAGGTTTGTTCAGAGTCATATATGGTGGAGTGGAAATCTTGGAGTCTCTGATAGTACTTTTATACCATTTAGGAATATTTTGTTGTGGAGAAGAAGGAGATCCTCCTTTCTATGATGAGGAAGGAGATCCTCCCTTCTATGATGAAGAAGGGGACTTCTCATCCTTAGATTCTACAAATTCTAGGTATATATCTGATGTGTTTTGTGATGTGAAAGCCTCATCAAAAACATCTCTGTTGGTATGAATCTTCTTGGTAAAGGGATCAATCAATCGATAACCCTTTGAGTGCTCATCATATCCAAGAAGAACACATTGCAAGGTCTTATCATCTAGCTTCTTTCTTTTCTCTTTGGGTATGTGCATAAAAGCTTTACATCCAAAAATGCGTAGATGAGAGATGGAGGGTTTCCTACCACTCCATGCTTCCTATGGAGTTATTCCTTTTAGGGCCTTGGTGGGTGCCCTATTCAACAGATACACTGTTGTGGTGATAACTTCTACCCAAAAACATTGCTCTAGATGTGCTCTTGTGAGCATACAACGAACCATTTCCATGATGGAATGGTTCCTCCATTCAACAACTCCATTTTGTTGAGGAGTATAAGCAGTAGTGAGTTGTCTCTTGATCCCATGTGTAGTCAAATATGCAAAAAATTATTTAGAGGTGAACTCCCCCCCTCGATCTGAGCGAAGGATTCTGATGGAAGTCCCTGACTCCTCAAAAAATTTCTTGAATTGTTGGAAGTGATTGAAAGCTTCTGATTTCAGATGAAGAAAGAATACCCACATCTTTCGTGAGTAGTCATCTACAAACAACTGAAAATACCTCTTGCCTCCAACACTATTTGGGGTAAAAGGACCGCATAGATCGGTGTGAATTAACTCTTGAGGTTTATTTGCTCTTGTAGAACTCTTTCCAAAAGGTACTCTATTCTGCTTCTCTGCCACGCAGCTAGAGCAAACTGACAATGTAGTGGAAAGGAAGGGAAGACCCTTTACCATCTCATATTTACTTAATTCAAGTAAATATCGAGGATTGAGATGCCCGTATCTCCTGTGCCAATGTGTGGTGGCTTCCTTTGTAGAAACTATCATGGAAATATGAGGGGTGGATATAGCATCCAAAGCGAATAAGCCATGCTTGTATGAAGCAGTTGCAATGTTTTTACCCCTCTTGGTGATAAAGCAACGCTTCTGACCATATTCAACATGAAAATCAACAACCATATTTTTATCCAAGATCTGTGGAACTGACAACAAATTATTTGCCAATCCTAGAACATAAAGGACTCTTTCAATATGACACTGGCCATCAGGAAGATTCACTGAAACTATACCCTCACCCTGAACCTTGTAGGTTTTGTCATCAACAATGGTGACGAGTTTTCCTTCCTTGGCTTCATATGTTGCAAACCACGATTTATCGCCAGTCATATGCTTACTGGCACTAGAATTAATATACCACAAAGGATCCGTTGGATTGGAGGCTATGGTAGTCATGAGAACCTTGTGTGCCCACTAAGAATCCGAGTCAGATTCTTCTACAATAACATTCACTTTTGGTTGCTTTTTCTTGTTCTGGGGTTTGTTTTATCCCTTATTCTTTTATGGCTTATTCTTATACCAACACCGATTGGTGTCATGGGTATTCTTATCATAGATCTTGCAATAGCGCTTCTGCTGTTGAGGTTGTTGTGGTTGTTTTCCCTTATCTTTGGAAGAGGATCCTCCCTTCTGAAAATTACCCTTCTTCTTGGAGCCCTTCTCATTGGAAAAGAGGGTTGTATTAGAAGCTTCATCTTTTTGAAGTTGGCGAGCCTCTTCTTCCTAAAGCATATTTACCAACTCAACAAAGGTAACTTTTCTCTGTGACACCTAAAGAGAAGTGATCAACATTCTGAATGAATTAGGTAAAGCTCTCATCACTACTAAAGTAAGGAGCTTATCATCTACAATCTCTCCCAAAGAATTCAACTTTGATTTCAACTCAACCACTCTACAAAGAAATAGTTCAACTATCTCTCCATGCTTCATACTCAAATTGTGTAGTTGATATTGGAGGTGTAGAATGGTGGATTCATTCTTACCCTCATAAATGATTGTAAGGGCATCCCATGCCTCTTTACCATGTTCTGTGTCAGCTATGTGAGGTTGAACTTCATCTGAAACAACAAGCAAGATGAACACTATTGCCTTGTTGTCTTTCTTGTCAAATGCAATTTGATATGCAGTTGGTGGTGTAGTTTGAGTTGATCCAACTGCTAGTGAAGGTCTTGTTGTGCCAGAAACAACATCCAACAAATCTTCCATTTGGAGAATAGCCTTCATCTTGGTTTTCCATGGTGTGTAATTGGAACCTTTCAGTAACTGAGAATATGTCAGGTACTTGTGGATAGCAACCATAACGAGGGTTCCTTATTTTACCAAATGGTCCCCCTTTCTATATACCTTTGCCACTTGTCCTCGGGTCTGCCTCGGGTTGTGTTCAGGGGTCTCCACAGGTCCAGGTCCAGGAGTCAGCTTGAAGGCGTCGAAGAGAGAGCCTTCAAAAAAACTTGGCTCTGATACCATGAAAACATTAGGGAGAAAAAATAAGGATTAGATTGTATTGAATAATTAGAGGCAAATATATACATCAGTGAGAACTTAGGATAAGCTCGCAATGAATAAGAAAATAATATCTCCCTAAGAAGCGCAACAATAACAAAGTGATAGCGCTTAACTTAATCAAATATCCCTAACAACTTTACCATCAAATAAAGTGGGCAGCAAAAGATATTGCTAATAGGTAATAAACCCCAGTAAACAAAATATTTACTAACACCACATTAATTTATATGGTCTTCATATCCAAGTTCAAATCCTGGTACAATGGGACCAAGGCCACTTTAAAAAATGTATACTTCATCTTAAAATTTTGGTGAAACAAGGATAAACCTATTGGTAGCGGTCGAGTGCTTATTATAACTACTCCGTTTCGATTCCCTAGAGGGGTTGAGGTCCCAACGTTTGTTCAAACTAAATGTACGAAGTTCTAAACTTATATAAATATAAAAATATTTTCTTTAAAAATATATCAATAAAAATAATTTATTTAAATGATAATAATTAAAAAAATCATTTAAAAGAAATATGTCTAAATTTTAATGGATATAAAAATTAATATACGCAAATAATAAAAAAGGTAAAAGATAAAACAAATTTTAACACAAGATACCTTTATTTAATATATAGTTATCCAACCATACTTTACTTATCTTGATATACAACTTTACCCATAAAATTCTAACCTTAGACCTGCCTCCTGTTATGATATTTATATGAAATTATAAAATTAAAGTTAAATGTTAGCTTCTGAACAAAAATAATGAGTACAAAATTTTTCATTTGTAGACAATGCTAAAAACTTACATTTTAAGACTGCTTGTTGTTGTCTCTACATATATAAGCTTTTTTTTAAAGCTAATATAATATATATATATATATAATTAGTCACTTCGATGACAACTAAACAATTTTTACTCCGTCAGATGAAGCCAAACAGTAATTTGTTAAATACAAATTACAACTGGCCGGTCTTTATTTCGTAAACAAATTCAAATCATAATAAAACGTCGACATACAGTTTCATGTATAATTTTCAATGTACGAAAGCACCAACCAACCACATGTGGCGTGACAAGCGAACCGATGAATGGAAAGCATTGAAGATCCCACAGCGTCTCAACCGATTGGATTGCAGGCCGACCATTTCAAATTTGCCCGATAAATTTGTCGTAAGAAGAACGTCAAACACACGACCTACCACATGACATCATAGCAGAGAGACGTGGTAAATTGAAAACAATGGAACCTACGCTGTTTCACAGCCACGTTTTGCCCAAGCGTCCAAAATTTAAAGAGGCAGATTCTCAAGCCAATTTCTCTGCTACCATTTTCCGTCATTGGAACATCTCATTCCAGAGATGGCTTTCGGAGACAAGCACAGGCGTGCATTTCTCATTCTGGTGCCTTTAATTCTGACGATGGGGTTGGCCCATGGCATAACTCTGGAGGCGTTTCCAAAAACACTGAACCGCTCCGGCGACAACGTCACCCTTCAATGGAAAGATTTTCCCTCCCCGTCCGACATGGACTGGCTGGGCATCTACTCACCCCCAGACTCTCCACACGACCATTTCATAGGTTATATTTTACTTTCCTCATGTCCGACGTGGAAGGAGGGGTCGTGTTCCATGAATCTCCCTCTCATTAATCTGAGATCTCCTTACGAGTTCAGAGTGTTTCACTTGGACGAGAAAGAGATCGGTAAGAGAAGTCGGGATCACAATCACCCGCCTTCCGATGGCCACCTGGTGGCTAAGAGCGACACGGTTACCTTCCTGAACCTCAATGATCCAGCACAGCTCCACCTGGCTTTCACCTCCAATGAGGACGAGATGCGTGTCATGTTTGTGACCAAGGATAATATCAAGAGCTATGCAAGATATGGGGTGGAGAAGGGGAAGCTGGACAATGTGGCAGAGGCCCACTCGCTGACCTATAAGCAGTCGGACATGTGTGATTCGCCTGCTAATTCGACCTTGGGATGGAGAGAACCGGGCCATATTCATGATGCTGTTATGGATGGCTTGAAGCCAGGGAAGCGCTACTTTTATCAGGTAAGACTAAATTCTCCATATGGTTTTAAATTTGCTTCTTCGGATCCTTCTTAGGAAATTGTTAGGATGAAAGTATAGTATGTCCGGGCTGTGGTCCAGTGGTTGAGATGACACTCTGCCATGTAAAGGACCCAGGTTTAAATTCTGTTAGGTGAAAAACCCCTGCCATTTGTACATTCTAGTTTTGTGAAAATAAAGATCCACGTTAAAAACTTGGACCCTGCATATGAGTAGGGCGAACCCTTCTACTTGGAATGTGGCTGGTACTGAGTTAGTCTTCTGAACACTCAGAAATGTGGCAACACAACCATAAGCGGTGGACCTGCCCTTCTGAATAAGGTTGAACGGAACCAGCTGTATTGTATGGGATGGGCTGATTCCTCGCTAAGGTGTGACCGGAACTGCCATATGGTTTTTTTTTTTATAATTTTTTTATTTTATATAAATATTTTTTCGGATTCTATAGGACGTTGTTAATCCCATGAGTTCTTATCTCAAGATAAGAAGAGTTCTGTATTTGAAACTTCTTGTAAAAAAGCTTGAAGATAGAATGTTATATGAAACTACGACAAGAATGGAGTATTGAATTTTTGTTGATTTAAGGATTAGTTATGCCAACCATGGTTCGCATGGGTTAGCCACTAAGGTGATTTCCAAAAAGTCCGGGTAGACCCATTTTCAGCTGAAACTTGGTACCAATTTCACGATTTTAGAGATTGAGTCGTGGAGACCCCCTGAAATTTCTATTTACACCCCCTCAAATTTGTACAACTATACACTGAATTTGTCCGGCCCGCATTTTGTGAAAAATGGCCAATTGAAAAAAGAAAAACAAACAAACTACTGTGTATGAGAGATAGCATAGCTCTGCTTCGTATGGGTTCTTTGGACCCATAAAAATGCCTTGTTGCACAGACAAGAGCAAATAAAAATGCCTTGTTGCACATACAAGAGCAAAACGCTGAACTCAAGAAGGAGCAAAGGAGGAAATCTTGTTTGCCGGTAATTTGGTCTATGTGTTAGGGAGCTCATATCAGCATGTGCTGGTTAGAGTTGAGGTCCCTGACTACTTGTAGAATTATGTAACCACTTTTGAAATGGCAAAAGATTTAGAGGCTTTGCTTGACCCACAGGTGGCAGGATTAGCAAGAAATTAGAAATGTAACAGAAGAATGCTCACAAGCCTTCCTTAACTGGGAAAAAGAGTGCAGTGAAAGACATGGAGTTCTGCCTTATAATGGAAGCAAGAACAAATATTTGCAATCCTTCTAACAGGGAACAATTAGTACTGTGACATCAGGTGAGGCATGGGTCATGTATTGCATGAGGAATGTTTATATCAGTTGGAAAAGTAAATAAAACATGCAAAAATGACCTCAAAGTAGAGAGGGACCACTTGAAGTCAGGATATCAGAGACTCCCTAGTTTATTTCAGGCAACCTGGATATTTAGTTGTTCCATCTATTTATACCAGCTGCATTTGTCAGATGTTTTGATGTCTTGTTATGCTTAGCAGAGCATATTGTTTTTGAAAAATTACTCACATTTGAGTGGGACCTTTGGTTCATTGATGAGGTCAATGAAATTTCATGCTGACCACTAGGTTTCTACTCCAGCTGCACTCTACCCTGCAAATTGCATTAAAGCAAAAGGGATGAGGAAGGGTGCAAGTCTGGAGCAACTTTGGCAAAATAGATACACCTCAGGCTTGTTGATTATGCTTGTACTATTTGTGGGCAATGTAATTGCCTGCATAGATAAGTCCTACCAAATTGTGCTGGGCTATCAATTTTGTGAAAATTTTGTTGCCAAAATGCAAAGAAACCTTGCCGGGCTTGATATATTTTGTATAATGACTGGCCGGAGCCCAAATAAACCTCGTTGGGTCAAAAATTTTGCTAAGGCAAAGAGTCTGGACACTTCTTGGAACTCTCCATGTCCGGATCAGCAAAGAAGGGGTGGCTGGGACTTTTAAGCAATGACGTAAGCAAAGCCCCCTAAAAGTCCCGGACAGAGGCAAGACTTCGGAGCAATTAGTGGCCGGGGATTTTTCATGATGACATCAGCATAAGTACTCAAAAAGTCTTGGCCAGGCAAGAGTCCAGAGCCATCACTGGTCGGGGTTTTTCAAAGATGATGTCAGCCAAAGCCCTCAAAAGTCTTGGCCAGTCAAGAGCTCAGAGCAATTAGTGGATGGGGTTTTTCCAAGATGGTGTCAGCATAAGGCCTCAAAATTCCCGGTCAGGTGAGTGCCTCATCTTGAGCAAGTAAGAATCTGGACAGGAATGGCCAGGTTTTTTCCAAGATGACATCAGCAAGAGTGCTCTAAAGTCCTGAACAGGTCTACTAAGACTCAGCAAAGCAAAAGCATCCCAAAAAGCAAGAGTGGTCGGAGATTTTGCGTGATGATGTCAGCTAAGCTTCCCAAAAGTCTCGGCTAGGTCTCTAAAGCCCCAACAGCAAGCCAAAACCGTTAGCAGATGGCAACAAAAGAGAAAAGCTCCCGAACAAGTCCCTTTCAGCAGAAATCGTACTTGTTAGAGGCCTTGCCCACCCAAACACTCCTTAGCCATCCGGATCAAAATGGTTAAGCTGAGATTGCAACTCCTGACACGAGAAAGTGGCAGCCTGTCTTCTAAAACCTGCAAAAGCTGCAACTGCCCTTGACAATCATGAATGGAAGTGCCTGCAATTTTGATAGCTGGCATGGCAATAAGGCGCAGTGGTGAAAGGCTGAGCATGTTGAAGACACGAGTCTGCCCGTATTGTGATTGGCTGCATCATCAACCCACATCAAAATAGTTAGGCTAAAGACTGTAGCTCTAGGTATGACAGGGCAGGAAAGTGACAACCAGTCGTTCCAAGCATGCTGATCACACGAGTCCTGACTGGGCCAGGTTGTGCCTATTCATGTCAGGCCTACATTAGGCTATCAATGTAATGATTAAGCTAAACTGAACCCATTGTAAAATCTATAAATAGCTTAAGTTTCCTCAGTAAGAGGGTCGGCATTTTTTAGGGTTTGCCTGATGTAAGCTGTGTATATGCTCGGCTATTAATGAAGTCAAATGCTGTTTGGCCTCTACCAGTGGATGCGTTTCAGATTATAGTGTGTATGTTATCTATGCATTTCTATACTTTTTTCTTTATGCTTTGTATGGGATAAATTCTGTTACGCAAAATCTGATAGGCTTGGATTGCTGTTTGTATTATCTCTTGTAGAGTGTTTAGAGTGTTAGATGATGCATAATATGAGCGAAATGAGAGTTCTGGGATGCTTCATTTGGCTGCTGGTCTATTAGGCTTTGGTTGTAGTTAATTTGCAGGACATTCATAAAGCAAACTTCATTGCTATTACCTGGTCTCCGACCACTGTTTTAATCAATCTATTACCTTCTTTCCCTTTCTACCTAACCCTCTCATCTTTATCTTTAGTCTCATACCTTTTATTTTTGTTAACACAAACAAGGAACCAGCCTCTTTCAGAGGTTGACTTAGAAGCAATTCCAAGTCATCCATTCTTGGCCCATCGTCTAGGGCGCAGATAACATACTAGACGGATCGTGAACCAAGAGTTGGCTATCTTAAGTGAGAATTTGTTATCTACACATTCCATTGAACTTTATTAGATGGAAGTCCCTGTTGACATGCTTGTAAATCCTTACTGGGAACTTTTTAAGTCATTCCATAAAATAGTATTAATCATTGAGGTGACATTCATAAATTCTTCAAGTATTAATCCTTAAGCCCTATGACAGAGGATGATAGGCTAGATGATTGACAATTGCTATGACTATCTTTATTCATTTGATTTATGATGGCTTTTGGATTCAAATTGGTTGGAGTCCCAAACTGATAATTTCTTGTGAGCAATGAATGTCAAAGGATGTCTGCCGTTGAATGTAGTTTGGTGATGGTTTTCATCTGTCCTAAGATCTATTAAGTGTGTGATTATTAATATTTGTATTTTATACGAGATAATGGCATAGCAGGTATTCTTGTCCTGTAGTTTCCCCTCTTTACAGTATTCAAGTAGTACAAGTCAACAAACCATAGGATTTACACAAGGATTCACAAAACTTTTGGTGCATGTTGCACTTCATCAACACCCTTGTCTCACAGTCATTATCAATGAGAGATTATTATTTTTTGTTTGCATTTATAATTTCTTCACATCTGGATTGCAATTCTCAACAATATGCTGCTTATTTTTGCGGACAATCTATGCAAGAGGTCAACAAGACCAACAAGCATAACATCAAAGTAAAGAGGAATATAAAACCATTCTTAAAGTTTTCCGTCAGGTTTTCTTATCCAGATTAGGTCATTCCTCATATCATGGTTGGGATCTTTATCCATGTAAGCATTGTTGAAAGAACCATAGCTCCACTATTTGCCTGAAGCACAATGTTACTAATTGTGTGATGAAGCCCTCCAAAGTAAGTGCATATTGGAAGAAGCCAAACAAAAAGTACCATTGCAAATCAATGGGGTTTAAGGTTGGATACCACCTCAACAATGGAACAAAGTGTGCAATCCAATTAAAAGTTTGTATGCTCTAAAGTTCTCTCAAAAAAGCAAGAGGATAGAGTGCGGATCTCCGCATCCAAGCTAGGAGAAGGACGAGGTAGAGTAGAAGCTTCTATCTAAGTTGCATACAAGAGGATATGCAAAAGGAAACATAAATCAAATATCACAACAATTTCAGCTTGCCAATCAAAAGTTTGGAGAATCAAAGTACTTGTAGCATGTGTAATGGAAGTTGATTTGCATCGCAATGATTGTAGCATTCATATCCAAAAGCTGATTTAGGTAGCTATTGTATCATTCATTTTGTGGTTATGTATAGCAGCATTGCATCAGCCTAGCTGAAGTTTGGACCAGTCAACCATGGAGTGCCAAGATGGTATGTACAAGTTAGAAAGAATGTGGAAAAATCAATCATGGAGTGCCAAAATAGTATGTGCAAGATAGAAAGGATGGGGATGTACATTGAGACTTTGTGGATATGCCTTATTCCAAAGTTTGAGGTGCCTATCTTATGTGGAATTGTCATTACATCTTGTTGATATCACTTAGATGCAAGATGGCTGCATTTGTATATTAAGCTGCTGAAGGTGGCTTCTCTCTTAATCAAAGTATCCAAGGGGTGTTTTCTTTGTTTATTTTGCATGAATCCTACCATTTCTGATTAATTCTTCATTTGATATTTTCAATTTAACATTTCTTTGCTCATTTTCTCAATTACATAGGCGTATATGCATCTTTAGTTGCCTCTGTCATTTTGCCAGCCACTTTAGTACAATAGTACTTGGTCAAGATTTTACTTTTAAAACACTTGAAAAATGAAATGCATGAAATTCTATTCAGTTACAATGTGCTTTTTACATATGACTATTTTTATTTTTACCTGATGTGGCAAAGCTTACACTTCATACCTGTACAGGAGAGTCATTGCATATGATGGAAAATCAAAGAATAGAAGGCTGATGTCCATTAGTTAAACAGTATTTGAAAATTTTAATGATCATCTTCTAAAGCAATGAAAATAGGATTGAAGTAACTTAATGCTGACATGGTGACCATAGGGACTTTAGGCTTAGGCTGAAAACAGCAAGCCCCCAAAATTGGTTCATCATATATATTTGGCTAATAGCAACAGATGTTGGAAAAAAGAAATTGCTGTGTTGATGTACAAGCAATGAAGGTTGCAAGGAATTTGAACTATTGGAGGCACAGAATACAGAAAAGGAGGTGACAAGACCAAAGGTCCTGGAATCATACTAAGTAGAACTGTTTTAAAGACCAATGTTCATATTAATGAACATGTCAAGGTGTTGTCCATATGAAATCAATTTTTTTTTTTATGTTTTTAATGAAACACAACTTCTATTAGACATGTTAGCCGTTTGCAGACATTTTTTTTTGAAACTACAGGCTGTGCTATTATGTTCTTTTCTTTGCAAATGTTTCATCCATTTTAATTTTTCAGGTTGGAAGTGACGAGGGTGGCTGGAGTTCAATTCAGAGCTTTTTATCTCCGGACAAAAACTCAGACGAGACTTTTGCATTTGTTTTTGGAGATATGGGAACATCTTTTCCATATAGAACTTTTCGTTTGACCCAGATAGAAAGCAAGCTAACTGTAAAGTGGCTGCTGCGAGATCTTGAAGAACTTGGGGATAAGCCTGCATTTATTTCACACATTGGTGATTTGAGTTATGCCAGAGGCTATGCATGGTTATGGGATTCCTTCTTATCTCAGATTGAACCTATTGCATCCAAGTTTCCCTATCATGTATGTATAGGAAATCATGAGTATGACTGGCCACTGCAACCTTGGAAACCATCATGGGCGAGCTATGCTTATGGGAAGGATGGAGGTGGGGAATGTGGGGTTCCTTATAGCCTAAGGTTTCAGATGCCTGGTAATTCTTCCTCTTCAACAGGAAATGCTTCTCCTGTAACTCAAAATCTCTTCTATTCTTTTGATATGGGAGTCGTTCACTTTGTATATATCTCAACTGAAACAAATTTTCTTCAAGGAAGTGATCAATATGCCTTCATTGAGCATGACTTGGGACATGTCGATCGCAGTAAGACTCCATTTGTAGTAGTTCAAGGACATCGTCCCATGTATACTACAAGTGATAGGAAAGGAGATGATGCCATAAGACAGAAAATGGTGGAGCACTTGGAGCCTCTTTTTGTGGAGTTTGGAGTGAACCTTGTTTTATGGGGTCATGTTCATAGCTATGAAAGGCTTTGTCCACTAAGAAACTCCTCATGTGGAAGCATGGATGCTGAAGGTATTCTTCCAATACATGTTGTGGTAGGAATGGCTGGAGCCGAATCGCGACCGAGCTGGAAGCCTAGGTCTGATCATCTCACAGATCCAATCTATCCACAGCCTCCAATGTCTATATACCGCAGTGACGAGTTTGGTTATACGAGAATGCATGCTACAAGGAGCAGACTAACACTTTCCTTTGTTGGTAACCATGATGGGCTGGTTCATGATGTCTTAGAAATACACCTGAAAGAAACACATCTGAAAGATTTTGGGACGGCCTTTATTGCTTGGGTTTCATTTTTGAAGGCAGTTTGCTTATTCCTGGTTGGAGCCTTACTTGGTTTTATTGGTGGCTACCTATTGTACTTCAGGAGACAATCTCCTGGAAAGGTTCAGTGGACAACGCTCAGTAACTCCGAGTTATAGCAACTATCATACAAAAGGGCACACGGATATGTCAGGACATTCTGTAAATAGCTGCATCACAGTTTCAAAATTTTGTATAATAGGCAGTTCCTATAGGGAGGGAGGGAGGGGAGGGAGGTGTTTTATCTTTGGCTCTGCCGTAATCTATGCATATACATCCTCAGAAAGTCATAGCGATTGTTTTTTATATTCTCAACAATAAAGCAAATCATGTCTAATGATTTTTTTTGGTTAATACCAGAGTATCTTTTGTAACGAAGGGCAAAGATGTGACTATCGAGTGGGGAAACTATACTCAATTAGTTTTACATTTGTATCCCAGCAAGCTTTCCTACATTTCTGAGTTCCTGATCTTTGATGTCTGGATTTGAAGATCTTTGATGTCTGGATTTGAAGAGTTTTTCCCCTAAATTGGTTATATGACATTGAAATGAGCCTTACCCAAATTATATCATCATAACTTATGTTATTTGAATGAACTATATTATCATAGTATTATACCAAATCATACTACAACAAAATCTATGAAAATTTAGGCTCGATAAGATTTTCGTGAACCAGTGGGACTTCAACCCATTGACTAATTGTCCTGTTGATTTTGTAAATTATTAGGCTAATTTTTTTTTATAAGGAAGATTTACTAAATTCTATATGAATTACAATCATTATTTTAAATTTTGGTTATTTTGCACATGGGATGGGCTGCTTGTGGTCACTATTTCTTAATTTTAGTTCAAATTTTCATGGATTGTAATTAGGTAGCAGTTAGAAAGTTTCACCTTTCAATTTAGTCAGAGCTTTATGTTTAATAATGAAAGGGTGTACATTGGTTTAAAAGCCATTTAACCATCTATGTTTGATAACGAAAAGGTATACATTGGTTTAAAAGCCATTTTACTTTATTCATGGAACACATCTTAATTGAATCTTGGGACCAGTTTAGATAGGTATTAACTCTTTGTCTCTAATGAGGGCCACAACAATGTGCTTTTATAGACAGACATACAGAACAGCTCTAAGTGCCGTTAGAAAAGACTAATATGAATGAGCTAGAATCTGTTATATGTTTTATTCCAATAAAAATGACAGTAATATTCCAACAATATTCATCTCCTTACGGCCTTTGACAATGGATGCCCCAGAATCTATATCGAGTGCTTATTAGCATGTATAACCTTAGTAACTACTGTGGTCCCACTCACTGGTCTTTATATCCATCCTTTCAACCAACCTCCAGGAAGCTTGAATTCTTGATCCAGGCATGAGACCTTTTTGCAGTATGACTTCATGCTTGAAAATGTCCAAATATATATATATATATATTTATTCTAACTGAAATGCTAGGGAATGCTAGGGGCATAACTTTGTGCTTGGGATCCTGTTTTGGAAGGAGAACAACAATTTCTGCAGGCAATTACGTTGTAAAAAAAATGATATAGAGGCCTTCAAAAATGCAAAACAAAATACTTACTAAAAGTAATAGTTTTAGATTTTTAGATTTTCATAGCCAAAATGCATCTCTAGCTATGTTAACATATTAGTAGAAGACAAAACAATTAAGGATAAATCATATGTATGTAATTTTCATTTAGTATGGATTTTGTAACTCATAGAAGGTGAATCATCACATTTCCATATGGGTGACCTTTTAAGTCACGAAAGGTGAACCACCACATTTTCATATAGGTGACCTTCCATATTCAATAAAATGAAATTTCCACACAACAATATTTGTATGAAAAGTGTTGCACTCCTTTTATATAAAAAACATAAGTAATGGATGTAATATTATAGCATCACATCTCTTCTGAGAGATAGCTTGCATTGTACTTTTTTTTACTAATAAAATCATTCTTTTATTTTGCTTATATATATTTTTATTTATTTTGATTTGTTATACATTGTTTTTTTTGAATTGCACTCTTTTATTTAATACAAAAAATTGAGTTTCGGATCATTTGAAATTCTAAGTTTCAAATCAATGGTATTAGAGCGGTCTATTTTTTGACTGTATGTCCATAAACATGAGATCTGTATATTGAAAGTTTTGGTATTAGATGTAAGATCCCTTTGATTGCCTCATACTGGGTGAGAAATGGAATGGACAACCTTGAGATACTCAATCCTTTTGAGGAGATGTACGAAACTCTTATGAAACAAAGGAATGAGATTATGGATCGATTTACTCAATATCTTCAACGATTCCTTTTTGCAAATTCTACAATCTCCTTCACACAACCTCATTGTCCTAGCACCATTTAGTGCTTCCACACCTTTTTTTTTTTGAATTTAGCGAAAAACCCTTTGTGAGGCCGCCTTGGTCTGAGAAACCATGACCAGGGGGTTCTACACCATCAAAATCACCCGGGAGTCGTGCTCGGCCTTGACCGCACCAACATAATCAACTGGATTTTGGGTACCCAATGTGCGTTTGGTAGGGTGGAGATTCAAACCAGGGACCTCTCTTGGAGGATTGCCCTACCCTCTCCAACTCACCTACAACACATGGGTTGCTTCCACACCTTTTATGGTGCAAGTGAATTTTGATATTCCTACTTTTGAAGGAAAAATAAATGTTGATGTCCTAGAAAATTGGTTGGATCAGTTATCTTTATCCTTCTTTGTAAATAATTTCATCGACATTGAGAAAATTACTTTTGCACTTTTGAAAGCTTTATTACCTATTGGAAATTGGTGGGAAGCATATTATAACAGGGTTAAGGAAGAGAATGAAGATGAAATATTGTTCATAGGGGATAATTTCATGGAGGCTATCAAGAAAGAATATTATCTCGTGGGAGCCTATGAAGACCAATACATGCAATGACAACAATTGTGTCAAGGTAAAGACCAATCTGTTAATGATTGTACTGATGCTTTCCACTCCATGGCAACAAAGCTAGGTATTCAAGATAACAAAAGGCATTGAATCCTCAAGTATTGCAGTGGGTTGCAACGGTACATTCAAGAGGACGTGGGCCTCTTTGAATTGAAGACATTTGGAGAGCCATATAAAATTGCTATTCAATTGGAGCAGAAGCTTAAAACAAAAATAGAAAAGGTGAAGCAAATAACAAAAACTAGAACAGTAAGTACCAACCAAAGAAAGGCAAGAATGACTCTCCAAAGAATTTGGATAAAAGGGTCAGCCCCAAAATCATAATTGAAAGCAGAAAAAAGTCTCCCAAGAAAAGAATCCCTCAAAGGCCAAGAGTGGCAAATGGTGCAATTATCACAAGAGAAACCAACATTCAAGGCATTGTCTATTGAGTTGCAACCCTCTATGTCCATTGTACCATCACCTCCACATCCATAGGCTGAGGATAGAGGGAAGCAAATGTGGAAGCCCAAGCAAATGTGAGTATTGCCACCACACATGCTACACCAAAGGAGTCATAAGAGTAATGCTTGTTTCACTCACAAATGTGGTTCAATGGTAAGCCATTACATTTCATTATTGAGAGTGGGAGGTAGAGGAATCTAATTTGTGCTCAAAAGGTGAAGCATTTAAATTTACGTGTCAAACCACACCCATAACCATATAATGTTGGATGGTTAGAACAAGGAAGAGACATTAATGTCAATAAAAAATGTCTACTATCTTATGCCATCAAGCCCTTCAAAGATAATGTTTTGTGTGATGTTATGCCCTTAGATGTTTGTGATTTGATTTTGGATCAACCATATATGTGGAAGAGGCATGGTATAAACGAGTCTAGGCCCAAAGTGTCATCATCACTTTCAAATGTTAGTGCTTTAGGATACCAAAGGTATCTCCTACTTCTATTTCCTTAATGAGTGCTAAAAAATGCACAAAGAAGATAGCCAAAACAAGAAAATTCATTCTACTCATGATCAAGTCAAAATGTAGGACTATCACTACATCAATTGTAAGCCCTACATAGCAAAAGTGGATGGACTAGATTGTAGCAGAATATGATGACTTCTTCAAATCATCAATTGGGGTTCTACTTCATTGTGAGCTAAGCATTCCATTGATTTAGTTCCTATTTGTTCTTTGCCAAATGTGCTTGTTTATCACGAATTAGTCCTTGAAAATGATGAAATCAAGAGGTAGATATGAGAATTGACTCCAAAGAGGCACATCAAACTAAGTACTTCACCATTTGACAATCCAATTATCTTGGCTCCAAAGAAATATGGAACAAGGAGACTCTATATTGACTATACAACTTTGAATAAAATTACTATGAAGAATCATTCTCCACTCCCTCAGATAGATGACTAGCGGGACCACCTCTGTGATGCAAAGTTCTTCATCAAAATTGGTTTCAAATATGTCTATCATCAAATACCCATAGAACCCATTGATGATTGGAAGATTACATTCAAATCCAAGGAGGGTATATTTAAGTGGCATGTTATACCTTTTTGGCTTGACCAATGCACCTGTCACATTCATGAGGATGATGGATGACATCCTACATCCTTATATTAGATCATTTATGGTTATCTGCTTAGATGATATTCTCATCTATAGTAAGACATGGGAGGAACATCCACAACATATTTGATAGGTACTTCAAATTCTTTGAAGACACGAGCTATATGCTAATTTGGAGAAGTGCCCATTTGGCATGTTGAAGATTCAATACTTTGGGTATATATGATACTTGTCAACACGTTAAGGGTGAAACTATTTCAATGTCAGGCACACTCCTGCCTCTTCCAATTCTAGAGATCATTTGGATGAATATTTTTATGGATTTTATTGAAGGGATTTCAAAGTCTAGAGGCCAAAAAATCATTCTCGTGGTGGTGGATCATCTCTCTAATAATGATCATTTATGTCCTCTAGCCCACTCTTATAAGGCTTCAACTGTTGACCAAATATTTTTTGATTTCATTTTTCGCCTTCATGGCATGACCCAATCCATCAAATCTGGTCGTGACCCACATTTACTAGTCATTTTTGGTAGGAACTGTTCAAGTTGCACAACACACAACTCAAGATGAATTCGGTATACTATCCCCAGACCAATGGGTAAACTAAAATTGTCAACAAGTGCTTGGAAACATATCTCCATTGCTTTCCATTTGAGAAACTAATTCATTGGGTCAAATGGCTTTGGATGAATGGTGGTCTAATACTTCCTATCGCTCCTCCATCAAGATGACACCATATGAAGCAGTTTATGGATACCCTCCACTATCACTTTTGTCATACATTGTGGGTAGTTCTATGATTCAAGTAGTGGTTTACAATCTCATGGAGTGTGCACAACTACTCCAACATCTCAAAGATAATTTGGCCATGGTACAAAACCGTATGTGACAACAAATAGATCAACAATATTCTGAACACAATTATAACATTGAGGACATTGTTTTTCGATACCTACAACCCTACAAGTAGTCATCACTGAATCTCCATGGTAGTCAAAAGTTAGCAACACAGTTTTATGTATCGTATAAAGTGCTCTAGTAGGTTGGCCCTGTGGCCTACAAGCTAGAATTGTCACCTTCTTCCATGATAAATCTAGTTTTCCATATCTCATCTTTAAAGGTCCTTGGCAATTGTATACAGGTCCAATCCACACTACCCTAGTTGGATGAAAAATACTCAATCATCATAGAACCCATTACTGTTATGGATTGACATACACACACTTCACAAAAACACTCTCATTGATGTTCTAGTATAATGGTGTGGGCTGTAGCTAGAAGATGCCACCTAGGAGCTACTTCATCAATTACAACATCAATTTCCTCACCTTAAGTTTTGAGGCCAAAGCTTATTTAAAGTGGAGGGTATGTTAGGACCCTATCCTAATGTAGTAAGAGAAAGACAACATGCATGAAAAAAGGAAATATAATATTTTATTATAAAATTTTACCTTTTTCCTTTACATTAATGTCCTATAAGGGCTTAAAACATAGATTCCTCAATGGTTGAGATCTCATTTTATGCTATAAACAATATCACTAATGGTGCCTAACAAAACTTTCTCTAGCTACAATCAAAAGGGTGGAGGGGTTTGTGATGAGCTTGGATGTTCTTGGACCCTCCTTTGTTGTCTTCAACTTTAAAATTCTTGCACCTTAGAAGCACCTACACATAGATGGAAACAACATATCAATAAAATGAAAAGGGGCCCACCTTAGTTGGACCCATGTTGAGGAAGATGCAAACAAAAGACTTTTAATGTGCTTAATAAAATGACTTAGAATATCTGCAAAAGCTATAAAATATGAAAATATACTTGCCTTTTACCTTAACTCCCTACCGATGGTTGAAGCCTGTTGTAGTTTGGTCCCTAGCCTGTGACCATCTCGGGCGAGACGTCTTTCGTAGACCGTCTTGAGTGAGATGACTGAGATGTTTTCTCCTCATATGCTAATAAAAATTTATGGAGATTCTTTTGGGACTGTGATGAGACTCCAACATCAGTCTGATGTTGGAATGAGACTCTGCGTGTGCACAACTTCAAAAGGAAGGTGTTAGCATGTGGGGAATCATCTCTATTTTCATGGATGCTTATGGATTTGTAGGACCTGATGGCTATAACTGATGGCAAGGTACACAAGGGAGGTGGCTGGAGAAAATTGAGTAGAGTTTTGCCTAGGTGACTAAGTGTTCGCTTGAAATGAGAAAAAAATAAGGGGTATTTATAGAGATTTCAAAGGAGGAGGGGTAGGATGACAATGATTTGACTTGGCACCATGTGGCATCTAGGTGGCAGGGAGAGGTGAATAAGAAAATCAAGGAAATTCTATGTGGAGGAATGTGCACCCTCCTCCATAAATGACCTTGGGTGGAGAGATATCTCACCCACCCAAGTGTCATAAATGAGCCTTGGGAGAGGGGTCCTAGGGGGATGGAAAAGGAATTTTAAATTCCCAAAAGCTGCCATGTGGAAGATGGGAGGAAAAGTGGGTTTAATGAGATTCTTCATGGGAGGTTGACTTTTCATTTTTAGTGAATTTTTAATTCACTCAAAAAGGGAGAGAAAAGTGTAGGAGAATTTATGAATTAAATAGAGGAGATTTCTAGAGAATTTCCTAGGGATTGAAAGGGGGATTTTGGGATTTGATTAGATTTAACTAATTAAATGTGTTCCTTTCTTAGGATTTTGCATGAGGTTTAAAAGAGGGGTTAGGACTTAATTAGAGGGTTAATTAGGGAGATGGGAGGCTAAACGAGATTATGCAGATTTTGAGGGAGATTTGGTTTAGAATTAAAAATTCATTGTGCATTCCTTAGGATTTGGTTGGGGATTAGGTCATGATGAAGTGCTTAACCAGGGGTTTGATTAGGGAAAATGGGGATTATGGGATTTTTAAGAAAAAATAGGAGGATAAAAGAGAATTCTTGGAAAAAGGGGAGGATTAGAAGCATGAAGAAGGGTTTAAAATAACTAAGAAGGATTTAGAAAAATTAAGAAAAAATTAGAGAAAGTAGGGAACCTAAAGAGGAATTAGAAGAAAATAAAGGGATTATATAAGAATTAGGAAAAATTAAAGAAATTATGAGCAACTAAAGAAATTAGAGGGAAGATAGGGATAAACTAAGGAGGATTAACGGGAAATTAGAAGAGTTTAGAGAGGAATTAGAAAGCTAAGGGGGAATTAGGAAAATTAAGAGACAGAGGAATTTTGAAAGGATTTGAAGAATTAAAGGCTAATTAAAAAGGAACTAAAAGGAATTAGAGAGGATTAGGAGGATTGGAGATAAATTAGAGGAAAATAAGAAAGGATTAGAGAAGAATTTAGGAAGATAAAGGAGAACTAGAGAATTTTAGAGGAAATTGGAAGGCATTAGAGGGAGCTAAAGAGAATGAGAGAGAGAAAAGAGAGAGATTAAGAGGAAATTGAGGGATTTAGCTGATTTAAGAGGAATTAAATAAAAATTAGAGGAATTTAGAGGGATTTGGCAAATTTTAAAAGTGCTTGGAAGAGGGGCTTCAAAATGACACTTTTTGGGTGTCTACATTTACCCCTTTTTGTATCGTGTTGTGTGTGAACACAATGCGGTGCAAAAATATATGACACAGGGTTGATTGTGCAAGGGAGGGTTTTGCTCTTGTCCTAGTAGATAGGGAATGATAATTGAGTGATTGGATTTATCTTTGCCATGATAGAATAGGGCAATTGATTGCATGACTACTTTTGCCCCAACATAACAGGACTTGTGATTGATCGAATGTTTTTGCCTTTGTATTGGAAGAAGAGAGCTCGGTGATGGTTGGATGATTCTACCTTTGCTGTGGTAGAGTAGGTCCATGATTGTGTAATTATGCTTTTACCCTAGTAGAATAGGGTTGCTGATGTTGGATGGCTCTGCCTTTACCCCGATAAAATAGGTCAACGGTTTCGTTTTTGCCCAAACGAAGAAGGGCTAGTGTTGATGAAAATTTAGATTTGATACTTAAATTATTGCAAAAAGAGAATTTTAGGAGTATTGTCTACCCCCTAGAGCGATGAGTTTTTGGATAAAGAGAGGAGAGGAAAAGGGAAAGATGGAAGGAATTTTTATTTATTTTTAAATTCATGACCGTGCAAGACAACCATAGGACGTGGTCGTCCAAGATAGTCAACATGTGACCGTTCGAGATGGTCGTGACCCTAGGACAATATAAAAGGGGATTTTAGGCACATGAGGGGTCATTTCAATCATGCAAAATGAGGGGAGGAGGAGAGAGCGAGGAGAGTGAGAAAAATTGCTACAAAGGTCTTATAAATTTGTGGTTTGGCTAGATGAGATGACAATAGGAGGTGCAACAATGGGCACGAGAGGGAATACAAGATGGTAAGTTGAAAATTCTGATCCATCTTGGCAATGTTAAAAAAGAGAGGATAAAATGAACTTTTGAGGAGGCTAGTTTCTAGGAATGGAAAAGTAGAGAAAAATAGGATAGAATAGAGGAACGTGGTTAGGAAAAAAATGGGGGGTTTAGGGTTAAGAGGAGCAACCATCTCGAGGGTGAGGCAATCACAATTGAAGGGGAGCGACCATCTCGGGGTTGAGGCAATCACGAGAAAAGAGGAGTGGCCATCTTAGGGGCAAGGTGATCGCGGATAGAGAGTGGCTATATTGGGGTGAGATGGTCGCAAGAGAAGGGGAGCAACCATCTCAGGGGTGAGGCAATCACGATTTGAGGAGAGTGGTCATCTTAGGATTGAGGCAGTTGCAGAAGAAGGGAAGCGACCATAATAGGGGCAAGGAGATCGCAGGTTGAGGGTTATCTCGGGGGTGAGATGGTGGTGTAATTTTTCTATGGAGTGCTAATAAGTTGTATGGTTGTGGTGATTGAGAGTAATTCTTAGATCGAGGTATTGGTTTAAGAAGGTATTCTAGGATGCACAAGAGGTATTGTAAGGAGAGGATTGGGATTGGATTAGGGCCATTGGTTTGTGAGAGACAATTTGATTGGAGTTAGTTCATGAGGATCGAGCATACTTGATAGTCCTATGTGATAGATGAGATCCAAACACTGGGACATTTCACCTGTTGATAGGGGATATTACCATCACCTTGGAGGATGTTTATTAGATCCTACGAGTGCCCATGGAGGGTGAGAGGATGGATAACACCTACCATACAAAGGGAGCCTTATTACAATAGGTATACAAAGATCGATGGAGGGATGTTGATGTAGATGTGGATAGTGGTGGAGTGCGAGTGGAGGTGCACTTTAGGATAGGACTATTGATAGCTCAACAGGTAGTTTTGATGACGTTGATATCCAATGTTATTTTTCTAGTCTCCTCAAGCACATGATTCCTATGGAACTTGCTAGAATTTGTGATGGACTTGATCTAGGAGTTGAGGATATATGCATGGGCATCAACATTAATAGCCTAGACTTATAGAGAGCTATATGAGGTTCAATGATGAGGTCAAAAGAGCTTGGGATGCAACTTTTTGTTGCAGATTTGGAGTTGGGAGCACTTTCGGGTATACCAACTAGAGGGGTTACCATGGGATGCACACAGGGATATGGATACATAGGTGTCGTATGCCTGAGATGGAGTCATGATAGGGAGCATGGGAAGAGTCGACTGTTCTCAAGAGTGGTGGCGCATTATGAGGAGTCATGGAAAATCTTGCAACCAACATATGTTATCTAGCAGTCATGGAGACCAGGACCGAGGTGGGAAGAGGATGGAGTGTACCTAAGGTGGGTATGATATGGTAGATAGATGGTTGGGTAGCATGTTACAAAGCATGAGTACTTTTAGTACTCGTGAATGTTGAGATAGTTTGGTCTATAGTAGGGGTGCCAGACCCACCTATGCTCTATAGGTGAAGGACTAGTGAGGCATTGGTGTGACCATGAGTGGAGGTTGTGTGGGAGGAGGCACATGTGATGCTAGGTGCCTATGATGTGGAGGATGCTGGTACCAAAACTAAGTATGATGTATGGTGGGTCACAAATATTTTTAGCCATGGCTAGGAGTAGGAGTAGTAGGGGATGGAGAGGGGGGTGGAGGAGATGGGGTAGAGGAGGAGTAGGAGCAGGAGGATCCACTACAGTGATGTGTTTGTAATCGAGTACACAACAAGGATGAGTCATCATGGGTGGCAAGGCAGAGGGCATGTACAAAGGGTAGTGCTAGAGGAGATGAGGGAGATGGGGGTGAGGGAGAGGATGTTGGAGAGAAAATGGCAACGATGGCAGAGCAAATCCAAATTTTGGAGGGGTAGCAAGATTAGTGGGAGACAAATAGGTGGTGGTGGTAGGGATGAGAGGAGAGAACAGATTGCAAACCTAGTTACAAAGCCTTCATGAGGACATGTATAGGGTGGTTTTGAAGAGAGGTAGGGTGGTGGAAGAGCATGTTAGGTTGGTGGTGGAATGGGATAGCTTACGTAGTCGAGTGAGTGCATTGTTGGTAGAGTGAGGACAAGGATCAAGGGCAGGGCTGATAGTAACTTAAGGTGGGGAGAGCATTGCTATGGATCAGTGGCGATAAGAGAAGGCAATTATAGGAGTGCTTGAGGAGCTACTAATGAGGTATGAGATAGTGATACCCTTGAGGTCATCAGCCTCATAGTTGTATAGGAGCCAAAGGAGTGGAGCATCAGGATCACCATCAGTTACCTCGATAATACCAATATTGAGAGAGCTAGCAACATCATAGGCATCAGGCACATGGAGACCACGTGAAGAGGAGAGATAATATGGGAGTAGCAGTGGGTAGCCACGATGAGACGAGGTGGAGGGGAGCAAAGAGTGGTGGTGATGGACAACAACGATGGATGGGATGTTGATTATGATGTTTGTATTTTGATATGGCTATGAGCCATAATTTTGTAGGCCTGAGGGCCATGATGATGTAGCCTATGGACATAACACTATGATGTATGAGTCCTTTTGATATATATGTACACATGATTGAGATGGTTTTATGGTATTGATGTGTTGTGATTTGATATGTGATGTGTGATGCATGTGTTAGATTATGTGTTAGCATAGCTATATTCGATTATTTCATTATTAGACTATGGATATTTCTCGCCTAGGTAGTTCCGTCTTCATCAGACTATTCTAAGGCGTCCTATTTCATGCCTAGGTAGTTCCGTCTTCACCGATCTATTCTAAGGCGTCAATTGTATTATTTAAACATTTGATTCTGAATGGAATGTTGTTCTGATTCCTACATGGTATCAGAGCTTGTGTGTTTTGGGTACGCATTTTTTGCTCAGGCTATTGGCTATTTTGACTATGACACGTGACTCGAGGCAAGGTTGGACCTGCATCTTGGGCGACGCAAGGACCAGACGAGAGGTGCATGTGGAGGGGTCAGACTAGCCGACTCAACACGACTGACACAAAATGGCCCGGATAAGGCCGATACAGACGACGTAGTCTCGAATAAGGCCAAAACTTTGGGAACACAACGGGGAGGAGGCGGATCGAAGGCAGAGTGCAGCCCCCACAGAGGCGGATCGAAGGCGGGTTGTAGCCCCCACGGAGGAGACGAGCCCCCCCTAGCGTGGCAGCCAGGCGGCCCCATGCGGGTGAGGCTCCAAGCGGGCAGTGTCTCCCCGAGAGAAGACACTCTACAACGTGAGTGTTGTTTCTTTTAAACACTCACTCTTCCCACTCTCCCACACATGTGGGATAAACACTTGACAACAAACTGTTCACCGACGTCAACAACCTGTTCACTTGCGTTAACCCTGTTGTAGATAATTGATTTTTCCTTACCTCTAGAGTGCATGGATCTCGATCTTTTCTTTCTGGATATGATATAATGATCCATCCGATGTTTTTTGCTGGATTAAAATCTTGAAACCCCTCCATTTTTTTATTGCCCAACCTTTCATCGTTGTCCTTGGCCATCGATATTTGCAGTGGCATTCGCTTTTTTCTACAGGTTGAGGCACTGTTTTGGAGGTGGATCGAAGGTTTGTTGCTGGTCTGAGTAGAGGAAGCTCAAGACGAAGATCTACTATGGTGTCATAGAAGGAGAAGGCTCGAACGCAACAGACGTCGAGCTCTGCTATAGTCGCCACCCCTGACGCAGACGACGTCACCAACGCGTCGCTTGGTAGCGCCGCCAGGGCAGCCCGCTCGTACAAGGGATTGCCAGGCGGGATCAAGTAAGGGGATCTTCCCATTTACTTCCGTCGAGAGGCCTAGCTCGGTTGGCAGACAGCCCCGACGCTAGAGCGTATGACGAGTAGGTTGCAGGATCAATTCCCGCCGACCCCTCCCCCGCATATCTTTTGTAAAGGTATATTCTTTTTTTTAAAGTTTCGTTAATTTTTTTTTCTTTAAAGTTTTTTTTAATAATTTCTTTATCTAGTTTAATTAAATTATAAATTAATTATTTTTTCATTATAAAAATTATTTTTAATAATTTTGTTTTGAAAAAGTATTTATTTGATTTAATTAAATTTTATAAAAGAATTTCTTTTTAAAAGGACTTTAGGAAAGATTTTTTTTCAAAAACTTAAAGGGGGGCCAAATTTTTTTCAAAATCAGAAAAATTAAGGGGGGATTGTGAGTTATTTTTCAAGCATTGAAAAAGGTAATTTTGGCATATTGTAAAGGTGCATTTTCGGCAGGGCCCGACACCTATGGGTTTATTTATGTGGGCACTTTTCTGATGTATGTAGCATTTTTTCCTTTATGCACTACTTCATTAAAGTTAAAAATCAAAATTACTCCCTAAGTCCCCGAAATAAATAAAACCCATCCGTGCAATTTATTGCACTGCAATGTTCGGTATTTGTGATACCTATGGCCAAAACTTACAGGTAATGCTATTGTAATTGTGCTATTGTATCCGCCGCCTAATATAGCTGCCAAAATGACGTCTGAACTTGTTCTCTATCAAGCGTCGAGGAGGAATAAGTACGCCATTTTGTATTTTTTTTACTTCATCCACTACCCTAATCGTTCTTGTGTTTATGCATAAATCTTGACGAAATTTCTGACATCCAAAGTGTTTAGGGGAAGTTACACCCCATGCATGAGGATTGATGACTTTCTATGGTAGGTGCCATCAACGAGATGATTCCCTTTCAGTATCGCCTAAGTACCACGTATCGTATAATCATTGAAATTACCTATAGTCTCCCTCACGTAAGGGCGGGTAATTTCTTTGATTTTTTAAAATACCTATAGTCTCCCTCATGTAAGGGCATGTATTTTATATGGTATAACGATCTGACATTAAGGTATAAAGAAAGGGGGACCATTTGATGATATAAGGAACCTTCACTATGTCTGCAAAATTAATGACTGATGCTCATCAGTTGTTGAAAGGTCCTAACTACACATCATGGAAAAACAAGATGAAGGCAATTATAGTCATGGATGACTTATGGAATGTTGTTTTTGGAGCAACAATTAGTCCTTCACCTGCTACTGGATCAACAACAGCCACAGCTCCATCAGCTGCTCAAATAGACTTTGACAAGAAATACAACAAGGCAAAAGTGCTCATCTTGCTTGTTGTTTCAGACGAAGTTCAACCCCACATTGCTGACTATGCACATAGTAAAGGGGCATGAGATGCCCTTAAAACTATATATGAGGGAAAAAATGATTCCACTATTCTATTCCTTCAATCTCAATTGGTCTAAGCATGAAGCAGGGAGAGACAGTTGAACACTTTCTTTGCAGAGTATCTGAGTTGAAAGTAAAATTGAATTCTTTGGGAGAACTTGTTGATGACAAGCTCCTTACCTCAATTGTATTGAGAGCTTTACCTAATTCTTATAGGGTGTTGATCACTTCCCTTCAAGTGTCACAATGGAAAGTTACCTTTGTTGAATTGGTCAATATGCTTCAAGAGGAGGAGGCACGCCAACTTCAAAGAGATGATTCTTCTAACACAACCCTCTATTCCAATAGGAAGGGTCCTAAGAAGAAGGGTAATTTTTAGAAAGGAGGAAATTCTAACAAAGATTCAAAAGGGAAACAACCTCAACAAACAAAAAGATATTGCAAGATATGTGACAAAGAGGGTCATGATACAAATAGATATTGGCATAAGAATAAACAACCTAAATAGAAAGGCCAAAACAAACCGCCAAATAAAAATAAGCAACCCAGAGTGAATGTTGTTGTTGAAGAATCTGACTCGGATTTCGAGAGGGCACACAAGGTGCTTATGACTACCATAGTTTCCAAGCAGAAGGATCCTATATGGTATGTCGATTCTGGCGCTAGTAAGCACATGACTGGTGACAAATCATGGTTTGAGTCCTTTGAGGCCAAAGAGGCAAACCTGTCACTATTACTGATGATAAAACCTAGAAGGTTCAAGGAGAAGGCATAGTTTCAGTAACTCTTCCTAATTGCAAGTGTTAGATTGAAAAAATCCTCTATGTTCCAGGATTGACGGACAATTTGTTGTCAGTCACACAAATTCTGGACAAGGATATGGTTGTGAACTTTAGTGGTGAGGGAGGCAAGAAGTGTTGTTCTATTATCAGGAGAGGTAAGAAAATTACAACCGCTTCATATAAGCATGACTTATTTGCCTTAGATGTTATCTCTACTCCCCATGTAGCCATGACAGTCTCTACAAAGGAGGCAACTTCCCTATGGCACAAGAGATATGGGCATCTTAGTTTTGGTTACTTACTTGAGCTAAGTAAGTATGAGATGGTAAAGGGTCTTCCTTCCCTTTCTACCACATTGCTAGTGTGCTCTGACTGCTTGGTAGGAAAGCAGCATAGAGGACCTTTTGAGAAAAGCTCTATAAGAGCAAAGAAACCTCTAGAATTAATTCACACCGATCTGTGTAGTCCTTTCACACCCATCAGTTGTGGGGGGAAGAGGTATTTTCAGTTGTTTGTGGATGATTACTCACGTAAGATGTGGGTGTTATTTCTTAATCTAAAAGCTGAAGCACTTGGTTTCTTCCAGCAATTCAAGAAATCTATTGAGAAGGAGTCAGGGAATTCTATAAAGACCCTCCGCTCAAATCGAGGGGGGGAGTTTACATCTAAAGAATTTTCTACATTCTTGACTGCACATGGGATCATGAGATAGTTAACTACTGCTTATACTCCTCAGCAAAATGAAATTGCTGAAAGGAGGAATCGTTCCATCATGGAAAAGGTTTGTTGCATGCTCACAGGAGCTAGTCTTGAGCAACAATATTAGGTAGAAGCTGTCACCACAGTAGTATATCTATTTAATAGGGCACCCACAAAAGCCCTATAAGGAATGACTCCACAAGAATCTTGGAGTGGTTGAAAACCCTCCATATCTCATCTACGCATTTTTAGATGTAATGCTTTTATGCACATACTGAAAGAGAAAAGGAATAAGCTAGATGAGAAGACATTGAAGTGTATTCTTCTTGGCTATGATGAGCACTCTAAGGGTTATCATTTGATTGATCCCTTTACCAAGAATATTCATGTCAGTAGAGATGTTATTTTTGATGAAGCTTTCACATAACAAAGCACATCTGATGTATACCTAGATCTTGTGGAAACTAAAGTTGAGAAGTCCCCTTCGTCACCAAAGACTGGAGGTCCTTCGACTTCTTCATCTTCTTCATAAACATAGAAGAAGAATCCAAAATGGTATACAAATACAATCAGAGACTCCAAGTTATCCACTCCACCAGATTTGACTTTGGATAGACCTCGTACTTGCAGCATGGCTCGACAACAAAGAGCAACAATAGAGACTACTGGGGTTGATGACCTTTGTCAATATTTTGAGGAACTTTTTGTTGATCTAGAGAGACAAACAGAGGATATGGATATAGATGATGACAGGGTGTTTATGTCTTCAATGAATGAACATGAACCCGCTTCTATACAATATGCCCTTAGTGAGCCACAATGGAAGGCTGCTATGGATGCTGAGTATAAGTCTCTGATGAAAAAAAAAACTTGGAAGCTTGTTGATCTGCCATACGAAAATAAGCCCATTGGCTGCAAATGGGTGTACAAAGTCAAGTACAAGGTAGATGGGACAATTGATAAGCATAAGGCCTATCTTGTTGCAAAGGGCTATGCTCAAAAGTAAGGCATTGACTACGAGGAAACTTTTACACCTACTGCTTGGATGACCACTATTCGAGTTCTTTGTGCTATGGCAGCACAGTATGGGTGGAAATTTCACTAAATGGATGTCAATAGTGCTTTTTTGAATGGTGATCTCCAAGAGGAAGTCTACATGACTCAACCTGAAGGATTTGAAGTGGAATAACAAGAGCATAAAGTGTGCAAGTTGGTCAAATCCTTATATGGTTTAAAACAAGCTCCTCGAGCTTGGTGTATAAAAATGGATAATCACCTCCTGCAGCATGGATTTAAGAGATGTCCGTTAGATGTAAACCTCTATTTCAAGAAATAAGGTTCTGAGATAGTGTTGCTTGTACTCTATGTTGATGATCTGCTCATTATAGGGAGTTCAGAAACTATGATCTCTACTGTCAAAAGAGACTTGTGTAAATTTTTTGAGATGACAGATCTCAGACTTCTCCATTATTTTCTTGGTCTGGAAGTGAGCTAGAAAGAGCACTACATCAAAGTGTCTCAAAAAAAATATGCCAAGATACTGTTAGAAAAATATTGCATGACTGATTGCAAGCCAATGGCAACATCGATGGAATTCGGGCTTCAGTTATCCCTATATGATGATTCACCTCAGGTAGATGGTACTATCTATAGACAGCTATTTGGGAGTCTCATATATCTGACTAATACTAGGCCAAATATCAAATTTATTGTGAACTATCTTTTGAGGTTCATGCAGGAACCTAAGACTACTCACTGAAAAGCAACAAAATGTGTTCTTCACTATGTCTGTGGCACACTGGATTATGGCCTAGAATACAAGAGGAATGGTGATTTACCAGTACTGCGATTGACAAAATTGTTGTAAGCAAACTCTTCCTGTGGTAAAATCAGGTCCCATCCCTTGGGTTTATCTCCTACCAGACAGCGTAGAAGATTACCCAGACTTCTGTTGACTACTTCGGTCTGTCCATCAGTCTACGAGTGGTACGCAAAACTTAATTTCAAGTCTATTTTCAGCTTCTTCCATAGGGTTCTCCAGAAATACCCCATAAATTTGGTATCTCTGTACGAGACAATGCTTTGGGGTAGACCATGAAGTCGGACTACCTCCTTGAAGAACAAGTCGACAATGTGAACCGCATCACTTGTCTTTTGACATGGAATAAAATGGGCCATTTTTGAAAACCTGTCAACAACAACAAAAATGGCATCATTTCCACGTTGTGTTCTTGGCAGACCAAGAACAAAATCCATGCTGATGTCCTCCCACGGTCTCTCTGGTATAGGCAATGGCTAGTACATTCCTGTATTACAGTTGACACCTTTTGCCATCTGGCACACTCTGCAACCCTGCACAAATCTGGTCACATCTTGCTGCAACTGTGGCCAATGGTAATTCTCACTAACAAGAGCAATGGTCTTATCTCGACCAAAATGCCCTGCTAGTCCATCGCTATGTTTCTCTTTGATCAAATTTTCCCTCATGGAACTTCGTGGAATGCACAACTGGTTCTTCCGAATAGCATCCCATCTTGGATCATGAAATCCAACCACTTAGTGCGATCCACAGTAGTAGGAGACACACATGCTATCCATGCCTCTGCAAAATCTGGATCTGTTGGGTATAAACTCTTGAGTTCATCAAACCCAACAACCTACACTCTCATTTCTATCAACAAATTATGCCTTCTACTCAAGGCATCTGCAACTCTATTAGATTTGCCACTTCTATGCTTTAGTACAAAGGTATAACTTTGCAAGAATTCAACCCACTTCAAATGTCGTTGGTTAAGTTTACCTTGACTATTTATATACTACAAAGCTTGATGGTCAGTATATAAAACAAACTCTTTGGTTAGCAAATAATGTCTCCATTTCTTAAGAGCCTGAATTATAGCATAGAATTCTTGATCATAAATAGAGTATTTCTTTCTAGCATCATTCAATTTTTCACTAAAGTATGCAACAAGTTTACCTTCTTGGCTCAACACAGCTCCAATGGCATCGCCACTTGGCATCACGATCAACTCTGAAACACTTTATTAAAATCTGGAAGTGCCGGAATGGGCTGTTCTATCACTTTCTTCTTCAATATGTTCATATCGGTATCCGCCTTGGCGATCCATTTAAATTCTCTCTTATCCCCTCTCATAGTTTCGTTAGGGGTGCACAAATACTTGCTAAAGTCTCTAATAAACTTTCTATAGAAACTAGCAAGACCGTGAAATGATCTTACCTCGGTTACATTCCTTGGGGCAGGCCATTCAAGGATAGCCTTCACTTTCGCAGGATCCATTTTCAGACCCTCCTCTGAGATGACAAATCCCAGGTATATCAACTCTTTCTGTACAAAACCGCACTTCTGTATATTTATCAATAACTGCTCCTCACGTAGTTTTTCAAAAACTGTCCGAACATGCAACAAATGTTCATCCAAAGTTTTACTAAAAATCAGAATATCATCTAGATAAACTATCACGAACTTTTCCAGGAAGTCACGCAATACCTCATTCATCAGCCTCATAAACATACTGGGTGCATTAGTCAATCCAAATGGCATAACTAACCACTCATACAAACCCTCTCTGGTTTTAAAGGCTGTCTTCCATTCATCACCCTCTCTAACATGTATCTGATGATATCCGCTCTTCAAATCAATCTTAGTGAAGTATTTAGCTCCACTCAAGCAATCTATTATATCGTCCATTCTGGGTAATGGAAAGCGATATTTAATGGTAATATTATTAATGGCTCGGGAATCAGTGCACATTCGCCATTCGCCATTCTTCTTTGGTGCAAGTACTGCTGGCACTACACAAGGGCTCAAACTTGCTTGAATCAAACCCTTCCTCAACAATTCCTGAACTTTTCGGTTCAACTTTTCATTCTTAACAGGAGACATTCTATGGGCTGCCTTATTGGGTAAGCTAGATCTTGGCATTAAGTCAATCTGATGACTAATCTTCCTCATTGTCGGCAAACCCTCAGGCACATTGTCTGATATAATATCAGGAAATTCTACTAACAGATGTTCAACTTTTCTTTGGAATGTCGGTAGTATCTTCTCTTTTTATAGTAGGAATTAATGCATAACACATTGAATCCCTCTTTAAACCATCCAAATTTTTTTGCCATCTACTAAACAAATTCTAGCATTATTGCATACCTTTTCCTCAACCTCCTTTAATGGCTTCAGTTTGTGGCGTACTCCGTCTTTTGTCAGGGAATAGGTATTTGCATGTCCATCATGCGCTGCACGTCTGTCAAATTGCCATGGTCTTCCAAGCAACAAATGGCAAGCATCCATTGGCAAAATATCACACAGGACCTCATCCTGGTATCTTCCAATTTGAAACTTGACCAAGCATTGTTCACTGACCAATGCTCTATGATCCTTCTGCAACCATGCAATCCGGTATGGATGCGGGTGCTGTCTTCTTTCTAGCTTTAACTTAGCTACCATTTTCTCAGAAACCAAATTATTTGTACTACCATTATCAATAATAATATTACAGATTTTACCTAAACATTTGCACCTCGTGCGGAACAGGCTTTTTCGCTGATCTGGTTCCTTCTCTTCATTCAACAAGGTTCTCCTTGTGATCATCACTTCTCCGTGATCTACTTCTTCGAAATGCTCAGATTCAACACCATCCTCAACAACTGCAGCTCTGGCATTACCTTCAGGCCTTATGTTCGGTGTTTCTTGGTGTTTGGGACACTCATATGATCGATGCCCCTCTTCTTCGCAATTGAAACAGGTTCCACAGAATCTGCCTCTGCCATATCCGCGTCCACCTCTACCTTGTCCCCTTTGATAATCATTGTTCTGATTATGAGGTCGATAAGCATTCTCCTCCTTCTGTTCCTGGCGATTGCTGGTTTCACCAATCTGTTTTTGATCATCATATTTTCCTCCACTGGTTCTTCCACTAGTTCTTCCACCACGACCTCTTCCTCTTTGTTTGCTTTCAAATCTGTGGTTCAGTTTCTCTTCCACTTTCAGAGCAAACTGGTAAGCATCTTCAATGCTATTCATTCGAATCAGACTTAATTCTTCTTGCACGCTGGTTCTCAACCCATTAATGTAACGAGATATTCTTTCTTTATTTGCTTCTGTATGACCGGTTCTAATAGAAATTTTAAAAAATTCTTCTGTATACTCTTTAACAGATTTTTTGGACTGGCGCAAACTCTGCATTTTTCTCAGCAGATCTAATTTGTAATCTGCCAGAATAAACTACCATTTCAGTTTTTCCACCATTCGATCCCACTTGGTGATCTTTTCTTTTCCTCTTTGGTTTCTTTCCAGTTGCACTCCTTTCCACCATATGCCAGCATGGCCTTTCAATTTTGTTTTGGAAAATTTAATTCGATTTGGATCTTCAACTTCCTCATATTCAAAATATTCCTCCATGTCATTAATCCAGTCGATTAATTCTTCTGGATTTAAATTTCTAGAATATGTGGATACATCTAACTTTGGCCTTTTCCCAATTTGAGAAATAGCTTTAATCATTCGCGATTCTGCGGCACTCATTGCTTCTTCTTCTTCTTCTTCAGACGGGTCTTCAACTCCATCATCATCGCTGTGGTCTTCTCCTCTTGGCTCTACTCCTCTACACAATTCTTCCTACAAGGCCAACACTTGCCTCTGCAATGCTCGAAAGTCTCCTTCAGGAACCACGTTCCTTCCAGCACCACGATTTCTTCGCGGCGGCATTCTGCTTCACAGTTTCTCAAAACCCGTAACCCCAGATCCTGGTGCGAGCTGCCTTATGTTCGGCGCTCTGCTCACACACTCAGAATCTTGCTGCTCTGATACCACTTGATGGGAAGAAAATATTAACAACAAGAGAAAACTCAATTTTATTCAGAGAACATGGGAAGATTACAAAGTACAGAAGAAAAATACAATGCAGTCTCAATCTACGTCTTTCTAGCCTCTCGAATCCTTCAAAAAATCCCCTTTTATCCTTATGGCTTCTTGCTGCAACTGCCGTTCGTAACTGTCTTAATGGCTTCTGGAACTGCCACATGGAACTGCCTTAATGGCTTCTAGAACGGCCACTTGGAACTTCCTTAACGGCTTTTGGAATCGCCAACTGTCGTTCTGTAACAGTCCACGAAAAACCCGCCTTCTCTTTCTTAGCCAGGTCGCGAAAACGCGACATGTCGCGATTTCGCGACACTTTTCTGCCCTTGGCTCTCCTTCGCCAATGTGTCGCGATATCGCGACGTTTTTCTGCTTTTGGTCCTCTTTCTCCAATGTGTCGCGATATCGCGACACTTTTCTGCTTTTGGCTCTCTTTCGCCAAAGTGTCGCGATATCGCGACACTTCTTCGACTTTTGGCTTTGCTTGCCAAAGTGTCGCGATATCGTGACACTTCTTCGGCTTTTGGCTTTGGTTGCCAAAGTGTCGCGATATCGCGACACTTCTTTGGCTTTTGGCTTTGGCTGCCAAAGTGTCACGATATTGCGACAACTTTGATGTCACGATATCGCGACCATTTATTTTGCGCTTGCCATGGTTCTAAATACGTCGCGATATTGCGACGACTTTTGTGTCGCGATATCGCGACCATTTTTATAATTAGAAAATTTTTTGCAAACTTCGAACTTTTTTTCTTTTCGGTGATGCAAGATTGTTGTGCTGCCCTGGATGCTCTTGCATCATGTTAGCATAGCTATATTCGATTATTTCATTATTAGACTATGGCTATTTCTTACCTAGGTAGTTCCGTCTTCATTGGACTATTATAAGATGTCCTATTTCATGCCTAGGTAGTTACGTCTTCACCAGACTATTCTAAGGCGTCAATTATATTATTTAAACATTTGATTATCAATGTAATGTTGTTCCGATTCCTACATTATGTAGATAGTTATGAATAGAGATAGATGACAATGGCTTGTAAGGGATGTGATATGATAGATATACGTGAAAAGGTGGACTCCATGATCATTCTTAGGAATGTTTGTATATGCATTGCTACTTATGATTTAGTTGATTAACTAAGGGTATTAACACAATCATGATGATGTATTTAAGGTATAAAAAATGTAACACAAGGTATGCAGGGAGTGAATAGGATGTGGGTGCAAAGTGGATAGGACTTGTCATCTCACATGACCAAGGGAAGGAGAATCTAAAAGTGCTTTCAGGGAAATCTAAACACCCTAGTGGCACTGATCAAATTTATCTAGTAGTCAGTCAAGTGCTTTAAGATACTAAGACCATCCTAGGGATTCAAGTCTCTCAAGGACCAAAGTGTGTGCAATGAGGTTCATTTCCTATTTTGAGTAAGGTAGGACTGACCATTTATAACTCAAGCCATTATAAGCTAGTTCATCTATGAGCATACATAGGTCTGTACAAAAGGTTGCTAATGTGACATATATGTCACCACATGGAGGGCATACTCCACTACTAGTCAAGTGTCTATAGCCTCAATGAAGATAGCCCCATAATACTTCGATGTTGCTCCACTGCCAACTAGGTGTCTATAGCCTCGATGGAGACATCTATAATGCCCAAGGATCCATGAAAAATATTTTTTTTCACTTTTTTTTGCAATATGGATCCTTGGGTTTAGATTATGCGCATGATAGGATGAACAGAAGAAACAATTTGCTTTATAGCTAGAGCTATGCATGGCTTCATATTCCTTAGACTCAAAATATTAAGGTGTGGAATATGTGCGTGGTCCTAAATAAAACTTGAGGTAACCAAGAATGGTCTATAACACTCAAAGACTAGATAACATTCGATGAAAGTTGATTAGACCACTAGGTATGGCTAAATAACTAAAAGAACGTAAATATTCTCCTAACAAGGGTCATGGAAGAGATAAGATGTCGAATGGGAGACAAAGAATATGAATAATGGGTGTAGAGGGGAATGAAGGAAAATTAATATGAATGGGCAGGATGAGAATGATTATGAATATACCCTTGGTTAACATAATAAAATAATATGTAGTAAAGCATATTAATAGAACTGAATGAAGGTAACAAGACCATGCTTGGGTAAAAGGAGGTAGGGTAGAAAGGGAGAGAATTGATGGACATTCTTCATTCCCATCCAACCATTTTGCAACATAAAGTAGTGTCGTTAGTATAACTCCACCATCATGCACTATCGATATCCCCATGATTCTCCTATTTAGACATTGGGGAATGGTTGGATGAAAACGAAGGATGATGGGGGAAAGAAGGGGGTATGAAATGCAACAAAGTTGGGTGGCATAGAATGGGAAGAACAAAAGAAATATAGGTGAGGAGGGAAGAGAGAAAATAAGGGAAGAAAAGGAATAAGAAAGAGCGAAAAATAGAAGCATACAAATTAAGAAAGATGAGAGAATAAATAACACATCGGTGCATGGAATGCAGTCGCTTGAAGCATGGTTGTACAACTTGGAGGGGTGTGGGAAAGAGTAGAGGAGTAGAGAAGAAAGGAAAATAAGGGGTATAGAAAGAAGGAGAAATGGATGAAGGGGGAATGGATGTGATGTGAGAGTGGATATTAATAAATTTTTATTTTGTTGTTGGTGTTGTGGTTTGTTTTTGTTTTTCTTGTTTTTTTTGGCTCGGGTGGTGGGAAATGTAGAAAAGAGGAAAGTATAAAGGAGCTAGGCATAAAATACTCATAGGTGAAGGATGTTTATAGGCTCTGGATCCTCGATCTCTTTAAGGGTGGCAAGTTTGTAGGCCCTAGATCTAAACTTTTGTTTAACAATAAAAGGACCAAGCCAATTGATGATAAACTTGTCACACAAATGGCTAGGAAGATTTGAGTTCTATTGGTTTTCTTTAAGTATGGGATCATCAACTTGGAATAACTGTGGATGAACTTTGTTATCATAGGCATGTTTGATTAAATATTGATAAGCACAAAGATGCTCAAAGACATTGATTTGGTTCTCATCAAGGAGAGTGAGTTGATCAAGCCGTGCTTGACCTATAGTGTCATCATCCATGAATTCCTACAAGGATATGCGTAGAAAATGTATATCGAGTTTGAGCAACATGATGGCTTCAACACCATAGAATAAAAAAATGGGGTTGTCCCAATAGATGTGTGAATGCTTGTTCGATAAGCCCACAATGCCAAAGGGAGTTGAATGTGCCAATCCTTAAGATTTTTTTTAACAGTTTTCTTGAGGATGTCATAAATAGTCTTGTTGGTGGCTTCAACCTGACCATTACTTTGGGGATAATAAGGAGTCAATAAACTATGCTAGATATGATATTTATTACGAAGTGCTTGAACATCCTTATTCTTAAAAGGCAGTCCATTATCAAAAATGATCGTTGAAGGGATACCAAAACATAATATGATGTGATGGAGTATGGACCCTACAATTCAAGGTCCTGTCGTGTTGGTAAGAGGAATAACCTCAACCTTGTTGAAATATTTGGTAGCAATGATGATAAAAGTATGTTTCCTAGAGGAAGGAGGAGAAGTCTTACCCATAAGATCAAGGTCCCACTAGGAGAAGGGCCAAAGAGATTGTATAGGTTGCAAAGCTTGTGAAGGCACATGGGATAATTTGGCATGATGCAGACATTTGATATATTTCTTGATGTATGCACAATAATCATATTCCATGATGGGTAAATAGTGATGAGGCCCAAAAGTGCCTCATTATTGCACAATGTTTTACTACCATATGATAAGTTAATTGCTAAATAGTTGACTAAAATATACTATTTGTTAAGTGTTTACATGATTTTATGTTAGGAATACTATATCTCTGTTTTTGACTATTTTCAACATTTTGTGACTGATTTTGCTTGATTAAGTAGCAAGTAAGAACATGCATTTCAATTAACCAAATGTGGTATGTTGATATCCATTAACTTCTCAATGGTTTTTGAATGTTTTCCTGCCCTTCAACTTGTTTCAAATCCACATTGAAGCCAAAAGTTTAGGACTGTCATAAATCTAAAAATCTAAAAAAACAGCCATATAAAAATCAGCAAGCTGTTACTTTATAGGAACACCTTGAAGTTGTCAAGCAAAGCATGAGGATATGGATGGAATGAGTTCAAAAAGACTATAGAATACATCTAACCTATTTAGAAGCATTCCCACATGGTCTAAATAGGCAGCAACAGGGTATAACAGAGCAGGGGCAATTGTGCAGCACTATTGCACTATTTCAGCATGGTTACTTGGTGAATGAAGTGTATAAATTCAGTAGCAACTTGATGTACTCCTTCATGTTGATATTTGAACAAATTTTCCATGTTTTAATTTGTTTGAATTTGCAAGAAATGCCAATATTTTACAACTGTGCAGCAGAACTGGAAAATGCAGTAATTTACCATGTAAATTCCAGCAAGCTACCAATGAATGGCAAGACATGGAATTCACACATGGAGAGGAATGAAGGCTATTGCAATCTGATCCTAATGGCTAATCCACTTGAGAAATGCAGCTAAAATCATTTTAAGAGCACACAGTTGTTCATTCCGAAGATCTTCGGAATGAACAAGACATATTCGAAATGAGAAATACAGTCTCTTTGGAATGAGCCACTTATCTTCGAAATGAGAACAAAAAAGTGCTTTTTGAATTTTTGACGGTGGAAAAAGGGAAAGAAGGTTGAGAAGGTTAAGGGAAAATATCTCCCATCTAATTTTGCCGTCCTTGCCATCCAAAGCCACCATTCATGGAAAAGATCAATTTTGATCCTCTTCTAGGATAAACACAAAAATAATTGCAGCATAATAGGAAGTTGTTTGCAAGATAGAAATGGCATATTCTGAAGTGAATAAAGATGTGTGAGATATTTTCAGACTTCTCCCACATACTCCCACCACTGAAGATGCTTTCTAAGGGCCAATGACTACTACTGCAACACAAACTGTCCAGATTTGCATTTATTTTAGATCCAGAATTATTGGCAAATCATTGTAAAGCAGCACATAGGTTAATTATGTTGTAAATATTTATATAAATAACACAGCTCCATCCTTGGTTGAGCTAGTTAGGAATTAGAATAGAGGAGAGTTTTCAATAGCAATAATTAGGACTGTACAACAATTTTTTGTAATAGTTTTTAGCATGTTCTGTCATCAATAAAAGTGCAACTTGTATCGCTCCAAATTTTTTGCATCCCTACCTTCAGGCTATTGGATCCGCTCCCGAAGGAGGATGGGAAAAGGATGATGCGGTACCTCGGACGAGAGGACTTTGCGAAGGTCCCGCCTCTCAAGGGAGGTGTATTTTGGTGATTTTTCGACGGATGGTGGGTTCACCAGGAAACATTTGGCGGCAGTTTCCACGCCTAGGTTTTGGAATGTGTTTAAATGTGTTCATTTTATCCTTTAAGCATTCATCCTAGGTTTGGCCGAAATGAATCTAACTTAAACTACATGAAAATGCAATTTAAATGAATACAATAAACAGATTAAAAATAGGAAGCAGAGAAATTGCAGGAGGCCAATGAGGATTACCTGATCCGAAAGTCTGATGGAGTTTCTGATGCTTGAAGTAGTCCAGATCGTCTGGAATTTGACAGGATCGCCTTCAATTTGACAAAATCGTCTGAAACAGACAGAATCGTCTGAGACAGACAAGATCATCTCAGATCTGACGAATTCGTCAGACGAATTCGTCAGAAACTTGCAAAACAGAGAATAGATGCAAAAATACAAACAATTCTACTGTGCTAACAGAGGCAAAATATTCTAAAAGACAAGGTGAATACTAAGCAATGATTTAAATAGAAAGTGAAACAAATTACTGCATTATGATAGCAAATCATGAATTTAATATGCAATTTAAACTAGATGGGTGAACTCCAGATGCAAAATAGAGTAAAAACTAAATAAATAATCTGATTTATAGCATAAAATAACAGAGAAAATAGAAAGAAGAGCAAACTTCAGGCACTGATTGCCTCGATGTATGCTATAGTCGAGATCGTCTCGCATCAGCACGAGATCATCCCAAATTTGATGAGATCGCCTCCGATCTTGGTAGGTTCGGTCGGCTGCGATAGGTGCTGGCTCCGGCTAAAAACCAGTGATGTACCTGCATAAAAATTGCTATAGATCTAGTGCAAAAGATAGATTATGATGTTTTAGAGCATAAGGATTCAATTTGCCTAAAAATTCAGCCAGGGATTGGGGAGGGAAAACCTTAGAGTTTAAATAGGTGTAGGAGAGTTGTTGGGAGGTTGGAGATCTTTCCAATTTGGGAGATCTCCAACGGGGGAGGGGTCCCAACGACGCAGACACGCTTCTGCCCGAATTGGAGACCCGTTGGAACTGACTCTATCTATGCAAATTCAGTTTTGCGACGAAATCGTCTGGACGTTCTAGTCCAGACGAAATCGTCAAATCTGGGGCGATATCGTCAGATCGGCGACGATATCGTCAAATGGTCAAAACAACTCCTAAAAATGGCGCAGAAAAAGGGGAAACGGGTTTCTCGGCGGTTAACGGGCGGTTTGGGAGGTTAAAATTTGAATTTAAATTTATTACTAAGGTGAATGTAAATTTTATAATTTGACTGCGCCAATTTTAGGGTGCTACATTTTGCCCCCTCTTTAGCGAATTTTCCGAAAAAAATACGTTAAAGATGAGTTCTTCTCGATCTACGAGAAAGCAAAAAATTATACCCATTTTTAGGCGACGATTCTTGGTCGAATCGTACGACAGCTTACTTATGGTGCCCCCTCCGTGTTTATACCCAAATCGAACGTTTGAGGTAAAAACACGGAAAAGCAAAAATTATTTGTGAATTATTTTGAATAAAATTAAGAAAAATAGGGTAAAACCCTAATTCATTGTTACTGTTCATTTTACTATTTTTAGAGCTCTGGAGCTAAAAAAATGGTGGAGGCGACGCATAGATCTGCAGAGGTCCGACGAGGTCTACGGGTAAGGGTCTAAACTCAATTTAGACTAATTTAATTGGATTTTATATGCTTTCTAGATGAATTTAAGGTGAATTTTGAGCATCGCGGCCGTTTTTGGCCATCGACGTCATCCGGATGAAATCATCCCGATTTCGACGAAATCGTCTCAATTTCGTCAATTTCGCCCAAGGGCGAAATCGGCGAAAGGGGGACAATTTCGTCAAATTAGAGACAATTTCGGCACACGAAATCGAAAACAATTACGCTCAAATTGGAGACGATATCATCCAATAGTGGGCGATATCATCAATTACATGAATTTGAACTTTTAAGTTGCATTATTGATTACTTGAATTGTTATTAATGATTGGTTTTGTTGTTTATGTTTGTTTATGTTTGCAGAGAGGATTACTAAAGACCAGGGAATGGAAATACGACAGACTGAGAGACGACTTGGCCGCTCTCACACAGGCAGAGCGGGATCTACTAGCACAGGCCAGATTGTAGCATGTGGCAGAGATACCGCAGGTTGCCACAGACATGGGGCTACTGACAGCCCTGGCAGAGAGATGGTATTCGGGGTCTTCCTGTTTCTGGTTACCTATAGGGGAGATGACTCCCACACTGGAGGATGTATGGAGGATTCTTAGAATCCCCATACAAGGGCGGATGATCACACCTACGGCCAATCAGGGCCACGCGATGGGACAACTGTGTGGTGACCCGAGCTTCGCCCTGGAGAAGGGCGGAGTGAACATCGAGGCACTGCGTCAGATGCCTGGGGCATCTAGGCTCACACAGGTTTTGGCTGGGGTAGTTGGTGGACTTCTGCTGTGCCACCAAAGCGGATGCAGGGTGCCGTGGATGCTGTCAGATGTGATCTGCAGCATGCGAGACCACGACTACAGGTATTGCTGGGGGAGCTTTGTTCTATGCCGGTTGTACAAGATCCTTTACGGGGTCGTGTACAAGGGCGGGCAATGTTTGGTTATGACATCGCTCCTACAGGTTTGGTGCTGGGAGCACATTGTAGTGCGGAGGCCGATAGGGCTTCCACTGACAGGGGTTGACAGGGAGAGGCCTCGAGTCTTCTACTAGTGGCTCCGGAGAGGGGCACAAAGAACGGATAGACCTGCCGGCGTCACGGAGACTACTGGATGACTTGGTACCAGACCAGATCACTTGGAGGCCATGGAGGCAGCATCCAGGGTGGGCAGAGGACGCATAGGAGCTGGCTCGCATCAGGCGAGTCTACTGGCTGAGGATGGAGAGGGGAGAGGTGGAGCTCCACCGCTATGACCAAGTTTTGAGGCAGTTCGGTCTATAGCAGGGGATCCCATCTCTCAGGGATTATGAGTTTTCTCGGACCGTCTGGGATAACACCACAGTTAGTAGGGCTCCAGACATGCAGCGCTTCTGGAGTCAGGACACGGACGATGCCCCTATTCAGCCAGTGGATGGGGATGACGCAGGGGTAGCCGATGGCTACGATGCCTGGTACGTAGGCATTCGCCCTCCTCGGATGACAAGGGCTCAAGGACTGATCCACGCAGTCGTGCGTCGGATAGGGAGGCGACGCTAGGCGATGATAGAGGTAGCCCAGGGTCGCGGTGGGAGGGAGCAGAGGAGACCACAGGCGCAGGAGCGGCCACGATAGAGGGAGAGGGAGAGGAGGGAGGTGAGACCCCCATATCCACAAAGGCCACCATCGCCTGATAAGGGCAAGGGTGTGGACACTGGAGAGAGTAGCGAGATGGCTACTCTTCAGGCAGAGAGAGATCATCTGCAGGCTCTGGTGCAGACATTACAGGATGCAGCTGCATAGTACCAGGCTGAGGTGGTGCAGCTGCGAGACGAGAATGCTCATCTCAGGGCACGAGGCGGAGGGGTGAGCACTCAGGAGCTGATGCGGTCGGTCTCTCAGACCGCATTCTACCAGGCCCTATACTATCAGGCAGTGCCAGAGGGTACAGGTGCCACCTGCCATAGCAGATCCTATTAGGATAGGGTCAACGAGGAGCTCATCTCGATCGACGATGAGGACTCGCAGTACCACACATACTGCGATGGGACCACCTCGTCCTTCGCAGGGCGAGGGAGGAGATGAGGCAGAGAGCTCGAGGGGCTCTCGAGGCTAGAGGGCATGATACTGCCATTGTATATATATATATATATATTGTTTGATAGAGGATTGAGTATGTTGAGGTATAGATTGTGGCATACCAATCCAAATTTGATGATTTACATATATTTGTGACATATATAGATGAGATATTTTTTATCATATGACTTGTCTTATGTGATGCTTATGATGCTTTGATTTGTTTTGATGTGATAATTCTTGTAATTATGTCGGTAGATATATTATAATTGGAATATCATTCTTGTAATAGTTGAAATGAAATAATCTGATATAACAAATTGGTTGTTTATGATGCAATAATTTGATAAAATAAAAGGGGACTTTTAACAATAATTTCAAAGGACATTGTCGCTATTATAGACCATTTCATGGAGTCGCTGCTCACTCGGTCGTCAAGCTAATCCCATTTATAGAAATATTGTAAAAAGTGAAAGAGTGCTTAAGAGACTGTCTTAAGACTTTGATGTAATGATGCAAATGGTGATGATGATGATGGTTTGTTTTTCAGATTTTCATGAAAATATTATGCATGAAATATTGTGAAATGATTTTTGCTAGGCATAAATTCCTAAGTGTGATAAAAATTGTTGAATAATTCCTTAGAAATTATACCATCATTGCAAAATGTAAAGGGTTTGACATAATGACATGAAATAATGACAATGTGTTTGCGTTTGACAAAAAACATAATTTGTATAAAAATGAAGTCATATGTTTTTATGATTTTTTTGAATAAATGGGGAATAAAAATGGTTACAATGGTTTGCGCTAGGCATAAAATATGTAGGTATAGACTTATACCATCATCGCGAAAATCAAAGAAGAAATATATTGTTTTATTTGTTTGGTTGATGTTTAATAAACAGAAAATATGAAAATGAGGACTTGCGCTAGGCATACAATTTCAACTTTGGATTTGAAACTATACCATCGTCGCGAAAGTCGATAAGATATATATATGATATGATTGTATATTTTTGAAGGAAATTTTTTCTCATTATAGAGTTGTCTTTGTGGTAAATAATTGTACTTGGTTTATTCCAACAAGTTACAAAAAATAATATTTCAAAGTATTTTGAAAAGATAAGATTTATAAGGAATCCCATGTGCATATGTGAATTCATTTCCAATCTTGATTTATCATAATGATAGGCAAAATCTCTCAAATACAAATGTGTGTGCAATTGCATTGTTCATTTACCAGATTTGAGCAAGATACTATGATACAAGTGATTTGAATAAACCAAATAAGTGTTCATTAACCATGATGTAGATGCGTATAACCATATTAGACTACTATGTAGATCGGATTATCAAGAGCTAGCTAATCCATAAGAAGACATAGGTCTGTACAAAAGAAGGTCGCTAATGTGACAGACATATCACCACTCTAGGAGTTACCCAAGGCCAAGCAGGTTGGGCACAAACCACTTGTTATGGGGCTTACCTCACAGTTTTCGAATAATTGAGAATTCCAGGGATTCAAGCTCATCAACCCTTCTTTTCTTTTCAAAGGGTAGAGAAAGAGATTTTATTGCTTTTTTGCTTTCTTTTGAACTTTGCTTATTTTTTTCTTTTGTATTTCTTTTGCATGGAATATTGCTATAATAATATAAAAGAACATTTTTCTTCTCTTCTTTCTTTTGCACTTTTCTTTTCTTTTTCTTTTTCTTTGCTAGGGATACTTGCTCGGATTGGCTGTAGAGCAAGGGATTTTTATTCCGGGTAGGGGTGAGCTTGTCCTTTTGCCAATTCTCAAAATTCTAGACCATGTGCATGATAGGATAGCAGGGGAAACTTTTCACTCAAGAAATCACTTCTACTATGTAGCAAAACATGGAAATTACAAATATAATCATTTTATTGTGAAAGATGTGCTTGGTTTAAATAAATAACAAGATCAATTCTCTATGCTCAAACTTTATTTAATTGAATTTTGTGAACTTTGATATAAGAGAGATTAGTAATCATGCCAGATAAAATCAAGATATTTATTGTGTGAGTGTGCAAGTGAGGGATGCCAAATAAATGCTAATTTATCCAAAATAAGTTGAAACATATAACTGCAATAATTGTAAGAAAAAAAAAATATATAAATGATTTTGAGAAGTTTTGAGAATGTTGACTATCTCTTTCTTCTGTATATTGTTTTGGTTTCGAAAGAGTCAAGCATATAGCTGTTTTTAGATACTATTTTGGTTTTTGTTTTGTGAACAAGAAGAACTTAACAAGTGCTTTAAATAAATGCTATTTATAGTTTTGAATATTTTTGGAGATTTATGAATGTTTTTGGTGTTTTTGAAGAAATTGAAAGAAATACAAGATAGGGATTTTGAACAAATATATACATGGATGAAATGACCACAGTTATGCATAATAACGTTTAAGATGTAAAATATTCATGGGTTCTTTAAGTTCTTTACCATCTAAGGTAGATAATTTATATGCTCCTGATTCAAATTTTGCAGTAATGATGTATGGTCCGAGCCAGTTGGGCTCAAATTTACCTTTAAGTTCTTTGGTTGCATTTGTATTTTTTTGAAGATTTTGAGGATTTTGATTTTTTTTGTATTTTGATTTTAATTTATGAATTGAAATTTGTGGTATATACAAGATGATCTATATACACTATACAAGGTCATTTGAGTATAGCATGTCTAAGGTTGCTTCAAAATCAAAGGAGGTTTTGAAGGATAATCTGGTTGTGGTGAAGGTAAGAATAGAAGGTGATGAATAAAAGGTAGTGATAACAAAAGATTTGTTATAATGTAGAATAATGTAGCAAAAGATTTTACTTTTAGATGTGGAAAATTGATCATGTTACAAAATAAAATGTAAGAAGGATAAGAAGGTTCTTCATTCATATTATTATATTCCAAGTCTTGATAAGATAGAGAAAGTATATGTGAAAGATATACATGAGTGTTATTTGGTAAATAAGGATGATCATATATGAATGAAGAAAAATGATGGATAGAAGATAATTGTGATAATAGAGAATGTATAGAACTTGATATTTCAAATGTTAAATATTCTTCAAATGGTTTTGGGTCACCATGTATGGTAACACTTTTATTTGTAAGTTCAAACTTCAAACATTGGTGAAGAGTGGAAGGGAAAACCCTCATCGTATGAATCCAAGGACTCTGGAGAAATAGGTTGTAAGGTGAAGGACAATATCCTACATAGAATAAAGTATCCAGGATCTTGGATCCAATATTGAGGGAAAACATTATAGTATCTTGAGCTTCTTGAATTTCATTGTTAAAAGATTTTATAATAACATTTGATTCATTAATATGTTCTTCCTTTGTTTTGAGTTTTTGGAATAGTTGATAAGTGCATAAATTAAGAGAGGAGTCATTATTTGCCATGATAGTTTTAACAAGTGTTTCTTTACTAGATCCTGTAATGTAAAGATAGTAGTCTTCTTGTGGAGTAGAGGAAGGAATATCCTCATCATAGAATGAAATATGGTTAACCTCAAGAGGGTTTATACCATTAATTATGTTCTTAGAGAATATATGATGAGGAACAAATTTTTGGCTAGGTATTTTGAACAAAATTTCCTTGTGATAAATTTGTAATACTTCTAAAAGGGATATCTTTGCTTGAGGAGTAATCACTTGTTGTTGGTGGTGGATTTCAGATTGAGATTTTGATTCTAAATATGAGCTTTCTATGCTTACATTCCATTTTGGATCATTCTCTATAGCCAAAGATAGTTTTGAAGGTTGGTCAAATGAGGAATCCATCTCTTGAATATCTGATTGAGTTGATTGAACTTGAGGTTGCTCATTTGTAGTTTTTGTTACAATATTAGTAATATCATCATGATGGGACACATTAACATGCAATATTTTATTGGTTTCTTGTTGTTGATAATTGAATAGGGGTTCTTGGGAGATCTCCATGTCTTGATTGATTATTGGTATTTTTTGTGTAGGAGTTTGATTGTTTACTGGAGATTTATAATAAGTTGTAGATTGTAATTCTTTTATATTAAAAAGACCCTTATCAATCAAATGTTGAATTGCACATCTTAAATCTTTACAATTTTGTGTCATATGTCCATTTACTCTATGATATTCACAATGTAGCTCAGATTTAAACCAATTTGCTATGGTATCAGGTTGTCTTATGGAAGGGAGTTCAATAATATTTGTGTCAAGTAAATACTTGAGAATTATATCCATTGGTTGATTAAGCCTAGTAAATTTACATGATGAAGGTTTTTGAGAGGTTTTTGATAAATGCCTTAGGAATTTCGTCATAAAAGGACCTAATGGTTTCTCACCTCTACTTTCTTTATTATGGGTAGAATGATGACAGGAAGATTGCAAAGCATGAGGTGAGTGCATGGTAGAATTGGAAGAATAAGTATTTTCTTGTTGAAATGGATGTGTTGTATTGAAAGCAGAATATTGAAAGGGTGGAGGAGGATTGTATGTGGATTGATAAAAATAATATGGATATATGGGAGAATAGATAATATCGTTATGAAGAGGATTGGAAAAGGGATTGTTTTGTTGAGTTATGGATGAAAAATGAGAGAAGTGTGATGGAGGTGGTGTTGAATAGGGATGAGGTTGGTCATAATCAACAAATGTATTTGGTTGAATTCTTCCAACATTACTGATGGGCTCATATGGATTTGAGTAAAAACTCATGGTTTCTTTTAATACTTCTAAAAGTAATATTTAGCATCTACTATTTAGAATTGAATCTAAAACATATAAACATGAAATGATGATTTTGTTTTTGTTTTTCTTGTATACATACAAATATTTTTTTTTTGTTTGTTTTTGTTTTCAAAAGGTTTACAATGCATTCACGTCGGGTTCACCAAAATGTATCGCTCCAAATTTTTTGCATCCCTACCTTCAGGCTATTGGATCCGTGCCCGGAAGGAGGATGGGAAAAGGATGATGCGGTACCTCGGACAAGAGGACTTTGCGAAGGTCCCGCCTCTCAAGGGAGGTGTATTTTGGTGATTTTTCGACGGATGGTGGGTTCACCAGGAAACATTTGGCGAAAGTTTCCACGCCTAGGTTTTGGAATGATTTTAAATGCGTTCGTTTTATCCTTTACGCATTCATCCTAGGTTTGGCCAAAATGAATCTAACTTAAACTACATGAAAATGCAATTTAAATGAATACAATAAACAGATTAAAAACAAGAAGCAGAGAAATTGTAGGAGGCCAATGAGGATTACCTGATCTGGAAGTCTGATGGAGTTTCTGATGCTTGAATTAGTCCAGATCGTCTGGAATTTGACAGGATCACCTTCAATTTGAAAAAATCGTATGAAACAAATAGAATCGTCTGAGACAGACAAGATCGTCTCAGATCTGACAAATTCGTCAGACGAATTCTTCAAAAACCTGCAAAACAGAGAATAGATGCAAAAATACAAACAATTCTACTGTGCTAACAGAGGCAAAATATGCTAAAAGACAAGGTGAATACTAAGCAATGATTTAAACAAAAAGTGAAACAAATTACTGCATTATGATAGCAAATCATGAATTTAATATGTAATTTAAACTAGATGGGTGAACTCCAGATGCAAAATAGAGTAAAAACTAAATAAATAATCTGATTTATAGCATAAAATAACATAGAAAATAGAAATAAGAGCAAACTTCAGGCACTGATTGCCTCGATGTATGCTATAGTCGAGATCGTCTCGCATCAGTACGAGATCGTCCCTAATTTGACAGGATCGCCTCCGATCTTGGTAGGTTCGTCGGCTATGATAGGTGCTGGCTCCGGTTGAAAACTAGTGATGTACCTGCATAAAAATTACTATAGATCTAGTGCAAAAGATAGATTATGATGTTGTAGAGCATAAGGATTCAATTTACCTAAAAATTCATCCAGGGATTGGGGAGGGAAAACCTTAGAGTTTAAATAGGTGTAGGAGAGTTGTTGGGAGGTTGGAGATATTCCCAATTTGGGAGATCTCCAACGGGGGAGGGGTCCCAACGGCGCAAACACGCTTCTGCCCGAATTGGAGACCCGTTGGAACTGACTCTATCTATGCAAATTCAGTTTTGCGACGAAATCGTCTGGACGTTGTAGTCCAGAAGAAATCGTCAAATCTGGGGCGATATCGTCAGATCGGCGACGATATCGTCAAACGGTCAAAACAACTCCTAAAAATGGCACGAAAAAAGGGGAAACGGGTTTCTCGACGATTAACGGGTGGTTTGGGAGGTTAAAATTAAAATTTAAATTTATTACTAAGGTGAATGTAAATTTTATAATTTGACTGCGCCAATTTTAGGGTGCTACACAACTATTTTATCATTTTCTGTTCTGAGTGTTAATTAGTTAAGGAGTGCTTTTCAAATCCTTCTAGATCAGGAAGTATGGGCCCACTTTCAGATCTAGAAGGAGGGATTTTATGGCAAGTTTATCTGTAATTTTACTATAGCAGAATTAATAGATTGCTTGCTAGATTTCATTTTCTTATTTTTATTTTGTATTATGTGATTTATGTTTTCTATTATGTTTGTGTACAACATTTGTGTGTATGTCAGCTGACAAATTATATTAAGCATTTTTCCTTTGCTTTCTATATTTGCCTGCTTTTCTGTTTTAACAACTTTTTATTTTCAGCATATTTCATTTTGTTGTCAATTCCTATAGCAGAAGCTTGACGACCTTTTGTGGTAGGGCATTGACAGGTGTTTTATTTCCAAGCATCACTTCCATTATGCAAGAGTAAAATAGGTTTCAATTTTGCAAGTGTAATTTAGGATTTCATTTTAGCAACATTTCAATTTAGCAATTTCAATTCTGCAAAAGTAGATTAGATTTCAATTCAACAATTTCAATTCATGCAATTGTAGTTAACTTTAATTTTTTGAAATTAGAATTAGTTTTTATTTCTTGCAAGTTTCCATTCTATACATTAGGTTTAGTGTGACACCAAAAGGCTAAACCAAATCTATCTCACCCAATAAATGCTTAAAATCTGAATGCCTGAATTGTACTCTACCCTAGCCTTCTATCATAGACAGCCTTGGACACCACCCCGAATTGATAAATCATTGAGATTAAATGATGAGACTCAATGACACTCATCAAATAGTATCCCATGCATAGAATGTGCTTAGCGATAACCATCCCACTAAAATGACCACTGCACATGCTGTCATTTTCTTGAGAAATAATCCAGTTTACCTCTTATGGTTCTAGGTAACGAAGGATAACACCATTATAGCCACGATGGTAAAGCATGCCCCCCAAGAGAACATTTTGAGTCACTTTTTATTTAAAGGTATGTTTAGAAGTTGATGATAGACCTATAGGGAGGGCATAGACTTTGAGGAAATCCTTCACTTGAGAGAACCAGTCATGATATGGTTCTACTTGAACAAAATGGATGTCTCGTTCATCCTTGGAAGCTTCACAAGAAATAACTGATTGAGAAAGAGTTTTGATGTGTACGCTAGTGTCATTATCAAAAGAGTTTTGCAGAATGAGAGAATCAAGAGAAGCCATTGTATCCACAAAATGATTTGACAATATTAGAGAGGCTTCAATATCATACCAATAAAAGTGTGCTAATAACTTGTCAACAATTTCTTTGTACGACTTCAAGATCAAACATTTGTACTAAAAAACTCTCGAATTGAATTACGATGAGGAGGTAGTTACTAATGATTTTTATGTGCTTAATGTGCATGGAAATTATGGTCTAGAGTCCAAGGATGAGGGCTTCATATTTTGTATTGTTGTTGATGCAAGGGAAGTCAAGTTTGAATGAGAAGGGGATACGACCCCCTTGTGGTATAAAGAGAATGACTCCTACACTGCCCCCTTATTCACACTTGAAACCATCAAAGAATAGGGTGAGGTCTACCTGGTCAGGTTTGATATGTTCTTATTTAGAGACAGTGAATATGGAGTCATTAGAAAGCTTGATTATGAGAGGTTTGTCATCTTGAAGAAGAGCTTCCATGAGTTGATCAACAATGACATGACTAATGAACTCAAGTTTAAATTCTATTAAAAGCATAATCCATTTTGTAGTTTGACTATTTGTGTAAGTGTGACTCATCATGTAGCACAAAGGATCTTCTTTAGCAATGACGTATGTGGTATGATTAAGCATGTAGTGGCAAAGCTTTTTGGTTGCAAAGATGATAGCTAAGCGTAGCTTCTCCACATATGCATATTTAGCCTCATAACTCACCAAAGTATAATTGATATAGTAAATGGCCTACTCTTTGTTGACTTCATTATTTTATGTCAATATGGTTCCTAGAGCAAAATCGATGGTAGAAATGTACAAATGGAAAGGAATACCCAGTTTAGAAGGAGATAAAATAGGCAGGGATGCGAGGCAACACTTGATGGTATTAAAAGCCACTTGAAACTCTATGGTCCATTTAAAGGTGACCCTCTTTTGAAAAAGGTGATTTAAGGGTCATTTGTCAAACAATTGGGCAATGAAATAATGAATCGATTGAATTTTTCCTTGCAAGCTACGAAGTTATTTAAGATTTGTTAGGGGTGGCATTTCTAAAATGGCCTTGAATTTTTTAGGGTCCACTTCGTTGCCTCTCTTGGAGACAATGAACCCTAAGATTTTTCCAAAAGTGACACCAAAGACACACTTCTTATGGTTTAATCCCACATTATGCTCGAGGAGCCGATCAAAAACTTTTCAAAGGACATTGATATGCTCGTGTCATTATTTGAACTTGGCCAAGAGGTTATCTACATAATTTTTGATAATTTTATGCATATAGTCATGGAAGATATGAGTCATAGCCCATTTATAGGTGCATGTCACCTATGTTCTTGAGTCCTAAGGGTATGAATTTTTAACAAAATGTTCCCCATGGTGTTGTAAAAGATATTTTTTGTTGATCATCAAGGTTAACACCAATTTGGTTGTATCTCAAGAAATCATCCATGAGGGATAACATTTCATGGCCAGTAGTGGAGTCCATGAGCATATCAATGTTGGGAAGAGGGAAGTCATCCTTGGGACACACTTTGTTGAGATCATGAAAATCGATGCATATGTGAATCCCCCCATTGGGTTTACCAATGAGCACCATGTTTGAAACCCATTCATGATAGTTTATAGGTTGGATAAAGCCCACATCTAAATGTTTTTGTAACTCTTCTTTAACCATGAAGGTGATGGTAGGATGAATCTTCCTAAGCTTTTGCTTGATCGACTTTGCATTAGGATTAAGAATGAGATTATGGATAACATGATTGGGGTCAAGGCCAGGCATATCCTTGTAGGACCACACAAAAACTTGCTTATATTATGTCAAGGGGGCCATGAAAATTTTGTGCTCTTTAGGTCAGAGAATCTTTTTAAGCTTGAGAATTTGAGTGTTGTTGGGATCAAAACTAAGGTTGATGTCAATGGTTTCCTTCACGAGCATGTGGGAGCCATCCTCTAGCTGGTTAGGGGTGGGGATGAGATGAATGTTTTTTGCAAAAATTATGGAAAGAGGGGACTTAGTATCATTGAATTCAGATTGATGGATGAAAGGGAAGGGAAAATAAGAAGGATAAGGAATGTAAGCATTGGAAGTTTGAAGCAACTGATCAGTATGAAAGAAGCCAGTGGGAGGAGAAGAAATGTGGTTGAAGTCAATGACATTGAGGTCAATGTGGATTGGATGAGAGAGATCAGTTGGATAGTAAAGGAGAGAAAATACATCAACAAATATCATGTTGACCCAAGGATATGAAGGGGGAGGATTGATAGAGGACTAGTTTTCAGGCACAACCTCTCAAGGAAGGAGTTGGGAGAGAATAGGTAGATGAGGATCAAGTTGATATGGGGGTTGAATAGGAATGTTAGGATGCTTGGGAGGGAGGAGAGTAGGAATGTTAGGAAGTAGAATGGGGAATAGATAAATATAAAAGTTATCATCATCTAAGGGATTAGTTATAGAGATAATGGGGGAGGACTCCTCTTTTGAACTATCGAAAGCAATGGAAAAGTGTTCAAGGTATTCTTCAAGTTCATACCTCGAGGTATTAGATGGACAATCATGAATGATGGCTACTTGAAAAAAAGTTAGTAAGTAATAGGTGGATGTATTCAGGGTCAATGTATTCATCATATTCATTGTCCTTCTCAAGATCTAAAGTGATACACTTGAGATCATCTTCAAGGAGGTCAACGAAAGAAATCTTGTCATAGCATAACCCTGATTTATCTCTAGACAACTGATATTTGGAATCAATAAGGGCATGCATACCTTGATCATAGTGGCCAAGACCATATCCTTACCAATGGAAGTATTGAAAATATTGTATGGCGAAGGACAAATTAGATAGATAATCAATATTGGTACAAAATGGTGGCTTAGACTCTTGGGAAGATACTTGTTTAGAAGAAGTATCAAGTCCTTCATACACAAAATTGGTTTGATTATATGTGGAACCAAGGGGAACAATAGCACTAATGATCAGGGGGGTGTCATGAGGATGACCAAAATCTTGAGCTGATTCTATCCTAGGGAGGGAGGTGAAGGTCACATTATGTATAAGGTATTCATTGATACTGGGGTTGGTCATGTGTACATCAATGTGGGTAGGTTTTGGGGTGGAAGATAATGAGGGGTTATTAGGATTAGAAGAGGATAATGGAGTGGGTTGGTCTGAAGAAGAGAGTGATGTGGAAGCAGAGAAGGGGATGAAGATGCATGGGCTACTTGTGCATGCTTAGGAATAGGAGGGGCAAACAATGAGGCATTCGATGAGGAGGTTGTGTCGGCTTGTGAATATGGGGAAACAATTGTAGTAGATTGGGAGGTAGTTGGAATGGTAGGTATTTAATTCGAGGTAGTGGAAGTAGGAGGGGTTTTGACAGATGAAGTATAGGTGGAGAACACTAAGGAAGGATGATGTTTGGGTGATTGAGATGTAGTTGAAGTGTTAGGAGTGAGAGGTAGGTGTGGATGTGAAGGGGTTGACCTAGGAGTACGAGCTAAAAAAGTAGGAGGAGGACAAAATGGAGGATAAGGATGAGTAGAAATGAGGGGAGAATTAGGGGAGGAAGCCCAAATGACAACCACAGAGGAAGAAAGAAAGGGAGGATAAAGAGGAGGGGTTTATGAGGGAGATTACTGGGTAAGAGGAAGGGGATGATGAGAAGGTTGGGGCATATAAGGATAAGGGGAATGAGGAGGTTGCACCAAAGGAGGAGGAGGTTGATAGTTAGGGTAAGGAGGAGCAATAGGTGGTGGATGAGGATAAGTGGGAGGTGAATAAAGTGAAGAAGGTACATGGGAATTTGGTTGAGGTGGTGTTGGTTGGGTAGGCTGAGAAGGTTGGGTAGGTGTGAGGTAAAAATGGGTATATGGAAAAGGTAACTCATGTGAGTTAGCGACCATATTGTAGTACTTGAATGGCTCATCATCAACAAGGATGCAGTGAACACAATCCTCATAGATATATTTAAGACAATGGTGTAATGTTGAGGGCACACATCACATGTCTCAAATCCATGGTCACCTGAGAAGTAAGTTATACTACATATCACCTTCAATTATGTGGCATAAATTATTGATAGTCAATACTCCACTTGTATGGGGAGGACTACTATTTTGATTGTCGAACATAAAACATCATTGAAGGCCCATAGAGTAAAAGTAGAAGTGATAATATGGAAAGGGGGAACATTAAGATGCTTAAGGATAGTGGATGTGATGATATTGATGGATGAGCCCATGTCAACCAAGACTCGTTTAAAGGTGATGCTATATACATGAGCCACTATATGCATGGGTGAGTCCAGAGCTTCCATTGATATGTTTTAATTTCATGGTCATAAAATGTGATTGTCAATTTTGCAAAGACCTGTATATTTTGTACAAAGTTGGCAAAAGCATTAAGACCTTGAGCTTGTAATTATATGGCTTTGAGAATATACATTAATGCCTCCCTATGTTGGGGAGATTGTTGTATGAACTCATAGATCAAAATTTTGGTTGATTCTATTTTAATATTATGGGCAAGTTTGCTCTTGAGTTGGATGAATGGTCATGGCGGGGAAGGTGCAACTGGCACTAGTGGAGGTGGCATAGTTGAAGGAGAGGATGCATTCGAAGGGCCATTGGTTGTGATTTCCTATAAATGTAGTTTTGGCTTCTAGTAACAATATGAATCATTCCAAAAAAATCTTAGTGGTATGGGACATTATTTATGTGATTGACTTGAATTGAAAGAGTGGTTGAAGTTGAGGCTCCATTGTAGGGTTTTGATGTCCCATGTTGTGATAAAGGATTTTAATATATTATAAGATTTTGATTAGGAGGGATGATAGGGTTATCAATTTGGATCTCTCCCCTATCAATCATATTTTGCATTAGATGTTTAAATTGAATGTAATCATTGACATCATGGCACTTTTGGCAATGATAAACACAATAGAGATGCTCCTTATATGACTTGGTCTTGGGTTTGGTGGGATATTTTAGCTTGATTTCATATAGGAAGATTACTTGTGCCTCATAAAGTCTTTAGAATATTGCTGACAAGGGCTTGGGTAAAGGGGTGAATTTTTGAGGTCTATTAGAGCAACGGGGGAAAGAGGAAGGGTGGGAAGAAGAAGAGGGATTTTGGTATTAGGGTGGTGGAGGTTGGGCTTGATAGTTTGGTTGGTGGGGTGGATATAAAGGGTGTTGCAGTGGAGTATTAAAGAAGCTTGAGCTACTAAGAACCACCTGGTTGACTGGGGGTTTTTGGATTGAGTGTGGTTATTTCCCTTTTTGTTCTTGTTAGGCCATTCTTTCTTTTTAAGATTAATCTCTCCTTATTAGACCTTGATGTCCTCTATAACCTTCACTTGAGCCAAGGATTCCTCGAAGGTGCAGTATTATTGAAGTTGTAACAATAATGAAATATTCTTCACATAACTTTGAGTGAAGAGGCGAGTTAACTCAATGACAAATAAAGAGAATAGTAGGTCATTAATTATAGCTCACCATCGAGCATCATAATCAAGGATAGGCTCATCATCAAATTATCAAAGGTTGTAGAGAACTGTCAAGGTTGCCTTCTTTTTAACATTAAGAGCAAAGCATTCTAAGAAAAGATTGACCAACTATTCAAATGTATAGAGATTGTGTTCGGGTAAACTAGTATACCACTCTAAGGTATTTTTTTACAAGTACAAGGAGAAAGTGTGTAGCATGAGGTGGTCATTTTTACTGATGAGATAACAAGCATTAATGTAATTGCTCACATGTTCTCTAGGGTCTTCTTTCCCCTTGAACTTTTCTAGTTTGGATAGCTCAAAGTGGTAAGGGTAAATTTGTGGGGGAACTGAGGAATGGATAGGTTGGGTATGAATTTGGTTGAGAGTAGGTTTTTGATAGCCTAAAATCGTAGATTACAACTCTAAAAAGTTGACTCGATTAACCAATCTTGGAATTTTATCTTACAAGTTTTGAGGGGATTGAATAGTCTCAGTCGATAGGGCAAAATAGGAAACCTCAGATGGGTGATAAGAATAAGGGTAATATTGAGGGTGGGGCTCATAAGAGTACGTGGTTAGGCCACTAGATGGTGCTTGGAATGCTTGGTAATAAGGGAAAGGTTGCGAGGATGGTTGAAGATAGGGGTTGTAGGTGTGTGGAACAAGTTGAGTGGGTTGATAGGTGGGAGGCACATTAGACAGAGGATTTTTTCCAATTGGGTGTTGAGGGTATGGGGGAGCTAGTTGGTATTGGTTAGGTGTTGGGTTTTGGTGTTGGGTAGGTTGATATTGAGGATGAGGAGGGGGTTGATGATTAGCAGGTGGAGTCTGATAATGCCTAGACGAAGACTGATTAGGGGTTGGAATATCTTGATAATGAATAAGAGGAGGATTTTTTTGGTTGGGTGGATGTTGAATGACAACTTTATAGTCAAGTGGGGGTTGGGTTGAAGCCGAAGGTACTTGGTTTTGAAGAGGAGGATATTGGTATTGGTTTGAGGGAGGTTGTTGATATTGTTTTGGAGGATATTAAGGTGGGTTGGAAGGATATTGTTGATATTGGTTTGGTGGTTGTTGAGCTTGGATAGGGGGTTGTGTCAATGACCATTGTTGAGGGTTTGGTTGAGGCAAAGGTTCCTACATGGTTTTTGGGTGAGAAGCCCATGTGGGAGGTTGGGTAAAGAAGGCATTTTGGTTAGATGGAGGATTAGGAGGAGGTAGGGTAGTTGAGACTTAAGATGGCTATTGGGGAATAGAAATACTGTACGAAGAATGAGAGGATTGTGAAGGACCATTGGTGGCTACTCTTTGTAAAGAATAATATTTAGAAGGAGCGAGGGGGGACTAAAATTAAGGAATATAAAAGGATGAGGGATAAGAGGAAGCTAAGATTGAATATGCAAAATGAGGAGGGGGAGGAGGAGTATAAGAGGTTTCAACCTTCATGCCAATGATAAGATTGGTTGGAGGGTTGGTAGAGGAAGGTGTTACATTGTTAACATCATATGAGGTTTGTTGATTTGAAAATTGGAAAGCGATGGGGGGAATCAAGGTGCTAGGATGAGAAGAAATGTTGGTTATGTTATGATGATATAGGTTTCAATAATGCGATGGATAAGATGAGGGTGCAAAAGTGAGGGGAATTTATGAGGAAGAAGCATAATTGGAAGAGGATGGGTTATTTGGATCAATGACCATCAACACATTATCAAGGTTTTGGTATGCTTGGGCTTGTTCTTGGGATGTGGTATAGATGGAGTGTTGCAAAATATGGAGCAAGGGTATGTTGGGTTGAGAGAGTCCTACAAGGAAGGAATGTTGGTCATGGTGTTGGACATGTGAAGGGGAGACTTCACTAGAGGACTCAAGAAAAATATGTTGGGTGATATGGTCATAGGCATCATATTGATGATGGGTATCATTAGGCATGGGGATATGGTGAAAGGATAAGTCATAACTCAATGGATGGGAGATATCCTTAGAATGGATGGACGAAGAAGATGGAGGGATTTGGGTGGAATACTTCATAGTAAGTTGTTCCTAAGCACATGCTTGGCTTTGGGTTTGAACCATAAGCAGGAGGAGATGAGATGAAATAACAAAGAAAGGATGGAATTTTTGAGATGGAGAGATGAAGATGGTTTTGGGGAATTTGGTGGGGTGTTTTGTTGGTTTTGCAAGAAAAATGTACTATCTACAAAATAAGAATGAAAGCAATTGATCAAACAAACAATAATGATTTTGATGTTTTTGTTTGGTTTTGTTATTTTTTTAAAGAGGTTTTAGCTAAGATGAAGGGAGGTTTATGGATTGTTTTTATTTTTGTTTGATTTTAATTGTTTTGTTTATGGGTTTTTTGATGTATCCCTAAGCCTAGAAGCTACAAAGGTAGTGGGTGGAATAATATCTATGAGGGTGTGTTTATGCCCACCCCTATCATGATAAGTGGCACACACATGACTAAAATAGGCTTCCTCGTATGAGGGATTGACTTTGGGTATCCTATAGGAACAAAATGAACCTCCCGAGAGAGGTCAACTGTCTAAGTATTGTTACTTGCCCAACTAGAATTTCACTTCACCCTTGGTCAAGCTTGAACAAAAAAAAAAGATATGATTCCACTAATTATTAAGCCTCGTGGTCAAATGAAATTAACCTCAAGATTACCTTGAGCTAATCACAATGGTAACCAGTTTTCCAATGATAAAATCTATGAAACTATGCATACTAACTATGGAATCTAAGGGCAACCAATGGTTGGGGATGAAGTCCAACTCACTGATTGGTTATCCTCACAATAATTATTATGGAAAATGATGTGAGTGTGTGTGATTTATTTTGTTGTTTTATGTTTTATGTTATGCAAATGCCTAATGCAAGATTAAGAGTAATCCTAAGGATGCAAAAATATAAAAAAATTTGCCTAGCCGAAATGCAATGAATGCAAAGATTAATCCTAAAATGCTCTTTTGGTGTTTGGAGTATGCAAAAATTATCAACCTATAAAAGAAAGTAAATGCACTTTATACAAAAAAAGTCTTTAAGAGACAATGCAATCTAGGTATGCAAAATAGACATATACCTGGAGAGAATGGCTTGGAATAACTAAAAACATACCTATAGATGATAGAAAAAGAGGTTTTTATGCAAACCAGATAAAAATGCAACACTAGGAATGGTTGTCCTGGGTGAGACAGTTATAGAAAAAGGCCATATCGGGTGAGACAATCATGACTGTGACCAATCTACAACTCCAAAAACCAAATAGGAGAAAAATATTATGGAAATATCTATCATGGGTGAGGTGATCATGGCTAAATATCATCTCAGGTGAGATGGTTACAACTGTAACCAGGATGCAACTCCAAGGACCTATCACTATGGAGAAAACACCTGCCCTATGTGCAAGTGCAGACTAATCAAGCTGAAAAGGTGATAGAATAGGCTATACTATGGAAATGAAAAAAATCTAATCTATATGGATGAAGGGGAAAACTAACCTACAAAGATGAAGTGTCAGGCTAAGCTAAGGAAGGAGAAGTCAAGCTACACTAGGAATCTAAAAGATAAACTAGATTATGAATATGCAAAACAAACTAATATAAGAAATTGGAAGGACGACTATACTAAACTACAAACTATGCTAGAAATTTAAAAAAGAACAAGCTACACTATGAAATTGAAAATGCAATCTATACTAAAGAAATGGAAAGACAAGTAGAACTAAGAAGTGAAGATGCAATTCTATGCTAATAAACTAATAGAAAAACTAGGCTAAGAAAAGAAAATGGAAACTATGCTAAAGAAATTAAGAGGTAAACTATATTAAGAGAATGAAAAGGTAAGCTAATCTAAGAAATGAAAAGACAACCTATGTTATGAAGCTAAAAGAAACCTAAGATAATTAAAGAAAATAAACTATACTATGAAATTGAAAAAAAAAAAGCTGAGAAAGGAAAGAGAAACTATGCTAAGGAATTAAAACAAACTAAACTATGGCACTTGAATTGGAAAAAAATAAACTAAAAAAGGAAAGAAGGACAACCTATGGGCTATGGAATTTAAAATAAACCAGGTTGAGAAAAAAGAAATGAAGCTATGCTAAAAACTTAGAGAAAACTAATCCAAGGAAATAAAAGGGAAGCAAACTAAGACAAGGAAACTAAACTAGGCTAAGAAGTCAAGAAGGCAACTACAAGAGGGAGTGGAAAGACTATTCTAAAGTAGAAACCTAACCATGCTAAGGGAATAGAGGAAGCTATGATAAAGGAAAAAAGTGAAATTTCTATACTAAATAATAAAGGACCTATGCTAAGGAAACCAAAGAAACAAGCTGAAGGGGGTAGAAAGCAACTAAACTGAAGGACTAAAACAACTATACTGGTTAAAGAAAAGAACTAAGAAACTATGCTATGGGCAAGACCAAAGAAACTCCTAGGATACCCATGCCCCCTTGGGTCTTACCCGAAAGTGGCATCCCTTTTGGGATGTTTTCCACACAAAAAAAAAAGACTAAAGAAACTCCTAAGCTATGCCAAAGGAATGTAAAAGACAATAATATTGTTATTTCAAACTAATAAACAAAGAAGAAATAAATCCTAACCTATGGTATTACACTGTTGATGTAGGCTTGGGAAGATTGCAAGTCTGGCTCTAGAGCTAACTATGTTCGGTATAACGATTGTATTGGGTGAGACAGCCTTGACTCAATACCATATCAAGTGAGATGATGACTCTCAAGTGGAGGTTTTGCTCACTACAAAGGGGTGTTTGTTGCATTGAGGTCACTATTTCTTATTCTCTCCTGTTAAACAACACAACCTGAATAAGTGAGAATGGTTTCACAGTTAGAAACAAAAAGAACAAAAATACCACTCCACCATGAAAAATGATTCCAATCAAATAGATTGCTTAAAATAATAAGTGAAGGAAAAAAGGTAGCAAGGGGCTAATTCAGGATTGTAGGAGCCTATGAAAATGGTCATCTTGGGCTAATATGACTAGGATCAGAGACTATCTTGGGTGAGATAGTGAGTCTTTGAGGGCAATACCAACAGGTTTTCTTGAGGAATTTCAATCCATCCAGCCTCCCAGCAAGCCTAAGAGTGTCGTACACCCATGACATAGATAAAGAGTAACAAGTTAGAAAAAAACAATACCAAATTTGAAAGCAAAACTCACATAGAACATAAACCAAAACTAAAGACAACAATATTGTAAAGAACACCTGTCTAAAAAAAGTAATAGAAATATGAAAGTGTGGTCAAGGGAAGGGTACCACCATGATCACCATTTTTTAGTAAGAGGAAGACACCATGCATGAACAAAAAGGGAATATGATATTTGATTATAATGTTTTACCTTTTTCCTTTACATAAATTCCCTATAAGGGCTTACAACATAGATTCCTTAATGGTTGAGAAACTTCTTTTATGCTATAAACAATATCACTAATGGTGCATAACAAAAAATTCTCTATCTAAAATCAAAAGGGTGGAGGGGTTTGTGATGATCTTGGATGTTCTTGGGCACTCCTATATTACCTTAAAATTTAAAACATCTACATCGTAGAAGCACATGCACATAGATACAAATAATAGATCAGTTAAAAAAAGGGGCCCACCTTAGTTGGACCCATGCTGAGGAAGATGCAAACAAAAGACTTTAATGTGCTTAATAAAATGACTTAGAATATATGCAAAAGCTATAAAATATGAAAACATACTTACCTTTTACTTTAACTCCCTACCGGTGATTGAAGCCTATTGTAGTCTTGTCCTTGGCTTGTGATCATCTCAGGCAAGATGACCTCTTTTGTAGATTGTCTTGAGTGAGATGACTAAGACAACTAGTCCTCATATGCTGATGAAATTTTATGAAGATACTTTTGGGACTATGATCAGCCTCTAGCAACAATCTTGTGTCAGAATGAGACTCTGTGTGTGCACAAATTCAAAAGGAAGATGTTAGCATATGGGGAATCATATATATTTTCATGGCTACTTATGGATTTGTAAGTCCTTATGGTTGTAACTAATGGTAAGATACAAAATAGAGGTGGCTTGAGAAAATTGGGTAGATTTTTGCCTAGGTGACTAAGTGTTCTCTTGAAATGAGAAGAAAATGAGGGGTATTTATAGATATTTCAAAGGGGGAGGGGTAGGATGACAAAGCATTGACTTGGAACCATGTGACATCTAGGTGGCAGAGGTAGGTGAATAAGAAAATCAAGGAAATTCTATGTGGAGGAATGTGCACCCTCCTTCATAAATGATCTTAGGTGGAGAGATATCTCACCTACCAAAGTGTTATAAATGGGCCTTGGGAGAGGGGTCCTAGGGAGATGGAAAAGGAATTTTAAATTCCCAAAAGCTACCAATTGGAAGATGGGAGGATAGTGGGTTTAATAAGATTCTTCATGGGAGCTTGACTTTGATTTTTTAGTGAATTTTTAATTCACTCAAAAAGGGAGGGAAAGGTGTAGGAGAATTCATGAATTAAATAGGGGAGATTTCTAGAGGATTGAAAGGGGAATTTTGGGATTTGATTAGATTTAACTAATTAAATGTGCTCCTTTATTGGGATTTTACGTGAGGTTTGAAAGAGGGGTTAGGAATTAATTAGAGGGTTCATTAGGGAGATGGGAGGCTAAACAATATTATGTATATTTTGAGGGAGATTTAGTTTAGAATTAATAATGCATTGTGCATTCCTTAGGATTTGGTTAGGGATTTGGTCATGATGAAGTGCTTAACCATAGGGGGTTTAATTAGGGAAAAATGGAGATTATGGGGTTTTTAAAAAAATTAGTGAGATAAAAGAGATTACTTGGAAAAGGAGGAGGATTAGAAGCATGAAGAAGGGTTTAGAATAACTAAGAAGGATTTAGAAAAATTAACAAGAAATTAGAGAAAGTAGGGAACCTAAATAGGAAATAGAAGAAAATAGAGGGATTACTGATTAGATAAGAATTAGGAAAAATTAAAGAAATTAGAGGGAATTTAGGGGAAGACTAAGGAGGATTATGGGGAAATTATAAGAGTTTAGGGAGGAATTAGAAAGCTAAGGGGGAATTAGGAAAATTAAGAGAAAGAGGAATTTTGAAAGGATTTGAAGAATAAGAGGCTAATTAAAAAGGAACTAAAAGGAATTAGAGAGGATTAAGAGGATTGAAGAGAAATTAGAGGAAAATAAGAAATTATTAGAGAAGAATTTAGGGATATAAAGGAGAACTAGAGAATTTTAGAGGAAATTGGAAGTCATTCGAGGGAGCTAAAGAGAATGAGAGAGAGAAAAGGGAGAGATTAAGAGGAAATAGAGGGATTTAGCCAATTTAAGAGGAATTATAGAAAAAATAGAGGAATTTAGAGGGATTTGGTAAATTTTAATTTTTTTTGGATGAGGGGATTCAAAATGACACTTTTAAGGTGTCTACACCTAACACAACCATTGTTATGTACTTGTCTAGTATTGGTGTATGTTTGCACCTTGGTCACCTAGTGTGTATAGGTCTGTTATGTTGTAACCTCTACTTTTATTATAAGTAAGAGTTAGTAGCTCGAGTCCCCTTTCATGTGGTGTGACCCTTGAGCATTAGGGTTAGGGTAAATAATAATTTATATAAGGGCATGGGTTTAGAGTATAATGTATCTCCTATTTTTCTATAAGGACATGGGTTAGGGTAAATAATAATTTATATAAGGACATGGGTTTAGAGTATAATGTATCTCCTATTTTTCTTAAATTGTATCAAAGCTCTGCTTCCAAGGAGGTTACCACCTCGAAGGGGCCTGCAATATCTATTTCACTTGATAAATATAGGTTTGTTGTATTTATATCTAGTTATTTTCTTGATTACTTATGCTATTTTTATTTTCATGGTCATTTAGTTTATAAACATTTCCATTAATTCCTACATTGTTATTGCAATTATGCTTGTTTTTGTATGAAGGTTCCAAATAGGCTGGTTATGCCTTTTAGCTTGACAAATGTACTTTCCACATTCATGAGGAAAAGAAATAGGATCCTTTGTTCCTATACTAGATAATTTGTGGTTGTCTACTTGGATGACATTTTCATCTATAGTAAGACATGGGAGGAACATCTACAACATGTTTGAAATGTACTTCAAATTCTTCGAAGATACAAGCTATGTGCTAATTTGGAGTACTCATTTGGCATGATGAAGATTCAATACCTTGGGTATATTATTGATAAAGAGGGAGTCCATATGGATCTTGAGAAGATTCAAGTAATTAAATATTGGCCTACCCTAAAGAATCTTATAGAGCTTCATAGCTTTTTAGGTCTTGTCTATTTCTATCAAATATTTTTATTGGGGTTCTCACACCTTGCTAGACCACTACACCAAGTGACCCAAAGAGGTACCAAATCCAAGTTCCATTGAGGAGATAGACAACAAAGGGTATTTGAGCTATTGAAGGACCAATTATGTTCTACTTCTACATATTTTATACCTAATATACATCAAAGTATGTATTGGGAGCAGTTCTCACACAACATGGGCATCCAATTGCATATCATAGTGAAATATTTAATGAAGCAATTTGAAAATACCCCACATAAGATAAAATATCTATATACCATTATCCAAGCATGTAAACAATAAAATAATTACATCTTAGGCAAGAAAATCATCACCTACACAGACCATAGACCTCTAAAGTTCATCTAGACATAGGGTAAGCTAAGGAATGAAAGACATCAATTGTGGGCCAAATGTTGACAACAATTGTATTTGATCATCAAGAATAAAAAAGGGAATGTCAATTCAATAACATATTATTTGAGTTGACCTCCAATAATAACACTCACCACCATTATTGATTTCTATGGGTATGATACTTCTAATTGGTCCACCTTGTATGAAGTAGATTATAATTTTGCAAATACATACTAAGATCTTCATGTGGGCATGTTTCTAAATTTTATTTGCAAGATAACCTCCTCTACCATATGGGACATATTTGTGTACCAAATAATGAGTGCTCAAAGATGACTTGGAAAGCACACTTTAGAAAAGTAGCAAGTAAAATTTGTGGTGGAAAAAAATTGGAAATACTTCAAAGTTCTTCTATTGGACCTATGATAAGGGAGAGAATATATTGGTGAAGGACCAACTAAGGGGATCTAATGTGTCTCTTACTCTTATCACTTTGAAGAAGGACTAGGGGATGTTATGAGATGATCTAGTTTGATTGGTAAATTGGCAAACACCTACATTTTTAAAAGAAAACTATGTTCCTTTTAAGATATTACTTTTGTGAAGCCTAACCTTAATCTATATTTAAGTCCAACGCATAAAGATACAACACTCAAACCTATGACTAAAATGATTTTTGATTTGAATGATAAAACAAAATAATAAATTTCTTTCTTTTTGAGCAACAATTCAAGAGGAAACACAACAAACAAGATTGAGCCTAAAATTACAAGCTACTTACACTTTTGATTTTTAATGCCTAATTCTAATGATCAAGATATATCCCCTATATGATTACAATTAGACTAGGTTCTTTATTTCCTCTTTATATATTTTAATGAAAAATAGAAAATGGAACCTAAACTATACAAACAACAAACAAAACCTAAGTCTAGAATGATGAAAAATAGAAGAAGGATTAAAAATAATTGTTTCAATCATAGAGGCCAAAGCATTGCTTGTTTCTAGAAGCGCCTTTTTTACCACAAAAATGCCACTAGCACTATTGTCAATTGTTAGTGTTATTATCAAAACCTATCAAATAGGTAGAAATAGATTAGGATTAGTGTAGGAGGCCTATCTAATCTAGAAAAGGAGGACAAAATTTTTGTTATAAATATCAGATCCCTGTTCAGATGACAAAATTTGATAAAATGCTAAAAATGCTAAAAATATTGAAATAAATGTTTTGATGATAGAAGCACCACCTAGCAATAGCATTGTCAATGCTATCACTATCTGTTCTTTTTCTCTGTATAAAATAGAGATCAATATCACCATCGACCTATAGTTTGGTGGCACTAGTATCTTTGAGAATAAGACAAAGATACCAAACCCATGATGATTTGAGATAATAATGACTAATATGCAGGGTTCTAACCTAAGAGGATAGAGGTCCTATTACACAATGAGATGACATAGATAAAATTGCTTGAAACTAAGATTAAAAGTTAAAAATAACAAGCCTATCTAAATGTAAGTATGAAATATAAGAGTAACTAAGACAAATAAGATTAAATACCAACTGAATATGATGATAATAAAAAGATAAATAAAGATAAAAAACAACAAAATGAAAGAACCAAATAAGCAAAGAGAAAGGGAAAGGGTACAAGACCACAAGTTGTTTCTATTTTATTGCTTATGGGAGTCCCTCCACATGCTTGAAGATATGCCAATTTATTGAATTCTTGATTGCTTGACGATGAGCTTGATAGAAAGCTTGTTTAAAGGCTTGAATGCTTGACCAAATACTTGTAAGGATGAGATATATGTGCTTACAATATTGAGCCAATATTTTGGTAATTTTTCACCTTACAAAATTCTAATATGATTAAGATCCTAGAGATATTTTGATAGAGTTTTGGTGCATGAAATACTTTATAAAATGGCCACCCCAAAGGCTAAATTTATGGCCTTTTATATCTTCATGAAGGATATGGAAGAAAGGGACATGATGGAGACATGATCAAAGAAGGCAAGGATTTAAAAGGGATAAAAAAGGGATCAAGAGGAAGATCAAGAGAAGGGAAAGTCTTGGTCTTGGGTTCTTATACAGGGGCAATGGATCATGATCATATCCATTGAAGGCATGTAGCTTGAAAGAGAAAGGACCAAAATTGGAAAATGCATTGATGATACTATGGATCTTGGAGCAATAAATACCCCAAACTTGGGCATAAGGAAGGCTAAGAAAAGTTGAATGGTTAAGAGGCTAAGTAATGAAGGGGTTGTCCAACTTAAATATTAGCCTTTTTAAGCAAATATTATATTTTTAATGTTAGTTAATTATTACATTAAATCATTATACCTCATGCAAGGTTATATCTTAATCTTGATTTGTTACAACTTCTTCTAATTGATATATTGTATTAAACATGCAACGTTAAAGTAATGGAATTAGTAGTTATTTTGCTTGAAATAACATTGGTATCAAAGCTATCCTACATAGGATGGTGAGTGGCTAGCTGACTAGTCATGTTATACCGTATGGGGATCTTTATTGATCTTGAGATGTTGAATATTATGACAAGGCTGATGATGGAGAGCTTATGAGTGAAGAGCTAGGTGATGCACATGTTGGCCTTGATTATGCACATCCACTTGGGTTGCTAACAGGAGCTCAATGTTGATGACCTAGGGCTAGCTATGATAATGGGAATCTATATCTTGGCAAACTAATACCTTGTTGTGGTGCTAGCACAGGTTTTGGATGTAGCCATGGACAATGATAACAAGGGGTTGGTGTGATTTATAGAGTGCTATAATGTAAAGATGCTAAAGACAACACTGAGCTACTCCCACGAGGATAATATTGTAAGGGAGCACATCTAAAGCGAAGTCAAGTGCTAGGTTAGAAAGCAATGGGACTACACCATGCATTACCTAGTGTTCAAGGCCTTAGACCTTGATACTTTAAATGTTGTGATATCATCGATAGCCAATACGATTGTGCTATTCCTTTATCCAAGGGACTATGGAGAATTCTTGTACATGAAAATCCATAGAAGAGCAAATGGACGTTGTTGAAAATGGTGCTAAGGTAGAGCCCAAGACCGAGTCTAAGGTGGTAAAAGAGGATAGAGAGAAAATTGAGATATGTGTTGGAGAATATTACATTATTTGGTACATGCTAATGTACCCCCATGGTACCTTCATGGTATATTTGTAAATAGTAGATTAGGTTTGAGTCAATAGTTTAGTGTGTGATTTATATTTCCTTTTTATGTAAGTGTGAATGTGTAGGAAATACACAAGTGTCATGTAAAGTTGTAATGTGTAGGAAATGCACAAGTGTCATGTGAGTTAGAGTGCAAGTGTAGGTTGAGTAAATATGCACAAGTGTCTTGTATGTATGAGAACAAATATGTAATGTAAAGATGTGCACAAGTATCCTAGATTAGGTGTACAAGTAGTAGAAGTGTAAGAGTCATGTAAAGGTGTGCAAGTATTATAGAGTCAAGTGTTCATCAAGTATGCAAGTATCAAGTAGATAAGCCAAGAGTCATGAGACTTGGCATATGAAGAGCAATAGTCAAGTATCCAAAGAGTCACATTACTATTGCTATATTATGGAGATAATGCTCCATAGAATACAAGTAATTCATTCAAGTATCAAGCATTGCAAGTTGAAGTTGTAATAGAAAAGGATCAATAAATCTTGTATACATTTTGAGTAATTAATATTGTAAGTTATATTTCATGCATAGTACATGAATGATTCAGGCTATTTACATTCATATTTCAACATATAAATGAATGTTATTTGATTTATTATAAGCCTTGATATACATATTAATTTGCTCATATTATTATTTTAACCTTTATTACATTATGGCTATTTTATATTGGGTCCTATGTGAAATAACCTGTGATATATTGTGGTAGTATAAGGCTTATTAATTCATCAATATGAAGACAAAAAAGATGAGAAATTACAACATAGAACACTACTATTTTTGCCTAAATCCATGCCATCAGAGACCCACCTACAATATGCATGACTTGGTAGCCATTGTGGTGATGCACTAAGGCAAAGTTCTATTGCTAGATAATCCCACTAGGTCTGATTTTGGCTACCTTACCTTCTTTCCTCATCTAGAGGAAGTGTTGCTAAAGGAAGAAGCTCAAGGTTAAATCCCCTTAATGCCCAGTTTTTCTATGAAATTATTGCTCATTGTGGATCTGCAAAGTTAATATTAAATAGAAATAAAAGAGACCCTTGTAATATATATATATATATATATATATATATATATATATATATATATATATATATATATATATATATATATATATATTGTTGGACATTTTGAGTCCATCGAGTTGTCATTGATGTCAAAAGGAATGCAATTGATTGGTTCCAAAAAGTTTCATAATGTCTTATGAAGCATGACCAAAAAGGTTTTTCATTAAAACCCTGATGGAGCAAAATAAAAGGTTTTCCATTAAAATCATTGGAGGAGAAAATAAAAGGTTTTTCATAAAAACCATTGGAAAATAAAGTATAATAATTTTATTATACTAAGGAAGCTTAAAGTTAATTATAAATTAAATTTTAAATCAATTTATTAGTTAATTTACTTAACTTGAAAAGTTAAATAAATAAATTATTAATTAATTTAATTATTAATTATAAATTAATTAAATTAAGGTTAAAACCCTAAAGTGGGTTTTAGATTTGAAATTTGAAATTCAATTTCAAAAAGCTTCGACGTGAGGAGGAATGTTATTTATGCATATAAAAGAGAGCACCTACCACTTTAATGAAATTACCATGCCTAAGATACGAACGTGCGAAGCAAAGAATTTAGCACTGCGACCAAGGGAAACAAACACGTGTTTTTCGCATGTGAAAAAGGAGAAGTGTTAAAGGCATAAGAGGAAGACATATATCCTTCCTTCATGTGAGCCTTCGTAGCCCATGCGGTGAGTGCCCAAGCGCCTAAGTGCTTAGGCAAGAGGAGACGACGGATCGAGTCATGTCGAATCCCCTTTTAATGGGGAATACAAGGTATGCAAGGTGTTTAATCTTTGAAATTTTTGGAGGTTGGTTGGGCAAGTTAAAAATTAATTTTGCATGTTTATTATTGGTTCTAAGGTTGCAAGGGAGTTATAAGATTTGGAAAAATTAAATTTTTAATATTGTTTGCTCAAAGGTTTTATGCATGGAGTGAAAAGTGTTTGGTTAATATTCTATAGTGGTGAATATTATTAAGTCTGGTCAATATTCTATAGTGGTGAATATTATTAAGTCTGGTCAATATTCTATAGTGGTGAATATTATTAAGAATGGTTGATATTCTATATTGGTGGATATTATTAAAGTTGTTAATATCCTATGGTGGTGGATATTATTTTAAGAGTGGTTGATTTATTAGGGTGTTGGTCACTATTCTAAGATTGGAGTTGATAAGGTGTTTCCAAGTATTTTGTTATGTATGATTTGTTGAAAGAGGAAGAAATAAGTCATTGATTATATCTTGGTGCAAAGAATATTTTTGAGGAAATATTAGAATAATATTTTTGTATTTTAACCTTCTTGATTTTGGCAAAGAAGTGTTTTATGGTTGTGGCAGATTTGTGAGGTCTACTCCTTATCATCAAGAAAAAGGTATGAACACATTATTCCATAGTTAAGTTGATTGGTTGGTTTTCTGAAAAATAAGTTTGGAGTGAAAAGGACTTGATTAGGGTTTCCTTATTGAGTGTGTTGAGTGAATGCTTCAAGGTTTTCCAAAATAAAGAATTGTTGTTAAACCTTGTTTGATAAACATTGTTGTTGAAACCATTGGTTGTATGAAGAACTTGAATTAGGGTTTGATTATCATTGCTATAAACATTGTTGTTGAAGTGAGTTGTTGAGCAAAGAACTTGAACTAGGGTTTGAAAAGATCATGAGTATCATTGTTATGTGATATTATTGTTGAGCATTTTTAGAAACATTTTGAGTTGGTGTTTACATGCCTAGACTAGGGTTTGTGAGAAAGGAGTGTTTCATTGAGTGATTTGTTGGGTAGAGTTGGTTGAGCCTAGTCAAGTGGATGTGTGAAGTGATTGTTCAAGTTCCATAAAATAAACTATTCTATATTCTGACTTGAGTTAAAAAAGTATTTAGTATAGAATATATTGAGTCTCTAACAATTCTCTTTATGTTTCTATGAGATTGGGCAAGTTCTATGTGGACTTGTTGAGCAGATTTGAGCAAGTTCTATGTGGACTTGTTGAGCAGATTTAAGCAAGTTCTATGTGGACTTGTTGAGTAGATTTGAGCAAGTTATGTGTGGACTTGTTGAGAATATTTAAGCAAGTTTTGTATGGATTTGTTGAGCATATTTGAGCAAGTTCTATGTGGACTTGTTGAGCAGATTTAAGCAAGTTCTGTGTGGACTTGTTGAGAAAATTTGAGAAATTTTTGTGTGGACTTGTTGAGAAGATTTAAGCAAGTTATGTGTTGACTTGTTGAGCATACTTGAGGATAGGTTTGTGCTAGATCAAATATAGAGATTGAGAAAAATTATGCTAGACCGAAGGACTGTGTTTAGTACATATTTGAGATAGAGCTTTGTGATGAGGGTGAACAAACATGAACAAAACCATCCAAGAAGCCAAATAACAATAGAAAATAATTATTTTAATAATTCCAGTCAAAGGGGCAAAAATTACAATGCTAGACTTGTTGAGGATGAACAAACACGAACAAAACCATCCAAGGAGTTAAATCACAATAGAAAATAATTATTTTATTAATGCCAGCCAAAGTGGCAGCAATTACAATTCCAGATCGTACAATATTGGACCCCAATCAAAGCCCTTTTATTAGATCCAAAATCCCTTTTTAAATCATCTTTCCCCCCTTTTACATGATTTTTAAGTTTCCCACCCATGCAAAAAATAAATAAATTTAACTTTCCCGCCCAACTGGCGACCGACAAACATAAAGGCAAAATACTTAGAAAATTATTGTTGATGTAAGATTGCTTTGCTGCCATTGGATGCTCCTACATCAGAAACCCAGGGTAAGTTTGAGAAGTGACCTCACTTCTCTGCTATTGGAGGAAAACCAAGGCGGTCAACCTCGGACTTGGACAACCAAGTCGAATCTTCTACATGCCTTCCAAAAATACCCAACAAACTTTGTGTCTCTATCAGAGACTATACTCTTTGGTAGATCGTGATGTCGTACCACTTCCTTGAAAAATAGTCCAACATCATTAACTGCATAACTGGTTTTTTGGTAGGGAATAAAATGTGTCATATTTGAAAACCTGTCAACTACCACAAATATGGAGTCATTTCTCCTTTGTGTCCTTGGCAGACCAAGAACAAAGTCCATGATGGTGTCCTCCTAGGGTCTCTCTGGTATAGGAAATGGCTGATATAACTCGGTGTTCTACCTCACACCCTTGGCCATCTAGCATATTCTATAACTTTGTACAAACTTCTTCACATATTGCAGTAACTATGGCCAATAGTAGTTCTCACTCACCAAGGCAATGGTATTATCTCTACCAAAATGTCCAGCCAATCCTCCACTATGCTTCTCTTTGACTAGATTCTCCCTCATTGAACTCCTATGAATGCACAACTGGTTCCCCTTAAACAACATTCCATCTTGGATCATAAAATCCAAACACTTAGTCCTATCCAGAGTAACTGGTGCTATACAAGCTCTCCAAGCTTAAGCAAAATTTGGATCTTTAGGGTATAAAATCTTAAGTTCTTTAAACCCCACAACTTCCACTCTCATTGTTGTCAGTAAACTCTACCTTCTACTTAAGGCATTTGCAACTCTATTTGACTTCCCATTCCTATGCTTCAGCACAAAGGTATAGCTCTGTAAAAACTCAATCTATTTTAAGTGCCTCTAATTTAATTTACCTTGACTATTAATATACTGTAAAGCCTGATGATCAGTATACAAAACAAACTCCTTTGGCAAAAAATAGTGTCTCCACTTCTTTAGAGCCTGAACTGTAGCATAAAAATATTGATCATAGATAAAATATTTCTTCTTGGCATCATTAAGCTTTTCACTAAAGTAGGCAACATGCTTACCTTCCTGACTCAATACAGCTCCTATGGCACTACCACTAGCATCACAATATACCTAAAACACCTTATTAAAATTTGGAAGTGCCAAAATAGGTTGCTTAGTGACCTTCTTCTTCAACAACTCAAAGCTCCTATCAGCTCCTAAGGTCCACTTAAAGTCTTTCTTATCCCCTCTCATTGTTTCAGTTAGGGGTGCACAAATATTGCTAAAATTTTTAATAAATTTTTTGTAAAAACTTGCTAGACCATGAAATGATCTTACCTCAGTTATGCTCCTTGGGGTAGGCTAGTCGATGATAGCCCTTACCTTATTTGGATCCATATTCAGATCTTCAGTTGAGGTGAAAAATCCCAAGTACACCAACTCCTTCTTCATAAAACTGCACTTCTTCAAATTTATCAGTAGATGTTTCTCCCTCAGCTTCTCCAGAACTCTTCTGATGTGCCTCATATGTTCCTCAAAGATCTTGGTGAAAATCAAAATGTCATCCAAATAGACAATGAAAAAATTTCCCATAAAATCCTTCAATACTTTATTCATAAGCATCATGAATGTGTTGGGTGCATTGGTTAGCCCAAATGACATGACCAACCACTCATATAAACCCTATTTGGTCTTGAAAGTTGTATTCCACTAATATCATTCTCTGATGCGGATCTGATGATACCTACTCTTTAGATCAATATTTGTAAAATACTCAAACCCACTCAAATAGTCCATTATGTCATCCATCCTTGGCAATGGAAACCTATACTTTATGGTGATCTTGTTAATAGCTTTGGAATATTTACACATTCTCCACTCTTCATATTTCTTTGGTGTTAGTACTACAGTCACTGCACATGGAATTAGGCTTTCCCTAATCAATCCCTTCTCCAGTAGCTCCTAAACTTGCCTGTTCAATTCCTCATTCTCCATAGGAGTCATCCTATGGGCAGCCTTTTTTGGCAAACTAGCTCCTGGTATCAAATCAATATGACAACTAATCTTTCTCATGGGTGGCAAACCCTTTGGCACATTATCAGATATACTATCTAAGAAGTCTTCCAACATAACTGAGACTTCTACAAGGATATATTTTCTTGGTTCTTCCCTAACTCTAAGAATTAATGTATAGCACACATGCTCATGCTTCAAATCATCTATAAATTTCCTACCATCAACCAAATAAATGTTGGCACTGTTACATACCTTTTCATCCATCTCCTTCAGTGGCTTCAGTTTATGGTGAACTCCTTCCTTTGTTAGGGAGTAAGTGTTAGCATGTACATCATGGACTGCATGGCGATCAAACTACCATGGTCTTCCTAACAACATATGACAAGCATACATAGACAGGATATCACACAGGACCTCGTCCTTGTATCTCCCAATATTAAACTTGACTAAGAACTGTTCACTAACCAATGCCCTATGGTCCTTCTACAACCACACAATATGGTATGGATGCGAGTGTCTCCTTATCTCTAGCTATAACTTAGTAACCATTTCTTCAAAGATCAAGTTATCAGTATTTCCATTATCTATAATAACATTACAACTCTTACCTAAATATTTGCACCTTGTGCAGAATAGGCTCTTCCTATGGTCTAGTTCCTTCTCCTCATTCAACAAGGTTCTCCTTATGACCATAACTTATCCTCTCTCTGTCTCCTCAGAGTGCTCTGATTCAACTCCATCTATAATAGCAGCTCTAGAATTACCCGTTGGCCTCCTATTTGTCTTCTCTTGGTGTTGTGGACACTCATATGCTTGATGTCCTTCTCCATAGTTGAAGCAAGTTCCACAAAACCCTCTTCCTCCATTTCCTCTACCAAATCTACCTCTTCCTCTTGGGTAGTTGCTGTTCTAACCACAATATCTGTAAGCATTATCTTCCTTCTAGTTCTGACTGCTGATAGCTTCTTCTTTCTTCTCACCTCATCGTCCATCTGTTCTTCCCCTAGTTCTTTCTCCATGACCTCTTCCTTTCTGCTTACCCTCAAACATTCTGTTTAGCTTCTCTTCAACTTTTAGAGCAAACTGGTAAGCATCCTCAATGGTGCTCATCCTAACTAGACTTAGCTCTTCTTGAATACTGGTTCTCAATCCATGGATGTAATGGGCTACCTTCTCCTTGTTAGACTCAGAATGGTCGATTCAAATCAAGATCTTATAGAAATCATCGGTGTAATCTTTGATGGACTTTCCTAACTATCTCAAAATTTGCATCTTCTTCACTGAGATCCAACTCATAATCTACCAAAATAAACTGCCTCTTCAGCTTTTCCACCCTTCGATCCTTCCCCTTCTATTTCTATCAAACTGTACTCCTTTCCACCAGATTCTAGCTTGACCCTTCAGTTTGGTCTTAGCAAACTTGACCCAATTAGGATCTTCCACCTCCTCATATTCAAAATATTCTTCCAAGTCATTGATCCAGTCAATCAACTCCTCCGGGTTAAGATTTCTTGAGTATGTGGAAACCTCCATATTCGGCCTCTTCCCAATCTAGGATATGGCTTTGTACAACATCGCTTGGGCAGGATCTACTACCTCTTCTTCTTCCTCAAACTAGTCTTCCTCTTCTTCGGCTTCATCTTTGCTCTTTTCCTCTCTTCTTGGATCAAACCCTCTACACACATCTTCTTGTAATACCTGGACTTGCCTCTACAAAGCTCAAAAATCCTCTGCTGGCACTACGATATTACTAGCAACACCTCAGTTCCTTCGTGGGGGCATATTGCTTCGACTTATCCAAACCCGAACCACAAATCCTAGTGTAAATTGCCTCACATTTGGCGATCTGCTTACACACTCAGGAACTCCTACTCTGATACCACTTTATGAGGATGAACAAACACGAATAAAACCATCCAAGGAGCCAAATCACAATAGAAAAAAATATTTTAATAATGCCAGCCAAAGGGGCAGAAATTACAATGCCAGACTTGTTGAGGATGAATAAACATGAATAAAACCATCCAAGGAGTTAAATCACAATAGAAAAGAATTATTTTATTAATGCAAGCCAAAGGGACAACAATTACAATTTCAGATCATACAATCTTGGAGCCCAATCGAAGCCCTTTTTCCAAATCCAAAATCCATTTTTAAATCCTCTTCCCCCCTTTTACATGCTTTTTAAGTTTCTTTCCCATGGAAAAAAAATTAAATTTAACTTTCCCACCCAACTGGCGGTCGACAAACACAAAAGCAAAATACTTAGAAAATTTTTGTTTTTTGTTTTTTTTGTTGATGCAAGATTGCTCTACTGCCACCGGATGCTCTTGCATCACTTTGGAGGTGATAGAGCAGAGAGGATAGTAGTCTCTAGTGGATAGAGATCCATTAGCCAGGGCAGTGAGGATAGGTCTTCTGAGTGGGGATAAGAGTCTTCAGTGGAGAGAGATCCACAAGCCAGTGCAGTGGAGGCAGTAGTCTTCTAGAGGATCACCAGCTAGAGTAGAGGAGAAGGAGTTCTCCTATGGATAGAGATCCATGAATTTGATTTAGGGGATTGGTGTCTCCTTTGGACAGAGGTTCATAAACATTGTAGGGAAGGATTCCCAAGAGAATTTATTTGAGAAAAATTTATAAGAAATATTTTCTCCATGGAGTAGCCCGCATTGGGTGAACCACGTAAAATCATGTCTCTCATGTGTGTGATGCTTTGTGTGATGTTTACTACTTTAATATTGTTGATGTTGTTATTTGGATTAAAAAGAAAAAATTTTTATTGTATACTGTTCACCCCCCTCTCAGTATAAGCACATGTTCTTCAATTGGTATCAAAGCGGGTCCCTCCGTGAAAAGACTAACAACTTGGAGGAGGATCCATCAATAGCACACATGACTTCAAAAAATGAAGAAGAGACTATGTTTGACATAAAAGAAGAATTATTTGCTGCTCTCAAAAAATTGGAAAGACTTAGAGAGAAGAATTCAAGCTTGAAGGAACAAGTTCAAGAAGATGAAGAAGCAAGAATGGAACTTATACAAAATCTCACAGAACTCAAGATTAGGGTGGAAGAAGGAAAGAAGATTGAGCAGGACATGACAGATCTATTGAGATCCAGGGAAACAGAATGTGAAATATTGGAAGCAAAAGTTGTCCACCTAAGGAATGAAGTTGAAAAGACCAAGGTACTACAAGATGCAGAATATGAGAAACAGAAAGAGGAATCAAGTCTTCAAAAAGCAGAAACCTCAAACAAGGATAAGCAAGCAAAGGATATAAGAAAGGAAGAAAGCAAAGGAGAACCCTGGATAAGAGTTAATCACAAGAGGAATATTACTTCACCATGAACTCCAAGACATCCAAACAGGTTACATAATTTCTTCCATGGTCATTGCTTTTCTTGTAATAAATATGGTCATAGAGTTGTACATTGTATTCATCATGCAAGAAACAATGTCAATAGAAATTTCAATTCCTTTGCACCTCTCATGGATGATGATATTATATGTTACAAATGCAATAATTTTGGGCACAAGGCTAGATGGTGTAAAATGATGCTTCCTGAGTCTAGAAAAGCAAATTCAACAACTAGGAAAGATGAAAGGGAAAATGTTAAGGCTAGATCAATGTTAGTTCAAACAACCCTTCATGCTCAGGATAAAGAAGAACAATGGTATCTTGATAGTGGTTTCTCTAGTCACATGATAGGAGACAAAGACAAATTCATTGTATTGAAAGAAACAAATAGAGGATCAGTAAGTTTCGGTGATAATGGATCAACAAGGATTGGTGGAAGAGGAACTCTAAGTTTAGATAATGGGAAAACAAAAATAGAAAATGTATTGTATGTTAAAGGGTTAAAACACAACCTACTGAGTATAATTCAACTTTGTGATCAAGGGTACATGGTTACTTTCCATCCAGATAGATGTGAGATAAGAAAATCAAAAACTGGAAAAATCATTGCAAATGCAAGAAGAACTCCAAACAACTTATACATGCTCAATGAGATCAAAGGGGAAAAGTGCTTTCTATCACAAGAAGATGAGAGTTGGTTATGGCATAGAAGACTGGGTCACTTGAATTTTGACAACATAGTCAACATAAGCAATAAACATGCGGTCAGAGATTTACCCAAAATAAGAAGACCTCAAAACACAATCTGTGCACCCTGTCAACATGGAAAGCAAACTAGGACAACCTTTAAGTCAAAAGGATATATGTCATCTGAGCCATTGAGCCTAATACATACTGATCTATGTGGTCCTACCAGAACACAAAGTATTCAGGGTGATAGCTACTTTATATTGTTTATAGATGATTATTCCAGAATGGTTTGGGTAGCCTTCCTAAAAGAGAAGTCAGAGGCCTTTGAAAAATTCAAAGCATTTAAGGAATTGATTGAAAATGAAACCGACAAAAGGATTAAGTGTCTGAGATCTGATAGAGGAGGAGAATTTACTTCAAATGAATTTGTAGAGTTTTGTGAACAACATGGGATCAAGAGAGAGTACTCAACAGCAAGAACTCCTCAACAAAATGGGGTAGTTGAAAGGAAAAATAGGATCTATTGAAAATATGGCTAGGGCTATGTTAAATGAATCTAAGCTATCAGATGGTTTTTGGAGAGAAGTTGTAAACACAATAGTATACATAATCACTAGGGCTCAAATGAGGGTAAATCATCACAAGACTCCATATGAGCTTTGGAAAGGAAGACCTACCACTATAAAACACTTCAGAATTTTTGGAAGCAAATGTTACATAAGACGGGAAGATCAAAACTTAGGCAAGTTTGATCCAAGATGTGATGAGGGAATTTTTCTTGGTTATTCCACAAGGAGTAAAGCCTACAGATGCTTCAACAAAAGAACACGCACTATGGTGGAAAGTATGAATGTAACAATTGATGAGAAGATAGATTCAAGAGAACCAGTTCAACAAATTGTGTATCAAGAAGATGGATGTTGTCAAGAAGAATTTTGTGAGGAATCAGATAAAGAAGAAGAAGAAACACAAAGACTTCTTCCCAAAACTCCATCCAGGTATGTACAGAAGCATCATCCAAAAGAGCAGATTATCGGGAATCCAGATGAAAGACAGACAAGGAGAAGAATAATAAAACCATCTCAACAAGCAAATTTTTCTTTGCTTTCTAAGATTGAGCCAAAAGACTTCACTCAGGCAAGTGAGGATAAATTTTGGATTAAGGCAATGGATGAAGAATTAGATCAGATAGAGAAAAGCAAAACTTGGGAACTTGTTCCATGACCAAAGGACAAAAATGTGATCGACACAAAATGGGTATTCAGAAACAAGTTAAATGAAGATGGACAAGTGGTCAGAAATAAAGCAAGGTTAGTATGCAAAGGTTATGCACAGGTAGAAGGAATTGAATTTGATGAGACATTTGCTCCAGTTGCATGGCTTGAAGCTATAAGGATATTTTTAGCTTTCTCAAGTTTCAAGAACTTCAAGGTATATCAGATGGATGTCAAGTCAACATTTCTAAATGGTGTTCTAGAAGAAGAAGTTTATATTGAACAACCAGAGGGATTCATACTAGCGGATAAACCAGATCATGTATGCAGATTGAAAAAGGCACTGTATGGTTTAAAGCAGGCTCCGAGAGCATGGTACTCAAGATTGGATAAGTATCTTCAGGAACAGGGATTCAGAAAAGGAATAGCAGACAATAATCTATATATCAAAAATGAAGGGAGTGATCTTCTGATAGTGGTTGTTTATGTTGATGACATAATTTTTGGGGGAAACAATGATAAGATGTGTAAAGAATTTTCTAAGAACATGCAAAATGAATTTGAGATGTCTATGCTTGGTGAATTGTCCTTCTTTCTTGGACTTCAGATTTCACAATCAGAAAGAGGGGTGTTTCTCTCACAAGCCAAGTATATAAAAGAAATGTTAAAGAAATTCAGGTTAGAAGATTGTAAACCAGTAAGTACTCCCATGGTCACAGGATGCAAGTTGAGTAAGGATGATGAATCTCTAGAGGTAGATCAGAGATTATACAGATCTATGATTGGCAGCTTATTGTATGTTACAGCTACAAGACCAGACATAGTACAATCAGTGGGATTAGTGGCAAGGTTTCAGGCAACACCTAAGGAAACACATGTGGCAGCAGTAAAAAGAATTTTTAGGTATCTAAAAGGGACTATGGATTTTGGGCTTTGGTATCCCAAAAGTGATAGTTTCACACTGACAACATATACAGATGCAGATTGGGCCGACAACATTGATGATAAAAAAAGTACAAGTGGAGGAGCATTCTTTCTTGGAGACTGTTTAGTCTCTTGGCTAAGTAAGAAGCAGGTTTCAGTATCTTTATCTACAACAGAAGCAGAATACATTGCAGCAATAGCCAGTTGTACACAGGTGTTATGGATGAAGAGAACTCTAGAAGACTTCAAGATAAAGCATGATCATCCCATTCCTATACTATGTGATAATACTAGTGCCATAAGTATCTCAAAAAATCCAGTAATGCACTCCAGGACAAAGCACATTCCGATTAAGTACCATTTTTTGAGAGAACAGGTGACAGATAAACAGGTCAAGTTGGAATATGTCACTACAAAGGAACAGATAGCAGATATTTTCACTAAGCCACTTTCAAAGGAAACTTTTGAGTATCTTCGAGGAAAATTGGGAGTGAGACTCCCACCCCAGAATTAACCACCTCAAGAGGAGGTGGGGGAGGGGCTAAGCTAAGAGGCTCATTCTTAGCCCCGAGCCCCAAAGGTGACCCTTTGCCATTGATGTCAAAGGGGGAGAGATTTGAGTAAGGGGGAGAGATTTGGTATTTGAGAAAAGAGGAGAGAGCATTGAGCCAGGGGGAGCAATGTCCCAGGGGAGCAGAACAAAGGAAAGGTCAAGTTTTCAGTTAAAATAATTTGGGTTGCCATCAATGACAAAGGGGGAGATTGTTGGACATTTTGAGTCCATCGAGTTGTCATTGATGTCAAGGCGTGAAGTTGTCATTGATGTCAAAAGGAATGCAATTGATTGGTTCCAAAAAGTTTCATAATGTCTTATGAAGCATGACCAAAAAGTTTTTCATTAAAACCATTGAAGGAGAAAATAAAAGGTTTTCCATTAAAACCATTGAAGGAGAAAATAAAAGGTTTTTCATAAAAACCATTGGAAAATAAAGTATAATAATTTTATTATACTAAGGAAGCTTAAAGTTAATTATAAATTAATTTATTAGTTAATTTACTTAACTTGAAAAGTTATTTAAATTAATTATTAATTAATTTATTTATTAATTATAAATTAATTAAATTAAGGTTAAAACCCTAAAGTGGGTTTTAGATTTGAAATTCGAAATTCAATTTTGAAAAGCGTCGATGTGAGGAGGAATGTTATATTATGCATATAAAAGGGAGCACCTACCACTTTAATGAAATTACCATGCCTAAGATACGAACGTGCGAAGCAAAGAATTTAGCGTTACGACCAAGGGAAACAAAAACGTGTTTTTCATGTGTGAAAAAGGAGAAGTGTTGAAGGCATAAGAGGAAGGCATCTATCCTTCCTTCATGTGGGCCTTCATAGCCCACATGGTGAGTGCCCAAGCGCCTAAGCGCTTAGGCAAGAGGAGACGGCGGATCGAGTCACGTTGAATCCCCTTTTGGTGGGGAATACAAGGTACGTAAGGTGTTTAATCTCTAAAATTTTTGGAGGTTGGTTGGGCAAGTTAAAAATTAATTTTGCATGTTTATTATTGGTTCTAAGGTTGCAAGGGAGTTATAAGGTTTGGAAAAATTAAATTTTTAATATTGTTTGCTCAAAGGTTTTATGCATGGAGTGAAAAGTGTTTGGTTAATATTCTATAGTGGTGAATATTATTAAGAATGGTTGATATTCTATAGTGGTGAATATTATTAAAGTGGTTAATATCCTATGGTGGTGGATATTATTTTAAGAGTGGTTGATTTATTAGGGTGTTGGTCACTATTCTAAGATTGGAGTTGATAAGGTGTTTCCAAGTATTTTGTTATGTATGATTTGTTGAAAGAGGAAGAAATAAGGCATTGATTATATCTTGGTCCAAGGAATATCTTTAAGGAAATATTGGAATAATATTTTTGTATTCTAACCTTCTTGAGTTTGGAAAAGAAGTGTTTTATGGTTGTGGCAGATTTGTGAGGTCTACTCCTTATCATCAAGAAAAAGGTATGAGCACATTCTTCCATAGTTAAGTTGATTGGTTGGTTTTCTAAAAAATAAGTTTGGAGTGAAAAGGACTTGATTAGGGTTTCCTTATTGAGTGTGTTGAGTGAATGCTTCAAGGTTTTCTGAAATAAAGAATTGTTGTTAAACCTTGTTTGATAAGCATTGTTGTTGAAACCATTGGTTGTATGAAGAACTTGAATTAGGGTTTGATTATCATTGCTATAAACATTGTTGTTGAAGTGAGTTGTTGAGCAAAGAACTTGAACTAGGGTTTGAAAATATCATGAGTATCATTGTTATGTGAGATTTATTGTTGAGCATTGTTGGAAATATTTTGAGTTGGTGTTTACATGCCTGGACTAGGGTTTGTGAGAAAGGAGTGTTTCATTGAGTGATTGGTTGGGTAGAGTTGGTTGAGCCTAGTCAAGTGGATGTGTGAAGTGATTGTTCAAGTTCCATAAAACAAACTATTCTATATTCTGAGTTGAGTTGAGAAAGTATTTAGTATAGAACATATTGAGTCTCTAACAATTCTCTTTATGTTTCTATGAGATTGGGCAAGTTCTGTGTGGACTTGTTGAGCAGATTTGAGCAAGTTCTATGTGGACTTGTTGAGCAGATTTAAGCAAGTTCTGTGTGGACTTGTTGAGCAGATTTGAGCAAGTTCTGTGTGGACTTGTTGAGAAGATTTAAGCAAGTTTTGTGTGGACTTGTTGAGCAGATTTGAGGATAGAGTTTGGTGCAGATTTGAGGATAGGTTTGTGCCAGATCAGAGATAGATATTGAGCAGAATTGTGCTAGACCGAAGGACTATGTTTAGTATAGATTTGAGATAGAGCTTTGGAGGTGACAGAGTAGAGAGGACAGTAGTCTCTAGTGGATAGAGATCCATTAGCCAGGGCAGTGAGGATAGGTCTTCTGAGTGGGGACAAGAGTCTTCAGTGGAGAGAGATCCACAAGCCAGTGCAGTGGAGGCAGTAGTCTTCTAGAGGATCACCAGCCAGAGTAGAGGAGAAGGAGTTCTCCTGTGGATAGAGATCCATGAATTTGATTTAGGGGATTGGTGTCTCCTTTGGACAGAGGTTCATAAACATTGTAGGGAAGGATTCCCAAGAGAATTTATTTGAGAAAAATTTATAAGAAATATTTTCTCCGTGGAGTAGCCCGCATTGGGTGAACCACGTAAAATCATGTCTCTCATGTGTGTGATGCTTTGTGTGATGTTTACTGCTTTAATATTGTTGATGTTGTTATTTGGATTAAAAAGCAAAAAATTTTATTGTATACTGTTCACCCCCCCTCTCAGTATAAGCACATGTTCTTTAGATATATTCAATGCCCAGTTTTTTATGAAATTATTGCTCATTGTGGATTTGCAAAGTTAATATTAAATAAAAAACAAAACAAGCCCTTGTAATATCTATATCTATATCTATATGCCACAAAAAATGGTGGATTCTTTGCAAATCAAATGATGTGAATCAAATGGTCTTATCCTTCCATTATGAGGATTGAGAGGATTTCAATTTGTGTAGGTTGTTGATATTTAGTATTTGTAGTTTCCTTATTTTTCATTTTTATGATCTTTAATTGATTTTGTAGCATTGAATGAGTTAGTTTGAGTATGTTGCAATCGATTTGAATTGGGAGCAAGAGAGCTGCCTCAAGGCCAAGGAGGGCTACATTAGCTAGAAGAGAAAGGCCACCCATGACAAGGATCATGATGTTAGCCAAAAGAGCAAAGGTCACCTGTGATATGGACTATGATGATGAGACCTAGTCGATACATGGCCAAATAACCAAGTAAGTAATTTCATACTTTTGCTACATGAGATAGAAGATGGGTCACCGAAAAGCTACACTAAAAGGCACTTGCATGTATCACATATAAATTGTTTTACAACTCTTTTTATATAACAATTAATGTAATAAGGGGGAATGTTAGGCAATTGTTACGTTATTTAATACTAGGTAGTTATTACATTAAAATATTATACCTTAGGAGGGGTTACATGAAGTTACATATTGATATTAATCTGTTATAACTTCCTATGACTGATCTATTGTATTAAATATGCAATGTTAAAGTATTGGAATTAGTAATTCTTTTTCCCCTTTGTAATGTATATATTGCATGATAATTGCATAAAAAATTGATGTATATGCCCTAATTTTGAGACAAGAATATTTTTTTTGTTACTTATGGTTAATAATGCAAGATGAATGATGTGGAGATTGGTTTGTTTAGAAGTGATGTTAAAAAGTGTGTATTTTAGATAACATTAAAAATGCTAGTGTACCCCAGTGTGTTCCTTTGAGTTATGAAAGAAAAACTATGTTGGACTGAGTAAATTTGCCCTGATTATGATCCACACTAGTGCAGGAATAAAATATTGGGAAAGAGGGTTGAATTGGAGGATGTGTGTAAGGACTAAGGATTAAGGATGTATGATTATATTGAGATGAGAATAAATTATATGAAAGAATGGATTTGCAAGGATAAAGATATATTTGGAGAGTAGATGATGATGGATTTGATGGTTGATATTGAATTAAAGAAAGGTTAAACAATTAGCCAATTAATAAAAAGTTGTCTAAAATATGAAAGATGAAAGATCGAGTGAAAGGATTGGAAATGATGAGAAAGACACAAAACTATGTCATTTTTTTATAATATAGATATATACAACTATATACAAGTTTTTCCTTTAGACAAAGATTCATGTCTAAAGACCTTTTGCTGTGAGATATGCCCTTAAGTAAATGCTTGTTTGCCTAGCGTTTAAAGAAATGATTAAATGAATTTTACTACAAGAGATGCTGCTAAGATTTTGGTTTTGATTTTCCCATGGGAACTTCTGTTAGCTTACCCAAGGGGAATTTTGTTAGCTTGTTATGGTACGAGACATGTATATTTATATATGTACACAATATTTGATTTTAGAAAAAAAATCATGCCTAAAGGACTTTGGATATGCCACTTTGATTTACCTTCTATTGATTCAAAACCTCGTAGATGTGCAAGATTGGCTTGAATCCCAAGTCTCTTTTCAAGGGAGACCTAAAGGTTGACTTCACATGAGTAGGCTCTACCTCTAAGTTCAATTTTATGTTGCTATGTTTATGTTCAATTTCACAAGGTGTTTAATGAGTTGATTAACAAACACCTAAGTTTTGTCTCTAATAGCCTTCTTAAGATAAAATTTACTAAACTTAAGGAAAATTATTACTAAATTTATAAGCTAGATGCAATCAAACAAGAATGCAACAAAATAAGGTTTCTAACCTAGAATGCCTTTTTGATTTGAATGATTTACTAAGCTAAAGAGAGTTTCTTTTCTAAGGAAAAAAAGGGATAATACAACAAGCAAGTTAGCCTATAACACAACTATATGACTTTATATTCCTTGCCTATTTACTTCTGAAACAAAAATTTTAATCTATTCCAAAGATTTTTTTATTTCTCAAAATATGTTTTCAAGCAAAATTAAAAAAAATTAGCAATCAAAACATATAAAATAATAAAGGAATAGTAAACAGGGAATTTCAGTAGTGAAGTTACCTTTTTCTAAAAGGCTAATAAAAAGCACCACAGGAAAAAAATACCATTAGACCTTTGTGGTAAATTTGATAACCTACAAATAAGGGAAAAAGCAATGGGGTGTTATATTTAGGGGGCATATCTGATTCCAAGAAAGTAGTTAACTATCTCTTGTAGGTAATTAGAATCCTTGTCCTTGATATGAATTTGTACCTAATACTTGGAAGGAATATAGTTTGGCAAAAGTGCTACTGTTTCAAAAGTACCACTAGAATATGGTGGCATTTTTTATTTGTGTAAAATAGAGAGTCAAAAGTGCCAATTTCTAGGTTGAGTAGTTGACCTTGAAACTAAAAATCATAGTGTTTTTGAGTGAAATTTGAGGGCAAATGAAGTCTAAATGTTGTCAAACTTGGTAAGAAGATAAAAACCCTAATTCCTAAGGCCTGAGAGTTGGTGGATTCACAAAAACTTATTGAATGACTTCCAAATTTTAGAAAAATTATGCATTTAGTTGAATATGGCCAAGAAGTAAAGATATAATAATTAGATACTTAAAATGACTCAAATTAGATCCCAAAGGTGTCTAAGATGCAAGAACAGTAAGTTAAAATGGCTATGGAATGAAGCTAGAGGTTTACAAAACCTAAGATACTACAAATTGAAAGTTGTGAAGCAATGATTGTATGATAAATAAGACTATATGCTACTACTATAACCAAAATGAGACCTGTAATAGAGGTTAGAGATATTTTCGATATTTAAAGATCACCAAAAACAAACAAAATAAAGTTGAATGCTGCAATAAAGGGATTAGAATAAAATTTTATCTACAAAAAATATTGACGTAAGTTCAAAATAAGTATATGAGATTGCAAATAAGAGCAATATAAATGTACAATAGAGACTTAATGATTCAAGCATGAAAGGAGTAAAAATAGCTTATAAAATGATGCATAAACTTACAAATTAGATGTTAAAGAGCATATAAGATGATTAGAATGCAAAACAAGGCTACAACAATGTTATGATAAGTTAAAAATGAGAATATATGACTATGAATGAAATAATAACAAGATAAATGGATGGAAATTTAAAAAATAAGAAGAAAACAATGAGTTAGAGAACAAAATAAAGTAAACAATCCTGCATAAGATAATTAACAATGCAAATAAATGAAAATATGTTACAAATGAAATAAAAAGGTGTAAATTTTTTGTTTAGAGAGCTGTAAATAAGGATTAGATACAATATAATAAAAGATATAAATATTAGTGGCTATAACAAAGAAAATATAAGTATTAGCAAGGCCAAACAAAGAGAAAATGCATGAAATCAAAGCAAGGAAGATGAAAAGAGTGAGGAGCTAGGGATTTTACTAGCAAGACCTCCTCCTTACACCAAGTTGATCTCCTTACCCTAGTACCTTTTTCCTTAATCTACTTGCACCAAATGCTTGATGGAAGATCTACAAATGCAATAGAAGAGAGAAATAAGAATGAGAAAAAATGAGCTAGAAATTTTATAGAGTATTGCTATCACCAATTGTGCTATGAAAATGCCTATCCCAAGGGATCCATTTAAATATTTTGGAGGGATCATCCTTGGATGGAAGGAGGGTCAAATATGCCATTAGGGCAAGGACTAAATTTTATTTTTATAGGCCTAAGGAGTGGTCTAAGCACATGTGATCAAAGCAAGGAGTGGGATTGAGGAATTTGCATGCTTTTGGTTCATGGTAAGAGATTTTTTCATGTTGCAAAAGTACCACCAATGTCTAGTGGAATATTTGCTTGAGTGGTATTTTTGATAAAGGATCAAGTTGACCAATCAAAATACCAAAAATTATTGTTTTACAAAAGCGCTATTGTTTGCAATAACACCACTATGGCACTTTTGACAAATGTGGTATTTTTGATGGGGGCTAAATTTGATGTTTGGGTTGTGTAGATTGAGATGATTGACTATATATATTATGTCTGGTGCATTTTCCTAGAGTTAAGGATCACTGGGCATATCCAAATTTGATAGTGAATATTAAGAGACCTACTCATCATGCCGACTTCATTTATAGGTTGAATCTAGTACCAGAGAGAGTTCTACAGGTATACCCCAAAATTAAAACTTTAAAATTTGATTTGGGGCTATTTTTTGGTGATTTTCTCAATTTGTGGTGCCTTTGATAGTGGTACTTTTGCCATTGTTGGTGCTTTTGTCAAATTGAAAAAAAAAAAGAGGTGGGATGTGCTGATTAGGTTTTGGTTGTATTGTTTGTAGGAATTAAGAATATTGGTAAGCCAAGAACGATGATCAAAGGTGATGGATACTAAATTAGCTTTGGAAGATGATCACAACATTGGAATACTTGCCATGATTGGTTTATCCTATGTGGTATTTATGCCATAGATAGAGTTTTATTGACCACTATTGACAATACTAGCAAAGAGGTGGTACCCTGAGATGAACACATTTCAACTACCTACTAGAGAGATGGTAGTGACACTAAAGGATTATGGTAGATTATTTGCATTCATATACAAGGAGTTCTAATCCAATTTGGGATTGATGATAGGGCAAGTATGTACATTTTTATAGGTGATAGATGGTATCCAAAGGTGTAGTGAGGAATGATGTATTCTAGGGAGGTATATTAGATCACATTACAACATTATTATATGCTTTCATATCTAGGATTTTGATGGCAAATACGAGTCAACAAGTGCTCCCCAGGGGATGGAGGGAAGTGATTGCTAGTATGCAGGATCATGAAATGATGTATGCATAGGCTTCTGCTACCTTGGGTAGGATGTATATAACTCTTTATCAGGTAGCTTACCATATCCAGAAGAGTTTTGTTTGTTGTACACTCCTATAGGTGTGGGTCTGGGAGCATATTACAATTAGATGGTCATTAGTAGATAGGATAAGGAGGCACAATTTAGAGAGTCACACATTATACATGTGGGCCAAGTGTCATAGACTTGGTCAATGTACTTTGACTTGGGTTCATCAACGATTAATGAATTAAGATTTGTGCAAGTTACTTGGTGGTCATGGAGAGGCCAATATAGGTGGGCCAAAGATGACTAAGAGTTAGCTCAGGTGAGGAGGATCCTATGGATAGATGATTAAGATAAGGATCATGATCTCTTTCACTATGATAGATTGGTATATAATTTTGGAGAGGTACAATAGGTACTAGAGATAGGGGATATGTGGATTTAATGGATCATACAGGAAAGGGAGTTTGATCCTCCTAACTTTCTTGCCTTTATAGAGGAGGATTTAAATGATGCTAAGATGCCAATTTCAAACAAGGATGATCGTGGAGTCATAGAGGGCTATATGAGGTGGTATACTAAATTTTATACATGTGATTGATATAAGAGAAGCAATGTGTAATGTGAGCAACAACAATAGAGAAGATACCAAATATTTTGAGAGGTATTTATTGCATGTTAGGTAGATATGGGGCTACTATGAGGGATACTATAAAGGAAGACATGGGTGAAACACAAGATGAAAGTAAGGTAGAGGATTCCCCACTAGATGTGGATCCTTTAGATATGGTACCTCAAATGTCAAGGGATTTGGAGGAACTTGTCCTATTAGGTCAATGAGGATATGACACATGCTAATATGGAGGATCTAACGAGGAGCTTCCATGAGGTGAGAGTATGTCTAGCAGCAATTGAGGTAGCATAAGAGGATGAAAATACCTAAATATCAAGAGGATATGACTAGAGTGGCAAGATAAGGATGTTATCATTGCTCAAAAGGATGTTGCCATTGCTTAGCTATAGGCTAATTTTAAGTGGGTCACTTGAGAGAGATATGAGGCCCTTTCTAGAGTGGGTGGAGGTCTTGTAATAGATGTATTAAATGCATTGATGAGTTGGTTAGAGTTGAAAGTGATCTAGAGATTTTAGTAGTATTACATTATTTGGTACCTTGAGTACCATTATAAATATTTATATTAGGAGTGTGTTTATTATTTATGTCAATAGTAGGTGTCAAGGTGTGAAGTGTATTTATGTGTCATGTAATCAAGTGTGAGTTATGAGTGAAAGGTGTCATGTAAGTGAAGAGTCATGCATGAGAGGTGTCAAGTGTGTAAGTTAAGAGTCATGTGTGATGTGTCAAGATTAGAAGTAGGAAGTTATATAATTATGAGAAACTTTATCATAATTTAAGAATGGTATATGAAAGGTTGCATCTCTTGTGATTTTAAGGAGAGAAAAAGTCAAGAATATTGAATAGTATTATATAAGGTTATATATTGATAACAAAACTCTATGGAATGTAATTGAATAAGAAGAATGATTTTGTATGAAGAATTTTTATTATCAATAAAGTTTTATTTTGTGCTATAGTGGTGTTGTAAATGTATGAGATTATTTATGAGTGATTATATGATTCTAGAAAATATAGACCTATGATATTTGGGCCCATTTGCTAATAGTGGTATCAAATATACTTTAGTAATCCCTATCCAAGGTGGAGAGAGAAGAATATTAAGAGAATATATTAAAGGGAGATTGAAGAATAACTAGCACCAAAATCTAGTGTGAATTTGGAAGATTAGGAAGAAGAAGAATAAGGGAGAAAGAAGAATATTAAGATAACATGAGAAACTATTGGAGTTGAGGAATTTAAGAGCATAATATTAGAAGAAGCATATTGGTGAACACATAAATTCAGAGGAGAGGAAGAACATGAGAGAATGTATGAAACTATTGGAGTTGAGAGCATAAGGTTGATAGCAACTGAGTGGAGATATGTTGGAAAGGAAGGATTAAGCCATGACTAGAGCAAAAAAACAAAGAGTTTGGAAGAAGTAACATAACATATATTCATGGAACAAAATCTTGGAGGAATGTTCAAAGTTGAATCTGGATGAACGTTAAAAGCTTGGAGCATGAGTAGATTGGAGTTGGATGGACATGAGAAAGTTGAAGCCATACATTAAAAGCCAATAACCTAAGCACAATGAAATTGACATCGAAGGATCTTCAAGTATTTGGAACCTAAGTGAGTGCAAACAAAGCTTCACAAGGACGATGTCAAAATTTGACAACATTGAAGTTGCAAAATGTAATACCTGAGAAATTACTTGGAACACAAGCATTTCGTGTAACATTTCTTGAATACTCCAAATCAATTAGTCCAAAATTCAAATTGGGACGTGGCACCATACTAAGGCAATGTTTTGATTTTGAGATTATTATAAGGAGGGCATATTTGATTTATGAATCTTGTGGGCACATTATTTATTTGAAGGAAAATTATGATTATTTTGGGAGTTATAAGGTATTGTTAATTAAAGGAACAAATTTGGGAGAAAGAAGACATTTAAAAAGAATTTAAAAGGAATGAATTAATTGGGAGTTATAAGGAAATGAAATGAAATGAAATTGAATAGTTGAAATAGAATTTGAGATAGAGATAATTAAATATTAGAGAAAATTAAAATTTGAAGAAGAATTGAAATTGTGGAATTGAAAATTTGGAAGACATAAGAAGAAATTTGAAATTTGAAAATCTGGTTGATATATAATTTTCAAAGGAGGAAGAAATTGAATTTTCAAATTTGAAAAAGTAAGAAGAATCAATAATTGTATTTGAAAAATTAATATTGATTGAGATTGAATGGGAAATTAAAGGATAAATAAAAAGAATATGATTTTTTTTCTTGATAATAAGGGGTTGTACTCGGGTCCCCCACATTTGAAAAATTACATATCTCTTCTTTAGAGCTTGAGAGTTTACAAATGGATACACTTCTCATCTCAATTGAGATGCTATAGCTAGAAACCTACATCATTTTACATAAAATGATTGAATTCTTGATTTTAATTTTTTGGATCTTTTTAAATTTATGTATGAATATAATTACTCTAGAATTTATCATCTTTCTTGACATTTTCTTATAGGAGACTTCACAATGCCAAAACTTGAGCTCTACTATCTATGCCTTGCATATTAGTAGAGTATTATTTCTAAAACATCGCATTATCATAGTCCGCTTTACCAAATATGAATTTCTAGTTTCTTTCCTCGTTGAAGGGATAGCCCTTCATTGCTCTTCCCATTGTATTAACCCTAGTTGAAAAATATTTACAATTTCATTTTTTGCAACTTGAAAAATCGTCACTACCCTTGTTTCGAATGGTTGACTTCACAGGGTTGTATCTCCCTCAATATTGCTCAAATTTTTGCATATGACCACTCATTTTAAAGCTATTCAAATTCTGCACAAGTTGGTCCAAGAATAAGCTGAATCAAATAGCTCTTCATGAAGATATGGATCCTAAAAGATGATATGTTTTTAGGAAAAAACCCTAATCCTTCGCACTTTACAATTTCATTTTTCATGACTTGAAAAATCATCACTACCCTTGTTTCGAATGGTTGACTTCATAGGATCGTATCTCCCTCAATATTGTTTGGATTTTTGTATATGAACACTCATTTTAAAGCTATTAATTTGTACAAGTTGGTCCAAGAATCAACCAAATGGGATAATTCTTTACGAAGATATGGCTCCTAAAATATGAAATATTTTTTAGAAAAAAATCCTAATCCTTCGCACTTTGCAATTTTTTTTTTCTCATTGTAAGCAGCCTTCCACGTGCCTTCAACCTTCCCAGACTTCCACTCAGTATCCCAGCTTTCTGTTCCAGCTCCTTCAACCAACCTAGCCTTCCACACTCCTTCAACCTTATCAACCTTCCACATTCCTTTAGCCATCCCAACCTTCCACCCAACATCCTAGCCTTTCATTGTAGCTCCTTCAACCAATCCAGTCTTCCATGCTCCTTTAGCCAACCTAGCCTTCCATGCTCCTTTAGCCTTGACACTCCAAAGATCAACTCATCATTCAACCTTCCATGCTCCTTTAGCCTCTAGCATTTCATGCTTCTTTAGCCTCTAGCCTTACATGCTCCTTCAACCTCCAGCCTTCCACGCTTCTTCAGCCTTCAGATTTATTGATTGTTAAAGCACTAGACCATTTGCCAAGCCCCTTAGGGGGAAATCCCCTAAGAAGATCTGAGCGTAAGATTATGAAATTGATATTTGAAATAATTTTATTATTAATTTGGGAGCAATAAAAAAATCTACAAAAATAATTGAAAGAGAATTAAAGTGAAATTGCTTTGTGAAATTGATCATGGAAGAAATTATTCAAAATGCATTTTTAGAAGATAGTGAAGAAATGTTGGAAAATATAAAACACTACACACAAAGTATGATAGAGAATGCTGGAAAACAAAAAGATGTAAAATTAAAGAGGGTCTTACAAACAATTTTTAGAGATTCCAAAGATGAACAATTTATAATACTTGAATATTGTCTAAGAATAGTGAAGACTCCAAAAGTACTATTAGAGTACTCATTGATGGCAATTTTTCTAGATTATTTCACAAGTCCAACTTCCCATGATCAAATATGAATCATATAAAAACCATTCACATAATCACAATAATATTTCACAATATAAAACTCACAATATTATTCATAAATCATCAAATATATCAAGGAATTTGTTCTTGAATTCTTTCTCATACATTGAAACATACATTAGAAAATATAAATCACACTCCCCAATCTAATATTTATAAATGTAACACACACTACTAAATAATATAATATCTCTAACACCCCCTCTATTACATTATTTGGTGTGAAGATTTTTAGTCTTCTTGTATTCATCCTTATTCTCTGATTTTGCTTTTGTTCCACCGTAGGTTATAATTTTCTTCTAAATCTATTGTTGAAGAAGTTCATACCTTATGACCATATCTGAATTTTGAAAAATATTTCTATGAAAATCCATTTAGTGATTTTCTTGTTATTGTGTTTATCCATCCAAAAATATTATTTCCTTTGTACCAACAATATTTTTGAGAGTGATTATTACCTCTACAAATTTCACAACAATGAATATTCTAACATCTTTATCTTTTATGTACATGATTGCCACAATGTCCATATTTGTTATCTGATTATTTGAGGTCTTCATTAGTTTAGTTTACAATATTCTCTTACCAATTTTTTTCAGAACTACATCCTATCAAAACCGCTATCCCAATGTCTCTGTCACCATTATCATTACAATAATTATTGTAACACATACTTTATGTCAACTCTTTGTCTTCATGAACCATATACAAATCCTTTGTATCACATGTAATATCTACTCTTAAAACAAGTTCTTTTATCTTTTCTGTGGATCCCAAATTATAACTTGCATCACATTTCTCTTTTTCTTGAATATCACTAGTGTCAACATTTATTTGTCATCATTGGTTTTAACTCTATGGTATCACAACATGCATTTTCTATCACAAGCCTTAAATCATTTATGTTATAGAAGACATTTTCTTCATAGTATTCCATTTTTATTTTTTTGTTATCTTGAAAACATTTAGAGCAATCATTCCCTTGTATGTTGTTTTCCATAGACTAATAGGTACAGTAACAAAAATTTCATAACAATAATTAGCGTCATTAAGAGAACTTTGCATGCATCTAAGAGAACTTTGCATGCATTGTAGCGGTTTGGTGAGGAGGAGGTTCCGTGGTGGAAGCAAGTTTGGAATAAGTTTATTTGGCCGAAGTGTAGTTTTTATGGGTGGCAGGCTACTCATAATCGTTGTCTCACTTGGGATAATTTTCAAAAGCGTGGGTTTGCTGGCCCCTCTTTATGCTATAACTGTGGGAAGGCTGAAGAATCTGTTGGGCATTTACTTCTCCAATGTGACTTTGCTCGACAAGTCTGGCATTATTGGTGGGGAGTATGGAATCACCCTTGTTCGCATGCTTCATCAATAGTTGATTTTTGGAGGAGTATGGGGCGGCCTCCTACAGCGGCTTTCTTTTTACAAGTTGGATGGAGTATTGGTCCTTCATGCATTTTTTGGCAGATTTGGCTTGAACGGAACCGTCGGATTTTCCAAGGTAAGAAGTTAACTACTTCGCAGGTCTGGCAGAGGATTTTGCGAATGATCCAAGAAACTGTGTCTGCAAAATGTCAGATTATTTCTCTCGTGGACCATGTGGAATGTCAGATCATGGAAATATTAGGCTTGATGGTTAATGGTCCTGGTCCTAATGTCTCTTGCAGACGGATGGGTCAGAATAATCGGATGCAGAGGGCTGGCAAATGGAATCCGCCTCCTCCAGGAGTGCTAAAAATTAATACAAATGGATCTTCCCGGGGTAATCCGGGTAATGCTGGTATTGGTGGTGTGGGGCGGGATAGTAGTGGTACTATCCAAATTTTTTTCTCTTACTTTAAGGGACATCATTCTAATAAATTCATGGAAGCACTCGCAATTTTATATGCTTTGGAGCAAGGGTATGCTTTGGGTTGGCGTCGGATTGTTTGTGAATCTGATTCTCAGATTGTTATAAATTTGTTAAATTACGGAGATAGTCTTCATGGTTGTTGGCGGTTGAGTTGGGTTGCTCGGCAAATTCTTAATATCTCTGCTCACTTGGACTTCATTTCTTTTGTGCATATTCCTCGGGAGTGGAATAGGGTAGCGGATTTGTTAGCTAAATGGGCTTCTAAGTTTCAAGATGGTTGGGATGTTCAAAATTGGTCTCAACTTTCTTCTGATTGCTCTCAATCTCTCTCTTCTTTATTGAGAGCTGATATGTCTGAATAGCTTCTGCTTTTTCTTTGTATCATGAATGTTTTGCTGAGTTAATAAATTTTTACCCTCTTTTACAAAAAAAAAAAAAAAGTATTAAAAATCTCTATTTTTAGCTTCTCCAAGAACAAATTGTAAATATCCCATAATTTATTTGACACATATTTTTCATATTTAGTAGCTCCTTGAGAGATAAATTGTAAGAAATGTTTGACCGTATTTCTTCATTTATTTCTTTAGTTGCCATGTTGCAATAGTTTCCTTGGATGCATAATGCCTTATTTCTCAAAAATTTAATTAAAAAATTTCTTCAATCAATTTCAATTTTAAATCTTCAATCTTCAAGCAATCAACTAATTCTTCTTCTTCGTATTACTCTAAAATTAATTTTATCAACTAGTCTTCAAAATTCATTAATATTCAAATATCTTCACTCACATCAATTATTTCCTTCAATTTCAAATTTAGTTTTTAATCTTCACTTATATCTCTCAAATTTTCTCATCAATCAATTCTCAAATTTCATAAAATTTTAAATTCACTCCTTTTATATTCCAAATTCAAAATTCACAAATTACAAATTCTTCAATCAATAAATCAATCATTCATTCATTAAATTATCATATTTAATTTTTATCTTCTTATATCTCCCAATTCAATTCATTTAATTCTTGTATCTCCTAAATTCACCTTCAAATTTCAATTTCACCTTCAAATAAATTAATTCCAATTTCAATTCAAATCTTCAATGCAAATTTTAAATTCTTTGTTTCCTTATATCTCCCTTGCATTAATTCATTCCTTCAATTAAAAAATTTCAAATTCAATCTTCAATTTCTTATTTCTCCATTAATCAATTAATTTCCAAATTTTAACCTTATAATTAATTAGACTTCAAATAAACTTATAACTCCTAAAGCTAAATTAAGTCAGCCTAAAATATGCACTCAATATGGTGAAATAAAGGGAAGGTGTAGGGGGGAATACACGATGAGCGGGAAGGTAGCGGCAGGAGGGCACGGGAGCGGGAGCGCCAAAGACTGTGAACCTGGGCACCGAAAAGTTGGAGGGCCGCAGCAAGGCGGAGGGAGGGCAGTTAGAGAATGGAGGCTCGACGGAGTTACCCGAAGATGGAGGCAGACGCAGGAAGGATCCGCCTGACAAAGGGAGAGACTGCCAATAGAAATTGTATGTAGAGGCAATGGCTTCTGAAACCCCAAATGGTATTTTCACTAAGGACCTCTTTCCGTTCGGGGATGAACTGGACATCCCGAAGGAAATCCTATCAAGTTTCGTCGAATTTGAAAAATTTACCCTAATCGAGAAGTTTATTGGAGGGCGTCCCGATATGGAGACCATCCGCAGGTGGGCGGCAAGAAAATGGCGGACCTCGGGTCATATGGAGCTGGCTGCCCTATCCCAAGGTTTTTTTGCAATTAGGCTGAATAATGCAAAGGATTACTATAAAATTTTGGCTAGGGGCCCTTGGTTTCTGGGACACAGGAGTCTCTTTCTCAGGAAGTGGGGGATGGATTTTAACCTCGAAACCCAAAGTATTAATATTGCCCCAATATGGGTTAGGCTGTCGAACCTTCCCCTTTTTTTGCTGGCATGAAAATGTTATCAAGGGTATCGCTCGTTCCATTAGTGAGTTGGTCACAATTGACCCTCCCACTCAGGCCCGAACCAGATTTGTCCAAGCTTGCTTTTGTGTCCTGGTGGATTTGGAGGCGAACCTTCCATCCTCCATCACTCTTCGATCTGGAGGCTTCGTTATTCATAAGCAAGTCATTAAATATGAAAATAGATTGACCTTTTGTCCTTGGTGTAGTTCCCAGGGGCATCTTCAGTCAAATTGTCCTCTTCAAAAGCCGAGGATGAAGGGTGGGGCTGCTGGAAACCCCCCAGATCAAGAAGGAAAACAATCGAAACACCCTGTAGCGACAGTGCCTGAGTCTCTAGATCCTTCTGGGGTTCTCCCTGAGGCAGACGCCGTTCTATGCAATGCAAGTTCCCAACCAGAACCTCAAGTGGAAAAAGATCAGTCTCCTTCTCGTATGTCTGCTCAGGCTGATTCCCCTATTTGTCAAAACTAGAAACCTCCCGAGTCCCTGTCGGAAGAGTATTTGTTGGGCAAGAGGGACGAACAGCATGGCAATATTAGTCTATGAAACACTAGAATCCAGAAGCAAGGGGTGGATTTCAGCTATGAAAGAAAACAGGGGCGACCTCCTAAAAAAAAAAGAAGGGATAAGGAAACAGCAGCAGACATTGCAAATGGATCCCAACGGTTGCTTTTTCAAGAAGATTCCGACTCCCTGGTGGGTGATTCGCCTGTCCCAAAACCTCCCATCCAGCAGGGAAAGGGATGTAAGAAAGTCTTTAAAATTTCCAGATGAAAATCCTCTCATGGAATGTGAGAGGTCTTAACGGAGCGGCCAAACGTAGGGTGGTGGTCGATCTCCGAAAGAAGTCTAACCCATCCATCCTCATTTTGCAGGAGACTAAGTTTGATGCCTCTGCCTCTATCAAGGTTGCCAGGGCCATTTGGGCCAAGGCCAAATTCCTTTCCAGACCTGTAATAGGTTCTGCAGGCAGTCTCATGGTTATGTGGGACTTTGAAAAGGTCGAGGGTAGTCTTCTATCGGCTTCCGGCAGGACTATCAATGTCCTGTTTCACTCCAAGGTTGATAAATTTTCATGGATTTTGACCAATGTTTACACCTTGAACTCTGCTTCGAAGCGAGCTGAGTTGTGGAAAACCATCTCTCTGATGAGGGAAAGTTTTAGTGACTTCCCGTGGGTTGTGGGAGGGGATTTCAATTGCCCTCTTCATCCCTCTGAAAAGAAGGGAGGCGTTGAGCTGGCCAGCCGTAGCATGGAGGATTTCAGAGATTTTGTTTCGTCCAATAATCTGCTAGACATTGAACTTAAGGGGGCATCCTTCACCTGGAGCAACAGGAGGATTGAGAGCAATCTCATCCAGGTCAAGCTCGACCGGTTCCTCATTTCCCACGAAGCTATTCCCTTCCTCGGCGCTGCAACTCTCTCAGCTTTGCCAAGAATTGGGTCGGACCATAATCCCATTCTGTTAGAGGCCACTAGCGGGCCTAGGTTTAAGATCCCTTTCAAATTTGAGTCCATGTGGATTTCCCACAAGGATTTCAAACAGTTGGTTTCAAAATGGTGGTAGGTGACGGTGGTTGGTTCAACGTCCAAAATACTGGCCCTAAAACTTAATATGATTAAAAAGAACTTAAAGGCATGGAATAAGGAGGTTTTTGGCAACATTTTTTAGTCTAAAAGGTCCATATCTGAGCGCTTGAAGAGTTTAGAGGAAAATATGGAGGTCGAAGGGTATTCTGAAGGCCTCAGAGAGGAGGAATGGAGCCTCCTAGTGGACTATCATTCCATTCTTGCCAGTGAGGAGACGTTTTGGCATCAGAAGTCCAGGGATCTCTAGCTGAAGAGCGATGATTCAAATTCAAAGTTTTTCCACGTGTCTACCATGAGACACAGGGAGGCCAACAAGATTAGATAGGTGCTGTGTAAGGATGGGCGCACTACTAGGGAGATTGAGGAAATTCGAAGTGAAGCAGTCAATTTCTTCCAAGATTTGTTGGGTGCTCCTCCTGATAGCGTCCTCCAAGTTCAAAAATCCTTGCTTGCTAATTTCCCTACCAAATTCCCCCATGAGGCAAGTATTAAACTCCTGGAACCTTTTTCCCATTTCGAGATTAAGGATGCTCTTTTTTCCATGCAACTAGATAAGGCCCCCGGGCCTGATGGGTTCCCCCCGATTCTTTCAAGTTATGTGGGATGTTGTGGGGCCTGATGTCTGCGAGGCTATCTTAGAAATCCAAGCATCAAGATCCATCCATCCGAAGCTCAACTCTACCTTCCTAGCTCTCATTCCTAAGTCGCCCGCCTGCAAATTTTTTTTTGACTATCGTCCCATAAGCCTCTGCAATGTTTTCTACAAGATTCTTACCAAGACCATTGCCAATCGTCTAAGATCCCTCCTCCTCTATTTGGTAGGTTCAGCTCAGGGGAGCACCATTAAAGGTAGAAACATCCTTGACAATGTCATTACTATTCAAAAAAACCCTCCATACTGCCCAATGTTCCAAGAATGCTGCGCTTTTCCTTAAACTAGACATGAATAAAGCTTTTGACAGAGTGGACAGGAGGTTCCTCTGTGCTGTCCTTTGCAAGTTGGGCTTCCATCATCACTGGATTGACCTTGTGAACAATTGCATTTCCACTTCATCCTTTTTTGTGCTGATCAACGGGTCCCCTGCTGGATTCTTCCAGAGTGCTCACGACCTTAGACAAGGTGATGCTCTGTCTCCTATTTTATTCATTATTTTGGTAAAGGTCCTTAGCTGGTCTTTGAATGAAGCCCTCCGTCGAAGCAAGATTTCTGGCATTCTGCCTACTTCCAGAGTTGATCCTGTCACTCACCAACAATTTGTGGATGACACGCTCATATCCACTGGAGCGTCTGTCACTCAGGCCAAATCTATCAAGCGCATTTTGTCCCGGTATGAGAAGGCTTCTGGCCAAAAAGTTAATTATTTGAAGAGCAAAATTTATTTTGTTAATACCCCTCTGCGTAGGCAAATTCACATTGCCAGAATCCTCGAATGCACTATTGATTCTCTGCCTGCAACTTATTTGGGGTTGTCGCTAGTTTGCAATGGGCGAGGTGGTGGGAACATCTGGAATTCGATTTTGGAATGGCTTCATAAGAAACTTAGCACTTGGAAAGGCAAATTGCTATCTCAAGCTGGGAAGGCAACCCTCACCAAAGCCTGTCTTCAAGGAATTCCCACCTATTTCATGTATGTTTTCATGCTTCTTGTGTTTATCCATTCCAAAATTGAGCAGATTCAAAGGAATTTTCTCTGGTTTGGCAGCGAAGAAAAATCTAGAATTCCTCTGGTGGCGTGGGATAAGGTTTGCCTTTGAAAGGACCAAGGGGGCATGGGATTGAAAAGATCCAGGCTCATGAACACTGCCTTAATTGACAAACATGCTTGGATAATTCTTATTAATGCACCGGTGAAATGGGTCAATATAGTTAAAAGAAAGTATCTTGGGGAAAATTCTCTCTTGGAAGCTGAGTCTCCTCATGAAGCTTCGACTTTCTGGAAGACAGTGCTTCAGGGTCGTTCGGTGATTAACAGGGGTGCTCGTTGGATCTTGGGGTATGGATCCACGATCCTTTTTTGGAGAGACAGGTGGGCTACGAGATGAAGCTCTCACCGTAAATCAGAACTTGGTTGGCTTGAGGGCCCAGATTGATCCAAACAGTCATCTCAAGGTTTTGGATTGCATTGATCGGAGTTACCTTCCCCCTCGGTGGAAACTTTTGATGGTGGATGGGTTTGATAATGAGTTGAATTTCTTGTACAGTTTCCTCCAATCGATGTTAATTCCTTCGATCATAAGAGACGACATAATTATTTGGAGCAACACGCAGGATGGACGGTTTTCTGTTAAGTCCGCTTATGATCTTCTATCGTGTGAGGCTGTTGTGGACCCTCGATGGAAAGCAATTTGGAGGAAAGGGATTATTCCTAAGATAAATTACTTTGCTTGGATTGCATTTTATAACAAAGCCCTTACCATAGACAATCTCCACAAGAGAGGCCTTGCAATTCCCAACAGGTGCTATCTTTGCTTAGCTTACTGTGAAACATCCGATCACTTATTTTTGCATTGCCCTTTTTTCCATTCGGTCCTAAGTTGTGTGTTGTCTTCCTTCCAAGTACTCTGGTGCTCCCCTCACTCCCTTAAAGATGCCTTCCTCCAATGGCCCAAGCTCTTTAAGAATTTTAAGCTTCGATTCCTTTGTGAGGCTGCCTTTCACCATTCCATCTAGCAAATTTGGCTGGAGCGTAATGCTAGTCTTCGACAAGATCCCTAGAATGGCTCCCTCTGTTGCCCAGCGGGCCTTATCCTTTGCTGTCAAGAATTCAAAAACTATTCCCAGCTCCCACCCTCACAATCCTTGGGAGGCAATTATTTTCAAAAGACTGGACCTTGGCTCCTCTTCCAGAGTTGACTCAGTGAATGGCCATAGGGAGGTCACTTGGACCAAACCTCCTTTGGGGTGGATCAAACTTAATTTTGATGGGGCTGCTAAAGGCAACCCGGGGCCCGCTAGTTTCGGGGGGCTTGTCAGGGACCATAATGGGAAGCTGATCTTGGCCTACTATGAAAATCTGGTCCCTCAGACCAATCATTTTGTTGAAGCCTGTGGTGTGTTGAAAGGGTTGTAGGTCATATCAAATGATCCTAGGCCTTTAATTATTGAAGGCGATTCTCTAAACATTATCAACTACCTTCGTGGCTCCAAAGACCCATCGTGGCGGGTCCTGAATATCATCCTCGAGGCTAGATGCTCCTCTCTCGGCACGCCAGGTGGGAGGTGGGGCACATCTATAGAGAAGGTAACTGGGTGGCAGATCACTTGGCCAATAAAGGATTGATGACCACGTGCCTGGTTGTTTGGCATTCTCGTTTCCCAACCGAGGTGGACAGTTTGGCCAAGGCAGATATTCCCTCATGATGAAGAATTTGTATCATAGGTCTTCTCCCAAAGTTTGTTGATATATTGTCTTCGACTATTATTTTGTTTTAATGTATTTCAAGATCAAGATTTCCAGGACTGTCCACGTCTTCTAGGGCCCTTGGGCATTTTGTATTTCCCTGTCTTTTTTATGAACTGCTCTATTTACCCAGCCATCCGACATGAAATATATTTTAGCAAGGCTGATTTTATACATAAGGTTTTGGGATCCTTTATAAAAACCCACAATTAATCTATTATTATAATTACAAAAAAAAAAAATGGTGAAATAAAGGAATAATAAATGCTTTGGTGCTCACCTTATTTCTCATACATGACAAAGTAACGTTCACCCTTGCATTCAAAATATTCTAGATGTTATTATATCTACTCAGGGACTATCCAAAATATGAGAATTTTGACTTCCATGTTTGGCATTGATGCAGGTGCTTTACTCTTTTAGGCTCTGTCGTTTCCTTCTCTCAAGCACTCTTCATAGACCAAATGCAAATGGCTCCTCTCAGATGCTCTAACAAACCATAGGTGCTTTGAATCCTCAAGCATAAGCTCATCATCACATAGCTATTTGTATCTCCCAAGTTCGACATCTTTTGGCTCTTCAAATTTCTCCAACTTGGGCTTCACATAGACACTCTTCTTCTTTACAATATGCACCTTCAATATTCTTGTCTATTGTAATTATCTCTATTCAACTTTCATTGCTCCTTAAATATTCCTTGTTATTTCAAGGTTTCAAATTCATCAACAATCTACTTCATAAGACTTTCACTCACAATAGATATCTTCATGTCCTTTAGCTATGCAAATTAATCTTCTTTCACACAACTGCTCCAACAATCTTAGGGTGCAACTAATCTATCCTTTCTCCACAAGAATTTTTTTTTTCTTGTCTTGCTTGTGATCTTAGGGTGCAATAAACCCATCTCTTTTGTCCCTCACGTCCTCAACTTCTCCTTCTTAGTGCAATATCAATTGACCTCGTAATTTTCTCAATACTTTAATCTCCTCTTCTCAATTTCTAGCGATCTTTTTGGCTGGCTATCTTTAACTTTATGCGATCTCAACCCTCTTACCTTCAATATTTAGGTGAACTCAATCCAACTTCTCTATATCCAATGTCTTCAACAATCTCAAATGGCTAGAGTGTAACTCTAATACCGCTGATGATAATTTTATCATATTATTTCACATGTCCAATTTCCTAGGATCAAATATGAATCATATAAAGGCCACTCACATAATCATAATAATATTTCATAATATTATTCGTAAAATCATAAAATATATCAAGGAACTTGTTCTTGGATTCTTTCTCATACATTAACACATACATTATACAAAATATAAATCAAATTCCTTAATCTAATATTTACAAATGTACCACATGTTACCAAATAATGTAATATCTCTAACACCTATTGATATAGGAAAAATATCATATATGGCATTAATCTCTCTAGATGTTCAAGTTCATAAAAAGTTAAAATAACTATCGAATATCAAATACTTTGATCAAGAAATTGATGACAAAAAGGACTTGAACATTGAAGGAAAATATACAAAAGATATGATGTCTTCCAATAGCGACAAGGTTCAGTTGACAATGAATGTGAAAATAATGGATTTTTACATTTTGAATTTGACAACAACAAAAACAATAATGATGAAGAACATGAATTATAACTTGTAACAAGAGCAAAAAATAGCTCGAAGATATAGAAGACAAAGACCAAGACCAAGGAAAATAAACACAATGCAAAGGGTAAATGAAAAAGGAATAAGAATTTGTTAGGTACCCAAGATAAGTATTTAATATTATAATATTGTATTAATATTATAATAGATGTAATTATCCCACATGTATGGATAAGTGGGAGTGGTAGATAGTTGGGCATTATAAATGTGGGCAAAGATGCAGAGAGGGGAAATTAAGAGAAGAATAGTGTTTTTTTAGGATCTCTTATTGAGATATTGTAAGGAGTGCCTTCCTTCCAATAAGGAGCATTGTACGATGTTTTCCTACCTCAAGGATTTGATTATATTTTTGAATAAATTGGAGTTATATCTATGTTTTATTATAAATTTATTATTGCACTTAAGATTTGCATATGAATGTTGTTATTTTATTAAATGTGAATGATATTTCTATAATAAGAAATTAGGTTTATAACAAGTGGTATTAGAGCACTTTCTAAGGCAGTGTTTCATTGCAGAAGCTTTAGTACCAAAGGACATACCAGGGTCAAGTTCAACTATAGAAGTTTTTATGCTTAATAAACACCTACATTAGGCTAATAACCTCTTGTAGGATCAGGTGCAAGTACTGATCACTTAAGGGAAGTACTTGGGCTAATAATTGACCTAAAACTCATTTTGAGGAATACTCCAGGAACCCTAGAGTAACTAGTTTGAGTGTGTCACCAGTGAAAAGGGTCAACAACCCCACACCTTATTAGTAGTATTTTTACCCTATAAGAGTATAAAAATGATAGTTAAAATGAATCTAATATGAATCTTAAATGATGATTGGATTCATTTTAACTTGCTTTGAGCATGAAAATAAAATGATGAAATGACTAGCTTTAAAATATAAAAGCCTTTGATATGATAAATAAATTACCCCTCTTTGATGAAATTAATTTTCATAAAGAGATGTCAATTTATTGCTCTAAAACAATGGCCTTTGAAATTCCATATAAATCACTCCCCTTTAATGAAATTATGATTTTCATAAAGGAAAGTTAATTTATTGCTTGCAAAGTAAACATGCAAAGCTTAAAATCTGATTTACCTTCAAAATGCAAAATTATGTAAAATCCAAAATTATAAAATGCCTGTAAAAACAACTTTGAATAATTTTTATAATTTTGAAATGGCTTCAAAATGAAATCAAAATTGTTCTAAATGGAGTGTTAAATCTTATTCTTCACACCCGTGCATTTATTTTTGGAATTTTAATTTTTTTCGATTTTTATTTTAATTGCCAAAGTTTAAAAAAAATCTGCAAAAGAAAAGGGTTAGAAAAAAATAAAAAAATGAAATAAAAGAAACAAAATGAATTATTGCAACCCAAAAGTTTTCCACAAACCTTGCAAATATTAGTATCCTGCAGAAAAACCAGCATTAGTGTGACCCAAATTCATGCAATCAAACATCTAATGCGGTGCAATCTTCTAAGGAAATGGTGCAATATACCAAAAACACAAACAAGTCAACCATTAACATGCATAAAACTTGCTTGATCTCCAATATATTGCAAAAGGAAAATTTTCAATAAGCACAAGTACAAACTACAAAACACCATGCCCTAAATTGGCATCCAATGGTCAAACTCCAGTCCAACGGTGGTTTTCTTCTCAAAAGATCTAGCCTTGGCCTCCAAAAAGGTCTAGCCTTGGCTTTTCCAAAAATGTCCAACCCCTAAAATTGTGTTTTCATCAACTTTTAAAATTTTCAAATGGACTGTTCCCCTTCGCCTTTTGCTTTCCTTTTTGCCTGCTCTCGGCTGTTGAGTTTTACAATTTTTTATTTCCTTTCCATCCTTGGACTCCGAAGTGCTTCACCCACTACACCTTTTTATCTTCTTATTTGTAACGCTTTTGCCCTTACTTATTTCTATCTGTTTTAACCACTTTGGTATCATTAATCCATTATTCCATTATGCACAATATGGTACTAGATAAGACAAAGTGTTGGCCCATCATTAAAGTTTGTCCATCCAAGATAACACTAATTTTAGTCTATGCTAGACAGTGAGACACTACATTTGGAGGTGAGATACTTCCAAGGACAAGCTCCATCATCCAAAATTCTGTATTTCTTTCCCTTTTTAATTTATCACTTGTAACAACCTTATTCCTTTGATTCCCTTGTGTTGTGTATATGACACTTCCATATTAAAATGAATACAACATGTTTAATTAATCTCCTCTTCGACACAAATGACTCGATAACAAACACATGTGCTCTGATTGCAGACACCCTTCCCATGGTGTCCACAACTTACATCTATTCATGACATGCTCGAATGGGCCTTACTTTATCCTGCGCACCCACTGTGATAGCCTATCCATTTGGGTTGGTAATCCGTAACATCTTTTCATTCAGGCCAGCAGTCTAAAATGCCTCACCTAGTCATTGTGTAATCACAGTCATAGCCCATGAATCTCCTACACTTGGTCATGACCTATCCGACGTGCTCGTTTAGAATATTATCCAAACAAAATGATGGCAGCCCTTATCAAGGTTGTTTTTGCTTGCACCATCGCTATTGTTGGAGATGATGAATATCTATCCAACAACGAATCACCTCTATCCTCACCACTCATTCAGTATTACAGTATTGCTTCACCATAAAAACATCGCTCCATTATCTATTTTTCCATTGATGTTGTCATTTCTGTTTACCCCGTTGGCTCTAGTCCATTGCATCGCTCGTTGGTTGCACACCTTTCATTATTATTTATTTAGAAATGATTTCTAAATCCTACTATATAATTTTAAGGATGATTTTAAACCCCTCTGGCCCTAAAGTGTCATCCGTATCAACATTAAAACTGCATGTCTAAAACTGCTTCGAATGGGACTCCTGTTGTCCTATATGCCTCAATTGAGCATCTACATCCAGTTCAGACTGTTGGATAGTCTTTCTCTATTATATCATCTATGGTATTAACATGATGAATCCTCCATGATGTGGGTTCAACCACCAATGAATAGGATAATAACCTGGAAACAAAATAAGCTCCTAATTAAACCTTGCACCTAACTTCTGCATCTTTCACTGGGATCGTTACCATCCTCCAGTGTGCCCTACCTATTGCACACATTCTTCACCAATGCTCCATTAAAAGTGCTCTTGACCAAATCATCTACCACGTAAGCTACATATTGTCATCTTTGACCACACTGTCCTACGAAACTTTACTGTATACCCACATCTATCTGCATTGTTTCTCATTTGTATTCATCGAACATGCATCACATACCCTGGATAAATCCATAATTCTATGTCTTGGCCCCCTACATCGATAAAAATTTACATACTACACCATATCCATTGGTTCTATTGCATCCCGTTTTGACACATGAGCCATCCTTCATCGCTAAAACACCCAAATCATGTTGTGAAACTACACTACTCACCTTACTGTGCGTCCATGCGGGTCCATTGTCTGCCTTGGTCATATCGAAGATTACATCTTCAATACTGTCACACCTCTGTTTTATACATCATTCCAACCCAACCACTAAAATCTACATTATTCGATCCTAAAATCTACGTTATCTGGAAGCCCCACAGTGTCATTGGTCATCGAGTCTCTGGTGGTCCAACTCATTCTTTGAAATTGACCACCTAAGTTGTTCACTCTTAAACGTTCGTTATCCAAAAATTCAAAAATCCTCTGCCAAATCGTGCATGCCATGTCATCAGTAGGGCCCGGTCCATCATCCATTTTTGCCATATCGGGAGTCCATGAAACGTGTCATGGCCTTGTCACCCGGTCCTTCCACGATCCACCTGCAGATGAAAAAAAAAAAAATCACACACCGATTAAGACTTTTAAAATATCTTTAATATAACATTTGAATTAAGTCTTAATGCAATATTGAAATCCATTTACTTATATACGTGTGTGTGTGTATATAACTATAGATAAGTATCATATCCTACTTATATATATTTTTTTATTTTATATTTTATTTGTATATATAATATATTGATATATATATATATAAACACCATTTTTTATGTGTTTTATTTTATTTAAATGAACATTTGATTCAATTAATTTCAACATTAAAACCTTAAAACTAATTAAATCAACACAAACCTCACAAAAATGAAAACAATAACAAAGCCAAAAACATTTACAAAAAGAATACGAAAAGACACGAATCTAGACATCTATACTGCGCAATGATCGACACTAACACTAAAAAAAACCAAAAATTTCCACAAAAGGAAAACAAAAATGTGGGTCCCCAATTTTGGGGCTTGTTGTGCGACAATCACAACACATGATGACTTTGCTGGGAAATGCTCCTGAGCATTCCAGGTGAAGAACCCAGTTTTGTAATTAATGAACAAAAGGTTAAAAAAGTATACACCATTTAGCAACACCCAAGGAAAGTAAGGTCAATAGCTTCATATGAGAATAAATGGATTATTTGCTTCCGCATGGTGTGTGCAATGTGGTTCAATTTGCATCCTTGGGACCATCAAAATTCCATCATCTGGTTTACCTTTAGGCTATGAAATGTTGCTCATAATATTTCATTTTTGAATAATATTTTTGCAAAGTCTCTTTTGAGCATAATTTGTTCAGACAGAGCCCCACTGTCGGTCAGGCGTCCATAGCCGTGGTGGAGATTTTCTGAGCTAGGTGACTGATTTGATCAAGTTTTTCAATCTCATTATATATATATATATATATATATATATATATATATATATATATATATATATATATATATATATATATATATATATATATATCAAGATTTGTCTAGATAGAGCCCCACTGCCAGTTAGGCATCTATAGCCCCAATGGAGTTTATCTAAACTTGGTGATAGATTTGGTCAATATTTGCATTGCTTGTATTCTTATTTTATCTCTTTGCAAACCTCTATGTAACACTTGAATTTGAGCATCTTAGAATTTAGCCTTAATTAGTTTACCAAAATGATTTCATCCTTCAAAATCCCAATAAATGCCTCTTCATGTGATTAATTACAGTGAACCTTTGGCATAATATTCCATTGTTTCACACTCCACCATCTTAGTACACTTAGCCAAGGATAATCACTATATAGCTTCATTTCCTTTCCCCCAGTTCCATTTGATTCACATGATAGGCAATTCACCCTTCATGACAAAGGAGCACAAAAAATAGTCAATGATGAGGGTCATTGATCATTCATCATTTAGTAATTATATGTCAGTCCAGGGTGGTGTCCAAAGGTTGTATACGATAGGAGGTGTCACAGTTGCAGGTTCAGTTTGTCCAAGAACAGACTTTTATTGGTAGGTCTGTTAGCAGTGCTTGGGGTTGTTGTAACTTCCTAATTTCTAACAAAGGAAATCAAATTGCACAATCTAAAGCTGAATTTAAATTGCAGGAAAATGAAACTACAGAATCTGAAATTGACAAGAAATAAAATGTTGCTGAATTGACCAAAAAGCAAATTGCAGGAAAGTAAACTACAGAATGGAAATTCACACATACACTTGCAGAAATTGAACCAATGATAAAACTCACAATTTTTTGAACATAAGTTGAACCAAATTAATGTTTATTGCAGTAAAACTGAAAATGACATAATTCTGGAAATTGCAGAAAATACTGAAAATGATGTAATTCTGGAAATTGCAGAAAATGCTGGAAATGATGCCATTACAGGACAAATGCTAAATATTGTTCTAACACATGATTGAACCTGTTCTAGATGCTATGGTGCAATTCTGAAATGAAACTAATTCTACAAATAAATGTTGACAAAATTTTGCTGATCTGTTGCAGCAAGAAATCAACAAGAATTTTCTGTCACAGTGCTGCCCTTCCTTTGATCCTGCAAGTGGCCCTTGCTTCCAGAACTAGAAGAGGGAGAAGAATTATACCAGGTAAATTAAATGTGCACTATCAACCATCAAATGCTAATAAAATCTGAAGAATGCACCTTTTATTCCATCTGAAACTGCATTACAGTACTGTAGGAAAAATCTACAATTTACTGTAATGCTACAAAGACTTTATCTGCTGCTAATAACTATCTCCTATTCCTCTATCCCTATTTCTCCATTTATATATCTATTATCTATTATGCTCAACCGTGTTGGGAGCTTTATTTATAAGACAAAGTTGATATATCTGTTTGCTAAGTTTTAGGGATTTCCAACTGTTTACAAAATAGTTTCCTGGAATGCAGGGTTATAATTTGTCAACCTTTATCCCTTTATCCCAGTTGGTCCGCCTATGGTGAAGGAACGAAGTCCAAATAGGGTGGACTAACTGCTTGGTCAATTTCCAATCATACTTTCCATGGTTTTGGTGCATTTTGACCATTTTTAGTTATTCCTACGCTATTCCCTATTCCTATGTCGCTTATTCCTGTGCTGCTCTGGAATAACAGGCAGGTGACAATTCGTTGCTTATCTACGCTCCAAACGCATAGGGAGGAAGTTGTTGACCATTTGGATTGTTTTCCCTTATCTTGTACACCCTTCTGCATTGGTGGCATGTGTTGGAGTGACTGATTCCAAGCCCTGTTGTATATGTACAGCTGGTTGGAACTGTCACAGTCATAGCCTATTTTCTTGCACAGTCAGCTACAGTGGACAAGTTCTTGGCACCTTTTTCCATTTGAATCAGTTTAAACAGAGGAACACAATATTGTTAAGCACCAGATATTCAACAAGGTCTATATTATGATTCTGAATTGCTATAATACTACTGATTAATTAACTAAAAATAGGTGAAATTGCAGTAAAAATAGTAAAACAGAGTATATGCACTTTGTCATTTCAGAATATGCAAACACCATTATATAATGCATTTTACCCATAATTAACATAAAAACATAGTAAAAAGGGTGAGTCAAATAGTTATAATGTATCAAAAAATGTCCATGGATGAGGCAATTCCTGGCCTCATCATTTTCCCCCAACTTATGGTAATGCATGCCCTCATGCATTCTGTGCAGCTACAAAGGCACACAGATCTAGGTCTAGATATCTCTCATGAAATTTTAACCATGTGCCACCAACTACATAGAATCCTCTGATTGCTTTTATGGACTAAAACCACTGTTGGAAGTGCATATCAGGTTGTGGGTCATTATCAAAGAAGTAGGGGACAGGAGTGATAATTATAGGCATCCTGTATCTTAGACCTATCCAAAGCTCCTTGATTTCTAAGATAATTTGGACAATGCCTTTTGCCCTTCTCCTTGACCACAACAAATTAGTGGGAGAAATTGGCTCCCATTTTTGTAGAGAGATAGATAACTCACCCCATCTGTTTTTACAGGCTGCCAAAGCATCATCAAAGAAGTCTGCACAAAAACTCTAAAGCGAGTTATACATCTTTGAAGGTTCCCTAGATAGAGTTGTTTCATTCTGGTATTCTGCATGAAGGTATAATGATTACTTGTACAATCCCTATGATTCAGGGGAGAAGGCCTGATAAGTAAAATAGCTTGTGATTCCAATTCTTTAGTTAATTTCTTTTTGTGTCCCAATAGATATGATTTTGCAGAGTGGAGATGAAGGCTCTCAGCTGTAAGTCACCTGTATAAATATGAGGCATAAACATACTTTCTGTTGGCAAAAAGAAATTATGCAAAAATAACTCACATAACAGGTGTTGCTGCTCTGTTGGACTCTGCAAAAATGCCTCCACAAACTCTCCAGGAGTTTTCAACTGATGAGGTAGCTCAGAAGCAAGTCTCATGATTTTCCAGTGAAGGTATCTCTCCTTGAGTAGGAGGCTATAAAACCTAGGTGGTCTTCTACATTGTATTGCATATTTTGCAATATGGCATACATCCTGCACCTGTGCTTTTAACCTATTAATTTTTGTTTCCTTCTCTGCTAATTTGGTTATTACAGAGTTCAAAGTGGCAACCTTTCCCTCTAACTGATGACATTGGGTCATCCAATATGCTAGGTCTTCATTGTACCTAGTTAAAGACACTGTGTCTGGGGGCCTTACAATGGGTTGCATTTGTGCCACTATATTTACTTGTACACCAACTTCCACAGTTGGTGTTACAAATGGCAAATCTGTTTGTGTTCCTTGTTCTGTTGTAACTGTAATAATTGGATTAGTAGAAACAAGAGGAGAGAGTGTGGATACCTGGTCTTGAGCTGCAACCTCTTGTTCCTCCACAAAAAGTGTTTGTGTTTCCTGCTGAAGGGCAATGTCATTTTTCATCAGAATTCTTGATGGATTTTCATGTTGAATCATACTATCAGATATTTCTATTCTTGCTTCTTCTCCAATAGGTGATCTTTGTGCAGGTGTTGTGTTAGCCTCTGATTGTTCAGCTAAATCCAAGAGGATCTGTGCCAATTCATCAGGTGATGCCTCTGCTAACTCTGTAGATTGATGTTCCAGTTGAAACAATTTGTTCTACAGATCTTGAATTTTTTGTTGAAGCAGAGAAATTTGTTGATCTTTGTGTTTTATGGCTTCTTCAGCCTGTTCAATCCAATGGGTCTAGGTTTTAATAACACTCTTTGTAGCATGCAATTGAGTGTGGATATCAATTTCTTCTTCGGACTCAGACTCAGAATATTTCTTAGACTCAGCATGCACTAGAGTGTGCACATCAACCTCAGCTGGTTCAGAATCAGAATTCAAATGCTCCTCAGGATCAGAGTCAGTATAATCAACTAGTGGACGTATAGGGCTTATTGGAGTTTCTTCCATAGTTGTGTCCAGTTCCATTGGTTGTATCCCTTTGTCTGTAATTTCTGTTTCAATGTCTTTTTCCTATGCATCTTCTGTTCTAACTTCTCCTTCACTTGATAGACGGATTGGGTCTATGATATTTATTGGTGTTTTTGGTAGGGTTTTAATTTTTTGAAGTCTAGCAGACCTTCTTAACCCTGTAGAACTTGGATATTCCTTAGCAGGTGCAGTTTTTGGATGTTCTGGAGCAACTGTAGATTTTGCTGTTGATTTAGGAGCAGATACATGTTCACTTGAACTCCCAATTTCTCTGTTGGGTTGTACAGTTTCTGCAAATGTTACCCTTTTTCTTTTCAACTAGGAACCAGATGTGGATGCTTGTTGTTTTCTAGTTCATGAAGATGGGGGACCATCGGGAGAAGGAGAAATTTTGCTCTCAGAGGGCTCTGGATTAGGGTTTTCTTTGGATTCTTCCTCTGTTTCCTCTTCCTCTGGTGCAGAGTTAGAATCATTTGTTTCTGCCCAAGGAGAGAAGAAGCGGTCAAAATTCCTAGGGTTTCCCCTAAAGTGATACTTGCAAATGAGTTTGATGAGCCCATGGTGTTTAGGGCTTCCCTTCCCTGCTTGGTATTTTAGGGCCATAGCTTTTAGCTCTTGATAAAGATATAAGGGAATATTGACCCTATATTCTGGTTTTACTGATCCATGGTGCAGATGGTTGAGAATACGAAGGTGTGGGCCAGATACAATAGGAAATTGGCCATCACAAGTAATGTATCTCATAACCCACATTGCAACTTCGTCCCAAGGGGATGGTAAACTAGGTCTTTTTACCCCCTTACAAACATTCCTATGCATCAAGAATTCAATTTGTCCATCCCCTTCTTCCTTAAATTGATTAACTAGGTCAACTAAAATATTTCTCCCAGTTTTCACAATCTGCAAACCCTGAAGGGGTAATTCAGTGATTTGGCTGAGTATCTCGGGAGTTACCTGGATGGTCATCCCGCTAATGTGTACTCGGTTGTTGCGGAAGGTGCGTGCGAACTCTGTCGCCAAGCCCTCGAAATAGCCATCAAATTTTCATAGGAACGACAGAAATCCCCCATTAGTAAAGATTTGCAGAGATGCAGGATCGGTCTCCAGGTAGCTAATATTTTTGGGTTCGGCTCTGATTTTCTTTCCCCCCATGGTGTAGTCTTCTACCTTTTGTTCTATGGTGTCTATGAATTTTTGGACAGTACAAGCTTGCATCTGATTTTAGGGTTTTAATCGTCTTAGCAGGAATAATTATAGCAGCATAGGAACTGCTTCAGAACTTGTAGAGTAATCAGGATAGGTGATGTGGCAGCGTACATGAAGTTGTCAACCCTTAATTTTGCTTGTTCTTGTTATGGATGCCAGCTATCACATGCCACCTTGAATCTGAGACCTGTCCTTTTTCCTTCTAAACCGATTAAATCACCACAGGCCACGTGTCATAGAATTTATTGCACAAAACTTCATTCCTACGCTTAGTGATTTATTCCGGCACTTATACACAGCTCGTTCCTTCGCCTAAAACATGAACAACTTATTCCTGCGCTTGATGAATCATTCCTGCACTTTGGAATATAAACAGTTTATTCCTGCACTTCCCCTTTTTGATTCCGGCGCACTTTTGTTTTTTTCATTCTAGAGCAGAACTAGGGAGAGGCATTTTTGAAACACTGACAAGAACTTTCCATTTTTTATTCCCCTTTTATATGCTTTATACTAATCAAGGATATATACACTATATACTAATGATTTACATTATTCAGAAAATGAAAAAGACACATACCTGTTATAACCATTTTTATCTACATTTCGGGGTGCTCCTGCTGAGATTTCCAGCTAATCAATCTTTGAACTAAGGTAGGTGCAATCTGAAAACAGATGAAACAACGGTCATGAGACAAGACCGAACAATGATGGTGAAACCAACTAGGTAAACATGTCGGAACACCGATTTTCATGTAAACCCAACTCAGGAGCGCCTCAAAGAGGTTTTCACTTCCTAAATTTTTATTGTTTTTTTTTTTTTTTTATATTGTGTCAATCTGCTGAATTTGGTATGGAAGAAGTGTTTTCTTCCCAAATGTGTACATCCAAATTTTCCACTTGCTTGAGAAATTCTTCCTTGTTGTGTGGTTTGTGGTACATACGAAGACGATGTCCATTCACCAACAACTTGCATCATGAGTCATCAATAGGTGTAAGGCGAACAGCTCCATTGTCAAACACTTCCTCAATTTGGTATGGTCCAAGCCATCTGGTCTGCAACTTTCCAAGGAAATCCTTGTATTGTGAATCAAACAACAAGGCCCAGTCACCTTGCTAAAATTTCTACTATTGTATGTGACTATCATGCCACATCTTTCGCTATGCTTGGATTATCTCTATCTGATGTAGTGCATCCATGCGTAGTTCATCCAATGCATCAAGTTGCAGAATGCGATCTTCTTGTGCCTGTGATAGATCAATACCTACTTCCAAAGCAGTTCGAAGAGTTAGTAATTCAAACTCAATAGGCAAAAGAGGTTTTTTTCCATAAACTAATTCATATGGCGTAAATCCAGTGGTAGATTTCCAAGTGGTATTATAAGCCCAAATAGCTTCTGGTAACTTGTCCAGCCAATTTCTTCTATGGACTGCTATGGTTTTGGTCAGAATTCATTCTAATTCCCTATTAGTCACTTCAACTTGGCCATTGGCTTGTGGATGATAAGGTGAGGACTTTCTGTGTTTGACTTGATAGAGTTGAGTGAAGGCTTCAATAAATTTTGAAGTAAACTGGGGTCCTTGATCTATGGTGATGGATTGTGGGGCTCCAAAACGCAGAAAAATCTATGAATACAGAAAATCAACAACTTTTTCTTCTTGAGCATGCTTAAAGGCACAAGCCTCTACCCATTTGGTAACATAATCAGTGCATACCAAGATATGCACTTTGCCTTGGGAAGGAGGATTAATGGGTCCTACGAAATCTAAACCCCATATTTCAAATGGTTCTGTTCCTATTTGAGGTTGTAATGGCATTTCATTAGTAAAGGTAGGTTTTCCCATTCATTGGCGAGGCATCACAATGTCTAATGTACCTTTTTACATCTTTGTGCAAAGATGGCCAATAGTATCCGGTACCCAAAATTTTGTGAATAGTGCTTTTGATTGAATAATGCCCTCCTGATGGTTCATCATGGCATGCTCGTAGGATATCATATACTTCATCCTGGTGGATACACCTGCGTAAAACATGATCAGGACTGCATTTAAACAGTAATCCTTCTATCCATTTAAAAGAAGAGCTTTGCTTGATTAACTGTTTCTTTTGTTTAGGGGTAAAGTGAAGAGGAATCTTCCCTGTAGCTAAGTAATTAGCTATGTCTACAAACCATGGAGATTGTACAGAGACAACAAACAACTTTTCATCTGGAAAGGTATCTTCCACCACTTCTCCTGTATCTGCATTTGGTATTCTTGACAAGAAATCTGCGACTACATTAGATTTCCCAGGTTTGTTCACTATTGTAACATCAAATTCCTGCAATAGAATCAACCAACGAATAATTCTTGCACTAACCAATGGTTTATTCATCAAATATTTGATTGCAACATGATCCGTATGGATGAATACTTGGTACCCTATGATATAGTGTCAAAATTTGTTAATAGCATAGATTACAGCCAAGAATTCTTTTTCAGTGGTAGTGTAGTTTTTCTCAGCTCTTGTCAAGTTTTTATTGATATAATAAATAGCATAATGTTCCCCATTTTCAATCTGTCCTAACACAGCTCCAATAGCAGTATTGGAAGCATCGGTTTGAATATGAAAGGGTAACTCCCAATTAGGACCTCTTAGTACAGGTGGAGTGGTTAACTTCTCCTTTAAGTCTTCAAAGGAATTTTGACATTCAGAAGACCAAACAAATTCAAAATATTTCATGAGTAATGCAAACATGGGATTCGCTATGGTACTGAAATTAGCAATGAATCTGCGATAAAAACCAATGTGTCCTAAGAAACTACGTACATCAGTCTGAGTTTGTGGAGGAGGGAGGTTTTTGATGACTTCAACCTTCTTAGGATCAACCTTGATTCCATAAGAAGAGATATGATGTCCAAGAACAATTCCTTCCTCCATCATTAAGAAGCATTTCTCAGGATTAAGAGAGAGGTGGTATGTTTCACAACGAATCAACACTTTTTCAAGTTGTTCTAATGCATATTCAAAACTATCTCCAAATACTGTGAAGTCATCCATATAAATTTCAACACTTTCATTTGTTAAATCAGAAAAAATTGCTAAAACAACTCTCTGAAATGTTGTTGGAGCATTACATAACCCAAAGGGTAAAACCCTGTAAGCAAAGGTTCCCCAAGGACATGTAAAGGTAGTCTTTTCCTGATCTTCTGGCGCAACTTGTATCTGGTTATACCCGTTGAAACCATCAAGAAAATAGAAAAATTTCTTTCTAGCAAGGGTATCCAATACTTGGTCTATGAATGGTAATGGGAAATGATCCTTATGTGTGACCTTATTTAACTCCCTATAGTCCACATATACTCTCATTTTACCATTTTTCTTTGGAACAATGACCAGTGGTGAAACCCACTTACTGTCTGAAATTGGATAAATGAATCCAACATCTAAGAGTTTTTCAATTTCCTCTTTCACAATCTCCTTTAGAGCAGGATTCAAGCGTCTCTGAGGTTGCCTTACTAGTTTTACATCTTCTATGTATATCCTATGTGTACATACCTCAGGATGAATGCCTGTCATGTCCTTATAGTTCCATGCAAAAGCTTGAACATGTTTTTGTAAGACTGCAAACAATTTGGTTTCTTGGTCCTTAGTTAGCCAGCTATTAATGTTCAAAAATTTACTTGGTTGTATTTCAATTTGTTTGATCCCTGGATGGACAGAACTAGCTGCTTCATAGTTATTGATTAATGCATTTAATGGACAATGATGTGGCTGCAGAGTATGAAATACTCTAGAATCTGTCTCAAAAATGATACGTGATGGAATCAGAGGACATTTGAAGGTGTTAAGGAGATGATGATGCCATCCATGTGGTAGTATGAATGATCTTTCCTGACTAGGCATGGATGACAGAGGTTCTAAAATTTGTTCCTCCTCTTTCCACAACAATCGATGAACAAGAATTTGATCATCAGTTAGTCCTTCTGATTGTAATGTTTCAATTAGGACAGTTTCATTCTCGAATATTTCTCTTTCTGGTGTAGTGATTTCCTCAATATGTTCCTTCACTACAACTGTAGCCAAAGTGGCAATGGTTTCTTGTTCTTCATTAGATTCAGGATACCAAATTTGTCCAAAAAATTTAGTTGAAGGTTGAGTTGGTGGATACAAAGAAATTTTCTTCAGGTCAACACCATTAGAAATGGTCATTTCCCACGACCTATAGTCTATAAAAGCAGCTGCAATAGCTAGCAAAGGTCGTCCTAGAATGATAGGGTATCCATTGATTGAATTTCTAGGCTGCAACACTAAGAAGTCTACAGGATATTCCCAAGAAGAGACTTCAATGGCTACATCTTCTAGGATACCTTTTGGTTTAGCAACTGACCTATCTGCCATTTCCAAAACTGTGGTGGTAGGACTGAGATTTTTGAGCTACAGTTTTTGCATTGTGTCCTTAGTCATTACATTAATTGTAGCTCCAAGATCAATTAGCACATTAGGAATTTGCATTAACCCAATAGTAATTGTAACTATTGGACTACCTAGGTCACTATACTTGGGAGGAACTAGTTTCCCAGACAATAAATCAACTAATTTTCCTTCTACCTAAACAGTTTTAGGAAAGGCCTTTTTTTTACCAGGTTTCTTGATACATAACTCCTGAATAGTCTTTTTGATTAAAGGCACATCCCTTATTACTTGCAACAAAGGGAGAGAAATTGACATCTTTTTAAGTTCTATCACTAATTCTAATTCAGGGGCAGTATCAATATGATCAAATATTTTAGGGTATGGTAATGCTACTGGAGAAGATTCCTGCATTTTTTTTGTTATTTCTTCTTTTTGTTTTTGTTGCATTGTCTCTTGATTTGGAGGTTCTTGTTTCTCACTAATTTCTTCAATGGTGGGTGGAACAGGTTCAGGTAAAACCTTCCCTGAATGCAGTTGGATGTTACTACAGTCAAGTACATGAACTGCAGCAGAGTCTTCAGACTCAGCCTCATAAACAAGGGTTGTTTGTTTGGTATTATTTGGGTTAGTCACAGGCTGAGCTGGGAGTGGAGGTTGTTTCACTGGTTGTGTTTGTTGATGTTGTGCTCTTCCCTAAAAATTTGGATTAGGAGCGGGCAACAAGTTTTGAGCTTGCCCTTGATACCTTTGTTGTCCTTGATATGGTGGATATTACTGTCCCCATATTTGTCCTTGTTGTGTCCATTGTGGATGAATTGTATGCCAAGGTGGGTTCATCCACCCATAATGTGACCAATCTGGAGGAGCTATCCAAGGTTGGTTCCAAGGTTGTGCAGAGACTTTTGCATGTCCCCATGGCATATTCATATTCCAAGGAGGTTGTCCCCAATTTGGAAACCGAGGAGCATTGGGATATTGTGCATAGCCACCACCGGATCTCTGCCCAATAGCATTAAGTTCTTCTGTTTGGGTGCCCAAAATAGATTTTAGATGAGGCAACAAAGGACATTTATCTGTTGAGTGTTCCTTGGAACAAATTCCACAAATAGAAGTTTTGTTTAAAGGGCAATCTTGCAAGGCATGCTTATTTCTACATCTCGGGCAATAAATTGCCAAAGGTGGTGTAGAATTGGGTTTTATGTTTCTCTCACCTAATGCAGAATTAAGTTGAACAAGGATATCAGTTTTTAAATTAGCCATTTCCTCCATCAACTCCTTTATGTCACTATTGCAAGAATTTTGTTTCTTTCTTCGTTGGTGAGTGCGGGAATAATTTTTGCATAACTCCACAATATCTTCAATGTCAAGTTGATCTATGTCTCCTTTTCCCATTAAATCTAACACTTCCCTAGATTCATCATGCAATCCTCTTAAGAAGATAGGTTTTAAGAAATCTGGTTCTATAGGACCACATCTCTTTTGGACAAAGGCAAAAGGATCAAGATAATCCTCTAAACTCTCATCTTCTTCTTGCTTGATCCGAAACAACTCATCTTTCTTGTTTTGTACTCTACAGTAATCTTGATATTTATGTAAGAATGCAGTCTCCATGTCATCCCAAGTATGGATTGAATTAGGTTCAAGATTACTCATAAACCATCGAAGAGCAGCATCCTTAAGCATGGAAGGAAACAATTTCAATTTTTGATTATCATTTATGTAGTCATAAGTCTGACATAACACTTTGAATTCAAACAAAAATTGATCAGGATCTTCTAAAATAGTTCCCCTAAAAATTGGCAATATGGATGGAGAAATAGTTTTCATGGGAGCATCTAGAGTTGGATCCAACTGTATGGGGTATTCAAAAGTCTTAGGAGGATCATCAGCATACCCACCTGGTGGTGGTGCTACTGCTGCCATAGTTGTTTTCTTTCTTGAGTCTGATGTGGATTGTTCAGGCTTAGGGGAATGTTTAGCAGCAAGTGCTTCAAAAAGCTCTTGTTCTAATATTTCCAAAGCTTCAGTTGGTGAAGAAGGTATGTCTTGCTTAAGTTTCTTAGGGATTTCATACATAGGCAATTCTTCATCTGATCATGAAGAACGCCTTGGTGGTTCAGAACTAGTTTTGATAAACCTCCCTCTTTCGTCTCTTGGCCTATGCATTCATGCCTATTCACTAAATAAATTGAAATGCAGTATTTCAAAAATTGTAACACAATTCTTGACCTGTTTCACTTTTCCTAACAACACCATTTGTTCCTCGGCAACGACGCCAAAAATGATGAGGGTCATTGATCATTCATCATTTAGTAATTATATGTCAGTCCAGGGCGGTGTCCAAAGGCTGTATATGATAGGAGGTGTCATAGTTGTAGGTTCAGTTTGTCCAAGAACAGGATTTTATTGGTAGGTCTATTAGCAGTGCTGGGGGTTGTTGTAACTTCCTAATTTCTAACAAAGGAAATCAAATTGCATAATCTAAAGCTGAATTTAAATTATAGGAAAATGAAACTGCAGAATCTAAAATTGACAAGAAATAAAATGCTGCTGAATTGACCAAAAAGAAAATTGTAGGAAAGTAAACTGTAGAATGGAAATTCACACATACACTTGCAAAAATTGAACCAATGATAAAACTCACAATTTTCTGAACATAAGTTGAACCAAATTAATGTTTATTGCAGTAAAACTAAAAATGACATAATTATGGAAATTGCAAAAAATACTGAAAATGATGTAATTCTGGAAATTGCAAAAAATGTTGAAAATGATGCCATTATAGGTCAAATGCTAAATATTATTCTAACACATGATTGAACCTGTTCTAGATGCTATGGTGCAATTCTAAAATGAAACTAATTCTGCAAATAAATGTTGACAGAATTCTGTTGATCTGCTACAGCAAGAAATCAGCAAGAATTTTCTGTCATAGTGCTACCCTTCCTCTGATCCTACAAGTGGCCCTTGCTTCCAGAACTAGAAGAGGGAGAATAATTATACCAGGTAAATTAAATGTGCACTATCAACCATCAAATGCTAATAAAATATGAAGAATGCACCTTTTATTCCATCTGAAACTGCATTACAGTATTGCAGGAAAAATCTGCAATTTACTGTAATGCTACAAAGACTTTATCTGTTGCTAATAACTATCTCCTATTCCTCTATCCCTATTTATCCATTTATATATCTATTATCTATTATGCTCAACCGTGCTGGGAGCTTTATTTATAAGACAAAGTTGATATATCTGTTTGTTGAGTTTTAGGGATTTCCAACTATTTACAAAATAGTTTCCTGGAATGCAGGGTTATAATTTGTCAACCTTTATCCCTTTATCCCAGTTGGTCCACCTATGGTGAAGGAACAGAGTCCAAATAGGGTGGACTAACTGCTTGGTCAATTTCCAATCATACTTTCCATGGTTTTGGCGCATTTTGACCATTTTCGATTATTCCTACGCTATTCCCTATTCCTGCGTCGCTTATTCTTGTGCTACTCTGAAATAACAGGCAGGTGACAATTCATTGCTTATCTATGCTCCAAATGCATAGGGAGGAAGTTGTTGACCATTTGGATTATTTTTCCTTATCTTGTACACCCTTTTGCATTGGTGGCACGTGTTGGAGTGACTGATTCCAAGCCTTGTTGTATATGTACAGCTGGTTGGAACTGTCATAGTCACAACCTGTTTTCCTGCACAGTCAGCTACAGTGGACAAGTTCTTGGCACATTTTTCCATTTGAATCAGTTTAAATAGAGGAACACAATATTGTTAAGCACCAGATATTCAACAAGGTCTATATTATGATTTTGAATTGCTATAATACTACTGATTAATTAACTGAAAACAGGTGAAATTACAATAAAAAATAGTAAAACAGAGTATATGCACTTTGTCATTTTAGAATATGCAAACACCATTATATAATGCATTTTACCCATAATTAACATAAAAACATAGTAAAAAGGGTGAGTCAAATAGTTATAATGTATCAAAAAGTGTCCATGGATGAGGCAATTCCTGGCCTCATCAGTCAAGAGGCTATTAGTAGCGACCACAAAACATCACCTCAAATAGAGGGACCAACCCAAAACACATAACTCACAAACCAAAACTCAAAACTTGACCTAATTCAAACTAACAAGAACAAAACAAAACTAACACAAAAGCATGAAAACCAAAACTATATACAATAATATATAATAATGTACAAGATGGTGCAAAAAATAGTCTATCACTTCCCTAGATCCCAAACACGATTAACACACTTTAAAATATATATATGATGATACGCATGCCAAAAATTACGAAAATACAACCAACATAAGATTAAGCCATGCAATGTAACAACCATAAATTTACCTCTCTCACCCCATCAATTTGTTCTAATTTCCTTAGCCATCCTATGGTGAGGTTTCAATTCATCAAATTGATTGGACAATAATTGATCTTCAATTATTTCTTGTATATTTCTTAGGATGTCAATTTCACAATTCAATTCATGATTTAGAATTAGGCCTTCCTTTTCAAATATGAGATCTTGCAAACAAGAGCCTATTTCTAAAAATTTTAAAGCCAATTTAGTTACTTCAGGTACCTACCATCTAGTATCAGAGAAAACGATTCTTGGACACACTACGTTTGGTTTTTATAGTGTTTGAAACAGTTTTTAGACTCTACACTTGGTTTTTACAACGTTGAAACGATTCTTGTACAAGCTACACTTGGACAAATACCATCCAAGATCAAGTATCCTTTGCTACAAATTTGAAACACCAAACGAAAATAAGTTGAAACGCTACCAGCAGATAAAAACATAGCAACACCGGATGAAAACAGAGTACAAATATATTAAACAACAAAAACAAGACAAATGTTTTTGATCCAAGTCTTCAAGGGATGTCAAAAATCCAGTTGATATTCAGATCAAGCGCTAGGTGGAGAAAAAATCGACCCAAACAATCAAAAACACCACAAAAATCGTTCGGAGCAAGACAACTATGTTTTTCAGCTAGTTAAATGAAACGACAACAACAAATATAATTTTAACATAAAGTTAAAAAAAAATGGCATCGGAAAGAATTCACGACGACCATCCTCTGAAGCCGACAGGAGCACGGTTTAAAAATTTTTTAAACATAAAATGAATCTAATATAAATCTAATGATAGTTAAAATGAATCTAATATAAATCTTAAATGATGGATTCATTTTAACTTGCTTTGAGCATGAAAATAAAATGATGAAATGACTAGCTTTAAAATATAAAAGCCTTTGATATGATAAATAAATTACCCCTCTTTGATGAAATTAATTTTCATAAAGAGATGTCAATTTATTGCTCTAAAACAATGGCCTTTGAAATGCCATATAAATCACTCCCCTTTAATGAAATTATGATTTTCATAAAGGAAATTTAATTTATTGCTTGCAAAGTAAACATGCAAAGCTTGAAATCTGATTTACCTTCAAAATGCAAAATTATGTAAAATTTAAAATTATAAAATGCTTGTAAAAACAACTTTGAATAATTTTTATAATTTTGAAATGGCTTCAAAATGAAATCAAAATTGTTCTAAATGGAGTGTTAAATCTTATTCTTCACACCCGTGCATTTATTTTTAGAATTTTAATTTTTTTCGATTTTTATTTTAATTGCCAAAGTTTACAAAAAATCTGCAAAAGAAAAGGGTTAGAAAAAATTAAAAAAATGAAATAAAAGAAACAAAATGAATTGTTGCGACCCAGAAGTTTTCCACAAACCTTGCAAACATTAGTATCCTGCAGAAAAACTAGCATTAGTGTGACCCAAATTCATGCAATCAAACATCTAATGTGGTGCAATCTTCTAAGTAAATGGAGCAATATACCAATAACACAAACAAGTCAACCATTAACATGCATAAAACTTGCTTGATCTCCAATATATTGCAACTAGAAAATTTTCAACAAGCACGAGTACAAACTACAAAACACCATGCCCTAATTTGGCATCCAATGGTCCAACTCCAGTCCAACTGTGGTTTTATTTTCAAAAGATCCAGCCTTGGCCTCCAAAAATGTCCAGCCTTGGTTTTTCCAAAAATATCCAACCCCCTAAAATTGTGTTTTCATCAACTTTTAAAATTTTCAAATGGACCATTCCCCTTCGCCTTCCGCTTTCCTTTTTACCTGCTCTTGGCTATTGAGTTTTACAATTTTTTATTTCCTTTCCATCCTTGGACTCTGAAGTGCTTCACCCACTACACCTTTTTATCTTCTTATTTGTAACTTTTTCACCCTTACTTATTTCTATCTGTTTTAACCACTTTCGTATCGTTATTCCATTATGCACAATATGGTATTAGATAAGACAAAGTGTTGGCCCATCATTAAAGTTTGTCCATCCAAGATAAGACTAATTTTAGTCTGTGCCACTAAAATTTGAGGCAAGATGCTTCCAAGGACACGCTCCATCACCTAGCATTCCGTCTTTCTTTCCCTTTTTAATTTATCACTTGTAACAACCTTATTTCTTTGATTACCTTGTGTTGGGTGTATGACACTTCCATATTAAAATGAATACAACCTGTTTAATTAATCTCCTCTTTGACACTAGTGACTCGATAATAAACACGTGTGCTTTGCTTGCAGACACCCTTCCCACGGTGTCCACGACTTGCATCTATTCATGGCATGCTCGGATGGGCCTTACTTTATCCTACGCACCCACTGTGATAGCCTATCTATTTGGGTCATTAATCCATAACATATTTGCATTTGGGCCAACAGTACAAAATGCCTCACCTGGTCATTGTGTAATCACAGTCATAGCCCATGAATCTCCTATGCTTGGTCAGGACCTACCCGACGTGCTCGTTTAGAATATTATCCAAACAAAATAATGATAGCCCTTATCAACGTTGTTTTTTCTTGGACCATCACTACTATTGGAGATGATAAATATATGTCCAACAATGAATTACCTCTATCCTCACCACTGGTTCAGTATTACAGTATTGCTTCACCATAAAAACATCGCTCCATTGTCTATTTTCCCATCGATGTTGTCATTTTTGTTTACCCCGCTGGCTCCAGTCCATTGCGTCGCTCGTTGGTTGCACACCTTTCATTATTGTTTGTTTAGAAATAATTTATAAATCCTACTACATCATTTTAAGGATGATTTCAAACCCCTCTGGCTCTAAAGAGTCTTCTATATCAATATCAAAACTGCATGTCTAAAGCTGCTTTGAATGGGACTCCTGTTGCCCTAGATGCCTCAATTGAGCATCTACATCCAGTTCACACTACTAGAAAATATTTCTCTGTAATATCATCTATGGGATTAACATGATAAAGTTTGCATGACATGGGTTCAACCACCAATGAATAGGATAATAACGTGAAACAAAGTAAGCTCCCAATTAAACCTTGCACCCAAATTCTGCATCTTTCATTGGGATCATTACCATCCTCCAGTGTGCCCTGCCTACTACACACATTCTTCACCAATGCTCCATTAAACATACCCATGACCAAATCATATACCATGCAAGCTACATCTTGTCATCTTTGACAACACTGTCCTAAAAAACTTTACCGTATACCCACATCTATATGCATTGTTTCTCATCTGTATTCATCGAACATGTGCCACATACCCTGGATAAATCCATAGTTCTATGTCTTGGCCCCCTGCATCGATGAAAATTCACATACTGCATCACCATATCCATTGGGTAGGTTCTGTTGCATTTTGTTTCGACACACGAGCCATCCTTCGTCGCTAAAACACCCAAATCATGTTGTGAAACTACATTACTCACCTTACTATGCGTCCATTGTCTGCCTTGGTCATACCGAAGATTACATCTTCAATATTGTCACACCTCTACTTTATACATCACGCAAACCTAACCACTAAAATTTACATTATCCGGTCCTAAAATATACGTTATCTGGGATACCCACAGTGTCATTGGTCATCGAGTCTCTGGTGGTCCAACTCATTCTTTGGAATTGACCTCCTAAGTTGTTCGCTCTTAAATGTTCATTGTCCAAAAATTCAAAAATCCTCTTCCAAATCGTGCATGCCATGCCATTAGTAGGGCTCGGTCCATCATCTATTTTTGCCATGTCAAGGGTCCACGAAACGTGTCATGGCCTTGTCACCCAGTACTTCCACAATCCACCTGTAGATGAAAAACAAAAAATCACACACCGATTAAGACTTTTAAAATATCTTTAATATAACATTTGAATTAATTCTTAATGCAATATTGAAATCAATTTACCTTATATACGTGTGTGTATATATATAACTATAGATAAGTATCATATCCTACTTATATATATTTATTTTTATTTTTATTTATTTTTTATTTTATTTGTATATATATATATATATATATATATATATATAAACACCATTTTTTTATGTGTTTTATTTTATTTAAATGAACATTTGATTCAATTAATTTCAACATTAAAACCTTAAAACTAATTAAATCAACACAAACCTCACAAAAATAAAAACAATAACAAAGCCAAAAACATTTCCAAAAAGAATACAAAAAGACACAATTCTAGACATCTATATTGCGCACTTATCGACACTAACACTAAAAAAACCAAAAATTTCCACAAAAGGAAAACAAAAAGATGGGTCTCCAATTTTAGGGCTTGTTGTACAACAATCACAACACATGACGACTTTGCTGGGAAATGCTCCTGAGCATTCCAGGTGAAGAACCTAGTTTTGTAATTAATGAACAACAGGTTAGAAAAGTATACACCATTTAGCAACACCCAAGGAAAGTAAGGTCAATAGCTTCATATGAGAACAAATGGATTATTTGCTTCCGCATGGTGTGTGCAATGTGGTTCAATTTGCATCCTTGGGATCATCAAAATTCCATCATCTGGTTTACCTTTAGGCTATGAAATGCTGCTCATAATATTTCATTTTTTAATAATATTTTTGCAAAGTCTCTTTTGAGCGTGATTTGTTCAGACAGAGCCCCACTGCTAGTAAGGCGTCCATAGCCCCGGTGGAGATTTTCTAAGCTAGGTGACTGATTTGATCAAGCTTTTCAATGCTCGTTATATATATATATATATATTATTTCATAATATTTTTGTTGCTCATAATATTTCATTTTTGAATAATATTTTTGCAAAGTCTCTTTTGAGCATGATTTGTTCAGACAGAGCCCCACTGCCAGTTAGGCGTCCATAGCCCCGATGGAGATTTTCTGAGCTAGGTGACTGATTTGATCAAGCTTTGTCTAGACAGAGCCCCACTGCCAGTTGGGCATCTATAGCCCCGATGAAGTTTATCTAAACTTGGTGATAGATTTGGTCAATATTTGCATTGCTTGTATTTTTCTTTTATCTCTTTGCAAACCTCTATGTAACACTTGAACTTGAGCATGTTAGAATTTAGCCTTAATTAGTTTACCAAAATGATTTCATCCTTCAAAATCCCAAGAAATACCTCTTCATGTGATTCATTACGATGAAGCTTTGGCATAATATTCTATTTTTTCACACTCCACCATCTTAGTACACTTAGACAAGGATAATCACTATATAGCTTCATTTCCTTTCCCCCAATTCTGTTTGATTTACATGATAGGCAATTCACCCTTCATGACAAGGAAGCACAAAAAATAGGTAAGAGGCCATTAGTAGCGACCACAAAACATCACCTCAAATAGAGGGACCAACCCAAAACACAGAACTCGCAAACCAAAACTCAAAACTTGACCTAATGCAAACTAACAAGAACAAAACAAAACTAACACAAAAGCATGAAAACCAAAACTATATACAATAATATATAATAATGTACAAGATGGTGCAAAAAATAGGCTATCACTTCCCTAGATCCCAAACACGATTAGCACACTTTAAAATATATATATCATGATACACATGCCAAACCTTACAAAAATCAAACCAACATAAGATTAAGCCATGCAATGTAACAACCATAATTTTACCTCTCTCACCCCACCAATTTGTTCTAATTCCCTTAGCCATCCCATGGTGACGTTTCAATTCATCAAATTGATTAGACAATATTGATCTTCAATTTTTCTTTCTTAGGATGTCAATTTCACAATTCAATTCATGATTTAGAATTAGGCCTTCCTTTTCAAATATGAGATCTTTCAAACAAGAGCCTATTTCTAAAATTTTTAAAGCCAATTTAGTTACTTTAGGTACCTACCATATGGTATCAGAGCAAACGTTTCTTGGACACACTATGTTTGGTTTTTACAATGTTTGAAACAATTTTTGGACACACTACACTTGGTTTTTACAACGTCAAAACGATTCTTGGACAAACTACACTTGGGAAAATACCAGCCAAGATCAAGTATCCTTTGCTACAAATTTGAAACATCGAATGAAAATAAGTTGAAATGGTACCAGTAGATAAAAACAGAGCAACACCGGATGAAAATAGACTACAAAGATATTAAACAACAAAAATAAGACAAATTTTTTTGACCCAAGTCTTCAAGGGATGTCAAAAATCCAGTTGATATTCAAATCAAGTGCTAGTTGGAGAAAAAATTGACCCAAACAATCAAAAACACCACAAAAACCGTTCGTAGCAAGACAACTATGTTTTTCAACGAGTTAAAAAAATGATGACGACAAATATAATTTTTAACTTAAAGTTTTAAAAAAAAGTGGCATCGAAAAAATTCACGACGACCATCCTCCGAAGCTGATGAGAGCATGGTTTAAATTTTTTTTAAACATATAATCCCACATTCATGGGAAAGGATGGCAAAAGTCAGTTTAAAAGTTTTCGAAGGCACATAAAGGCTTGTGATTTCGATCATGCCCTTGTTTCTCTCCTTACACGATTGAAGCCTCCACCATCACGTTGCTACCTCACCCTTATGCCTGACCACTCTGATCATACCCAATTACTGCCTTGTCTCACCCTTGTTCTACCTTCCACTCGGTCCTTACACACCTCACGTCATTCTATGTGCCTCTACCTCCTGTTCGATCCTTCACACTCTACATCATCTCATCGTCTAATCACCTATCAATCATCATCAAATCACATGTCACCCCACCTTGAATAGTTGCCTTGGACCTTGTGCTGACCTTGGTCACCTGTGATGTTCACTTCAAACTTGCACTGATCTTATTGATCGCTTGATACCATCCATCGTCCGATTCTCGCACCTTTTTGTCGTTGCCCTTCTTTCACTCGTCGCTCTACCATTCCCTCCATACACACGTCGCTCCTCCACCACCTCCTTCTGCCACTCTGCTATCACCCTCCTTCTGCCACCGCCCAACCAACAGTAAAACAATTTTTGGGCATAAAATTGAAAATATTTTTTTGCCATTTGTTGCTGCAAAATTGTTAAGCAAATGGTTTTTAACAAATTTTGATACAAAGCAACTTTTGCAAAAGTTGCTAACAACTTTTAAGCAATTTTTGCACTCTCTACCAAAATTTGTAATATCTCGTAAAAACAAAAACCAATGAGTCATAAAACTGAAAAAACCCCACCATGGTAGACAACAGGCGATCACAAGACATTGTGAAGAAAGTTATGAAGTCATGCAAGAATTACATAAATGGAAAGACAATTTTGAGAAGAAAATCACAACAAAAGAGGATTTTTGCCTATGGAAAGATGACCATGAAAACAAAATTACAGAATTAGATTTAAAAATTGGCACCACAAACCACTCAATCGATATGATACAACAAAACTTGGCATTAGTCCAAGTCGGCCAACCTCTCATAGCACCAACACAACAAGCATTACTAGGGGGACCACACATATCAATCCTACCTCAAACCATAAAATTAGATTTTCCAAAATTTGATGGAGGTGACCCCACAAATTGGATATATCGGGTTGACCAATATTTTTCATTATATCAAATTCCAGAGACCCAAAAGGTTCGCATCACATCTTTTCACCTAGATAAAATCACTACTCAATGGTACCAGTGGTATGAAAAGACAAAGGGTACTCCCACATGGACTGAATTTACAAAAAATCTAATGATACGATTCGGCCCAAGAAAATTTGAATATTTCATAGGGGCTCTTACCAAACTTTGCCAAACATCTACAGTATGAGAATACCAGGCTCAATTTGAGAAGTTGGCAAACCTTACATCAGGACTCGATGCATCATTCTTTCAAAGTTGCTTCATTAGTGGCCTAAAAGAAGAAATTCGATTAGAAGTACAAATACTCAATCCTATCGATATGATGCACGTTGTTGCATTAGCACAAATGGTGGAAGAGAAGATCAATAACCAACAATGAATAGGAAGACTATCAATAGGGAAATCACAAAACACCTACACCAGCCAAATACTAAATAGAGTCATGCCAATTAAAAAAATTAACCCTAAGGAAATGAAAGAAAGAAGAGAAAAGGGTCATTGTTTTCATTGTGATGAGAAATTCACCCCTAATCACAAATTCATTACACCAAAATTATATATTTTAGATACACTTGAAGATTGCACTCTAAAAGAAGAAGATGGTATCGAAGTAGAAGTAGTAACCGATATTCAAGAAGAAAATAACGATGATAAAAAATAAATTTCCTTTAACGCCCTTGTAGTATTTTTTGCCCACAAACTATGAAAGTTAAGGGATGTTTTAAGAAAAAAAACCTTATTATACTTCTAGACTCTGGCAGCACACACCATTTTATAGACCCAAGGGTGGAAAAGCAAGCTAACTGCTTTATACATCCTTGTAATAATTTTGAAGTCATGATTGGAAATGGAGGCAAATTTGTGTGCAAAGGAAAGTGCCAAAATATTAAACTCGCTATAGGAGACTATAACATGAAGGGGGACATGTATGTACTACCCTTAGGAGTATGTGACATTTTTCTAGGAGTGCAATGGCTACAGATGCTTGACACAATTCAATGGAACTTTGAATAATTATGGATGAAATTCTCACAAAAATACCAAACATACAATATTAAAGGGTTAAAACCAGGCCCTTCACAAATTGTAATTTCCCATAGAATGGAAAAAATTATTCGTAGAGGAGGAAAAGGTATGGTTTCACAACTATTTTCCATGCAACCCACTAATAAAGAAAAACCGATGGAACCTGAACTACAAAAACTCTTATAACACCATGATAAAGTATTCAACAAACCAAAAGGATTGCCTCCTCAAAGAAGCCATGATCATGCCATTCAACTACTTTCGGGGCACCAACCCCCTAATATTCGATCTTATTGATATCCATCTACAAAAGATAAATATAGAAAAACTAGTACAGGAACTACTCAAGGTAGGGGTCATTAGACCTAGTATAATCCCTTACTCTTCTCCTGTTATATTAGTGAGGAATAAGGACAGATCATGATGCTTATGTGTTGACTTTCACACCTTCAACAAAATAACTATCAAGGATAATTTTCCTATTCCAATCATAGACGAGTTACTAGATGAACTTAATGGGACTGCATATTTTTCAAAATTAGATTTATGATCAGGCTACCACCAAATTCATGTTAAATAAAATGACATTCCTAAAACGACCTTTCACACTCATGAAGGGTATTATAAATTCATGGTGATGCCATTTGGTCTTACCAACGCCCCCTCCACATTTAAAAGCTTAATGAACAAGGTATTTCACCCTTTCCTTCAAAAGTTTATTTTAGTTTTCTTTGATGCCATTTTGATTTACAGTAAAACATGGGACCATCACTTAAACCATATAGATCAAGCAATAAATACCTTAGAGGACAATCAATTATATGCTAAAAGATCAAAATGTTCCTTCAAAAAACAAGAAATTGAATACCTTGGACATATTGTTTCTAAAGGAGTTAAGGTAGACCCTGGTAAAATTGAAGATGTGAAAAATTGGCCTATTCCAAAAACCTTGAAGGGTTTGCATGGGTTTTTAGGATTAACAAGCTACTATCACAACTTCATAAAATATTATGGCAAAATCACAGCCCCCTTAACAACACTACTTAATAAGAATGCTTTTCCATGGTCTTCAAAAGTTGATGAAGCCTTTATCGCTCTAAAAATGCAATGTGTACCACCCTTGTATTAGCTATGCCCGATTTTCTAAACCCTTTATTATTGAGAGTGATGCTTCAAGAGTGGGAATAGGGGCCATACTCATACAAAATGAAAAATCCTTGGCCTTCACTAGCAAGGCATTCTCAAAAAAGAATTTAGCATGATCCACATATGAAAAGAAATGTTAACCATCATTCACGCTATCCAACATTGGAGACCTTACCTTATCGGCCAACGTTTCATTATTCACACTAACCACCATAGTCTAAAATACCTTCTTGAGCAATGCATAACCACCCTGGAACAATAAAAGTGGGTTACAAAAATACTAGGATATGATTATGAGATCATATATAAAAAAGAAAAAGATAACATGGTTGTTGATGCTCTTTCAAGAAAGTTTGAAGACATACCCCAATTACATGTTTTTTCCTCTCCTATTCCTAAATGGTTAGACCAAGTCAATGAGGAATGGTTTAATGACCCAACCACACATACATTAATTCAAAAACTTCAACAAAACTCCACTAGTAAACCTGATTATTCTTTGCAAGATAATATACTAAGGTATAAATGGCGTATTATCCTATCACCCACATCCTCCTATCGTGCAAAGCTTCTCCATGAGCTTCATACCACACCCACCGTAGGACACTTAAAGACTTATAAAAGAGTGATTAGATATTTTTATTGGGAAGACAGGAAAAACGATATCAAGAAATTCGTGAAGGAATGTGAGACCTAACAATGGTAAAAAGGTGAGACAGTGGGTACTCCAGGTCTTCTGCAACCTCTTCCCATTCAAAAAAAACATGGGCTTATATCTCCAAGGACTTTATTGAAGGTCTTCCAAAATATGCAAGAAAAACAACTATTCTAGTTGTGGTGGATCGTTTATCTAAATATACCCATTTTTGCCCTGTGGCCCACCCTTATACCGCTAGTACCATCACTCAATTTTTTCTTGATAATATCTTTAAATTACATGGCATGCCTTCCACTATAGTTAGTGATCGTGACCCCACTTTCACTAGCAATTTTTGGAAAGAATTATTTAAACTCCAAGGCACTCAACTTCGTATGAGTTTCACTTACCATCCCCAAATGGACGATCAAACCGAAGTTGTTAATAAATATTTGGAAACCTACCTCTGTTGCTTTATCACTACTCAACCTCTTCACTGGGTTAAATGGCTTCCATTAGCCGAATGGTGGTATAACACCTCATATCACACTGCCATTAAGATGACCCCATATGAAGCTCTATATGGACAAACAACACCATCCCTTACCTCTTATATTCTGGGAAGCACCAATGTGCCAGTAGTGGAGATGGAACTTTCTACTCAAGATAACATTCTTCGCATTCTCAAATAAAATTTACACATAGCTCAACATTGTATGAAGCAATAGGCGAACAAAGATCGAATAGAGCATGTTTTTCAATAAGGAAATATGGTATTCCTTCGCCTTCAACCATATCATCAAACGTCTCTAAAACTCAAGGGTTCTCAAAAGTTAGCCCCAAAATTTTATGGACCATATAAAGTTCTACAATGTATTGGGCCAGTTGCTTATAAACTTGAGTTGCCCAAATGATCAAAAATTCATCCAGTGTTCCATGTCTCCTACCTTAAACCAGTAGTAGGCGCACATATCACTACACAAACTCAACTCCCTAAGTTTACTGAATATGGAGCATTCATGGTTGAACCCTATTCTATATCACCATATTTGCCACCTTCGCAATCGCACTATCATCGATGTTTTGATTCAATAGAAAGGTCTACCTTCGAAAGATGCCATATGGGAGCCACTTCATCATATCCAACATTAATTTCCTCATTTCCATATTTGAGGACAAAGCTCTTTTAAGGAGGGTGGCATGTTAGGACTCTAATCCAAACCTTTCATTTACTTAATTCATTAATTATATTTATGGACCAACATGTCCTTTCATAAATCATAACTTTAGATAATTTATATATGCATCCATTAGATGATAAGATATCAATCAGAGAAAATAAATTTAATTCAATTATTTGGTTTTACCATCAGTGCAACTGTGATTCTAATAAAAGGCTATTTTGTTCTTCATTCATTGCATTATATCTTTATTTTTGTTTACAAACTGCTAGGTACTTTGGGTACCTACCACAAAACTTGAAGGAAAATAAAGTGAGATGATTAGTATATATCCTTATAAATTTGGAACAAGATAGTCAAACTTGGAACACTGAAAATATTTTGCAAAAGCTCCACAAATACTGCAACACATTAAAAGAATATTTTTTGAATTCTTGAAGGATACAATTATTTAGTTTTGCAGATTAAGGTGAAAATCCAATGAGCTCAATTTTTAGCCTTGATCTCTAACCCAAGTGGCAGGTGAATTTTGTAAAAGCGGTATAAAGCTTGAATAAAATGCAAGCAAAGCAAATAAAATGGAAAGTAAATCCAAATTAGTCACCACAGTCTAGATAACCTTCACCAGGGTTATAGACGCCTGACTGGCAGTGGAGCTAGGTCTAGACTAAAATAAAGAAAATAAGCAAAATCAAAATTATCCAAGACTTGGGTGATTCAAACAATCTCTACTAGGGCTATAAACTCATGGCTGGCAGTATAGCAATGTCTTGAAGAGAACAATGCAAAAGTGCACTTCAAAGAATAATTTTTTATAAGCTTAATTGCAAAACTGTTAATGGAAATCTGAATATTTTAAGGGATATAAAATGAACCACATTACGCACACTGAGCAGATGCGAATGATTCCATTTTTTCATGTTGAATTTGTCTATTCATATTCTTTGGATATTACTCATGCTTATGTTTCTATTATTTTAGTTTTGTTGGTTTCATAATTGGGTTCATACGTCAGGAACATTTTCTAGCAGAGTCGTCATTTGTTGTGACCACTTCACAACATCCCCAAAATTGGGGACCCACTGAAAATTACGAGATTTTGATATTTTGGTTTTCATGATCTTGATTGTTTGATTAAAAATCAAACCTTTCTTTACTTTTTTTTATATTTTGGTGGGCCTCTTTTGAAAATTTTAAGACTTGATAAGTGCGATTTTAAATGTTTTAATTTTAAAAACTTTTAATTTTAATGTTTAAAATAAATCATTTAAAATAATTAAATAAAATACTTTAGAGTATAATTTTAATGTTTTAAATCATTTATTTTAAATTTTAATTAAAATATTTAAATTCATTTTGAATGTTTTTATTTCAAAGTGTATTGTAAATGTTTTAATTAAAATAATTAAAGTACATAATTTAAATGTTTTAAATCATTCATTTTAAAGTTTTATTTAAAATATTTAAAGTTCATTTTGAATGTTTTTATTTAAAGTGTATTTTAAATATTTTAATTAAAATATTTAAAGTACATTATTATAAAAAAAATTGTGTTGGTTTTGCAGGTTTTCAATATGAATGAACGAACAAAGGAGCAAAAAGCAAAGAGAATAATATGGTTATAAAATATGTTTTAAATTGTAGAACGGAATGAACGAACACAATGTTAAATTATAAATAGGCCATTGGAAACCAAGAAATGGGGTCGGATAATTTTTACAGGATAGAGGAGAAGCGAAAGGACAGGTTGCGCTTGGTTTGGCATTGAAATAATAGAGGAGCTTCTGGATATTATTTTATTGTAAAATCCAAAGTTTTTATATCAAATTATTCTTGTTAAAACAAGCGTGCAGATGATGTTGTAGTGGATGAAATAGTTTGATATAATTTCATTTTAAAGTTCCATTTGAAGATAGCATTCGAATTATATTAGATTGTGTTAGTTCTGATCAATATAGGTTGAGTTTAAATTTCAGAAGAGTTATGTTTTCATTTTGTAGCCTGTAGATAAATTTTATTTTAAATTTATTTTTCTTCCTTAAGCTTTTTTTATTTTTATTGCAAAGGTTCGATTTATGAAACCTTAATTTCATATTATGAAGCTCAAACTTTATAATTAAGGTTTCCTGTGTATTCATTATACAAATATTTACATAAATTTTATATTCGGATAAATAAGCATTACACTGGTTGGAAGGTTACAGAAACCCTAACTACCATATTATTAAGGTGTAAAACTTTATAATTAGGGTTTAAACTTTTTATGTTTGTTCACCATTCGGATATTTAAATTTCAATTTTATATCGGGATGAACAAATATTCAAATTAAATAAAAACCTTAATTTTAATATTTTAAAGTTCAAACTTTATAATTAAGGTTTATATTTAATGACTTTGTTTGAAATTACGTAAACTTTTATTTTATGTAAAGTTTTATTGAAACCCTATTTCATATTTATAAAGGTTCAAAACCTTATAATTAGGATTTAATTTTTTTTATGTTTGTTCACCATTCGGATATTCAAATTCCAATTTTATATCGGGATGAACAAGCATTCAAATTAAATAAAAACCTTAATTTTTAATATTATAAAGTTCAAACATTATAATTATGGTTTTATATTTAGTGGCTTTGTTGGAATTTATGTAAACTTTAGTTTTACGTAAAGTTTCATTGAAGAAGTAAATTTTGATTTGAATTAAAATGCTTAATGAAATTTATGTTAATATAAAAGTTTTGAAGCATTTTTAATTAAATTTTTGTTTTGAAGTTTTAAAATAAATTTGCAAAGTATAAAAATTAAATTCAAGGCAAATTTATTTATTCTGGAAAAGTGAATTTTATTGGAGAGTGTATCAAAATGATTTCAAATCAAGACACCTGAAATCCAAGCCCCTTGTTAACAAGTTATGTGCATTCAAGAGTTATTTTTAGCATTATTTCATATCTAGATGTTCCACACTTTTATGACACATTATAACAAAGAACCTTGGAAGAATCAAGTATTCTTTTTCAAGAGAGGGTTTTAACTCTAAAATCCTAATTGTGAGTGTGATTTTGCAACTGGGCAAAATTACCCCTCAATAATTTTAAATTAAGAACAAGCATTGTCATGTTACATTAAAGGATTACAATATAATTTAGTTTTAATATACTGCAACCTAATAATTGTACTCTAGTTTCAGCATTTAAAGAGGTAGCTAGAGGAGAGGATGTTCTAATTAGAGTAAGGAAGATACCCCCTACTACATCAATGGCCTAAGCAACCAAATTTTCATAGAACACATCTAATACCAAATTCCATGATCAAATTTTCACCAATCCCTAATACCCAACCAAATTATTCCCTTCATCATATCATTACACCATACATTATTTGTTAGTCTCACAATGACACTGAGAGGGGGGGGTGAATCAGTGTAGCTCTTTAAAACTTAAATATTCAACTCTTAAATCCGAAACAATGAAAACTTAAAACCAAATAAAGCAAATACAACAAGAGAGCATCACACAACACAAGATGTACCAAGGTTCACCGATTTGGCTACTCCTCAAAAATTAACTTCTTGGACTCCCATCCAAATCCAGCCTTTGCAAAGCAACAACTTTACAATCAATTTACCAGCACCCACTGGAAGGAGCACCAACCCTTGATTTATCTACACTAACAAAAAGGAGCACCAACCCCTGATTTATCTGAACAAACAAAAAGGAGCACCAACCCCTAATTTATCTGCACCAACAAAAAGGAGCACCAACCCTTGATTTACCAGCACCAACTAGAAGGAGCACCAACCCCTGATTTATCTGCACCAATAGAAAGGAGCACCAACCCCTGATTTATCTGCATCAACAGAAAGGAGCACCAACCCCTGATTTACCAAAACCAACTGGAAGGAGCACCAACCCTTGATGCCAAGCACCAACTTGGACTTCAATTTTGAAACTAGAAGATTGACATATAAATGCCTTCACTTTTACAAGACCCTGATTGGTCTATTGCTTACTCAACATCGCCCACAATTCACACAACACACACCCTTCTTGCTCGCCTCTCGTGTGCCTCTCGCACTCCTCTCACTCTCTTCATGCGCTAAAATCCCCAACTTAAAATTCTTTGAGCAACACTCCTTTTATAACCATCCTTTCTCTTTGTAACTTCTTCTTTCATATTCTCATGCACCACTTGTCAATTGTAACGCCTTCTTTATGTAACTCCTTTTGTATATATAGAGTGGGCATTTTGTCAAACACGTTACATGCAAAGAATTGACACCATATTCTCCTACCATGACTGTTCGTCTTCTCAATCATGACTATTTGTCTTCTCCTTGCATGACTGTTCGTTTTCTCTTTGCATGTTTGTTCTTTTTCTCTTTGCATGTCTGTTCGTTTTCTATTTTAACGACTATTCATTTTCTCCTTCCATGACTGTTCGTTTTCTCCACATGGGCATGCATCCGTTTCTTTCCATAGCTGTTCATTTTCTCTACATGGGCATGCATCCGCTTCTTTCCACTTGTAATGACCATCTTAATTGATTTCAAATCATTAAATATTCGTTATGGGTCCACGTCACTATGCAATCTTTAGTTTCACCATCCTGGTGTTCATCACTAATATCAGACGCACTATCAACTACTCTGTTCTTTTGGAAAAACTGCAACATGTTGCGATATCGCGACCCTTTTGCTTCTCTGCCTGCCTGGCATTTTTGAGTCACGATATCGTGACACTTTTGTTTCTCTGCCAACCTGCTCTTTTTGAGTCACGAAAATGCGACATGTCGTGATATCGCGATACTTTTTCTTTCTCTGCCTGCCTGCCCTTTTTAAGTCGCGAAAATGTGAAATGTCGCGATATCGTGACACTTTTTCTTTCTCTGTCCGCCTGCCCTTTTTAAGTCACGAAAATGCGACATGTCACGATATCGTGACACTTTTTCTTTCTCTACTTGCCTGCCCTTTTTAAGTCGTGAAAATGCGACATGTCGCAATATCGTGACACTTTTTCTTTCTCTACCTTTCTCTTTGCATCGGATCTCAAAAATGCTACATGTTGCGATATGGTGACACTTTTTCCTTCTTGCTCTTTCTCTTTGCATCGGACCACGAAAATACATGTCGCGATATCGCGACAATTTTTCTCCTTGCTCTTTCTCTTAGCTTTGGCCCATGAAAATACAACATGTCACGATATCGTGACACTTTTTCTCCTTGCTCTTTCTCTTAGCTTTGGCCCGTGAAAATACAACATGTCACGATATCGCGACACTTTTTATCCTTGCTCTTTCTCTTAGCTTTGACCCGCAAAAATACATGTCGCAATATCGCGACACTTTTTCTCCTTGCATTTTCTCTTTGCTTTGGACCGCGAAAATGCAACATGTCGCAATATCGTGACACTTTTTTTGCTTGCATTTTCTCTTTCTTTTGGCCACGAAAATGCAACATGTCGCAATATCGTGACACTTTTTCTCCTTGCATTTTCTCTTCTTTTTTGGCCGCAAAAATGCAACATGTCGCGATATCGTGACACTTTTTCCTCTTTGCATTTTCTCTTTCTTTTGGCCATGAAAATGAAACATGTCACGATATCACGACACTTTTTCTCCTTGCATTTTCTCTTCTTTTTTGGTCGTGAAAATGCAACATGTCGCGATATCGTGACACTTTTTCCTCTTTGTTTTTTCGCTTCTCTTTTGGATATGGGCCACTTCGGTCTTCTTGGAAAACCTATAACAACTTCACCCATACATCAAAAACATCTTCATAAGCATTTAACATCACTGTACATACTCTGAATAACCTCTGAACTCCTATCCACTGTATCAATCGATCTATCTAACTGTGTTGACAACAATTACAATACTGTCACTACACCTTGCTCAATAATCTCCCCCTTTGGAATTGTTGGCAACACACGTGCAATTTCCTGTAACTCTTCTCCCCCTTTGACAACAATATCAAAGGGCTACTACAGACTCCCCCTGAGTCCATGCACAACATTCTCAGGCAAAAATTATTATACTTAGCAAAAATCACAAACATGAGCAAAAAGATAAACAAATACATAAATGCTCCCCCTAAGAATGTGGTCTCGATAGCTAGTCAATTTTTGGGAAACGTGACCACTCCCAATTTATTGTGAAGGTACTCAAGGACTTCCTTGGGCAACAATTTTGTGAAGATATATGCTACTTGCTCTGTTGTTGGGAAAAAAATAAACTTAACCTCGCATTCTGCAACTTTCTCTTGCGTACAACACGTTGTCACTGTAATATATTCTACCTCTACTGTGGATAAGGAGACTAACTCTTGTTTCTTACTGTGTCACACGACCAACCTGTCTCCAAGATAGAGTGCACCTCCACTGGTACTCTTTATGTCATAAAGTCTTCTTGGATAAGCACTCTAATCTCTGCTCATCATATTATAATTCATGTTGTACCTTGCTTTTACTTATTTAGTATAGTTTGATCAACACGCAACTCTCAGCTGTGCAAAAGTTACTCCCAAATAAAAAATGATCGACTCTCTAGGTAGCCTATGCATAATTTCTTTAGCCTTTTGACTGCCACCTCCTCCGTGACTGACGACTTAGCCTCGCATCCGTTGTGCAGCTCAATGTCTTCGATTTCTAACGGCTACCATGAATGTTTTCATCGCCTATGTAGGTATTGACAGTGGATCGTTACATATAGCGTTGGAGCCTCAATCTATGCATAGTCATCAACACTCAGTATTCTACTTCTTGCTAGGGCATATGTCAGGGCTACTCAATGTCTTAGGCGAACGTTCTTCACGCGATTCCAGGGAGCATTTCTCCTCGCTGCGATCAAGGGATTCCTTGGGCAATATCTCGCATTTCTCAAATAATGCAAGACTTTCTTAGGTGCATAGGCATCTTGTCCTCCTTGGCGCTTCACCACCTGGACGTTATTCTTTCAACGTCTCTACCTTGCATGTGCCACTTGGCACTCTTGACCAACTGGGTGCTAGTGCCACTGTTTGCTTTGACTCTGGAATCTCTTTGATAATGGCTACTTCTTTAGAGAAAAATAATGCTCTCTTATTACCTCCACAAACAACTACATGAACTGAAATACACTTTGACAACTATACGACAACTCCCCCTGACTACTTGCCTTTCATCCTCAGATAACCAAACAACATAGGAGCATTAAAATAAAATTTTAAGATTGCTCCCCCTGAGGATGTGCTACCTGGAGCTGCTTAGTGCAATAGAGGTGAAAAGGATTGAAAATCCAACTAAGTGTTCTAATATTTACAAATCATTATATAGGCACTAATGGCCCAAAATACATAACCAACCCATGAAATCATGGATTTGATTCAATACGCTTAACCAAAAGCTACAAAGGTGCAAAGGAGAATGCACGTAAACTTCTAAGTTAAGATTGCTAACTAGAAGATCCATTTTAGCTATCTTGAAGTACACACTTCCTACTTTGAGTTCACACTTGCTAACTAACACTCTAAATGACAACTAGAAGACAACTAGTGCCCACAAGTGCATGTGAGAAGGAGACTCACTTACAATATGAATTTGCTAGAAATAAACTATGCAAACCTAAGCTAGGAACTACTAGAGGGGTCATATGAAAGATCTAACATCAATCCTCATCATGCCTCCCCACAATAGAAGCATTGGACTCTAATGCTTTCAAGAGAATAGGAAAGTCACCGAGCCACAAGATATGAGGTGATAGACCCCTGGCGAGTCTGTCGAGTCTTCGTGTCATAGATCTGATCTGCATCCAATGGTAACTAAGCTTCAAGAACCACGTCCACAGGATGACTGATAGCTGGTGCAGTCTCCAATGTAGAGTCAAAGTACAACTTCAAAAGATCTACATTGACGACGTCATGAATTCCCGAGTGTGCGGGAAGATCAAGGCGAAAAGCATTTGTTGACACTTGTCGAAGAATAGTATAAGGCCCATAGCGAATTGGTTTGATTTTGCTATGAGTCTTATCAGTGAAACGTCGCTTGTCAAGATGCAACCAAACTTTATCACCAACCTGAAATGGATGAGGAATTCGATGTCGATCCATGGCCTTTTTTTGTTGCTGCTATGTCTTTTGCAAAATCTCAACCACCTTTGATTGAATATTGTGCAAGTGTTGAACAAATGAGTGTGCCTTGTCTTGCTCCTCCTGAAGATGTGAAGTGATAGGAGAAGGCAAAGACAAGGGTAACTCATAAGGTAACAAGGGCTGAAATCCCATACAAACTTCAAAGGGTGAATGACCTGTAGAAGAGTGTAGGGCCCTATTATAGGCATGTTCAATATGTGTGAGACTCAAGTCCCACTTTGCTGGTGAAGCGTGATGATAGATTCACAAACTTTGCACAAGTGTACGGTTTACCACTTCAGTCTGCCCATCGGACTACGGATGATAGGTGGTAGAAAAGTTAAGGGAAACTCCCAAAATCTTCCACAAAGAATGCCAAAAGTGACCCACAAAGCATGAATCATGATTCGAGATGATGTTGGTAGGTAGACCAAAGGAACGCCAAATGTTGTCAAAGAAAAATTGAGCTAAGTCTGATGCAGAACTTGTCTTGCGACATGGAATAAACTTAGCCATTTTGCTGAATCTGTCAACCACCATGAACACACAATCATGTTGGTGCACTATCATAGGAAAACCACTAACCAAATCCATGGAAATGCTTTCCCAAGGACGGGAAGGAATGGGCAAAGGCATGCCTAGGCCAAACTTCCTATTAGCTAGTTTTGAGCGACAACAAACTGCACACTGTTTGAGAAATCTCAACACATCCCTCTGCATTTTTGGCCAATAGAAAAATTGTTGCAAATGATGAAGTGTTTTATGCTTCCCAAAGTGACCACCATAAAGTGTAGAATGAGCTTCCTTAAGAAGTGACACTCTAGGCTCACAAGGAACACAAACCTTGTCCAATTTGTAAAGAAGTCCTTCTTTGATGTAGAAATCTTGGAAAGGACGCAAATTGGAAGAAGAAGGCTTACTCACTTGCTCAAATATTTTTCCAAAATCAGGATCCTGAGAATACTAATTAGGCCAAGTCTGAAATCCCAAGTGCGAAGTGGACATAACTGTTAAGGCAAGAGCGGGTGGAGGCCTACTCAAACAATCAGCAACAGTATTACTCTTCCCCTTTTTGTACTTGATCACCAAGTGAAATTTTTGGAGGTAAGAGGCCCACTTCATATGTCTTGATTCTTCAATTTTACTTTGAGATTGTAAAAACTTGAGAGGCATATGATCAGTGTGTACTACTATATATTTTCCCAAAATATAGTGTCTCCAATACTTAATAGCTTGAACTAAAGCATACAACTCCTTGTCATATGTAGAATAGTTCAACTTAGCAGGAGAAAAAGTTTCTGAATGATAAGCAACTGGATGACCATTCTGTTTGAGCACGGCTCCTAAGGCAACTTTAGAGGCATCTGTTTCAATCTCAAAAGGTTGAGAAAGGTCAGGTAAATTTAACATAGGTGTTGTACACAATTTATTTTTGAGTTTCTCAAAGGCAACTTCTTGGCTTTTCTCCCAATGAAATGGAGTTTTGGACTTAGTGAGATAATGCAATGGAGTTGCAAGGGTGGAATATTGAGGAATGAACTTGCGATAAAAATTCGCAAGTCCTAGGAAACTCCTTAACTCAGTGAGATTTGTAGGAGGGGACAACTTAAGTAAAACATCAACTTTTATGGGATCTACCTGAATTCCACTCTCACTAATCACATAGCCAAGGTAAGAAACTGAAGTATTGCCAAAAGAACACTTGGAAGAATTGGCATATAATTGATTCTTCGCAAGAAGATCAAGGGTTTGCTGGATATGCCTAAGGTGTTCCTCCCAAATTTTTGAGAAAATCAATATATCATCAAGATATATAATGACAAATTTGTCAAGGACTTCACGAAATACATCATTCATCAACCTCATAAAGGTTGCGAGGAGCATTAGTAAGACCGAAGGGCATGACCAACCATTCAAAGAGGCCCATCTTCGTCTTGAAAGTCTGTCTTCCATGTATCCTCAGCTTGGATACGCACTTGATGATATCCACTTTTGAGATCTATTTTTGAAAAGAACTTAGCTCCTTGAAGCTGATCTAATAAATCATCAATGCGGGGTAAGGGATATCTATTCTTCATAGAAATTCTATTCAAAGCACGAAAATCAATGCATAATCTCCAAGTGCCATCTTTCTTAAGAACTAACAAAATAGGTGAGGCACAAGCAGAAGTACTTTCCTTAATGAAACCCTTAGACAACAAATCTTCTATTTGATTTTTTATTTCTTCATTTTGCAAAATAGATTGTCTATACATGGGAGCATTAGGAAGAGAAGAACCTGGAATTATTTCAATGTTGTGATTAATTGTTCGAATTGGAGGAAGAGACTTTGGCTCCTGAAATATGTGTGAATAACTTTGCAATATTTTATCCATTGAAGAGTGTTGCTTTGTAATGGATGTAGATGTAGAAGTGTTTTGAGAGCGAATGAAAATTAGAGCAACATCACCACATTTCTTAATTACTCTTTTCGTTTGCTTGGAACTTAGAATGATATTAGGAGTGTTGGTGCTTTTAATGAGAAAGACCTTACCATCTTTTTGAAGTGTGTAGGTTCTTTTAAAAGCATCATAAACAGCTCTCCTATCATACTAAAAAGGTTGTCCAAGTAAAATCCCACAACAATCCATTGGAGTCACATCACAAGTGACTTGATCTATGAACTGTGGGCCAAGTGCAAATTTTAATGTGCAAGTGTGAGTGATTTCTAAGCCTCTTCCACTATACTTCCAACCCAAAGAATAAGGTTGAGGATGAGGCTCCATAGGTAACTTCAAACGCTCGACGATGGACCTCATAATTAGATTTTTCTACGAGCCATTATCCACTATACAATCAGTTGCAAAGTTGTGAAGTAAGTGGGCTCGAGTGATGAACAAAGCATCACGAGCCCCTTTTGAAGAACTTACTTTTACTAAGGTAACTTCATTAAGCTTACCTCGTAATTTCGTATATACTCTACTCTCTCCTACAGACTCAAGGGGACCCTTGGAAGCATCCTCCTCTTGAGTAGTAATTACTAAACTCTTCTTTTTGAGCTTAAAGCAATCAGCTTTCTCATGCCCTTTCTTCTTACAATAATTGCAAAATTTCTTAGAAGAAGAAGATGAAGATTTAGAAGAAGAAGGAGTAGAAGCGAAAGGGGAAGGAGAAGAAGGAGATGGAGAAGACACATTCTTCTTTTGAGCAAAATTCTTCTTTTGTGAGAAAGAATTATTCCCTTTTGATGAGTTTGCAACCACTTGAGTAACAGGTGTGTGGAATGCCTGCGATTGCGCCTTAAACTTGTCCTCCGCATAGTCGCTGCCTGGTTGAAAACTTGATCCAATGTTTCCATAGAAACAAACATTAGTTCCCTGTACAAATGTTCTAACAAGCCACTTTGAAACTTGAGAATCAAACCTGAAATATCATCCTCCACATTCACAAGTATTCTGAACCTATTAAATTGGAAAATATATTCTTGTACAGACATATTAGTACTTTGGCAAAAATGAAACCATTTAATAACCAATTCCCTAGAATAATTTGAAGGATAGAAATTGGTCTTAAGACATTGTACAATCTCATCCCATGTAGTGAGTTCTTGCCCTCGTTTTCATTCCACAAGTACTTTGGCTAAGCCAGAAAGTTTTAGCTTAGCATAAGGCACTACATCATCTTCTGAAAGTTGAGAAAAAGAAAACCAAGAACTCATGTCAAGAATCCAACTATTCAAGACATCAGGGTTCCTGGATCCATCATACAATGGAACTTCACAACGAACTCTCAAACGAGAATCATGAGCAGAAGTTGAGGCATTATGCAAAGAAATGTCATTTACCTTCATGGCAAGATTGCCAAGGACTTATGCCATGGTAGTGTCATTAGCCTTATCTCGCCAAAGTGTTTACAACATGGGCCAATTCCGCCACTTGGGCAGCCAAGTCGAAGCCATGTGTTCCGGGTATAAGCCGGGGAGTAAAAATGAGACAGACACTAATCAAGGAAAGAAAAATGGGACTTTTTCCTTGTTACAATGGAGTGCTTCAAAATTTGAAAATTTTACTCCTAAGGCTGAAAATTTTGCAATTTTTAAACTAATCTAAGGTGCAATTTAACAATTATTAATTTAAAAATAACTTAATTAAAAAATTAAATTTCATTAAATCAAAGATTAATGAATTTTAATTAAGTTATTAAAAATTAAATTAATAAAAATTAAATTTAACAAGCTACCTTAAATAGTAAAAAAAATAAAAATTACAATAAAATTTACCCTTCAATCTGCTGTTGCAACTGGACTTTAACTGTGCATGAAAATTTTACATGCACCTAAATCTTCCACTGCACGCTTCCCGAGGCCCAGGTACAGTGGTGCAGTTTTTGAGGTTGCTCAAAACCAGCAAATGTTCTGGACCCGACAGAGGGAAAAACCCTGGTGCGAGCTCCCAAGCCGTGCACCCGTGCGGCTGCCTCCAAGCATCGCCGTCGACAAACTACCGAGTGACAGCATAGCCAGGCCTCCTGCCTAGCTACGGCGCTGTCACGCCTGACGATCGAGTCGAGCCGCGCGACCCGAGCAATAAATAGCGTCGTAGCAGGCAAAGCGCAGCGCCTGGCGATCGTTATCACGCCGACAAGCGTGTCGAGCGGCGGACTACCGTGCCAGATGGACAGCATGAGCGGAAGGCCGACAGCTGTTGTCACCGTGGACAGACAGCGTCTTTGTCATGCTCGACAAAAAGTCGGGCGTCGACCGACGTTAGTCGACCAACGTGCGGGCATGTCTGTGCAGATGTTGTTCTTCGGACGACCTCGGTCGCGACTCGATCGTCGTCATGCTTGGACAACGCCGGAAAGACAATCGAAGTCTGTCGGCTGCCAGCCGTCGATCGCCCCCTGCCACAAATACGCTCGTCGGGGTGCCGCAAACTTGCTGGCCGGCCGCCTGCCGAACACAACCGAAGTCTGTCGAGGCTGTCGAATGCAGCCGAGGCAGGGCCGAATGCTTTGCAAAATTTTAAAATAAAAATGCTTTTTTTTTTTTTACAAATGAATTCAGCAGCACATATAATATATTAATAAAAATAATATATTAACAAAAATTAAGCCTTTCTAGCACAAATTAAAAAAAAATTAAAAATCAACCAGGGGGGTTAATTCTAAAATTTTAAAAGCTTAATTTGTAAAAATGCGAGCAACCAGCTCCCACCAGTAGCTCTCCTTTCAAGATCCGGTCGACACACGACCAGCGTTTGAAAGGCATCCAGATCTAAGTCGACACACGACCTAGCTTTGGAAGTCCTCCTGGAGCTCTTCAATACTCGAAAATGGGGGGGCAGCAGGGTCAAATGGCTCCCTAATCCTAATTGGACCGTAGCTACGATCCAATCCCTTCCAAGGATCAGTATACGAAGAACTCTGGGGCAAAATTTTCCTATACCTCTTAAGCATAAGCAAAAAGTTGGAACGAGGGGTTTGTCAACGAAGGAACTTCCTTCTCCGAATGGTTTTCAAGCTCCCTTTGGGCTTAAACCGAGTCCTCAATGAGAAAATGTTTCTCATAATAATTCTATCTCCTATCCTCTCACCTCACAAGCCCTAGTGCAAACATGAACTAGGCTCTGATACCAATGAAAAGGATTGAAAATCCAACTAAGTGTTCTATTATTTACAAATCATTATATAGGCACTAATGGCCCAAAATACATAACCAACCCATGAAATCATGGATTTGATTCAATACGCTTAACCAAAAGCTACAAAGGTGCAAAGGAGAATGCACGTAAACTTCTAAGTTAAGATTGCTAACTAGAAGATCCATTTTAGCTATCTTGAAGTACACACTTCCTACTTTGAGTTCACACTTGCTAACTAACACTCTAAATGACAACTAGAAGACAACTAGTGCCCACAAGTGCATGTGAGAAGGAGACTCACTTACAATATGAATTTGCTAGAAATAAACTATGCAAACCTAAGCTAGGAACTACTAGAGGGGTCATATGAAAGATCTAACATCAATCCTCATCAAGAGGAGTAGTTTCCTTTAGTCCAAGGAGACACGATTTCCTCTCTTCTTTCTTTCTCCAACCTTTCTTGAACTTGGGCTTGAGTTTTTCAACTACATCCCTATTTTGAACCTTTTCATGAACTTGAACATTTCTCTTGGGTGGTTGTCTCTTGTGCATCCTTGATGGATGATTATTTTCCTTTCTTTGATGCACATGATTTCTTCCCTATCTGTGTTGCATTCTTTGTGTCTGATGAAATCTACTATCTTGCCTTAGATTAGATACAAAAGTTCTTGGACAAAACCTTGCTATGTGCCCATGACCATTACATTTAAAACATTGCACATGGTGTTCAATAGGAATAACAGATGTATTTCTACCAGCATAACTCTTTGATCTATTATTCAATCCACAATAAATTGCCTTGTGACCATAATGGTTGCATCTAAAACAATAGCCATTAAAAGCATTATTATGAATAAAGTGAGAGTGATAGAACCTCTTTTGTTGTGGTTGATTTGCTATAGATCTCCTTTGAGATTTTCTTCCTTTTGAAGTTTTAGCTTCAAACTTTTCTTGCTTTGATCCTTCAGTAGTGGACTTCTTCTCTGTAGATTTAGAAGATGAAGGTTGTTCAGCTTCATATCCAAGACCAAGCTTACACATGGGGCTTCTTTGTTGCCTTATAATTTTATCTAGCAACTCTGTGCTCTTCTCAAATTTGAGATTTGTATTGGCCTCTTCTAGTTGTTTCCTCAATAAAATAATCTCCTCTTCTTGTTTGTCGTAAACAATCTCTTTCTCATTGATCTGTGACCTGAGAGTTTCTTCAATCCTTTTGGACTCTTCTACTTGTAGTTTTAGATCACTAATAACTTTGTTAGATTCCTCTTCACGTTTGCTACATACATCGCCTTTATCATCCAGGTGTGACTTCAAGGCTTCTTCTATTTTCTTGGCTTTATGAATTTGTAAGAAGAGATATTCAATATTATCCCCATATTCTTCCAACTTCTTGGACAGTTTTTTGTTATTTTTGCTTTCTATACCCAACTCTTCAAGTGTAGCAATCAACTCACCTTCTCGATATACTTCAGCCTCAAGGTTTTCATCACATACTTTAGAATTCGCTCTTTCTATATTTTCTAGTTCAATTTTCTCTTCCACAGGAACTGAAACTGACTGAGATGTCTTATTGGACGAGGATCTATTCTTCTTACCCATTGCGTACTAATCCAAGATCAACCCTAGCTGATTTAGCCTAACAAGAGAAACTGGCTCTGATACCAATTTTTAGTCTCACAATGACATTGATAGGGGGGTGAATCAGTGTAGCTCTTTAAAATTTAAATCTTCAACTCTTAAAGCCGAAACAATGAAAAATTAAAACCAAATAAAGAAAATACAACAAGAGAGCATCACACAACACAAGATGTACCGAGGTTCACCAATTTGGCTACTCCTCAAAAATTGACTGTTTGGACTCCCATCCAAATCCAGCCTTTGTAAAGCAACAACTTTACAATCAATTTACCAGCACCCACTGGAAGGAGCACCAACCCTTGATTTATCTACATCAACAAAAAGGAGCACCAAACCCTGATTTACCAGCACCAACTGGAAGGAGCACCAACCCCTAATGCCAAGCACCAACTTGGACTTCAATTCTGAAACTAGAAGATTGACATATAAATGCCTTCACTTTTACAATATCCTGACTAGTCTATTACTTACTCAACATCACCCACAATTCACACAACACACACCCTTCTCACTTGCCTCTCGTGCGCCTCTCATACTCCTCTCACTCTCTTCACGCGCTAAAATTCCCAACTTAAAATTCTCTGAGCAACACTCCTTTTATAACCATCCTTTCTCTTTGTAACTCCAGTTGTAACTCCTTTCATATTCTCATGCGCCACTTGTCAATTGTAACGCCTTCTTTATGTAACTCCTTTTGTATATATAGAGTGGGCATTTCGTCAAACACGTTACATGCAAAGAATTAACACCATATTCTCCTACCATGATTGTTCATCTTCTCGGTCATGACTGTTCGTCTTCTCCTTGCATGATTGTTCGTTTTCTCTTTGCATGTCTATTCTTTTTCTCTTTGCATGTTTGTTCATTTTTTATTTTAACGACTGTTCATTTTCTCCTTCCACGACTGTTTGTTTTCTCCACATGGGCATGCGTCTGTTTCTTTCCATAACTATTCATTTTCTCCACATGGGCATGCGTCTGTTTCTTTCCATAACTATTCATTTTCTCCACATGGGCATGTGTTCGCTTCTTTCCACGTGTAACGACCATCTTAAATGATTTCAAATCATTAAATATTCCTTATGGGTCCACGTCACTATGCAGTCTTTAGTTTCACCATCCTGGTGTTCATCACTAATATCAGACGCACTGTAAACTACTCTGTTATTTTGGCAAAACTGTAACATGTCGCGATATCGCAACACTTTTGCTTCTCTGCCTGCCTGGCCTTTTCAAGTCACAAAAATGCGACATGTCGCGATATCGTGACACTTTTGTTTCTCTGCCAGCCTGCTATTTTTGAGTCATGAAAATGCAACATGTCACGATATCGTGACACTTTTTCTTTCTTTGTGTACCTGCCCTTTTTAAGTCACGAAAATGCGACATGTTGCAATATCGTGACACTTTTTCTTTCTTTGCCTGTATGCCCTTTTTAAGTCACGAAAATGCGACATGTCATGATATCATGACATTTTTGCTTTCTCTACCTGCCTTCCCTTTTTAAGTCACGAAAATGCGACATGTCACGATATCGCGACACTTTTTCTTTCTCTGCCTTTCTCTTTGCATCGGATCGCGAAAATGCTACATGTCACGATATCGCGACACTTTTTCCTTCTTGCTCTTTCTCTTTGCATCGGACCGTGAAAATACATGTCGCGATATCGCGACACTTTTTCTCCTTGCTCTTTCTCTTAGCTTTGGCCTGCGAAAATACAACATGTCGCGATATCGCGACACTTTTTCTCCTTGCTCTTTCTCTTAGCTTTGGCCCGCGAAAATACAACATGTCACATTATCGCGACACTTTTTATCCTTGCTCTTTCTCTTATCTTTGGCCCACAAAAATACAACATGTCACGATATCGCAACACTTTTTCTCCTTGCATTTTCTCTTTGCTTTAGACCGCGAAAATGCAACATGTCGCGATATCGCGATACTTTTTCTCCTTGCATTTTCTCTTTCTTTTGGCCACGAAAATGCAACATGTCACGATATCGCGACACTTTTTCTCCTTGCATTTTCTCTTCTCTTTTGGCCGCGAAAATGCAACATGTCACGATATCGTGACACTTTTTCCTCTTTGCATTTTCTCTTTCTTTTGGCCACGAAAATGCAACATGTCACGAAATCGTGACACTTTTTCTCCTTGCATTTTCTCCTCTTTTGGCTATGAAAATGCAACATGTCGCGATATCGTGACACTTTTTCCCTTTTGCTTTTTCGCTTCTCTTTTGGATATGGGCCACTTCGGTCTTCTTGGACAACCTGTAACAACTTCACCCATACATCAAAAACATCCTCATAAGCATTTAACATCACTGTACATACTTTGAATAACCTTTGAACTCCTGTCCATTGTATCAACCGATCTATCTGATTGTGTTGACAACAATGACAATACTGTCGCTGCACCTTGCTCAACATTATTACTCATCCTAGTCAAAACATATCATCTAGTATAGGCTTTCATCCATAACTTCTAGCCTTCTCTGCTCCATCCAACTCCAATAATGAGTTCAACAATAATTTTACAATGAATTGAATAATGGAGGTGATCAAGACTTCGATAAATCATAAAAATACTACAAAGAAAAAATTAAAACAACCATAGAATTTGCATCCTTAGAATACTCTATACCTAACACAAGATTAGGTGCCTCAAACAAGTGTTAGTCAAGGAATAAATCAAACTCATAATTGTGTGGTTAACACCAACACATAAGTTGAACAAACATGGTGCATCCCTTGTAATGATAGACACAATCCCACTAAATGAATGAGTGTCAGTAGACATTCCTAAATTGTTTAGTATAATCAACAGTGTCAAATTTAGTAGGTTTCCATCACAAGTCAATGGTCCCCATAATAAATTTGGTTATGTATAATCAATTCCTACCTTACCCAATCCTAACAATGCAATCCTAGCAAATATTATCATCATAAAGGAAGATAAAGAATTAATATTTGAAGATGATGTCATTTATTCCAATCAGTAAGGGGTTGAATCTAGGGATAAGAGGAAGATTTCTAAATAATAGTTAGTTAATAAACAAGTCAAAACTAAAAAATATGCAATAATTTTTAGACAACGAAGATCATATTTACACTTGAAAGGCCTATCACAGTACAATAAAATAAATAGAAGGAGAAAGAGAAAACAAAATGGGAAGTGACATGTACACCTTAGAAAAGGAAGTAAGAAACACAAAATGATACGAACAGAAGGGATAGATAAGGGAACTCATAATAGACAAAGGAGATGTAAATATGACTAATAAACCCACCAAAAGGGAGGTAATAAAGGAAGGGATTTGTTTCAAAAGGAGGTCAAAAGGTGACTAAAATACCCCTCTCATACAAGTGAAGGATAAGTTATGGCTACAAAGCAATCAAAATTTTACAACAAAGAAATAGGGTGCTTATGTTAAGTTCAAATTCAACTTCATAGAGGAGATAAAAAGAACATTATCTACTGGTTTGGATTTGGAAGGGGTAACTCTGATTGGTCATTCCTTGATTATTATTGAATTTAAGTAATTTCAGCTCCCTTTTTTTGGTAGTGCTTAGTACATTTTGTACAGGGTTTGGAGATCCTTTCAAAAATCCTTCGTCCATCTAATAAAAAAAAATAACATTATCTAAGGTTGATATGTTAGAAGCATTAGGCCTTCCAAGATAGCAAGATCTACTTCGAGAAGCTCTAAAATGGTAAGAGAAGATCTATGGTAGGGATAAGTAGTCACAGTCCACTTGACTAACCTAGAAAAACATCTAACAAACATGTAGATCAATGTTAGATATATGAAATGCTCCAAAACCAAAGACACTACAATTACCCCCATTCTATGTGATACTCAATATTGAAAATTATATTCTCAAAAGTTGCATAATTGATTTGGGTGCAGCAGCAACAGTTACACCCAAAATATTTTGCAAAGAAATAAATTATTCTTATACTAATATGGCTAGGTATATAATCCAAATATAATACAATTGATGTACTTAAATATCTAATCATAAGTATATCCACGTACCTAGAGTGCGTGGTAGTATAGGAAGTGATAGTCATGGACCTACCCCTATACTTTGGGATGTTATTGTCTAAAAAATGGACACATAATTTATTAGGGGATGGTTACCTAACAATGGCTTATACTCATATGAAGGTCTCATATGCAAAAAAAATGGGGATGTAAGGTCACGTATCGACTTCAAGAACTTGTACAAGGCATCTTTTAAAGATCACTATCCATTGCCTACCATTGGTCAGATATTATAGAAGGTAGTTGAATCACAAATTTTGTCTGTATTGGATGGCTCCTTAGGATATAATCAAACTTAGGTTAAATATGAAGACCAACATAAAATGACATTCACCACCAAACGGGTAACCTTTACATACTGTAAGATGTCATCTAGCCTATCAAATGTAGGGGAACCCTTCTAGAGGGCTATGAATATAGCTTTTGGTAGGCATGTATGAAGGACTATCCTTATATACCTTGATGATCTAAAAATAGTTTTAAAGACTAAAAGTAAGCATATTAGCCATATCAAGTCATTCTTCTAGAGGTGTAGGGAATTTGGTATTCCTTTGCACCCTAAGAAGTCTATTTTTATGGTTCAATAAAGAAAATTATTAGGACATGTAGTATCAAAATAATATTTTGAAGAACACAAGCTTATACTGAGAGGGGGGTGAACAATATAAGATCAACTTTTATTTTTCTTTCCCAACCAATAATATCCAATATTATCAATTGCAATATCAATAGCAGTAATCAAAGCAATGCACAAATCATCACACACATGAGAGACACAAATTTAACGTGGTTCACCCAATTTGGGTTATGTCCATGAATAAAATTTTTCTTCTAAATTTTCTCAATAAATCTCTTGGAAATCAACTCCCTATTACAATGTTTATGGACCTCTGTCTAAAGGAGATCTCAATCCCCAATATTCTTGTTTGTGGATCTATCTCCATAGGAGAACTTTATCTCCTTTGCTCTAGTTTATGGATCTCTTTCCACAGGAGAAATCTATCCCCTTTGCTTTGGTTTGTGGATCTCTCTTCATAGGATAAATCTATCCCCTCTGCTCTGGTTTGTGGATCTCTCTTCCACAAGATAACTCTATCCCCTCTGCTTTTTTCTACTCCAAATCCTACTCTCAACTCTATCTTAAATCTATACCAAACCCCATTATAAGGCTAGCATAAATCTGCTCAAAATCTTCTCACAAATATTTGTCTCAAATCTACACCAAACATCATTACAAGGCTAGCACAAATCTGCTCCAAATATGATCACAAATATCTACCTCAAATATGCACCAAACCTCGTTACAAGGCTAGCACAAATCTTCTCCAATCTCATAAATATTTTCCTCAAATCTGCACCAAACCTCGTTACAAGGTTAGCACAAATCTACTCTAACTTCGATCACAAATCTCTACCTCAAATATTTTCAACTCTATCCCAAGTCTTATCACAAGACTTTCTCAAATCTACCTCAATACTACTTCAAGTATTCTCACAAGACTTTATCAAACCTACCTTAGTGTTGCTTCAAGTCTTCTCATAAGACTTGCTCAAATTTGCCTTAGTGTTGCTTCAAGTCTTCTCACAAGACTTGCTCAAATATACCTTAGTGTTGCTTCAAGTCTTCTCACAAGACTTGCTCAAATCTACCTTAGTTCTACTTCAAGTCTTCTCACAAGACTTGCTCAAATCTGCCTCAGTGCTACTCACTGAACCTGCTCAAATTTTTCCAAATATTGCATACAAACAAAACTTTTATCTCCTTCAAAAATGCTTTCTTCAATTAGAAATATTATACATAGAATTCGTTTAACCTCTAGAACATATAGAGAATGATATGTACTATAAAATACCCAATATGTCCTTTACATTCACAAATATTGCATTCATCTAATCCAATATTTACCTCTTACAAAATACTTTTTAAATCAAATCAAACTAGTGTATAACTTTGCTTCACAAAACTGGTATATCTTTCTTGCAAATTTACTCTCAAGGATCAAACACAATAATGCACAAATTTCCTTCACAAGATTGATCTCAAATACTTCAAAATTACTTTCAACATCTTTCAAACCAATGCTCAAAATGTTTCACAATGATGTACAAACTTGATCTCAACCCTAGCACAAGTATTTTAGATTTCTTTCAACAATGAAGCACAATTTATTTCACAAACCCTAGCTCAAATATTTCTAACAATCCACACTAATCAAACCTTTTATCTCCACCTTATGATTCAGAAATACTTTCTCAACTAGACATATTAGAGAAATAATAATGTCAACATACCTCTTAATTTGCTTTGATGAAAAATATCCCTCAAAACTTGTCTCACAATGTTCTTTCAATCTTATGCCACTTCAAAGGTTAGTTAGCATAGCACTTTTTCAACCATACACATAATATCCTTTTGTGCACAATAATATTGATTTATAAATCCTTCAAAGCCCTTTTTCACCATACAAAAATTAACCACAACACACCTTATAACTCCTACTTGTAAAAATCACAAGCAATTTCAATATTATCAACCAAAACCCTAAGTCACATAACAAAGTTTAAATCCACTTTCATAAACCTTGTATCTCCAAACTTAAAGTTATTTTAACTTTATAGAACCACATAGAAATCTGAATTGCATACAAAATTGGACTTTAAAGCATCATTTTTATGTCTCCCTAGATCAACAATATGCACTTTTTCAAAAGCAAAAATTAAACCTTTGTCTTCCTAGATCAAGCGCTAAGCAAGCCACATTTTAACAAAAAATATCATTGCCCTTACCACATCTGTCGTTGTTGCCACTGAGAGTCGAAATTGTGATCTCACAAAGCCCACACTCTAGCACGATCTAGAGTGCTAGCTGAGCTGGACCACCCATTGGGAACAAATATGCACTAAAATAATTTTATATACCTTTCTTCTGCCCAGTTTGAAAGTCGTAAAACAACTTCTGTCGAGATTCGACCATGAGACATGTCTATTGTAAGTGCCCTATGCAAGACCCACCTGCCACCTAGGCTAGCCACTTGGTTGGAACCAAATATGCATAGTATCCCTTTTACTTCGCTGTCTTTACCTCAAAAATTGTGCTCCTTTAACTGCCTTGCAAAAACCTCCCTCCATAAGATTCGAACCTATGACCTATTCTGCACCAGCGCCTTAGCGCTGCCCCTGCAACTAGTTGCACTAGTTTGCTAGTTGTGTCCTCTTGACCAACACCTCATCTTTGACCTATCTAACCTCTTCATCGAAAAGTGTGCTATTGAGGTGTGATTTTGTCCGATTACAAATATCACCCGACAATTAGGATCGTAATCCTCTCTTGCAAAGAAAATATGTTTATCCAAGGTTCTTTTACGTAACATGTTCTGAATTTATGTCAATTAAGTGCACAAAACATCTCAAGGATTAACAATCAACTGTTAAAAAGGGGCCTAGTATAATAAATATTTTGATCTTGAAATCATTACTTGCATTTTCATCAATATAATTTACTTTCTCAAAATGAATAAACTTACCTTTTAAAGCTAATATTTGAGAATGCAAATATATTTTAAAAGATGAACTTTGATTAAAAATGCTTTTAACCTTATATTAAACTTGCATGAATGTTTTAAAGCATTTTAATTCAAAACTTGCATTTATTTCATGAATGAAGCTTAAAATTAGATCTAATAAATGATGAATAAAATAAAAACCCTAATTATAAAATGTGAAACATTTTATAACCCCTATGTTTGGGTCTTTAGAATATTCTAAGCTTTATAATCCATGCTTCTTTTCATAGAATATGAATAATTAATGTGTATCAATTCTAATTAGTTTTGTACTTTATAATATAAAAATTAGAATTCATATAACCTTTTAAACCAAATATTTATTAATTCAAATATTTAAAATGAATAAATATAAATAATTAATATGTATGAATTCTAATTATAAAATTTTGTACTTTATAATATGAAAATTAGAATTCACTAATCTTCCTTAATGTGATGTTTATTTATTTTCAAATATTCATTAAACTAAATATTTGAAGTAAATAAATTTAATCCTTTCAATAGTACTTTGGACTTTATGATTTGAGATTGAAAATTTTAATAAATCAAACTTCCACAAACATAAATAAATCTCAAATTATGGATTTTAAAATTTTATGATATTAAAATCAATAATCCATATAATCCTTCTTTGTCTCTGAAATTTATTTGTCAAATATTTATTAACTTAAATATTTGACCTAAATAAATTTTACAACTCTTTCTATAAATATGAATCTTTGAAATTCAACTTAGGGTTTTAATAAAACAAATTCAATGAACTTTATAAACTTTATGAAATTTAAAATCAAAAGTTCATTGATTCCCTCCTCTGTGAAATTTATTCACCCGAAATATTTATAGAATTAAATATTTGAGTGATAAATTCAAACTTTAACCTAGTTGTAAAATTTAAATCTTTTATAAAATAAACTAGGTTTTATCTTAAATCTTCATGCCTCAAATAAATTAAAAAGGTCTTAGGGTAAAGAAACAAATTTGAATAAAAGGTTCGGACAAACTTGCTATAGCACATAAAAACACAACTTTGAAAACCAAACTTAGGCAGACCAGATTTTACACAATCCTACCACAAATTTGGTGCTATCTTCTACGAAAATTTTAATTAAAAAATTATATCAATCAACTTATAAATTAAAAACACCACAATAGTGTTTGCTTTCAATAAAAATTGAATTTGATATAAAATATTAGATCTTACAATGAATCCAACAAAGTCTCTGTATTCGTGTGCAAATGTAGCTTCCTCTACAACTTGATCTTCTATTTGGCTCCTTTAAATCTTTCATATTTTTCTCCAACCTGTCCGACCCTCTCTTTGGTTTCTAATTCTCCATTTATAACTTGAGAAATGTGTTCCTCTTCATTATTTTTCTCTGTTCCATCGGTTTTAAAAACGAATTCTTGAAACCCTAATATCAATAAACCCTTTTCAAAGGATTTAATATTTCTCCTCATTGACATTCAAAGTTATAATCCTGCCAATAAGACAAATATTAATTAGAATATAAAACATTATAATTTAATTAATTTAAAACAAGTTTATAATATAACAATTTTAAATATATTAAATTATAAAGTTATAAAAATTTATAATTTAATTAATTTAAAACAAGACATAAGCTAGGTGTTGTAGGTGAATTGGAGAGGAGAGGGCAATCCTCCAAGCGAGGTCCCAGGTTCGAATCTCCACCCTACCAAAAAGTTGAATTAGATACCCAAAATCCAATTGATAATGTTGGTGTGGGCAGGGGTCGGGTGCGACTCCTTGGTGACTTTGATGGTGTAGAACCTCCTTTTCGTGGTCTCTCAGACCAAGGCGGTCCCAAAAGGGGTTTTTCACTTTAAAAAAAACAAGACATAACTAAACATAACATACGAACAATAATACAACCCAAATACCATAATCAAAATGACCATACAAGCATAACTTCAGGATCTTCATATCATGAGGTGAATTTTGAAAATAGACCCTGCTATAAAACCATTCGAAGAAAGATGATCATTTTAATATTTCAATGATGACAATGATGAACAATAAGCGCAAGCAAAATTTTGAAAAAGCTATTCAAATTTCAAGTGGGTCCCCAATTTTGGGGTCATTGTGAAGGACGTCACAACAATGGCGACTCTACTGGTAAATGTCCTTGGATATTTCAGATTTAAAAACCAAACTTTGAATCTACTTGTTGTGGTGCAGTGGTAAATACCCTGGATGCTGGTAGAGGCCAACCCAGGTTCCATTCCCCTTGTCTCCATCCTGTAGATATATGGTATAGTTAGGAATGTCTTATGTGCTGGTAGAGGCCGACAAGGCTCCATTCCTCATATGTCCAACCTATTGAAAGTGGCACCTCGAAAGGGGTGTTTTCCACTATAAATTAGTTTTTACCCAAGTGTTGTAGGTGAGTTGGAGAGGAAAGGGCAATCCTCTAAGGGAGGTCCTAGGTTCGAATCTCCACCCTACCAAAAAGCTGAATTGGGTACCCAAAATCTAATTGATAACATTGGTGCGGGCAGGGTCGGGTGTGACTCCCGGGTGACTTTGACGGTGTAGAACCCCCTGTTCGTGGTCTCTCAGACCAAGGCGGACCCGTAAGGGGTTTTTCGCTTAAAAAAAAAACAAACTCTGAAAACAACCAAAACCCAAATATTAGAATCATAAGCGTCAATGATATCCATAGAATGAGAATAGACCAATTTGACATGAACTACCAGAATTATCAACATCAACTTTGTGTGTGCAAAGTGATTCATTCCTTATCTTCTGAAACCGTTCAACATTCCATTGCCAGTTTCACATTTCGGGCTATGAACAATTTCTCTTTGAAGGAAAACCTCCACCCGATTCTCTTCAGATCTTGCTCTACTGCCAGCCGTGCGTCTATAGCTCCGGTAGATATTATCTGAAACTCCAAAATATTAAGTGGATGTTGTGTTTCCTTTATTCTAAATATTGCTTCACTTCCAGTTGAGCGTCTATAGCTTTGGTGAAGGTTATTTAGTTCTGGATGATAGATTTATCATTATCACTCTTTCATGACTTTGGTTATTTAGTTCTGGATGATAGATTTATCATTATCACTCTTTCATGACTTTTCTTTAGACCTTGCTTCACTGCCAGCTGAGTGTCTATAGCTCTGGTGAAGACTATCTTGTTTTTTTTAGTAATAAATTTGACTCTATTTCCAACTCTATTTTTTTTTATCTTTTTTTTTATATCTCTCATTTTTATCTTGTAGAATGGTACTTTGCAACAAATCCACCTGCCACCTGGGTTAGAGATCAGGTAAGGCTGAAAGAGTATATAAAATATTTTGCCCTAATTTACAAAACCGACAACTTCATGCATCCAAAATTTCAAACGATATTCTTTAATGTGTTTGTGATACTCGTGGAGCTTTTGCAATACAATTCCAATGTTTCATATTTCCTTATCTTAGTTCACATTCATGAAGACATAAACTAACATCTCACTTTTCTTTTTCTTCTAGGTTTCATAGGTTTTCAAAATAGGTAATTTCATCCTATACGGTCCAGGATCAAACACCATATAAAACCAACAAGTGACCAACATCTCAATCATAACTACCTTACTTTTGAAAAACCCACTTCGAAATTATATCAACTTGAATCACACGTCAAAATCATGAAGCTCCAAAACTGGTAAAGTCAATTTATCATTATACTCAACAAAACACAACAAAATGTGACAACACTTAACAACAAAACAACAAAACATCAACAACATCGCACATTAACACATCAACAAAATAACTAACTAACAAAAACACAAAAACAAGAAAACAAAATCCAAAAGACTATTTACAAAAATATACATTATGTACAAGACACTGCAAAATTTTTTGCCATCATTTCCCTGGATCCCAAACACGATAGGCACACCTTAAAAGACATATATCATGATTTGCATTCCAAGCTTTACATAGATCCGACCAAAACAAGATTAAGTCAAACAATGCAACCTTCATTTTGCCTCTCACACCCCACTGATTTAATTCAAGTTGATAAGCAATTCCATGTTTAAGATTTGATCCATTAACCTTATAAGTAAATACATGATCTTCCATGATCTTATGCTTATTCAACAAGATGGGAATTTCAAACCCTGATTCATCACTTTGACCTAAATTCTCATTTTCACAAGTATATAGGATTTCTTTCAAATATGAAGCAACTTCTAAAAGTTTTAAAGCAATATCATCATCCATGTTTTTATACCAATCATATTCATGCAAGAATTTGCAAGAATCTAGGATATTTATAAAATAAGAATCATTGTGATTTTGTATCCTAGATTGAATTATCAGTTGTTGATGAGCTTGGTTCAATGATTTAAGCATATCCTCTTTTTCATTTAACAATGCAATCCTATTGGTGGTGGGAATGAGAATCCACTCTATTTCTTTATCAACCTCCAATGACATTTCATCATAAACAATATTTAAATCCAATAAATGATTATGTAAAATTTTACCTGATTCTTGAATGTTTGAATACAAAGGATAAGATTCTACCTTTTGTATACTTTCATTTACCACTACTTGATGAGCCATTGTAATCTTTTCTTTTTCTTCATGATCTCTATCATCATCATTTCGTATTCCTTCATCAATGACCTGTTTTTCAAAAGCATCAAAATTAGGCATCCAACCAAGAATATGTCCATCTTTTTCAAACCATAAATCTTGTTGATCAAACAAAGCAATAGTTTCTTTAGGAAATCCTAGTTCTTTGTTAGCCATACATGAAGTTTCTTCATTTGAATATTCAATACAATCATGAAAATTTTCACTCAAATATTTAGTATTCGAGAATGAAAGAAAAGAATTTACCTCTTCTTCATCTAAAATAGATGAATCATAAGAAACATTTACCATTTCTTCCCTTTCTATTGCAAAAGAATGTTCTACAAATTCATGTTCAAAATGATCAAATCTTGGAACCTTCTCTACTTTTGAAATTGACATGTCATATTCCAATTGGATAGAAATTGCCAAATCTTCATGCAAGATAGAGGTTTCAACATCCTGCATATCAAGTGAAATGGAAAATTCATCAGTAGGATAACTAGAAACAAATAATTCCTCATATCTTCCCCAACCATTATAATAATCATCTTCCTAAAACATTTGATGAGATTGCATCCCTTCTTTCATTTCTTCTTGATCATTATTTTGAGAATACTAAAAATTTTGATCATCATTTTCAATGATCTCATCCAAATTTATGGAAGGTCTTGATTTATCATGTGTTTCAAAACTAGCCCACTCTAGGACCTCTCCATTGTCTAAAAGAATATCACTTTTAGCATCTTTTATCTTTGTCTCATGAGAATGATTTATATAATTATCAAGATATGCATCTTGATGCATTTGTCCCTATGCTTGATCACTGTTTCTTTTAAGCTGTAGAATTAACCTTTGCAACTTGTCCTGCAATTTAGGTGAAGCAAGTACTTCATTAGAAAGAGAAGCAAAATCCTCCCATTTATTCCACCAACAATAATCATCTTCTAAAATTAGGGAGTGATGTTCAACCACTTCTTCACACTCTATAAATTCAACAATCGAATGCTTTTCAAGTTCACCTTCATCACTTTCAAAAAAATTATCTTCAATAAAAAATTCATCTTCCTCAAGTAATAAACTTTTATGATCAATCATAATGAAATTACCTCTAGAATATTTCAATTTTGGAGCTTTAATTGTTTCATTCAACTCTATGGAAGATTCTATTCTATCATATGTTTCAAAGCTAGTTAGATCTAAAACTCCTCCAATATCTGAAGACTCATGCATTTCTACATTTTGATAAACTTGATTACTACAATCCTCATTGATGGATATTGGATTGGAAACTTGAACTTCCTCTTGGATAATATCAAAAAGGTGGTTAAAAAAGGGGATATTTATTTATTGGTGGTGTGAACGGGAATATTTGAGGGGAAAAGCGTATCATGACTCATAGGTGGTAATTGATTTGAAACCCTAGGGTTAAGTAATGATAATCTACCCACATCAATTCCTCTTGAAATAAACCATTGTTCTATAGCTATTGCCCCACCATAAGCGTTAGACAAGCATAAATATTTAAGAAGCTTTACTAACAACTTAACAGTAAAAGGATCTAAGGCTTCCAAGTATATTTGAACAACTTCTTCTAAAATGATAAAATATATTTCTATTTCAGTATACAACTTATGAAACCTATCATTAAATTGACTCATGGATTCATCAAGATTTTTACAAATAGAGGCAAATTGATTTGATAACAAATCTGTGTCAACCGATTTTCCAAAATGTTCAAGAAACATTGTTTCTAGTTGATTCCAAGAAGCGGTAGAACCTGCAAGTAAATTGATAAACCAATCTTTAGCAAATTCATCCAATGTGTATGGAAACATTCTATAGAGAACATCTTCCTGCATAATTTGAAAATGAAACATAATATTTTTATATGCCTGAATATGTTCTTCAGTTGTAATCGTCCCATCATGCTTAAAATAGGGTAAATCATTTTTTGCCATTGAACCAATTTTAATATGCAAGGCTATGTATGGAAAATTCACAAGAATTGAATCATAACCTAATTTTCAAATTTATGACAAATTAACATTAATGCAACATAAATAGAAAATTTTAAATTTCTTTTTTTTTTTAATAAGAAATTGCACATACCGAAAATCAAAATATTTACCTTTCATGCCCTCCTTCTAGCGCCAATTTGTTGAGGTGTGATTTTGTCCGATTACAAATATCACCCAACAATTAGGATCGTAATCCTCTCTTGCAAAGAAAATATGTTTCTCCAAGGTTCTTTTATGTAACACGTTATGAATTTATGTCAATTAAGTGCACAAAACATCTCAGGGATTAACAATCAACTGTTAACAAGGGGCCTAGTATAATAAATATTTTGATCTTGAAATCATTACTTGCATTTTCATCAGTATAATTTACTTTCTCAAAATGAATAAACTTACCTTTTAAAGCTAATATTTGAGAATGCAAATCTATTTTAAAAGATGAACTTTGATTAAAAATGCTTTTAACCTTATATTAAACTTGCATGAATGTTTTAAAGCATTTTAATTCAAAACTTGCATTTATTTCATGAATGAAGCTTAAAATCAGATCTAATAAATGATGAATAAAATAAAAACCCTAATTATAAAATGTGAAACACTTTATAATCCCTATGTTTGGGTCTTTAGAATATTCTAAGCTTTATAATCCTTGCTTCTTTTCATAGAATATGAATAATTAATGTGTATGAATTCTAATTATAAAGTTTTGTACTTTATAATATAAAAATTAGAATTCATATAACCTTTTAAACCAAATATTTATTAATTCAAATATTTGAAATAAATAAATATAAATAATTAATATGTATGAATTCTAATTATAAAGTTTTGTACTTTATAATATGAAAATTAGAATTCACGTAATCTTCCTTAATGTGATGTTTATTTATTTTCAAATATTCATTAAACTAAATATTTGAAGTAAATAAATTTAATCCTTTCAATAGTACTTTGGACTTTATGATTTGAGATTGAAAATTTTAATAAATCAAACTTCCAGAAACATAAATAAATCTCAAATTATGGATTTTAAAATTTTATGATATTAAAATCAATAATCCATATAATCCTTCTCTGTCTCTGAAATTTATTTGTCAAATATTTATTAACTTAAATATTTGACCTAAATAAATTTTACAACCCTTTCTATAAATCTGAATCTTTGAAATTCAACTTAGGGTTTTAATAAAACAAATTCAATGAACTTTATAAACTTTATGAAATTTAAAATCAAAAGTTCATTGATTCCCTCCTCTGTGAAATTTATTCACCCGAAATATTTATAGAATTAAATATTTGAGTGATAAATTCAAACTTTAACCTAGTTGTAAAATTTAAATCTTTTATAAAATAAACTAGGTTTTATCTTAAATCTTCATGCCTCAAATAAATTAAAAAGGTCTTAGGGTAAAGAAACAAATTTGAATAAAACGTTCGAACAAACTTGCTACAACACAAAAAAACACAACTTTGAAAACCAAACTCAGGTAGACCAGATTTTACACAATCCTACCACAAATTTGGTGCTATCTTCTACGGAAATTTTAATTAAAAAATTATATCAATCAACTTATAAATTAAAAACACCACAATAGTGCTTGCTTTCAATAAAAATTGAATTTGATATAAAATATTAGATCTTACAATGAATCCAACAAAGTCTTTGTATTCATGTGCAAATGTAGCTTCCTCTGCAACTTGGTCTTCTATTTGGCTCCTTTCAATCTTTCCTCTTTTTCTCCAACCTTGTCCGACCCTCTCTTTGGTTTCTAATTCTCCATTTATAACTTGAGAAATTCGTTCCTCTTGATTATTTTGCTCCGTTTCGTCATTTTAAAAACGAATTCTTGAAACCCTAATATCAATAAAGCCTTTTCAAAGGATTTAATATTTCTCCTCATTGGCATTCAAAAATTAAAGTTATAATCCTGCCAACAAGACAAATATTAATTAGAATATAAAACATTTATAAAATAACATTCTTAAATATAATTAAATTATAAAGTTATAAAACTTTATAATTTAATTAATTTAAAACAAGTTTATAAAATAACAATTTTAAATATATTAAATTATAAAGTTATAAAACTTTATAATTTAATTAATTTAAAACAAGACATAACTAAACATAACATACGAACAATAATACAACTCAAAGACCATAATCAAAATGACCATACAAGCATAACTTCAAGATCTTCATATCATGAGGTGAATTTTGAAAATGGACCCTGCTATAAAACCATTCGAAGAAAGATGATCATTTTAATAGTTCAATGATGACAATGACAAACAAAATAAGAGCAAGCAACAATTTGAAACAAGCTATTCAAATTTCAAGTGGCTCCCCAATTTTGGGGTCGTTGTGAAGACATCAAAACACGTGTCCTTCATCTTCTTCTATTTGTCGAACAAAACACATGAGCGTAACACCTACACCACCTGTTTGTCAAGGTTTTGAACCTTGATTTATATGCAAGTCATGACGTCGGTGCCTCCTATTGAAGACTTTTATAAATAATTTAAAGTGCCTACCTTTAAATTTCGATGCCCAAAATTTTTATGAAATATTTAAATCTTTGAAAATATTAAATATTATAACATTTTTCCTCTAAGCCCATGGTGGTATTTTTAAATCCCTTTTTTTCACAAAATTTTATCCCAAATATTATAATATTAAAATATTATAATATTATCTCTTTTAAGCCTTAGTCACTTGCTTTCTTTTTGAACCATGGTCTTAAAACTTGGGCCTTCAACCTTTTAACCAAACACTTAGAACTTTTTCCTAAACCTCTTCGACTTATAATATTTAAATTAAATATTATAACCTTTTATTTTTATCAATTTCCTTGTATTGGGATGAACCTTGCCTTGCTTAATTAACCAACTTATAAACCTTATCTGTTTTTAATACCAAACTATCTTTGACATCAATGACAACCAATGACATCAACCTATGCCATCAATCCTTTGACATCAATGACAACACAATATACTCAAAATTTCCAACATGTTTAGCCATAGACCCTAATCATATAAAATTCATCCAAGACCTACCATGGCTCATATTAATCAAAGGAATCAAGTCTTTCTTAGGTAAAATTTTGTTTGTCGCTAAGCTTATTACAAATTTTACCCAAATAATCAAACCCATAACCAAAACATTAAAACATAGTATTTCTCCATATTGGACTGATAAAGAAAAGAAATCCTTCCAAGATGTCAAGGATGCTATTACAAAATCCCATCCTAATCAATCTAGATTTCTCTAAATAGTTTAGGCTATATGTATTTAGTACATACAAAATCATTGTGGCTATTCTAACTCAAAAGAATGATAAGGATAAGGAACACCTATATCCTTCATGAGCTAAGTCCTTCACAACTATGAAGAGATGTATATACTAATTAATATTTACCATCATGAAGGATTTAAATAAGTTTTAATGTTATCTATCATAAAGAAAGACCATTGTCTTTGTAGTACATGTTGATGTCTAGTTTGTTGTATTACATGGAAAATTAGGAGTAAAGATGGTGGGTGGATCAATAAAATTTAGGAATTTGATATCAAGATAAAACCCACCAAACTAATCAGGGGAAGGTCTTTATGTGAAAGGATAACAAGGATGATCTTTGAATATTAGGCCGCTCTAGTGGAAGAGATAGATATTAATGGTAAAACCGGATGGATGTCTGACATGTGTAAATACATGGCTATAGGGAAAATTTTGGAAGGATTAATAGCTAAAGAAAGGGCCTAATTAAAAGAAAAGTAATATATTATCATTGGTTGGATGGCATCTTGTTTAGGAAAGTATATGTGACATCCAACTCTGCTATGTAGAAGAATACAGGAAAGAGTTCTTGATCAATTAATACCATGATGGAGGAAAATTCTCTATGACCATAACAACTCATAAGATCTTGAGCTTTGGACAATATTGGCCTACCATTTTTACTTATTACTACCAAAGAGTCAAGGAATACAAATCTTATTGTATATCTAGGGGAAGGGAAATAAGAGCTCTAATACCTTTGAAACCAGTTGTTATAATTAATCCATTCCAACATGGGACCTTGATTTCATAAATGAAATTAACCCATTGTCAAGTGCAATCCATGGATGGATCTTTACTACTATAGATTATGAAACCAATTGTCATGATTAAACCATTCCAACATGGGGCCTCGATTTCATAAGTAAAATTAACCTATTGTCAAGTGCAATCCATGGATGGATCTTTACTACTATAGATTATTTTACAAAATGGGTCAAAGTCATCCCGACCAAAACAACTAATCAAGAGACAGCGATACAATTGCTTGAAGATATCATCACCTGATTTAGGGTGCTTGGCACTATAGTCATAGATAATACCACCTACTTCAACAAGGATAAGGTAATAAAATTTTTCCTAGAATACAGACTCTTAATTACACATGCTTGGATAGAGTTGGATAGAGTTTTATTAATAAAAAAATGAATATATACAATGAAGGTGAGGTGGTTGGTTTGGATAACTAACTATCAACCACCTATTTGGGTGCAACTCCCAAATATCTACTCTAACTATATTACATGATGTAATAAATTTCTAACATTCCCTCCTTATTACATCATACTTTAAATAAGGGTAGGAATCAACTTACATATTTTAAAAATATCATGGACTAGGACACACACATTAGTCCATGATTTAAATTGTTGTGAATAGATATAAACTCAACTACTCACCTCAATGGGATTGACTGCATTGGACTCAATCAAGAATAGGGACAAACATAATTGTCCAAGATTTTATATCATAAGTGTATAGGGGCACATGCTATCCATCTACACAATTACAAACAAGGACACACTCATTTGTGTAAACATTTGTGATTTGGGACACACTCAACCAATCATAGGTACAATTCTTTGCTTGTCAATATGGATACACAACCATTCACAAAGTCATATGTGAATAGGAACACACTACTATTTGTAAAGTGTAGGGTCTCCACTTCTCTCAAATGAAGCATTATTTTTTAGTAGACAATGCAGTTTAATTTAGTCTACAAAATGGATCACAACTGGGTAACCATATGACCCCCCTCAAGTTGAACAATTTTTTTGAACATTTGGTCTCCAAAATTTCTTAATATCTTACTTCAATAGAATGGTTGCATTGGGCTTGAAAAATACTTTCCAACAAGTATAAATATACCTATGTTCCACAATAGGAAGAGTAGGCAAAAATAATTAATTATCTCCTTTAAAAAATCACATCAAACCTTGTCATCTATGCCAATTAAAATGTTTAAGTGCCTCACTTTAATGTGAGTGTAATCAATCATTTTCTAAAGTATCATATAAGGGTTAAATATCCCATATTAAAAATGTGGGACATTAGAGATGTTCTTCTGCAAAAGAGTCTTCAACCCATCACAACACAAGTGTCTCCATCCAAAATGAACATTTCATGGTAAACATTGGTGCTCTGGTTTAATGAGGTCAACACTCCAACTTGAATCTTTAAGAACTATTCCATCAACATTTTAGGCTAATAAAATATATGCCAAATCATCGTCTTGTCACCTACATTAATAACAATAAAAATACAAATAATATTTTTATTTATTTAAATATGTTGACATCTTCTTTTTATTTTTGAATGGTGTGTTCATTGCATAAAATAGATCACGCACAACACTTTCCTCCTAGTAAACTATAGATTTTTTTTTTTTAATACATGGCAGAAGCCTTCATCCAATAACACTTCATTGGAAGTTACCTTTCACATTGCCCATGCGTTGACTAGACAACAACTTCACAATAGATAACCCCTATGCATATTCAAATGATCTTATTGATAGATAGCCTAGCCAATAGACAGTGGGATTAAAGTTCACTCTATATGATAATTGTGATGGCAACTCCAAATAGATCTTCTATATGCTAAGTTACGTGATGGCACCAATGTCTTAAAATAGAAAATCTTCTTTAGATGAAACTTCTCCATAAGATAGCTCTATCTTCAAATGGTAATTCTAGACAACGATTCTAAATGATAGCTCCATACGATAACTCTAGACGAGATCTCTAGATGGTAGCTCCAAATGATAACTCTAGACAATAACTCTAGATGACAACTTCAAATAGTAGCTCTAGACAATAACTCTAGATGACAACTCCAAATGGTAGCTCTAAACAATAACTCTAGATGACAACTCCAAATGGTAGCTCCAAATGGTAACTCTAGATAATAACTCTAGATTACAACTCCAAATGGTAGCTCTAAGAGATAACTCCAAACATAGCTCTAGATAACAACTCCAAATGATAGCTCTAGACAACAAATATCAATGGAAGCTCTAGATAGTAGCTCTTTTCTAGATAGTGTTGAGTGGTAATTTTGCCCAATTGCAAAACCACACTCATCCTTAGGATTTTGATCACAAAACCCTCTCTTGCAAAGAAGTTAAAACAAAACAACTTCTCCAAGGTTCCGCTATATAAGCATTGCACATGTGTATTAGTAATCTCAATGAAGATATATCAATTAAATGCTAGGAATACCTTAGTGATTGCAAGTAACTATTAACAAGGGGTATGTGTTGGTTTATTTTATCATGATATACTAATGATTGTTCATAAAACTTAAAGAAAAGCAAATGTGAATTGGCCCTCATATGATCACGATGTAAAACCTTTAGTTCATTTTATCTTGAAGAATTTTAGATAGCTTTTATCTTCTTTAGATTAAGTAGATTTTAAACAAGTTTTATCTTGCATTAAATCCTACTTTAAGCATGAAGTAGAATATTAAAACCTATCTCTAAATGTGAATTTCAAATGATGAAATAATTCCTTTTATGTTGCTTTAAACCTCAAGATGAAATAATTTGGATGACCAACTTTGTAGCTATAGTAGCCTTTGATATAATAAATAAATTATCCCTCTTTGATGAAATTAATTTTCATAAAGAGAATAATTTATTGCTTTAAAAATAATGGCCTTAAAATGTCATTATTAATTACCTATCTTACACATTGATTGTTCTTTTGGGAGCTCTGGCGATTTGGCGGGAAATTTTTTGAGCAGGCGTCAGGCGATGCTCTAGGGTTTCTGGTGTGTTGGAAAATCCAGGGCCTTTGGTGAATCGACGTAGTGGTACTCTGAAGGATTATCTGCTGCCCCAGGAGGGCCCAATGGGGTCTCCTCCAGACCCTCTCTCTGGGAGAAAGAGCTCATATGCTGAGATGGTAAAAGAAAATGCTTCATCTTCCAATGTTGAAGCCCAGAGGAATGCGTTTCAATCGCTCTTCAAGAATGCTGGTAAGAACTCAACTGCACACCGAGTTAATGGATGCCTCCCACAATCCGCTTCCAGACCTAAGATTGTCATTGAACCAAAGATGGTCGAGGACACAGTCATCTATCGCGCTAACCATGATCTGATTTGTAAATTCATGGGTATTCGACCTACCCTAAATTTTTTGCACACCTAGGTCAGACAGAACTAGGAGCCTCACGGTGAGTACTCCTTATGGTTCATAAGCAATGGGTATTTCATCATTAGTTTCTCTTCTTTAGCCGACAGAAACAGAGCATTTGAATCAGAAAAAAGGAACCACGGTCCGACAGGGTTATTTGTTCAACCCTGGAGAGTGGGTTTCGATCCTCGTATCGAACCCACGGCTGTCCCGGTCTGGATCCGGTTATACGCTCTCCCGATGGAGTTCTGGGGTGAGCAGGTTTTGGAGATGATTGGTAATTCCCTTGGCAGACATCTGGGCATCTCTAAAGATACCATAGAGGGTAATGCAGCTGTTTTTGCAAGAATCTATGTAGAAATGGATATTAGCCAGCCTCTCCCGGCAGAGGTGGAACTTGAGTTGGCAGGACTGTCATGGATACAGCAGTTAGATTATGAGGCCCTACCCTTTAGATGCAGAGTGTGCCATAAGCATGGCCATTTGGCAAGGTTTTGTCCAAGCCTTGGGAACACAAAAGAGGAGGCTCCGCTGGGCGCGTCAAATCGCCCTAGGGAAGGTAAGTCTACTCTTGTCAAAGATCCTTCTAATATTCCACAGGGTAATGATGTGCAGAAGGATGGATTTGAACAACCCAAACGGAGGAGAAAGCAAAAGAAAACTGGCAAGGAGCAAGCACAACTCAAGCCAGCCAATCGGTATGAAATTTTTAAGTCACTAGTTGATCAAGAGGACCAAGTCATGGAAGGAATGGATGGGAATACTGAGGCTAATAATACCCACACTCACTCTTCTCCTTCATCTCCTCCTGTCTTAGAACAGGCGATTGAGTCCACTGAGATATTGCAACCAGAGAATCCAGGGGCATTGATAATACATTCCCAAGTACAGCCGAAAAGTAAGGATGTCAGTATGGGAAGTGCAGAAAAGAACAGAGAAAGGCCAGCCCTGGGGATTACTCAGGTGGAAAAGCGATCCAAGAATAATAATTCTCAAGGAGCGAGCGAGAAGTCTAATAAGGATCTAATAGCAACGCAAGGAGACAAGTTGATCAATGGAGGATCGGTGAGGACAATTGATTCTTATTGCTCTCAAGGTTTTCAATGATTATTCAATCTTGGAATGTTAGGGGTTTAAACAGTAGAACCCATCAATCTGCTGTTCAAAGACTCTTAGGAAAATGCAAAACAGACTTTTTGCTCATCCAGGAGACAAAAATGTCTTTAGATCTTATGTGTAAAACAGTTAGTAGAATATGGAGGGGTGCTGGTTATATGGATGTGGTTGCTCAAGGTGCCTCAGGGGGAATTGTCACTTTTTGGAACCCTCTGGAATGGATTGCTTTAGAACATATAGCCTGGAGGGGTGTTCTCACATCTCATTTTAGGAATAATGTCACAGCTGAACATGTTTTAATTACAAATTTTTATGGGGCTCAAAGCATTGATAGCCAGAGGCTCCAATGGAAAGTTGTACACAACATGAGGTCCTCAAGACAAGATTTAGACTGGATCATTGCTGGGGATTTTAATGCTAAATTATCTGCTCGGGATCAGGAAGGTGGAACCCCAGTTTTGGACCCTAGGGACCGGCTTCTGATTGCCCAGGTCCAGGCCTTTCACCTAGTGGATATCCAAGGCCCTGGAACATTTTTTACTTGGACTAACAAGAGGAGGGAGCCACATAGTAGGAAGGTAAAGTTGGACCATTTTCTGGTCTCAGAGGAGGCATTTGTTAAGTGGAATGTTAAATTCCAGATTTTGGAAGGCCCAGTTTCCGATCACTCTCCCATCCTGATGGAGGGAGGGACTTTGACAGGGCAGCACCACAAACCGTTTAGATTTGAGAATTTTTGGCTACAAAAGGAGGATCTTCGAGAGAAAATTCTGCAATGGTGGGAAGATGGTCGTCTACCTTTTGGGACAACAATGTTTAAATTCCACAAACAACTTCATTTTGTCAAAGTTAAATTGAAACAGTGGAGGCAAGCTAATAAGTCGGATTTCCAGCTTCAAAGAGCTCCCTTGGTGGCTCGCTGGGAGGAGGTGCAAAAACACTTCAGGGAAGGAACAATTACTGAACAGCTTAAAACCGAGGATGATGCCTTGCGCAAAGCAGTTGAGGACATTGATAACCAAGAGGAAACTTACTGGAAACAGAGGGCTAGAAACTCTTGGTTATTGGAAGGAGATAGAAATACAAAATTTTTCCATCGATCAGCCTGTGCTAGAAGACAGATGAATAACATGGAAGTCCTTCAAGATGAGAATGGACATTCCTTTGATACTCTTCCTGGTATGCACTCCCACTCAGTGGATTATTTCTCTAAACTTTTTAAGGAAAATAGGGAGCAAGATGTGGAGGCTCAAAATGAAGTTATTGATGTTATTCCCTCTATTATCTCTCAAGAAGAAAATCAGGCCCTTCTTAGACCCATTGATAGAGATGAACTGAAGAATGTGGTCTTTGGAATGAGCACAGGCAAATCTCCAGGTCCAGATGGTTTTCCTATTGAGTTTTTTTAGGCCTTTTGGGATACCTTGGAGGAAGACGTTTTGGCTGTAACAGAGGAGTCCAGAACTAATAAGAGAATGCTTAAGGCACTAAATCATACCTTCATCACTTTAATTCCAAAGGGAGAGGAAGGGGTTCATATCTCTGACTTCAGACCTATTGCCTTATGCAACGTGATTTATAAAATTATCACAAAGATAATGGTTGAACGTCTTAAACCTCTCCTTCATAACATCATTTCCTCAGAGCAAGGGGGATTTGTAGAAGGTAGACAGATCTTGGATGGGGTGGTTCTCGCCCAGGAGGCTATCCATACAATGCAAAAATCTGGAAACAAAGGAATGTTCATTAAACTGGATATGTCCAAGGCTTATGATAGGGTGGAGTGGGGCTTCCTGTCAAGGATGTTGGCAGCCTTTGGTTTCTCCCAGGATTGGATAGACTGGGTTATGAGTTGTGTTTCTACACCTTCTTATTCTGTTCTAATTAAGGGGCTTCCCTCGCCTCCTTTTGGAGCCACTCGTGGTCTCCGTCAAGGGGACCCTTGCTCTCCCTATCTATTCCTTATCTTGGCTGAAGGATTAGGTAGACTCTTCTTGAGGAGAAGACATCAAGGCCTGATAACAGGTATCAAGGTAGGTGAAGAAATTTTGACTCATTTACAGTTTGTGGATGATACAGGCCTGGTTGGAGTGGCCAGTCTCAGGGAAGCCAGAGGAATTAGAGATTCTCTTAATGTTTACCTTAGGGCCTCCAATCAAGTTATCAATGACAAAAAATCCAAAGTGGTCTTTTTCAACCTTGACCAAAGGCTACAGGACAGAGTTATAGAGATCTTGGGTTTCACTAGAACATCTCTTCCTGTAGTTTACTTGGGGGTTCCTTTGCATTTCAAGAAATTAAAAAAAGACATCTGGAAGGATCTTTTGGATGGCATCAAAGATAGAATGAACCATTGGTCTCATAAATGGTTAAGCTACGGGGGCCGATTAACTTTCTTACAGTCAGTTATTCAGGCCATGCCAATCTATAAATTCTCTATCTTGGCTGCCCCACATTCTATTTGGAAAGAGCTGGACAAAATGGCTAGAAGATTCTTATGGGAAGGAGCAAAAGGTGAGAGGAAATGGGCCTTGGTTGGCTGGGATAAAGTTACTCAGCCCAAGGAAAAAGGAGGGCTGGGACTGAGAAGCTCCAAGCTTAACAACAAAGCTTTGGCAGGTAAATTGTATTGGAGGTGGATTTCCCAGCCAACATCCTTATTCAGTAGAATCTTAACCAGTAAGTATCTGGGCCATGTTCACCCCAATGATGTGAGCCGTTTCCCTTTGGATGGTAATGGATCCTTAGTGTGGCAGGCTCTTAAGCTGGGATCTCAAGTTATTAAAGACCAATTGTTTTGGAAAGTGGGAAGAGGGGAGAAGGCACGTTTTTGGACTGACTCATGGGACCAGTACCCACCCATCATTGCTGAGTATCCCGAATTGCATCCAATTAAATCAGCCATAGAATCCAAGGGCTGGGTCAATATTGAGAATTATTTCAACACTAGCCAATTGGGTGAGTATAAATTCAAGAAGTTTAAGCGGTTGGAGGAGTGGCCAATCACTATCCCTCCGGAGCTGGCACCCATTTTGACCAACATCTTGACAGCAAGGTTTCTCACGGGGAGAGACGAGGAGGATGAGTTAGCTTGGGGCTATGGGAACCTTGGGGTATATACAGTGAAGGCTGGATACGATCAGATTCTCCCAGAGCCTCCCCCGCATTTATTTTTGGTTCAAGATTGGAGGAAGATTTGGCATTCCAAGGGCTGGCCGAAAGTGAACTTCTTCGCCTGGCAGTTTATGCACAATGGCATTCTCACCTTTGACAATCTCAGAAACAGAGGAATCATCGGTCCTTCTCAGTGTGTTTTATGTCATAAGAATGAGGAGACTGCCGATCATCTGATGTTTGAGTGCCCTTTCACTGGTCAGATTTGGAAGCATTGGTTCTCTCATTTTAAACTCCAGACTAATGGTGCTCTGACTCGGAACAATATTTGGGAAAGATGGAAGAGAGGCAGATTTAAATCTAAAGCTCTTCGACTTGGTTGGGAACTTGGCTTATTCTTCATCTGGTGGCAGGTGTGGCTGGAGAGAAATGCTCGTATTTTTAGAGAAACCTTCTCCTCGCTAGATGGAATTTGGCAGGTCATCTGGAGCAAAGTCGCGGAAACGGTTGCCATATATGCTGAAGAGGAAAATCCGGTTGATCCTGGCCCACAGGAAGAGGGAGCTGTTGAACAAGTGAGAAAGGACACAGCCAGCTGGAAACCTCCCCCAGAAGGTTGGGTTAAAATTAATACAGATGGAGCTGCAAAGGGCAATCCGGGCTGTGCTGGAATTGGTGTTGTGTGTCGAGATCATGCTGGGTCTGTGCTTTACTGGGAATTGCAAGGTCTGGGAAGAGCCACAAACAATGAAGCAGAAGCCTATGCTATCAAAACTGCTTCCATCTGGGCTGTTAATCAGGGATACAGGAAGATAATCCTTGAGTCAGATTCACAAATTCTGGTTGGTGCTCTAGACTGCATGAGGAACTTTGCTTCGAAAGCTTGGAGGTTACAGATTTTAGTCTCTCAAATCAAGGACCTTTGGAGGGAATTAGAAGATGTGATTCCTGTCTATGTGAGTAGAGATTTAAATTCGACGATCGATTTCCTTGCAAAGATGGGTGCGGAGAAAGAGGTAGGGGTACAGCTGCACAGTGACATGCCTGTGGAGGATGTTGTGATTAGGCAGGGACTTGCACAATTCTTGAGTCAATGAGCAAAATTTTTGCTAAGGGTGGTTTTTGTCGCGATATCGCGACCTGTTGCGCTGTCGCGGCCCTTGGTGGGAAACTGTCGCGATATCGCGACAGGTTGCGCCGTCGCGGCCTTTGGAGGGAACCTGTCGCGATATCGTGACATGTCGCGCTGTCGCGCCCCTTGGCGAGTTGCTGTCGCGATTTCGTGACCCGTTGCGCTGTCACGGCTGTTGGTTGGAAGTTGTCACGATTTCGTGACCTGTTGTGCCGTCGCGGCCTTTGGCAGGAAGCTGCAACGATTTCGCGACGCTTTTGGAGCAAGGGCGCCAAGGAGGAAAACTGTCGCGATATCGCGACAGTTTTGGTGAATCGGAGAAAAGGGGCAAAATCGTCGCGATTTCGCGACATTTTTGAAGACTGGGAGCCAGAAGGAAAAACTGTCGCGATTTCGCGACATTTTTGGCTGGCGACTTTGGGAAAAGACGTCACGATTTCGCGACCATTTTGGAGCTTGTGCGTCAAGAGGAAAAGTCGTCGCGATTTCGTGACACTTTTGGCGTTTCGGTGCCAAGGCGAAATGTGGTCGCGATTTCGCGACAGTTCTGGAGAATTTGCACAAAAAGGAAAAACCGTCGCGATTTCGTGACACTTTTGAAGAATGGGCACAAAAGGGACAACTTGTCGCGATTTCGTGACATTTTTGAGGACTGGGCCCCGAGGAGAAAACACGTCGCGATTTCGCGACACTTTTGGCGAACTGGAGCTATTTGGAAAACTTGTCGCGATTTCGCGACACTTTTGATGAATGGTCGCCAAGTGGAAAACTCGTCGCGATATCGCGACACTTGGGAGGATTTGCTGTCGAAGGGAAAACTTGTCGCGATTTCGTGACACTTTTGGCGCAGAGGTGGCAAGGGGAAAACTCGTCGCGATATCGCGACAATTTTGAGGACTGGATGCCATGTGGAGAACTCGTCGCGATTTCGCGACACTTTTGGTGTTCAGGGGCTGCTGGCTTTGTGACATGTCGCGATTTCGTGACCGGTTGCTCGGGTGCGGCCTCGGCTGGTTTGACTGTCGCGATATCGCGACATGTCGACATGTCGCGATTTCGCGCCTTGTTGTCTTCTAGTGCTTTGCGGTGGAAAGTGCTGTCTTTTTGCACTTTGTGCTTGTAATCTTGCTTCTTGGTTCTTGGTAGGGATGTTTTTTCTCCCTTTTGTATCTGCTCTTTGTATTAATACAAGTTTTTCAATTTTTTTCAAAAAAATTACCTATCTTTAATGAAATCAGAATTTTCATAAAGAAAGGTGAATTTATTGCTCTAAAAATGATGACCTATGGAATGCCATATAAATCACTTCCCTTCAATGAAATTGGGATTTTCATAAAGGAAAGTTATTTATTGCTTATGAATAAACATGTAAAGCTGAAAAAATTTGATTTGCCTTCAAAATGTAAAAAAATCAAAATTTGAAATTATAAAAATCTGCATAAAATAGCAATTTTAAATAATTTTTATAAAATCGAAATGGCTTCGGAATGAGTTCGAATTTGTTTCAGATGAAATATTGTAGCTCATTCTTCACATCCCTACATTTATTTTTGAAATTTTAATTTTTTTTTATTTTTATTTTATTTGCCGACTTTTAAAAAAAACTGCAAAAAGAGAAGGTTAGAAAACATTAAAAAAATAAAATAAAATTTGGAAATGTTAAAAGCAAACTACTCTCAGTCTAATGCCACCCTATCCTGCAAAACTGAAGATGTGAGACTTTTTGCATGTAACCAAATTTATTCGAATTTGCATACACACGATTCAAAATAAATTAGGTACAATCTTCTAAGGAACAAAAATAAATTTTGTGTTTCTAAGCCTTCAATAATGCAACCATTAAAATGCATTTAACATTATCTATAAGCCAAGAAAACATGGAAGAAAAGATAAACCATTAGCTCAAACATGCAAAAAAATCTCCTCCCATCTTGCTAACAAAGTGCAAGTTTCTGAAATATTTGCATTAAAAATAATATTCTCTTTTACAACCAATATTTCCAGCTTCTTCCAAAAAACGTCCAGCCCTTGTTTATGAGCTTCAATGGGTTTTTAAAGATTTCCAACATTGGCTATTCATTTCTTTTTCCAACTCTTGGCATTCCAACGCTTTCTTTTTCCAACTCTTGTCTTTCCAACGCTTTCTTTTTCCAACTCTTGGCTTTTCAATGTTTTGTTTTCTTCTTAAAATTTTCAACATTTGGCAATTTGTTTCTTTTCCCAACTTTTGACTTTCCAACAATTTCTTTTCCATTGGCATGATACGCGACATTTCTCTTCTTGAGTGTTGTCGCTTTCTAAAATAAAACTATTAATAAAATTTAATTAAAACAAGACTAAAGATAAAATTAAATTAAACTTTTCCTAAAACAAAACCATTAATGAAATAAAAGTGACTTTCCAAAAAAAACACATTGATGGTTTTATTTTTATTTTATTTTCATGATTATTATTATTTTTTTAATATTTTCTTTTTTTTATTTTTTTATTTTTCTCATTTTTTTTATTTTACTTATTTTATTTTTCTTTTTTAATTTTAAATTTGATTTAATTAATTTCAAATGTTTGAATTGGTTTAATTCAAAAATTAAAATTAACCAAAATAATAAAATCAAGAAAGAAGCTAATCAACACACTAAACAACTTTAAAAAAATTAAAAGGAGAGAATAATTCACATCTAAACCTAAAACCATATATTGCAATCTAAATCAAAATTTCTCCTAATATCCAAAAACCTGAAAAATTAAAAAATGGGTCTCTAATTTTGGGGCTAGTTGTGGAATGACTACAACATATAGTAGCTCCATATGGTATCTCTAGATGGTAGTTGTGGGTCTAATTTCGACCACATTGCAATAGATATCTCCTTCAAGAAAACATGCTAAATGCTAAGTATATAAATCTAGCACAGGACCAAGAATATCCAGGACCACGATACAATGAGTACCACATCAACTGGAAGCTTCAAGATCGTGGGAACAAGCAAAGCAGTAGCAAAAGTCAAAAATACCCAAAACCACACCTTAGTCAACAATGACATCAAAAAATAGAGCAAAGTTGTGGGATCAGGAGAAGAAATAAACTACATCGAAAAGTGTGCCCTAATGTCATGATAGTTTTAAGGCCTAGCCACCTGAGGTAATAACGTTAGCAAAAAGTAAAACTACCAAGGACTGTGCTAGCCAATTAAAAGAAATTATCTAGAGTCGTGATGCTCAAAGTCATGCTAATTGAAAGGATGGCATCATCAACAAAGATTTTATCCTGTGATCGCACCTACATAGAAGACAAAAGAAAAGAAAATATGTCCAAACCTAAAAATGTTCGAGACTATGGTTTCGTTGCAAAAAAACCATGCAACATATAAAAAGCCCAACCATGAGCAAATTTTAGTTACAAGTCGCTTTCAAACTTGCAACTGCCATAGTGCTCGCCAGCTAAGATCCAACTCACCTCTAACTAAAAAATGTACAACTCTAATAATGCAATGAGTAGCTTCAATAATACAACCATCGATGAAAAATAGTTGTAGATCAACGGGTCTGGTTCAAATTCATGCTTAAGATAAAACAGAAGACTACCACATCATCATTTCTAGTTCTCCTACCAGACTGTCATTCAAATGACCATTCAACTTCCCTTCACCAAGAAAATTTGAAATTGTAATCTATAAATATGAGTTTAGACCTCATTCAAAGGGTTGGCTTTGTAGTCCTTGCCTTATATTACTTTGTAATTTTCTTGTTGATCAATGAATTGGTAGATTTTTGGTCTTCATTTTCTTGCATTTACAGGATTTTATGAATGTATTTTTTTAATTCATTTTTGTTACATTGTGATGTTAGTCTATTTTTCTAAAGTAGTTCAAGAAAATGAATTACCTATTGGATTACTGATATTTATAGTCCTTGGAATGATTAGATTTTATGTGTTGTTTAAAGTCATTTCTGTTACATCTAGTACTTAACGTATTCTGTTAAAGTGATCAGTGATTGCCTATTAGATTAGCTAGTTGCTTGGATCCTTGGAATGATTAAAAATAAATACATTGTGCTTAAATGAACTAGTAAATATGATTCATGGTTGATCTGTTAAGTATCATATAAGTGATTAGATTAGTATCTCGCTTTGTAAGATCCAATGTTGTTACACTATATCCTATCAATTTTCTATCCTTTCCTTCTCTTATCCCTTTTTCTAAATCCCTTATTTAAAGGATTTTGTCTTCTCTAGAGTTTGAAGCATAGGGTAACCTTGTTTCATCCAATTATTATACTTTAGCTAAAATCAACAAGTGTAACGTCTTTCCTTAATAATGGTATATTTTAGTTTAACTATAAAGTAAATTTTTGGCACGCCCATTGGGATGAATATAACCATTTTTTGTTTCACTTTATCGAAAAGTTCAATATTAGGTGAATAATATTGACCTCATTAGCAGAGATTGTATGTTCATATAGCGACTTCAATTCAAAGATATTATTAGAATCTTTGTGAAGTTAAATTACCGGTTCAATTTCTATATAACTCACATAACAAATAGATATTTGTTTCAATTCTTATATGATTACAAGGTCTATGGCCAAGAAATCAAAAAAATTGCTATCATTTTTTGAATTACCACTTCATAAGTCGAGATGTGTTGAAATTTCAACACCAGTATCTTGCTGCCAAAGTGTAAATTCTTCCTCTCATAATTCCTCTGCATTATCATCAGTAGCAAGTCTTGGATCCATGGCTTAGAATGTAAATCAGATTGTTTCAAATTTTCCTAATTAGAACACCACTCGACCTTTAGGTCTACCTCAAATAAATGATATTCCCTAGGCCACTCTTAAAGCTCTTCTTATCTATGATGGCACAAGTAAAATTGTGTATGAACATTGTCAAGATTTAGTTTCCTGGGTTGCAATTCATAATATCAAATATGAAGACATCACGGTTAGACTTCTCATTGTCTTTTCCAAAGATAATAACATCCATACATGGGCTAACCTATCTAATACAATAGTACCCATACATGGGCTAACCTAGCTAGACCAATAGTAAAATAATTTAATGAGCTAATCGATCCTTTTTCTTTATTGACTCAATTCATCATTATCCAGAGACATCCTCAAGAATTAATTACTAATTCTAACTTTATATTCATTAGAACTTGGAAAAGCATACCTTAGAATATCAGACTGACAGATTCGTTAGCATAAATCTACTATACCAGAGCTTTAGGCCCTGATTTAGGGTTGCAAAATCAGCAATCAAATATAGTTGATTTTCCTCAAGTCTATTAGGCCACTATTGTAGCTAAAAATGTTCTAATTTTTGTAGGAAGATTACCACCAAGAGAAATAATGCTCTATTTCCTAGAAATATTCCAGTCTTCTCAAAATAATTGAAATAGCTTCGTTCTTGTCTCTCCCCACAATTGCTTCCATTCCTATTCCTAGAGAGTCACCATCTATGCCTACTTTACTTGCACTACCAACATCATAGCCTAAAGAATCACAAATAATGTTAGAGGTTCTATCTACATTGAAGACTCTAAATAACAAGGTAATAGCAATTGAAAAAAGAGAAACAAAGAGGTCTTAGTTCAAAATATTTCCATATGTAAACAAAGATCAAAAAGCTTCAAGTAGTGACACGATCAAAAAGCTAATAATAGCTATCAAGAATAAGCAGTGATTGTAAAGCCTAAAAACTACCCTTGGTTCTTAGTTCACAATGATCATCACAACCTAGAAACATGTGTTATGTACCAACATCATGCTCAACTAGTTGTTGAAAAGGAATAAATATGTTAGAAAGGTCAAATTAATATGTTATAGGATTCAAAACAAATTATGCTTACACAATATCCTTTAGAAGAAGAATCCATTTCTATGCTAATCAGGTCTGGTAAGAAATAAATTTAGGTAAACCCAAAGAAATTAGAACCTTTGAAGGTACTATCTTAGCCACAAAAGCCAAAAGAGCAAAATGTACCCAAGACTAGAAAAATTCTAGTTCAAAAAGAACCTGAAGCCTATGTACCATTGTCGTAGCCACAGATGGGGCCCTCTAGCTCAAAACAAACAAAAAAGGCCAAATAAGTGTTTCCTGATACAAAAGGGGAAGCACGTGATAAACGTAGATTTCCCTCAGTCACTAAGAGACAAAGAATTGAAGCTACATAGGTATACAAAAGGAATATTGATGAGACTAAAAAGAAGAATGAGAAAAAGATGACAAAAGGATCCAGTTTCAATATAGTAGAAGAGCTAAAAAAGACTCCTAAAGCAAACTTATATGATGCACTGATGATTGTTGGATAGATAGACCTCTTGAGAGTTTCATTGAGAAATATTAGCTTGGGAGACCAACCAATTTTTGAATATGTTATTACTCAAGAAACAATGAATCCAAACACTATGAAAAATAGACCACCTCCTTTCTATTTATCTTTAAGAATGGAAGGATGGGTAGTTCACAATTATATGATTTACTTTGGAGCCACTACTACTGTGATGCCAAAAGTAGTATGTGAATTGATGGGTATGGAATATGCTCGATCCTGTCTTGATGTACTTTAATTAGATGGTATTACTGTGAAAATAGTTGGAGTAATCAAAGATGTACCCATGATGCTTCACATAGCACCAAAGATAACTATAATACAAGAAATAATGGTGGTTGATTTAGAGCCTTATTTTGGTCTTTGTTTATCATTGATTGTTGATTATGGATCTTGATTAAATCGGAGGCCTTTGTTTCAGCCGCACTTAGACCCACTACGTAAAAGAGGGGGGGTGTAGATGGCATTAGCCCCCCCTACTACTGTCGCCAGGGGGGTCCAGGGGGGGCTAATGCCCCTGAAGCTAAAAATAGATGTTTTTTTCTCTATGTAAATCTGGACCATTTGATATTAGGTCACAGATCGGACAATAGATTTTAGGCAGGTTTTTTGCCCTAAAATTGTAATGCATTATTATAAGAGAAGGTTGTATGACGACTAAAAATGAAATGAGGTGCGTGGTTGTGTACAGAGGGGTTTTTTGGACAGAATACAAAGGGCCTGGTTATTTTCTCCATGGAGTAGCCCGATTTGGGTGAACCACGTTATATCTATGTCTATTTTGTATTGCATAATTTATTCTGTGTTTATTTTCGCATTATATTATTGCTCGTATTTGTTAATTAATCCTAACAAAGAGTTCACAGTAAAATTAGGAGGCTACATGTACTTGTACTACTCTCACATGATGATTCCTCATAAAGGCAAGAAAATTAAGATTCTTTTAGAGAAGCTTAAAACCTATCACATCAAAAAGATAGAGGAAGATGAACATATCAACACTATATTCAAATAAACAAATCTTCTTGAAGATACTTTGGATGAACTCAAAATAAAATATCAATTCTCTTTCAAGAATTGTAATGCCTTGATTGAAACTAGTATTGGCACTTAATGTGTTGCAAACTCAAAAATAAAAAGGCCATAACATTTTTGAACCAAGAACTGTAAAAAATAGAACTTTGGAAACTTTATTTTGATGGAGCCAGATACAAAAATGGCATTGGAGCTAGAGTTATATTGGTTTCTCCTTTTGAAGGTACAAAGATTTTTTCTCATAGATTAACATGGAGTTGCACCAATAACATTGCAAAATATGAAGCATTATGTCTTGGTTTAAAGCAATCAAAAAATATGGGATTTAAGTTGCTCACAATCTATGGTGATTTAGAGTAGATTTTTAATCAAGTCATAGAGAAATGCAACAATAGACACTATTTGAAATCCTATCGTAGTAGAGTATGGGACTTAATGGAGATCTTTGAAGATTTAAATATAGAAGATATCCCTCAGGAATAAAACAAGCTAGTTAATGCACTCCCTACTAGGGAAGCTAACTACACACCTTCTTCAGATTTTGGTTCAAAGAAGAACAAATATAAGTTGATTTCTAGACCATATATCCTAGATAGAGAGGTATTCTAGAAAATATTTTATAAAGACCAATAGATTATAGATTTCTTAACAAAAGAGTTAATCTTCTCAGTCCAATAGGAAGAAATGTCTCGGTAAGTAGATCAAGAAGATATAATTTAGCTAAAAAAATATCATATTTCTAAAATATTGATTACTTTAGAGAGCTTGTTTGATAACAATGATAGAAATACAAGTTGTAGAATGAAGATAGAAGAACAAGCATACAGAGAAATTCATATTGAATCAGGAAAATATCTAAAAATTGGGGTACATTGTACTGATGAAGAGGTTGACCAACTCAGACAACTTTGTATACAATACCGAGATATCATATCATGGGGGTATGATGATCTTCGGGTCTATAATAAAGATGTAATCTAGCATACAATTGAGCTAACTCCTAATTCAAAACCATTCAAAAAAATAGAGGCCAATCAATCCAAAAATAGAAGCAACCATGAAACAAGAATTACTTCAGTTGCTAAATACCAAGATTATCTACCCAATTAAATACTCCACCTAGGTTGCGAACAATAGTGCCTATGAGGAAAAAATGAAGACATTCATCTCTATGTAGATTTTAGACATCTAAATAAAGCTTCATTGAAAGACCATTATCCATTGCCACAGATTGATCAAATACTACAAACAGTGGTTGGGGCATAAAGGTTTTCACTTTTAGACAACTTCTTAGGATACAACCAAATATGGTTAAAAGATGAAGATTAGCACAAGATAAATTTTACCACTAAATGGGACACATTTGCTTACCATAGGATGCCATTTGGGTTGTTGAATGTTGGGGTAACATTTCAACATGCCATGGACTTTGCTTTTGGAGAGCTAGTCAAAACAATAATCTTTATATATCTACATGACATGACAAAATTCTCGCATGATAAGAAACAACATTTGGATCACCTTCAAAATGTCTTTGAAAATGTAAAGAATTCAAAATATCGCTAAATCCAAAAAAGTCCATATTTTTTGTCCATGAAGGAAAACTCCTAGGCCATGTAATTTCTAAACAAGGTATGGCGATTGATCCAGAGAGATTTCAGGTCATTCTATCTCTTCCACTCCCTTTGAATGAGAAGACCTTAGAATTATTTTTTGGGTAAATTAATTTTGTATGGAAATTTGTTTTAGATTTTGCATAGATTATAAATCTTATGAATAAAATTTTAAAGAAATATGCATTTTAATGGACTCCAGAAAGAAAGGTAGCATTCAAACATATTAAAGAAGCTATCATAAAAGCTCTAATGTTGGTAAATCCTAATTTTAGTAGAGATTTCATCTTATATGTTTATGGGTCAAAGGATAGTTATGTCGTAGTACTTACTCAAAAAGATGCTAAAAAAAAACATTCAGTATTCTTCTGAGCCAGACCTTTAATGATTACCAAAGTAACTACAATATTATAAAAATAAGTATATGTAGTCACGAAGTATTTGAAGAAGTTTAGGCATTATACATCCCAAAGCAAAACCATATTTTATGTGGTTCACCTAAACGTCGAAAATTTCATTATCTAGAAAGAAATGGAAGATAAGAGAGTTGGTTGGGTGACCAAAATCTAAGAATACAATGTAGAATTCATCCTACTAAACATGTAAAATATAAAGCACTCCGCAACAGTTAGCAACTTCGCCAAATAGGGTTACAATATATATTAATGAAGATACAAAAAATATGCCCAAGGTCAAGCAACATGTAGAAATATTTGACTTGGGTGGATGAGTTAAACAAGTACTTACAAATAGGAAAATATCCAGGAGAATTAAATGCATCACAAAGGAGGGGATATAGGCTTGAATCTTTGAAATATGTTTTACTACTAGAGGGTTTGTATTGAAATAATTTTGATGGAATACTTCTAAGATGCATCAAGCCAAAAGAAATAGAGAAAGTTTTGATAGAATTTCATTCGGGTCTATCTGGTGGGTATTATTTAGGATAAAATACCGCTACTAAAATACTTAGGGTAGGTTATTATTGATTGACAATTTTCATGGATTCATTTAAAAAGGCTAGGTCTTGTAAGAAATGTCAGAGATTTGTTGGAAGGAATAGAAACTCTCCATTACCTCTATGCCCAATCATAGCTGAGGAGCCATTCCAATAGTGGGGCCTAAAATTTATTAGTCATTTAATCCACATTAATCAACAGGTCACAAATACATCCTCAAAACAACTAATTATTTTACAGGGTGGACCAAAGCAATCACTATAAAGGTAGCCAACCAAGATACGGTAATAGAATTTATTGAGAAATTGATAACAAGATTTGGTATTCCAAATGCAATAATAAGTGATAATGGCACTTCTTTCATTAAAGCTATATTCATAAATTTTATTGCCCAATATGGTATATATCTCAAGACCTCCTCTAACTATTATCCATAAGGAAATGGATTAGCTGAGTCTACTAATAAGAATATTTTGAAAATTATCAAAATAAATATTGGAGAAAACAAAAGAAGTTGACATACATACATTGATTGACCAAGCACTCTGGATAGATAGGATCACAGTCAAGAAATCATTAAAAACCTCTCCCTATTCATTGGTTTATGGGAAAGAAGCAATTTGTCCACTCCATCTTGAGTTGTCAAACGTAAAAATGTTAAGTCAAATGGAACTCCCCAATATGGAAGCAAAAAAGGCTCAATTGGCTCAATTGATGTTATTGGAAGAACTGAGGGAAAAGGCCTGCTCCAATTTCTAAAGCCACTCAGCCACCAACAAAAAATGGTTTTATAAAAAAATACCTCAAGATTTTTAAATAGGTGACCTTGTTCTCAAATGGGAAGAGGACAAGTCAAAACCTGGTAATCACAATAAATTTGATTCGTTCTAGTCAAGACCCTATTAGATTACTACCAAGGATTTAAATGCATATGAACTGATAAATGAAGAAGGTTGTATCTCGGTGAACGACTATCACTTGAAACACTTCATGTGAAATGTCATCAACCCACATGTATCATATGTTTGATTTTCAAAGTCCAGACAAAAACATAAAAAATATTTAAATTCAAACTAACTGATCGACTAAGCACGAGAGCGTTTTGATCTAGCTAATCATTGGTTGAAATTTGTACTTACAAAGCAACTAATTGACACAGGAAGATTCACATAATATTTTAAAGCAACCAAAAAATATACATCCCAAGAAGTATAATTATCACAATTAAAGCCAACTAGCTACAGTGAAGTTTCACATACACCACAAATTAATTTCATCAAAGAAAATTTCAATAGAGGGCAAAATCGTACACAAAGTACATGAAGAAGGAGAATACTACGCAAGGAGAATACAAAAGATTTTAGGTTCTAGGACTATGTTAAGAAGTGCCAAATAACTAACAACAAGATGCAGAAGGCACTTCAATATCAACAACCTTGCATTGTTGATATTGAGGTGACTTTCAAAAAACCCAGAACAACTGCACAAGAATGTCAAGCAACGACTGGAAGTTGTGTACCCTAGTACTCTCAGTACTTTTGCTTATCACTCTTTTTTATCCCATTACATATATAAATATGTACACCGTTGTCTAGAATTAGTTCTTGTAATAGCCAAATATTACAATATTCAATTAAAAATAATCCAAGATAATAAAGGGAAAGTCATTTTCATCTACCTCAGATTGTATTAGAGAAGCCTTTACCATAGGAGAAAAACCCAGGTCTACACCTAAACCTTTTAATGCTCATATTTAGAGTAAACATTATGAATCTAGGAAGGATCCTGAAAATGGGAAATCTTTTAGGAAGTGGCTCCATTCTCAGCTTCATAAACCTTCATTTGAAGATAAACTTCCAAAAACCCCCCTAAACATTTTTTACTTCAAAACCCAGAGATCTATTCAATGTTAGACGTCATTTTTGGTCTACCTTATGACAGAGAGGTACATTATTACCAAATAGCTATGGCTTATACCATCTCCAATCCTTGATATTATGATGATTCAAACCTTGACTTCATAAATAATCCTATATTCTTTGATTGGGCTGAATTTTTATGTGGAAAGATACATGAGCAACTAATACAGTTGCAATTATCTCCAGTAGGCACTTTTTATTACTGGTCACATATTGCATGGTTATTCTTGTACCACACAGTAGACTCTATGCCATGGGTGGATCATAATAAGGTTGATGATAAGGGAAAAACTTATCTGTAGTTGAATGGACAAATTTATTGGAGAGATAAAAATCATATTACCACTTCAATAGGGAATTTTTAGGGTCAGCCTTAAAAATGATTATGGGTGACCTCCCTCATCTTTCCAATCAAGTTGGTAGCCTATTACAATCCCATCATGCTGAAGGAGATTGGTTCTTCCTCTTAGATGGAACTATTATCAGATTGTATGGTTTCACTGGGAAACCTTTTTTGTTGCCTTATTTTATAACTAAAAATAATTATGCAATGGAATATTGTAGATAGATTGATTTCATCAACATGAAATATGGCTCTAGAATTTAAAAAAAAATATCACCTATGAGTATCCACTTACATATGACCCAATCACTATAAACATTAAAGGCCAAGTAGAAGAATTAAGTTGCAAATTGCAATAACTAGTGCTACAAGCTATATCATAGAGATGAAGATATGATCCTATAGATAAATTTGGTGATAAATTGACTCTAATCAATTCAAGTAAGCCTCCTACTTTCAAAAATACAAGCAGACCAAAAATTGAAAGATTGAGGAATAATCATGAAAATAATGAGTTGAAATGGAATATTGGCCAACTGCTTGATTTACCACCATGGAGTGATTGGTATGAACAAGAACAATATTATGATCCTAAAATAAATCTAGAGCACTCCTTGTCCAATACAAATTAGTTTTTTAGGTGGTGCCCCCCCCAACACCCCCCCTTCATTATTGAGGGTGTGGTCCGGGGTCCATCCCCATGGTGGATGTGTATAAGAAGTATTACTCAAAAAAAATACAAAATGGTCTACATTCAAAGTAATAGAATGGTGGATATTCTGAGTATAAAATAAGGCTACTAAGTCCAAATTTGATATCAGAATGCATAGAGAATTTTCACAAAGGAATGATTAAAATGTAGACACATGGAACAAACATAAATAGGGCATGACTCTAACTCTTTCAGGGAAAAATCCAAAGGATAAAAATGAATCTCAAAAAATTAAAGAAACAATAGAGATAGAACAAGGGACTCGAAAGGAGAAATCAGTTGAAGCAGAAATAAGAATAGAAGATACTGCAAAATAGCCTAAAGTAGTCAAATAGGCCCCTCAACTTAGACCGAAAAGTGAAGTATTTTTTCCATCAAAGTTGCAATAGCGGTTTTATCCTATAGGTTCTTAAATACTTAGTAGAATGGGCTATAAATGGAAAGGCTTAGGGAAAACACCTATAGGTCCTCAAGAGATCATCCAAGTAGAACAAAGGTCCAAAGGATTGGCTCTAGGCACATCTCTTCCAAAATCCCCAACTCAAGAGGCAAAAGATAAAAGGACTAAGTGATTTTCTTCAGAAATCCCTACCAAAGCACCACTAAAATTTGTGATAAGTCAAAGAAGTCCCCAATATACTATAGAAAAAAGAACATTAGTTGGAAGTGTGTAAACATCTAATCAGCTAGTTCATAGTCCTAAAACTGAAGAAAGTAATATTCCTATAGAAATGCTTTAGTCATCCGAGACCGAAGATATTCCTCCTTCACCTCAAAAAATAGTGGATAAAAGAAAATTTGATTCATCCCAAGAGGTGCAAAAGGAAGATAATAAGAAATGAAATATCCAAGAACAACCACTAATAATTGAAAAAGTAACAACTGAACCAGTAGTGGAGCAACCTCTAGAACCAAGGACAATTATGAATATTTCTAATCCCTCTTCTTCTCCTCTTCTCATCCTTGATGCAATTCCCTTCCCTTATGCATTATCTCAAGGCACAACCACAAAAACAATTCCTATCACCATTCCAACCACATTAGCTCAAAATCCACCAGTTGTTACGCATCAACCCATTCATGAAGAATCTCCATCTCCCTTTCAATTCATCCAACCATTTCTCACTACCATGTATCCATCGAATAATCCAATCACCACTACCATCAACACACTCACAAAGATGAGCTACAATGCTCAAAATGGTGGAAAGAAAATACACCTAAGTGAGTTGGAGGTTTTACCATATCCAAGTAGATGATCACCATCGACCCCACCACAAATCAATAAATGAGGGTCATTGCCACACCAAAATTAAAGAAACCATATTCTAAGATGATCCTTTATGACTTTCATTTAAAGATCAAATGATATATATTACTCAACTACCACTGGAGGATTCCTTGTTGAATGTTCAAGCTCATGTGAGCACCATCTATTTACAAGGAGAAATTACAAGATAAGTGCCAGTATCTAGAGTAAAAGTACAAGGAGCTAGATGAGATGACAAAAGAAGATCAGAACATAAAGAAAGCTCTTCATCAGGAGGCATAGAAATAGAAAAATAAGTTCTCTAAAGTAGCAAAGCAAGCTCATAAATGGCAAGAACAAAATAAATTTTTATTAAAACAGGTCCAAGGACTACAACAACAATTGCAATAAGAGAAACAAAAAGCCAAGGCTTCATCTTTCTCCAAAGAAACCATCAAACAACTAAGAAGGGATAGTTAGAGCAAGATCCTTGAGTATGCTCTCGAGGCCTACATGGTTGTATATTACCTCGATTTTTATAGATAAATAATCAAAGAATCCAAAGCAGCATTTGAACAATCTGGATTAGGTAATTTGTTCCTATAGGTTGACAACATAATGGAAATATCTAAAAGGAGGTTTGAGCCAACAACTAAAGCTATTCCTAGCCTACAATGGAGTGCAGCAAGAAATACTTCCCAAGTTGTGATCGATAAATACATATTAATGCAAGATGAGATACAGGTAATTAGGATATTGTAGAATAAAGTTGATAATATCATGGAACCCATGTGGGAGCTCCTATCACTCAGATTCCTCGACTTTTGGGACCAAGACATACAGATCTTATCCAAAGAAGAAGTTCAGACCCAGATAAAAGCAATTGCTAATGATGAGTCTAAAATAGACCAACTATAAGAACCCATAGGAGAATATCAAGTAATGGAACTATTAAATAAAATGGCTTAGTTGTAATCAAAGCTTCAAGAAATAGCTAGAAGATATGAATATCCTTCCTATAAAAAGATATATCAGTTGAATAGAATACAAGATCAAACCAGCATGATCAAGACTCCTACAAATCGAATGGGCAGAATCCCTAGTTGTATTCAAAAAGGAAAAATAAATATTCTATGGAGGAGATGATCGAGAAAGTGAAAATATCAGAGTAGAAATCCCTTCAGAAGACACAAGATTAAGGCCTCTAGATGAATAATTGATACCTAGTGAGTAGTTATAAATACAAAGCAAAACAACAACTAATAAAATGGTAGTTTAGAAAGAATAAAGAGGGATAAATGGGCATCTCAACAACAATAAACTACACGAAAGGCCTAACAAAGTAACAACTCCATTGATCCCCATTCATATTCATACCACTCCATATTTATACCCTTGCCACTCCTTACCCTCATTCAAAACATTGATTCACTTTCCTTATCAAAATATATAAACCACCTTTCACTAAATTTCATTTCACTCTGACCCATACCTCCATTCCATTCTCCACCTTGACTTCATACCCAATGAAAACAGGTCTTTAGAGTTCTTGCGAGCAAAAATCCTCAGGAGGCACCAAACATATGGGTCTAATTTTGACCACATTGCAAAATATATCCCCTTCAAGAAAACATGTTAAATGCTAATGCTAAGTATATAAATCTAGCACATGACCAAGAATATCTTGGGATCGTGACAAAATGAGTGCCATGTCAGCTGGAAGCTTCAATATCATGAGAATGGGTAAAGCAGTAGCAAAAGTTAGAAATACTTGAAACTGCATCTTAGTCGACAATGACATCAAAAAATGGAGCAAAGTCGCAGGATCAGGAGAAGAAATAAACTACACCAAAAAGTTCACCCTAATTCCATGATAGTTTCAAGGATGGCGCACCCGAAGTAATAACTGTTGGTCATCAAATCTGCCTAGGAAAGGATTTTGGGTAAATGTATGCACCCTAGACCTGGACCAACATTGAAAGGCCGAAGGGAAGAGATGCCCCTCGTGCCAATATCCGGAGAAAGGTCGGCTCCTATGCTAATCTACTTTGGTGTTTTGAGATAAGGGTGCAGGAAAGAGATAAAAGGAGTTAGGGTTAGAGAAAGAAATAAAAAGGGGTAAGGGAAGAGAGATCGATGATTTAAGGTGGGAGAGAACAGGAAGCACGATCACTAACTGACAACTTGAATAGCAGCAAGGAACACCAAGAATAAATGAAAGAAATGCAACATTAACCTTCCTATGTATCCTTTGGGCGAGCTCACAGGGATTCTCCTTCTCCCTTTCATCGAAATTTAGGGTTCAGAGTAAAGACGATTAGGACAAGTGAATGTAACAGAAACCACAACCCACCAGGCAGCATAAAAGAAAACCAATATAGCGTTTTTCCTCTCCTATGTATCCTTCAAGCGAGTTTCAGGGTATAGTCCCCAATCGCACACCGGATTCAGGATTCAAAGTCTCAGTATACAAATGAAGAAAGACAAAAGAATCAAGCACAGAAGGCAGCATAAAAGAGAGAAATTGAGCCCAAAGCTCTTTAGTATTAATCGCAGGACATCAAGTTACAACAACTTTCTAGCAGATAGTTCCCCCCACTTTCTACATTACAATGCCTAGGTTTTTATAGAGGACCCGACCCTCTAAGTCATTATTACATAGAATGGCAAAGTATACTCTTGAGATCTGAGAAGTCGGCTCCTCGCGGCCCTCGTGACTGAGCTTTCAAATCCATTACTAGAACTAGCAACTGTGACCTAGTCAACCTTGGAAACATGCATTGATGAGCGGTCTGAGTGTCCTTGGTTTCTGGGTGCAATGCTCGAGTGGCCGCCATGCTTGTCGGGCTCTCCTTTCAGGGACTGATACTTCGCTTCCAATTGCCAAAAAAGAGCAGCGAGCTTACTGGGCAAGTAAGAATGCATTTATGAGGCACTTGATTGTCTCGAGAAAATACCCGGCTTGAAGCGCGTGCCCCTCGCGAAAAAGCAACATGTCACGATATCGTGACATTTCTATGTCTTCAGCTTGGTTCTTCTTCTTGCATCACGAAAATACGACATGTCGCGATATCGCGACATTTCTATGTCTTTGCCCTCTTTTGTTGCTTTTGGCCACGAAAACGCAACATGTCGCGATATCGTGACACTTTTCCTCTTTTGGTCACGAGGATGCAACATGTCGCGATATCGCGACACTTTTCTTCTTTTGCTCCTCTTGTCGCTCTCGGCCGCGAAAATGCAACATGTCGCGATATCGCGACACTTTTTCTTTCTTGCTCCTCCTTGTCGCTTTGAGCCGCGAAAATGCAACATGTCGCGATATCGCGACACTTTTCTCTTCTTGCTCTTCTTGTCGCTCTCGATCGCAAAACTGCAACATGTCACGATATCGCGACACTTTTCTCTTCTTGCTCTTCTTGTCGCTCTCGGCCACGAAACTGCAACATGTCACGATATTGCGACACTTCTTATTTCTTCCTCCTCTTGTTGCTTTGAGCCACGAAAACACATGTCGCGATATCGTGACACTTTTCTCTTCTTGCTCTTCCTCCTTGCTTTGAGCCGCAAAAATGCAACATGTCGCGATATCGTGACACTTTTCTTCCTTTGCTCCTCCTTGTCGCTCTCGGTCGCGAAAATGCAACATGTCGCGATATCGCGACACTTTTCTTTCCTTGCTCCTCGTCGCTCTCGGCCACGAAAATGCAACATGTCACGATATCGCGACACTTTTCTTCCTCGCTCCCTCTTGTCGCTCTCGGCCGTGAAAATGCAACATGTCGCGATATCGCGACACTTTTCTTCCTTCTTTTGGCGGAGCTATCTTCTTTGGCCTGTTTGGCAGCGAAGCTCTTCTTCTTCATTTTATGTGCAAGGGGGTGGCATTGAAAGCCAAAATTGTTGCAACACTTACAAAAACTTTCGAAGCAACAAAAAACACTTTACAAAGAGAAATTTTTTTATTTTTTTCTACCCCTTGTGCAATGTGACAAAATTGTCAACATTCTTGGCGGCTCGTGGGGCATTTAGCTCGTCTGAATGCAGAGATCCCAGGCCTTTATCCATTGGGCAACAGAGTCATTCCCATTATCCTCTTCTCTGACTATCCACTGACGGCATTTTTTTTTTTTTTGGTTGTGCCTAAGCTCCTAAGCAACACTTAGCGCCTTCGGCACTTATTTACTAGTCGGGCTATTTACAGTATTTACACAAAATTTTGTGACATGATTGGCATGCCGCCACCATAAACCCAACTTTGGGTGCCTATCCGGTGAACCTGCAATGTCCGGACTAGATCTGATTGAACTTTAGTTGATCTTTGAAGTCCGGCTGGCCTCTTCCCGAAGTTGTCCATGTTGCGAACAGGGAGCAACGCAGTGAGTTGTCGCTCCTGCCAGTACCCGTACTGTTGATGAAATATGTGGCAAAGAAGTTTGCCACATGAGGGGCCTCTTGGGGTACTGGTCGTGGTGATGGCTGGAACCAATACCAGAATATGAAGAATCTACTAACTGTGGGCTGGGTACAGGTTCTTCCATCCTCCTGATGGGGTAATAGGGCTCCTCCGACAAAGAGTAATCTTCTAGGATCTCTTCAGGTTCAGCTTCTTGATGAGGCATGCTTAATGGATCCTGGCTGAATACTTGCATGCCATCCACTGGGATACAAAAAGGGTGCAAAAATGTGCCCTCTTTGTTCTCAGGTTCCGCCACTTGAGTCTGTTTCTCTCCTTGGCCCATCTCCTGATGGAGACTACAAGCAACCATATTGTTCATTGGTGGGGCAAAGCTTGCATATTCCCATCGTTGGCCTTGGACGAAATTTGCCTCTTGAGCTCCAAACGACTGCATCTCAGGCCTCTGCTCAGTATGAGGAGTCTGCCATGATGAATACTGCGTTGGATAGACAGGAGCAGCAATTATTGGAGAAAGTGATGGAGTTTCCCCCCACTACCACTTTCTCGATAAGAGCAGAAGTTGTTCTGCTCGTACTGCTTCCTCAAATATTTGAGGGAATCTTCGCTCACCTGATCGCAGTAAGATGAGGCCCATGTCCGGGTGAAAGGCCCGAACATAGAAGAGGTGGGCTTGGGCGGGCGTCGGTTGGATCTCCCCTGGAATTCTCTTCCAACTTCTACAGAATCGGACATTGAAGTCCGTGATGCTCTCCAAAGGTGCTCTCTTGATGGTGGAGAGGTACATCAAAAGCTGGAAGGGGTCTTGAGAGCCATCAAATGTTTTGAATAGTGCTCCCGCTAAGTCATCCCATGAGCAGATGCTTTTATGCCCGAGCAGTCTGTACCACTGCAGCGCTCTTCCTTCCAGAGACAGGACCAAAAGTCTGATCATGACATCTTCATGGATTATGTCATAGAGGGGCGCTAAAGCCGCAACATCTTCAAGGTGCTCTCGGGCCATTCCCTTAGTGCCATTGTATTTTGTCAATGTCTCCAAGGCACTTTCGAGAATTTCATGGTAACTTTGGAGATTCAGAGGGCCACGATCATCCCAACTGGGATAGCATACCCTCTCCATTATAGCAGTGGCCTACAGAGATCACGGTTCTCACCACTAAGTCGGAGTCGCCAGGTGAACATACTTTTCTCCGCTTGTGAGGTCAAGGCTGCTCACCAAACCTTGATTCCTCCGGGATGTCTTCTTTCAGATTTAAAAGGTGCCTACGATCAAGAAATCTGGATCTTCAACTCAGTTCGAGTCGCCAGGTGATTTTTCCAGATGGAGGCAAGCCAGAGATTCACCAACTCGGGCTTCCTTAAAACATGGGGACTTTTGGCATGAAGGCACAGGTTTAGGTACCGGTCTCTACGACTTAGAGATTTTTGGGTTGAACAGAGTCGCCAGATGCTAAGAGTCTTTTGGTAATGAGAGCATCGATTTTCACTACCACTCAGAAGGTGAGACTGATCGGGTCACACCGAGAACTGGTTAGAACTATTGGCCCCGGTGTAGACGGGTTTGAGATTTGCACTTAAAATATGGGACCTTGGTCCCACCGAGCGTGCCAAAACTGTGGGGTTTTCTTAGTTGACTTGTCCGTTATGGATCTTATTGAGACAAAGATAGTGTCCCACCGGGCGTGCCAAAAATTGTTGGTCATCAAATCTGCCTAGGAAAGGATTTTGGGTAAGTGTATGCACCCTAGACCTGGACCAACATTGAAAGGCCGAAGGGAAGAGATGCCCCTCATGCCAATCTCCGGAGAAAGGCTGACTCCTATGCTAATCTACTTTGGTGTTTTGAGATAAGGGTGCAGGAAAGAGATAAAAGGAGTTAGGGTTAGAGAAAGAAATAAAAAGGGGTAAGGGAAGAGAGATCGGTGATTTAAGGTGGGAGAGAACAGGAAGCACGATCACTAACTGACAACTTGAATAGCAACAAGGAACACCAAGAATAAATGAAAGAAATGCCACATTAACCTTCCTATGTATCCTCTGGGCGAGCTCATAGGGATTCTCCTTCTCCCTTTCATCAAAATTTAGGGTTTAGAGTAAAGACGATTAGGACAAGTGAATGTAACAGAAACCACAACCCACCAGGCAGCATAAAAGAAAACCAATATAGCATTTTTCCTCTCCTATGTATCCTTCAAGCGAGTTTCAAGGTACAGTCCCCAATCGCACACCGGATTCAGGATTCAGAGTCTCAGTATACAAATGAAGAAAGACAAAAGAATCAAGCACAGAAGGCAGCATAAAAGAGAGAAATTGAGCCCAAAGCTCTTTAGTATTAATCGCAGGACATCAAGTTACAACAGCTTTCTAGCAGATAGTTCCCCCCAAAATTTTTACATTACAATGCCTGGGTTTTTATAGAGGACCCGACCCTCTAAGTCATTATTACATAGAATGGCGAAGTATACTCTTGAGATCTGAGAAGTCGGCTCCTCGCGGCCCTCGTGACTGAGCTTTCAAATCCATTACCATAACTGGCAACTATGACCCAGTCAACCTTGGAAACATGCATTGATGAGCGGTCTGAGTGTCCTTGGTTTTTGGGTGCAATGCTCGAGTGGCCGCCATGCTTGTCGGGCTCTCCTTTCAGGGACTGATACTTCGCTTCCAATTGCCAAAAAAGAGCAACGAGCTTATCGGGCAAGTAAGAATGCATTTATGAGGCACTTGATTGTCTCAGGAAAATACCCGGCTTGAAGCGCATGCCCCTCGCAAAAAGCAACATGTCACGATATCGTGACATTTCTATGTCTTCAGCTTGGTTCTTCTTCTTGCATCGCAAAAATACGACATGTCGCGATATCGCGACATTTCTATGTCTTTGCCCTCTTTTGTTGCTTTTGGCCATGAAAACGCAACATGTCACGATATCGCGACACTTTTCCTCTTTTGGTCGCGAGGATGCAACATGTCGCGATATCGCGACACTTTTCTTCTTTTGCTCCTCTTGTCGCTTCGGCCGCGAAAATGCAACATGTCGCGATATCGCGACACTTTTTCTTTCTTGCTCCTCCTTGCTTTGAGCCGCGAAAATGCAACATGTCGCGATATCGCGACACTTTTCTCTTCTTGCTCTTCTTGTCGCTCTCGATCGTGAAAATGCAACATGTCGCGATATCGCGACACTTTTCTCTTCTTGCTCTTCTTCTTGCTCTTGATCGTGAAAATGCAACATGTCACGATATCGCGACACTTTTCTCTTCTTGCTCTTCTTGTCGCTCTCGACCGCAAAACTGCAACATGTCGCGATATCGCGACACTTCTTCTTTCTTGCTCCTCTTGTTGCTTTGAGCCGTGAAAATGCAGCATGTCGCGATATCGTGACACTTTTCTCTTCTTGCTCTTCCTCCTTGCTTTGAGCCATGAAAATGCAACATGTCGCGATATCGCGACACTTTTCTTCCTTGCTCCTCCTTGTCGCTCTCGGCCGCGAAAATGCAACATGTCACGATATCGCGACACTTTTCTTCCTTGCTCCTCCTTGTCGCTCTCGGCCGCAAAAATGCGACATGTCACGATATCGCGACACTTTTCTTCCTCGCTCCCTCTTGTCGCTCTCGGCCACGAAAATGCGACATGTCGCGATATCGTGACACTTTTCTTCTTTTGGCGGAGCTATCTTCTTTGGCCTGTTTGGCAACGAAGCTCTTCTTCTTCATCCTATGTGCAAGGGGGTGGCATTGAAAGCCAAAATTGCTGCAACACTTACAAAAACCTTCAAAGCAACAAAAAAACACTTTACAAAGAGAAATTTTTTGATTTTTTTCTACCCCTTGTGCAATGTGACAAAATTGTCAACAATAACATCAATAAAAAGTAAAATTACTCAAGACTACGCTAGCTAGACAAACAAAAATTATCTAGAGTCGTGATGCTCAAAGTTGTGCTAATTGAAAGGATGACATCATCAACAAAGATTTTTGCCCATGATTATGCCTACAAAGAAGACAAAAGAAAAAATGCACCCAAACCTGAAAAGGTCCGAGATCATAGTTTTACGAAAAAAGAACCATGCAACATACAAAAATCCTGGCCATGAGCATATTTCAGTTACAGGTCGTTTTTAGACCTACAACTGCCATAGTGGTCGCCAGCTAAGATCCAACTCACCTCCAACTAAAAAATGGGCAACTCCAGGAATGCAACGGGTAGCTTCAATAATACAACTATTATGAACCTCTCTTATCATAACCATAAATCATTCATCAAAATATTCAACATGCATCCACAAATTAATTAATTGCACAATAAATTCCACACAACAAAATAGAGATTGATTATACCCTTGAGGTAGGGCAACACCGTACAATGCTCCTTTTGGAAGGAAACCACTCCACAAGATCTCTAGCTCCATGAGCCAAGACTTCTCTAAGAATACATCATAGATACCTTCTACAATGGGGGTAGATCTCTCTTTATACAAGAGTGTGATGGTTCACCTTCCATTAGTTATAAGATCACCCAAGTAGTGGTTCAAGTTACAAGGTACATAATAATATGACAATATTCATTGCGGTTACATATGATTCCCCTAATGGTTACATATATGATTCTATGACATACCTATTTCTAATTTGACATGTGGTATTCCTTACTCAATAATTAATTTATGGCTCATACCACTATACAATACAATATTAAATTATTAATTATTAAGTACCTATCTTGGTACCTAACATTCCATCCCCCTTACAAAAATGTTTTGTCCTCAAAATATTAGAAGAGGCTAAATAATACAATGTTCTAAGCCATGTTGAGTATTGGTACCAATCTTGATCATCCATCCATCCTAGGGGAACTATGATGGGTGGTGGCCTTCATTGATGTTGATATACCATGTGTCTATTTGAGTGGCCAAAATTACTTTATTTGCTCCACGCTTCTGTTGTTCTACTTTGATGATGAGTCCATTTGTTTTGTGATGCGACTACACCACTCTGAAAACTAAACTCACTATGCTTTCTTTTCCAAACCTTACCATAGTTGGTACCATTCTTATTCCATGTAGAACCCTAAAATTGTTGCCTTAAGCCATACCTCCAAAATTGTTGCCTCTCATGATGGTGTGGGTGGTGATATGCTACAACCTTAACTTGATGTTCTACTTTTTTTTTACTATTCCTTATTTCTTTCTTCATTTGTTTTATCCCTTTATTTTACTTCTTCTTGGATATCATACTGACATTCAGTTTTATATTCTTATGTCTATTCTTCACTTTGTTCCTTTGCAATAGCTACGTGTTTTTCCTTATATTGAGAAATGTCCTGTAATGTTATATTTTTCTTTTGGTACCATAACTTTATGAATTTCTTTTGCACATTAATGTTAATAGTACCCAAAGAATTCAACCAAGGATAATCAAGAATAATATCTGCAGCATTCATCTCAATAGCTTGAAAATTTGAATGTAAAACATATTTATCCATGGTGAGCTTCAAATCTTCAAAAATTTGAATATTTTCTCCCTCAAAATTGTATTTCTTTGATTTTCTTTGCTGGAACTTGCAACCTCTTATTTAAAGACATATTGATAAAATTATGTGCTACTAGGGTTAATGGAAACAATAATTTTTTGATTTTGAATGCAACCATGAAATTGCAAAATAAAATTTTGACATTAAAACAAATCTTTTTTTCCACTATTTGGCCCTGACACACAAGGTGTAGTTTTCTTAGCCTGCACATAATTATCCTTTTCTTGTAATTCCCATTTTCTTTAAAATACAACTTCAAATTATTTTTATGTATATTTGTATTTATGAGCCTCAAAAAAATTAATTAACCAGGTAAGAGCATTCCCTCTCAAGGAATACAAAGTCTTCTCTTTACATTCTTTCTCAGAAAAATTAAAAAAAAACAATTCCACTTTATGAACCATTCCTTAACATCAATATCTTTTCCAAAGAATATTGGCAACTCCATATTTTTTTTTTTTTTTTTTTTTTTTTTTTTTGAAGCAGCTAGGGTTTGAAATAATCGAAAACTCTCAAAAATTAAAATTTTTGAAATCTCATCTATTCCCTTCTTCAACAATTAAATCTATAAATTTTCTTCAAAACAAAACAAACGACAACTGATTTGCTTACCCGGATTAAAAGTTATGATTTTTTTTCCCTTTTTCGGCAACCCAAAAAATAGCACCAAATGCCCAACTTGCAACAACTATAACTCCCTCAATACTTATCAAAATTTAATAAGTGAGTAGTCATTTTTGTAGTACTCAAAATAACTTGCATGCTTCTGAAAATGACTGCTGAAATAAAAATTATGACCTCTACAAAATATGATATTTTTCTAAAAAAGCATGCCCCACTCTGCAAAAACAAACCCACTTTGCCAAAATTGTTGCTCTGATACCAAAGGTTGTGAACCTCTCTTCTCATTCCATAAATAAATTAATTAATATGAAAAAATATTCAACATGCATCCACAAATAAATTGCACAATAAATTCCACACAACAAAATAGAGATTGATTATACCCTTGAGGTAGGGCAACACCATACAATGCTCCTTTTGGAAGGAATCCACTCCACAAGATCTCTAGCTCCATGATCCAAGACTTCTCCAAGAATACATCATAGATACCTTCTACAATGGGGGTACATCTCTCTTTATACAAGAGTGTGATGGTTCACCTTCCATGAGTTACAAGATCACCCAAGTGGTGATTCACCTTACAAGGTGCATAATAATATGACAATATTCCTTGCGGTTACATATGACAATATTCCCCCAATGGTTACATATATGATTCTATGACATACCTATTTCTAATTTGGCATGTGGTCTTCCTTACTCAATAATTAATTTATGGCCCATACCACTAACAATACAATATTAAATTACTAATTATAAAGTACCTATCTTGGTACCTAACAACAACCATCAATAAAAAGCAATTGCAAATCAACGGGTCTAGTTCAAATTCACGCTCAAGATGAAATAGAAGATTTCCACATCATCATTTTATGTTCTCCTACCATACTGTCATTTAAACGACCATTCAACTTCCCTTCACCAAGAAAATTTGAAACTGTAATATATAAATATGAGTCAGACCTCATTCAAAGGATCGAATCTATAGTCATTACCTGATATTACTTTATAATTTGCTTGCTGATCAATTAAGTGGTAGGTGTTTGGTCTCCATTTTCTTGCATTTATAGTTTTTTTATGAATATACTTTTCTAATTTATTTATGTTACACTGTGATGTTAGTCTATTTTGTTAAAGTAGTTCAAGAATATGAATTACCTATTGGATTACTGATATTTACAATCCTTGGAATGATTAGATTTTATGTTTTATTTTAAGTCATTTTTGTTACATCCAATACTTAAGTATTATGTTAAAGTGATCAGTGATTGCCTATTGGATTATCTAATTGCTTAGATCCTTGGAATGATTAAAATAAATACATTGTGCTTAAATGAACCAATAAATGTGATTCATGGTTGATTTGTTAAGTATCATATAAGTGATCAGATTAGTGTCTCGCTTTGTAAGATCCAATGTTGTTACATTATATCTCATTCATTTTCTATCCTTTTCTTCTCTTATCCCTTTTCCTAAACCCCTTCTTTAAAGAAGTTGGTCTTCTTTGAAGGTTGAAGCACAAGGTAACCTAGTTTCATCCAATTACTATACCTTTGGCTAAAATCAATGGGTGCAACATATTTCCTTAATAATGGCATATTTTAGTCCAACAGTAGCTTTATACGACTCTTTCAGATAGCAGTAGCTCTAACTGAATATCTTTAAAAAATGACACAAGAAGCATCATCATTTTTTAAAATAGAAGTGTGATCATATTTGGTCTTGTGAAGAAAATTAATATTGGACAACTTACTTTCTAGATTCAAAGCATGCAAAAGTGTAATTTATAATTTTGATTTCTTGTTTTTTGATGGAGAATGAAGAGGAATGTTTGGACCTCTCAGAGAACCCCTTTGAGGGGCAACACATTTTTTCAACTCCAAGAGCCAAAGGTCCTATTTTTAAATGAATTATAAGTTGAGAAGTGGGGGTCCTTGGGTTTTTTGAGTGATCATAATAATATTGTAGGTGATCAAACTTTAGTGGACAGAGGGGAGTCTATGTCAAAAGGTTCAAATTGGGTCAGTTGTCCTATTGATTGCTCCTTCTCAGTTGTCTCAAAACACTCTACTCAAGTGATGGGTATAATGAATGAACAAGCATTTCATTACGGGGAAGAAAAACTTGAGCAGGCTTCAAAAAATCCAAACTCAATTTGGCAGACAAGTTCCCTTTGTTTGGTTCAGATTTTATTGGTAAAAGTCTTAATTTGGAGGCCCTAAGTGGAGTCGGTCTAAACTTTCAATCAGCACAGTCTATAACTCTGATTACTAAAGTGCATAAGGCACAAAAAGTGGTTAAAAAGAGAAGGTCAAAGATCAGAATGGTACTGAAAGGATTCTTGAAGGAAAAAATTTTAGTGAATAGATTGATTGTTAAAGGGCAACAATCAAGATAGCATTACTAGCTACAATACTTCAGAGTTGTAGGCCAGATCCTAAAGGATAAATTAAAATCATCTACTACAATTTCAGAGTATCGGGCTAGAAGCATCACAGCTGTGAGCAACCACCATTCTAGACAAGAAATTTGGTGAATCAACTCGTCAAGATATTCATCATCAAAGGTAAGGAACTTAGGTGTAAAAGGTTCATTACTTGAATACTTAATTCATATTACTACTTAGCTTCATTAAGCACCTTATTAGAATTCAAAAGTTGCAAAATAGAAGGTTGCATTTTAAGTCCTCAAATAAAGTGCAAAAGATAGTTTCTATTAAGGTTCATTACCTGCACATTAATAGGAGTTAGATATATTCTTCCTATTATATAATTATTGAGAAGATGACTACATTAAGAAATTTGCAATTATCATTAGTGCATTTGAAACTACTTTGAGAGCTTATTAATAGGAGCATTTGGTCAAGATTAGAAGCATAGTACCAATAGGAGCAATTTTATCAAAAAGTCTTAAGAAAAGTACCAATTTAAAGATATTAGTTGCAGTAAGTGCATATTACCAATTTGGTAATTTTCTTAAACTTTTTCTAATTAAAGCAGTTGGAATATCTTTACTATGCACTTACTACAACCAATTCGGTCATGAAAAGGTGAACTGTTGGAGCCTCCATCCTTGTAAATATTATGGAGAAACAAACCATTTATCTTTCTTCTATTACTATAAATATAAGTACTATAGAAGTCATGAAGAAATATTACTACACATAATAGATTGCTTCTTTCAAGATCTCATTTCAGAAGCATCCATTAACAATAAATTCAAGCTTAACATTTGTGAAGATCAAAGAAGCAGGTCATATAAAGAACCAAAGAAGGAAAAATGGAGCCGCCCTGATCCACTTGCAACATGCAAGATTATGAGATCTCTAGTTCATCAAAGATGTATGACAACAAGGAACAATGGATATAACATGAAGACTACTGCAAAAGAAGAATAACCGGTTGAAGCCAAAGACTATTCAAGAGAAGAAGATCCATATTGAAGACTAAAGTCTTCAATACCCATATAATGTAATACAAGGGGTGTTATAGTGTATTACATCATTTGGGTCATGTAAATGTACCACCCTTGGTACATAACTAGAGTAGTAGATTACTTTAGGGGGTATTTATCTAGTTACTTCAAGTAATATAATAAATGCACAAGTATCTAAGTGCAAGTTGTAAATGTGCAAGATGTCCCTTGTACAACTAGGTAGAGTGTTGGCCAAGCAATCCATATTTCTATATAAAGGGCCTCATAGTGAGTGATAAGATATCATTGTAGGTAGTAGTAGGTATACTGGGTAGATCACCATATAGATTGGTGATGCAATACAATGTAGTTCTTTAGCATCAGTTCTGGAGTGTTCATTTTCTACATACTGTATTGTATCGTTTTTATCACTTTCCATTAATAGCATATTTTAGCATCTTAAATTTTTGTATATTTTGCATCTTGTGATTGCATTCTCCCTTGGCATACACCATCAAAAGATAACATGCTCCAATTGGATAACCAACTCATACTTGGTGCGGTAATTAAATATGGATGCCTTACAATTGAGGGACAAAGCAACACATCAAAAATAGAGAAATAGAGGCAAAGTTGGCATAACTAAGAGCATAAAGGGATCAACTCCAAAAGAAAAATGAGGAGTTGAAGGATGGATCTAAAAAGGATTATCTAAAAAATTAATTTGAGGATCTCAAAACTCAACTTGATAAATCTAAAAAGAACTAGCAAGGGCTAAAAAACATCATGCAATAGTTGACAGAGGAACAAGATCGAATCCATGAAAACCTAGAAAAGAAAGAACAACATATTGCAAAGTTGATGGCCTCGAGACCTATAGAGGTAGCTATAGACACAAAGGTGTCTTAGAAAATCCAAAAGGTTAAGTCCCTCTAGGACCAAATCAAGGAGATAATGGAGAATGCATATGAATACTTTTGATTGATCTCTTTCACAGAAGAATGGCTAGAACAGATAAACAAGACCATCAAACATGTAGAAGGGAACCTATATAAGGAGTGAATATTAGGTCCTGAAACTCATTTCATAAATGACCACAATGCAAGCACAACAACAAGGGATATACTACAAAGACTTGGTTAAGAAATTAAGAAAAACATAGATGTCTAAAGGAACCTCCAAACCTGCAAAGATACCCTAGCATCCTTTGAAACACAAGTTCAAGAAATGGATAGAAAAATTCAATGGCTAATTGTTATAGGGATGCTTGAAATTTTTATAAATGAAGGCACATTTTGGATGATGATACCATAAGTTCCATGATTGAGGAAGAAAAGAACCAAGTCAACCAAAGGGATGCAATTGGAACCTATGAGAAGTTGAAGTCAATTTATGCCAAGCTTCAAGAACTAGCTGCCAAGAAAGACAAGTTATCAAAAAATCCATTTGGAGACCTACTTGATGAAGCAAAAGGTCTCATAGTAGTATAGTTGATTGACTATAGCAAGTGATAAAATTTGTTGGGGTTATTGCCATAAAATACCAGATGAAGAAGCAACAATTTTGATAGTTTTGCATTGTAGGTCCCAAATTTGTAGACTTTGTACCCAAGGATAAAGGTAGAATCTAGGATCTTACACCAATCAAGCTTAGCATCCTATAAAGTTTCCATAAATGTAGTAACTTCACACTACCTTTGCAAATTTTACCAATTTTGAGGGAAAATGTAGGAGGAGAGATCAGGTGACAAAAATATGCCAAAATTCTCAAAATTTTACCAAGTATAAACATGGACCAATATGCTTGCAAAAACCTATCAATTTGCTCCAAGCACCAATTTGCTATATGGAAAGGGTCGATTAGCTCGAAGGCACAATTTGCTCAACAAATGGAAACTATCCACTTCTAAATGTGAGTGATTTGATTGCAAAATATGAGCAATTCACTCATCAAACTATAGTGAATTGCTTAGATAGTCCTAAAGGTAGATTAAAGACGTCGATCCCAAGGTAAATCTTCCAAAACATAATATTTTGACATGTAATGATGCACTAAGTAATTTTGGAATCTTTCTAAGCCTATTAGAGGCATAATTGAAAGCATGTAACATTTGTAGGTGCAATATTTTGCTAACGTTATTCCCAAATATTTACTTCTACTAAGTAATTATTTCTTAACCCAAGTAACTCAGGGGTAAACGTTTACTATAAAAAGAGACCTAGGACCATCATTATAATTATGTTTTGGCCATTAAAATCCAAAGTTATACTCTGTGAAACCCACATTGTGCTTTTTACTCCTGAGGTTGTAAAAAATTGGTAAGTCCTTAAGCATTCCATAAGTGGCACCATCCTCCTAGTTTGCTAAGTGCACGACGATTTTGGCATGGCCCATCTAGCCCATCTTGGCATTTTCTTGATCACATGTTCTTCGTGACAGTGTAAAAATAGTATTTGCTTTAAATTTCTTGCACTCTAAACTTCCAAACAATTTTATTTTCGCATTTTACTTTTTATGCATTTTCCCTTTCATACAAGTTAGTTTATATTAGTGTAGTATTTTTTACAAGGTCAGTGAGGAGCTATCCTAAATATAAATTTCAAGAGAAATCATTGGCAATCCCATCCAATAATGTTGAAACTCGAATTGAAGGTGCAAACCCCTAATCAGGACAAGTCCTCGATTCAACAAAACCCTTATGAGGATCTTGCAAGAGGCAGAATATTACAAACCATAGGTTGCCTAGAGATAAGAAGTGATAAAAGATGCTAAAACTATTATAGTGAGGAGACTAAGAAGAACCAAAATTTTATAATTTTGTTGCGAAGTGATCTCAATTTTGTAGACTCAACACCCAAGGATAAAAATAGGAACTAGGATCCTTCACCAATCAAACTCATTTTCCCATAAAGTTGCTTGAAATGTAGTAACTTGATTGCTACCTTGGAGTCCTTGACATTTTGAAGACTTGCAAAACCAAAACAAGAATTTTAGCCTCCAATGAGCTAGCTTTGAAAATTCAAGTTCAATGGTGTGATCTACTCTAAGTAATGCAATTGGTTCCAACAAAGTGAAGCACTACTATATAGGAGTAAATCACTCCCCTTTCTAGAGTGAATTGCTTAGTGATAAGTAAGAATGAGCAAGAAGTACATGGATCTCGAGGAAGATTTTTGTAAAGCGACATTTTGGCATGTAGTAGTGCCAATAAGCATTTTAGAAGGATTCTAAACCATTTCAAGATACATTTATATGGATATAGCATTTAGAGGAGTGTCATTTGTTATAATTGCCCCCAAATCTAAATTTTACAAGGAGTAGAAATTTCTCTCCTAAGGTAACTCGGGGTCGAATTATTTTAATAAATAGGAGTCATGGACTCCATTGTAAACATATTTTAGCCTTAAAAGAATCAGAGCTACATTTTGCATATTTTGTGAGTCCCACATTGTAATTGTTCTTGTTTCTTTTGTAATAATAAGAAATAGATGAGACTTGTTGCATTCCATGAGTGGCACTAGCCTCATAGATTGTGGAATGGGTGACAATTGTGGCACTACCCTTTTGTCCTCTTGTTATTCCTTGTTAATTCCATTTCATACATGTGGGATGCATTGTTCTTGTTCCATTTTATCGTGTTTATTAATCATGCTCTCCATGCTACAATTACGGTCATATTTTTCTTTCAATCTCTCGCATGCTAAACTCCCAAAATTAATGTTTTTGCATTTTAATTTATGTATTTATTTTTCATGTTTAGCTTATATTAGATTAGATTTAGCAAGGATAGTGAGAAGCGAGCCTAAATCCAAGGTTGCAGCGCACTCCCCTTTCTTCCAATTCTTTGAAACAAATTTGCAAGTGCATAAGAAGTTGGATGGACATTTCCATAATTCAACACCACCAAATAATTTCCCCTTGTTGATCAAAAGAAGAAATAGAGTATCCAAAGAAAAATCCTCCACATGACCAAGTAACTATGTCTCATTCCTACTCTAAAACCATGTTGGATTTCACAACAATTTACCAAAATGAACAAAAAAACATTTAAATCTCATGATGTATGGTAGCCCCTCAATTGGCTCACTTAAATAGATGTCTTAATGCAAATTTAGACAATACAAAATACTTTGACCAATGTATCAAAACAAGGGTAAACATAGTTGATTATTGCATGAAAGAACAATAAATTAAAAAAACCATTTTCAAGGAAATCAAACCCACTAAAACAAGGACACCATGCTTTATGTGGAGAAAACCCTCTAGGGGAAGAAAACCCACAATAATTTGTTGTTACAGTTTATGTTATCAAAATGCAACTGAGAGTACAACGTGTATGAGCTGAAAAAGGTCTCTTCTAGAGAAAGGGAGGAGAGCATACAAATGCTTAATACAACTCCAAATTACTCCCAAAATATTCTACCTTACCAATTCGGCTAGAAAATGTAGCAACATCCCTTAATTATGCTTTCCAACAAAGGGGAAGAAAAGGAAGGCATGGCAGGCCAAATGTAATGCCCTTTCCTCTTCAACTTTTTCTCTCATGAACGTTTTTTTTATTTCTCTTCAACTCTAGAAACTTCCTGATTTGATTAACCTTCAATCATGATTCTCTCATAGAAAAAAAGAATAAAAAGCAAAAGGAAAGAGCAAATACACACAAGAATAAGAGGGTGTTGTTAAGCATTCAAAACTAAATGATTAATATAAAGAACACAAACTAATATAATGGATCACATGGAAGAGGTGTTTAAATACCTCTATAATTATATACTTAATTACATAACCTTGAATCAACATAACATTGTTGGAATATATTACATTATTTGGTACATGCTAATATACCATCATTGGTACATATTCAGATTAGGAGTTTGTCTTAGATTAGGATTTAAGTATTTACTTTATACAATGGAATAAATGTACAAGTATTATTAGAACGTGCAATTATGTAAATGTGCATGTTGTCCACATGTACATGAGTCCTTAAGAATAGGAATATGAAGAGTCATAGGAATATGGAAGGCCAAGAGTCATGTCTCATTATATATAGGTCTTCTTAGAGTTGAAGTAGAGAGGATTTTGGAGTGCACAAGATAGAGTAGTAGTAGATACAATGTAGAGCATTTTATGCAATATGGAGTGTATGAGACCTCCATTTCATAGCATTGTATAATTTTTGTGAGCTTTCATTAATGGCTATTTTATGAGTATTTTCTCAAGTTTATCATCATATTTACATGCTTAGTATATTATCATTTTCATAGATATAATATTGCATGCTCTTTTTAGACCTTGTGGTTGCATTTCATTAAATATACAACTTCAAAAGCTAACAATGGTATCAGAGCCACAAGGGAGATTGATAGGAGATAGGGAGATTCGTAAGAGAGATTGAGAGGAGATAGGAAATCTCATATTCAAAATCTATGAAATTGTTATTTGGCTAGAGTCTTTCCATAGAGTTGCAGAAAAACTTGTAAAGACTAGGACTTGGCGTTAATTCCACTAGATTGACAAATCAACTAGTGAAGTTCATTTTCTTTAGATTTAAATAAATTTCCATTATTGTTTTCTAATACTTTGTTGTAGAAAATAGTTGATTCAAAGAAAGTTGAGAATCTTCCTACAAGAGCTAGGAATAATATCTTCTTTGGAATCAATCCAGTACTTGAAGCAACAAGTTGAAGATTGAAGATTTGGAGGCCTTAATAAAAAGTTCCCTTTGCAGGATTTGCAAATTGAAGATTTCAAGTAGAAGATTGAGAAGAGAGGAAGAGGCCAAGGGAGACACATTGAATACTGCAGATCAAGGAGGTCCTAAAGAAAAAGGCTCTATTGCAGATTGAAGACAGAATATTGAGAAGACTCATGAAAGAGATCTCCATACAAGATTGAAGATTGAGGAGAACCAAGAAGGAGGTCCTCATAGAAATTTAAATATTGAAGACTTCAAAGTGAAGAAAGAAGAAAGTAGCTCTAGAAGGAGGAGACCCAAGAGAAAGTCCCATTGAAGAACTTCCAATTTTGGAAGATTGAAGATAGCGAAGGACTAGAAAAGGTCCTATTGCAGATTTCAGAAGCAACAGATTTTGAAGATCTAAGAAATAGATCTCATTGCAAAACTTTCATAGTTGAAATATTGGAGAGATCAAGGAAAGGTCTCATTGAAGTTTTGAGAAGAATATTTGAGGAGCTATAGAATTAGAATGCCAAAGAGGAAAAATTCTCAAGCATACTTGAAAGGAGAAAGAAGGAGAAGGCTAGAGAAGCCCTATTGAAGAAGTTGAAGAAGAAAGATTGGAAGAGATTTGAAGATTGTCATTGAAGGCTTGAAGGCTATTTTGCAGAAGAGAAAATTGTTGTTTTTATAGCATAAGTTGAAGAGTCACGGGACAGAAAAATCAAGGTGGCATAGAGCTACAAGTTAAAGGATATTTGGGCAGTTTTTAAGAGCCCTTGAACAGCCAGCTTGAAGGAAGGATTGACAGCAAATAAAGTTGCAAATTAGGGGAGTTTCCTACCAAGTTTGAAAGAGTTAAATATAGGAAAACATAGGAGAAATTGGCTGCTTTAGAAGCTTAAATTTCAGAGTTAATGACAACAAGAGGGCAGCAATTTGGGAAGCACTAATAGCTACAGATTTTAGGGTCCTAGAATAGAAAAGTTGAAGGAGGATGGGAGCCACAAAATCACATTCATAGATAGCATTGGAAGCTGCAAAATAGAGGAGTTTAGGACAGCAAGTTAAAGGAGTTATAAAGCTAATAATTGAAGGAGTTTATAAGTTGATTTGGACAGCAAGAAGAGTTGCAAGATTAACTAGTTGAGGGCAGCAAAGTAATAGAAATTGAAGCAACAAGTTACACAAAATCAGGGCAGCAAATAGGTGAATCAAATCACCAACAAATCAAGCTACAAAAAAAAACCAAAAGGTATGCAACATTGGTGCAAAAAGTTCATTATTTGAACATTCATATTAAGTTTATTATTAAGTCTTTCAAAGCACCGTATTTGAGGTTTTTAAAGTTGCAAGAGGAAAGGTTTCAATTTTATGTCTTCAAAGGTGCAGAAGATAGAATTTACAAGGGATTAAAACTTGCATAAAAGAATAGAGAAGTTAGATATATTACAAGGAAAATAAAATATCTACTATCTATTGGAAAGCAAAGAAGACAATACTGTATAGCCAAGATTGGATATACTAAGCTATCTAAAAGGTAAAGTTTTTGACATGATTTAGAAGCTTGGAGTCATCACAGGAAAGATCACCAAGCATTGAGCCAATAAGGAGACGTAGTAGAAAAGTTGCCAAAGAGGAAAAGACAATGTAGAAACCATAATTACCACGGCTTAGTAAAAGGAGAGGTGCCACCACCACGTTCAAAAAGAGAAATCATCATTTCGTAAAAGCAAGGGTGACATTTGAAACCACAAGGGGGCAAGCACTTGAAAGGCATTAGCTAGTGTCTTCTTAAGCTACGTATAGTAGCCAACAAGCTTCAAAGAGCCACAAAACAACAAGGTCTAGTCACCAAAGCGCCTATAGGGAGCGTTCTAGTGCAAAAGAGAGCGCTACGTAGAAGATAGCACATGAAAGAGAGTCACAAAGCATAGCACCAAGTGTAAGGAGTGTTATAAGGGATAGTGCCACCTAAAAAGGAACGTTACATAGTAAAGAACAACAGCACATGGATATGAGCTAGCGCCCTACCAAACACAAGGAAGTTAATGCCACTTGCACCAAGAAAGACAATGTAGCGTGTTTAATAAACAATTATTATTCGGCATCACAGAAGACCAACACAAAGATAACGTAAAGCGTTGAGTAACGTAGAGCATTGATTAATAGAAGGCCAACGTAAAGCAGTGAATACAGTCACGGATTGCAAGGTTGAGTCACCAAGGTTGCACCACTAGCGTGAGGAGAAGAAACATAGTTTCATTGCAAACATTAGCACCTCAGGCCGCGGCATATGAACAATCAGCGACTAAGAGCAAGCGTTGGAAAACAAGCACCACTAGCATCTCCATAACGCCACCAAGAAGTTGAAAGCGCCACCAAACCTGAAGCAAGCTTCGTGGCATAGAAACTGCCATAGAAGGAAAAGCATTGGAGAAGTAACAGCTGAAAGAACCAAGATAGTGAACGTTAGTAAGCACAAAGGATTTTCGAGTGATAAGTAAAAACTAAAATTAGGGCGTATAAGGTGCATGACAAGAAGGCCAAGCGTTAAGGAGTCATTCGCCACGTGGAGAAATTTACATATTCCATTGGAGGACAATACATATTCTATTGAGGAGAGCTACGTTAAAGAAGACATAATACCTTCATACTCATGAAGCATAACGCTCTTGGCAAGCATTAAGTAAGAAGAGTTGGTTACAGCGCCACAGGAGACGTTAACAGGGAGTGCAAAGACCTTTAGTACCACTTGGCGCAAGCGTTAAAGCAAGAAGATTTTAGTAGAGTGCCGCAGGAGACATTGACAGGGAGTGCAAAGACCTTTAGTGCCACTTGGCACTTGATGCGCAGCATATCAGTTATGAAGCAATGTCCAAAGGGCACCTATTTTAGTGCATGGGCTGAAAATAGCCTGAGTGCAGTGAAGGGAGCACGTGGAAATCAGAGTTGAGCGCCTTTGGAGAAGTTGAAAGTGTATAGGAGAGTCAAACCTCAAGATACTGCATTGAATGAGCAAGAGGACGCATTGATTGCAGCAAGATAAAAGTTCTTTTGAGCACAGGTTGCAGAGTTAATGCAAGACAAGCTTGGCGCATCGCATATACAAGAAGGTAAGAATTATTTAGTTCATAACCTTTTGCAAAGTTAAAAGGATAAATAAGGCATATTTTAAGGTTTAAATCAATTAAATTTCTACATTTAAGGTTATTTGAGTAATAGGAGAAATAAGGTGATAAATTATAACCTTGGATAAAATATTGAATGCCTCAGAAGCATTAAAATTAATATACTCAATTCATGTTGCATTAAAATATTTGTGAATTATTAAACTTGGAGATATAAGGATTTCCAAATTGAAATTGAAATTGAAATTGCAAATACATTAGTTTTCTAAATTTCCAATTAGGGAGTTATAAGGAGTTCAATATCAAATTTGGAGCTTTGAAATTTAAAAAATATATTATTAAAAATTGAAAGAAACACAAACACAGAGTTTCTTGAAAAGTTGGTAACTACATTGAAATTAGTCTCTTATACAAATTAATGAGACATAAGGAATCCAACTATAGAGCCTTGAAGAGAGATAATTACATCAATTGAAAGTGCATCAAAAATATCTTTAGCTTTCTATAAGGAGAAATAAAGTGCTTGTCTTAAAATAAGAGTCGAACATTATATTGAAATTGACATCCAAACATTAAGGAGACAAAAGGGATTCAACTCAAAGGAAAAACTTAGAAAGCTAAGCATACTATCAAAACTATATTACATTCAAATCATTTGGAAGATACAAAGGTATTCTACAAAACTCAAGAATTAAAAATATGTTATCAAATACTAGGGAGCCAAAAGGAATATTACTTAGAGATTTGAAAGATTACAAATAAGAAATTACAAAGCATACTACAAAAGTTGAAGAATTAAAAGATAGTATTTGATCTCATACTTAAAACTAGGGAGACATAAGGTAGACAACCTCAAAGGTTTAAAGTTTTAAATTCTACCAAAATTGTTCTTTTTAAATCAAAAAGTTACAAGAAATATTACTTTAAAAAGAACTATGGAAAAACTTATTAAGTATAAAGGATTCAAGGAATCAAAATGGTTCAAAGACATGCTTGATTCTATAAATGATAATAGGAAAGATGCAATTACAAGAGAAGAATTTATGTGGCATGAAAAGATTTTTGAGAACTCACAAGCTAATAGTTTGGCAAAAGTAGATTCTACATAAATACCTTCCAATGACATGATGAAAAGATTTGATGGCAACTATATTAATGGAGATATTGGAAACAAAATCAAAAACCATATTCAAAAGGTAGAAGAGAATATTGATCAAAAAGACATTCTACAAATCTATGAAAGAAGTAAAGACATTTTACACAATTGGTTTTACTAATTTATCAAGGAAATGGATGAACTTGAATTTCCAAAAACAAGCAACAAAAGAGTAGGGATATTTTCACAATGTACTTATTGCAACAAGATAGGTCGTGAGAAAGCAGACTATTGGACTTTCCATCCATGTAAATATTGTGGAGGAAAATATCATCTTTTTGTTGTAACTATAAAGATAAGTACTATAGAATATCTAAAGAAAATTTGATATTCATATTAGATTGTCTTTTTCAAGTTCTTATTTCTGAAGCATCTACTAACCATGAATTCAAGATTGAAGTTTCTGAGGAACAAGAAGAAAGGTCATCCAAAGAACAAGAGGAAAGAAACTGGATCAATTTTGATCCACTTAGAATTTGCAAGATAATGAGATCTCTTGTTCATCAAAAATACTTGAATAAATTCAAAAACAAAGATCATATCAACCACTTTGAAATATAGAGAAGCAGTGGAATGAAGAAGACAAGAAAAGATAGCATGAGCGACAAGAATGAAATGAAGATTGAACCAGTAGAAGGACAAGAACCAAATCAAGTTGAGGAACATCTGAAAGATGAAGATCCATATTGAAGACTATAACCAAATAATGTAATACAAGGGGGTATTGGAATATATTACATTATTTGGCACATGCTAATGTACCATCATGGGTACATATTCAAATTAGGAGTTTGACTTAGATTAGGATTTAAGTATTTACTTTATGCAATGGAATAAATGCATAAGTATTATTAGAATGTGCAATTATGTAAATGTGCATGTTGTCCACATGTACATGAGTTCTTAAGAATAGGAAGATGAAGAGTCATAGGAATATGGAAGGCCAAGAGTCATGTCTCATTATATATAGGTCTCTTAGAGTTGAAGTAGCAAGGATTTTGGAGTGCACAAGGTAGAGTAGTAGTAGATACAATGTAGAGCATTTATGCAATATGAAGTGTTAGAGACCTCCATTTCATAGCATTGTACAATTTTCGTGAGCTTTCATTAATGGCTATTTTATGAGTATTTTCTCAAGTTTCTCATCATATTTACATGCTTAGTATATTGTCATTTTCATAGTATAATATTGCATGGTATATAGCTTCAAAAATTAACAGACATTTTAAGATATGATAAGGTTAGCCTAAACTATAGGTTAGTAGGCTAATATATAAAACCATATTAGACATTATATAAAAGTAGCATGTAGGCATACACAAGTGATTATATCTTACAATATTGACATCACTAATAAGAATAGATTACACATTTTAACTCTTGTCGAATTACACATTTCAACTCTTGCAAGCACCCATATTTAACTTCTAACCTATTAAGATTATATATTTAACTTCTAACCTACAAAGTTAATCTTAATGTCCTATTTTTAGTCTATCTTTATAATTAATGACATGGTTTTCATGAAGTTATATATATATATAAGTAAAAACAACACAAAATAATCCATAATATGCACCCAAAGACTATTCATAATTTTACACTACTTAAAACATGATTGAGTTAAGACCATACAGCCCTATACATAAAAACAGTGATATCTGTTTGTCTTTAGTGCACGACATGGACAAAGCTAACCTGAGTCCAACTTTATGAATGCCTTTATCATTGTGTTCTTATTGCCAGTGTTGACAAGTTATTTTGATTAAGTTTAAACAAACTTTGAGTGAGCTTAACAATGTAGACTTTGAAACTCCAAACTTTGAGTGGGTTTAAAGGCGAAGACTTTGGAACTCTAAATAGGAGGTTCAAGGTTTGAATCCAAAAGGGAATAGGGGTTTGTACACCATGCTCTAGTAACCAGAGTCTGATTGGATAAAGCCATATTGAGAAAACAACATCCTCTATAAAAATCATCCTATATAATCTATGGCCTTGTTGACATTAAAAACTACTTTACTTTTTCTCTAATGACAAGAAACTGAAATCCTTTTTAAACTTATGTTTCTAAATTTTAAATAACCACTATTAACAGTATATATCATAATTCATTTTCTTATCTGATAGGTAATTGTCTTAAATTTAACCACATCTGGAACTGTCTTTCACTGCATCTATCTGATCCTGAATAAACTTTTCTTAAATTTAACCACATCTGGAACTGTCTTTCACTGCATCTATCTGATCCTAAATAAACTTTCAAGGCTTGCTCTAAATCAAATTCCCTTTTGCACCAAGTTTTTTTTTTTTTTTTTGTGTAATATGAATTATCAATGGCATTGTAATGCTTGGAATTTATTCATGTCTTTCATCAATATCTCTGTTCTTTTGATTCAAGGTTAATTTGAATTACAAAATGAACATGTTCATTATGACCTCTACAGCAAATTTGGCAATTTTTTTTGTTGAAGTAAACGAAATACAACAGGTGGTACAACAGAGGGCCACAATCCCCAGGGGCACAACGGGGGCCTCCCTCCCAGTGATTTGAACTTGGGTAGCCTGGATAAGAGTCCAACGACATACCACTAAGGTGTCCCAACAAAAATAATTTAGCAAACATACAGCTTGAATTTTGCCAAAATTAGACCACTCAAATGGTTTGTAGAACATCTTCATTCAATGAGAAAAGCAAAACTCTCCAGCAACTTGCATAACTTATTTGAACATAATTTAGACACATTTCAACATACAGTTCCAAGTAGCATTGTAGTAAGTTCTAATTTTTGTTTTCGTCTTTAGTTAATTCTAGAAAATTTTATATACATATATGTAATGCACCACATACATACGTATAACGTTTCAAGCTTCATGGGAAACTCTATTATTTTTCTTTTACATGACGTCCCAAATTTCTTCCAAATTTAAAGTTTGCCAAACTTGGATTCATACACAAACGTTGTAATTAAGGTTATGACATTTTAAATAAAGAAATAAATAAAAGAATGACTGCAACACTAAAAAACAAATAGAAAAGCTGTTACCAGTCTGCCCCAACAACCTTATGGCATAAGGCTTTCTTTTGGAGAACCTAACCTTACATATTGTTCATAAACACAGCTTGAAGGATTAAAAGGCAACAGCTTTCCTTAAATCAAAACCAAGATTCCATTTAAACCACAATCAGTAGATAAACAAGATGAATAGTATTACAAATTATTTACATCATTCTTATTAAAATAAGTGCAAAAACATGTTAATAAATCACATGTATGTGGCTTCATATAAAGCAAACATTGGACACAGCTAAGATCACTCTACATTTACTAGATATAAATGGTTCAGCCTAACAAGCTAACTTTCAATCCCATGGTTGTAAGTTTGTAACCATACAAGTACTTAGGTCTGTTGAACCAAAGTATCACGTTTTAACATTAATTAGCTCTTATTTTACATGTTTTTGGGGCATGATATACATCAGAACTCATATGTTTTCAGCCCTGTCCATTTAACTTTTTCTTTTCTGGAATACAATAGGTAGCCAACAATAAATCCAAATAAAGTTCCCACCAGGAATAAGGAGCTTGCCTTGAAAAACCGAATCCAACTCCACGATGCCTTCCCACCAATTTTTTGATGGATTTCTAAAAGATCATGGACCTGTCCATCATGATTGCCAATGTAGGAAAGTGTCAATGCTTCCCTAGTTGCATGCAGTCTTGTATAACCAAACTCACTGCTGCGGTAAAAAGACCTAGCAGGCTGTGGGTAGATTGGATCTGTGGGATGATCAGGCCTAGGCTCCCATTTTGGTTGATAGTCTTGTCCTGCCATTCCAATCACAACATGTACTGGAAAATCAGCACCCATGCCTGTAGTTCCACATGACAGGTTTCTGAGTGGACAAAATCTCTCATACTTGTGAACATGGCCCCATAAGACAAGATTGACTTTATACTCCACTAAGAGAGGTTCCAAGTGCTCAATCATTTTTTCCCGTAAGGGTGCGTCCCTAAGTTCATAGTTAGTGGTGTACATGGGACGGTGGCCTTGAACAACTACAAATGGAGTCTTGCTTCTGTCGACATTTTTCAAGTCTTGCTCTATGTAGGCATATTGATCACTTCCTCGTAAAAAATTAGTTTCAGTGGATATATATAAGAAATGTACAACTCCCAGGTCAAATGAATAATAGAGATTTTTGGTCGACGGAGCAGAAGTTCCAGTGAGAAAAGAAGAATTTCCTGGCATATGAAACTTTAAGCTATAAGGAACCCCACATTCACCACCCCCATCGGTCCCATAAACTGTGGCTGCCCACTCAGGTTTCCATGGTTGTAATGGCCAATCATACTCATGATTCCCTATACAAACATGAAATGGAACCTTTGATGCAAGAGGCTCAATCTGAGTGAAGAATGAATCCCATAACCATGCATAACCTCTGGCATAGCTAATATCGCCAATGTGTGAAATAAATGATGGTTTATCCCCAAGTTCTTCAATGTCACGTTTTAACCATTTGACTGTAAGCTTGCTTTCCTCCTGGGTCCAGAGAAAAGTTCTGTATGGAACTGAAGTACCCATATCACCAAAAAGAAAAGCAATGGTCTCATCTGAATCTTTGTCTCGAGATACAAAACTCTGAACTGAACTCCAGCCACCTTGATCACTTCCAACCTGTCAAATTATTGCCTCTTTAAAAAAAACAAGGAAAAGAAACTAGGACGAAAAGAAGTTAAGGAAAGAGCATTATGTATCCCCCATATATATATATATATATAAAACAAAACATATGATTTTAGAGATACGCTGACCTTACCAAAGACTACATTCAATCGTTAAAACCATAGGCAGATCAAATGACAAAACTTATAAATCCAATGGGGATGGAATCCACTAGTGAGCTTCCAGAGTTTCTCACCACACATCACAGTTAACGGACATCTAAGCACAAAGGGAAAATGCTATACACTGCATACCTTTGCGTTGTGTTTCAAAATATTTCATTAAAAAATGAACTTATGCAACACAATATGGCCACATTTAAAAATTATCATATCAAAGATTTATGATCTTTAATTTTTAATTCCAAAAACAGAGTAACTAGTTTATTTCGATACTTCTGTCCTTTTTAGCTGGAAAATCCTAACAAAGTTTTTCCACAAGATAAATAAGAGAAAAAGGTTGCATTATCTGCAATCATCTATGTTTCTTAAATTCTTCATTACTATGAAAGAACTATTTATTTTTTCATAACAAGTGATTTTTCACCAAGGGAAATTTATCAACAAGTGCAGGACTTTGTTTATTGCAATGCTTACATGGTTGTCATCTTTACCTGCTTAACACTCCCTTCTTTTCTTTCCTAGTTTAGCTAAAATCAACCTTTCCATATGATGCTAAAGAGTTATGCTAGAATGGCATTGCATTCAAAGGCATGCGTTCCTGAGGAGATGTATATTTTATACCATTGTTTTTAGAAGTTCAAATTTCAAATATTCTGAAATATAATCCATTGCATGATGGACAGAATTCTACTGGAAGTACAAATATGAAGCCGACTAAAAATAGATGTTTCTCACACACAATATCTCCAGTAAAACAGAGTTGACATTTGTGCCATTTCTTTTCAGAAGTATGAGTCCAGCTTCTGTATGATCTCTCTGATTATCAAGTTATATGTTGAATTCCATGGAATTCTCTTTAATTTCTGGAAAAATATGTTGTATATTGCTATCCAGTCACATGCAAATACTAATAATTAGAAAGGATTAACATGTGGCAAACTAAGCAATCATCCATACCACAATTGTAAATATCAAGGGTTGAAACAATTATAATTGCCCCTACCACAATTTCACCTAATTTATAAAGGATAAGTACAGTGAAATACTTTAAATTCTGGCATGGCACTTATTACGTGTCTACTCTTCTATGTTATATGAATATATGTCTTCATTTTGGATACTTTTCATAGTCAATTTTCAGGCAAATTTCAGATCTGGTTTTATGCATCGTTGTATTGTGTAAGCACTAAAGCATCCATTCTAGGACAGTACTGAGGCAAGGCATTTTGAAAAAGGGTATGGTGGTTAATGAAATCAGGTGAAGGCAAGACATGTATGTTTTAGATGGTGCTGGTTCACGCAAGCCAAATTTAATAAAATTATTACTGTCCACTAGCAGCGAAATTTGGCAAATGTATGTTGTAGATGGTGCTGACTCATACAACCCAAATTTAATTTAATTTAATAAAAGAATTACTGTCCACTAGCGGCCAAATTTGACAAACTGGACCAAGGAAAATATAAAAAGGGAGATACACATAGGTAGTGTGAATGCATCTCCAAAGAAACAAAATGAAACCATACTGTACATCAGAACACAGAAAGAAATTGAAGGACAGAAGCAGAAAAAGGCAAGCAAGACAAAAGAGATTTGAGAGGAAATGATCAAAACCCCACTGAGAAAATGGCTAAGAAATCGAGGGGTCTCGATAAGAAAGTAGCATGTCTCACCATGGTACCTATCCTAAGAATTCAAGGCCAAGAAGAATGTAGTATAGGGACTTGGAAGTTGGAACTACTGAGTAGAAATCTTGATCTACACTGTCTGACAGATCTTGTAACTTGATCTAGCAATCTGTTTCTGGTACCATGTATAACCTGAGAGTAGGAGGTAATTAACCTGGAGTTGATTGCTTAAGAAGACTAGAATTTAAGATCCCACAAGTTGAACATCTTGCACCTCTGAGCCTCATCATGTGCAAAGGTCTCTGAGCAACCTTGTGAATCTTTAAAAGGTAATAGTAACGTACTTGGATCTCAATTCAAATAGGGTATCTAAGAACAAAATTGTCATCAGATTTGGATTCTTGGAGGCACAATCCTCAAATACAATTCTCCATTTGAAGGTGACGCTTTACCTCAGTAAGAAGCTGGTAACAACATACTGAAAGCTGTGCTAAAGAAACTGACACATTACAAGGTAGTTGTAATCTGATGTACCTCTAAGATAAGAGAAATTCATATTGAGAATATCGATGATGGAGGAACTAATAATGAAGCTGAGGACAGCAGTTTTTCTCGTTTAATCCAAGCGGTCTTATGGAGGACTTAAAGATCTGACCTCTGGTGAGATGCCTCAATTGGAAACTCAGGGGAAAGGCAGATTTTGAAATAAGTTTTCTGATTCTACTAGCTGGCTGGTTAGTTTAAGGCACCACAGAGTGCAAAAGGCAGATCTTGAAATAAGTTTTCTCCTAGCTTGTTCGTGTAAGGCAACATGTGCAACTGCATCAACCCTCCCTGCAACAATCTCTTTTATGTTTGAATCATGTCAAAACATTTCCCATGGGCAAAGCATCAATGTTATGCATATTTGCATATACTCTTTTAAAATTGGCTATACACATACCATAATAACATCACTCGACACTTACTTTTGTGTCCTCTGGTGTATTTACTACCTTCTTGGTATGTACCAGGTTGGAAGGTATCGCCAAAAATCCCACTTTCTTCTAGAACACTGCATTTTCAGCACTAAATAACATTAGGAATTCTAACAATTCTGCATTGTACTAGTTCATCCTTCAAGACCAGTCTGATAATAGGCTTTATGCATTTATTATCCAGATTTTTCCATCTCATCAGGAATGTCAGAATATGTGAGACAGAAACACTTGGCTTTTTTGCTACTGTAATGGGACTTTTATGTCGAATGTAGCAATCGTATCTGACTTTGGCCATTAGCAACAGTTGCAATTGCCTCATCCCAAATTGACATCTGGCAATGCAATGCTTTTAGCGTGTATCTTGCACACTGAACTAATATTCTATTTTTCTTCTCTGTGCTTATGGCATCTCCCTCAGGCTTAGACAGATTGGCAAGATTTGACTTACTTTTTGACATGGTCAAACGATCAAAATCCAAAGAGATACATTTGGACTAATATATTCTACATAAAATGTAAAATTTCCATAGGTCGGAGGGTTTGACCCGGTGGTCAAAGTACTCCCTTGGGAGGGTGGATACCACGGTCCGAATCCCTCGGGCGTCGTAGAACCGGAGGGCGTGTCATGCCAGTGGCGCAGGCTACGTTAAAAAATTTACCCCGTGCAATTGGAGGTTATAGTGGCAGCAAGGAACAGGATTTGAACCCACGGAGAGGCGATGGAAAATGTAACGAGTTACCGATTCCTCTAGTATATGCCAAAAAAAAAAAAATGTAAAATTTCGATTGCTCTCACAAGGTTATCTCATACACCCAAGTACCATGCTGGCTTGGTGGTTATCTAAAGACACACCGTCACATTTACCTTCATAGTTTCTAATGAAGGGTAATTGGGAAAAAACAAAAATGGTAAACATAGGATTCCATTTTGCCAAAGCTGGAACATCTGGTTGTAAGAGTTTTCGTTATGGAGTTATCTAAAGAGCTGGAATTGAAGAGTTGATTTCCAGGAAGCAAAAATTGTTCTGCAAGATGTTCCATGTTCTATTTTGCACTGTATGTTATGTGTAGCCAGATTCCATCATATACATAACACAGTATCAAAGATCAAGTCTTTAGATCCTTGGGAGAATTGATTTTAGATTTGGATTCAGTAGTGACAACAGAAGATATATTCTCTACAACTTCAAGGTGCAATAATGGGTACAACTGTTTGAGTAGAATATAATGGGGTGATACAAAGATTTAATAAAACACGATCCCAGCTTTGGGAACTCAAAATGAGGACGTTCCTGATGGAGAAGGCATTGTGCTAAGGATTGCGGAAGGCCATCCTCTGAAGCCAAACCATTGACCAAAATGAAATTGGTGAGTGGAAGAAAAGAGAAACAATGGTTCTTCTAAAATTTTGAATTTATTTATTTATATGAGTGTGTGCCTCTTCATGATAGTAATAAAACTATTTCAAAAAGAGCATGGGTTCATTTGATAAGCTTTTATAAATCACAAGATGTTGATACGAAACTTTAAGGAAGATGTATCATATGAAGACTCAACAGTCAAAGTATAAGAGCTCATATCAATTAGTTAAAATCACACTCAGATCAAGTGGCAACATGTGGATGAAAGATCTGCAATGAAAATGTTGTACATCTCTCCTTGCCAGGGACCTATGAAACCATATTGTAGCTTTGGGAACACAGTATGGTCTAGCATTGCAGAAGGCCCATTTAACCTTATTGTGGATAGAAGTTAGGAGAAAACATGCCAGATTGGTCATAAAAGAGATCTGTAAGTGAAAATAAATATAGACAAAAAAAAAAATGAAACTAAAAATTGCACTAAGAAAAAAATTTACAGCAGTATCTGAAAACAATTTTGCGATGGAAACACCACCATTCATAGATGAAAGCTGAAATTTTTAAGTGGGGAAGCAAAACCCTACAGAGTTTAAAAAAATAAAAATAAAAAACTCCATTGCTTCTTTTAAAAATAAAGATAATCTTCTAGAAAACACAACAGACAGCATGAACCAAAAAGAAAATGAAAAAGTGACCAGGACAGCCTTCTATTTATAGCTTAGTTATAAGACTCTCACAAGTCCCGCAAGTTGCATGACCCTAAGAGAGTCTCTTTTTGTAACATCCACTATATTTTATATTTTTTTCTTATTTGCCGAATCATTGCCAAGATTTGCCCCAAGCTTATGTCCAAGTAAAAAAAAAGAAGTCAAGCTTGCCAAATCCAAGACGAACCCCTGTCTTGATGCTATGATTTAGAAAGTGAGCTTGAAAAAAAACTTACACATAATAAAGCTTCTTGTAATAAGAGATCCCGTTGTAATTTGGGTCTGTGTACACTTGCTTGTAGGTTTGATAGACCTTGATTATGCGATTATTTGCTTGTGTGTATGTGATGATAAGTTGATTGTGAATTAACAAAATATTTTTAATTTCATGCACCAGATATCCTATAGGATCTATGCGATGGAAAAGAAAAGCAAGAAATAGAGTACATAAATAAGCTCCTTTTTTTCAATATCTCAGCTGCAATTCACTTCAAAAATGTTGCTACATCAATCCACAAAGGACTTGTCTGTTTTCTATTTGTGATGCTCCAGAACATCCTTAAGATATCCACCTCTTTTTGTTGTGTAAACTGCTCAAGTCATCATGTTGTACCAAGTGCTTTTGTCTTAGACAAGCATGCAAGAGTATATAACATGACATGTTTCTCATCCTCAACATCTCCCTGCTTGCATAGTGAAAAAAAAAAACAATTTTCTCATCCTCAACTTCTCCCTGCTTGTAATAATGGTGATGCCCACGTTTATTTATACATTGAAGTTATTTAGATTCGGATGGATCATGATGTCTAATCTTGTCTTATTGATGGCTTTGACAACTTACCATGGCAATTAACTTGGTTGAGTAAGTCCAACACGATGACGAACACTCACTAGTATAGCAGTTTAACTTTACTTTTAAATTTGATTATTTAGATATATATGTATGTTTACTAACCCCTCCCCATGCCAAACCATAGAGGCAATAAACAATCACATCTCTCCCGGAAAAAAACATTTGGGCATTCTTCTTGTCGCATTTATACAGGTTGCACAAAGTAATTGTGATAAAGATATTTATTTCCGTGCATTATAAAGTGTGTATATATATATATATGCTAGTTAAACACATATTGAGATTTCCATGTGATGGCACTTATCTTAATGTCCTAAAAGTAGTAGTTAAGTTTAGAAAAAGCATCTCCTTGCATGAGACTTGTGGTTAGGTGGAATTCAGAGTAAAAGGCATAATGGCATTGCTTCACCAACACACTCTGGTTGACATAACAATTGTTTTTGGATTGACATATCTCTCCAAATCCAATCTTCCAAACAGTTCTATTTTCCGCATTTTACTTTTATGCATTTCATTTTCCACACTTTACTTTCTATGCAATTTAGTTTAGATTAGCGTACAGGTTCCATACGAGGACAAAGGGGAGCTGGCCTAAATCCGGAGGTTGGAAGAAGCCATTGGCAATCCCATCCAACCTTGTTGAAACTCGGATTGGGGGCACAAAACCTAATTTAGAAGTCAGGACAATTCCCTGGTTCAATAGGAACTTTGGATTTTTAAGGCAGATTTTGATATTAGTGATGAAATAAGAACAAACGTTGGCCATTTTGGCTTTGTGTTGGACAAGGGACTCTTTGTCATTGATAAGGTGGCTCACGTTGTACTAGATTATATAATTGTATTGTGGTACAATGTAACAATGACAATGCATGTTTTCATCTTCTAATCTTGAAAAGACAATCAGTTGTCCCTCCTACTCAGCCTCATAAAGACTAGTCTTTATCAAAAATCAATCAACAATATTAGCAGTGGTCCTCATTTTTATCTCGATATATAAAATTAAGAAAAAATAGTGCTTAAGGACATACCCATCAAGTTATGTAAAAACTAGTACAGTTGTAATAAATGTTGAGAAGCTCACATTGATTTTAGACCATAAAATGAGAAATGAAATGAAATGAAATATTATTAATGTCCGTGGTGGGCCAAAATAAGACCAAGGGACTATAAGAAGTACAATAATGACTGCCAGCTAGCAGGCTAAAAAGCCCAACAAAGAAAAGAACTAAGAAAAATACAAGATCAAACCCAACAAACGGGCCAAAGAGAAAGGGAAAAGAAAAGAAAAGGGAGAGCAGAGGGGGGGAGGGCTGTAGTCCAACAGAGAGAAGTGCATGCCAAGAAGAACGGAGAGAGAGGAGGGGGGCGGGAGCAGCCCAGGAGGGGCAAGCTTCGAGAATCCCCCAAAAACTAATCTCTCCTAACAGTCGAGGCCGAAGTACCGGAGCTGAAGAAGTCCATGATATGTCTCTGCCCATTGCTAGTTCGGAACCCTGACAAACTGTTGGTGCGCTGTCTAGTGACCCTGCTTCTGTTCAAACTGGATGGTGTTGGGCGTTTCCGGTCGAAGTCACCTGGTCCATCGAAGTTGGTGAAGTATGTTGTGATGAGTCGATGTTGAGGAGGGTGAGATCCATTTGGAGAACTTTTATGTCGTCGAAGTTGAGTTATCTCCCTAAGAAAGAGTGCGAGACAACGCTAGTCCGGGTATCTGAAGAAGGTAAAAACACATCGAGAGTTGTCCCTGAAAAGGCAATGGAACCTACCCCGAATCTCATAATAAATGGGACAACAAAAAATGAAGTGATGCAGGGTCTCAACTTCACCCAAGGAGCAAAACAAGAAAATCCGCTCCTCCATCGGAAGATGGTGATCTGACTCAATCCGGAGTTGGTGAGAACACACCCTGAGTTGCCCAATAGTGATCCGAAGACTATGCATTGTGTGCTGCTGAAGGTATTGTAGAGGAACTATTCTGCCCTCCTGTATCTATAAGAAGTGCTCATGGTAGAAAGACAGCTTGGGGGAAAGAGGGGCAATAGGAGAGATCCATGTGCATCTGGTGTACTAGAGACTAACATCCTTCCGAATCTCGTGGAGCATCTTCTCCTTAGTAAGTCGAGAGGGGGGGAGAACCCCCAAAGAATAAGGGGGCAGCCTGTCTATCTGTATCTGAATACTGGCTAGGAGAGTAGAAACCTGAAAATACCAGCTCCTCTGGCCTCCCCGAGAACTCGGAGAGAGTTCGATCGAGGAGCGCAGGGCGAGGTAAGGGTACCGCCTGCAACCCTCAGGGGTATCTCCGAAAGTACGGATCCTGTGAAGATAACCGATAATCAGGAAGATAATCTCAAGCTGGAGAGGAGAAGCCCCAAACTCCGCCAGAATAATAGGATGAGGGACTGTTCCCTTGCAACGAATGAATCGTCGAAGAAAGAGTGTCTGCACTCGTTCAACCCGTGACCACTCAGTCGGGCCAAGACTAGGGCCCCAAACCACTGACCCATAAGTAATAGTTGGCTTGACCAAAGCGTCAAAGATCCTCATCTTCACAGGTATATCCTGAAAATGTGCTTTGAAGCAATTCCTCTCTAGCAAAGACAGAGCTGCATACCCCTTACACACCCGAACCTGGGCGGCGGGTTTCATACCAAAAGTGGGACCAGTGAAAAGAACCCCCAAATACACATAATAGGTGGTGATTTCGACCTCCTGGCCCTGGAAAAGGAAGTGAAGATGGGATAGAGCCTCTTTGTTAGTATTGAATACCATAACCTTGGTCTTAGAAAGATTCACCGTCAACTGTCTCGAGTCACAAAAAGCTGCAAGTGTGTCCAGATGACGCTGAAGCCCCTCAGGGGATGAGGCCAAAAGAACAATATCATCAGCAAAGAGGAAAATAGAAATCAACACATGGTGAAGAAGGTAACCATCCTCTGGGTGAGCGTTCTCCCAAGCTCGTCGATAAAGATCCCAAAAAGTGTCGGCGAAAGGGGGCATCCCTGTTTCACTCCTATGGTGCTAAGAATATTGGCTGAAAGCCCTTGAGGGGAGCGAAACCAACCTTTCACAGTCTCATATAACCGTGTAACCGCTGTCAAAAGCTGCCCAGAGATGCCAATTGATCGAAGCCTCTCAAGAAGTAAATGTCGAGGCACCGTGTCGAAAGCTTTCTTGAAGTCTACAAAGCAACAATAAACCTTTGAGGACCTGGAACGCGCCTCCTCAATAATAGCTCTGAGGACTAGAATGTGATCTGTGGTCTGATGATCTTGCCGAAAACCAGCTTGGCCAAGAGCCCTGAAACCCCCCCCAACCTTCGAGAGAGAAGCACATCCAATGCTATGGCATAGAGCTTGGCAAAGATATGCCCAATCATGATAGTCCTGTAGTTATTGGGTTCATGGGGATCACCTGCCTTATGAATGGGGTGAATGATATGCCGAGTCCAGGACTCAGGAAACCCACAACAGACAGCAAGATTAAAGAGATCAGCAAGGGGCCCAACAAGAGGGTCAATATCATGCTTCAAAAATTCCGCTCGTAACCCATCCAAATCTGTCGCTTTGCTTGTACAGAGTTTCCGGATAGCCTCGCTCGACAAGACCAGTAGAAAAGAGGCAGCACGAAGAGGGGGGGGAGGGAACAGAAATACGAGGCTGATTTGGGATGGTATAAAGGGAAGAGGCATGGATGGTCCAAGAGGAAAGATCGATCCCATGAGTAATCCAATCACAGGGGAGGATAAGCTACCAGAAGGATTTACGAGATTGCTGAAGGGAGTGGATAAGATCAAGTCGATGCCGAGAGAGGAAGAGACGCTTCTTTAAAGAAGAAACATCCTATAGTCTTTGTGAGAAATGGCATGGGGCTAGGAAGGATTTCAAATGGCATATTTCAACCTTCGGTGGGCAGACTTACATTCCTCATCATACCAGATGTTCATGGGACAATGACCAGGGGGACGAGGACGAGGGGGAGGACGAATAGTGTGGGGGTATGATTCCAAAGCAGCCTTCCAAATAGTTTGGACCAAGCAAGCGTAACGATCGGAAACATCGGAAAGAGAAGACACCTTGGGGAGAACATGACGCAACCGGTCCATGTAGGTAAAGGAATAATAATAGTCAAAGTCTATAGTGACTCGAGGGACTGAAGGGGAGGGAGGAGGGGGAGGAGTAACAGGAAGGGAAACAGTGGATAACAAAGAACTGAATGATCGGTAAGGGGAGGAGGGTGATCAGAGACGTTGAATCGGGAAATGAATGGAATGAGGGTGGTAGAGGAAATAGCATAGTCGACGACACTGGCTCCCCCACTATGAGGAAAGCAAGTAAACCCACTAGAATCTGGAAAACAAGATATACCATTGAGAAGAACTAGCTTGTTGGATTCACCCAACTCAATAAGATGCTTACCATAAGCAGTCACCTGTGTGTCGCTGGAGGTTCGAGCAAAACCAAGGTCCTCAAGATCCAATTCCCGAGTCTGCATCTCATCGGTTGTGAGGTCATGAAGAGAAACCTGCATAGGTCCGGTCCGAGCATTGAAATCTCCTAATAGAAGTATCTCCCCTGAAGCCGAGTATATAGTAATGTCCTTGTAGAGATCCTGGAAAGGGTCCCCGTCCGTGTGGATAACAAAATTGGACGTGGTGGGGGGAAAGTAACAGGTGGCAATGTAGATATCCCAAAGAGGTGGGTGACGATGGATTTTAATCCATAAAAACCTGGAGTGGGGGTCAGTCGAAACCAAGGAAACCGAACCCTGGAGCTTATCCTTGATAAGAGCAGCAACACCTCCTGATCCTCTAACCCCTCTAGAGCGTCGAGTGAGTTGCCGACAACTGGACCACCAAAAGTAACCAGAGATAATTGGAAGGGCCCGCTCGGGACTCTCGTGCGTCTTACAGATAAGAATGATGCAATGTCTACCAATCACATCAAGAAGGGACCCTGGGGCAGACCACATCATACCATTGCAGTTCCAACAAGCTAGCTTATCTGCCACCCCTCTTCCGTGCCAATGGAGTCATTTGTTAAGCAAGGGTTTGGACCACCCAGGTGGGGGAGAGTCCCTAATCACTGCACGCAAATTACGAATACCTGCCCATTTGTTAGCTTTCTTGGCTGCGGCTACTTGTTCCCTAGCTTTCTTCAATTCTTCAACCTGGAGTCGCGTAAGGTCCTCCACTGCATCAGATGGTTGGACAGATATCAAATACTGGCCACTTGTAAATATAATGATCTCCAGTCCAAAGGGGCAATGTTGACAGATTACATTGACACTATTTGGAAGGTCATGGATAATGCAAACTTGATGCGCCACTTTAAGGAGGTGGTTTAGGAGGTGTGAAAGGAATATGTGGTCCAGGTTATAATGGATTGTGTGCTTCGGCCTCTTTCAAGAGGCAATTTACTGATAATGTGCATGCAGTAATGATCATTAAGGATAAATACTATGAAATAATTTGGTCTCTTGATTGTATATATTTTATAGACCTTCTGTGTGAATATTGTGATTGTAATTGGTCATATTGAAGATGTCCTTTGCATTTTTTGACAACAACTAGACATGCATAGGGGATAAATAAGAGAGTAGAAATCAAATAACAGGAAGGATTTAAAAGATCTTGTTCACTGAGCATTTTAGAATTTAAACATACTATCCGGGATTGGTGTGAGCTCTAAAGTCTAAAAAGGTGGAAATTGCTTGGCATCCTGATTCATTCAATAGCATCTGTACTCAGTTCAAAATTGTTTGCTGAGAAATTGAAAAGTGTACCCAACTCAATAGATATCATAAACTAACATTTGGAGGAGTTGAGGAAACATTCAAGGCCGCAGGTCAATTTGTAAACAAGGATTTTGCATATAAGAGATTGTTAATTGGAGCCATAGGTATTTTTGCTTAATATGGATCAAGGAGTTAAATGGTATAAGCTTGCTATTTGTTTGCTGCAGTAGGTTACTTTAAACAATTATCATATTTTAAAGGCAAATAATATTTTGGTAGAACCCTGAAGGTTCTAGCTAATATTTAATAAATGACAAATAAAATAACATTAAAAAGAATCACTTTTAGGGTTTGAATCACTGTTGCATTGATAAGGGGGTCCCTCCAATGGTTTCAAAGATATGTATTATTATTCATTCATGGATGGTTTCAAATGATAGATTGTACAATGCTTTATACCTACCCTAACCCTATGTCACTTCATCATGACGATTCATAATAATTAATATATTTAATTATTATGACTATCTAACTTTAATAATATAATAATTAATTTATAATTAATTATTATATTATTAACTATACTAACCTTAGTATATGAAATTTATATTATTATTATTATTATTATTATTATTAATGAGGGTTAGGATATAGGATCCTAACATGCCACCCTTCCTCGAAAAACTTTGTCCTCAAAGTTTAGAAAGACTGGAAAAATAGTCTTCATAGCGCCTTAAGCATCTTCTTCTGGAAGGCTCAGTTTGTAGGGTAGATGACAACATTTTGGACTTTGATGATGACAATTACCATAGATTCTGCAGTTAAACTCCATGTGTGATGGGCAACTGTTCAAGTTTTTACATAAACATGCCAGTTCCATGTGACTGAATCTGAGCAAAGTTAACTTTAATAAAGAGACAAAAAACAATTTAATTAAAACAAAATAGCCTCCTTTATTAAAATTTACGCAGCGACCTTCGATTACATATTATGCAATATAACATAGGTATTTATAAGCTATGGAGGTTAGAGAAAGGTGGAGGAAGAAGGGACATGGAGGGATAAAGGAAGGGAGGAATAAGGAGGACGTGGAGCGGGAGAAAAGGAGAAATAAGGGGAATGAGGAGCGGAGGGATAAGGAGGAAAAGGTACCGGGAATATAGGAGGAATAAGGAGGCAGAGAAATGGGGAAGCAAGGAGAGAATGGCGGAGAGGAAAATAAAAATCATGCCGACAAACACCTTGCCGACAAATACATGAAGTGTTCACATTGTGGCTAAATAAACAGATATTGCTAAGCCACTTTAGTCTATATCCCTCTTCACACTTGCAACACCATGCTCCACAAAGGCATTGTTTGAAGAGTTGCGCAGGATTCCCTGGGAGAGATGTTAATCTGTAAACTTTGTAGAAAAACTCTCACCTTCACCTTCATAGCTTCTTCTGTGGGTAGTTGTAGTTGTTGTGGTTGTAGACGAGAGAGCAGCCATGGCTTTGTAGGGAGTTAGGACATCAAAATGGACAAAAATGTTCACTAAAGGTACAGTGAAGGAAAATCACATTATATCTTGCATTTTCATCCCACAAAGACCTCATGCAACTAAAGCAGATGATCTTAGCCAAATCGTTTTCTGCTCGACATTTTGTAAAATATTACAATGCCCAAGATGGATGTGAAGGATTTTAATCCAACTTCATCACCCACTAGTCTTATCTTCTGCTTTTGATGGACAATAATCAAATTAGATTTTTGTTTTTCACTATTCTCTTCTTCTGGGTTTGTTGGTCTCTTAGAGAGGATATGATCCAGTACACAACGTATGGTAACGCGGCTTTACGTTGGATTTGAAATGCTGAGCCATTGAATGAGGTCAGTTACTGAAAATTATGGGCAGAATACCATGGAGCTTTATGTGGCAGCCTAGAGCATAGCTTTTTATGTTATCCCAAAATGAGAAGCCATGGGTTCTGAGTTGATGAAATTTCTATCCAGAACTCCATAGTTTATCTCTTTGTGAATATAATTTCCTTGTAAGTTTCCAACGTTGCTTTTGGGGAGACCAGACCAGCCTTTTGACTTTTCACATAAAAGCTCTCTTTCAAGCCTGAATCTTTTCTGAAGGTCCTCTGTGTCTTATTTTTTTAAGAGGGATCTTTCCTTGGCTGTTGATTTTATAATGATTTCCCTGCAGCCTCGGCGTACTGCATATTCGACGGCATGTGAAGCCTTTGGGATTGCTATGGTGCTGTCAAATCTGAGCCCCACGGTTGAATAATGCGCCTAAAGGTTTCTTTCGGTGGACTTTTAGTTATACATGATCTATTCGTGTTATTGCCCCGTGCTCACACTGCAACCCACATCTCCCATAATCTATGTAAAAATTATCGGATATGTTAGCTTTCCTCGTCTGACAGCAGATCTTAGGTAATCTATGGTTTCAGATTCAGTGGACGGACGTAAGGTTAAGATCTGACCATGGTCAGAGCTGAACTCCTACGATTCATAAGTTGTCATACGTAAAGCCAAAAGAAAAAATATTGAAAAACAGTCTATCCTAAGGACAACGCTTTTAAATCGAACTCCGAAAATTGAGCCACCTTCAAATGCACAACTGTCGTCTTTATATTTCTCTACGTCCACAACGATTGCTCATGGCTATTATATAGAATGCTTTATACTTTGTAAAAATCATTTATTTCGTTCCTTTTCATACATTATAGGTTATACTCGTAGAGTAAACGGTTTGTTTTGGTGTGGGGACGGACAGAGAAAGAAGAAAGCTACGTCAAGAAAGAGAATCAGGGAGACGGTCCACAACATTGCTTCCTCGGCGCCTCCTTATACTACGGAGGACCTGATGAGCTTTACGACATCCTCACAGGAAGAAAGGAAGGTCAAAATGGGGTGAATTCTCAGCCCAATTGCATTACATTTTTAACAAACAAACAAAAAAAATTATGCTTGTCTTGGTTCGCTGCAATTATTGATTATATGGTTTGAAGATTAATTAAAAATGTTCAATGGATTGCATGTTGGCAACTTGTTGTTGCAACTTGACATGGCATATTCGAACATTTGGCAGAGAAATTTGTACCATTATCGCGATTTTCGACGCCAAACGGCTAGTTGTTTGGAGTTTTCTTCGTTAGACTTGCCTCCCAGGAAGTACATAGGAACGGAACTCTGATTATTTTAGTAGAACGAATCCAAGGATAGATAACCACTGGATGATGCCTTACAATACCCACTATTTTCTCATAGTATTTGCCACCAGTTTTAACACACGCTTTGACCAATCATATATAATCCACTTAGGGGCCGGTCGTCTTCAAACCAGGCGGCCTCATTCATTCTCACCATGTTAGAATGTTTGTCTTCTCCAATTTGACGATGTCTATTCAAGCTACCTTGGGTTCCCTTATATTTCATGATTTCAAGGTTGTGATTGAGACAAATGCGCTCTCCTTTCTCCTCGATTCCCGCAGCGGCAACATTATGAATGAAAGTATTTTTAAATATTCTTTATGCCTGGTTCCAAACTTGCAAACAACGTAAGGCCCCAATTAATTATTTTATTGCTTTTCACTTTGTGCGTGCGCTTGAAATGATGCTTTGTTTGATTTGCGTTTGTATGTATTCATTAATGCCTTCAACGAACGCTTGATGGTGCGCTCAATGAGCACGTTCCTGCTATGTTGTGTTTGACCCGAATTGGCAACGCTTCTTACGGGTGATCCGTCACGAATGTCTCTAAATCAAATAGCTAACTTCAAACACTAATGTCCTTCCTCCTTACTTGTCGCTGCCGGTGACTCATTTTGTTGTGACCAATTATCTTCCTCAAATTGAGGTGCCTGAGCCTGTTCCTATGGTTGAGAAGGAATGTCTTTTGAGACAGATTCTGGACTTCGAGCTGATAACCAGTTTGATGTGTCTTGCAAGCCGTGGTTTTCGAAGACTGGGCAGCATCTTGGATAATAGAATTATCATTTGCCTCCTTCTGGTTTGTAAGGGGTGTAATCGGATTAAAAAACGTTCTCTCTTTATTGCCATCGGCGTTGCGTTTCTCCTAGAAGCCAAGTGCAGAATCGAAAAAAAATTCAATGTTCTTCTGTTATCCTTCGCCTCCGCTCATAATAAACGTATTGGCCAAGGATAAACAAATCTAAGATTACACATGCTGCGCCATCCAGAAGCCATGGCATGTTGGCACTTAACAAGAAAAAATCATGGCATGTTGGCACTTAACAGGAAAAAATCATGGCATGTTGGCACTTAACAGGAAAAAATCAGTAGAAGAGATTGCGATTTCCTTTCATGCATCCTTTTTAACTCCTTGGATAAGTATGATGTCATTGGAATTTGTGCGCAAGCAAAGACCATTCATCTATATTTCATTGTGAACATAAAAAACCTTCACTCAACTTCATTTTGCACCACTTTATCTTGTGAACATCATTCATCAGAAATGATAAGTGTGTGGAGTGCAGGGGTTCTGGACCGACTCCAATAATACGCGACAGTCAGCTTCCCTTTGTGTCACTGGTAATTGTTGTGTTCTGTCATGTCAGGTTTGTTTGTAGGATAAAATCTTGCTAACAACTTAGGCAAATTGCGTCAATTTGTATTTGTCGTTTAAAATTTTAAACGATTCTTCATCACATGTGGCTACTTGCCCTATAAAAGAAAATATCGGTTGTAAAGCTTTTAAATCTCATCCTTGTTACTGGGCACTGGTCTCAGCCGTAGAATTCTGTTGAACAAGCCAAAGCATGCTACAACTATAATTGGAATTTGAAATTCTAATGTTTACGGCATGTACCATTAAGGTTATCAAATCTGCCTCCTTTAAAACATCATTTAAAACTCCCTCCTTATTTGGCAAAGAAAAACTGGTTTTGAGCCAATTTCCTTGTTGACAAATGTGCCAAACTTTGAAACATCCTTCAGGCAAATTTTTTTGGGGAATGAATATTTGAAATGCCTTGCAAGGAATTATAAGAAGAAGCTGCCATTTTTTATCCCGGGAGGAGGCCAAGGCGGAGGGCGAATGCATAACACAGATTTTGAAAATGCACTCCCTTCAACATCACAAGCATACTTAACAAACTCAGTTTTCCCTAAAGTTATCTCCTTCAATAGAACCACTCCAACAGGCGATGCATAAATTGGAGAAACAATCTTGCAAATTCCATATTTTGCTGCAGTAGGGGTAATGGATTGGAGATAAGAGAAAGGATCATCAAACTCCTCCACTGTTGGATAAAAGGTTGGGTAGACAGGGATCTTGCTGATCCAGTCCATCTCATTAGAACTTGGATAAACCCTACACTTTGTTTTCTTGGAAATATTTGCCTCTTCCTCCTCGTACACTTCTTTTATGGAAAAAATTGTATTTTTAGGGTTTGGATAACAAAAATTTTGCATTGTGGAAGTTGTGCTTTTGCTGGACTTTAGTTCAGAAATTTTATTGTTTGAAATATTTTTTTCTTTCTCCGAAAGTGCAATAGGTACCTCTTGGAATTCCATGGCTACGGGCTCCTCCGAAGGAAAAAAAATTCTAGGGTTAGGAGCAACTTCCTTTATTAGGTCAAATTCCTACCTCGTTAACAAATGTTTAGTAATTCGGTCCATCCATTGGCGAATCTTCTAGATGAATTCCTTGAGGGTAATGTCCTCTGATCTCCTGTCATCGACCATTTTAGGGTTGGTTTGCCCTTCCAAAATCGTTCGCTCTAATACCAAATGGTAGAACCCTGAAGGTTCTAGCTAATATTTAATAAATGACAAATAAAATAACATTAAAAAGAATCACTTTTAGGGTTTGAATCACTGTTGCATTGAAAAGGGGGTGTTAGGATCTTATCCTAACCCTAATTATTAATAATAATATAATACCTTTAATATCCTAAGGTTATATACCTGATAATATAATAATTAATGAATAATTAATTATTATATTATAATAATAGGGTTAGGCTAAACATAAGTCATATTAATTATTTTGAACCATCGTGATGAAGAGATGTAGGGTTTAGGTTAGATATATATTATTGTCCAAACATTCATTCAAAGGTATCTATGACTAATATAAATATATATTTAATTGACCCATTGGAGGGATTCCCTATTTCAGTGCAAAAGTGATTTTCTTAACTTAGGTGTATTTTTATTTATTTATTAAATTATTGTGCTAGAACCTTCAGGGTTCTACCATTTGGTATCAGAGCCATGTGGGACCCAGCCATGTGGGATTTTCTCAAGGATCTTCATCAAAACACTTGGGACCTTCGTCAAAACACTTTCGTGCGTGAGTATGAAATTCGATTTAAGGATATCACCAAACAATACACAGGGTTGGATGAAATAATTTTCATATATTGCTTCATCAATGGATTAAAGGAGGAAATTAAAATGGAGGTGATAAAATTCAAACCCTACACCATGAGGTTGGCCATTGGATTGGCCCTATTAGCCGAAAGCAAATTAAATGCTCAACTTGGAATAAGATCGAAGGAACAAGAACTTTTTGACAACATTTGTAGTAAGGCGGAGTATTTAATAAAAATGCAAGAGGAGGCAAATACAAGTGAAGAAACTCAAATTGTCAAGGAAGAAATAGGGGAGGAAAACCCTAGAAAATTTTTGCCTTTGGAGGAGCCCATAGCCATCGATTTTCAAATGGCACATAAAACACTTCCGAGAAAGGAAGATTTTCCAATGCACGATTTAACTATCAAAATTCAAGAAAGGGAAGAATATTACTCCTACAAAAACCCTAAAAAAATATATGTCCAAAATCAGACCTTCCTGAATAATGCTGTGAAAACCAGGAGCTCTCCAAAAAAACAAAAGGGAAATAAAGTGCTCTCACAAAAATCAATAAAAACAAAGAAAATCAATTTGGAACATGATCAAGCTTTAAATACGAATTACCAGGATCAATCTATCATTTTATATATCATTTTTAGAAAAAATGAAGCAGCCCTCATCTGCATTCAAGTTATAAATAAGGGCTTTTTTACTATAGTCAATGCACATTATTCTAATAGGCAAAAACCAGAACTGGATGGAAAAAGTGAACGTCCACCAAGAGCAAGACTCAAAACCTAAACTAGGCAGCATCCACGCTCCTCTCCATTCCGTTCAAAACTCACAAAAAAGAGGGGAGATTTCTACTTTTGTTTATGTTCTCGATTGCAGGATTGTATCCACCACAAATACCTTATGCAAGAAAACATGGATAATGGAGTTGTTCCCAAAAGTGTGCAACAATTTTGGATTTCATGTTCCAGGTTGAAACTCTTCCTTGAACAGTTTGGGATCAGATCTGCTGTCTTAAATGCAGAGTTGCCACAAAACTCTCGGCTTCACCTGCTGGAGGAGTTCAACTCAGGTTTGTTTGATTATTTGATAGCCACAGATGACAGCAAAACCTGCAAAAACTTGAAAGGAACATGTTGAAGAGGTTCGGCATAAATAAATAATATTGCACTTGTTCAGAAATTTGGTGAGATGGCTGTAAAGTCAATAACAGCTGCAGTTTATGCAAGGTGAGACGTGCTCCATCCACAAAATAAAATATACCATACCTTTTCCATCCACAAAATAAACATATAAGAGATTTTAAGGCAAATGTGATATTGCAAGAAAAAGGAAGGGGCCCCTCAAAAGATGCTGGGACTCATCAGGCTAATGTCGAATGAGTGTGACCAAAACAGTGAAAGGAGATGGGGATGCTAGACAAAATGTATATGGAAGGGCACCTTTTTCCAAGGATTCAATTCCATTGACCGTTCTACATGTCCACAGTTCAAAACGTTTGCTATGGGTGGTGATGGTCACCAGAGAGAAGAACACAGCCGTTGCAATTATAGAGTCGATTTTTTGACTTTGAATAAGTGTTCAGCTGCTGTTATATAGAACTGTGGGACACCATTATGTTTTATTTTCGTAAATTTCGCATGTGCATCCGCTAAAGCCATCGATATGGACCATGCCAAACACCAATTGATATGCTTCTTGGTGCTAGACACAGTGATGGCTTTCCAACTACCCAACCAGAATATTTTCAAAGACTCATATGACTACGTTTGATTTAAATATGTCGTTTCCACCGAGTTGGAATTTTAAAAGCTTATAAATGGTGCCAATGGCATATAAAGGAGGACGCATGCGGCTTGCTTTAATTGGATTCTAGCGACACAATGAAATTATAGTGTTCTCAATGGATCTGTCAATACATAAAATATCTGATATTGGAAAGTACAAAGATGGTACGGTGATTTCATATGTACTGCAACTTAACTTAGCGAGCTGTCTTCTATCAAACTCAGAGGGCCGGAATATGGAACCAATCTACCATGAAGAATCAAACGTTTTACCTGGCTTGCCATAAATTTCTGACGGTATCGATCTACCATATTTTATTTACAATGAGGTTATTTCAATCCTGGTGGTTGAAGATCAACGTGACATCTTTTTCAAAAAAAAACAAAATTTAAAAATTATATTAAAATGCAAGGCTTTGCTTATCGGTTTCCAACTCCACATTGGAAAGAACAAAACAATGAGCAAGATTGCTGTAATAACAGAGAAAAAGAAAGAACCGCATGGCCACTGACAGACACATTTGGAAACACAGTAGGGAAGAAATGAAAGGGAGCTCAAATGGATGATTTCGTTCTAATCGTTTCTCCTTAAGTAGGAAATTCGCCTGGATATTCCAGCTTTCCACAAGTCCAATGCAATCTTAACAGGGAGGGGAAAAAGCCGATATTATATGGAAGTCAAATCAAACACTTTACCTTCTGTTGTGGTTTATCCACAACACACCCCAAAATTGGGGACCCACCTTTTTGCAGGCTTATAGAGAAGAGTCTCGGTGACCCAGATGCTAAAAATGAAGAAAAGAGAAAAAAAAAATGCCTAAGTGTTGAAAGTGTCGCGAAATCGCGACCTGTCGCGAAATCGCTGCAGAAAAATTGAAAGATGTCGCGAAATCGCGACGTGTCGATGGCATAGGCAGAAAAGGTGTCGCGAAATCGCGACGTGTCGGCAGCAAAACAAAAAAGGGTGTCGCGAAATCGAGACGTGTCGGTGGCAAATTTGAAAAGGCATAACGAAATCGCAACGTATCGCTGGAAGAATTGAAAAGGTGTCGCGATTTCGCGACGTGTTTCGGCAAAATGTACGGACGGCAAAGGTGGTCACGATTTCGCGACGTGTTTCGGCAAAATGTACGGACGGCAAAGGTGGTCGCGATTTCGCGACGTGTTTCGACAAAGCTCAGAGTGAAAATGGTAGCGATTTCGCTACAACTTTGCCGAAGGAGAGCTCAGAGTGAAAATGGTAGCGATTTCGCTACAACTTGCCGAAGGAGAGCTCAAAGTCAGAAATGGTAGCGATTTCGCTACGACTTGCCGAAGGAGAGCTCAAAGTCAGAAATGGTAGCGATTTCGCTACGACTTGCCGAAGGAGAGCTCAAAGTGAAAATGGTAGCGATTTCGCTACAGCTGGCAGCAAGAAGGTCCGAAAGCAAAAACGGTCGCGATTTCGCGACGAGAAGTTGCCAAAGACGTACGGCCGGGAAGAGTGTAGCGATATCGGGTTTCGCGACATGTCGCGGTTTCACGGCTTGGAAGGTGAACGGTCTACATGCAGCTTTTGTTAGGATTTTTGCAAAAAGGCGTTACAAGAGGCACAGGGAGCGTGTGACACGTGGCATGCAGGTGTCAGGTCTGCAGAGGCGTTACATGCAACGAAGGATTTTAGGCGTTTCAGCGTTAAGCATGGAATAAAGACAAGGAAAAGGTGGGAATTTGAAAGGCCACATGCAGGAAGGTGAAGCAAAGCGACCAGGGAGAATCGAAGAGCCATTTCAGTGATTATAAAATCCAGAAGCGCAGATTGAAAGGGGGTTGGAAATTGCCGATTGCAGAGTTGCAGAGACAAAGGCTTTGTTGCCATTCTGGGCCTGCACTTGGGCAATTTCCTTCTTTTTGTTCTGGAATATTTATGCCTGGAACATTCTTTGAATGTAATTGACATATCATTTAATACAAAATACAGAGTATTGGCATCTCATTGATGAGAAAGAAGGAGTCATTTTGTGCATGCATGATTTAATGTTTTATCTTTCATTCCAGATTTCTAAGGCTTTTAGGTGAAGTTTAATGCAAGTGTGCTTGGTTGCTTCATGCGAATGCCTTAAATCTGGAATTACAGTGGAAACCCTAGAAGCCAGCACCTAATTTATTTGGATTGTGCGAATTTGCAGGTTCATTAGGTTAGGTTGCATGCATAAAACCTCAGTATCTTCGGTTTCATCGAATTGATGACAGTATTCTGACTGTAGTTTAGTCTTATTTCCATTTATTTTGCTTTATTTTTCAAACCCTTATTTTATTTCTTGCAGTTTAATTACAGTATTTGAATAAGCAATTGAAAATCCATCAGAATTGAAGATTAGAATAGATTTATTCACCTTGAGTCCACTAGAAATTCAAATTAAATAAACCATCAGTGCCCCTTGTTAACATCCACTTGCAAACCCTAAGATATTCCTGGCATTTCATTTGAACAACATTATTTAAGCATAACAGGAACCTTGGAGAAAGTTATTTTCTTTGCAAGCAGAGGATTTTGGGACTCAGATCCTATCGGAGAGTGTGCTTTCACAATCGGGTGAAAACACCACTCAACAGATTGGCGCTAGAAGGAGGGCGGACTGGTTTATTTGATTTTGATTTTTATATCTGAATATTTTGTTTTTGATTTAATTTTGAAATCATTTTACGGCTAAACTGCAACTCTGTTTTTATTGCAGGTTTTCTTCGAAATAGCCGAGGGTTTCATCGGGCAGGCTGGACCCACCACGGCGTATTGCAACCAGGTCCCAAACAACCGGGGAAACCATTTTTCACGACCTTACTGGCACTCCCAAGAATAAAACCAAGCAAGTCGTAAGTTCACCAGTCGCAAAAGACCTGTTTTCTCCAGGAACATCGAGTGGACCTACGCCAGTAATATCTGTTGCCCCTAGTGTGCCGATAGTAAGTACTATTTCTACTGCCATTGTAGGTCTGTCTTCATCAATTCTGAGTCAAATGGCTCAAGCTCCAGCAGCTCCTTGGTATGGAGCCAACAATACTCCTTTGAACATTGCTGGGGATATCCATGAAATCCCCAAGAACATTGAGAGATTTCTGCCCAAATACAAACCAGATGGCCTGAGAACAGCAGAAGAACATATCCAAGCCTATAGGGATGTTTTAATTAGGATGCAAGTTCAGCATGAAGATGTAGCCTGCAGACTTTTCCCCATGAGCTTGGATCCAATAGCATATGAATGGTATATATGCTTGCCAACTGGTTCAATCACCTCTTGGACACAAATGGAAAATGCCTTTGTCAATCAATTTAGATCACCCTTGGATCCTGCAACTATTTACAACCAGTTTATTACATGTAAACGGGGCCAAGGGGAACCAATCCGAATGTTTAATCAGAGATTCCAAAAGAACTATAATAGAGCAATTAGACATTTTGCCATCGATCCCGCAGTGGCTTTGCAGATATATTTTGGGGCATTGGACCCCATGACAGCCATGTTTGCAAGGCGCAATCCTCAGGTCACCACGCTGGCTTTGGCCTATAATGAAGCCATGACTATTGAGAAGCAATTGACACCGCAAGGCTACGGGTTTACCCAGATGCCTATGATGGGACAGTGTGCTCCATATGGTCAAGCTCCCCAGGCAAATCAACTCATGGCACCACAAATGCCAAGTATGAATGCCTTCCCATATCAGCAGCCGTATCCGCCAGCACCCGCATATGCACCCATTCCAATCCAACCAATCACAGCCATTCCACCTGTGCCTGCATTTTTGCAAAATAGTCAATCAACTATGCAGGAAGCTAGTCAAGTCAATCCTCAAGCCATAGTTCCCTTTTCGAATCCAACCCCGATTCAAAGTGTCAATCCATACGGGAATCAAATTCCTCAGAACCCGACCCAAATGTGGAATCAAGACCCCATTAATTATGCAAATCCAATGGGGGTTAACAACAATGTGGTTCCACCGAAGGATGTTTTTTCAGAATTCGAAGAGCTCAAGAAACTAGTGCTTAAAATGAGCAATGATAGGGTTCAACAACAGAAGTATGAGTCCCATGCCCCTCACCCAAATCGAAATTTTAACAACAGAGGGAGGCACTGGAACACCAAGCCTAACAATGGGGGAGTTCCTGCTCCCATTGCTAATCAATTAGATGCTTCTGCAGGCCCTAGCCAATCCAATTCTCTTTTGAATCTTTCAGATTTGGCATGGGAAAGGGGGTGCAGGTTGCATAACACGAAAGAACACAATGAGAGAAATTGTCCTGAGATTGCTAGATACACTCATTGTCTTCAGGCACAAGTTGATGATTTGGAATTGGTATCAAATGAGGATCCATCGCAACATCAAGATGAGAATATTATGGTGATGGAAATAGTATATCACCAAGAAGGTGAGAGCGAGGAAGAAGAAGACGAAATTTTGGAACAGGAGGTGCAAGCTTTTCGAGATTTTAGAAAGGGAAATCATGGGTACCATTTGAGGAGTAAATCTAAAGCCCCTCAAACCTCATCAACACCTCCAAATAATTCTATTCTTCCTCCAGACACTAAGGCAGATAATAATCCTCCTCCTCCACTCAGAAAAGAAATGTCTAATGGCATGCAGCAGGCAGTCAAATTAGAGAAACCAAATTATGACATAGTGGAGGATATGAAGAAGTCCAAATCTGGCCTTTCGTTATTGGATGCAGCTAGATTACCTGGCCAAAAGGAGGCTTTGATCAAGGCTTTGAACTCATCTGATCCAAAGTGGAAAGAAAATAGAGTTGAATCCCATCTGATTTTGCGAAAGGAGAGAAGGGATGTCCCGCCATTCTTACTGACTCTGAGAATTGCGGGTAAGAATCTGCATAACTGTTTGGTGGATACAGGTGCCACGAGCAATCTCATGCCTGCAAAAATATGTAAAATGCTGGGTCTGCAGCCTGTTTCATCCAAATGTACAGTCCTGCAACTGGACAGATCAGAGGTAAATGTAGTGGGGACTTTATATGATGTCAAGATTCAATTGAATTCTGAACCCAGGGTCCAGCAGGTTGTAGACATTTTGGTGGTTAATATCCCAAGTAGGTATGGAATGCTACTTGCTAGGGATTGGATGAAAACTCTGAATGGATATTTTTCAACAGACTGCTCGCATATGTGGCTACCATGGAAGGGAATTGCAAATCAAATAAGAGTGGAAAACGAACCGAGGCTTAAAGAGATTATAACAGATTTTAACAAGCCGAATGAAGTTCAGTTTTCTGAGCCAGACCTGGGAGTCTATGCACTTGATGTTGAGGAAGCTGCTGAAGAGCTTAAAGAAGAAGTGTGTCATGGTGGTTCTTCTGAGGAAAAGGATTACACATGGTTGCTCAAGTTTGATGGATCAAAGTCTAGACAGGGAGCAGGAGCTGGAGTCGAGCTCACTGGTCCAGGAGGTAAACCATTATTGGCTGCCTACAGACTGCAATTTCCTTGCACAAACAATGTGGCAGAATACGAAGCATTGATCTATGGTTTACGTCTAGCATTGAGCAAACATGTTAAATGCTTGAAGGTTTTGGGAGATTCTGAGTTGGTTGTCAAGCAAATCAAAGGACAGTATACATGCCGCGACAAAAGACTGAGCCTTTATAGAACTAGGGTTATGGACCTCATGGAGGAGTTTGATGCATTCAACATAGCCCTTATTTCTAGGAGAGGAAATCGAATAGCAGACTCTCTTGCAGTCGCCGCGGGCATGTTAAACCCGGTGGATATAAAAAGATGCAAAAAGTTTTCCATTGAACTGGTTCCTTGTCCATCAATACCTGATAATGTAAAGAATTTCCAGGTTTTTGAAAGTGACAGGCACATCTTCAAGTTTGTCACAAACTCGGGTATTTTTGAAAATCAGGTGATTGATGAGGAACAAAGGTGGCAGGATGAAACAGAAGAAAGTGAAACTGCGTATCAATCCAACAAAATTCCTAAAGACGTGGTTTCATTGGAAAAGATGTTCGACATGGAATGCAAGAACAAGAAAAGAAAAAGAGTCCCACTCCCCAAAGATGCATGTGATTCAATTAATCTAGGGAGTGCAGAAAATCCAAAGGAGGTGTACATAGCAAAGGCATGTACAGAGGAAGAAAGGAGCAATATAATACAGGCATTGAAGCATTACATAGATTGTATTGCCTGGAACTACAATGAGCTGAAGACTTACAACCAGAACATTATCACACATACCATCCCTTTGAAGCCAGACTCCAAGCCTTTTAGGCAAAGACAACGAGTTGTTAACCCGCTATTGGAGCCTTTGATTGAAAAGGAGGTTAAAAGGTTATTGGAAGCGAAAATCATTTTTCTTGTTAGGCACTCAACCTGGGTGGCCAACCTCGTTCCAGTGAGGAAAAAGAGTGGAGAGATTAGGCTATGCATAGATTTTCGAAATCTTAATAAAGCCTCTCAAAAAGATAATTATCCATTACCATCAATCGATGAAATTCTGCAAATGGTAAATGGATCTGAAATGATGTCCTTTCTCGATGGGTATTCTGGGTACAACCAAATTCTTATACATCCAGATGACAGGATGAAAACAGCCTTCACTACCAAGTGGGGGACATTTGCATATAAGAGAATGCCGTTCGGATCGTTAAATGCTGGTGCAACTTTTCAACGCGCCATGGATTACGCATTCAAAGGGCTAATAGGCAAATGCATCATCGTGTATGTGGATGATATCCCATTTTTCTCGAAGAAGAGAGAGGATCATGTCAAAGATTTGAAGAAAGTTCTTCAAAGATGCCAGAGAACATGGAATTTCCTTAAATCCCAAAAAGTGCATTTTCGGAGTGACAGAAGGGAAATTGTTGGGTCACATCATTTCAAAAGAGGGCATATCCATCGACCCAGAAAGGATACAAGCTATCCAAAACTTACCTCTCCCGAGCAGTAAGAAAGAATTGAGATCTTTCTTTGGGCAGGTTAATTTTGTGAGGAAGTTTATCTCTAGCTTTGCTGAGATAGCCAAACCTCTGAACCGGATGCTCAAGAAAGATGTGGATGTAAAATGGAACGAGGAAAGTAGAGTGGCTTTCCAGAATATCAAAGATGCCATTTCCAGAGCCCCTGTCCTTATAAGCCCAGACTACTCCAAGCCTTTTTATATTTATGCTTTTGCATCAGAACACTCCTTTGCGAGTGTCTTAACCCAAAAAGGTGAGGATAGTGCCGAAAAACCCATTGCATTTTTAAGTGCCCCCCTGAAAGATGCCCAATTAAGGTATTCAATCCTTGATAAGCAAATGTACGCACTTTTTAAAACGGTGAAAAAATTTAGGCATTACATTGTACACAGCAGAATTATTGCCATCGTGCCCGATTCTGCTGTCAAGACCATGTTTTTACAGAATGAACTAGGTGAGAAGAGAGGAAAATGGATTTCAACCATCCAAGAATTTGATCTCGAAATCCAACCAATGAAACTAGTTCGAGGACAGGGACTGGCGAAGGCGATCGCAGAAAATAATCCGCAAATAACGAGTCAATGCTCAAATACGGAATACATGGCTAAGGATGACCGGTATGTTGATATTGTGCAATTTTTATTGAATGGTAAGTGTCCTTCTAATCTGAATTCAACACAGAGAAGAGCTTTAAGGCTTAAGTCTGTTAACTATCTAATAAAGTCTGGTGTGCTTTACAGGAAAAATCATGAAGGTATCTACCTGAGGTGCTTGAACAAAGAAGAAGCCGCCAGGGTGTTGCAGGAATTTCACGGGAAACATGGAACTGGTCATGGTGCAGCCAATGCTACAGCACATCAAATCCTGAGAGCAGGATACTACTGGCCACATATTTTCAAGGATGCGCATGCCCACGTACGATCTTGTCATATCTCGTCAAGTGGCTGCAAATAGAGAGAGAAATGCAGCCATGCCGTTGCAACCTGTAGTTGAAATGAGACCGTTTGCACAGTGGGGACTAGATTTTATCGGGGTTATTAACCCAAATTCTTCTGATTCTCACAAATTCATTTTGACAGCTACAGACTACTGTACAAGGTGGACAGAAGCGATTCCTACTAAGCATGCCACCACAGACGTTGTGATTAAATTCCTTGAGGATCAAATTATAACAAGATATGGAATGCCCGATTCTATTGTCAGTGACAATGGTAAAGCTTTTATTTCTACACAATTTGCAGATTGGGCATATGATAACAAAGTGAGCTTAAAATTTGCATCCAATTATTATCCTCAAGGAAATGGGTTGGCCGAGTCTTCAAATAAGAATTTGTTGAATACTATTAAGAAGTTGCTGGAAAAGAACCCTCGGGACTGGCACAGCCAATTAAAATTTGCCCTTTGGGCAGATAGGACCAGAGTGAAAGAGTCCATAGGGAATACTCCCTATCATTTGGTCTATGGGCAAGACCCGATATTTCCAGCAAATTTGAAGTTGCAGACCTTACATTTCATACAAGAGTACTTGGGGACAGATGATCAAGTTGAAGCCAGGTTGAGCCAGTTGTTGCACCTTGATGAAAAGAGAGAAGAGGCCATGAATCACATGAATAAACACCAGGAAGTTATCAAGAGATGGTTTGATAGAAGGGCCAAAGTTAAATCATTCAGAATTTCAGATTTGGTATTACTATGGGACAAAAGACATGAGGAAAAAGGAAATCATCAAAAGTTTGATTGTCTTTGGTTAGGCCCATATCAGATTTCAGAGATTCTTGGGAAGAATACCTTCAGGCTAAAAACCTTAGAAGGGAAAGATTTCATGCTACCGGTTAATGGGCAGATTTTAAAGCATTATTTTAGCCCTTAGGTTGTGAGATTTTGATATTTTGATTTTGGTGGGGATTTTCAGATTTTGTTTTTATTGTTTAGGATTGTTAATCTAGTTAGGATTTTGATTGTGGATTTGATTTCAATTGACATGTTTTGTTAATTTGAAAATAAAAAAAAAAAAAATAAAAAAATAAAAAAATAATAAAAATAAAAAAAAAATTGAGATGTCAACTTATGCTTAAGGTTAGGAGAGTATGAAATATTGGAATTATCTTGTAAAAGCTCCACAAATAACATAAAACATTTTAAGTTATATTGTTTGATTTTGTGATACATGAAAGAGTCAGTTTTGCATGACAAATCATTTCATTTGCAATTCAAGAAATAATGCATTCATGTTCCATCTCACCTTACATACATCTCATCTTAGTTACATATGCATCTTAGGTACAAGCCATTAAAGTATGTCAAATCCTCTTAGGGTTGTGTTATAACATATATGTAAGTGAATCCTAAGGTTGGAAACTGAGTCTTGAGATATCTAGAACCAAGCACGTCCCATACATTAAAAAGGATCTTGAGCAAAATGATCAAAACCTAACTTGGAGGAAAGGGTTGGGCGAAAGAAGTTTTTCATGTCTATCCTATTATGCAACATGATCCTTAAAACAGTGGTTTTGACCACTTCCATAGAGCTTAAAGCCTAAAATCGGAGTAGTAAGGATAGGGTTAAATCCTCATCAAACTTAGGTTGAGGATCCAATTCCCCAAAGCTTTGATTTGACCCACATGGAGTAGTAAGGATAGGGCATAAATTCTCATCTCGGTTAGTTGAGAATTCGATTCCCCAAAGCTCTTATGTCTCATTTCATAATAAATCTTGGATTGTAAGGATCGTACTATTTGTCCTCTGCAAAGGATGGGTAGTCATCCCCAAGGTCTAAGTAACAAAATTAATATTTTCCATTTACATCTAAAGTTTGGATTGTAAGGATCGTACTACATGTCCCTAACCAGGATGGGTAGTCATCCCCAAGGTCCAAGAAGTAAAAAAATAAATAAATTTTTCCCATCTCATCTTTATATTGGATTGTAAGGATCGTACTACTTGTCCTCTGCAAAGGATGGGTAGTCATCCCCAAGGTCCAAAGAAATGAAGATAAGTTTTGGATTGTGGGGTTAGATATGCCCATGCATGGCATCATGTCTTGCCTAAAAAACAAGACCACTGATTGTCTAGAGGGTTAGACTAGCATGACTATTTCTTCCATAATTGGTTTAATTATTTTGCTCAAAGTGAGGTAATGAACTCCAAATCAGAATAGTAAGGATAGGGTTAAACTCTCATCTCGGTTGGTTGGGAGTCTGATTCCCCAAAATTCTGATTTCACATTCACTTGCACATGGGTTCCGGATAGTAGGGACTCATAACCAACTTTGGGATACAATAAGGTAATGAATTAGTGGATCCTAAGAGGGTTTGGCAATCTTGAATGCTTGTACATAATAATAGAAGAATGACCATACCTTTACAAAAGCAAAAAAAATCTCCTAGCACATTCATTAGGGTACACAAATCATTCACCATCCCACATATGCATTCATGCAAAACTGATAATGGAGTGTGGATCAATTTCAAATGATAGGGAAAGAAATTCATTGCACACACTGAGCTAACACTTGATGATTCTGATAATTCATGTCTTTCTGATCTTTGGGCATTTGTTATATTGCTTATGTGCTAACACATGTTTTTCGAGTTTGTAATATGTTTCAGGTTGGGTTCTTACTAAAATGCTCAAGAGCATTTGACAGCAGAGTCGCCATTTGTTGTGGTTGATCCACAACACACCCCAAAATTGGGGACCCACCTTTTTGCAGGCTTGCAGAGAAGAATCTCGGGGACCCAGATGCTAAAAATGAAGAAAAGAGAAAAAAAATGCATAAGTGTTGAAAGGTGTCGCGAAATCGCGACATGTCGCAAAATCGCTGCAGAAAAATTGAAAGGTGTCACGAAATCGCGACGTGTCGATGGCATAGGCAGAAAAGGTGTCGCGAAATCGCGACGTGTCGGCAGCAAAACAAAAAAGGGTGTCGCGATTTCGCAACGTGTTTCGGCAAAATGTACGAACGGAAAAGGTGGTCGCGATTTCGTGACGTGTTTCGGCAAAATGTACGGACGGCAAAAGTGGTCACGATTTCGCGACGTGTTTCGACAAAGCTCAGAGTGAAAATGGTAGCGATTTCGCTACAACTTTGCCGAAGGAGAGCTCAGAGTGAAAATGGTAGCGATTTCGCTACAACTTTGCCGAAGGAGAGCTCAGAGTGAAAATGGTAGCGATTTCGCTACAACTTTGCCGAAGGAGAGCTCAGAGTGAAAATGGTAGCGATTTCGCTACAACTGGCATCAAGAAGGTCCGAAAGCAAAAACGGTCGCGATTTCGCGACGAGAAGCTGTCAAAGGCGTACGGCCGGGAAGAGTGTCGCGATATCGGGTTTCGCGACATGTCGCGGTTTCACGGCTTGGAAGGTGAACGGTCTACATGCAGTTTTTGTCGGGATTTTCGCAGAAAGGCGTTACAAGAAGCGCAGGGAGCGTGTGACACGTGGCATGCAGGTGTCAGGTCTGCAGAAGCGTTACATGCAACGGAGGATTTTAGGCGTTTCAGCGTTAAGCATGGAATAAAGACAAGGAAAAGGTGGGAATTTGAAAGGCCACATGCAGGAAGGTGAAGCGAAGCGACCAGGAAGAATCGAAGAGCCATTTTAGACAGGATAAATCCAGAAGCGCAGATTAGAGGAAGGGTTGGAAATTGCCGATTGCAGAGTTGCAGAGACAAAGGCTTTGTTGCCATTCTGGGCCTGTACTTGGGCAATTTCCTTCTTTTTGTTCTAGAATATTTATGCTCGGAACATTTTTTGAATGTAATTGACATATCATTTAATACAAAATACAGAGTATTGGCATCTCATTGATGAGAAAGAAGGAGTCATTTTGTGCATGCATGATTTAATGTTTTATCTTTCATTCCAGATTTCTAAGGCTTTTAGGTGAAGTTTAATGCAAGTGTGCTTGGTTGCTTCATGCGAATGCCTAAATCTGGAATTACAGTGGAAACCCTAGAAACCAACACCTAATTTATTTGGATTGTGCGAATTTGCAGGTTCATTAGGTTAGGTTGCATGCATAAAACCTCAATATCTTCGGTTTCATCGAATTGATGACAGTATTCTGACTGTAGTTTAGTCTTATTTCCATTTATTTTGCTTTATTTTTCAAACCCTTATTTTATTTCTTGCAGTTTAATTACAGTATTTGAATAAGCAATTGAAAATCCATCAGAATTGAAGATTAGAATAGATTTATTCACTTTGAGTCCACTAGAAATTCAAATTAAATAAACCATCAGTGCCCCTTGTTAACATCCACTTGCAAACCCTAAGATATTCCTGGCATTTCATTTGAACAGCATTATTTAAGCATAACAGGAACCTTGGAGAAAGTTATTTTCTTTGCAAGCAGAGGATTTTGGGACTCAGATCCTACCGGAGAGTGTGCTTTCACAATTGGGTGAAAACACCACTCAACACCTTCCACATTTAACTTTTGTTACCGATCCAAAGTTGTCTTCACATTGTGACTTTTGTGGTGGTGTGACTATTTATTCATAACTAGTTTAGTAGTGGGCACCAATTGGCGAACATAACGGATGACAACCGTGCATGATAACATACCGTTACAAGAGTAGGGAGGAAAGGCAATTCTTAGGTCCAAGAATGAAATTCATTTCAACCTACATAAGTAAATAGCGAATGCATGGGAAGCATTTGATTAATTCAAACTTTTCCCCAATGCCTTGAAGGAGATCACATCACCTAGACCTGACGACAACAATGCATAGCCGTTACATGCATGCGAAGGAGATACGTTGGTAACAAGTGTTATTAAAAACTTAAACGAGGAACGTTCAAGTAAGGAATACCTACACCAACATCCAAGGGCTATGTTAAATGCAATGTGGCCCACAAGGTAGAGAAGGTATTCAAATGTTACTAACCCATACTTAAAGAAGAGCATGCATATGAAACAACGAAGTAAAATAAAAAAAATTACAACTATTATTTCAAAGTAATGCAGAGGCAGAAACTCAAGACACTAAAACTTCAAAAATTATCACATGAAGACCTATGCATACACGAACTAATTTGCATTCGAGAATATTCAAACTTTTGCGATAAAGCTACATTCAACGATGAATCACTAGCAACTATTCCGAGACGACTTTTGCTGCAATCTTTCCATCGCTTTGAGGACAAAGCTGTTTTTAAGAGGGATGGCATGTTAGGATCCTATCCTAACCCTAATTATTAATAATAATATAATATCTTTAATATCCTAAGGTTGTATAATTGATAATATAATAATTAATGAATAATTAATTATTATATTATAATATTAGGGTTAGGCTTAGCATAAGTCATAATAATTAATTATATTAATTATTATGAACCATCGTGATGAAGAGACGTAGGGTTTAGGGTAGATATATATTATTGTCCAAACATTCATTCAAAGGTATCCATGAATAATATAAATATATATTTAATTGACCCATTGGAGGGATTCCCTATTCCAGTGCAAAAGTGATTCTCTTAATTTAGGTGTATTTTTATTTATTTATTAAATTATTGTGCTAGAACCTTCAGGGTTCTACCAGGGTGTTCCTCCAATGGTTTCAAAGATATGTATTATTATTCATTCATGGATGGTTTCAAATGATAGATTGTACAATGCTTTATACCTACCCTAAACCTACGTCACTTCATCATAATGATTCATAATAATTAATATATTTAATTATTATGACTATCTAACTTTAATAATATAATAATTAATTTATAATTAATTATTATATTATTAACTATACTAACCCTAGTATATGAAATTCATATTATTATTATTATTAATGAGGGTTAAGATATAGGATCCTAACATATTTATCCTTCTCTTTCTAGCTTCATTATCATTAAAAGATCATTTGCATCATTTTTTACTAGTTGAACATTATATGAGTGAAATTGGAACAAATATGCATCCATATACTATGCAAATCAAAACAGTTGAATCTTGCAAAGGCTAGAAATTTTTTATGTTAACTTCAAACTCTTTTGAAACAAAAAATATACACAACTAAAATATTAGTGACAGTTATTTGACAGACTACGCTTCCATACAAATCCATACACTTTTCTTCGTTATGACAGCTTGTGCTGCATCCGAATCCATACAATTTGATCTCGGTGTGACCTTGGATGATCCACCCCAAGGATGGATGGATACATGAACTGTTATATTATGCATCTACATTCACAGAACCAAGACCACCTATTCATCCAAAAATATTTAATATAATAGTTATCTTCTTATCCAAAAGATTTAATGACCACTAAAATATGACTTCACTATAGAAATGGAATACAACATACTGCAACACAATTCCATTACCACTTAAGTGAACAAAATATACAATGTGAATAACTTACTATTACAATGTATACACTACACACACAACATATATCAAACGGCCTAGCACAGCAGTTCAGACAGCCCAGCACAGCAGTTCAAACGACCCAGCACAAAATTCAAAAGGCCTGGAACAGCTTTCAGACGACCCAGCACAGAATTCAAACGGCCTGGAACAGCATTCAGACGGCCTAGAACAGCACTCAGACTGCCCGGAATAGCACTTAGACAGCCCACCACAAGTATCTCACAAATACATGCCTGGTTACAGCCAACTTCTACTACCACATGCAATGCCAACGTACAACACCAACCCTCAATGCTAACCTCAACACCCACGTACCATACCAACCTTCAAATGAATGAGGGAGGGGTCTTATTTATACAACTAAGGAGGTAGTTGCATCCTCCAACTTACTATCTACCCAACACCTCATCATTTTCTTAAATTACATTTGACATGCATTTGACTTACATTTACATTTCATTTCATGACTCACTTTACGACTTAGTAATTATATGTACATTTCATCAATTACTTTTTCATACTATAACAAAATAACACAAAATGACAAAACTTATTCATTGGTTATGCATGCATGTCAATTCGCCTACCTACATCTATCCCCTCCTTTAGACTTGTCGGTGTCCTCGACGACACATGAGCTAAGTATTGGGTATAGAAGCATTGAACATTGTACTGGAATCTCTTGTTGTGCTACTTTTGCTTTCTTCTATTCTAGACATCTTTTGCAATTGGCATCACTTCAAATTGCTATCAACAATAAATCATTTTCAATTGCTCACTCCACTTCCTACAATCGATTGTATCACCAACATGACCAACATGACAGGCAATGCCCATCGCCACCTTTGTCAAGGGTCAAGGGGGTAGGAGCCCCCTTGCAAGGTCAAGGGGCAGCGCCCCTTGTAGGGTCGAGGGGCAACGCCCTTTGTGCATACCCTTTACTGTTTGAATTGAAATTTTCTCTTTGTCTACTTTTACATAGCCTTCACTCAACCCTCTTAAACAATTTCCCCTCAACTATGAATAACTTCTCTCTAGCTCCAGACGACTTCTTGGCTTTAGACGACCAACCTCTTGGCTCAGATGGCCAACATCTTGGCTTAGACGGCTCATTTCTTCGCCTGAACGGCCCACCTCTTGAATCAAACGATCCTAAGCCAAACAACTCACTTTTTGTGTCAGACAGTCCAACTTAGGATGGCCCTACCTCAAATGGCCCAACTCTAGACAGCGTTAACCAGGCTACCTCGTACAGTCTTCTTCCAGACGACCCTACTCTAGATAGTCTAGCTCCTCTGCAATCGAACGGCTTGTACGAACTCCCGTACAATCTTCTTCTTCTGTTAGATAATTATCTAAACAGTTCGTACCACGTGCTCTTCCAATCAGACAAACTCATCTTTGCCTTGAACTTTGTGCCACTTCATCTTCTTCCTCAGACGGCTTTGCATGATCTCCAAACAGCCCGACATCATCTTCCTCCAAAACTTGGGCTACAAACAGCTTTGCATGACTATCGGATAGTCATGATATATCTTGGGATGGTTCGAGTGTTCGTCTAATAGCTCAAGGGCAGTTTGAGGCGCAGAAAACTTTCTCAAATGTCCTAGGGAGGGTCCAGGCGGCCCTCACCTTGGGACAAACGACCCAAGGGCCATCCAAGGACATGTTGTCCCTACCAGATAGCCAAGGTCCCAACTCAAATGGCCTAACACTTGCCAACTGAGGCTTGGGTCCAGACAGTCAGATGGTAAACAACCTCTCTCTTCACCATCTGCATCACTCACTTTCATCTGCATCAACCACTTGTGTAACTTCTTTTTACACAGCTTCAACTATTTGCTTGATTTTTGCCTCGTAGATTGTAATCAAACTCACCTCCTTAACTGCAATCAAGTTCATCAAGTTCACCTCCTCTACTTCCCAGCTAGGGCTATAACTCTTCTCCAACTTTTTAAACTCTCTATGCATCAATGATTCGTCTTGACTCGCAGCACTTTGACATTATCATGCGAAGAGCCCACACAAACGGTAAACAATCATTCTCAAAATCATCACTCTCACTATCAAAGTCACTCTTAACATCAGAATCACTTTCATCTTCAAGGTCACTCTTGTCCGTATTAACATGACCCCAACACTTTAATGATGTCTTTGCATCACTTTCCAAGTTCAAGGCCTGCTCCAAGGCCTCTTGATATGATGTCAAAGGGACCACCCTGATCTTCTTCTTGTATGTAGGAAGAAGTCCCTCCACGAACCACCTCTTCTTCAATGCATCTGATGGATCTTTCTCCAAATGGGTAAACAACCCACTCAAATTCCAGTTGTATAAATGAACAGGCTCTTTCTCACCGTATTCCATTCTATAAATTTCAGCAATGACCTCATCATCATTGTGGAACAACCGAAATTCCTTCACGAATGCTTTGCGTAACTCATCCCAAGTCTGGTACTCGCCCTCTAACAAACTCATGTACCAATCCATTGTGATTCCATGAAATGTTATAGGGAATAACCTCCTCCTTTGCGTCGTTATTCTGCCCATTCGCTTTCCACATCATGAGGCAAATTTTCCAATGCTTGACTAGGTCTTTTGTTTCCCCTCCATGAAACATCGGACACTTGCACAACATGACAAAATTGGTCTTTGTTTTTATAGGTTGACTTAACATTGTTAATGGTTGTTCACGTGTCTCCCCCTCACACACATCATCAAGCGCACCCCATTGCAATTGCTCTCATGCTAGACTCCCGTCTCACACACCATGAAATGTTCCAACCTATAGTTGTTCCGATGTCAAACTCCTGTCCCACAAACCATCGAACCCACCAACTTGCAGTTGCTCTAGTGTCGGACTCCATCTTGCGCACTAACGTACACACTATCTTGCATTTGAACTGATGTCGAACTCTCGTCCTGCTCACCATCGAACACATCAACTTGCAATTGTCACGTGATTCTCTGCCATTGTCAAGTAACTCTTCATCATCATTACATAATTCACCACCGTCAACATCCAACTCTTCACTGTCGACATTCAACTCTCCATCGCTAGCAAGTAACTCTCTATCGTCGACACAAAACTCTCCGCCGCCATCACGAAACTCTCCGCTATCATCACGTAAATCTCCGTCGCTGTCAGGCAACTCACCGCCACCATCACGCAACTCTCCATACACAAACCCTTACGCATCTCCTCCGTGCGTCTCCACTTACATGTTTGGTTGTGCATCCACTTACAGGTCTGCTTCATGCGTTGGCCCTTCATCAACATGAACAAAAAAGTCTGCATCTTCATCTGTGTCATCAGCTGCATTGTAATCATTCCATTGTTGTCATTGTGCACCTTCTTGAGTGATTTGTTTGTCACAACTCCATGTCACCAAGCTTGACCCAACTTCAAACAGGCAACGGCACCAAAATGTAGAAATAGAATACAACATACTGCATAGTTCCATTACCAATTAAAAGAACAAAATATACAATGTGAATAACTTACAATTACAATGCATACACTGCGCACACAACATATATCAGATGGCCCAACACAACAGTTAAGACAGCCCAACACAACATTTAGACTACCGGGAACAGCATTCAGACAGCCTGGAATAGCACTCAAACGGCCTGGCACAAGTATCTCACAAAAACATGCCTAGTTACAGCCAACTTCTACTACCACGTGCAATGCCAATGTACAACATCAACCTTTCGTACCACCCCTCAATGCCAACCTCGATACCCACGTACCATACCATCCTTCAAATGAATGAGGGTGTAGGTAGGCAAATTGACATGTCTGCATTTAGTGAATAGGTTTTGCCAATTTGTGTTATTTTGGAGTTTGTATGCAAAGTGTTTGACGAAATGTGCATATGTATAATAAAGTTATAAAGTTGTGATGTAATATTTAATATGATAATGTGTAATGTTAAGTATTAGAATGTACGACAAAGTCATAAAGTGAGTCATAAGCTAGTTTGTCTTATAGTGGTAAATTAAATGTAAATGTGAGTTAATGCATGTGAAATGTAATTTAGGAAAATGATGAGGTGTCAGATAGTTGGAGGGCGCAATTAATTTTTATTTGTATAAATAAGTCCCTTCCCTCATTCATTCAATAGTATGGTTGTGGTAATTGTTATGGAAGGCTGCAGTGTGTGAAGATTGGTTGGTGGTTTGTTGGCATGAAGAAGATTTTGCACAGGGTTGCAGATTGTGTATGTACTGCAAGTGACATACAATCATTGTTAATACAAGATCTGCTTGTTCATTTATCATTTGCTATTGTTATTGTATGTTTCCTGTGTGTACTATCATTGTTGATTGCTACAAGTAGATCTGTAGGTTTATCTAAATAGAAATGGAATTGTGTTGTAGCATGTTAAATTTTATTTCTACATTCTGGCACTATTTCCTGTACGAGTTTGGGTCATGCCTAGTGACATGGTGTTGTGAGAAGCAAATCACTGGGGCAGGTGCACAACGACAATGATGGAATGCAGCCAAAGAAGCAGATGAAGACGTAGATTTGACACTGACAAAGGGCTGTACAAGGGGCATGTATGGTAGGCACGTAGCAGGGAGGAGAACAGTACACTGCAAAGGGTGTGTGCAGCAGAATGGCAGTTTGTCGTACGAATGAGGGAACCTACCGTACAAATGCAGCCTATTGTACAAATGAGGGAACCTGCTATGCAAATGTAGCCTGTCGTACAAATGAGGGAACCTGCTATGCAAATGTAGCCTGTTGTACAAATGAGGGAACCTACTGCACAAATGCAGCCTATTGTAAAAGTGACATACGCCATACAAATGACAAGTGCCATACAAATGACAAGCATCGTACAAGTGATGTGAGTCGTACAAATAGAGTCTGTCGTACAAATAGAGCTTGTCGTACAAGTGTAAGCAGTCGTACATACAAGCTGAAGGGTCGTACAAGCAAGGTACAGAAAAAGTTATCAAAAGGTATCAGTGAGGAATTGGATGCTGACGAAAAATGTTTGGCGTCAGAGCAATTGTAAGAGAAAGTGCCTTATGGTGAGAGGGACAGGAGTCCAACATCGATGCAAATGCAAGATGGTGTGTCAAATAGTGTGTGAGACAAGAGTCCAGCACTAGAGCAACTGAAAGTTGGTGTGCTTGATGGTGAGCAGGACAGGATTCCGACATTAGGGCGACTGCAAGACGGCACGTTTCATGGTGCACGAGATGGGAGTCTGGCACAAGAGCAATTGCAGTGTGGTGCGCCTAATGTTGTGTGTGAAGGAGAGATACGTGAACAACTACGACCAAGGTTAAGTCAACCTATCACAACAAAGGCCGATATGGCCATATCGTGTAAGTGTCCACTGTTTCATGGAGGAGCAACAAAAGACCCAATCAGACATTGGGAAATCTGTCGCACGATGTGGAGAGCAATTAGGAAGAATAATGATGTAGACTAGAGGAGGTTATTCCCTGCAACATTTTGTGAAGTCCCAATGGATTGGTATATGAGATTGCCAAAGGGCGAGTACCAAACATGGGAAGAATTGTGTGATGGATTTGTGAAGGAATTTCAGTTGTTCCACAATGACAATGCGGTCATTGCTGAAATTTATCAAATGGAACAAGGTGAGAACAAGTGTGTTCATTCATACAACTAGAGGTTGAGTGGGTTGTTTACCCATCTGGAGGAAGATCACCAAATGCGTTGAAGAAGAGGTGGTTCGTGGACAAACTTCTTTTTATGTACAAAAAGAAGATTAGGATGCTGCCAGATAACTAGAAGACACAGAATTACATATAATACCGAGGGCAGAACCATTGCGCAATGTTGGTGATGCCATTTGTGGGGGCACTTCGCAAGTGACTGTTAAAGTGCCATAAGGCAAGACAAAACAGTGATGCGTAGAGAGTTTGAAGAGCCGGAGAAGAGTCACAGCCCTTGCCAGGAAGTAGAGGAGGTGAACCTGATTGAGGAGGTGAACTTGATGAACTTGATTGGAATTGAGGAGGTGAACTTGATTTCAATTGAGGTAGAAATCCAATTGGTAGTTGAAGTTGCACAGGAAAAAGTTGTAAAAGTGCTAATGTCATATAACGAGTTGCCAAGGCCATATGACAAGTTGTCATCAAAGGAAGTGTTGTTCAAAGTTTGAGGAGTTGTTGTTTGAGGAGTTGTTGTTGGAGGAAGTGTTGAGGGCAAACCCATTGTGCAATGTTGGCGACGCCATTTGTGGGGGCACTTTGCAAGTGACTGTCAAAGTGCTATAAGGCGAGACGAACTAGTGATGCGTAGAGAGTTTGAAGAGCCAAAGAAGAGTCACAACATCTCAACATCTCTACTTGTCCAACAACCTGAACCGCTAACATGGCTTCATAACGTTTTGAACCGCTAATTTGACTATTGACTTCTTGATTTTTCCTCTTCACCATAAATCAACAAGAATTGTCCTTCTTTTAACTTTCCCATCCTACCGGACTGCATGGCTAACCAATCGCTACAACTGCCAGGTGCAATAGAGTAGATTACTATGTACGAGGTTCACTCTATTGTTTGTTGCAACATATTGCTTAACAACTTCATCTCTCCAAATAAATTGATGATTTTCCCGTGTTCTCTCTGCAACGTAACTTCACTGCCCTAAATCTTCATCTTTTTGCTCTCACGTGTGGGAGCCTTGCTTCTACCACACATAACATTCATTCATGATTCTCATGTTTCCCTTTCTCTTTCTAGCATTATTTGAGTTGTTATCGTTGTCTACTTCAACTTTCAGTTCTCATACCCTATTAAAGGTATATTGTAGCTAGAACCTAAACCTACGACCACCTCACATAGGGGTTGCCCTACCATTGAACTTTTGGCTTTTCTTTAGACCAACCAGCAATTCGGGTGTAGGAGTTTTCTCCAACACTGAGCTGCTGCTCATTTTTCCAATGCCCCACTTTGAGCCAAATTTTTGCTGCTCGGGGCTTGAAGCAGCTAATTCTAATGTGGCACCACCTCAAGCGTGAATGAGAGCGTACAGAGATGAGCATGCAAACCAATATTGATTGTACATAAGTTTTGTCATTTTGTATAGTTTGCATAATAAATGTTTGTCAAAATGTCATCTTGTGTTAAATGGCGGACATATTTAGTGTGCAAATAAAAAGAATGTCATGCATTAGATAAAAGGAAGTTGTGAAAGTTGGCAACTACCTCCCTTGTCCAAGAGTGGTATAAATAGACCCCTTACAATTTTTGATTAGCATGATCATTGTCATTGTCATTGTGTATGATTGCTTGATACATTTTGTGAGCATCTGTTGAGGAGAATACATGTTGTATAGTTGTGAATCTGTTGCTGTATATGATTTGTGTATTTGTTGTTCATAAATGAATACAATGGCAATGTGCAGTTTTGCTCAATTTTACTTTTAAATATCTTTTCTCTTAATAATGATAAATGTTGTTTACTATTAATATTTGTTGTCATTCACTTTTCTATGTTCCTTCAAATGTGAAATACCATTGCTGTCCTAGCTTCACCCAGGCTTTGATACCAATCTATTGGATCAAATCAGATTGATACTGATCCAGGCATGTGACCTTTTTGGGGCATGACTTTATACCTAAAAATGCCCAAAAATCTTTTTTTTAATCCTAACCACTATTAGGGGCATAACTTTGTGCTCGGGACTCTGTTTTGATCCATTCAAGAAGCGTTGGGGAACGATTAAAGGGAGAACAACAATTTCAGTAGGCAACTCTGTCATAGACAGAATTGCAACAACTTTGTCAAAAAAACATATAGCCATGTTGACACATCAATATAAGATAAAACACAAAAGGTCAAGTCATATGTATGTAATTCTCATTAGACATGCACTTTGTAACTCATGGAAGGCGAATCACCACATTTCCATATAGCCATATTGACATATCAATATAAGATAAAACACAAAATGACAAGTCATATGTATGTAATTCTCATTTATCATGCACTTTGTAACTCACGGAAGGTGAATCACCACATTTCCATATAGCCATACTAACACATCAATATAAGATAAAACACAACAGGACAAGTCATATGTATGTAATTCTGATTTAACATGCACTTTGTAACTCATGGAAGGTGAATCACCACATTTCCATATGGATGACCTTCTAACTCATGGAAGGTGAACCACTACATTTCCAAATGAGTAACCTTCCATGTTCAATACGGTGGATTTCCAACACACCAATTATTGTATCAAGAGAGATGTACCCGACTATAAAAAGCATAAGTAATGGATGCAATGTTATATCCTCGCATCTCTTACCAGAGATCACTTGCATTATACTATGATATTTTGCTTATATATTTTTCTGTTCTGGTTTGTTATACTCTGTTATTTCTAAATTGCACTCTTTCTTGATCTTCTTTAACTCAAAATTTTGAGTTTCAGATCAGATATGCTAACAGATATAGAAACAAACATACAAAAAAGAACGACAAAACCATACATTTATAGATTAAGACATAAACATGGAGATGTATAGAAAATACTACATACAAATTGATTGAAGACCCACTATGCTGCTAAGAATCTGCATGCCTTCAAGACCAGGTTTGATTCATATTTATAAGTGTCTTATGGTGATAACACCATACAAAAAGCATTTTCTGCACAAAACCAATGGCTGTATTTGGAAACCGCCAGCTTCTAGAAATTTCTAGTTTGTGGCAATATTAAATTTATTTCCAACACAATCAACCATATATGTCCTATCTCAACAGAACCATGACAACTGATTCTGGTGGTGGAACATAATGGATCCCTTCTCAGCTCATGCCCGTGCCAACCAAATCCCTTTTTATTTCCCTTACTCCCAGAGATAGCAGCAACAAAAGACATCTAAATCCCTTTTTATTTCCCTTACTCCCAGAGATAGCAGCAACAAAAGACATCTAAATGAGAGATTTTTGCATAACTGCAAACGCATTTTCTACATGGTGTCAAGCTTCAGTGTATCACGAAATCTGTCTGGTGCTAGCTGTCACAGTACCAACTCATTGCAAAAACTTGTAGCACCGATTGTTTAGTAAGCATGGTGTCTAATCTTTCCTATGGTACATAGATTTTGGAGAGAGGTGTCACATGATTGTGGGACACATATTGTCATAGTTTTACATTTCTTCCAAAGATTCACAGTATTGTACAGAGTTACCATGTGAATAGAACTCTAATGCAGATTTTATAGTCAATATTGTCCCATGCTTCATTTGTGCACTCCACTAGTTGTTTAAAAATATTTTTAAAAGTCATTTCTATTACAATGCATTTCTGCACTCCACTAGTTGTTTAAAAATATTTTTAAAAGTCATTTCTGTTACAATGCATTAGATTAGCTTTAACACAACAATTTAATACGTTGTCTGCTTGATTGTTCTTCAAATCCTGATTAACAACCTTGTTTTAGAAATTAGGATGCGGCATCAGGGCAGTCCACAAAATGATGGGGAGGATGAACATCCTTTGGAGTGGTTGGGGATTGTAGAGAGCAGGCTAAAAGGCTTGACCAGTATGCCTATTGATCATGGTTAGAAGAATTGCTCTTATTCCCCACCGTGGAATGAGCTAAGATATGGATCTATAAATTCAGGCTAATTTAAAATTACACCTGGATATCTGAACTTTGCGACTTGTATTATGTACTTGTACACTTTACCAATTAATAATAGATGGTGTAATATATAAGACCAGTCGATGACAGAACTTTCCTATGTTCTGCATTTTGCATGTTTTAATTGCTTTCACATATATATGTTGTTCAAGGGCAAAAAGAAAAAGAAAAGAAAGAAAGTGCAAATACTTAGTAGCATGCCGACTTCTAGTTTTGGCTACTGTGACTGTTGCATATTAAGTTCAAAATGACATCGGTTCATACCATGATTCATGAATGTTTGATGAAAAAATAATAATTGATTACATGGAATTGAAACAGGTTTTACTCATATTACATCATGATCACATAGTAGTATCACATAGTAGTATTACAATGAGTTGACTATGCAAAGTTTTCTCCTCTGAGGTACTCAACCAGTTGGTCCAATTTCATTTGATAATATCTGCCATTTTTTACTTACTTATAGCTTAATTTATGTGTATAATTTATCAAAAGGCATTAGCTCAATTCCGGAGACCAGCTAAGCTATTTTAATAGCACTCTATGTTGATGATGTAATAAGGATGGTACAGTTTTCAACCTGAAAAAAAAGTTATAATGGCCCTGCTAAATTACGTACGGGATTTTGGGCTGATAAGCTTCGGGGCTCAAATGCCAACCTGAAGTTCAAAGCTTGGCCAACCTGAGAATTACACCTAATTGGAGGAAGATTCAGATAAAAGCCCAAAAGTCTCGGTTGCTCTTAATAGGAAAGAGGATTTGCACTGTCCAATTGAGGGTATAGTTGTTCCATGTAAAATCCTGTGGGCCCATCATTCTATGTAATTTGAAGAAAGTAGAGAGGGAAACTTTACCTGATAAAAATAGCGCTTCCCTGGTTTTAGTCCCTGCATGACAGCATCGTGGATGTAGCCTGGATCTCTCCAGCCCAAGGTCGTATTAGCCGGCGCATCACACATCTCTGACTGCTTATAAGTCAAGGACTCCGCCTCCGCTACCTCGTCCAGCTCACCCTCATCCGACCCATATCTGACATAGCTCTTGATTTCCTCCTTGGTCACAAACATGACACGCATCTCGTCCTCGTTGGAGGTGAAGGCCAGGTGGAGCTGAGCTGGATCATTTAGATTCCTAAACGTGACGCTCTCGCTCTTGGCCAGAAGGTGGGCAGTGGAGGGCAGGGGGTTGTGATCGGAGTCCACAGGCGTTGTGTTGGTGATTTGGGATTTGTCCCAGTGGAACACCCTGAACTCGTAGGGAGATCTCAAATTGATGAGGGGAAGTTCCACAGAGCCCGACCCCTCCTTCCACGTCGGACACGAGGACAGGAAAATGTAGCCTATGAAATTATCGTCTGCTGAGTCAGCGGGGGAGTAGATGCCCAGCCAGTCCATGTCGGATGGCGAAGGAATCCCTTTCCATTGGAGGGTGACGTTATCTCCAGAGCGGTTCAGTGTCTTCGGAAACGCTTCCAGCGTTACGCCATGGGCCAACCCAGTTACCAGAATAGAGACCACTAACACGAACAATGCATTCTTTAGATGTTGTCTGCTGAAATCCATTATTTGTGAGACGTCCAACAGGTTGATTCAACGTGAATATCACACGGGCTCCCTCCCCTCCCCTCCCCTTCTTCAAGGGTTTAGGGGCTCGTTCATATTTGACTTTGGTTTTAATGGATTTGATGAGTGAATTCCTTGCCTTGCGTGGAATTGTGGATGAACTCGTCAGTAGTAAGGCATCGAATTCTGTGTACGTGTACGGATATGCTTCCGTCGACATTTTTGCGTTGACAGCACAGAGAATCTGAAGCGGCATCTCCCAAGATACTCTTGTTGCTCGTAAGTTCTAAAAAAAAAATGGGGGTTGATATGACGCACACTCGAATGGATGGAATGGAATGCAGAGGGGTTCGAACCCTTCACCTTATAATCATGGAATTGAGAGGGGTTCGAACCCTTCACCTTATAATCATATTAAAATATCTAATATTATTTAATATAAGACAGGATTTTTTTAATGAAAAAGCATAGGTCTAATCATACAAAAGGTTGGGTGGATGGACACGTCAAACCCCATACGCAAATCAAATTTGTTGACGAGGTAGTCAGGACAAAGTTCAAAGTACCACCGGCAAACAACCATCGATTGACGGGATTAACTAAAGCATTAAATCAAAACACCTTGATCAAAAAGGATGGGTGGACAAACACGTCAAACCCGATACGCAAATCAAATTGGCTGACAAGGCAGCCAGGACAAAGTTCAAAGTACCACCGTCAAACAACCATCGACTGGCAGGATTAACTAAAGCATTAAATCAAAACACCTTGATCAAAACATAAAGTGAATCATAACAACAACCATTAATTATTCTGCACCCCATCATCGGGAGGATGTTCCGCCTCCTCATTGTGTTTCCAGATGTTACTTGGGAGTGAAGTGCTCCAACTTGGCCCTGGAAGTGTGTCATAAACCTCGTGCCAATTCGAGCGGGTTGGATTTGTCGACGCCTCAATAACTGTAGGTTGAGTGGGAACGATCCACCTATATTTGCATTTGTATCGTCATCAATGCCCGTGCTCCAGCCATTACTGCCTTCACCATTATTGTCGTTTTAACCATCATCTTGGCTGGAAGAGGGCGGGTAGGTCCCTCAACCATCATCTCGGCAAGGAGAACGCGGGCGAGCTCCCCAAGCATCAGACCGATGAGAAGTGGTAGAGTTTGGTGACCAAGGCCTGCTTCTTCCGGGCGGCTAAGTGCGAGCCTTGGAGACTGGCCAATCTCGCCTCTCTAGGGGTGGTCGACGGCATTGTCGGGACCTGGAACGGTTTCTATGCTCTGGCTCAAGGGGGATTTTACTCACTAAGCATGGAGCATTGCCCCAATAGTCAATCAGGTCCTGTAGGTGCTTGATCTCCATTGCCGCCTTGTCGGCTTGAACTTGAATTTGTAACCAAACATCATGGAAGATCATAAGCTTATCTGAAAGAGAAAATTACAGAGGGAATTATATCTGCAAAAACTGTCTTATTTCTGGCTTTCCAATTATGGAACAGCATGCTAATTCTAAATATGTTCCAAAACTCTAACAAAGGCTAAGAAAAATCAGAGGGATCCCCCAACAGATTGTGAAGCCACGTTAGAGGATAAGGCAAGAAGGGCTTGAAAAAGATTTCATCCACCCCATGCCATTTTTGCTTTTCTACAATCCCAGAAAATATGCATGGTAGACTCATTCTCCCCATAGAAAGGACATGTGGGATTGTCAACTCCCAGGTGCCGAAGCCTTTGGCCCAGCGAAAGACCATGAAATAACATACTCCAGGCAAAAAAAACTTGTTTGGGTTCAATATAGTTGGCCCAAGTAATCTGAAATCTTGCCCGCCATCTGGATTTGGAGGAGAAAAGATCCCAATGCTCATTGAGCTTTGTTACCATTGGTAAATTGGGCGAAAGCCAACTATAGTCGTGTTTAGTCTTGTAGTTGAACAAAGGCACATTTTTATACCATTTCCACTCTGTCCACCAAGGTCGTTGGACAACCTGGCCAAGCTTCAACCAAAGGGAAAACGGGGTATGACTGATAACAATGTCATAGGTATCTTTATCTTCAAGCTTTAAGGCATGCCTCTGTTTAAAAAGCTCCTACAGGATACAATCTCTGATTTGTCTGTAGGAAAAGTCTAAAATGGACATGACTCCTTTAAAAAAAAAAAAAAATTAGCATGAATCCATTGCACTTTGGCTTTTGATACTGATTAACAAGGGACCACCAAATATTCAAAGCAGCTACAACAACCCCATGTTGGCGGCCAACTCCTTTCCATTGTAACCAAGGCTTGATAGACTCCCAGGCCCGCCAAATACTCTGAATCACGAATGACCCAAAGATTTTAATGGGAACTAGGGCCACAAGGATGGACGACATATCCATTCCCTTCCAAACTTTATTGTCAAACAATAACCTTGTTGCAACATAGTGCTTGATTAGAACTTTTCAAGCTTCAGAGCATTTAAGAGCACGAATAATCCACTTAGCACTCAGAGCTAGACCTTGGCGATGGCAATTAAACAATCTCATACCTCCCGAGCTCTTAGGGAGGCAATAAAATTCCCATGCAACTCTGTGAAATCCATTCTTCTAAGAAGAATTGGTCGAGAGAAAATATCGAAGAAGCTTCTCCAACTTCTTATAGCAAGTTTGAGAGGGAACCCAACATGACGAATAATAAACATGAGTAGAGGCAAGAACTTTAGAGCAAATTTGGAATTTTCTTGCAATGGAAAGCTTTTTTGTGACCCAGTAATTGAGTTTTTTTTTCACTTTTTGCACAACATATTCCCAAAGCTGGGAGGGGGTACTCTAGAAAGCAAAGGGGATGCCCAAAAACTTAAACATCTCCCCCGACTGAATCCATTTCCACTAATAATGCTCAAGCCAACTTGGCATGGGTCTAGAGGATTGTCTGTAACACGACGTTTTCCTCCATTGAATGTTGGAACCAGAAGCCTTGCAAAAAGAATCCAGGAAAGAAAGAGCCTGTGTGACGGATTGCCTATCCTCAAGGATGGTTAAGAATGAATCATCAGCAAAATGACCATTGATTAGTTGCCCTTGATTCCCTGGGAGAGAAATTCCCTTAACCAGCCCTTGCGAAGCTTTGTTGGCAAGAAGATAGCCAAAGGCTTCAGCAGCAAGCACGTAGAGGGAGGGGGCAAGAGGATACCCCTGTCTAACAGACCTGAAAAGACCAATATTCTCTTTTTAAACTCCATCCAGCGTGAGAACCGTTGAAGCATGTTTGAACAACATTTGCACATAATTAACAAAGCAAGGACCAAACCCAAGGGCTTTGAGCATTGATAGAGCTATGTCATGTTTGATAATTTTTCTGGCACAACCGAGCAACATTCTTCAAGAGCTTGTTGTCTCTCATGAGAGAAGTTGAGCAACAAAAACCTATTGGTAGTGGTTAACAAACACTTTCGCAATGTCAGGCAACTCTGTAAAACGTTCACCATTGTCCACAATGGCTTGAATTGAACCACTTGTCTGGGCAGTCTGAGGCGTTGAAAGAATTCTTTTGAGACCTTGTCTCCAACTTTCAGCCAGTACATTCAGGCTCTAATTTGGGCACCTCTAACCTCATAAAGCTCAAACTTTTTAAGCTCATGCCTGAGGGTTGCAACAAGTTGTTGTAGAGAGACACTTAGGGGGGAAGCATCAATCCGAACTGAAGCTTTGGCAAGCTCATTCTTCAGAGCCAAATTGGATTGCTTACGCAAATGAGCAAGCTTGACCCCAAGAGCTTTGAGAATGGTAGTTGTGCGAACAATGGCACCATTCCACCATTCAATCCAACCCATGTTCTTGGAAGGCCGAGGAACCACGTTCTAAACTCTAACAATGTGTGCTTTTGAGGTCGGATGTTACAGGAAAGATAAATTCATAAAAAACTGAGTGTGGAACTTTTTGATCGGCTACGGGTTTGAAGAGACGTTGAAGATAATGGGCACATGATCCGACACAATTGTGCATGGAATGGTAGCCACCAGAGGGGCGGGATGCACAATGTTTTGAAAACTGAACCCAGAATGATCGGTAAGCATTGCTCTGTTGAGCCTTTTTAAAATTCTATCATCTCCTCTTTGAAAATTGGACCAAGAAAACCAAAGCAAGTTTTGGAAATCTTTGGAAGAAGAACAAGCATTGGGGTCGACAAGATCCAATTTGTTTTTCATAAAAAAACCAGGCTTCACTTTCCCCAACGCACCACTAGATAGGGAGTCTACCAACTTTATCATTAGCTTTCTCAATCATATTGAAGTCACCATAGAGCAGCCAAACTTCTTGAGGTAACGACAAAGCCAACCACCGCCATAGAGCACATCTCTCGAGGGTATGATTGGAGGCGTAAACATTGACAATTCCAAAGGAATGTCCATCAAACTCAAAAAGGGTCCACACGGCCTGATTAGAGGGATCCACCCCCCATGTGACCAGATGGGACTACCATGTAGGTGCCATGAAGGTGACAACTTCTCCTCGTCCTAGAGAATTATTAGTGGAGTAAAATTGGCTACCATGCCAAATAAACGAACAAGCACACTGTAAATTAAAATCAAAAATTTTGACTTCTTGTAAACAAAGGATATCAAACCTGCCGTACTAGCGAGAAGTACTTTTAATATCACTTCGAACCAAATATTTGCAAACTGGGTCCGTCAACCCTCTGACATTCCAGGACAAAAAAATCATTGAGACAATCCAGTTGCATATCATCGTCGATAGCCTCGGAATCACCTCTCCCCAAGGGAGGAGTAGGGGCTCGAGCTGAATTGATCATGATTACCATCTACAAACATGTTGAATGGTCATTTGTCTTGTCTTTACATAGAAGGGTCACGGTTGGGGTTACAAGACCTTCTCGCTCGTGTCACCTCAAGGGTATTTTGAAGTTTTTGTTTAAGCACATCGTTCTCTGTCGAAGCGGATGGCCCTTGAAGGTTCTTAGTGACTACTATCTGCATGTTCAAATTTTTTGTGCATGCAACGGAGGGGCAAGAATTTGCCCTGTCGGCTTAACAAATTTCTTATTAGGGCAGGTTTTCTTGGCAACAGTGATCCAAGACTCCTGGGAACCATTGTTCTCGTTCCCTTGAGCTGCTTGAGGTGGCATTGCAAGTGTTTATCATGATGAGGATTGATGTTTGATCACTCATATGACCCCTCTTTATTTCCTAGCTAGGTTTGCATAGTTTATTTCTTGCAATTTAATATTGTGAGTCTTATTCTCACATAGACTCCTTGTGCATTAGTTGGCAAGATAGTTGTCACTAATAAGTATTAGTTAGGAAGAGTGAACTCAAAGATAGCTTAAGCACATGTTTCTAGCTAACTTCTTATCTTCTTGTTGGCTAAGATGTTACATGCAATTTCTTATGCCACTATTCTAGCCTTTGGTTAGTATGGTTATGTATTTTGGGACCAATCCATGATTTTGTGGAATTGGTTATGTATTTTGGGCCTTTTGAACCTATAAATCAAGCTTATGAATAATAGAACACTAGTTGGATTTTCAACATTTTCATTGGTATCAGAGCCTAGTTCATGTTTGCACTAGGGCTTGTGAGTTGAGAGGAAATGAGATATAAATTCGTTATGATAAATTCTTTCTCATTGAGGACTCGGTTTAAGCTCAAAGGATGCTTGAAAACAATTCGCAGAAGGAAATTCCTTCTGCAACAAACTCCTCATTCCAACTTTTATTTTTATGCATGTCATTTAATTTTTATTTATTTATTAATTTTATTTTTTTAAATATCTTAATTAAAAATTAATTAATCTTTTTGATTAATTAAAACTTTTAATTTTTAATTAAGTTATTTTTAAAATTAATAAATTATAAAAATTTAAAAACCTTAGGTTAAGTCAAAGTTTCCAAATTTCAAAACAAACTTTCACATTATGTTTGCAATTTCTTCCAATACCAGCATTCTAACATTGTGAAGAATTATTTTGTTCATTTTTTTTAGATTACAAGCAACATATTTTTGCTTACATAGCCTTAGGAGTATTTTTCAATCAAGAGCACAACGTTGTAACAGGGTACCCCAAATTTTTACCCTGATTTTTAAGTGCTTTACCCTTTTACTCCTGGCTTATACCCGGTTCCAAATGGCTTCATATTTGGCTGCCCAAATGGCAGAATTAGCACATGTTGTAAGTATACTTGTAGAAAAGGCGAATGATACTACACTGATTCAAGCAATAAGTAGCCTTGCTGACAAGGTTAGCAATATTAGCATTCAAAATGCAATTGATGTTAAAATCTACAACAATGATCCTCGATCCAAAGCAAGGTGTGAAGTGCCATTGTATGATGGCTCAAGAAACCTGGACATCTTGAACAACTGGCTTCTTGACATGGAGTCTTGGTTTTCTTACACTCATACCTCGGATGAGGACAAGGTTCCCTTCGCCAAACTCAAGCTTTCAGGTTTGGCTAAAGTGTTAGTGGAATGCAAAGGGGGACATGATGATCTTACCACTTGGGATAACCTTGTAAAATCTCTTAAGCAGAATTTTTATCCCTCTAATTATCAAAAGGAGTTGGTAATTAAGTGGTTTAGATTTCGTCAAGGAACTAATATGACTGTGCAGGATTATATCTTCCAATTCAACAGGTATCGAATTCTTCTGAATGTGGAGGATGTTATTGAAGCTTTGATTCTCAAATTTCAAAGTGGCTTATTAGAGCATTTGTACAGGGAAATCATGTTTGTTTCTATGGAAACTTTGGATTCAGCTTTCAACCAGGCGCAACTTGTTGAGGACAAGTTCAAAGCGCACTCACAGGGATTTTGCGCTCCTGCTACTCTAGCGGTTGATAGTTCATCAAAAGGGAATAATTCTTCTTCTTCCAAGAAGAAATTTTCCCAACAGAAGAACTTTTCTTCTTCTCCTTCCTCTCCTTCTCCTTCATCTTCTTCTCCTTCTTCTTCCAACACTTATTTTTCTAAAAAGTTTTGCAACTATTGTAAGCAAAAGGGCCATGAAAAATCTGATTGTTTCAAAATTAAGAAAAGAAGTTTGGTTGTAACAACTCAAGAGGAGGACAAAGAGCAAGGTCCCCTTGAGTCAGTAGGAGAGAGTAGAGAATACACGGAATTACGAGGTAAACTCAATGATGTTACCTTAGTAAATGTTAATTCCTCAAGGAGCGCTCATGATGTTTTATTCGTCACTCGAGCTCATTTGCTCTATAACTTTGCAACATATTGTATAGTGGATAATGGCTCGCAGAAGAACCTAATTGTGAGGTCCATTGTCGAGAGATTGAAATTACCGATGGAGCCTCATCCTCAACCTTACTCTTTGGGTTGGAAGGATAGTGGCAGGGGCTCAGAGATCACTCACACTTGCACATTGAAATTTGCACTTGGACCACATTTCATAGATCAAGTCACTTGTGATGTGACTCCTATGGATTGTTGTGGGCTCTTGCTTGGGCAACCATTTCAGTATGATAGGAAAGTTGTTTATGATGCTTTTAAAAGAACCTATACATTTCAAAAATATGGTAAGGTATATCTCATAAAAAGCACCAACACTCCTAATATGGTTTTAAATTCCATGCACACAAACAAGGCAATAAAACAAGTTAGTGAGGTTGCTCTACTTTTCATTAGCTCCAAACACACTTCTCCATAGGATTCCCCTTCACATCGGCATTCTACTATGGATACCATGTTGCAAAGTTACCCACATCTATTTCAAGCCATGGATCGACATCAAATTCCTCATCCATTTTAGGTTGGTGACAAAGTATGGTTGCACCTCGACAAGCGACGTTTTTCTGATAAGACTCCTAGCAAAATCAAACCGATTCGCTATGGGCCTTATACTATCCTTCAATAGGTGTCCGAGAATGCCTTTTGCCTTGATCTTCCCGCACACTTTGGGATTCATGACATCGTCAATGTAGATCTTTTGAAGTTGTATCATGACTCTACATTGGAGACCGCACCAACTATTACTCATCCTGTGGACATGGTTCCTGCTTCTCAGTTACCATTGGATTCAGATCAGATCTATGACACGAAGAGTTGACAAACTCGCCAGGGGTCTACCACCTCTTATCTTGTGGCTCGACAAGGACAGTTGTCACATCAGGCTCGTTGGATTTCTTTTCATCAAATGTCTCGTGACTTTCCTACTCTTATGAAAGCATTGGAGTCCAATGCTTCTATTGTGGGGAGGCATGATGAGGATTGATGTTTGATCACTCATATGACCCCTCTTTATTTCCTAGCTAGGTTTGCATAGTTTATTTCTTGCAATTTAATATTGTAAGTGAGTCTTATTCTCACATAGACTCCTTGTGCATTAGTTGGCAAGATAGTTGTCACTAATAAGTATTATTTAGGAAGAGTGAACTCAAAGATAGTTTAAGCATATGTTTCTAGCTAACTTCTTATCTTCTTGTTGGTTAAGATGTTACGTGCAATTTCTTATACCACTATTCTAGCCTTTGGTTAGTGTGGTTATGTATTTTGGGACCAATCCATGATTTTGTGGAATTGGTTATGTATTTTGGGCCTTTTGAGCCTATAAATTAAGCTTATGAATAATAGAACACCAGTTGGATTTTCAACCTCTTCAAGCACAAGGTTTGGAACGTTAGCCACTACCTTGTTAGTTTTGAAACGTCCCTCCTTTAAGGGACAATATTTAATCTTGTGAGCTCTCAACAAACAACGATAACATGTGTTCGATAGGTTTATGTAAACCAACTTCTGAACAAATGAGAAATCACCAATGTTCATGGTGAGATGGTCCTTGAGGTCCTTGGACAAATCAACTTTCACACACACCCTTTTGAAGGGGCAGACACCAAAGAACTTCGGATGCTCAATGCAGACAAAGGGGCCTAATGGAGCAACTATGGTTTCCAAGAAAGGCCAAAGGGCAGCCGAAAGACCAAGAAGTTCAACCCAAATAGGAACCTCAAGGGAAGCACCCAAATAGGAACCTCAAGGGAAGCACCATCCTCAATGGAGAAATCCCGAGTCCAGGGTTGGAACACTAACAGGGAGTTACAGATATACCAAGGTCCATGGTCAAACACAGCCCGAGCATGCTCAAGATCAGGGAAATGAAACAAAAATAACTCTTTTGTCAGGTTCTAGATTCCTTCAACCTCAATACCATAAGCAGTCCAATAATACTAAATCTAGTCAGGGATTAGCGATTAATAGAAAATACGTCCCAAAAAATACTTGATAAGAGTATGCTTCTCTGGCCATCTACAGGACTTGTTAAAATCCTCTAACGGAATGACAACATCAAGAACGCGGGTATTACCTCGTGAAACACCTTCGAAACAAATTTCCTTGGTTCCTTGCTTTGCACCATTGTTGAATCTAGCAACTTCGACATGGGTTGAAGTCGATGTGTGCCTAGAGGTCATTTAATAAAAATAGTACCACCAAGGTGGTGATTAGAGCCACCGTACTTTCCAATCTCACACAATATTCTATGCATCAAGACAGGACCTTTACATTCAATTTGTTTTTATTTAATAAATAAAAATATAATTTTATTTAATTTTTTATTTTAATTAAAAGTAAAAATAAAAATTAAGTTGAAGATTATAATTAATTAAGCTAATATCATTTGATATGTGGTTAGTACTTACATTAAGATCTTCCCAAATTCTCTATTATTTGGTTTATGCCATCCACTAGTTTGCTTATGGTTTCATGGAGAGCATTTTGGTGTTTTATATTCTAAATGGACAATGGCTTTGATTTTTTCCATCTTGTATTATTAAGTTTTATATTAATAAATCTATAAATTATTATAATTGATGATTTATTATATTAATAAACATGTTTCTTCATGTTTTTTTTAAGAATTAGATGATGTTAAACTGTTTCAAGGAGGTTACAAATTTCACTTCCATATCAAAGAAATATTAAACATTATTTATATTATATAAAATGTAAAATATATATTTTTTCAATGCGTTACAAATTTCACTTCCATATCAAAGATCTAGACGATGTAATTTTTGTGGCCAAAACAACCAAAGATCTAGAAGATCACCTTCAAGCTTTAGAAATCTTTTGTAAGGAAGTTTGGGATGTAGGTGAACATGATGAAAACAAAAATTATGATTTTTTCAACAAAAAAGAAGAAGCAACAACTTGAATTTCAGTTTGCAGGATAACCGCTTGAGGTAGTAGCAGAATACAAATACCTAGGCATAGACTTTCATGACAAAATTAATTGGAATACATGTAGGATGAAAAGAACTCAAAGTGGTTGGAGAGCACTATATGCACTTCAAAACAGGTGTAAGAATGTGGAGTTGTGGAACTGGAAGACCACCAAGGTCTTATTTGACCTACTTGTTACACCGGTTTTGTTGTATGGTTGCGAGGTGTGGGCAAGTGGCACAACAAATGCAAAATGGAGGCAAATAGAAAGGATTCAAAAATATCTAATCACAAATTTTCTTAAAATTAAGGCCACAACCCCTTCTGAAATTATTCTAGTTGAAACTAGAATGTTCCCTTTAGAAGCAATTACTATGACCAAGCTGATATGTTATTTGAAAATAGAAAACATGAAAAACGACAGATAGCCTAAGGCATCTAGGGATGAAGATTTGCATAGGCGAAAGAATACATGGATGAAACAAAATCAGAATTGGATGAAACGTTGGGAAATCAACATAAATGAATGCCCAAAAGTCAACAAAGACAAAAAATTATGTGAATGAAAAGTTTAGAAGTGGAATGTGGAAAAATACAAGCAGGAAAAGATAATATTATATTGCAAAGTTTAACCCAACGTATGACCACAAGGAAAAAGTGTATATAGGTGCTGAAATCAAGTGGAAGGAAAAAATCCTCATTACTCAGATAAGGACTACTCTCATAGGCTTAGATGTGAAACAGGGAGATGAACAATGCCCAAAGAACAATGGGAAGAAAGGATATGTACTCTATGCAACACAGGGGTAGTAGAGACAGAGGAACACTTCATCTATAAATGTCTGAGTTTTTCAGATATTCATGGCAAATACAAAAAGCACTTGGAAACAGGTCTATGGCAAAGTTATTTGAAGACAGTAAAATAAAAAAAGTTGGAGAATTGCTAACCCAAATCAGCAGGAGAAGGAACAACCTTCTCAAAGATATTAAGTATCATATGATATGATTTGAGTATTTGTACTTCCATATTTAAAGTCCCATAGACCATATTTGGGTCTCGCGGACATAATTAAAATCTTTCATTTCAAAGAAATATTAAATACTATTTATATTATATAAAGTGTTAATTTTTTTTTTTTAATGGGTTATATGGTATTGAAACGGGTCCATGTTACATCATCACCACATAGTGGTATTACAACAAAGCTTAGATATTATTCGTGTATTGTTTGGTAATATTTGAACCTAGATCTTCTCCTTAAAATATTGAATAATCTATCGATTAAGCTAATGTTGCTCGATTCTAATAAGTTTACACAAGTTTGTATGAGATCTCCTCCTTGAAATGTTGAGGAATCTAATCAGTTAAGCTAATATCGCTTGATTCTAATAAGTTTATACAAGTTTTTATGAGAGGTTATGGTCCCCTCATACCGAGTGGGGTTTGAACCTTGGACCTCTTAAAGAGAGGCCAAAGCCCTTACCACTCCATTAAGCTTGCAAACGTTACAAAAATGTAAAATATTAAAAGCAATGTTACTAGCAATTATATGTATTTCTACATGTTTAACTTAATTATAAGAACTTCTTATTTTTAAAATCATGTTATGTGAAATGAAAAGATTTTTATGTTCTTGTAACTTCAAAAAAAATCCGTTGGGCACTTACTAAGAGGCGGTTGTTATTTAGCTTTTTGTGAGCTGTTTCTTATACTCTTGTGTAGTCCTAGCCATGATGATTAGTGTGTTGGTTTACGGGGTGTGCTAATCACACCCATTTTATTTTTTTGTATGATTAGACATTATTTTATTAATATAATGGCTTTTTCATCCAAAAAAAATTAAAAAAAGAACTTTAAAAAAATTATTAAATGCTTTGATTTCTTAATGAAATTATTGACTATCGAATAAACTATAATTTAATAAAAATAGTCTTTTATTATTGAAATTTAAATTTATTTTATCAAATGCTATTAGCTCAATTGGTTTAATTATTCAACTTTCAAGAGGAGACTTAGGTGTGAGGCTCATTTCAATCCCTTATAATTAATTAAAATATTTGTATTCATTTATTTAATTTAATTTTAAGTTTATAAAAAATATTTAAATCTTTAAATTATAATATTTGTATATTCCATATTTTTTTTGTGGAAAACATCCCAAGAGGGATGCCACTTTCGGGTAAGACCCAAGGAGGCAGGGGTATCTATTCCGCCAAAATCGCCCAGGGCTCGCACCTGGCCTACCACCTTTGACATACTCAAGGAGCAAACAAACACACAATAAGATTAAAAAATAAATAAATAAAATAAAAATAAAAATAATAAAATAAAATAAAAAAACATGCTCCTTGAGTGTGTCGAAAAGATAAAGCACAACCAAACACACACACAATAAGATAAAAAAAACACAACACGAACCACATAGAAAAAACACAAGAACAACATAACAAAACACAAACATGACAAAAACAACAGAACACTACAAAGACATAACCAACAAAAACATGAAAAACAAAAACAACCTAAAAATTAAAAAATAAAAATAAAAAAACAACCAACAACAGACAATAAACAAAAACAAAAAACATAGAAAACACTCACACACAAAAACACGAATTAACACAAACATACAGAAACACAAGAACAAGAACAACAAAAACACAAGAACAATAACAAAAAACACAAAAAACACAAAACAACAAAAACACAAGAACAACAAAAAACACACAAACACTAAAAAACTAAACAAAAAAAAAAAAAAAAAAAGAAAAAAATTGAACATAACAATGACCTTTCTAGACCAAAAGACTTTTAAGGCAAGAATCAACAGAGGAAACAAAAGAAAGAATAGTTTGAGCTAGGGAACTAAAATACCCTGACCGAACCAAAGAGAAGCAAAAATAAAGCAAGAAGAAACTAGGTACCTCCAGAACTGGAGCCATCCAAAGAAATGATAGAAAGAAGAGCTTCCCTTATTTGTGAAGCCCACCATCTAGGAGGGTGGCCATAGCAAGTAAGATCACCTTTGTCCAAAGCCCAATTAGCTAAAGCATCAACACTCTTGTTTTGATCTCTGACCACATGATTGTAATCAACTTTCAAAAATCCCATCTGGATTAATTGAATCTTCTCAATAATTCTTTTTATTCTCCAATCAACCTTATGATTCTTAGAAGGAGTCTTCAAAAGATTAATCATGAGTTGAGAGTCAGACTCAACTAGCACCTTTTCCCATCCAACCTTAGTAGCCTCTTGAAGGCCTCTGAGGATACCATACCCCTCAACAAGGTTATTGGAAAGAATACCCAAATTCTCAGCAAAAGTAAAAACCAGGGAGCCATCTGAAAGTCTACCAATTCCTCCCGCACTAGCTTTTCCAGGGTTCCCTCTAGAGGCTCCATCGGTATTGACTTTTCCAAAATCCTTAGGAGGAGGTTGCCAATTTCTTGTCCTATCCATCTTACAATTACTCACATTCCCTTTAAGTTGGTTGCCCTTAGAAGATTTAATCTTCAATCTTTGCATCACTTGATCCCATCTTTGGTGGGAGTTTTGGGGGTGATTAAGGAGTTGTTGGACTGATTCAACTAAGTTGGCAATGGTCTTTTGCCAAATATAGTGAATATCCTTCCTATCTTGATTAAAAATTTGGTTGTTCCTTTCATTCCAGATATTCCAAAGAAGAATGGTAGAACCCATCCAAACTAACTGCCTAATAAAATGATCAACACCCTCTTGTTTAGGCCAATCCCTCCAAAGTTGTTCAAAAGTAAAAAAATTGGACCATTGTAAGCCAAGTAAAGTGGCCATTCTCCTCCATAGCTCAGAGGCTAAAGTACACTCAATAAAAATATGGTTGAGAGTTTCTACATTCTCTCCACACATTTCACATCTAAAAGGGCCATGAAAACCATGCTTCATAAGTTGCTCACCAGTAAGCACCCTACGATGCAATAAAAGCCAAGTAAAGAACCTCACCTTAGGCCAGAGCTTTTGAGCCCACAATCTGAGAAAATATGTCAGATGATTGGTTGGGATTATTATGGCATAAGGTCAAATAACCTTGAGCAACTGAATACTCACCCTTAGTAGTGTTGTTCCATCCAAAACAATCTTTTTCATGGGACCAAGAGAGAGATCTCATATGAAGGATGCCTTGGATATCTTGTCTTTGCCTTTCTGGGATTTGAATAGGCCAGTCCTCAATAGGGATCCAATATCTACCAACCTTTGAATTACCGGTATGGTACCAACAGTAATTAGCCACCTTTATCCAGTTAGCTCGGTGAAGCTCCTCCATCCAAGGCCTCCAATCGGGAAACTGAGTTATCAAAGGCTTGTGACCATCCCAAGAATCTGTCCAAAAATTTACCTGTTGACCATTATGAATGATCCAAAATAAATTTTTCTTTATCAAATCCTCACCAGTCTTAAGAACTGCTAAAATGGGAGAACCTTTGGTAGGCAATTGATAGCGAACAAGGTCTTCAGGACTTTTGTTCTCAGCATATTTAGCATGAAGATTATTGGCCCAAAGAGCATTGGGGTTATGCAACATCCTCCAATATAATTTAGCAGCTAAAGCTTTGTTGTTATTAATAGAAGACCGGAATCCTAACCCCCCTTCATTCTTAGGAAGACATAAAGTGTCCCATTTCACCAAGGCCCATTTTCTTTTCTCCTTAGTACCACTCCAGAGGAACCGATGACTGATTTGATCCAGTTCTCGAAGAACAACCTTTGGGATATTCAACACGGAAGAAACATAAATAGGAATAGCTTGAAGGACTGATTTTACCAAGGTGATTCTACCCCCAGAAGAAAGCCACCTGTTGGTCCACTTTCCAATTTTCTTCTTGACTTTGTCCAACAACCAATTCCAATATTTTTTTTGCCTTTGAATATTGATGGGAATACCTAAATAAGTGATCGAAAGGGAGGTCTTCTTATATCTTAATTTATCCAAGACCATGGATTCCTGTCTAGTAGAGCAGTGAAAGAAAATGACTTTAGATTTGTCTTCATTGATCAATTGCCCAGTAGCCTTAGAAAAACAGCTAATGATTTGCTTAATATTAGAAGCTTCCTTAACTGTAGCTTTACCTAAAAGAGTAGAGTCATCAACAAATTGAAGATGAGAGATAGGTCTAGCTCCATGAGCAATGGTAACTCCCTCAAGGGTTTTGTTTTCTCTCTTTTTGGTTATAGTCCTACCCAAGCATTCAACAAGAATGATGAATAAATAAGGGGATAGCGGGTCACCTTGCCTAATACCTCTGGAAGCTGGGAACAACTGAGAAGGCCTGCCATTGATAAGAACTAAGTAGGAAACTGAAGAGATACATCCCATAATCCAATCCATCCAATCCTGAGAGAAACCAAATTGCCTCAAAACTTTGATAAGGAAGTGCCAATCCACTCTGTCATAAGCTTTGGATAAGTCTAACCGAATGAACATGGAAGGAGATTTTTGCATATCCATGGAATGGATGGCTTCCTGAGCAAGAACTATCTCATCTACTATTTGACGCCCTTCCACATAACCCCCTTGTTCAGGGGAAATAATCTTATGCAAAAGAGGCTTCAACCTTTCTACCATGATCTTAGTAATGATTTTGAGAAGAACATTACATAAAGCAATAGGTCTAAAAGTTGAGATATGATCAACCTCTTGAGCTTTTGGAACAAGAGTAATATAAGTTTTATTGATAACCTTCAAAATTTCTTTGGCTTTCCTGGCTTCTTCCACCACCTCTAATAAATCAGCATGAAGGATATCCCAGAACTCTTGGTAGAACTCAATGGGAAAACCATCGGGACCTGGGGTTTTCCCTTTTTGCATTTTAAAAACTACCTGTTGAAGCTCATTGATAGTAACAGGAGCAGTCAAAATAGAGTTCTCCTCAGAAGTGATAAGAGAAGGGATTGCTTGAAGAACATTTTGTTGAGAAGCTGAGTCAAGAGGAGTAGCAACAAAAATATTGGAAAAGTAATCGACAACAATAGAGTTCATGCCATCCCAAGTGTAGACAACATCTCCAGAATCTGATTTCAGGGAAGAAATAAAGTTGTGAGATCTTCGAGCTAGAAGAGATTTGTGGAAGAAATTTGTGTTTCGATCTCCTTCTTTGAGCCATTGAATTCTAGATTTTTGCTTCCATAAGAGTTCTTCTCTTTTTCCCATTCCTCTAACTGAGTTGTGAGTTTAATTTCATCTGCACTTCTACTCTCTGTGAGGCCATCTAAATGGATTTTCTTATTCAAATTTTCAAGTTGAGCAATAACTTCATGTTTTTTTATGAACATCCCCAAACTCCTTCCAGTTCCAAGTCTTGATTTTGGATTTAATGTATTGCAGTATTTTGGCAAAATAGAACATCTTAGTCCCATACCTAGGCTTACCTTCCTTCCACCATTGTTGCACACGAGGTCTAAAGGAACTGTCTCTGAGCCACATTAATTGAAAATGAAAAGGAGAGAAACTCACATTGGTTTTCCACATTTCCACCATGATTGGCCAGTGATCCGAACCAACATTGTTAAGAGTCTTCACTTTAGGAATGTGACCATGGATTAAGAAATTTTCAGAGAGCAAAAACCTATCCAATCTCTCCATTATACAAGCTAAGCCTTGCCTTCTGTTAGACCAAGTCATAAGGCCATTATCCGGTTGGATGTCCACAAGATGGAGGTTTGCAATATATTCGCTCATGAGGTCAGTGCTTTTGTCCAAATTTCTATTTCCCCCCATTTTCTCATCCAGAGAGAGGATGGTATTGAAATCTCCTCCGATCAAGATCCAAGCTTCAGGAAAATGAGAGATAATATAAGTTATATCCTTCCACTGTCTTCTTTTTTCCTCCAAAGTAGTCGGAGCATAAATAGTAATGCAGAGCATAATTTGGTTGGAATGTCTACTTTGAATAGCTATAGCCAAAAGACCCCAACTGCCAACCATATGGTGAATAACTACCTCTTTTGGGTCCCAAAGACAAGCAATGCCACCAGAAGTCCCCTGGGAACTGAGGGAAACCACTTTTCCAGCTGGCCAAATTTTACTAGCAATTGAGTCCATATCCTCTATTGACATCTTCGTTTCTTGAAGGAAAACAAGATGTGGATGATTTATCTGAATCATTCTTCTAATTTCATTTTGTTTTGAAAGACTCCCTTTGAGTCCTCTAATATTCCAAGTGATGATCTTCATTAATACCAGGGCTAAAAAATTTGGGAAGGGCATTAATCTTACCTTCCTCTACAAGCTTTTCACCTTCTTTTACCATATGATATTGATTGGTCTTGCGACCTGCCTTTTGATTAGAATCCATCTTCAATTTTTTTCCTATTTCTTGACTTACTCCAATTGAATCTGAGATGGCTTCTAACCTTGAAGAATGCTCGTACACAACCAAAATTTTACTAGAGGGTTCAACAGAGTCTATATTGGGACCTGTATTATTTGAAGTTTTGACATTTAAAAGATTGTTTTTCTTGTGTAAATTTTCTCCCTTTTTTTTTGTTGAAAACCTTTGATTTGTTGGTTTGTCTCTGAGTTCTTCCCTTCATATTTAAATTGTGTTTCTAAGATTTTTGTTTCCATTATTTCCTCTTCCTCACTTGGGACATCATTTGTGGAAAGGATTTCAAACATATTAGCAGATGACTTTGATTGATCCTTCATAACTGGTTTTTTCTGAGTGTTCTTCTTCTTAGGCATTTGGAAACCTCGTTGAGTTTATATCTTCTTTCTTTTGATCAGGAATTTTATTTGGGCAAGCACTAGCCAAATGACCATATTCATGGCAAATTCTACAATGAAAAGGAATGTTCTCATAGTCCACTACTTGCTCCCAAGTGTCTTCCCCAAATTGTAAAGTGATATTTTTAGGTAGGGGTTTGTCAAAATCCATTAAAACACAAATCCGAGCATAAATAATATGTTCAAAATTTTGAGTACAATCAGCAGTCATCATAAAAGTTCCTAAAGAGTTTCCAATTGAAGAAAAAATAGTAGGATTCCAAAATTCAATAGGGAGGCCAAAGAGTCTAACCCACACGGGAGCTGTAGAAGGCATCTCTTCTTCGACTTTAAATTTAGTATGCCAGGGCTTCATGAAAAGCCCTGCCCTTCCAAAGAACCAGGGACCCCCTTGAAAAGTTTTCTCTCTATCTTCATTATTAGCAAATAAAACAAGAAAATAACCATTTGGATAAATAGAGATTTGTAACTCACCTTTAGTTTTCTAGCTTTTTGCAGCCCAGACTTTGAAAGCAGATAGGCTCGGACGAAAACCCATGAACCGACAAATTAGTCCTCTTTTTTCCAGATCTTCAATGCCAGTCTGAATGTTACCCATATCAAGCTTAACAATAGGAGTTCCATCAGCTGCTTTAAGACATCCTGACTCCATTTTCTTGGGATCAATCTTAGGCATTCTTAGAGGTTTATGGGAAGCCCTAAGATTAATATTAGCATTGGGTTGAGGCTGTCCACCATGGAGGGCATCCCTAAAATTCATTTTTGGGGCTGAGTCTTTGAAATTCTTACCCTTGACAGGGGTTTTCATAGTAGATTTATTTTGTGGGTGCACCTTAGCACCAGATTCACTTGAGATCTGAGCCATTTTTTGATCAGCTACTTGAAACTTGATTCGTGATCTCTTTAATCCTTGCCCTAGACGTCATGGAAAGGTATGGTTTTCACTTTTATTTTGTGCAACAAATTGGAAGCCATTGTCACTCAAGTTCACAGCATGATCTATTGAAAGATAGATTTCTAACCCATATTGGATCCCCTGCAACATATCCTGCTAAAATATTGAGTAGAAACCACAAAAATATTGGCCGCTAGGGCCCGAAGGCCCCAAAAACCAACCTCTGGAGCTGCTTGCACTCAACCCAGATGAAACCCTCGCACAATCGCTTGCCAAAAATCTTGTTCACACATAGGGATGCGCTAGGATCTGTGTTGCTCCAAATGATCTAAAAATTGGTGGAGACGTTCTAGGGTTTTTCAGGCATCTACCCTCAAAATTTCAGCTCAATCCGAGTTCGGATGAGTGAAATATGGCCGAAACAAGTTCGATAGTTTGGGCAGTCCTACGAAAAACGTCCCTCCTCCCTACACCAATGACTCTTCAAAATCTCCAAGGGATTCAACCTTGAGAAAGTGGATTGATCGAATATAATAAGATCTTGTTCTTTAACTTTAGTTCACATTCAAGTCCCATGTGCACAATAGTAACCTATTTTAAGACATATTATGTATTGTGTTTATATCAACTAGTAAATATAATTTAAAGAAACAAGAATTAAAGAAAATAAAACATACATTTTTATTGTTTCCAAAAGCTAACATAAGAATATTTTATAACAAATAATTTGGTGTCTTAACATTGCATTTTGAAATGGTATTGTATTGAAGAGGGTAGTACCTCACATACTAAGATCCTACTTTTTCATTTATCTCCATTGTTTTGCAAGTGAAAGTGCCTTTAAACATGCCATTTTGTGGATGTGGTTTGGCTTTGCAAATGCATATTTGAATATGCTATATATGGAAATCACATTTGTAATTGATGGTGAAATATTTTTTAAGGCTTATGATCCTCTCTTAATGTCCTCATATTGTGTGTGATGGAAGTGTTAGAAAGAATGTCAAGGTCTCCACAAGAAGATTGTGAAGAAAGAATTTATTTTTTATTCTAAGGAGGAGTTGGGTTGCTTTCATATGCATCCATTATTTAGAAGATATAACAAAATATGGGGAAGATTAGGAGGAAGTTTTCATTGAATCAATGGCTTTTGGATGTGATTACATGAGGGGAAAAGAGTCAACAAGAACTTTTATCAAATAGGGGTTTGAAATTTTGGATAGATGCATGAAGTTGAAATAGCCCAATTAGGTGGTGACATCAAATTCACCAACATTGAATCACTTTGGTTGAAGCTTCTCAAGATGGATAGAAGAATTAAAAAAAAAGTTAGAGATATTGTTAAAGTCATCTAAAGAAGTGTTGGACTAAAACTTTAGATGAGGAATGGTGGTTAAGAGACATAAGCATACATATTGTCTTCTTACCTAGATTTTTATGCAAAGGATATTTGGGCTTGCCATGTGAGGCTACAAAATGTTCTTTAGGTATTGTAAAGGTGCAACTAATGAACATCAAATAAAATCAAAAAATCGTCCAAAACTAAAAAAGACAATGAAAAACATGTCTAAAAAAACACAAAAAGTGCGATGTCATGCCCTTAAACACGAAAGTCATTTGGTAACAATCAAAATAAACCCAATGAATATACAAAATGATGGGCAAATGAAGATATAAATACACTCCATGATGCATGAGCATGGGTCTAAATTATTGATAAATCATTTTATTCTTGGTCCATTAAATAATGCATCGATCACCTTATAAGGTGAATATGAGCTTGTAGGACAATACAAAATATAACATAATACTACAATATCAATCATGGTAAAAATGAATTATTACAAATTTCATCCTCCTTAATATGAACAAGGACAACAAAGAAAAGGTATTATAGAACATTTCCTTTAATGGAGGATCTCCTCTACAATCTATCGATCAAGTGAAGATGATCCTGGAATATGTGGTGGTTAAGCTTATGTTGAGGCCACAACTAATAATTCACATGTGTATTTGTTATATTTACCTTTTGGGCCCATGTAAACCTTGTAAAAGGTACTTTTTCAAAATTTTATACTATTTTATTCCTGAGGGTTAGTCTCACAACTTTGATCTAAAGGCATCATGTACTTGGGTATAAATACCCTTCTCACTGATAATTTTATTATTGGTTGAATTATTTGAATCAACAGAGCCAGGGCAATTTTTTCAAAAAATGAATCATCTTTCAATAGCCATATCTTTGCATAGAGTTATCCAATTCAAATGATTCTTGTTCCATTTTACACAAAATTTGAAAAGCTTTGAAATGACTTGTCATTAAAAATAATCCAAGAAGTATTGAAGGAGATATGACCATGTGAAGACATACATTTGAAACTAGGATAGCATTGGGGTAATTTTTTGTGAAAAACATTTCATCTCTTTGCGAAGGGTTGTCTAATTCAAACAAGTCTTGGATCAATATTTGTAGAATTTGAAGATATTTAAAATGAGTGGTCATATGAAGGAATTTGAGTGGTATTGAGGGAGATACGACCCTATGAAGTCATCCATCTAGAACAAGGGTAGTAACAATTTTTTAAGTTGTAAAGAATGAAATTACAGATATCTGTCAACTATGGTTCGAATGATGGGAGGAGCAATGGAGGACTAGGGCATTAGTGAGGCATGACATTCTATCTAGGCATAGAATTTTTTAACTATATATCTATATTTTAAATAATATAATCGCTATACGATATACTAGTAAATTTTAGTAGATTTTGAGTTATAGTTTCTTTCCCATTGACCAATTTATAGCTAAATCCTTAGAATCATCCCTAGTAGTAGAGGTTAGTGAGGACCTCATAGAGAAGCAATCCTTACTGCTCAAAGATAGGGTAGTTTTTGGTAAATGTAATGGGTCTTGGCCAAGGGCTTTGGCCTTATGAAAATGAATCAATAGGAGTTGGAAGTATCTAGGAGTGAGTTTATCCTTTCTTCCCAAGGTTTTTTCCCAACCATTTTTTGTTCAAGGGAGGAAAGATATAGAATCCTAAAAGGGGATCTTTGGTTTATAGGAAGAGAATGAGTCTTCCTTACTCGTTGGCATGAAGGCTTTGCACCTGAAAACATAAATCTATTTCTAGCACCAGTTTGGGTTAGGATGTATGTGTTGCCCATTGAATTCTAGGAAATGGATGCCTTTAAGGCAATAGGCAACACTCTGGGAGAATTCCTTGAGATTTTAGAAACTACAAAATATGGATTCTTGGCTATTTATGCTCGGATATTGGTCATGATTTATATAAATAAACCTTTACTAGAATCAATCATTCTTAAGTATGGGGATAAGTTGTGGATCTAAAACATAAATTACGAAAACATGTATTTTAGATATAAAATATGTCATAATATGGGGCATATTGAGAGATCATACCCTAAGAAGAGTACATGAGAAACATATGTAGAAACCACAAGAGAAACTTACAAATGGATATGGATGAGGATGATTTTCAACTTCCAAAAAATAGGTCTAGTGGATTAAAGTAAATAAATAGTGGATACTAGTAAGGAAGGATATTGGAAGAAATACCAATTATTTTGAGGCTTTAGCCTACGAAGACAAAGCATAATAGAACTTAGAGGACATGATGCAACAAGATTAGAATATTAACAAGGAACTGTCTATTTAGTACGATCCTAATTTAGGGATGAAAATTCCTACTAAACCTGAGGAATGTGCCCCATAAGATTTTGAAGACTCTATTGAAGAACCATTCACCATTTAGAAGAAGAAAAATGATAGAGAAAATGTAGTATTAGATGTTAATACCTCTACCATTAATAAGGAAATATCAAAAAATGAGCAACACAAGTCAAAAGCTCCTATAGTAGAGCCAAGAGAGGATAAATCTAATGAAAATAAAAATTATGAAAGAATATTGAGTTATAGAATAATAAGACCTACTCTTGATACAGGTAAGGCAAAAAATAGAAAAACCCTCAAATTATCAAGCAAGAGTCAGGGAAGCAAGACCAAACATAGAGAAAGGAATATAATCTAAGCTAGTTGAATTTCTCTTTACCAAATAGCAAAATGATATTGGTAATTTGTAGGCAGGGCCAATAGTCCGTAATGAGACATGATTACCATCTCATGGAATATAAGGAGTGTTAATGCCCTCTCAAAGAAAAGGTGTTGTTGTTGTCGTTTATGGATGCATCAACCTATTGGGGCAAAATCCTGATATGCTTGGGACACCTATACCTTGTGTAGAGTGACACAATAGGAAGTATTACAAGCAAAGGACTTGCTTGTAGGACAACCTTTGATGTTTCTAGCCAAGACCAACTCCTTCTCATATTGATATTGATGCACTCTAAGACCTTCATAAGCTTAGTCTTGCTTTTATTGGGGGTGTAGGAAAAGGAATTGCAATGAAAGTAAAAAATTGATAAATGTAAACGTACAGGAAAGTAAACTATAGAAAAAGTAAAACCTAAACTAAGGGATCATGCACCAAGATTAAAGTTTCCCTCCCAACTATAGAAATTGAACACACTACACGCCAAAATTAGAAATACACTTAAGGGAGTAAGACAATATAAAATTAGTCATATCTTCCATTCATGTGTTGAAATGATTACAAGGCAAGTAGCCTAAAGAGACTCAATGCTCCTTATATAGTAACTCAAGATTTGAGCCCTGCTCATACAATCGAGAAGTGAAAGGAAGAGCTCTTAAGGCCAAATATAAGGCACGAGTAGGTAGCTCCCAATACATTTATAATACAAATACAAGCCTATTTATAGGCCAGGAAGAGGACCTTTTCCCTCAAAAAATTTATGCAAAAGACCTACATGTTTTTCTATTTTGTAGCCAAAATTCTTCCACAACCATAATTGGTAACTTTGAGTTCTATGGATCTAAAGCCATCAATGCTAGAAGCTTTCAAGCCCTTGAATAATAAATTTTTGTTGTCATCTCTTGTTGTTTCTACATTGGGATGGTTGTGCCATTAAGACTTTGTCAGGTTTCCTATGGAATATTTTTCTTGTGGATGTTGTGGGCATGGTATCCTTAACTGGTGTGGCATGGCAGGGTAGGCTTATCCATGTGATGGGTAGCCATTGCAACTACTACACCAATGGTTCTAACAGGTCAGGTCATAAAAGTCAACCTTTATGGTTAGTGGTGGATATATTCTTAAATTGCCCTTTGGACTACCTTTTTGTATGTGCAAGTGATCGTCATGTATCCCTCAGTTGAGGTGGGATTTTCGGCCAATGATGGGTCTTATTAGATTATTCCCTATCACTTGCCTCCTTTTACTCTTGATTGGCCATCATGTTCTAACACATGCTATAGTGGGTCTTCTCTCTTCTTTTGTTTTTGCCTATCAGAGAATCAGTATGAGCTATTAGATGGAAAATCGACGATCTGTGAACCTTGGCATTCCCAAGTTGATGAGCATTAACCATTGATGAAAGATACAATAGTCAATGTGATTTTGGAGCTTGTCTACTTTTCTCTTAATGTCTATACTTTTGAGTAAAGGTACGATGCACTTTCCAACTGCCTTCTCTAGCCTACCATACTTTCGATTAATCTTTTGGGTGAAGCAAGGGCTATAGGAAAAATTCCCTATAGTCTTGGTGGCTCCTAGGGATATTTAGCCTACTAAAGAGAGCAAACTCCAAACTACTTGCCTTGTCCTTGAGCACAAATACAAAACTAGAAACTTGGGAGATAACCAAATATACAATAACATAAGGGAAAGAAAAATAAGAAAGGCAGTGAAAAAGATTATTGTTGTAGGTTTAAAACCCCTAGTTGAGGCATTACTTTTGGATTTTGTATGCAACAAAATTTATCCCAAAGGTTCTAAGCATTTTTAAGCCTAGGATGATTTTTTTTAAGCCTCCAAACTAGCTTTTGTGTTTTTCTTCTTGAACATTTCTTGGTTTGGTGAGTGTCATTTTTGTTGCTTTTGTTCTTTGGTAGCTCCTTGATGCTTCAAAGTAGCTCTATCACTAGACTTATGGATATTTCTTTATCTCTTTGTCTAGTTTAGGCCACTTTGCCACATATTTTTGGAGGATGACTTTTATATGGATCAACAAGCCTATATGGTCTTATTGAATCCTTCCTTGACTCAACTCTGCTCCTTCTTGGTCTTCTTATTATGGCTCTTGGGTTTTCTTTCATTGGCATATTGTTGGTGGTATTTTATGATTGCACTAGGATTACAATTACAAAACCAATTACCAAAAGAGGATGGGTTAGCTTTTGAACCCACCCATCTAGTTGAGAGGTGTGTCCTCATCTGCTGAGTGGATGGAAACCCTGCCAATAGTGGAATCCTTTTAGCTACCACTAGAAAGGCTCTAGGGATCCTACCTATGACAAGGATTAGCTTAGCTACCACCAAAAAGGCTATAAATATTCTAACTTCTTGGTCTGGTGGGTCAGCATAGCCTCATGGGGTGAGAAGTTTCAAATTTGCTAGCAACTTCCTTTGAGGGCCTTCCCTTGTTGGCATCTTTGGTATATTCATGATATTAGCTACTTGAAAAATTAAAGGAGTTTTAGGTCCTCTCATATTATTTAACGCTTGATTAACAATTTCACTCCAAGCTGTAACAACCTAGGTTTGACTCACCTAATTGTACAACTCAACCTAACTCACTAGTTCATCAAGACAAAATTGTTTTGGTTTCAATGTCCTAATTTTTTTGAGTAAGATTGGTTTTAGTGATCACCCAATGGTTAATCAGTATGAGGTATAGTATGCCATTTTTGGGAATTAGAACCACTGCGGACGACCTCCCAAGTGGACGAGATTGGCCAGATCCCATAAATGGTGCTATTTAGTGGATCTATCTTCCCATCCTCTTGTTCTAGTATGAGAGTGCAGATTCACGGTTGGGGTTATCCTCTAGGGCCTATAATACCTAGAGGGTGGACGCATACTCTCCCCATCCCTTAACATGTGGAACATTTGAGTTTATTTATATTCAAATATTCTATGTAATACGTTAGTGTTGACAATTTTGTCACATTGCATAATGAGGTAGAAAGAAATCAAAATTTTGTACAGTGTTTCTTTTGTCGAATATTTGTAAGTTGTAGCAATTTTGGCTTTCCCTGCCACCCCCTTTGTACATAAAATAAAGATGAAAGAGCTTTGCTATTAAGCGAACTAAGGAAAAAAGCTTCGCGGGAAGAGGTAAATAGCTTCACCAAAGGAAGAGATGAAGGATGAAAAGAGCTTCGCACCCGAAGCACTTCAAATAGCTACTTCGGGCGAGAATTTTGCGAAGCGGTGTTGCCAAAGAAAGAATACAAGGAAGACGTAAAAGAAAGCTTCGCACCCGAAGCATTTCCAACAGCTACTTCGGGTGATATTTTTGCAAAGCGGCATTTCAAAAGAACAGCTTCGCCAAAGAAGGAAAGTCTAAAATCGCGGTCCGAAATCGCTAAGGCAAGAAAACTACTTCGGGCCCGAAGCACTTCAAACAGCTACTTCGGCCAAAAAACTTGCGAAGCGAAATTTGAAAGAGCGCAGCATTGAAAAGTACTTCGCCAAAAAATCACCGAAGCACCCACTTCGGGGCTATCCACCAGCGAACCATTTCCACTTCACCGAAAGTTGTTGCAAAGCATCTGCTTCGGCTAGCTTTCGTCTGAAGCACTTTCACCCAAAGTGATAGCAGCCATGAAGAACGAAATATTTTTTGAAGGCAAGAATGTGCTTCGGCCCAAACTCCCCCGAACCACAGTTTTGAAAGAAGATCACAGCAAAGCATTTCTACAATGCATCAACGAAGCAATTTTGACAGCGAAGCGACAAGGAATGAAAAACTCCATTTTGAGGAGAAAATATGCTTCGACACTCACCACCCCCGTGTTGTGGTTGTTCCACAACATACCCCAAAATTGGGGACCCACCTTTTCGTTTTGATGTCCGGGTGTTTGCATTTCATTTTTAGTGTCTAATCATTCATTTTGTCGTAGGTTTTGCAATTGTTGTCGGTTCTTGTTGACAATATTTTCTTGTCGACGATATTTTATTGTCGACAACTTTTTCTTGTCGACAATATTTTCTTGTCGACAACTTTTTCTTGTCGACGATATTTTATTGTCATCATTTTCTTGTCGACGATATTTAATTGTCGACAACATTTTCTTGTTAACGACTTTGTGGTCATTTTCTCGTCGACGTTTCCTTTTTTATCATCAGTTTGTGTGTTGGCAAGTTTGTTTTGTCAATGTTATCGTTTGAGAGTTTGATGTCCAGTTGTTAAGTTTTATTTCATTTGTTTGGGTCAAAGAATAGAAGATGAAAATAACAAATGAATTTAAGTATATACATCTCATTAGCCTTATGTTTTATGCAGGCTATAACGGTGGCCGTACATGGTTACGAAAGGGAAGTTTAGCATGGACATTATGAATCAGGGTCTACATGGAAGTCTTGGATGGCTATGAGTGGCAATCGCTTGGGCTATCAGGACAGTGCAGATATACATACTTTGACGACACGCGAATGACTTGTTGATGTAGACACTGTAGTCAGGTGACGGTGGCATCGATTGAATATGGAGACATGGTGATCGTCGATGTAGAGAGGATAAGATTTCAAATTCGATGGTTGAGGAAGTGTTACACGTGGTCCGCCAGGATGGATGGTGTGGCAATGAAGTCATTCAAGCAATCTAAAAGATGGATTTCGGGCCGCAGCTTCGTGGATGTGGACCCCTTGGCAATCTGGGCAATACACCAACAGTATGGTATTATCTTTGATGCAGGTAGTCAAACCAAAAAAATGCAGTGTGAAGGAAGATGGTGCTCATCACAATGAGGTTGAAGATGGAGGATATCATGATAAATTTAAAGAAAATTTTATTAAAAAATGGCAGAAGAAGAGAGTTTACAGCGCCGTAGCGGAAAGTCAAGACAACGCGAATGCAGACGATTGATGGTCAGTCGTAGTGGACATCGGCAATATTTGAGGTAACCTAAATTTCGGCATTGACATTGGTGATGACAACAACAAGGTATATCCGAGGCCAACGAGGATAAAACGACGGATGGCACAGACGTGGAAATAGATAGGTGGCCCATTTGGTCATTATCCATAGCATGTGTTTCATCGAGATAAGCCAGGTGCAGAGTTAAAATAGGCATGTTCACTAGGGATACATCTGAACAGCAGGTTTATCAGCAACGTCCACCGGAGAGAGGGAAACTCCACAGTGAGCTCATGGAGGACATGTGGCAAAATTGTGCAGCAGTAGCAACCTCACAGACATTCATCATTCAACATTAAGAGAATACAACGCTCGGTTTCAAGGTCATTATGGAAGAGATGCACGTTATTAGACTCTCACGAGTTTCGGATACGTGGATAAATGGGAGTGTAGTGCAAATCTCCAAAGATGATGGTCATGAGTAAGGGTTATGAAAATTCCTCTGAAAAAGTGCGAGGGAATTATTTTGATTTATATCATATATGTGTCCCTTTATGGTGATAAAAATATATCATTAAAATAGAAGGGTTATAAAAAAAGTGTGTTGAAGGAATAAATTGGCGGACAGTTATTAAAACGTGGCCAAATCAAATCAAATGGAGACAAAAGGGATGCAAAATTACATGCAAATGAATGTGAAAGAATTCGAAAAAAAAACAAATGCAGTGAAAGGAGATGAAAGCGAACAGTTTCAGAAAAGCCAAAAGTTTGAAGAAGTAAACGACGGGTTTCGTTTGGAAAATTTTAAATATCTTAGAAAGAGCATGTATGAGGGGCTGGAATTTTTGGGCATGGCCAAATGCGGCAGATTTTGAGATGTAAAACTTGAAATATAATTTGAATGCTAAAGCTTCTCTTCAGAAATTTCAGGCCTTGTTAGCAAGAAAGGATGAGAAATTTTCTGCATGCTTCATTTTATCTGTTCTATTTTTCTCCTTTCAGATTTCAGATTTGTAAATGAAATTCATGCCATTGTTTTGGGTTATTTCATGTGAATGTCTGCAATCTGGAAATTATTTTAAACCCTAGGAGCCAACACCTAGTTTACTTTGATTGTGTTTGTTTTGCAGGTCAAATAGGCTAGGTTGCATGTACGAAACTCTCACATATTCGGTTTTGCAGGATGGGGTGCTATCAGACTGAAGGAGCTTTTTGCATTGCTGCATTTTCAGCAATTATTTTGATGCAAAATTTTAATTTTTTTGTTTTCCAAAATTTTAATTTCAGAACTTTTTCTTATTTTCAGGCATTAAAATAAACAGTAAAAAAATTTAAAATCAAAAAAATAATTGCACCATTATGTAGAGCACCTATCATACTTCCATTACGCACTTTGAAATTTCATTTTCGGAGTTGTTTAGTATTTTTAAAAATTCATCGAAGTTGTTGTTTTGTTACAGATTTTAAAAATCCGAAAATAGAAAATTTCCATTTTAAGGTCAAATTTCATTTTTTCAGTTTTGTTTTGCACTCATGAGCCTATGATGACATTCCCTTCATGAAAATTCCAATTTCATTGAAGGAGTTATGTTTTATGGCATTTTCACAAATTTCCATTTTGAGCCTAAAATTACCCTTTCTTCATAAAAATTCTAATTTTACGAAAGAGGGGTAATTTGAGTATTACATTGAAGGTCTTTTCCTCAAAGCACTTAATTGTTCATCTTGATGAAAATTTGATTTCATTTAAGAGGGATAAGTTAAAGTGACATTTAAAGCCCTTTATCTAAGGCCATAAATTATTGCTTCTTTGTGAAAATTCATTTCACCAAGAGGGATAGTTTATCGATCATATTGAAAGCTATCTTTATCTTCATGGTAAGAAGCCATATTTGGACTTAATAAAGCAAGATAAAATCTACCTTAAAACTCTCAAGATAAAAGGAATAAAGGCACTACATCGTGGTCATATGAGGGCCAACTCACATTTGCTTTATTTTGGTTCAATGAACAATCACTAAAGTTTCATGGTAAAATAAACCAACATTGCCCCTTGTTTACGGTTACTTGCAATCACTAAGGTGTTCCAAGCATTTAAAATGAATATATTTATTTGAGATTACTAATACACATGCAAATGCTAATATAGCGGAGACCTTGGAGAAGTTGGTTGTTTAACTTCTTTGCAAGAGGGGATTTGGAACCCAAATCCTAAGGAAGAGTGTACTTTCACAATTGGGTGAAAATACCACTCAACATTTTGGCGCTAGAAGGAGGGCCTGAACCGGTTTATTGCAGTGTGATTTAAATGCTATAGGGATTTAAATTTTGAATATTTCATGCCCTATTGGTTATTATCTTTAGCCCTCTTTTAACAATACAACATTGTACTGTTAAAAGGAGGACATGAACTGCTATGCATTGTTCTAACGTTTTTTTGATTGTTCATACAGGAATAATGGTTCTTGATTGGATTTAAAAAAAAAAAAAATTTGGTCTTGACTAACGAGGTTGTCTCCATGCAATTACTTTCATTTGAGCTTAATGGATACATCTTTTGGTTGATGCTAACATGATTATTCACACATTACATGTTTGACATTTGCTAGTCATTTCATACTTATTTGTAAGGAATTATTTTGTCTAAAATGTATTTGTTGTCGGTATTATGCTCTTCACTTGCGTGTAATGCGATCTTGTGAATCAGAAACCTACAACACTAGGAGTATGCTCTTCACTTGCGCATATGCGATCTGGTGAATCAGAAACTAATTTACATTTTAGAATATTGCTTTGTCATGTTTCCTTCTTCTATTGATGACTAACAAATTGGTTTTGAAGTTATTCTTTGAGTTTCATTAATGGCTACAACTGCAGGAACGTGGTATGGGATACATGCTAATCCTTTGAACATTAGTGGAGATTTTCATGATTTACCCAAGAACGTAGAAAAGCTTTTGCCCAAGTTTAAGCACAATGGTCCAACATTAGCCGAGGAACATATTCAAGCCTATGTGGATATCCTAGTCAGATGGAATGTTGAACATGAGGATGTGGCATGTAGAATGTTTCCTGGAACCCTAGATGAGGTGGCATATGATTGGTACATCAATTTACCCATTGGTTCTATTACATCTTGGACTCAATTGAAAGATGAATTTATCAATCAATTTAGGTTACTCATTGATCCTCTCACGATATATCAACAATTTGCTTCTTGCAAAAGAGAACCTAATGAGCCAGTGAGAAGTTTCAACTTGAGATTTCGAAAACTTTATGCGAGACTAATTTCTCCCTATACTATTGAGGAAAGTGGTGCTCTTCAAATATACTTTCGAGCATTGGATCCATTGTTTGCCATATTTGTTAGGATGAATCCCTTGGTTACTGATCTTGCATCGGCCTACACAGAAGCTATGATTGTAGATCAACAATTGAGGCCACAAGGTTATGGAATGGAGCAATCAACTATGGTAGGACAACTAGGGGCTTGCAATCAAACCTTGATGGTAAATCAAGCATGGGCACAACAAAATTTGATATCAAATGTTTTTCCCTACAATCAACTTTATCCTACCATACCAACTTATGCTCCCACGTGTGCTTATACAAGTACTTCCATCCATCCAACTATGCCTCAATTAGAGAATCATCTGGTCACTCATGGAACTATTGCAACAAATGTTCAAGCTTTGTCCATGGATATTAATCCAACTAATCCTACTACTTCTACCACTCAACCCAAAGAGTTTGTATCGAAAGTAAAGGAGCAAAAGAAAGTGGTAAAGAAGGTATGTAGGCATGTTCCATCACAAAAACGAGCACATCAATGTATGCATCCAAATCATCCTAATAAGAAAATTCGTAATGCCGATCTTAATGATGTTTCATGTTATGCTTCTTCAAGTGATACAAGAAATTTTGAGGTGACTCACGTTGAAGTGAATACCTATTCGAAATGTCTTGAAGAGCATGAAGATTTTGGAGAAGAAATTCTATGGATGGGTAACAAGAAGTTGGAATCAAATAATCACCATCTTGTTTTGGAAAATAAATATCCAGAATCATTACCCAAAAAGGAGTATTTGGATGAACAAACTTATGTGGATATGATTTGGGCAGATGTACTTGCAAAGGATTGGAGCAACTATATGACACGGAATTCAAAAATTGATCCCATTGTAGAAGCTCCTAAGTCATCACAAGTGGCTGAAAATGAATTTGAAATAAAATCAACAAAGGAAGTTGAAGACATAATCGAATTTCACCACTTGTTCTCGAAAGACACTTTGGATGATGCTCTCGAAAGTGATGACCAAGAGGATCCACACCTTCCAAATTGTGATAAAATTGAATCATGGGTTACAAATTTGGATTATGATAGCCTTACCAATTTGAATTCAAGAAATAACCCACTTTTGGAAATAACGGGACCATCTAAGGAAGGTGAAGATGAGTTGGATGAGAAACAGGTTGATGAATCAGAAGATGAAGAAGAAATACTTGAACGCCACAACTTGAACTTGGAAGATGATTACTATGATTCATGGAAGAAATGGGAAGAATATTATCAATCTGAATCTTCTAACAAACTTGTTGTGTCAAATAATATGCAGGACAACTTAATTGCTTCCTCACATGAGGATACTATAAATCCTGTACAATTTGAGAAAGTTTTGGAAGAGGAATTCGAATCTCATCAAATTTTGGAACATGATAAGGATTCTACAACCATGAATCAAGAAAGAGAGTCACTTGCTTTAGATTCCTTTGAAGGAAAAGAAGTTGAAAATCTTGATCCACTTACTTGTGCTACAACGATTATGCCATTTCAAAATGAGAAAATTACAAAACCTAAATCATTTGGGTTTGATATCATTGATGATCCAATTGAAAATCCCACGTTACCCAAAACAACCCAAGTGATTGATCATGGAAATATGTTAGTTAACCCACCCCTAGATAGACAAGACTTATGGTTTGAAAGGGATGGACATGTGTTCAATTGGGTACCTAGGTTTGGTGCCTTTGATAAACAAATCATGGAGAAAGAACAAGTGCTACATTATGATGAAATGCCATTGAAGGTGAATGAAGAACAAGGATTAATTTCTAACCACACCTTTGATAACATTACTTTAATGAATGAAAAGGAGCTTGATGCATTTAAATTGCTAAATCAAATTCATCAACAATTAATTCTTGAACCTAGGATAAAAGCTCCTAATGATCTCAATTTGGTAAATATCCTAGATGCTTGCAAACTGTTACACAAATTTGATTGGCCTACAAATTTGGAAAATGATTTGGCTTTAAAATTTTTAGAAATAGGCTCTTGCTTACAAAGTCTCATTTTGGATAAAGAGAGCCTAGTTCTAAATCATGAATCGAACTATGAAATGGATACTTTCAAGAATAGACAAGATAAAATTGAATATCATTTATTGTCTAATCATTTTAGTATTTCAACGCTCACCTATGAGAGTACTAATGGAATTAAATCTAATTGGTGGGGTGAGCAAGGGAAGTTAAAAGTTGGTGCATGGTGTGGTCTAATATTGTTTTTGTTGGATTCCTACAACACTTGGCATGTATATCACATTATATTTTTGTTGAAGTGTTCTAATCATGTTTGGGATCCAGGGAAGTGATAATCCAAGCTTTGCATCATCTTGTATTATATTGTACATTTGTATATAGATTTTGGTTTTTGGTTTTGGTTTATGTTTTCAAGTTTCATTTTTTGGATTGCTAGTTAGGTTTGGATTCAAGTTGTGTGACATGTTTGGTTTGTCTAAAAAGGTCTTGAGATGCTAACTTATGCTTTAGATCAGGGAAATATGGAACATTGGAATTGTGTTGTAGAAAGCTCCACAAGAAACACAAACAGTTTAATAATATCGTTTGAAACTTGTGATGCATGAAGTAGTCAGTTTTATATTTTTTATGGCAATACTCCATCTGCAATTCAAAGGACAATGCATTCATATTACATCTCACTTTGCATATACATGCCATCTTAGTTGCATATGCATTTCACATACAAATCATTGAAAGTGTGTCAAATCCTCTTAGGGTTATGCTATAACATATATAAGAAAAGATCCTAAGGTTGGGAACCGAGCCCCGAGTTATCTTGAACCAAGCACATTCTATGCACATTAAAAAGGATCTTGAGCAAAATGATCAAAACCATACTTGGATGAAAAGGTGAGGTGAAAAGAAGTATTTCATGTCTATCCTATTATGCAACATGATCCTTAGAACAGTGGTTTTTACCACTCCCATAAAGCTTAAAGCCTAAAATCGAGTAGTAAGGATAGGGTTAAATCCTCATCGAACTTAGGTTGAGGATCCAACTCCCCAAAGCTCTGATTTGACCTACATGGAGTAGTAAGGATAGGGCATAATTCTCATCTCGCCTAGGTTGAGAATCTGATTCCCCAAAGCTCCTATGTCTCATTTCATCATAAAGCTTGGATTGGAAGGATCGTACTACATGTCCTCTGCAAAGGATGGGTAGTCATCCCAAAGGTCCAAGCAATAAAATTAATATTCTTCATTTACATCTAAATCTTGGATTGGAAGGATCGTACTACTTGTCCTCTGCAAAGGATGGGTAGTCATCCCCAAGGTCCAAGAAGTAAAAAAAATTTAAGGAGTGAAAGGAAAGAAATGAAGCCAAGTCATGGATTATGGGGTTAAGTATGCTCATGCATGGCAACATGTCTTGTCTAAAAGCAAGACCACTGATTGCTCATATGGATAGACTAGCTGGACCATTTCATCCATAATTGGTTAAATTATTTTGTTCAAGATGAGGTAATGAACTCCAAATCAGAATAGTAAGGATAGGGTTAAATTCCCATCTCGCTTAGGTTGGGAATCCTTTTCCCCAAAGTTCTGATTTCACTTACACTTGCACATGGGTTCAAGATAGTAGTGACTCATAACCAACTTTGGGATCTAATAAAGCAATTCATTATACATATAGTTGATCCTAAGAGGGTTTGATAATCTTAAATGTTTGTGTATGATACTAGAAGGTCTAAGCCTTTATAAAAGCAAAATCTCTAAGCATATTTATCAGGTTACACAAATCATTCACAATCTCACATATGCATTCATGTAAAACTGACAATGGAAAGTTGAATGAGTTTCAAATGATAGGGAATGAAGCACACTGCACACACCGAGCTGATGCTTAGCGATTCTGATGCTTCATGTATTTCTGATCTATTTGCATTCTTTGGATATTTGCTAATGCTTGTATTTGAGTTTGTGTATTTTCAGGTTGGGTTCTCACCGAAATGCTCAGGAGCATTTCCCAGCAGAGTCACCATTTGTTGTGGCTGTTCCACAACATACCCCAAAATTGGGGACCCACCTTTTTGTTTTGATGTCCGGGTGTTTGCATTTCATTTTTAGTGTCTAATCCTTCGTTTTGTCGTAGGTTTTGCAATTGTTGTCGGTTCTTGTTGACAATATTTTCTTGTCGACGATATTTTATTGTCGACAACTTTTTCTTGTCGACGATATTTTATTGTCATCATTTTCTTGTCGACGATATTTAATTGTCGACAACTTTTTCTTGTTGACGACTTTTGTCGTCATTTTCTTGTTAACGACTTTGTGGTCATTTTCTCGTCGACGTTTCCTTTTTTATCGTCAGTTTGTGTGTCGGCAAGTTTGTTTTGTCAGTGTTATCGTTTGAGAGTTTGATGTCCAGTTGTTAAGTTTTATTTCATTTGTTTGGGTCAAAGAATAGAAGATGAAAATAACAAATGAATTTAAGTATATACATCTCATTAGCCTTATGTTTTATGCAGGCCTTTAAACCAAAGAGCATACAGCGTGAAGACGCGAGGATACATGGCGACCAACAAGGAAAGGCTATAGGGTGCACCACGTGGGCAAATGAGACAAGAAGGCCTCGTTGGCATGAACGGACGGGGCCCACATCGACCCAGATCAATGCACAACGACAATGGGAGACCTGGTGTGTAGAAACTATGAACCAATGGCGTCTATTCTCGGCTCCACGGTGAGGTTTCATTGGTCTTCATCAGTGGATACTCTCATTAGCTTACACGATAATGGCAGGCTATGACGGTGGCCGTACATGGTTACGAAAGGGAAGTTTAGCATGGACATTATGAATCAGGGTCTACATGGAAATCTTGGATGGCTAGGAGTGGCAATCGCTTGGGCTATTAGGACAGTGCAGATATACATACTTCGACGACACGCGAATGACTTGTTGATGTAGACACTGTAGTCAGGTGACGGTGGCATCGATTGAATATGGAGACATGGTGATCGTCGATGTAGAGAGGATAAGATTTCAAATTCGGTGGTTGAGGAAGTGTTACACGTGGTCTGCCAGGATAGATGGTGTGGCAATGAAGCCCATTCAAGCAATCTGGAAGATGGATTTCAAGCCGCAACTTCGTGGATGTGGACCCCTTTGCAATCTTGGGAATACACCAACAGTATGGTATTATCTTTGATGCAGGTAGTCAAACCAAAAAAATGCAGTGTGAAGGAAGATGGTGCTCATCACAATGAGGTTGAAGATGGAGGATATCATGATAAATTTAAAGAAAATTTTATTAAAAAATGGCAGAAGATATTTTACAGCGTTGTAGCGGAAAGTCAAGACAACGTGAATGCAGACGATTGATGGTCAGTCGTAGTGGACATCGAAAATATTTGAGGTAACCTAAATTTCGGCATTGACATTGGTGATGACAACAACAAGGTATATCTGAGGCCAACGAGGATAAAACGACGGATGACATAGACGTGGAAATAGATAGGTGGCCCATTTGGTCATTATCCATAGCATGTGTTTTATCGAGATAAGCAATGTGTAGAGTTATAATAGGCATGTTTCTAGGATACATTATCAAAAGTTTATTAGAACGTAAGAAGGAAACTCATGTGACTCATGAGGACATGTGGGAAATTTGTAGATAACATTCATCATTCAACATTAAGGAATACAACGCTGGCTTCATGGTCATTATGGAAGAGATGCACGTTATTAGACTCTCACGAGTTTCGGATACGTGGATAAATGGGAGTGTAGTGCAAATCTCCAAAGATGATGGTCATGAGTAAGGGTTATGAAAATTCCTTTGAAAAAGTGCGAGGGAATTATTTTGATTTATATCATATATGTGTCCCTTTATGGTGATAAAAATATATCATTAAAATAGAAGGGTTATAAAAAAAGTGTGTTGAAGGAATAAATTGGCAGATAGTTATTAAAACGTGTCAAATCAAATCAAATGGAGACAAAAGGGATGCAAAATTACATGCAAATGAATGTGAAAGAATTAAAAAAAAACAAATGCAGTGAAAGGAGATGAAAGCGAACAGTTTCAGAAAAGCCAAAAGTTTGAAGAAGTAAACGACGGGTTTCGTTTGGAAAATGTTAAATAGGTCATAGAAAGAGCATGTATGAGAGGGCTGGAATTTTTGGGCATGGCCAAATGCGGCAGATTTTGATGTAATGTAAAACTTGAAATATAATTTGAATGCTAAAGCTTCTCTTCAGAAATTTCAGGCCTTGTTAGCAAGAAAGGATGAGAAATTTTCTGCATGCTTCATTTTAACTGTTCTATTTTTCTCCTTTCAGATTTCAGATTTGTAAATGAAATTCATGCCATTGTTTTGGGTTATTTCATGTGAATGTCTGCAATCTGGAAATTATTTTAAACCCTAGGAGCCGACACCTAGTTTACTTTGATTGTGTTTGTTTTGCAGGTCAAATAGGCTAGGTTGCATGTACGAAACTCTCACATATTCGGTTTTGCAGGATGGGGTGCTATCAGATTGAAGGAGCTTTTTGCATTGCTGCATTTTCAGCAATTATTTTGATGCAAAATTTTAATTTTTTTGTTTTCCAAAATTTTAATTTCAGAACTTTTTCTTATTTTTAGGCATTAAAATAAATAGTAAAAAAATTTAAAATCAAAAAAATAATTGCACCATTATGTAGAGCACCTATCATACTTCCATTACGCACTTTGAAATTTCATTTTCGGAGTTGTTTAGTATTTTTAAAAATTCATCGAAGTTGTTGTTTTGTTACTGATTTTAAAAATCCGAAAATAGAAAATTTCCATTTTAAGGTCAAATTTCATTTTTTCAGTTTTGTTTTGCACTCATGAGCCTATGATGACATTCCCTTCATGAAAATTCCAATTTCATTGAAGGAGTTATGTTTTATGGCATTTTCACAAATTTCCATTTTGAGCCTAAAATTACCCTCTCTTCATAAAAATTCTAATTTTACGAAAGATGGGTAATTTGAGTATTGCATTGAAGGTCTTTTCCTCAAAGCACTTAATTGTTCATCTTGATGAAAATTTGATTTCATTTAAGAGGGATAAGTTAAAGTGACATTTAAAGCCCTTTATCTAAGGCCATAAATTATTGCTTCTTTGTGAAAATTCATTTCACCAAAGAGGGATAGTTTATCGATCATATTGAAAGCTATCTTTATCTTCATGGTAAGAAGCCATATTTGGACTTAATAAAGAAGATAAAATCTATCTCAAAACTCTCAAGATAAAAGGAATAAAGGCACTACATCGTGGTCATATGAGGGCCAACTCACATTTGCTTTATTTTGGTTCAATGAACAATCACTAAAGTTTCATGGTAAAATAAACCAACATTGCCCCTTGTTTACAGTTACTTGCAATCACTAAGGTATTCCAAGCATTTAAAATGAATATATTTATTTGAGATTACTAATACACATGCAAATGCTAATATAGCGGAGACCTTGGAGAAGTTGGTTGTTTAACTTCTTTGCAAGAGGGGATTTGGAACCCAAATCCTAAGGAAGAGTGTACTTTCACAATTGGGTGAAAATACCACTCAACACCCCGAAGCAGTTTTGCGAAGCTCCACCATGCGAAGTGCAAACCAAGAAGGAGGATCTGCTTCGGCTCAAATCCATTGCGAAGCGAAGTTGCGAATGAAGATCTAGCGAAGCGCTTCAAGGGCACGCACTCCAAGTCGAGTATTTTCTCGAGGCGATCAAGTGCCTCATAAATGCATTTTTACGTGCCCGATAAGCTCGTTGCTCATTTTTAGCAATTGGAAATGAAGTATCAGTCCCTGAAGAAGAGCCCGACGAGCATGGCGGCCACTCGAGCACTGCACCCAGAAGCCAAGGACGCTCAGACGGCTCATTAATGCATGTTTCCATGGCTGACCCGGTCGTAGTTTCCAGTTTTGGTAACAGATTTGAGAGCTCAGTCACGAGGGCCGCGAAGAGCCGACTTCTCAGGTTTCGAGGGTGTACTCCTCCATTTTGTGCATTAATGGCTCAGAGGGTCGGGTCCTCTATAAAAACCCAGGCATTGTAATGTAAAAGGGGGGAACTTTCTGCTAGAAAGCTGTTGTAACTTAGATTCCTGCGATTAATACTAAAGAGCTTTGGACTCTATTTCTCTCTTTTATGCTGCCTTCTGCGATTATTTCTTTTATCTTTTCTTCATTTGCATACTTGTAATTCTGAACTCTGGATTTAGGTGTGTGATTGGAGTGGAACCCTGAGATTTTCTCGAAGGATACATAGGGGAGGAAAACGTTGTATTAGTTTTCTTTTATGCTGCCTGTGGATAGTGTTTCTGTCATATTCACTCCTTCTTCGTCGTAACTCTGAACTCTGAATTTCGATGAGAGGGAAGGGTAATCCTGGAACTCGTCCAGAGGATACATAGGAGGATTAATATTGCGTTCATTTCATTTATTCTTGGTGTTCTTTGCTATTGTTTCAAGTTATTGGCTAGCAATCATGCTTCTGGTTCTTTCCCACCATTAAACTACTAAAATTTCTTCCCTTACTCTTTTATTTCTTTCCTGCACCCTTACTCTGTTCATCTCTTTCCTGCACCCTTATCTTAAACATCAAAGTAGTTTAGTATAGGAGCCGGCCTTTCTCCGGAGATTGGCACGAGGGGCATCTCTTCCCTTCGGCCTTTCAATGTTGGTCCAGGTCTAGGGCGCATACACTTACCCAAATCCTTTCCTGGGCAGATTTGATGACCAACAGTTTTTGGCACGCCCGATGGGACCCGATCAGTCTCACCTTGTGAGTGGTAGTGAGAACCGATGCTCTCATTACCAAAAGACTCTTAGCATCTGGCGACTCTATTTACTCAAGAATATTTAAGTCGTAAAGACCGGTATCGAAGTCTGTGCCTTCATGCAAACAAGATGGAGAGTTAGGAATAGAGGAGAGGAAATTGAGTTCTTTGAGCTAGATATTGACGCCTTTGGGGAACGATCTAGGTTGGTCACCCTCGAGTCTCTATTACATGGAACATCCTCGCAAGAGGCCATTGTTGATGAACAAGGCCTAACTTCTGATAGCACAACGGCTAGCTTTCCTCCTAATCCTCCCAACTCATCGAAGCATCCTAGTGCCTCCATTCCTATTGGTCGTCCTGTTAGCAATCAAGGAGGAGCTTCGAGAATTCCTGTTTCTCAAAATCCAAGAGTAAATATGGCACAACAACAACAACAACAAATGCAGCAAACCGCCACCTAGATTATTCCCAGCATGGAATTCTTTAGGACCGCTAAATCTAGCGGGACAAGGGCAAGTGTCGCCTGCTGCTATAAAGAAGATCCCAACGTTCGATGGAACTGGGAAGACTGCTCTGGAGCACATCCAGGACATAGTTTCTCTAGCGGTGATCCATGACATCATAGAAGAGCGAGTTATGGTAAAGCTTCTGGTTCTGTCTCTTAGAGGGAAACTCCTCTACTGGTATAGATCTTTACCACCCGGTACCATTACGGGATGGGACCAGTTAGCCGAATAGTTGATGCGAAGCTTCAATGAGTCCATCGATCCGACCTCTCTCCTGCATCAGTTCACAATGATCCAGAGACATCCACAAGAAGAGATCATCGACTTCAATGTTAGGTTCACTCGAACCTGGCAAAGAATACCAGTTGGACTTCGACCAACTGACGAAGCTACAACATACTATTTCCTTCGGGCTTTCAATCCTGATATCAGCGTCATGGTGAGGTATTCGAATATCAATACCTTCCCAGAGTTATATGAGTTAGCCCAAAAAGTGGAGATGGATCTAATAGCTATGGGTAAGCTTCCCCAAAGGATGTCGATGCCCATACTTCTCGATTTCCATCAATCCCAGTATGCGAGCATAGCCGCTTCGTAGATCTCTGCAACCCCTGCATACCCGATCTCATCTTGGAACCCGAATCCCATTGTATCCCAAATCACCACTCCACAAATTCATTTTCCCACTTTTTTGACTCCGCAGCCCATGGTCACTTCGGCATTCCCTATACTGCCAGCACCACTTCAACACCCCGCCCTACCTCCAATACCAACAATGGCTCCATTGCCACCTATTCCTAAAATCGATGACATGCAAGCCAAAATACTGCAAGAAGTTCAGTCCCTGAACTCCATAGTGCAGACCCTATCTAATGACATGACCATTATGAAGAAGAAGCAAGCGCAACAAGAGTTTCTATCAAGAAGATCTTATCCTACACCTGCGCTTACTAAAGATCAAGCGGTCCAACAAGGAAGAGCTTCGACAAGAAATGTTGCAATAGACGAAGCCCTGAGCACTTTCGATTATATACATTGGTGCTCCACGTGTAATGACCCTCATGAAGAGAATACCTGCATGCTGCACCAACACTATGTACAAATGCTGGCGAGCAGTAGTCATGGCGGTCAAGTCAACGTCATCAGGCAATTGGATCAAAACCTGGTAATTGGTGAAGAAGAGCCAGTTTCAGTCCTTACCAGAGGAGGAAAAAGGTCGATAGAGGTGGATGCTACTCAAATGGCTCCTTTAAAGGTGCATGCTCATCATGAGAAAGGACAACAACCTCCTCCAGCCCCGAACGAAGCTCGACAGCCTACACCAGTCAAAGAGAAGGCCCAACAGGCCCCTGCAAATCCATCGTAGGTGGAAACTAAGGAACAAGCTAGAGAGAAGCTCAAGCTTCCTTCGCTGACCAAGCGACAAAGGGTCGAAGCTATGAAATAGTATCACACTAGATATGAGCCGAGAAAGGAACCTGAGGTGCCCAATTCCCTAGCGTACAACATTGTAGACGAGCTGAAGAAGATTCCAGCCAAAATCAGTCTGTACGATGCACTGCAACTACCCAGACAAGTGGACTTATTGCAAGAATCATTGAAGATAACCAAAGCAAGAAAAGTAGCACCACTTGCCCTAGTGCAGACCCTATCCACATCCATTATGGGGAAGAATAGACCACCTCCATTCTACATGTCTCTATAGATGGAAGGGTATATTGTACATAACTGTATGATTGACTCTGGGGCCACGACAACAGTCATGCCCAAGGCAGTGTGCGAAGAGATAGGGATGGAATATACGTGAAGCAGTCATGGCGTACTCCAGTTGGATGGTACCCTCATGAAGACTGTAGGAGTGATTAAAGATATTCCTATTCGACTACACAAGATGCCTCAGATCACAGTTATACAAGAGGTGGTGGTCGTCGACCTTGAGCCCTATTTCAGTATGTGCTTGTCAAGAGAATTTACGACGAAGCTAGGAGGATATCTATCTATGGATTACTCTCACTTGGAGATTCCATTCAAAGGAAAGAAGGTAAAGATTTACAATGAGAAGCCTTCTACCTTCCTCGTAGAAAAGATGTCCGAAGGAGAGAGCAACGATCCTGTGCATGCGATAGTGGAAGGGATAGAGCAAGTGGACCTGGTCGAGGAGTCCCTCGCACAGTTAAGTTGTGAAGATGAGTTTTCATTGGCAGACTTTAATGCCATGATAGAAACCGAGATGGGATGTTATGCCATCGCCAAGCCTGAGAAACACATCAAGTCAGAAGATAAGGTCTTCGCCCAAGGAATTATGGAAATTATTCTTCGATGGCGCCCGATGCAAAAATGGCGTCGAGGTGGGATTCTTTTAGTATCACCTTCTGGAGAGCAAAAGGAATATTGTTACCGGTTGGTATGGAGTTGCACCAACAATGCAGCAGAATATGAAGCATTATGCCTAGGACTCAAGAAAGCAAAAAAGTTAGGCATAAAGCATCTCCAAATCTTTGGAGATTCTGAATTGGTATGCAATCAAGTCACAAACAAGTGCACTTCAAAGAAGCACTATCTCAAGTCATACCAAAATAGGGTATGGGACTTGTTCGACCAATTCGAATCTCTCAATCTATAAGTCTATTCCAAGAGAAAAGAACCGACATGCCGATGTTCTAGCATCCATCGCAGCCAAGTATTCTCCAGCAGAAGATATGGTGCATAAGCCTAAAGCTGTGAGGATGATTTACAGGCCCTCCGTCCCAGACAGAGATCTGCATTGGCAAGTTTTTGACAATGATGAGCAGATTGTGAATTTTATGATTCAAGAAGCAGCCACAATTGAAAAGAGAAGCCTTGACGATGAGGAATATGAAGGGCTAGTTCAATTGAAGAATAACCATGTTCCCAAGGGATTAATTACTCTTGAAAGCCTCTTTGATCAGAATGATCGAGCAGTTTCTCATAGGATCAAAGTTAATGCAAAGTAGTATCAAGATTTGGAGCTTGAGCCTGGAAAAGCAATAAAAGTTGGAACAGATTGCACTTCGAAAGAGCTAGAGCAGATCCGATCTCTGTGCAGAAGGTATCCCGACATAGTGGCTTGGTCTTATCAAGACTTAAAGGGATACGATCGACAACTGATCCAACATACAATTGAGTTGCAGGAAGGGATCAAACCTTTTCGACAGAAGCAAAGGCCTATCAATCCGAAGATCGAGGTCTTGATGAAGGCCGAACTCCTAAAAATGCTCGAGGCGAAGATAATTTATCCCATCAAGCATTCTTCTTGGGTAGCGAATCTAGTCCCTGTCAGAAAGAAGAATGGAGATATACGATTATGCATGGACTTTCGCAACCTGAACCAAGCTTCTCTCAAAGATCACTACCCTCTCCCGTAGATCGATCAGATCTTGCATTCGATGGCTGGGGCTCAACGCTTCTCCCTACTCGATGGTTTCTCCGGATACAATCAGATCTGGGTTAAGGATGAAGACCAACATAAAACCGCATTCACGACCAAGTGGGGAACATTTGCTTACCAGCGAATGCCATTCGGCCTTTCGAATGCGGGGGCCACTTTTCAAAGGGCCATGGATCTAGCTTTTGGCGAACTCTTGAATAAGGTTATTGTTATCTATTTAGATGACATGACCATCTTCTCCCGAAGAAAGGAGGATCATCCTTTTCATCTACAACAGGTATTCGAAAAATGTCGAGAGTTTGGCATTTCAATCAATCCGAAGAAATCCATATTCGCGGTCAGCGAAGGGAAGTTGTTGGGACATGTGATATCATAGAAGGGTCTCATTGTAGATCCTGATAGAGCTGAGGCTCTGATGAAGCTCCCACTCCCAGTGGACAAGAAAGGACTTCAATATTTCTTCGGACAGATCAACTTCGTGAGGAAGTTTGTCCCAGATTTTGCCCAGGTCATCAAGCCGATGTCCAAACTTTTGAAGAAGGGTGCAGAATTCATCTGGACGAAGGAGAGAAAAGAAGCATTCGAAGAAATAAAAGCTTGAATTGCTCAAGCACCGGTCCTGACCAACCCTGATTATAATCGGGACTTCATCCTATATGCTATAGGAGAACCTGAGAGCTATGTTGCGGTCCTGACACAAAAGGGGGAAGATGGCGAAGAGCGCCCCATCACGTTTCTAAGCCAAGTGATAAACCCTCATGAAGAAAAATATAATTTCATAGAAAGGCAGGTGCATGCAGTAATGAAGTCTCTTAGGAAATTCAAGCAATTCATCTCCCAAAGTCGGGTTACGGTCTTTGTCATTCACCTCGATGTGCACAATTTCATCATCCAAGGAGAATTGGGTAGTAAAAGAGCCGGTTGGGTCAGCAAGATACAAGAATTCGACATCGAGATCAAACCTACAAAACTGGTTCGTGGTCGCGCATTGTGTCAAGAATTAGCGAAGAGCGTAGCGGCCGAAGCTACAGAATCTCAGTGGGATGACTCGCCAGCAGAAGAATGCTTCACAAACCAGGAAGAGGACGAGAAAGACTGGGTCAGTGAAATAGTCGAATACTTCAACACCGGCAGATGTCCTTCACATCTAAATGCTTCACAACGAAGGCATTTTAGGATGCGGTCCTCCCGATATACTTTGCATCCCGAAGGCCTATTTTTTAGAAACATTGATGGCGTCCTTCTTAGGTGCATAAAATATGATGATAAAAGGAGAGTCCTGGGAGAATTCCATTCAAGATTATCTGGAGGTCACTTCGTAGGGAGAACAACGATGCTAAAAATAATCAAAGCTGGTTATTATTGGCCTACACTCTTCGTCGATGCCTTCGTAGTTTGTCGCAAATGTGAGCAATGCCAGAAGTTCATAGCCAAAGCAGAAATGCTTCAATGCCTCTCCGATCGATACAAGTAGAAATGCCTTTTCAACAATGGGGGTTGGATTTCATAGGGGTCATATCATCGAACTCCTCCGTTGGGCATAAGTTCATCCTGATCGCAACTGATTACTTCACCAGATGGGCCGAAGCAATTCCCATGAAGCATGCTGATCAGGAGACCGTCATCACCTTCCTAGAAGGATTGATCACCCGGTTCGGCATTCCAGAAGCAATCATCATGGACAATGGTCCTGGCTTTGTAGGCACCAAAATCAATGAATTCCTTTACAAATATGGGATATATCATAAAGTCTCCTCCAACTACTATCCACAGGGCAACGGATTGGCAGAATCCACCAACAAGACCTTGTTAAGGGTGCTAAGAAAGCTCATAGAGATGAACAAAAGGACTTGGCATCTCCTTCTAGATCGTGCCTTGTGGGCCGATCGAATTTCTATCAAGAAGTCAATCAAGACTTCACCTTATGCCCTGGTCTACGGCAAGGAGGCCATCTTACCTACCCATGTAGAGATCCCTGCATTGCAGTTGTTAGACGAGGAAAATGGAGTTAATCCTATGGAAAATAGATTGGCTCAGCTATTACAGCTAGAGGAAGATCATGAGAAAGCCTACCAGAGCTTCGCTAAACATGCTCAGATCACCCGAGATTGGTTTAAGAAGAAGTCATCCGATCGCACATTCAAAGTGGGAGATCTAGTATGGAAGTGGGATTCTTGGAAGGCCAAGCCTGGGAATCATGACAAATTGGATGCATTCTAGGATGGACCGTTCGAAATTGTGAAGGTAAACTCGACCAATTCTTTCATCCTCAAGGATGCAGATGGCCAGGTATTGCCAATTTCTGTCAATGGTCTTCACTTGAAGACTTTTCATCACTGAAGATGTAAAAAAAAAAAATGTTACTTTGTACATAGTTTTTCATTCCTGTATATATTCTCTGCTTCGAGATCTCCGAGAGGCTAAGTGTTATAGAGATAAACTCCAGCTTTGCTAACAATGAAAATCTCCTTCGAGAAATTTTAGTGCGAAGCAACTAACGCGAGATGCTTCGCAGCGAAGCACTTTGGCTTCCAAAAGGTCCTGTCATAAAGAGGGGGAAAAAGAGCTTCACACAGCATTTAAGCCTGAGAAGTTTTGCGAGTTTTCAAAAGGAGCCTAGCGAAGCATTTTCCAAAGAAGACGAGCTTCGGGGGGGCCAGCATTCCGTGAAGCAAAAAGGTGATGCAGCGAGGAAAAATTACTTCGGGCCCGAAGCATAGAAAATAGTCTTCCATCGAAGGTTCATCGCGAAGCATTTTTAGCCCTGATTTCGACTTCGCCAATCCAAAAGCGTGCAAGGCGGAGACATTTAAAATGTGCCTAGAGGAATGTGCCGACAACCACCTTGAAAAGCGTTCGAAGCAAGCGAGTTTAATGCAAAGGTGGTGGAACACATCCCGAGAGGATTCGGTTAGGAGAAAAGCTCATGCCCAGGTACGAGGTGGCAGCAGGTTGCATTTCCAATGCAAGGCATAATCATCGAAGCACGTGGCCCCGTGTACTACGCCATCGGATAGCCAATCAAATGCTGCAACGATCTCCTAGGTCAGAAATGTAAATTTAATTATGGCAGGAGCCATAAATATAGGTAGTTGCCTTCTAAGGCTATAAAACGCAATCCTTGGTAGCAAGAAGGCTATTTGCCCATCGGTGCATGCAAGATTAGGAGCTCCGATGCTTAGCCTGTAATTCTCCCACCTTCGCATCAAAATCCTTGCATCAAAATCCTCTGTGCTGTAAGTTTGCTTCTGTAAATATTCACCATGGGGAAGAAAAACTCCAAGGAAAAGAAAAAGGAGCCAGAAGTCACGACCCCCAAAAAACAAAGAAGGGTCAGGAGGAGAAGAAACAGAGACCCAAGAGGGTCGACCTGAACCTCCGCCCAGAAAAGCAAGTTGTGGAGGAGAAAGAAGATTCTGAAGATGAACAACCCATAGAACCACCAATTGATGGGTGGGATAATATTAGGGACACAGAACTCTCCAAGAGCGTGGAAGAGCTCAGATACACTATCGAGTTCATGAGGAGTAGGCTCTCGATGAAAAATAAAAGGGCCATCGCATACTATTCTCAGATATACTGGTATCTGACCCCGCCCATGCATCATTGTCCCGAGCTAATCTCTGCCATTGCGTAGAACTACCAGCCCTCCTCCAGGCAAGTGTTAGACGCCACTGGGCATAAACTATTTTCAATCTTGAAAGAGGATGTGCAAGCAGCCTTCGCACCACAACAGGGGCCACCTAAGGGGTACACGGTTCGCAATGTCATCTTGAGCGAGCAAATGGAGAGGTTCACCTCCTCCAACTACATTGTAAAGTTTCTGAATGAGAACCTCAAGAGTGGGCTCCCTTCAGGCAAGCTGCCTCAAATGCCCCTACCCTTGGCAGCCTTCAAGAACACTGATATTTTCTCCATCATTGCATGGGTGGCGGGCCTGTCAACCGATGCTTCGGTGCACCCCTGGCAGGTGTCTTTGGCCGAGTGTATTTCTAGAGGGGAGTTTTATGCCCCCGATGCTTCGAGGCCGAACACCAACCCAGTCTTCTTCGACTGGGCAGAATGGGTGGCCCGAACCTTGCACACGCGGCTTACCAACATGAAGAACTCTGGAACGGGCCAGTACTTCGGGCCCTGCTCTTTCCTTGTTTGGCTATTTTTCTACCATGTACATAAAAGTTTTCCCCATATCGCCATTTCATCAAGCGGCAAGGATGGAAATCCTCTGCCTGTGTACCAGTGGACTCCCCTCCTATTGAGGAAAGAGTCTTATTATTCTTTTAATCAACAATTTTTGGGACCCGCTATGCATTTGTTGACAGGGTCATGCCCTCGGGTCCCCCTCAGTTTGAGAGACAGAGTGGTGCAGGAGAAGAAGGGAGATGTGTTTCAACTGACTCAGGGGCTTGTGATTCACCTATTCGGCTTCATAGGGAAGCCCTTCCTGCTACCAGTCTACCCCTCCGAGTACCAGTTCGCATTGGAGGTCGCTCGACAGAGCGACGTAACAAACGCCGTGTATGACCACGGTCGAAAATGGGCGCACACTTGCGACTTCCCCTTCAAAATGGGGGTAATTGAAGTGTTTGCCCTGAAGCAAAATGTTTTCTTGGAGGAGAAGCTTGCCAATTTTGGTTTGCTCTAGATTCCTCAACAATGGTGCTATGATCCTTTGGGAGTGATGAGGGACCACCTCCGGTTCAAGAACTTTCATGTCTGCCCTCATCCAGAAATAGTGGATCAGAGGAACAATCCCAATGGGAAGGATTTGGAATGGCATTTAGAAAGGATGAGGACATTGCCTCCCTGGCATGAATTTTACCCTATGGAGGTCGAGTTTGACCCTGACCAACATCCCTTCCCAACTCCAGACTCCACATTTTGGAGAAATGCGAAAGATGATTTGAAGGAGGAATTGAAGAATTGGGGCGAGGAACAACTAAGGGAGTGGTGGATAATGAGAGTCCATCACCAAAATATGAATTCCTATGGACTCTTGGCAATGGATAAGGACTTCGCAATTGTTTATGAAGCCAATGCTGGGACTTGGAAGCCCATATCCTTCATCGACTTTGTTCCTCCAGCTACCCCAGGATCGGGCGAAAGCCCAAGAAGAGCTGATGATGCCTCGAAATAGGAAGAGGAAGCCGAAGCTACACCAGAGGCACTACCACAGGGACCGTCGGAAGGCCATGACACAAGTGTCGAGGGGTCGACACAACAAGCAGAGAAGAAAAGGAAGAGGCAAGAGCAAGTTCAAGTGCCTCCGAGCCACCCGAAGAGGCCCCGCATGAAGCTTCCAAGTGCTCCTATCGGACAACCTGCATCAAGCCCGATCGAAGCAAATATTGAGGGTGCGGCGGCACAAAGTACCGAGGCAGCCCCAGATATAGACATCATTGATGTGGAGGAACTCCTCCAACAAGAGGGAGGCCTCGAAGTAGAAGTCATGGAGGTCGGAAGTGCCGAAGTCCAGAAGGAGCAGGAGCCGATTACACAAGAAGTCACCACGGCCGCTCTGCCAGGAGGGCATGCAGGTACGCACTCTCCACCCTTTGCCTTGGTCTCTCACATGTCCACTGTGGTCCCGACCGAAGGTTCTCATCAGTCTCTCCCACCCATGCAAAGTCAATCACCTCTTCATGTGTTACCCATTGCTATTCCAACTCTGCCTCGTGATCCCGCTAGCCCCACTCCACTCGAGTCATCCGGTCGGGACAAGTCTGTTGATACTACTTTGCCTCCCCATGCAACCATTCCTTTGGTCCTTAGTCAGGGCGAAGATAGTACTCCAATGCCGAACCCCGTTCCTCATTCCCTTGTCTCACATGGCATTGTTTCACTCATTGGAACTCCTAGTACACTTGTCGAACCTACCGGTGAGGCATCCCCCATTCATTCTTTGTATTTGTTTACCCCTTCGGTTGGAGATCCAACCTTATTTGAATCAGAATTGTCCATGATAAAGGAATGCCCTCTAGCTGAAAAGCTACTCCAAGCCCGACAAAACATAGAAAAAATGTTGAAGGAGGCGAGGAAGAAGAGAGGGCGCTCTCTGGCCCAGGTTGAAAAATGCGTTGTCTTCGATTTGAAGGTCGGGAAGTTGCATAAGGTAAAAAATATCCCCAAGGTCCAGAAGCCCCTGGATGAAATGACTCCAGTGGACTACGATTACCAAGATAAATCCAAGGACCTGGAGCATTTAAATGTAGATAATGAATCTGCATCTATGCACGTCAGGATCGAAACTTTTCGAGCACATGCAAACATCGCCAATCAACGCAGGTTTGAGGCTGAGAACGCCAACATCAAGTTGGAAGAAGAGCTAGCTAGGGTCCGCTCCAAGCTGGAAGACTCGAAAAAGCAATGTGAGCAGATAAAGAAAGAAGCAGATGCTCTGAAACGACAAATAAGACAACTATAGAATGCAACCAAAAGTCAAAGCCAAATACAGGCCGAAGCTGATCTAAGGGCCAAAGAGCTTGAAAGCAAGATCTTGCAGATGCAGCAGTAGTTGTATGAGAAGGAAAACCTGGAGCTGTTTGACAGAGGCAGAATCAAAGAGATTCGCTCACATTTGCTAAAGAATTTTAGATCTCGGGCCTCAAGTGCCCTATCAATTTTAACTTACATCATCGAAGCACAGCGTGCCACTGTCGAAGAAGGGCCAATCATAGATGAGGTCACCCAAAAAGCTAGAGGCCGACTCAAATTAGCCTTTGATGTCCAAAGCACTAAATATCAGGACTTGCAGGTCGTTGCAATGAGTCGGATGGCTAGGGATTGGTCTACAGCCCAAGCCATAGTTCGTGCCTTCTTCTCCAAGGTGAGGAAAGCACAGAAGGTGAAGGACCTCCTGGATGTGTTTGAGAATGAGCAGCATGCATCGCTAGGCTATTTCCAAGATCTCTCTTCCTTAGGTTTCTCGAGCTTCATGGATGATGATGGGAACCTTTTGACCAAGGAAGAGCTTAAGCCGGCATGGCTTCATTTTGAGAGTGACGTCTCGGAGGTAGACGAGTGGGCGGAGCCGATAACAGAAAGGCAGGTCACAGATTTCATTCTGAGACACTGCAAGATTGCAGCTTGCCTGAACGATCTGTACACCAGAGCCAAACATGCTGATATCGGGCAGATTGATCGGTTCCACATTTTGGTTAAGGCATTGCAAGATCAAGAGCCTTTCTCGAAGGGTGCCTGGGCTCATGTCCACCGAACCATGAAGCGCATCCGCGATCACCTTGCCCCATCACCATCATAGGAAGCCGCGCCAGAGGAAGAAGAAGAAGAAGAAGAAGAACAAGCTGTGGAAGCGCCCCCAGAGATAGAAAAAGGAGAAGGGTCTAGAGGTAACTCTGGCCCAACGGATCAAGGCTGAGGGTTCTCCCATCGAGACGAGCTCGTTGCCCCGCGAGCCACCAAGAATGTTGACAATTTTGTCACATTGCACAATGGGGTAGAAAAAATCAAAATTTTGTACAGTGTTTCTTTTTGTAAAGTATTTCTTTTGTTGTTTTTGAGAATATTTGTAAGTTGCAGCAATTTTGGGCTTTCCCTGCCACCCCCTTTGTACATAAAATGAAGATGAAAGAGCTTCGTATTAAGCGACTAAGAAAAAAGCTTAGGAAGAGAATAGCTTCGCCAAAGGAAGAGATGAAGGATGAAAAGAGCTTTGCACCCGAAGCATTTCAAAAGCTACTTTGGGAGAATTTTGTGAAGTGGTGTTGCCGAAGAAAGAATACAAGGAAGGTGTAAAAGAATCGCACCGAAGCATTTCAAAGCTACTTCGGGAGAAAGTTTTGGAAGGGATTCAAAAGAAAAGAAGAAGGACAAAAAGTTTGCTAAGGCAAGAAAGAAACTACTTCAGGGCCGAAGCACTTCAAACAGCTACTTCGGCAAAAAACTTGCGAAGCGGAATTTGAAGGAGCACAACATTGAAAAGTACTTCACCAAAAAATCATCGAAGCACCCACTTCGGGCCTCTCCACCAGCGAACCATTTCTACTTCGTCGAAAGTTGTTGCGAAGCATCTGCTTCGGCTAGCTTTCGTCCGAAGCACTTTCACCCGAAGTGATAGCAGCCATGAAGAACGAAACATTTTTGAAGGCAAGAATGTGCTTCGGCCCAAACTCCCCGAACCATAGTTTTGAAAGAAGATCACAGTGAAGCATTTCTACAATGCATCAGCAAAGCAATTTTGACAATGAAGCGACAAGGAATGAAGAGCCCCATTTTGAGGAGGAAATCTGCTTCGGCACTCACCACCCCCGAAGCAGTTTTGCGAAGCTCCACCATGCGAAGTGCAAACCAAGAAGGAGGATCTGCTTCAGCTCAAATCCATTGCAAAGTGGAGTTGCGAATGAAGATCTAGCGAAGCGCTTCAAGGGCACGCGCTCCAAGTCGGGTATTTTCTCGAGGCGATCAAGTGCCTCATAAATGCATTTTTACGTGCCCGATAAGCTCGTTGCTCATTTTTAGCAATTGGAAATGAAGTATCAGTCCTTGAAGAAGAGCCCAACGAGCATGGCGGCCACTCGAGCACTGCACCCAGAAGCCAAGGACGCTCAGACGGCTCATTAATGCATGTTTCCACGGCTGACCCGGTCGTAGTTGCCAGTTTTGGTAACAGATTTGAGAGCTCAGTCACGAGGGCCGCGAAGAGCCGACTTCTCAGGTTTCGAGGGTGTACTCCTCCATTTTGTGCATTAATGGCTCAGAGGGTCGGGTCCTCTATAAAAACCCAGGCATTGTAATGTAAAAGGGGGGAACTTTCTGCTAGAAAGTTGTTGTAACTTAGATTCCTGCGATTAATACTAAAGAGCTTTGGACTCTATTTCTCTCTTTTATGCTGCCTTCTACGATTATTTCTTTTATCTTTTCTTCATTTGCATACTGTAATTCTGAACTCTGGATTTAGGTGTGTGATTGGAGTGGAACCCTGAGATTTTCTCGAAGGATACATAGGGGAGGAAAACGTTGTATTAGTTTTCTTTTATGCTGCCTGTGGATAGTGTTTCTGTCATATTCACTCCTTCTTCGTCGTCGTAACTCTGAACTCTGAATTTCGACGAGAGGGAAGGGTAATCCTGGAACTCGTCCAGAGGATACATAGGAGGATTAATATTGCGTTCATTTCATTTATTCTTGGTGTTCTTTGTTGTTGTTTCAAGCTATTGGCTAGCAATCGTGCTTCTGGTTCTTTCCCACCATTAAACTACTAAAATTTCTTCCCTTACTCTTTTATTTCTTTCCTGCACCCTTACTCTGTTTATCTCTTTCCTGCACCCTTATCTTAAAACACCAAAGTAGTTTAGTATAGGAGCCGGCCTTTCTCCGGAGATTGGCACGAGGGGCATCTCTTCCCTTCGGCCTTTCAATGTTGGTCCAGGTCTAGGGCGCATACACTTACCCAAATCCTTTCCTGGGCAGATTTGATGACCAACAGTAAGAACACAAGTTTATTTCTACCCATTTGTTCTGTGTAATAACATGTAAGGGTGTAACCTATATGTCTAGTGAGTAGTTGATCATCCACTTTGTTGAAGTCAACTAGGGCCATGCGATTACTCTAGATTTGGACCTAGTTCTACTTGCCAAGTTATGAATAACGACAAGTTGTCTCATTCCAATTATCGTGGATTGGTCTAGCTCCTTTTATCATGCTAGATTACTCCTATTCATAAATTATACAAGGAGCTATCATCGTACCACTCATACAATGACTTAGAGGAGGTATTCCATTTCACTCCTCGTCACTTGTTCTAACCTATTTTGTCATAAAGTGGTTGTTTCTCGAATCATGGTTGTTACCTTCGTGTAAAAACTAGTAATAGGTTATTTTTTCAATAGTTGTTCATCCATCTCGACGGTTCCCATAATTGTTCATCCTTCTCAATGCTTATCCTCCAAGATGGTTTCAATAGTCGTTCATCCTCCTCGATGATTCAATCAACAATTATATAGGTTTGGTTTCGGGGTAAACAAGGCTTTACTTCCTAAGATTCCCATTCTCATAGGTAAGGTCTCTAGTTAACTTCGCCTTTTAAATAAATAGGCATTCCATTAACTAACTTTCAACTATAACTAGACTTTTTCTTATGAGAATATGATTGAACATATAGTTCTAATAATGATAAAATAATACTAAGCCTTACATGTCTTACAACATTTAATAATTTTAAGCTACTAACCAAGCTCCTTTCAATCATGCTTTAAAAAGGAATTAAAAAGGACATAAAAGTTAAAGCAAGTGAACTTTACATAATTTTAATCCTACTAAGCTTCTTTCATTTATATTCGAAAGGAAATTAAAATATTCTTCACATTATTTTACTCCTATTCATGCCAAATTAAAACTACATGCATAAAAATAACTTTAAATAGTCTTTATTCTAATAATGCATCTTTCATTCTTCCCTACTCTTATAAAGCAAAACAAACTTATTATGTTTTCCTTCTTTTCTATACATGTGAACAAAATAAACTATTCTTTTAGTTGATTCTCACTTAACATATATCATGCTTTCCCTTTTAAGTTATTAAAAAAATATATATTTAAAAGACCGTATTTAATGAATGTTTAAAAAAATAATCCACTACTTTATTTAAAAATAAATACTCAATATATATATATATATATATATATATATATATATATATATATATATATATATAAGACTACATCATTCTTTTTTTTAAAAGAAAAGAAATATTATCTCAAAAAGCTCCTTTACTAAATATAAAGAAATAAAACTTATAATACCAAAAAAAAATCTTAATGCTCCTAATAGAAGATGGAGGTGAGGCTTTTCATTCGGAATCAGTATAAAGTGATAAGAGGGACATTAAACATAGTGTATTACTCAAGTGGAACTATGGCAACTAAATCAAAATAAATAAGCTAAGTTCTTCGAAACACAAGAAGGAGATCTTTAGTTTCACTTGGATATATAAAAAATATATTTTATAAATGATTACATGGGATACTTTTCACACGCAACCAAACATTATTTCGTTCTCAAGTAACATCTTTCAGTCGTATTAAAAAGAAGCTATTCATCTAATATGACAAGGGACTTAACTAAATTCTAAATATTATATTAAACCCTTTAAATCTAGAATGCATTGAAGAGCGCTACCAAGAAGTAAATAGTGCACATACAACATTACTCTTTTACATAATATCTACATAATCGTATTCTAGAATAAACCACTATTTGTAATCAAACTATATAATATTAAAGTTCTTTTTTTTGGTAACAAATATAAAGAACTAGAGGCAACGAATACACTCGCCAAATATTGCAAGACTACGTATTTAAAGAAAGACTCAAAATCATATACTCGATAAAGAGCATTATTGAGGCATAACAAAATTTAAACTTATATATGAGTATATGGCTGGAGAGCAGGCAATATTGTACTTCATGAAAATACTTAGATTATAAGTCTAGAGTGTTAAATGAACCAAAGATAATCATTAGATGCACTCCTCAATTGGTTCAGAATAAATCACAATAGACCTATCCCTCCAATAAGAGGTTATATTAAAAGGAAACTCCATCATTGACACAGAGAAAATTGTTGGATTTTATGATCCGCCCGAGTGCATATTTTTTGCCATCACGTCTAGTGACCATAGATTTGAATGGGGCCATTACGGGATCAAATAGACTCTATGTCATATGCAATGCATGCTAACATGATTGTAGTTGAAAACAATGCATTATCTTGTTCCACAATGCACTCCATTTAATTAAGTGTATAAAACGCAAATAAAGGTGTAACAAAAATCTTAAAGTTATTTCTTTTCCAGACAAGCGTCACAAGTTTAACGAGAACACAATTTTATTTAAAGATGTAGGACAACACTTACACAATCAACAACATCTAGCGCAAATGACACTTCAACAACGGTTAATTGGATTAACAGAACCAATGTACATTATACAAACATGATGTCTCCACTCAATCATTTGTCATGGACACAGAGCAAATGGTATTTCAACAGTCAACAAATTGATAAGAAATTATGGCTAATGATAGTGGAGTGTCCTCTCAATAGGAGGTTAGGTGTTGTTTATAACAAGGTTTGGCCAGCGAATTACTTGAGTACAAACATACAAAGCAACACTATGATAAGCAACTACTTTCCTATCGACTTCTAACAAATAGTTATGGCAAATCAGTAGGCAATGTATACAATACAAAAAACCACCTCATCCAATCAACATAAATTCAACAAAATGATAAAACGAAGATGTTTACACAGTCAATATTAACATAGTAAAAGTAAATTTTCAACCACATTTAGAATAAGAATACAAAACAAAGTACAAACCATTCATTAAATAAATAACTACATACAATTTTCAATTCGTTTTAACAACACAAAGCACCAACTCGTAGTAGAAGCAAATATGTAGTCAACCAGAAAGATAAGAATCCAACCTGTGTTTTCCTTCATCGGATTATCACCAACTTCTTTATTCACTTTTCTTTTTCAGACCGTGTGTGATGCATAAAAATCATGAATTAGATTTATTCATTCTCTAATTTATAGAAAGCACATAGATGATTTATCAAATAGAAGGATTTTCATGCAATTGCCCACCTCAACCATCCGCCAGGTGGTGATTGAATTTAGAACTTTAGAATATGCATTATATACATATGCACTCGTTTGAATACATTAAAACAATATGCATATCATTTATTTAATTTTATTAATTTATGACAGTATGCGTACTTATAAAAAGAAATTTATTATTTATTTAATTTAATTATTATATTTCAATAAAATTTATAATAATTAAACAATAAATTATAAAATAAAACATGTAGCAATCATTTTAAATTACCATTTTAACTTATACCTCTAATTCTTCTTCCCATACTGACAATCTGATGTTACCATTTGCTAGAAGAGAATAGATCCCATGGTTTGGCACTTTCCTTGCCATCAAAGGTTTAGATATTTGCTTATAAAATATTAACATCCATCAAGCAAAAATATTCATAATCAAAATATACACATCATGCAAGGCATACAGTCACAATGCACGTATATAGATACAGTTATATGAGCTTCTATGTACTCATGTGTCATTGGCGAGTGTGTCACTGGTAGGGCTTTTTTCATCCTTGTCAATGTGAATACCCCACCGTAGTGATATTTTGCATCGTCATCATTTCCCACTTTACCTCTTATGACCGACCTTTATCTGCTCATCGAAGAAGTGTACCTGGTCCTGCAATCACAAAAGCCATCAACAGTACCACATTCTAGGAGCAGAAAGCAAAGTACAACTCATCAATTCATCTATACATAAATTAAATAATAGTTGTAATAGGAGGGTTGTTACATTCTCCCCCTAAGATTAAACACAAACCTTGTGTTGTAATGTGTATTTATACAAACCAATATATATATACATAAATATTTATTTAAAAATGGAAATTGTTTCTTCATATCATCTACATTTTCCCAAGTGGTACTTTTATCATAATATTGGTCCCATTAGACCTTACGTTGCCCTATTTTTTAACATTCTTTCCTAAATCCCAAAATCAGAACATGACGAACTTCAATGTGTAGGGGATCAGATATCTGCAACTTGAACAATTCCAGACAGGGGATGGGTCAGAAATATATTTTCTAAGGGACATATGAAAGGTGTCATGAATCTTTAACAAATTGGGTGGCAAAGTAAGCCTATAGGCGATAAGACCAATTTTACCTATATCCTCAAAAGGTCCCATAAATCTAGGGTTAAGCTTAGAGGACTTAATGAAACTTTTGCTAGGTTTCACCCTTAAGAATACTCTATCTCCCACAAAGAATTTTCTTGGTGTCCTTTTAAAGGTTCACATAGCTCTTTTGACTATCCAAGGCTTCTTTTGAACTTTTGACGTATTCTTCTTAGTTGTTCCTCTATCTCCTTTATAGTATCCATCCCGATCACTACTCGATCCTTTGGATTATCCCAAGATAGAGGTGTTGGATGTGTCTGGAAAAGAATTGTAGCACTGAGAAAGACGATGGGGGGGTTTTATCGCTCTTTGAGCACCTTCCCGGTGTGTGGGTTTTACCCACTTACCTTACCACTTGTTTTTCTTTATAATTATTGTAATGTCCCGCTTTTAGGCACAAGAGAGGGCCGCAGCCCAACTTGGGCTAGCCCAAATTGGGTGCAGGTAAATCTTGTTTGTCATATGTGCATTGATTGGTGTTCTTATTTCCTAGTTTCTCTTCAAGAGGAGTTCTATACTATCTCCCATTTAGGGTTTTAAATAGAGCCATTGCTAGAGAAACATGATGGCTATTTTTATAAGTAAAAGGGGATAGTATTCCCATTCTGTAGTATGTCTTCTAGAACCTGATTAACTTTAAAATTTTGAATTTCACCCTTATGAAAATGCTACCTCTCTTCAAAGAATTCTCTTAGTGCATTATTCTTCTACATATCTTGTTCAATTGTTCTAAGTCATTCTTTTATCTTCTTGACAATATCTAGTCTGATCCTTTCCCAATTCTTTCGAATTTCCATATGATTTATGTTTTCAATATTTTGGGTCAACCCTCCCCGATTGGCCATGTATCTTCAGCTGATAGGTAGTACTACTATCTAATATAGTAATTAGATTCAATAAAGAGCTTTCCAAATTTTTATGTGAATTTGAAATACCTATTAGAAATGGTAAATTTAGGAAACTCACACAACCAAATTATTTCTTCGAGAAAATTTATCAACATTAGTAGGTGTATCATCCTATATGTTTCTAGGTGCAATTTTAGTTAATTTGTTTACCATTATTTAATTTTGGTAGACCCACAACAAAACCATGGAAAATAACTTGCCACTTTTAGGTGGGGATGGCATGTGGGTACAATCTTCTGGCTGGAGGTACATGTTTAACCTTTACCTTTTATCGTTTCCTAATACCTAGCCAAAAAATTATTAATAGTCTTCTTCATTCCTGACCAATAAAGGGTTTTCTCAAAATTCTCTTGTATTTATGCCCTATATTGGTGTACTTGAGTGTACAAAGTAAAGAGTTTAATGTACTTTTTAAAGAATAATATCCCTCATATCATCTTCATCTGGGATAACTAATCTTGTTCTTGAGAAATATAAAAACATCTTTGATTACAAATTCCCTGTCCTTGTTAGGTTCTTGCTCAACATGTACTCAACACTATTCATAGGAGTCATCCCTTTGTTGATGCCTTTTAACTTTATATGCCTTCTACTAAAGGCATCTGCTATCTTATCTTCCTTGCCCTTGATATATTCAATGCTAAAACCATATCTTGCTAAGAATTCCATTCATCTACATTGTCTTGTATTCAATAAAGATGTATCTCAAATTTTGGTGATCAATCCTTAGTTCAAAGGGTTTTCCTAGAAAATGATGTCTCCAAATTTTAAGTGCAAGTACAATAGCTACTAATTCTAAGTCATGTGTAGCATAAATTTCCTCATACTTTTTAAATTCTTTGGGATTCATAAGTGACAAATGCCTCATCATGAGTTAGAATTCTTTCCAAACCTTCAATAGAAGTATCAATACAATCCAAAAATTTTCTTGAAGGGTCTAAAACAATCATCAGTTTCTCCTTGAATTCTTCCTTTCTTTTTGCTCATTTTGACAACATATACTACTCTACTTCTTGTAATTGCCTTCTAACCTACATGGCAGACAACATCTATGGTCTAAAAGAGTTGCAATTACAATGGACCCTAATTCGTTGATTGAATTCATCAGTGAATTCTAACCATATTTCTGCAATTACAATGGACCCTAATTCGTTGATTGAATTCATCAGTGAATTCTAACCATATTTCTCCAAAGTTAAAAGAGTTTTGTGGCTTTAGCCAATCCATCTTAAATATAACATGCAAGGGGACTACATACATGTGCCTATTGATCTTTCCTTGAGGTAAGGTACTATAGGGTCAAATAAACACTTAATTAAAAATTAGGTTTGTCCTAGCCTATATTCTTCTTTCCACCCATTTGCCAAAAATCTAGACCTTACCAATGTATCCCTGAATATATTAGTAAAAATAATACAATTTTCTACACTACTATCAATTACAACATTACCTCTTAAAGTTGAGAAGTAGTTTACTTTTCCTGGTTTGAAATTCTAGGTATTGCACACGTCTCATGGGGTTGTTCTTCCCTTTGATCGATTCTTTGAGGGCATTTGTTAGCAAAGTGTGGCCCTTCACATATATGGCAACCCATATTTGGTGCTTGTGTATTTTCTTTCTTGTCTTCACTAGTGCTCTTACAGTTTATTATCCAAATTATTTGGTTTTACTCCCTATTTTCCTTTGGTCCTTTTAAATCCCTTCTCGTACCTTGGTATCATTCCTTGTTTTGCTTAGTTTCTTTTGCTTTGTAGATCTTGCTCAACAAAAAGTTCCATCATTCTTTGTTATAGCTTTATCCTTTCCATTAATAGTTTAAAAATTGATGTGAATTGTTCCAACTGCCCTTGAAGCAATTTGATTGTAGATGCAAGGTCTTCCATATGATCATCATAAGAGCTATGTTAATTTTATGTTTTAGACTTGCTATTGTTATAAGAGAAAATCTTAGAATCCAACCTAAGGGTCTCACAACCTAGAGCTCTAATACGAACTGTAACAACCTAGGTCTAAATCACCTGATTGTACAACCCAGCCTAGCTCACTAGTTCATCAAGATGAAAATTTTTTGGTTTCAATATCCTAATTTTTTTTTAGTAAGATCGGTTTTAGTGATCACCCAATTTTTAATTAGTATGAGGTATAGTATTCCACTTTTAGGAATTAGGATCACTACAGACAGCCTCACAAGTGGACGAGATTGGTTGAATATGGTAGATGGTGACATTTAGTAGATCCATATTCCCATCCTCTTGTTCTGGTATGAAAGCACAGATCCACGACTAGGGTTATCCTCTAGGACCCATAATACCTAGAGGGTGGATGCATACTCTCCCCATCCATTAACATGTGGAACGCTTGAGTTTATTTATACTCATATATTCTATGTAATGTGTAAGAATGCTTAGGTTTATTTCTACGCATCTGTTCTGTGTAATAACATGTAAGGGTGTAGCGTAAATGCCTAGTGCCTAGTTGATCATCCACTTCGTTGGAGTCAACTAGGGCCATGCCATTACTCTAGCTTTGGACCTGGTTCTACTTGCCAAGTTATGAATAATGACAAGTTGTCCCATTCCAACTGTTGTGGATTGGTATAGCTCCTTTTTCATGCTAGATTACTCCTATTCATAAATTGTACAAGGATCCATCACCATACTACTTGTGCAATGACCTAGAGGAGGCATCCCATTTCACCCCTCGTCACTTGTTCTAACCTATTTTTTCATAAAGCGATCGTTTCTCAAATCATAGTTGTTACCTTCACGTAACAATTGGCATTGAGTTATTTGTTTCAATAGTTGTTCATCCTTCTTGACGGTTCTTGTAATTGTTCATCATTCTCGATGTTCATCCTCCTTGATGGTTTCAATAGTCATTCATCCTTCTTGATGATTCAATCAACAATTATATAGGTTTGGTTTTGGGGTAAACAAGGCTTTACTTCCTAAGATTCCCATTCTCGTAAGGTCTCTAGTTAACTTCGCCTTTTAAATGAATAGACCTTCCATTAACTAACTTTCAACTATAACACTAGACTATTTGAATATGGTTGAACGTATAGTTCTAATAATGATGAAATAATACTAAGCCCTACATATCTTTTAACATTTAACGATTTTAAGCTACTAACCAAGCTCCTTTCGTTCATGCTTTGAAAAGGAATTTAAAAGTACATATAAAAGTAAAAGCAAGCGAACTTTACATAATTTTAGTCCTTCTAAGCTTTTTTCATTTATATCCGAAAAGAAATTAAAATATTCTTCATATTATTTTACTCCTATTCGTGCCGAATTAAAAGTACATGCATAAAAATAACTTTATATATTCTAATAATGCATCTTTCATTCTTCCCTACTCTTATAAAACATAACAAACTTATTATGTTTTCCTTCTTTTCTATACATGTGAACAAAATAAACTATTCTTTTAGTTGCTTCTAACTTAACATATATCATGCTTTCCCTTTTAAGTTATTCAAAAAATATATATTTAAAATACCGTATTTAATGAATGTTTTAAAAAATAATCCACTACTTTATTTCAAAATAACTACTCAAAATAATATTGGAATGGTAGGGGTTTGGGTAGCAGTCCTAGACAAAAAGCTACTCAGAATTTGATCAGAGATCATAGACCTGATATTGTTTTCATCCAGGAAACAAATTTATCTTGTGAAGATATGGTTAGAATTGCTTCTAAGATATGGAAAGGTGGTCACTGTCTTGCTATTGGAGCCCAGGGTTCGATGGGTGGTGTTGCGTGTTTGTGGGATCCATGAAGCTTAACACCCTCTTGGTGGGTGGGTAGTAGGAACTGTTTCTCTGTGGTTGCTACCTGCTTTTCGTCTGGATCTTCTATTCTTATATCTAATGTGTATGCCCCCATTGATTTATCAGGTAAAATCCTCTTATGGAATCATCTTAGATTTATTCGATCTCTTGCTTCCAATTATCCTTGGATTGTGGTTGGGGATTTTAATTCTATCATGTCCCTAGAGGAGAAGAATGGTGGTGTGGAGTGTTTGGGCCCTTCTTCTCCTTTGATACAGGACAATATTTCTTTCCTTAATCTTATTAATGTGAAGCCTTGAAATGGGCTCTTTCCTTGGACTAATAGAAGATGTGGAACAAATTTTATTTCTGAAAGATTGGACTGGTTCCTTACTTCAGATAGTTTGTTTGATGATAGCTAGACTTCATTCTCAGACATTCTAGGCTAGAGGGACTCTGATCACTGGCCCATTCTCTTTCAGTCCTTGAGATTCTCATTGCCAAGAAATTTGCCTTTCAAATTTCAACTTATGTGGCTCAAGGATAAGGATTTGTATGAATGTGTGGAGAGGTAGTGGGTCAAAGGGAAACCCAAATTTGGCACTGCTATGTTTATTTTTTTCAAAAGCCTCCAGTTTGTCAAATTCAAACTCAGGCAATGAAACAAATTTTCTTTTGGAAATATCTTTCAGAATAAAAAGCAACTACAGGATAGCCTAGAGGAGATCACTTTTCAAATTAAAGATGAAGGATTGACAAAGGATCTATTGGAAATGAAAGTTTCTCTTTCTAGTTAGCTTGCTGAATGGGAGCTTTGTGAGGAGATTTTTTGGAAGCAAAAATCTCGGATTGACTGGTTGTTGGAAGGGGATGGAAACACCTATTTTTTTACAATTCGGTTAAAGACCGCAAGGAATGGTAATGCTATAGTCTCACTTACTTCTGATCAGGGGGAAACTCTCTCATCCTTTAAGGATATCTCTAATGAAGCAATTAGGTTTTTCTCCTCTCTTTTCTTCGAGTAGGGTCCTCATGATGTTGTTAATATGAGGCTTATTTTGGATTGTATTCCTAGGTTGGTCTCTAATGATATGAATAAGATGCTAATGGACCCCATATTGATGGAGGAACTTAAAGCGAGGGTTTTTCAAATGAAAAAATGTAAAAAACCTGGACCTGATGGTTTCCCTATAGAATTTTTCCAAGAATTTAGGGAAGTGTTATCTTTTGATCTGCTAAAAGTTGTTTAGGAATCCCATGTTAATAAGGAAATGCTTAAAGCTATTAATTCAACCTTCTTTGATATTATTCCCAAATTTGAAAATGCTAGCTCGTTGGGGTCTACAAAATTATTACCAAGATTATTGCGGATCGACTGAAGAAAGTTCTTGGTGTTCTTATTTCTCCTGAGCAAGGTGGATTTGTTAAGGATCGTCAGATTTTAGATGGTGTGGTGGTTGCTGCTGAAGCTATTCACTCTATGGATATCTCTAAGAAAAAGGCTATGTTCATTCATCTTGATATGTCCAAGGCTTATGACAAGGTTAGCTAGCCTTTTTTGCAGAACATCCTTCAAGATTTTGGGTTCTCATATAATTGGATTGAATGGGTCATGAGTTGTGTGACTTCGGCCTCCTTTGCAGTTTTAATCAATGGTTTATCATCCGCTTTCTTCTTGGCCTCTGGGGGGATTCGTCAAGGATATCCCTTGTCCCCCTATCTTTTCATCCTTATGGTTGAAGGTTTGGGTAGACTTCTCAAGAGTTTTCAGAATTGTGGTGCTATCCAAGGATTGTCTTGGGTGGAGAATTCTTTATCCTAGTCTCATCTTCAGTTTGTCGATGATATTGCTCTGATTGGGAGAGCAAAATTTAAGGAAGCAGTGAATTTTAGGAAGGCTTTAGATATTTACTTATCTGCATCTGGTCAAATTATTAATGAAGAGAAATAAAAGATCTTCAATACGAAGGGTCGGATTCAACGTAGGGTTGCTAATATTCTACATTTTTAGGTGGGTTGTTTTCTAATGGAGTATCTGGGGATTCCTATTTCTTCTAAAAATCTTGGAAGGGCTTACAGGAAAAGTATTTTGGATAGATTTCGATCAAGGGTTAATCATTGGACTTTTCGGTGGCTATCCTTTACTGGTAGATTAATGTTGTTGAAGTCTGTCCTTCATGCTTTGCCTATTTATAGGTTTTCTATCGTGGCTGCTCCTAAGTGCTTTCTCAAAGAATTTGATTATCTTTCTAGAAAATTTTTATGGGCAGGAAAATTGGATTGTAATAGATGGAGCCTGGTCAGTTAGGATACTGTGTTGCCCTAAAGAGATGGGGGGTCTTGGTTTGAGGTAATCTGATTTCAATAGTCTCACTTTGGCTGCTAAAATTTATTGGAGGTGGTGCAGTAATCTTGATCAACTTTGGGTTAAAATTCTTAGCCTCAAATATTTTGGTGGTGCTCCAGCTGATGAGATTCCGATATTGGAGCTGAGGGGGAATCCGATATTGGGATAATCCTCCTCCAATCCTTTCTTCTCCCCCCTTTGTCTTCTTTGGGATATTTTTTCTGATGTAGGCTGGTCTAAGGTGGCTGACTTCAAGCGATAAAGTCCTCTTGGCAGTTCTTTTACTCACTGCTGGTGGGATTTGCAGGGCTGGCCAGAGGGTGGCTGTCCTGAGGATCGTGATACTCTGGCTTCTATTTTGGCTAAGAGACCGTGTTGTTCCGTTGAAGACTCCAATATTATTGCTTGGGGCCATAATTCGGAATGGAAATACATTGTTGCTCTGGGTTATCAAACCCTTATTATGCAGAGAAGAGAGGAGATTGTGTCCCCCTGGTGGAAGAAGATTTGGAATAAGTTTGGTTGGCCCAAATGTAATTTTTTTCTTTGGCTTTTGTGTCAGAAGAAATGTTCAACTTGGGATAATATTCATAAAAGAGGTTTTCAGGGTCCTTCACTATGTTTTCTTCGTGGAAATAATGAGGAAACCATTTCCCATATTTTATTCCAATGCTCATATTCCCTGAAGGTTTGGAACTTGTGGTGGCAGATCTGGAAAAGGCCCATCATCCATGCTACTTTTACTTTTGAGTTTTGGGAAAGCTTGGGTAGACCCCTACCTCTGCTTCATGTCTTCAAACTACCTGGGATATTGGTCCTTCCTTCATCTTTTGGTAGATTTTGTTGGAACGCAACCGAAGAATTTTTCAGGGATGTCAACTTGGAGCCTTACAGGTATGGCTCAGAGTCAAAAGGATGGTTAAGGATACTATTGAGGTCAAGTGTGTTCTGATTTCTCCTCTTACTTCCTCCGACTGGCATATTATCAATATATTTGAGATTTATTTATCATCATCAGCTGCAAACAGAGGCCTTGTTAGGGGGATTGGTTAGTTGAAGGTCAATATATCTGGGAAGTGGAGTCCCCCCCTTAGGGGTGTTATCAAAATAAACATGCACGGTTCTTCCAGGGGCAACCTAGGTAATGCTGGTATAGGAGGAATTGGTCATGATAGTGAGGGTGTGGCCCACCTCTTTTTCTCTTTGTACAAGGGAATTCATTCAAATAATCATATGGAAGCATTGGCAATTCTCCATGCGTTGGAAACAACATTTTCTTTGGGATGGAGAAGGGTTATTTGTGAATCTGATTCCATGATAGCGGTGTCTCTTCTGAACAACAAGCACTTTCAGGATGCTTTCTAGTTTATGGCTAGAATAGTGAAACATATTTTGAGCTTGGTTGAGAATTTTGTTGAAATTTCTTTTGTTCAGATCCCAAGAGAATGGAATAGAGTGGCTAATTGTTTGGCAAAGTGGGCTTTTGAAGGATTCCCTTACTGGAAAGTTGATAGTTGGAATGATCTTGATCGGGAGAAATCCAGACTCCTTAATCAGTTAATTCATGAGGACCAGGAAAGATAATTTCAAGGTGGAGGAACTCGATTGTCATGGGTTGTTGTGTTCTATCGAAGTTGTTGTTAGAATGATCCATGGATTTCCTTGGTGGATTTTTTGTATTTCGTATGATGTGTTGGCTTGGATCACTTGGAAATCCTTGTGGAATGTATTTTTTTAGATTCTGAATATAATTTTTTTCCCCCCAACAAAAAAAAAACTACTCAAAATAATATATATATATATATAAATATATAAGACTACATCATTATTTTCTTTAAAATAAAAGGAATATTATCTTAAATAGCTCCTTTACTAAAAATAAAGAAATAAAATTTATAATACCAAAATAATCTTAATGCTCCTAATAAAAGATGGCGGTGAGGCTTTTCATTCGGAATCGCTATAACAGTGATAAGAGGGACATTAAATATAGTGCATTACTCAAGTGGAACTATGGCAACTAAATCAAAATAAATAAGCTAAGGTCTTTGAAACACAGGAAGGAGATCTTTAGTTTCACTTGGATATATAAACAATATATTTTATAAATGATTACATGCGATACTTTTCACACACAACAAGACAATATTTCATGCTCAGGTAACATCTTTTAGTCGTATTAAAAAGAAGCTATTCATATAATATGACAAGGGACTTAACTAAATTCTAAATATTATATTAAACCCTTTAAATCTGGAATGCATTGAAGAGCACTGCCAATAAGTAAATAGTGCACATAGAGCATTACTCTTTTACATAATATCTTCATGACCGTATTCTAGAATCAAACACTATTTGTAACTAAACTATATAATATTAAAGTTATTTTTTTCGGTAACAAATTTAAAGAACTGGAGGCAATGAATACACTTGCCAAATATTGCAAGACTACATATTTAAAGAAAGACTCAAAATCACATACTCAATAAAGAGCGTTATTGAGGCATAACATAATTTAAACTTATATATGAGTATATGGTTGGAGAGCAGGCAATATTGTATTTCCTGAAAATACTTAGATTATAAGCCTACAGTGTTAAATGAACCAAAGATAATCATTAGATGCACTCCTCAATTGGTTCAGAATAAATCACAGTAGACCTATCCCTCCAATAAGAGGTTATATTAAAAGGAAACTCTATCGTTGACACATAGAGGAAATTGTTGGATTTTATGATCCGTCTGAGTGCATCTTTTTTACTAAGACGCTTGGCAACCATAGATTTGAATGGGGCTATTACGGGATCATAACAACTCTGTCATATGCAATGCATGCTAACATGATTGTAGTTGAAAAATTTTCAGTAAATGCATTATCTTGTTCCACAATGCACTCTATTTAATTAAGTGTATAAAACACAAATAAAGGTGTAACAAAAATCTTAAAGTTATTTCATTTTAGAATAAGCATCATAGGTTTAACAAGAACATAATTTTATTTAAAGACGTAGGGCAACACTTCCTACATAATCAACGTCGTCTAGTGCAAATGGCACTTCAACAATAGTTAACCAGACTAACATAACCAATGTACATCATACAAACATGACGTCTCCACTCAATCATTTGTCACAAACATAGAGAAAATGGCATTTCAATAGTCAACAAATTGATAAGAAATTATGGCTAATGACAGTGGAGTGTCCTCTCAACAAGCGGTCAAGTGCTATTTATAACAAGGTTTGGCCAACAAATTACTTGAATACGCACAAGAAAAGCAACACTGCGATACGCAATTATTTTCCTATTAGCTTCTAATAGATAGTTATGGTAACTCGACAGACAATGTATACAATACAACAAACCACCTCATCCAATCAACATAAATTTAGTAGAATGATAAAACGAAGACGTTTACATAGTCAATATTAACATAGTAAGAGTAATTTTTCAGCCATTTAGAATAAGAATACAAAACGAAGTAGAGACCATTCATTAAATAGATAACTAAATACGATTTTCAATTCATTTTAACAACACAAAGCACCAACTCATAGCAGAAGCAAATATGCAGTCAACCAGAAAGATAAGAATCTGACCTGTGTTTACGTTCAAAGGATTATCACCAACTTCTCTATTTGCATTTCTTTTTCAGATCGTGTGTGATGCATAAAAATCATGAATTAGGTTTCTTCATTCTCCAATTTATAGAAAGCACAAAGAGGATTTATCAAACAACTGTATTTTCATGCAATTGCCCACCTCAACCATCCGCTAGGTGGTGACTGAATTCAAAACTTTAAGATATGCATTATATACATATGCACTCATTTGAATACATTAAAACAATATGCATATCATTTATTGAATTTAATTAATATATGAAAATATGCGTACTTATAAAAAAATATTTATTATTTATTTAATTTAATTATTATATTTCAATAAAATTTATATTAATTAAACAATAAATTATAAAATAAAGAATGTAGCAATCATTTTAAATTATCATTTTGATTTATACCTCCAATTCTTCTTCCCATATTGGCAATCTAATGTTACCATCTGCCAGAAGAGAATAGCTCCCATGGTTTGACACTTTCCTTACCATCGGAGGTTTAAAATATTTGCTTATAAAATATTAACATCCATCAAACAAAAACATTCAAAAACAAAGCATACACGTGCAGGGCATACAATCACAATGCACGTATATGAATGCAGTTATATGAGCTTCTATGTAATCATGAGTCGTTGGCGAGTGTATCACTGGTAGGAATTTTTCATCCCTGCCAATGCGAATACCCCATCGTAGTGATATTTCACACCACCATCATTTCCCACTTTACCTCTTATGATCGACCTTTATCTACCCACCAAAGAAGTGTACTTGGTCCTACAATCACAAAAGCCATCATCAATACCACATTCTAGGAGCAAGAAGCAAAGTACAACTCATGAATTCATTTGTACATAAATTAAATAATAATCATACTATGAGGGTTGTTACACAAGCTCTTTCCCAAGGATAAATTTACCTATTGTAATGAAATCTCAAGGAGGAATATTTCTTACTTCAAGAGTGGCTTGGCTAGGAAGCACGTGCGACATAACGGAGGGAGCTCCTCTTTTATAGACCTCTCCCATCAAGAAAGTCATCAAAGTACCTTTGCTTATTAGTCCTCTATTCTATTGGTTCTTCTTTGACAAACCAATGGAAAGTGATCTTTCTTGCACAATTGAATCGGCAAAGGCATGATTATTTGGTGTTCTTCCTCCTATTCCACCATGGTAATTGTCTTTTCATCAACTAGATGGGGTTCTAGGTGGTGTGTGATAATTCTTATGATAATGTAGATTCTCAAGAATGTTGCGTCCACTGACTATGCTCATCTTGCACAAGTTGCTTTTCCCCAAACCAATCCATTTTCAAGCGTGTCACAAATCTTGTTGGAAATCCAACACTATTTCTTGCTCTCAAGAAGTTTGGTCCACATGTCAAGGCACAAGATACATTCATCCTTTTGATGGGTGGTTAATCGAGATGTTAAAGGCTCCTTGGTTCATTTGAAAAAATTCCATCTGTTAGATTTACATACTTGTCGCATATATTTATCCCAACCACATTTTTGGATCCAACTCATGCCCTCTAGGTGTCAACCATCATGGCCTTGCAAGCCATCATCTTACAACAAATATTAGGGCACACTTCCATAAGTAGGGATTAAGCATTGATATATCCTAACAACTTAAACTTGAATTGTGTGCCTTCATTAATATCGATCGCTTGGATTTCTCATGAAATTGGGTGGTCTTCACCCATAACCATTGATGATTTTTTATCCAACGGTATATGTTGCATGGTCCTTGGTGTATTTTACTCTTGGTTATGGGTTGACGTGGATATACCATGTACTTGGTTTGAGGATGAGTGTCATCTTGCAATGTTAGAAACCATTTAGCACCTTTATTCTTCATTTAATCTTCGATCAGATGATTGGTGCCCCTTTGGCGAAGGTCTCCTCTTCATTCATAGTTTTTCCTATGACTGAACCAAGTATCTTCCTAGAAATATGTGTCCTCTTGATTGCATGGGTAATGGGGCTACTTTAGGCTTTGCTTCATAGGTTAGATGACCTACTTTATACTTTGAAAAGACTTTTTGATTCAAAAGGACTTCCCTTCTCTCTCTCTCTCTCTCTCTCTCTCTCTCTCTCTTGTTGTATACAATATGTACAATATACCTACAATGATGGGTCATCCCATCCCAGTTGGCTTGAATGCTTTATCAGAATTTGATCCCCATGTTTTAGATTCCCATTGATTTAGGTGGTCATCAGGAATGTAAGGATGCATCTCATCCACTACGTAGTCTAATTCCAATAGCTCCTCTTCAACTATGTAGGCTTATGCATTCTCTCCTCCCCTAAAGGAAACTTGCTCTATGTGGTGCATGTGGAGGGGTCTCAACAAGATCTTAAACTCGGTCCCATATCTAATTCAAAGCAACATGTGAGTCTAATTTAGGAACAAGCATTCTTTGATCTTGGTAGTGAAGTTCCTCAACAAACATATTTTGAATATGGTCGATAGATCAATCATCGCTATGTTTTGGTGCACCATTAGGTTGGGGTATGCTTGGGGTTCTAGCGAAAGGTCTCGTATAAATATAAAGATTGGTATCGAAGTGTCTTCGAGTTGGACTCCCTATTGCTAGTAGGATCACATGTTAAGCTAAGTGGTTTCATTACCTTTATAGGCATAACCAATGTGGTTGAACTAGAGTCCACCAAGTAGCTATGTATTAGCTTATATTCATAGCTCAAGGTTAGATAGAATGGCATAGGCTTGGGCCGGATAGCCTCTAAGTTAGATACTTATAACATGATGGGTATCCATTGTTTGCCCAACTCTTTATGCTATTGTAGGATCTCCAAATTCTTCATTTGTTCTAGAATCAAGAGGACATCCCAAAAAGCCATGGCTATGGTAGAATTCCTTAGGTGCTCCACCACATTGAAGGGTCTAATGGAGGGGGGCTTTGGAATGACATTCGGTGATGTCAGAGGCTTGGTCCTTTCTGTTGTTAAACGAGACCTTGGTGTTGTAGTAGGTTGCCTTAGAGGCTTTGAGACTACTCTTGTGATTGTTGGAGCTTCTCGGAACTAGTCCTTTGGTAGAGCTTATGTTGGGGCACTCCTCTAATTATTTGCTTCCCTTCTCTAGGGTCTAATATTTGACAAACTAGAATTACCTTGATCTTTAATGGCCTTGGTAACATATTCTGATTGGACTTGCAATCTCTCAAGCATTAGGAGGTCAGCTTCAAGATTGAGAAATCAACGGATGATGGTGCAGTCAGAGGCTATGAGGCAGGTTCTAGGCTTAGCATCTAGGATTTTGACTAAGAAAAATTGGTAGAATTATGGTCAGACATACCTATCCTAACTGTTTGAGGATCAGTTTCAACGAGAAAGTCGAAAGGATAATAGTCAAGGGTAGGATAGTACCATTCACTAGGATATTCAATATAATTATTTTGTGGGTTGACTAAGTCCTTGACTGGGCTTGTAGATATCTATTAAACTATGATTGGTATAGATACTATCTATTGAGTTGGAGCTTTTGACTGACTAGGATCTCTATTGGTAAAAAAACAAAGGCTTTTGATATCCATTTGGAGGCAGTCAAACATTTGAATTTCCTTGTTGGAAAGGAGGATTCAAGTAGTTCTAGTAGAGAAATATTTGAGCATTATGTTGCCTCTTTAGGGCTATGATATCATTAGAGAAGATCCTCATCATATTCTATATTTTGTTAATTTTAGCAACAAAAAGAGTGAGAATCTGAGTTTGCTCTGAACTCATGGTTAGTCAAATTGATGATGAATTGTATAGTTGAAGAGGGGTGATGTAAGGGTTGTATAGAAGGAGACAATAGTAGAGGTGTTCTAAGGGTTGTCCTCCCTATTTAGATTATATATTTTTTAGCCTAGATGGCTATTCCATAGGCTTCTAGTAATTTGTTTCCTCCCTTAGACTTAACCATCATGTCAATATTATAAATAAAACCTTTTAAATAGTAGAAAAATGTCATACCCAAAGTGTGAATCTAAGGTTAAGGTAAGCTTAGATTAACATTAGCCAAGGTAAAAATTGACACGAATAAAATAAAGCCAAAATTATTCATTAAACTAACCAATTTAATATTACATTAAAATAAACCTTATATAGGCTTAGAACATGCGCAATAGTAGGGAAGGGAAGGTGGAGGAAGATCGGGGAGATTAGAGAGAACGGAGGAGTAGGAAGTGGAGTGGGAGGTGGCAGCGAGCGTGGGGAGAGGAAGGGAGTGGAGTGATAAGGGAAAATGGACGACAGGAAAGGAGGAAGGACAATGGAGGGATAAGGAGAAAATAAAGGTAAGGGAGAAAGAATATCATGCCGACCATCCGACAAGATTAGCCGACAAAAGGTAAGTGTGTTCACACTGTGCTTAGAAAAACTAGATTTTTCTAAGCCATTTCAAGCTAAGTCCTGTTCACACTTGCTACATTCTCCCCCTTAAAGTTGAGAGAACTGACTATACAGTCTCTCAGCTTTACAAATTGAGCTTTGGCCAATGCCTTGGTGAAGATGTCAACGACGTTCTCCAAAGTGTGGCAATAGTGAAGCTCAACAATATCAGTTTCCACCATATCTCGGATGAAGTGGTACTTCATATCAAAATGCTTTGATCTACTATGGTGGACAGGATTGTATGCCAACCGAATGGCACCCGATGTTGTCACAGAATATTCGAGTTGGACCACTTTGCTGCTCTCCAATCTCTTCTAATACCTTTCGTAGCCATAGAGCTTGAGTACTAGCATGAGTAACCGCTATATACTCAGCTTCCGTTGAAGATAGCGCTACTACTGTCTGCTTCTTGGAACTCCAAGTTATTAGGCCCGAACCAAGACTAAAATAGTTACCCGATGTGGATTTTCTATCATCAATATTGCTGCCCCAATCACTATCACTAAAGCCTTCAAGCTTGATAGTATCACTTTTGTAGTACTGGATTCCAAAATCCAATGTACCCTTCACATATCTCAAAATCCTTTTAGCTGCCTCGCAAATGCAGCTCGGATGGATTAGACATAAATCTAGAAACAAGAGATACAACATACCGAATGTCTGGTCTGGTGTTGGCGAGAAACATCAAACTCCCAACAATGCTTCTGAAAGTGGTCACATCAACTTTCGGTGCTCCATCATCCTTGCTTAATTGGATCCCATGTCCAATTGGAGTTGCAACTGATTTGCATTGCTCCATAGCAAACTTCTGAATCATATCTCGAGCATACTTAAGTTGACAGATGAAGATCCCTGAATCTGTCTGATGTACTTCCATTCCAAGAAAGTATTTCATTAAGCCAAGATCCTTCATCTCAAATTCCTGCATCATGGAGTGCTTGAACTCCATGTTAACTTTTTCATTACTACCCATAAAAATGAGATCATCCACATACAAACAAACTATGAGGATGTCATTTCCTTGATTCAGGTAGTAGAGCGTGGGTTCATTTTTGCTTCTGATGAACCCATAATCTTTAAAGTACCCATCAATGTGTGAGTACCAAGCTCTCGGTGCCTTCTTGAGGCCATAAAGAGCCTTCTTCAGTTTGTAAACAAGATGTTCCTTGTCTTTCTCTTCAAATCCCCGTGGTTGCTCAACATACACTTCTTCTGTCAAGTAACCATTTAGAAATGCACTCTTTACATCCATGTGTTGGACTGTCCATCCCTTGTGTGCAGCTAAGGCAAGAACTGTTCTGATAGTCTCCTGTCTGGCTACAGGAGCAAAAGTCTCTTCATAATCAATTCCATATTTCTGAGTAAATCCCTTTGCAACTAATCTCGCCTTGTGCCTCTCGATGCTACCATCAGCATTAAACTTGGTCTTGTAGACCCACTTACATCCAACACGTTTCTTTCCTTTAGGAAGCTTCACCAGCTCCCAAGTGTCGTTGTTTTTTATAGAGGTGATCTCCTCTTTCATGGCATCTTGCCAAATCTTTTGAGTACAAGCCTTCTCATAACTAGAAGGTTCAAGCTGTGTATTAGTTAACAAAGCATAGTTAACTAAATCTCCCCTAGGTTCCTGCTGGGAAACATCATCACCATACAAGTGCATATTTTCTAATCTTTGTAGAACATAATTCATTTCACTAGCTTGACTCCTAGTGTATCTTTTTGAAAAATTCTTATCCAACATCTCGATATGATGGATGATTCTCGTAGAGTTCTCTTACCTCTGGATGGAGAATCGATGTCCATTGGTGAGGAACTTACCGATCTCTACGGAGAAGGACTTGGTGAAGAAGTTGAATCGGAAGATGAACCTGGATCTCTGGGAGGAGACCGCTTACTTTTCTGTGGTGTCTCGTTGTTGCACCTGCTTAGAACCTACATCACTAGATTCATCATCACTAAAAATATGGGGCTTACCCCATTCTACCCCTTCATCAAAAATCACATCCCAAGAAATTACAAACTTTCTAGTCCTGGGATTGTAGAGTCCGTAAGCTTTTGTATTCTCACAATATCCTACAAAGATGCATGCCTGACTCTTTGGATCGAGCTTCTTTCTTAGCTCATCAAGAATGTGAGAATATGCCAACGAGCCAAACACTCTAAAATACTTAACATTTGGCTTTTTACCATACCAAGCTTGGTAAGGTGTCTCGTCCTTCCAAACTTGCAGTAGGACTTCTGTTCAAGATATGTACGCCGGTCCCGGCCGCATCCGCCCAATATGAATTAGTCAAATGCTTCGTCCGAAGCATAGACCTTGCCATCTCCACAATGGTGCGATTCTTCCTCTCTCGCGACACCATTCTCGTCGTGGAGTGTAGGCAGCCGTGAACCGCCTCTTAATGCCATGTTGCTTACAAAAATTCAAGAACTCATTAGAGGAGTATTCTCCTCCCCTATCTCGATCTAAGACATTTTACAAAATATCTACTCTCACTTTCAACTCTTGTTTTGAAATCGACAAAGCATTCAAATGCTTCATCCTTATATTTCAAAAAATATATCCAGGACATTCTAGTAAAATCATCAATGAAGAGTAGGAAGTAAGAGTTGTTACCAAGACTCTTGGTCTGCATCGGACCACAGATGTCCGTATGCACTAGCTGGAGTGGATAGCTGGCCCACCATGCTTGTCCATGAGGAAATTTTGATCTGGCATGCTTCCCAAGAGCACACCCTTCACAGACTTCCTTACTATCCCGAACCTTAGGAAGTCCGGTTACCATCGCTTGTGAAGTTAGCATTTTCAAACTAGCTGAATTCAAATGACCATATCTCAAGTGCCATAGGACACTTGGATTGGAAATAGCAACATTTGCTAACTTATCTCCCCTTGGCTGGCCAAACTTTAAAGGAAACAATCTATTCTTTGACATTGGCACTTGTGTAATGATTCTATTACTGTTATTTTTATCAAAAATAGTGCATTTACCCTCATCAAAAAGCAACTTGTAGTTCTTTTCTAACATTTGACCAACACTTAAAAGATTGTGTTGAAGATGGGGTGTGTAATAGATATCACTTACATGTTTGACGCCTTCTTTAGTTGGAACTGCCATGGCTCCAATGCCTTCAACTGCCAATGATTTATCATCTCCCAATTTGATGCTGGATTTGTATGAGGAGTTTAGAGTAGCAAAGAGCTCTTCTTTGCCACTCATATGGTTTGAACACCCAGTGTCCAAGATCCATGTATCATTCATGTTCTGATCTCGCTGACCATAAGAGAGAAAGAGATTTGTGGCCTCTTCCTCTTCTCCAAAATTTCCAAAATGATTGCTCTGGCTGCTACTAGTTCCTTGTGAAGTCTTTGTCCAACAATCACGAGCATAATGGCCAAGTTTGCCACAATTGTAGCAAGATTGTTTTGACTTATCTCCTCCTTTGCCTCTGCCTAATTGTTTTCCTCTATTTTGTTGTCCTCCTCTATTCTCGTTGTTCACCTCTCGTTTGAGAATCCTCCTCTGTTCTGATTTCCTCCTCTCGTTAGGAGTTCCACCTCTCTCGATTATTTCTGCCTCTACCTCTATACTCGTCCTCTCGCCACGGCCTCTACCTCTGCCTTCTTGTGAAGCAAAGGCTTTATCATCTCCTCCGTAACTTGTGGAAGGAGTTTGTTGTAACCTCTCTTCATGTGAGAGAAGTGAGCCAATTAGGGATTCAAAAGACAGAGAAGTTAGGTCTTTGGATTCTTCTATAATTATGGCAACCGAATTCCACTTAGGAAGAAGTGTCCTCAACACTTTCTTCACTATAACTTCAGGCTTTACATCTTCTCCTAAAGTGACCATCTTATCTACTACGGCTTTCACACGCACGCAATAATCACCAACCTTTTCACTCTCTTGCATTTTAAGAGTCTCAAACTCTCGTTTCAAGGTTTGTAGTTTAACTTGTTTGACTTGGTCACTACCCCTATAACTTTCTTTTAAAGCATTCCAAGCATATTCAACAGTTATAAAAGAAGCTATTCTAGGGAAAATACTTCTGTCAAGGGCGGCTTGGATATGATAAAGGGCGGAAGAATTATTCTTCTGTGCTTCCTTTCTAGCCCTTTTATCAGCAACATTCAAAGCTGCCCAATCAACAACAGTAGGTTCAGTATATCCCTCTTCAATCACATCCCAAAGACCTTTGCCTATCAAAAGAGTTTTCATTTTAATTGACCAATACTCGTAATCACCACCATTGAACTCAGGGATTGGTAGACTAGTATTGGAAGCCATTTTAGAAAGCAAACTTTATTGCAACTTCAAACAAGTAGTACAAAGAAGTACAAAATAGATCACTGATTTACTGATTTAAATCAAATCTAGCTTTCTTAATATGCTCACTGATTTGGCATTCTTCTTCTCGAGGATCACCCAAAACTGGAAAGGTGAAATTGTCTGCTTCGTCGTCACTAATTATAATGACTTCTTGTGCTGCTGCTGGTTCATAACTTCTTTTGAGAACATTTCGTTCTTCAGTTGTAGGTTTCACCTCCACTGGTTCTTCTTCCTCTTCTTCTTCTTCTTCTTCTTCTTCTGGTTCTGAATCAGGAGAGCGTGGTGTATAGCTCTCACTTGTTTCTACTTCAGGCACTGTAGGTGAATAACTGTCACTTGATTGTCCTTCAGGTACTATTTCAACCGTCTCGGATTCAACTATCCTTTGCCCGAAGATATTATCTTCAGAATCCGCCTCGTAGCCAGAATCTGGTTTCCTCATATGAGCAATCACTTGATTCTCTAATTGGCAAAACACTGTATGAAGTCCATACCGCTGGACTTTCCCGTCAAAGGAATCAGGAGTCTCTCTTCTCAACAGAGAGAGTAATGCATTATAGCATCCGACTGACCGGATCATCTACCCAGAATCACACCGTATGAACTGGGTTACAACTTAGTATGATGCCAAAAAAAAACTTTATATATCAAAATATCTTTGCACCCTTTTATTTTTAATTTTTTTTCTAAAATTTGTTTTAATAAAGACTTTTTTTTTTTTAAATTAACAATTTCTTATATATATTTTAATTATTATTTTTAAATAAAATGGATATTTAAAAAAAAAATAATAAAAAATATATAGCAATTACTAATTTTTTTTTAAACCTTTTTAAAAAACAAATAATAAAAATTTCAATAAAAAATAAACCTTTTTTTTTTAAATCCCCGACGAGATTCGATCTGAAGACCTCCGCCGTCTACTCGGTCTTAGCCGCTGCACCACGCGGCTACTGATGGTAGCACAAAACCAAAAAACAACTTTAAACCTTCATTAATCGCGAAGAGACAAAAAAAATAAAAAACCTTTTTTTTACCCCGACGGGATTCGACCCCGGGTCTCTTCTCTGCAAGGCGGGGGACTTGACCGCTAGACCATTCTAGCCGGACGGAATAAGAGAGGAAGGAGTTTATACTTCATATGGTCGGCTTAAAACAGTTTAAAAAAATTAGTCCCACATTCAGTGGGCGAAGAGTGTGTCCAGGCTTTATCAAAGCCTGCGAACACTCTTTAGGTCGATTGCCTTCGGGCAATCGATCTCGCCAACCTTTTGCCCGTCCGTCGACCAATAAACTCTGCCACGTGGCACACACTCGGAGCGTCCACGTCTGCTCGCGCTCTGCCACGTCAGCTCCTCTCTGCCACGTCGTCCATGTCAGCTCCTGGTCAGCCTCGATCCATGTGCTGCCAACTCCGTTCCACGTCAGCAGCTGTCGCCTAGCTCCATCGCCACGTCAGCATGCTCGTCAGCATCCAGTCAGATCCTCGAGATCCATGCGCTCCTCGAGATCCATGCGACAGCCTCTCCATCGCTCCTCGAGATCCGTGTGCTCCTCGAGATCCATGCGACAGCCTTCCTCAGGATCCATGCATCTCTCCCGCCGCACCTCGAGATCTGTTGCGCTTCGGCTTTCGTGCCTTACCTCGGCCCTCGAGATCCGTGCCCCCTCAGCTCTGATACCAGTGTGAATCTAAGGTTAAGGTAAGCTTAGATTAACATTAGCCAAGGTAAAAATTGACACGAATAACAATAAAGCCAAAATTATTCATTAAACTAACCAGATGAATATTACATTAAAATAAACCTTATATAGGCTTAGAACATGCGCAATAGTAGGGAAGGGAAGGTGGAGGAAGATCGGGGAGATTAGAGAGAACGGAGGAGTAGGAAGTGGAGTGGGAGGTGGCAACGAGCGTGGGGAGAGGAAGGGAGTGGAGTGATAAGGGAAAATGGACGGCAGGAAAGGAGGAAGGACAATGGAGGGATAAGGAGAAAATAGAGGTAAGGGAGAAAGAATATCATGCCGACCATCCGACAAGATTAGCCGACAAAAGGTAAGTGTGTTCACACTGTGCTTAGAAAAACTAGATTTTTCTAAGCCATTTCAAGCTAAGTCCTGTTCACACTTGCTACACAAAGGTAGTCGAATATTGTCAAGGATCCTTTGCCAAGTCTTGTGGAACTATACATTGAAATCATCCATTGCTTCTATAGGCACCCTCTTGATGGTCATGAGATACTCTAGGAGTGATGCCCCATCTACCTTCTCTCTAAATTTGCTCATCAAGAGTTCTTCCAGTTGGTCCCAATTTTTGATTGATTGAGGATTGAGGCCAAGGTCCCATTTGTGAGCCTTTCCTATAAAAGAGGCTACTAGAAGCCTTAGGGCTATATCTTTATTTTTTTGAAATGAATTGCGTATAAGCTCACTAAGTGGTGCAAATGCTCTATCAGGGTGACAACATATTCTCCTAAGAAATAAGGTAGGGACGTGAGCGTCGAGGTGGGAATCATGTCCTATACATTAGGTGGAGTAGGTGAGATCAATGGATCTCTGTCATTCCATGCCAAACGTTTTTGAGGAGGTTGGTTTAGCAAGATTGCCATGTTGTGTCATTGGTTCCTCCTCCTTTCTCTTTGATTTAGGGGTGGCACTAGCTCTTGCTGATTAGCTTTGGTTATAGGTCTTTTGCTCATATAATTTTGGTTCCTTAAGAATTGAGTTACCATGTGGGTATATAATGTTTCAATTAGCCAAAGAGATGTTGGCATTAAATGCCTATGTAATCACAAATTTGTAATATGGGTTAAAGTCCAAGGATGAGGTGTCACCTTGCATTCACATGTGAGTTGGCAGCGATAGATGCTAGGGTTTGTCTTGTAGAAGATGCAATGTAGTATTTATTTGAGAATAACAAGGGGAACCCCCCCTTGGGGGATGTCCAAACATACCACTTTTTCCATTAGCAATCTCAAATAAATACTACATTGCATCTTCTATAAGGCAAACCCTAGCATTTGTCACTACCAACTCACATGTGCATGCAAGGTGACACCTCATCCTTACATACATATTGACATCTCATCCTTAGACTTTGACATATATGCCTCATTTGTCGCTGCCAACTTACATGTGCATGCAAGGTGACACCTCATCCTTACATACATATTGACACCTCATCCTTACATACATAGACACCTCATCATTACAAATATGTGATTATATAGGCATTTAATGCCAACATTCCCCCTTAATGACATTTGTAATTATGTAGTATAAATAATTGTTTTTGACACAACCCTTCATGGGCACAAGCTAAAACCAATCCTTTTGAAAACAAGTAGCCTTAGCCCAGTTATTACCAACCTTTAGGTCTATAACTTCCATTAGCTATATCTAGTCATTCTAAGACCTAGCCACCCTACAAGCTACCTCCAACCTTCTAAACACAATAACTTCATCTGTTACCCTCAACCATATACCGACAAGGTAACAAAAAAGTCCAAAAACCATTTTAAAAAATTACAAATATTACTAGAGCTAACTCTGATAACATTACACTAGACAACCACCACTAACATCCACACCAATCACTTTTGGGCACAAATACACTAGTTACAATAGCATTAGCAACCCTACAAGCTACACCACTTATAGTAGCTTCTTTAGGTATAAGCTACACCAGTTACAATAGTTAATACTTGCCCAAAACTTGGGGTGCAACCAATAAACCATCTCAAAAATTCTTTAACAACTTTGCAAAATAGAGATATGAGGTTTTAGATTTGCAAAACACACTAAAACAAGAAGAATACCAGCTACAAAATGAAACCTCATATATGGACACCTTTGCAACTTGCACAATAAAACCACTAGAACAATCATTTCCAGCCTTAAACTCCAACACCTATTCAAAAAATAGACATCTAAATACAGATAAAACATAGATCCAATAGATCTTCATTAGATATTAGTATGAATACATTTTGTAGATCACCTTCTCTCCAATGTGAAATGGAAAGGGCAACCCTTTCAAAATGACTTAGTTGTATTGAGCTATTTGGTGCCACCAAGATTTTAACCTTGGTGTGGCCTATATCAAGAGATAGAAACACCCACCATAATCTCAGTCTTACTTTTGTTGGATGACTTATTCATAGTATTTTTATTTTTAGTGAGTTTCCAGGCAAATCTTTCGATGCTTCGCTACAAGTGAGTTGACTATGACCTTCATTAGGTCCATGGTTGGGAGTCTTCTTTTAACTTTATGGAGCAAACATAAAGCTCATCCCATTGAGCATGCTAGATGGATTGTTATCATCTCTAGATGCATCGACCTATTAGGTCAAAACCCTGAGTGCCTAGGACATCCATGCCTCATATAGAGTGACACAACAAGAAGTATCATGGGAAAATGACTCACCTACAGGACAACCTCTAGGGTTTTTAGCCAAGGTTGACTCCTCGTCGAATTGATCTTGACACACTCTAAGACCTTAAGCTTAGACCTACTTTTCTTGGGGGTGTAGGAAAAGGAATTGCAATGAAAGTAAAAAATGTAGGAAATATAAAGGTATAGGAAAGTAAACTACATGAAAAGTAAAACTAAGATGTGAAGGTGATGCACCGATATTGAAGTTTCCCTCTTGACTATATGAACAAGATATAAATAAACACATTCACCATTGTCTAATAGCTAGAAATTGAATACACTACAATATGCATAACCCAAAATTGGAAACACACTTAAGGGAGTAGGATAGAGCGAAATTAGTCACAACTTCCATTCATGCATCAAAATGATTATAAGGCATGCATCCTAAAGAGACTCGATGCTCCTTAGACACCAACTCAAGTTTTGATTCTTGCTTTTACAATCAAGAAGGAATGAAAGGAAGAGTTCTAAAGGCCAAATATAAGGCATGAGTGAACAACTCTCAATGCCTTTATAATTCAAATACAAACATATTTATAGGCTAGGATGAGGGCCCTTTCCCTCCAAAAATCTATGTAGAAGGCCTGCATGTTCTTTTTTGTTCTACAACCATAATTGGCAACTTCAAGGTCTATGGATCTAGGGCCATCAATGTTGGAGGCTTTTGGGCCCTTGGATGAGAAATCACTGTTGCCATCTCTCATTGTTGTTGCACTAGGGTGGTTGCACCACTAAGATTTTTTCAAATTTCTTCTGGAATATCTTGCTTGTTGACGTAGTGGGCATGACCTCCTTGGCTAGTGTGGGGTGGTAAGGTAGGCTTACCAATATGATAGGTAGTCATTGCAACTACTACATGGATGGTTATAATAGGATAGGCCACAAAAGTCAACCTTGGTAGCCAATGGTAGATGTCTTTTTAAATTTCCCTTTGGACTACCTTCTTGTATGTATAGGCGACCACCATGTGTCCCTTGATTAGGGTGGGATATCATTTAGCCAATGGTAGGCCTTATTAGATTGCACCCTAGTGCTTATCCCCTTCTACTCCTAATTGGCTACCACATGTTTGGCCCACATTGTGGTGAGTCTTCTTTTGTTTTTGCCTATCAAAGAATCAACATGAGACATCAAATGAAAAATTGATGGCCTACGGGCCTTGACACTCCCAAGTTGCTAGCCTTTGGATGAAATATGAGTGTCAATCATTGATGAAAGATCCAACAAACAATGCGGCTTTGGGGTTCATTTGCTTTTCTCTCAATGTTTATCCTTTCAACTGAAGGCATGATGCGCCTTCTAATTGCCTTCTCCAACCTACTCCACTTTCAATTGATATTTTGGGTGAAGTAGGGGATGTAGGGAGAATTCCCTATAGGTATATCAGGGACCTCTATAATAAGTCTGATATTTTTTGTATCTAGAAAATTGAAATGACAAACGAGGAAGTTTCCAGAACTATGAAAGTAGTATGGGCAATATGTGAATGGGATGCTACGGATTTTGAAAGAGTGGCGAGAGGAATTCTAACATGTTGGAATATTGTTAGAACCCCCTATACAACCATTCATAAAACTAGGTATTGGATAACCTCATTAGTCACATGCTACTTTGCAGATATTTGTTTCATGCTTATCAATGTCTATGAACCGATGACTCAATCAAGCAAATTAGAAGTATGAAATGGTATTGAAGCCATTACGATAAGTAAAGACCAAGAAACTCGATTTATGATCATAAGAGATTTTAATGTTCTAACCAAGCTAGATGGAAATTTTTGGAGGAATTAGGAAAGTAACCCAAAGTATGAGAAATTTCTTATCTTTTATTCAAACTAATAATCTATGAGAGGTTGGATTTGAAGAGGACAACTACACATGGACCAACAATAGGAGAGGCCAGAACCTAATAGCAAAAAAATTAGACATGTGTGTACTCTTAAATCATTGGCTAGATGAAGGGACTTGTTAAAACTAATACCTTGACAAGGTTTGGTTTAGATAGCTGGCCAATAAGAGTTAAAATGGTGGTAAGTGAATTAAAAAAAGTGTGGGTTTCCCAGGCCTTCCTAGACGGGTTTCCTTTGTTGTAACTTCTTTCAGATTTTCCCGTTGGTTTAATCTCTAGTGGGTTTTCTCTATTCTTTGTTGCTTTTCTCGAGCTACCATTAGATGAGTTTTTCACATTTTGGCAGTTTCCAAGATTCTTGTAGGGTTGGATTCTTTCTCGTTTTCCAGTTTCTAGGAATTTTCTTTGTAGCCAACGTCTGGTTTCCTGTTTCTCTTGAACGGGAAATAGCGTTTCAAATATGCGAGTTGTTTTTGGGTGGGATGCCCTGGTTCAAATTTTTAGGCAGGACTTTGTTTTTCAAATCTAGTGTTGTCTTTGTCAACTCCTATGCCCTTTTCGGATGGGACTATCCCTTTATTGTTGTCCTAGGCTCCCACAAGCCAGGTTTTCTTTTATACTTTATTTTATGCTTATTTCGGTTCTCTCATTCTTGGTCTCGATGAGACTCCTCAGCTTTTTGTTTTGTCCGAGGCTCTCACAAGCCGGGTTTTTCGTATCTTGCTCTTTGTAGCACGGGACAATCTCGTTGCTTTTTTCTAGTGGAGATCTTCTCCCTGTTCCATTTTTGTTACCTTAATTAAAAAAATATGAGTATAGCTGGGAAGACCATCCTCAATTTGTTGATATGATAGGACAAATGGATTCTTTAGGAAATAGTGGGTTGTATACACTTATAAAATAAATTAAATTAAAGATATAGATTAAAATATGTTAGCAATCCAACAATATTTTCCAATGGATCAATATAAAATATTCACACAATTTAATAGCAAACTCATAGAAAATATTATATATATAATCAACTCAAGCAATGCAATACAATGTATTGCAAAGCTTGTTATCACATATTATTATCTCATTGTCTCTCAAATTACATTGCTTTATTTTCAATATATACAAACATGGAAAGGTCTGAGGTGTAGACCAATTGGTTCAACCAAACCCCGTAAGGGGGACGGAGGTCCAAGGTTCAAATCTTGGGCCTCGTCGGACTGAACGCTTGTCCCTTTCCTGGTGCTTTCAGCGGCGTAAAAGGTTTAAAATGATTGTGGCATGGTGGTTATAGGGGCGGACTGTGGCGGCTTCCGAGGCGGACAACGCAAAATACTATGGCGGCCATAAAAGTCGGACAACCTGCCCGAATTCGTGGTGACTACCGATTCCACCATGTAAATTCAAAAAAAAAAAAAAAAAATATATATATATATATATATATATATATATATACAAACATGGATATGTGATGATGCAGTCAGTGGATAAATGAATTTCGTTCCACGTTAATACCTATCTATCTATCTATCACATTCACAACCCTTGACCTTTCTACTTATACAAACTTTTCATCTCCTCACACACATGAGAGATCTAACACTACATATTTCTCATGGGATAAATACCACATAATAATAAATCTCTTACATATCCACATAAGGACAAAGAATCCAATAATTTTGAGTAAATACTTCTTATACATATACTATCCGTCGTGGGGATTGAACCCGGGTCACATCACCGATAATGCAAGTGGCATCCTTGCCGGTAGACCACATCACGTGGATGAAGAATCCAATAATTACACATACTAAATGATAATATCTTACATAAGTTAAAATAAATTAGTTAATTAATTTTATTAATTTACATTAAGTTTCAAATTTATTGCCTTCAAATAAAATAAATAAAAAAGGGAAAATTCCAAAACAAAGAAGGAAGCTACAAAACGGAACACGGGCAAACACACACCTTATTTTTTTGCAAAACCAACAAAGGGAGGAAACAATTTTGGTTGTTATTGCAAAAACAAACTATGGAGGAACAATATTGATTTTGTTTTGCAAATAATACATCCAATTTTTTTGCACAAAATCAACTCGTGAAAAAAAAATTGGCATTGTAATAAAAGGTGCATTTTCGGTGGAAATCAACACCTTCACAATATTATAAATTTGTGGGCATATTATATTTAATGCATTTATTTTTCTCTATTATGCATTAGTATTGTGACAGCAAAAGACCCCAAATTTATACCCATTTTTTGTGCAAATTGCACAAAAATAGCATTCAATAAAAACGGTACCTCCAACCCGCACTTATAGGTAATGTTGTCGTGATTGGGCTAATGTATCTAACGCTTAATATAGCTGCAACAACGACGTCTAGGCTATTGTTCCCTATAAACCGTCGAGGAGAAATAAGGAAAGCCAATATTGATATTCACTCCATCATTACCCTATTCACTACTATTCGCCCTACGTATGTGGAAGTCTTTTTAAGCAGATTTCAAAGATAGCATGAATCCCTTTCAGTATTGCTTATGTGCCACGGATCGATCTGTTACACGTACCTTAAAGTCTCCCTCGCGTACGACCATATATATTGAGGGGACCAACTTATTCCACGTACCGACGGCTATTGGACTAGCGGTATAAAGAAAGGGGGACCATTTGGTGATATAAGGAACCCTCACAATATCCATTGCAAAGGTCTATCTATCATATTCTCAGCTCTTGAGAGGTCCAAATTTTGCTCCATCAAGACAAAGATGAGGACAATGTTGCAAGTTGAAAAGTTGTGGGACATTGTGACTAGCAAAGTCACACGCCCAAAAACAGTAGAAAATAAACAAGAAACATATGATGATGCAAATGCCAAAGCAGTTATGATCATAGTTCTTGCCACTACTGATGAGATTCAACCACATATCTATGAAAAATAAAATGCAAAATATGCATGGGATACATTGACCACCATTTATGAAGGAAAGAATCAAGCAACCATTCTTAACCTTCAATCCCAACTTCACACTCTCAACATGAAGAATGGAGAAAGTGTAGAGGTGTTTCTTTACAAAGTTGCTAATTTGAAAGCCAAATTGCATGCCATGGGAGAAAAAGTGGAAGATAAGATCGTAAATTCCATCATTTTGAGAGCTTTACCAGATTCTTTTAGAATGCTTGTCACTTCCCTCTAAGTGTCCAATAGAAAAGTCTTTTTTGAGGAATTGGTTAATTTGCTACAACAAGAAGAAGCAAATAATAACCTAAGAGATCAATTGTCCAATAGTGCACTCATTTCTCAGAAATTTGGGTATAGGAAACAAGGTTTTTTTCAGAAGGGGTCTTCCTCCAAGGGTTCTATGCCCTAAAAATCCTCACAAAAGACACCTCAAAAGAAAAAGAGGTACTACCACATTTGTGAGAAAGACAATCATGACACAAAACAATGTTGGTTCAAATCTTTCAACAAAGGTGATAAGAATAGACAACCACCAAAGAAGAAAGGGCAATACAAACCACAACAAAGAAATAGGCAACAAAGAGGAAATGTTGTTATTGAAGAATCAGATTCATATTCAAAGCAAGCACACAAGGTGCTCATGACTCAAACTAATTCCAAACAAAAAGATAATGTTTGGTATATTTATTCGGGTGCCAACAAACACATGATTGGTGATAAAGGGTGGTTTGATACATTTGAAGCCAAAGAAGGCAAACCTGTGACCATTGTCGATGATAAGACCTATCAAGTCCAAGGAGAAGGAAATGTTTTAGTAACTCTTCCAGATGGACAATGTAGAATTGAGAAGGTCCTTTATGTACCAGGACTAGCCAACAATTTGTTGTCAATTCCCCAGATCCTGGACAAGAAATGATGGTTAATTTTAAAGTGGTTGATGGAAATAAGTCATGCTTCATCACCAAGCATGGTAAACATATAGCAATTGCTTCCTACAAACATGGATTGTTTGCTTTAGATGCTCTTAATACACCTTATGTTGCCTTGGCTGTAAACACAAAAGAAGCAACACCTTTGTGGCACAAAAGGTATGGGAATCTAAGTTCAGGCTATCTACTCGAATTGAGTAAATATGATATGGTGTTAGGTCTGCCCAATCTTTCATCAGCATTGCATGTATGCTCAGATTGCTTAGCAAGGAAGCAACATCTATTCCCATTTGAATTGAGTTCTTCCAGGGCAAAGGCACCGTTGTAGTTAATACACACCAATCTGTGCAAACCTATGCCAAATAGTTTGGGTGGCAAGAAATATTTTTAGTTGTTTGTTGATGATTATTCCCGAAATATGTGGGTCTTCTTCCCATGCTTTCCTGTAATTTCAACAATTTCATAAATGTGTTGAGAAGGAATCAGGATATTCTATCAAGGCCCTCTGCTCATATCAAGGGGGGGAATTCACCTCCAACGAGTTCTCAAGGTTTCTCACCAAACATGAGATAAAAAGACAGCTGACCACAACATATACTCAACAAAATGGAGTTGTTGAAAGGAGGAATCATTCCATCGTGGAAACGGCTCAATGCATGCTCATAGGAGCACATCTTAGACAACAATATTGGGCAAAAGTTGTCACTATTGTATTGTATCTCCTAAATAGAGCACCAACAAAAACTCTTAAAGGGGTCACACATGAAGAAACCTAGAGTGGAAGAAAACCTTCCATATCTCATCTAAGAATATTTGGTTGCAAAGCCTACATGCATGTTCCCAAGAAGAGAAGCAAATTAGATGAGAAATCTCTACAATGCATCTTTCTTGGTTATGATGAATAATCCAAAGGGTACCCATTGATTGACCCTATAACCAAGAAACTTCATATCAGTCAATATGTGGTATTTGACGAAGGTCCCAAGTTGAATACACCAAAATCTAGAAAAAACACATCTCCTGCTATACTATTGGAATTTGAGGAGCCTGAAGCAGTAGCTTCCCCAAAACAAAAGAAAATTCCAAAGTGGTACAAAAGCACAATAAGAGACACAAAGCTTGATGCACCTCCTGATCTCAATTCAAATCAGCCACGTACACGAAGTATGTCACGCCAAGAAGAAGAAGCAGAAGATGAGGAAGAGTGAAGAAGAAGATAGGGGTTTGATGACTTCAATGTTGGAGCATGCAAAACCTACTTCAGTCAAGGATGCACTTAGCTTGCCTCAATGGAAGGAAGCTATGGATGCATAACATAAGTCTCTTATGAAGAACAAAACATGGGAGCTACTTGATCTGCATGCTGGGAAAAAGCCCATTGGCTGCAAATGGGTATACAAAGTCAAGTATAAGGCAGATGGAACTATTGACAAGCATAAAGCCCACCTTGTTGCAAAGGGCTATGCTAAAAATAAAGGCATATATTATGAAGAGACATTTGCACCAACTACAAAAATGACAACCATTCATGTACTTTGTGCAATGGCAACTCAGTTCATATGGAAGCTTCATCAGATGGATGTGAAGAGTGTCTTCTTGAATGGTGATCTCAAAGAAGCGTACATGACTCAACTAGAAGGATTTGTTGTTGAAGGCCAAGAACAAAAGGCTTGCAAATTGATCAAATTCTTGTATGGACTAAAACAAGCTCCGAGAGCTTGGTACATAAAATCGATAATCACCTTCAATAACATGGTTTTAAAAGAAGTTCGTCCGATGCAAATCTCTATTTCAAGAAGGTTGGTTCTGAAATAGTGATACTTGTATTGTATGTTGATGATTTGATCATAACTGGCACTTCAGATAAGATGATAGATGCAGTAAAGAATGACTTGAAGTCAATTGAAATGACAGATCTCAAACTTCATTATTGTCTTGGCTTGGAAGTTGTGTAGAAAAAGAACCACATCAGGGTCACACAGATGAAATATGCCAAGGCACTAATTGAAAAATATCGCATGACAGATTGTAAGCCCAAAGCAACTCTGATGGAAATAGGGTTACAACTATCTCGATATGACAAATCTCGTCAGGTAGATAGAAGTCTTTCTCGACAATTGATTGGAAGTCTCATATATCTAACCACTACCAGGCCAAATATCAACTTTGTTGTGAGCTATCTTTTGAGGTTCATGCAAGAACCTAAGGTCAGTTAGGAAGGCAGTGAAGCGAGTTTTACACTGTTCATGGCACAGTAGAATATGGCCTGGAGTACAAGAAGAATAACAACTTCTTGCAAGGACACACAGACTCAAATTATGTTAGATCTATAGATGACATAAAATCAACGTTAGGATACATATTTCATCTTGCATCTAGACCTGTCTCTTGGCACAATAAGAAGCAGCAAATTGTTGCACTTTCATCTACAAAGGCAGAATATCGTGTCGCACGAGGAGCAGTGTGAAGCAATATGGTTACGTCGCATTCTTTCAAGTATGGGTCTTCTGAAGAATCTTCCAATACACTTCAATTGTGATAACCAAGGTGTTTTGAAACTAGTCAAGAATCCAATGTTCCATGAACGGACAAAGCATATTGACACTCAATGTCACTTCATTCGAGATGTAGTTCCAAAGCACAAGATTCAACTCCAGTACATTCCCACCGATGAACAAGTTGCGGACATTTTCACTAAGGCACTTGCACGTGTCAAATTTGAGTTGTTTCGCAACTCTCTATGTACATCAAATAATGTAATAAGGGGGTGATGTTAGACTATAGTTAATTTATTACATTAAATTTCTAGAAGAACGTGCAATTTGTAATAATTTAGTAGAGGCTAAGGTTAGGTGTGTTATTCTTGGGATAGAATATTGTGTTCGATGTTTTTAGCTTCATATGTTACTGGCTAATCTGAGCCATCACATGTAAATATATTTCGCACTATTGAATGAAAAAACAGTTCGATTACCTAAAAGGATTCATACACAAACGTTGTGACTAACATTAAAAAAAAAAATCAAAGAATGACTGCAACACTAAAAAACAAATAGAAAAGCTGCTACAAATGTGCTCCTACAACCTTATGCCACAAGGTTTTCTTTGGAGAAACTGACCTTCAATATTGTTCATAAACACAAACGGAAGGATTAAAAGGCAATAGCTTCCTTAAATCAATACCAAGATCCCATTTAAACCACAATCAGTAAAAAAACAAGATGAATAGTATATTACAAATTATATACATCATTCTCATTAACATAAAAGTGCAAAAACATGTTAATAAATCACATGGATGTAGCTTCATATAAAGCAAACAATGGACCCAGCTAAGATCACTCTACATTTACTAGATATAAATGGTTCAACCCAACAAGCTAACTTTCAATCCCATGGTTGTACTTGCAACCATACAAGTACTTAGGTCTGTTGAACTGAAGTATCACATTTTAACTTTAATTAGACCTCTCATTTTATCTTTTTTGGGGGCACGACATACATCAGAACTCATTGGTTTTCAGCCCTGTCCATTTAACTTTTGGTTTTCAGCCCTGTCCATTTAACTTTTTCTTTTCTAAAATACAATAGGTAGCCAACAATAAATCCAAATAAAGTTCCCACCAGGAATAAGGAGCTTGCCTTGAAAAACCAAATCCAACTCCACAATGCCTTCCCACCAATTTTTTGATGGATTTCTAAAAGATCATGGACCTGTCCATCATGATTGCCAATGTAGGAAAGTGTCAATGCTTCCCTAGTTGCACGCAGTCTTGTATAACCAAACTCACTGCTGCGATAAACAGACCTAGCAGGCTGTGGGTAGATTGGATCTGTGGGATGATCAGGTCTAGGCTCCCATTTTGATTGCCAGTCTTGTCCTCCCATTCCAATCACAACATGTACAGGAAAATCAGCACCCGTTCCTATGGTTCCACATGACAGGTTTTTGAGAGGACAAAATCTCTCATACTTGTGAACATGGCCCCATAAGACAAGATTGACTTTATACTCCACTAAGAGAGGTTCCAAGTGCTCAATCATTTTTTCCCGTAAGGGTGCATCACTAAGTCCATAGTCAGTGGTGTACATGGGACGGTGGCCTTGAACAACTACAAATGGAGTCTTGCTTCTATCGACATTTTTCAAGTCTTGCTCAACGTAGGCATATTGATCACTTCCTCGTAAAAAATTAGTTTCAGTGGATATATATAAGAAATGTACAACTCCCAGGTCAAATGAATAATAGAGATTTTTGGTTGACGGTGCAGAAGTTCCAGTGATAAAAGAAGAATTGCCAGGCATATGAAACTTTAGGCTATAAGGAACCCCACATTCACCACCCCCATCGGTCCCATAAACTGTGGTTGCCCACTTAGGTTTCCATGGTTGTAATGGCCAATCATACTCATGATTCCCTATACAAACATGAAATGGAATCTTTGATGCAAGAGGCTCAATCTGAGTGAAGAATGAATCCCATAACCATGCATAACCTCTGGCATAGCTGATATCACCTATGTGTGAAATAAATGAAGGTTTATCCCCAAGTTCTTCAATTTCACGTTTTAACCATTTGACTGTAAGCTTGCTTTCCTCCTGGGTCCAGAGAAAAGTTCTGTAAGGAACTGAAGTGCCCATATCACCAAAAAGGAAAGCAATGGTCTCATCTGAATCTTTGTCTCGAGATACAAAACTCTGAACTGAACTCCATCCACCTTGATCACTTCCAACCTGTCAAATTATTGCCTTTAAAAAACTTGGGTCTCTTTAAAAAAAACAAGGAAAAGAAACTAGGAAGAAAAGAAGTTGAGGAAAGAGCATTATGTATCCCATATATATTAAACAAAACATATGATTTGGGAGATATGCTAACTTTACCAAAGACTACATTCAATCATTAAAACCATAAGCAGATCAAATGACAAAACTTTCAGTACATCTTATGCATTGAAATTAATAACTATTTAAGTTTCTTGAAAAAAGGAATGTTACGGAAGCAGCTTTTAAAAGTCGAATTTCAAATCTTATATAAATCCAATGGGGATGAAATCCACTAGTGAGCTTGCATAGTTTCTCACCACACAACACAGTTCCACTGACATCTAAGCACAATTGAAATATGCTATACATGCATACCTGTGGGTTGTGTTTCAAAATATTTCATTCAAAAATGAACTTATGCAACATAATATGGCCATATTTAAGAATTATTGTATCAAAGATTTATAATCTTTAATTTTTAATTCAAAAAACAAAAGTAACTATTTTATTTAGATGCTTCTGTCCTTTTTAGCTGGAAAATCCTAACAAAGTTATTTCCACAAGATAAATAAGAGAAAAAGGTTACATTATCTGTAATCATCTATGTTTCTTAAATTCTTTACATTATATTTATGAAAGAACTATTTATTTTTTCAAATTCCTACCAGTATATTAACAAGTGATTTTTCACCGAGGGATATTTATCAACCAGTGCAGGACTTTGTTTATTGCAATGCTTACATAGTTGTCATCTTTACCAGCTTAGCACTCCCTACTTTACTTTCCTAGTTTAGCCGAAATCAAACTTTCCATATGATTCTACAGAGTTATGCTAGAATGGCATTGCATTTGAAGGCATGTGTTTCTGAGGAAATGCATATTTTATACCATTGCTTTTAGAAGTTCAAATTTCAAATATTCTGAAATATTATCCATTGCATGATGGACAGAATTCTACTGGAAGTACAAATATGAAGCCGACTAAAAATAGATGTTTCTCACACACAATATCTCTACTAACACTGAGTTGACATTTGTGCCATTTCTTTTCATAAGTATGAGTCCAGCTTCTGTCTGATCTCTCTGATTATCAAGTTATATGGTGAGTTCCATGGATATTCTCTTTAATTTCTAGGAAAATTATGTTGTATATTGCTATCCACTCACATGCAAATACTAATAATTAGAAAGGATTACAATATTGCAAACTAAGCAATCATCATACCATAATTGTAATTATCAAGGGTTGATTCAATTTTATAATTGCCCGTACCACAATTTCACCTAATTAATAAAGGATAAGTACATTGAAATACTTTAAATTCTGGCATGGCACTTATTACACAGTTACTCTTCTATGTTATATGAATATGTCTTCATTGTGGATACTTTTCATAGTCAATTTTCAGGCAAATTTCGGATCTGATTTTATGCATTGATGCATTGTGTAAGCACTTAAGCATCCATTCTAGGACAGTATTGGTGCAAGGCATTTTGAAAAGGGTATGGTGGTTAATGAAATCAGGTGAAGGCAAGACATGTATGTTTTAGATGGTGCTGGCTCGTGCAAGCCAAATTTGATTTAATTTAATTCAATAAAAGTAGTACTGTCCACTAGCAGCCAAATTTGACAAATGTATGTTGTAGATGGTGCTGACTCATACAACCCAATTTAATTTAATTTAATTTAATAAAAGAATTACTGTCCACTTGCGGCCAAATTTGACAAATGGGACCAAGGAAAATACACAAAGGGAGATATACATAGATAGTGTGAATGTCTCTCCAAAAAAAACAAAATGAAACCATACAGTACATCAGAATACAGAAAGAAACTAAAGGACAGAGGCAGAAAAAGGCAAGCAAGACAAAAGAGATTGAGAGGAAACAATGAAGACCCAACTGAGAAAATGGCTAAGAAACCAAGGGGTCTCGATAAACAAGTAGCATGTCTCACCATGGTACCTATCGTAAGAACTCGAGGCCAAGAAGAATGTAGTATAGGGACTTGGAACTACCAAATAGAAATCATGATCTACACTGCCTGACAGATCTTGTTACTTGATCTAGCAATCTGTTTCTGGTACCATGTATAACCTGATAGTAGAAGGTAATTAACCTGGAGATGATTGCTTAAAAAGACTACAATTTAAGATCCCACAAGTTGAACATCTTGCACCTCTGGGCCTCATCATGTGCAAAGGTCTCTGAACAACCTTGTGAATCTTTGAAAGGTAATAGTAACGTACTTGGATATCAATTCAAATAGGGTATCTGAGAACAAAATTGTCATCAGATTTGGATTCTTGGAGGCACAATCCTCAAATGCAATGCTCCATTTGAAGGTGACGCTCCACCTGAGTAAGAAGCTGGTGACAACATACTGCACGCTGTGCTAAAGGAACTGACACACTACAGGGTAGTTGTAATGTGATGTACATCTAAGAGAAGAGAAATTTATCTTGAGAATATAGATGATGAAGGAACTAATAATGAAGCTTAGGACAGCAGTTTTTCTCGTTTAATCCAAGTGGTCTTATGGAGGACTTGAAGATCCGACCTCTTGTGAGATGACTCAATTGGAAACTTGGGAAAAGGCACATCTTGAAATAAGTTTTCTGATTCTACTAGCTGGCTGGTTAGTTTAAGGCACCAGAGAGTGGAAAAGGCAGATATAAGTTTTCTCCTAGCTTGTTCGTGTAAGGCACCATGTGCAACTGCATAGACCCTCCCTGCAACAATCTCCTTCATGTTTGAATCATGTCAAAACATTTCCCATGGGCAAAGCATCAATGGTATGCATATTTGCATATACTCTTTTAAAATTGGCTCTACACATACCATAGCAACATTACTCTACTCTTACTCTTGTGTCCTCTGGTGTATTTACTACCTTCTTGGTATGTACCAGGTTGGAAGGCATTGCCAACAATCCCACTCTCTTCTAGAACACTGCATTTTCAGCACTAAATAACATTTGGAATTCTAACAATAATGCATTGTACTGGTTCATCCTCCAAGATCATAGTCTGATAACAAGCTTTATGCATTTTTATCCAGATTTTTCCATCTCTTATCAGGAATGTCAGAATATGTGAGACAGTAACACTTGGCTTTTTTGCTACTGTAGTGAGATTGTTATGTCCAATGTAGCAGTTGTACCTGACTTTGGCCATTAGCAGCAGTTGCAATTGCCTCATCCCAAAATGATATCTGGCAATGCAATGCTTTTAGCGTGTATCTTGCACACTGAACTAATATTCTATTTTTCTTCTCTGTGCTTATGGCACCTCTCTCAGGCTTAGACAGATTGGCAAGATTTGATCTACTTTTTGACCATGGTCAAACAATCAAAATCCAAAGAGATACAATTGGACTAACATATTCACCATAAAATGTAAAATTTCCATTGCTCTCACAAGGGGATCTCATACACCCAAGTATTATGCTGGCTTGGTTGTTATCTAAAAACACACCATCACATTTACCTTCATAGTTTCTAATCAGGGGATATTGGGAAAAAACAAAAACGGTAAAAAAAGGATTCCATTTTGCCAAAGCTGGAACATTTGGTTGTAAGAGTTAAGCTAAAGAGCTGGAAACTGAAGAGTTGATTTCCAGGAAGCAAAAATTGTTCTGCGAGATGTTCCATATTCTATTTTGCACTGTATGTTGTGTAGCCAGATTCCATCATATACATAACACGGTATAAAATTTCAAGTCTTTGATCCTTGGAAGAATTGATTTTAGATTTGGATTCAGTAGTGACAACAGAAGATATATTCTCCACAAATTGAAGGTGAAATAATGGGTAGAACCGTTTGAGTAGAATATAATGGGGTGATACAAAGATTTAATAAAACAGGATCCCACCTTTGGAACCCACAATTAGGGCGTTCCTGATGGAGAAGGCATTGTGCTAAGGATTGCAGAAGGCCATCCTCTGAAGCCAAACCATTGACAAGAATGTAAAATTGGTGAGTGGAAGAAAAGAGAAACAATGGTTCTTGTAAAATTTTGAATTTATTTACTTATATGGCATTGTGGCTCTTCATGATATGAATAAAACTAACTCAAAAAGTGCATGGGTTCATTTCATAAGCTTGTATAAATCACAAGATGTCGATACAAAACTCGGAAGATGTATCATATGAAGACTCAACAGTCAAAAGTATAAGAGCTCATATCAATTAGTTCAAATCACACTTAGATCAAATGGCAACATGTGGATAAAAGATCCGCAATGAAAATGTTGTACATCTCTCCTTGCCAGCTTGCCAGAGACCTATGAAACCATACTGTAGCTTTGGGAACACAATATGGTCTAGCATTTTAGAACGCCCATTTACCCTTATTGTGGAGAGAAGTTAGGGGAAAACATGCCAGATTGGTCACAAAAGGGATCTGCAAGTGAAAATAAATATAGACCAAAAAAACATGAAACTAAAAATTGCAGTAAGAATAAAATTTACAGTAGGATCTAAAAACAATCTTGCAGAGTAAAACACCATTCATAGATGAGACCTGAAAATTTTAAGTGGCGAAGCAAAAACTCTATAGAGTTAAAAAAATAAAAATGAAAAAATCCATTGCTTCTTTTTAAAAAAAAAATAATCTTCTATAAAACACAACAGAGAAAACCCAAAAGAAAATGAAAAAGTGACCATGACAGTCCTTTATCTATAGCATACTTATAAGACTCTCACAAGTCCTGCAAGTTGCGTGACTGTAAGAGAGTCTATTCTTGTAACATTCACTATATTTTATATTTTTTTCTTATTTGCCAAATCATTGCCAAGTTTTGCCCCAAGCTTATATCCAAGTCAAAAAAAAAAAAGGCAAGCATGCCTAATCCAAGACAAATCCCTGTCTTGGTGCTATGATTTAGAAAGTGAGCTTACACATAAGAAAGCTTCTTGTAATAAGAGACCCTGTTGTAATTTGGGTCTGTGTACACTTGCTTGTAGGTTTGATAGACCTTGATTCTGTGATTATTTGCTTGTGTGTGATGATAAGTTGATTGTAAATTAATGAAATATTTTTAATTGCATGCACCAGATATCCTATAGAATCTATGGGACAGAAAAGAAAAGCAAGAAATAGATTACATAAATCAGCTCCTTTTATTCTATATCTCATCTGCAATTCACGTCAAAAAATTTGCTACATTAATCCACAAAGGACTTGTCTGTGTTCAATTTGTGATGCTCCAAAACATCCTTAAGATATCCACCTATTTTTGTTGTATAAACTACTCAAGTCATCATGTTGTACCAAGTGCTTTTGTCTTAGATGTTGGCATGCAAAAGTATATAACATGACATGTTTCTCATCCTCAACGTCTCCCTGATTGCAGAGTAAACAAAAAACAATTTTCTCATCCTTAACTTCTCCCTGCCTGTAATAATGGTGATGCCCATGTTTATTTAAACATTGAAGTTGTTAAGATTCAGATAGATCACGATGTCTAATCTTGTTTTATTGATGGCTTCAACAACTTACCATGGCAATTAACTTGGTTGAGTAAGTCCAACACGATGACAAACACTCACAAGTATAGCAGTTTTACTTTTAAATTTGATTATTTAAATATATAAGTATGTTTACTAACCCCCGCCTTATGCAGAACCATAAAGGCAACAGACAATCACATCTCTCCCAAAGAATAACATTTGGGCATTCTTATTGTTGCATTTATACGGGTTGCACAAAGTAATTGTAATAAAAATATTTATTTCCGTGCATTATAAAGTGTGTGTAAATGCTAGCTAAACACATATTGTGATCTTCCATGTGATGGCACTTATCTAAATGTCCTAAAAGCAGTAGTTAAGTTTAGAAAAAGCATCTCCTTCCATGAGACTTGTGGTTAGGTGGAATTCCAAGTAAAATAGATAATGGCATTGCTTCAACAACACGCTCCAGTTGACATAACAATTGTGTTTGGATTGAAATGTAAGGTTTATTCCACCAATGGATATGAAAAGGTGAAGAAACAATGTGGGGAAATTTTCCCTCCTGCATACACTCATTACTCCACCGTGCTATTCACTCTCATGGAACTAAACTGAACTATCTCTCTCTTTCTCCATGCTTGATGGCTCGACCATTTGTGACTTTGGTTTGCATGGAATAGTTGATGTGCTCAAGGTAGTGATAGGTTGTTTGCATTGTGCTTGAAACTCTATAAATTAAACCCAGTTGCTGCAATGAAGAGGAGAGTAGCGAACAAGAGAAGAAAGAACGTAAAAACCCCTACCCAAAATATAAACTAACATGCAATTTCCAAAACAAAACACCCAAAATTTCCAGCCATAGAATTTTCAAACAGCAGTAAATATATTTATGTTAGGGTAAAATAAGGTAGTGTATTGCATTACACTACATGGGGTTATTACATTTACTTTTCTATGTAATTATGTAATTACCATGAGATATTTTCCTCATGGTTAAACTAGGTAAGTACCTAAATATCCTATGTTAGATATTTAGGTTAGTGTTATGGTTAGAACTCTCTACCTAGGTTAGTAGTTAGCTACACGTCTCTCCTACCATGTTGGTTAGCGAGATAGACTAGATTAGTTGATTATTTTGTTATATATATTTTGGGCAAACTATTGCCTAAGCTAATGTTCAATTTCATATTTTGGACTTACCTTCGGACCTACATTGGTATCATTCGCCTACGAGCTCTCGCTCGTTCCCCATCGCTGCGGACTCCCACGGAGCAGCTGAGGCGCTCAACGTGGTCTCTTCCTCACGGAGAAGGCCCGCAGACCTAGGCCCGCGAGTCGACGCAGCCGGCAGAGCCCGCGGACACTGGCCGTGCAGTCGACGCAGCCAAGGGACCGTGTTGGCCCGCAGACCTGGCCGTCGCAGTCGACGCAGCCAGAGGGCCCGCGGATTCGCCCGCCGACCTGGCCGACGCAGGCCAAGGGCCTGCGCTTCCCTAGACCGGACGTGGTCAACGTGCCGAGGCCATTCAACCTCGGCTCCCGCCGGCCCCGGGCCCGTAGAGCCACGTAGGCCACGTGGCCCAATCACGGGAGAGCCGAGAGGGCAGGAGCGCCCTCCCCTCCTCGTGGACTGACCCAGACTTTGGGATCTGAGAGGGCAGGCGGCCCTCCAATCCTTGACCGACATGTGGACTGGATCGACGTAGACTAGCCCTGGCATGCATCTCGAGGGACACGTGGACTGGATCGACGCTGACTGGACCTTGGCATGCACCTCGAGGTGCTGACTAGACAGGACCGTAACCGGACAAGTGGTGGACAACCATTGGACGTGACTCGACACGTGGCACATCGCCACAAGACTGACCCGGACGGACTTGCCTACCCTTGGCGCCACGTGGCGATGACCAAAAGGGCAGGCGACGGTAGTCGATTGCCCGAAGGCAATCGATGGATAAGGGGAGACTTCCCCTTATCAACCCCATAACATCCCACTACGGGATGCATGTGGGATAAAAACCTATAATTTTTTAAAAAAATTGTCGTCAGTAGGGTATAAAAGGCACATCGTGTGCCTTCGTTCCCATCGGGCGCTTTAGCCCGACCGGTTGATCGGGTCGAGCTAAGGCCCCAGGTGGGGAGTCCAGGGTTCGACTCCCATCGGGAACAAAAGGCAATTTTTTGCCTTCGCCACTTCCAAGGTATTTTTTTTTTTTGCATTTTTTAATTAAAGTTTTTTTTTTATTATTTTTTTTAATATTTTAAACTTCAAAATATTTTTTTATTAAATCAATTTTTATTTAAATATTTAAATTGATTTATTTAAAAGATATATTTTTTAGTTTTTCATTATTAATTAAAATGATTTATTAAACTTTTCTTAAACTATTGCAAATTAAAAATTAAAGAAATATTTTTGCAACTTTGATATTTAAAGGTGCTAGTGTTTTCTCACAAAATGGAGATATAAGACATAGCAAGAGCACATTTTTTTTGTTGCAAATTAGACAACTCTTCTCAAACCTTGTTAATTTAGCATACAAGAAAGGATCACACTTGATTTTTTTTGCAAATTAGACAACAAGGAGCCTGAAATTTTTTGTAAAGATCAAAAGTACAAAGAGTGCATTTGTTTTCTCCAAGGAGACATAATACATAAAATTGCACATCTATTTTTTTTCTGCAAAATTGAGAAGACTTTGTAACCTTGGGTCCATAAAAACTAAGTCGTGTGTCGACTAGTTCTGGAAGCCTTTCAAACGCGGGTCGTGTGTCGACTTGTCTTGAAAGGAGTGCTCTAAATTCTACATTTTGTAAACATTAAGGGGGGATAGAATTCATTTTTTTTTATTCTATAGTTTGCAAAATTGTAACGAAAAAGGGGGGATATTTCAGAGTAAGAAAGGTGCATTCTCGATTTTACTCGACACCTTCTCTTAAAAATTGCTTGTACTAGGTGCATTTTCGGTTGCATCCGACACCTAGAGTGATACAAATTTGGGTTGCTCTCATGTTTTGATTATTGCACTAAACACTCATGTTTTTGTGTGCAATTAAAAATTCAAATATAACATTAAAAGAAGCATTTCACAAAACCCAAACTTCACTCAAAAACCATGCTAAACTTTGCATAGGTTAAAACAAGTCATTTTTTACTCCCCATCAAAAGGTCAAAACTTCAAATCACCTTGATTCACTCTCTTTGTTTGGCTTAATAACCTCAAATTTTTCATCCTTCTTTAAAGGGTGTTAAAGCAGGTGCCATTAAATATCCTAGAGGGCAAAATCAAAAGTTTTACACAAACCTACCCCTGTTTCATTTGCTCTATTTTGTTTGGCTTAAAATTCCTCCAACTTTTCATCCCTTGGTAAGGGTGTTAAGGCAGGTGCCATTAAATATCTTATAGAGGCAAATTGAAAACAACTTCCATATACTCTTTTGAGGGTATAGTGCAAGATATCACCATCTTAGTCCTATCAAATTTGAAACCTAAACCATGGCCATGATACACAAGTATCTCACTGAGAGCCAACTGCTCAAAGGTTCAAATTATTCAGCTTGGAAGACTAAGATGAAAGCTATCTTAATTGTAGAGGAATTGTGGTCAATAGTGGATGGAAGTGTCACTAGACCTCAATCACCTGGAGAAGATCAAAGAGACTTTGATAAAAAGGATAAAAAACTATCCTTAATGATCTTGCTTGCTATTACTGATGATATCCAACCTCATATCAGTGAAGCTACAACTGGTAAGGCAGCATGGGATGCCTTAAATACCATCTTTGAGGGAAAGAATCAATCAATGATTCTTAACCTTCAAACACAGCTTCATACTCTACATATGAAATCAGGAGAAACAGTAGAGCTATTCCTCTGCAGAGTCACAGAATTGAAAACAAAACTGCAATCCTTAGGAGAGAAAGTGGAAGACCAAGTCTTGAACTCTATCATTTTGAGAGCTCTTCCTGACTCCTACCGAACGTTGATCACTTCACTACAAGTTTCTGGTAGAATAGTAACTTTTGTCGAGTTGGTAAACATGCTTCAAACAGAAGAAGCTAATCAACTCCAAAGAGATGAGGCATCCAACAATGCTCTTTTCTCAAAAAGACAAGGTGGTAAGAAAAAGTGGAATCAACAGAAAGGTTCTTCTTCTAATCAAGAAAAGGGTAAAGCCAAAGAGATTCCGAAGAAGAAGCAGTATTGTAAGATTTGTGACAAAGACACTCATGAAACCAAAAGATGTTGGTTTAAGAACAAATCGCCCAATGAACAAGGAAACAAAAAGGGCCAAGGCAAACCTAAGAACAAGAACAAACAACAAAAGGGACACATTGCAGCTGAAGATTCTAGTTCAGATTCTGAGAGAGCACACAAAGTGCTCATGACACATATAGATTCCTCCCACAAGGACTCTATGTGGTACATAGATTCAGGCGCTAGTAAACATATGACTGGCGATAAATCTTGGTTTGCAACATTTGAGGCTCGAGAAGGTAGACCGGTCACCATTGTCGATGATCAGACCTATCGAGTTCAGGGAGAAGGAAGTGTTTCTGTCTCCCTTCCAGATGGAGAATGTAATATTCAAAAAGTTCTTTATGTACCAGGATTGAAAAATAATCTCTTGTCAGTTCCACAAATCTTGGACAATAACATGAATGTCAATTTTATAGTGGACAAAGAAAAGAAACGTTGCTTTATCACTAAAAAGGGAAAACAGATAGCAACAGGTTCATACAAACATGGTTTGTTTGTCTTAGATGCAATTACCTCTACCCATACTGCAATGGCAGTAACCACAAAAGAGGCCACTTCTCTTTGGCATAAGAGATTTGGGCATTTGAGTTCAGGATATTTACTAGAGTTGAGTAAATATCAAATGGTGAAAGGACTGCCTACTCTTTCATCTACCTTGCCAGTGTGCTCTGATTGCTTGTCAGGAAAGCAACATAGAGTACCTTTTGAACCTAGCTCTTTTCGAGCTAAGGTACCTTTGGAGTTGGTTCACACAGATTTGTGTGGTCCCATGTCTACAAGTTGTGGAGGAAAATGGTATTTTCAATTGTTTGTCGATGATCACTCACGAAAAATGTGGGTCTTCTTCTTGCAATTGAAGTCTAAAGCATTTTCCTATTTTCAACAGTTCAAAACTCTTGTTGAGAAGGAATCAGGATGCTTTATTAAGACCCTCCATTCAGATCGAGGGGGGGAATACACATCAAAAGAATTTTCCTCATTTTTACAGACACATGGGATAAAGAGACAGTTAACAACAGCCTACACTCCTCAATCCAATGGGGTTGTTGAGAGAAGAAATCGGTCCATAATGGAAATGGTTCGATGTATGCTTAAGGGGGCCAACCTTGAGCAAACTTACTGGGCTGAAGCTGTTCAAACTGTAGTATATCTTCTGAATAGGGCTCCCACAAGGGCTCTTGAAGGTATGACTCCTCAGGAATCATGGAGTGGTAGGAAACCCTCCATAACTCATCTAAGGGTATTTGGGTGTAAGGCATTTATGCATATACCTAAGGAGAAAAGAAAGAAATTAGATGAGAAATCCCTACCTTGTATATTTCTTGGATATGATGAATTTTCAAAAGGCTATCGGTTGATAGACCCATTTACCAAGAAGATACATGTAAGTAGAGATGTAGTGTTTGATGAAGCTTTCACATCCAACACTACATCAATATACCTAGATGATGAGGAGGAACATCAACTTCCTTCTTCACAACAGAAAAAGCCACCCAAATGGTATACAAGCATAGTGAAAGACTCTAAACTCACTTCCCCACCTGATCTTACTCTCAATCGTCCAAAGACAAGAAGCATGACACAGAAAGAAAAGAATGAAGCATCCACTTCAGTTGATGATCTTTGTGCAGATTTTCAAGATCTTTCTGTTGATAGAGAGTTACCAAGGGAAGATGAGATGGAAATAGATGAGGAGAGGGTTTACTTATCAGCATGTGATGAGAATGAACCTTCTACAGTTGATGAAGCACTTAGACTGCCTCAGTGGAAGGTAGCTATGGATGCAGAATATAACTCCCTCATAAAGAATAAAACATGGAAGCTAGTGGATTTGCCTAAAGGAAAGAAACCCATAGGTTGCAAATGGGTTTACAAAATAAAATATAAGGCAGATGGCACTATAGATAAGCATAAAGCCCATCTTGTGGCAAAGGGCTATGCTCAAAAGGAAGGACTTGACTATGAGGAAACCTTTGCTCCTACAACAAGGATGACCACCATTCGAGTACTTTGTGCTATGGCAGCACAGTTCGGATGGAAATTACATCAGATGGATGTAAAAAGTGCCTTTCTTAATGGTGACTTAAAAGAAGAAGTATACATGACTCAACCTCCTGGATTTGCAGAGGTAGGCCATGAGCAACATGTTTGCAAATTGGTCAAATCATTATACGGGCTAAAACAAGCCCCAAGAGCATGGTACATAAAAATGGATAGTCACCTACTGCAACATGGATTTAAGAGAAGTCCATCTGACGCAAATCTCTATATCAAGAACACAGGTTCCGAGATAGTGATTCTTGTGTTATATGTAGATGATCTGATCATCACTGGCAATTCAGAGAACTTGATTAAAGCCATGAAAGATGACTTGAAAGAGTCATTTGATATGACAGACCTAGGACTTCTCCACTACTGTCTTGGCCTTGAGATAGAACAGAAAAAGAATCATCTAAGGGTGACTCAGACAAAGTATGCTAAGACTTTAGTAGAAAAATATCGTATGACTGATTGTAAACCCAAAGCAACACCGATGGAATCAGGGCTACAGTTATCACGATATGAAGACTCACCACAGGTAGATGGAACACTTTATAGACAGATGATTGGAAGCCTCATCTATCTAACTAATACTAGACCGGATATTACTTATGTTGTAGACTATCTCTCACGGTTCATGCAAGAACCAAAGGTCTCCCATTGGAAAGCAACTAAGAGAGTCTTACATTACATTCGGGGTAGTGCCGATTATGGTCTAGAGTATAAGAAGAATAACTCATTCTTCTTACAGAGTTACACTGACTCTGATTATTCTGGATCCATAGATGACAGAAAATCAACCTCAGGCTATGTTTTTCATCTTGGATCTGGTCCTGTCTCATGGCATAGTAAAAAGCAACAGGTGGTTGCTTTATCTTCAACTGAGGCAGAATATCGCGCTGCACGTGGAGCTGTGTGTGAAGCGATATGGCTAAGTCGCATCTTGGCTACCATGGGCCTACCAAAGAAACTTCCCATTCACATGTTTTGCGACAACTCAGGTGTTTTGAACTTGGTCAAGAATCCAAGTGCATCATGAACGAACTAAGCATATTGATACAGATTGTCATTTCATTCGTGATGAAGTTCCTAAGCACAGAATCAAGCTCCAACACATTCCCACCGACGAACAAAGTTGCGGACATTTTTACAAAGGCACTTGGACGTGTCAAATTTCAACTATTTCGGAGCAAACTTTGTATATCAAAGTAATGTAATAAAGGGGGGATGTTAGGGTAAAATAAGGTAGTGTATTGCATTACACTACGTGGGGTTATTACATTTACTTTTCTATGTAATTATGTAATTACCATGAGATATTTTCCTCATGGTTAAACTAGGTAAGTACCTAAATATCCTATGTTAGATATTTAGGTTAGTGTTATGGTTAGAACTCTCTACCTAGGTTAGTAGTTAGCTACACGTCTCTCCTACCATGTTGGTTAGCGAGATAGACTAGATTAGTTGATTATTATTGTTATATATATTTTGTAACAATCTATTGCCTAAGCTAATGTTCAATTAATCATTTTTGGACTTACCTTGGACCTACAATTTACATATTTTGTGTTTTGTTTTTTTTTTCCTTTTTTTATTATTATTTCAATAGGAGACAATACATGGAGATTCACTTAAATGAAAATAGAACAATAAACTGAAAAGCTTGACCCTGGTAATAATGTAGAGATATTACAATAGAAGAGCCAAACAGCCACCAATTGCTAATTAAATTCCTCTGAATGCACAATGCAGATCCGGTAATAAATCTGCCAGCTGAAATCAAAGATCTGATCCTGAGATTTGAAGGTTTTCGTCCTCGAATCTACCAACTGAGATTCGAAGGTTTTCATCCTCAAATCTGCCAATTAGCTGCTGAAGGACAGCCGCACCCAAAACTACTGAATAGTTTTTTTTTTTTGTTAATTGTTTAAAAACCCCCTATTTTACTTCCAAAACTCCCCTTTTATACAGCCACCCCTTTTACTTTTTTCTTTTTTTAACTCGTGGGATAATTGAATTTTTTCAAAATTCTAATGCATCCATTAAAATCTCCGTTACGACTCCAAATTACACCAAACGAAAGCCAAGGTAGACTAGAACACATCTAGGGGAATCACCAGGGCCACTCCAAACTCGGTACTACCTCCTAAAAATTAGGAAGATCCCTAAAATATAGGAATTTCCCTTTTATTTACCTAGAAAACAATACAAAACAAATGCATATAATCACTCATGCTTATGCTGCCTACACACGAACATCCACTCACCACGACTGCTCCACAAAAATAGGTGAGTGGGCCCCACAGCCTGTTATCATCCAGAAAGGGACATTGCAAAGAATAAGGTGCTGGTCTTGGGCAGAGTACCTACAACCTGGTTCCCTTATGATCTCCTTCGTGACAAAGGTAATTGCATTTTCTTTGAGGGCCTCAACACCCTGGATTTGTCTTGAAGAGTATTGAGCTCCGCTTTTATGCTGAAGGGTTTTGTTTAGGGCAATTGCTTTACTGTTATGAAAGTTAAATGAATGTTGTTTGCTGTGGACATAGTTGTTTGTGCCCTACCTTTTACTTAATGAGCACTCCTTTGATGCCCCAGCAGAAATGTGATTGTGGGAATGAATGTGGATGTCATTTTGGTTTAGCAATGTGCTTTACTCCTATGTTTTCTTATAGGGATTTATTGATCTAACTGTGATATGGGTTGAAGGTAATGCCATAGCCATGAGGATATAATGATGACTGTGCTTGACTTGTATTGCATAAGGAAATCTCCTTACTCCTTGCTATGCTAGCAGTAGCTTCTGATGCCTTTAACGGGGCATTGTATTGTATTTGAAATGGATGATTGTCTGCTTAGACAGAGGACTGTAACTGTCATTGAGATCCATGTTTAGTTGCCCGGAGCAGGGCATTCTACTGTGTTTGAATCGGATGCTTGACTGTCTAAAGCAGAGCACTGTAGCTGCATTTTGTTTAGATGTTATTGCCTAAATTAGAGCTTTGTGACTGCATTTTGAATGAGAGTCTTGACAGGCCAAAAACAAGGCACTGTGTTGGTATAAAAATGGATGTTGACTGCATAGTGTTGTGGTTTCTTTGGGGATAAATTGTGGTTTCATATTGCATGGGCTTGCACCTGCATTTTGACAGGGTATTGCAGCTATCTCCCCGATAGTAAAGAGACTGCATTGTATACTGATATGTCACTGCATTAATACAGACCTGCAGTTGCATCATAAGTAGCCCTGTGACTACATTGTACATTTGCATTAGATTGATCTTTCTACGGAAAGTGGAATTCATATTTCATTGGCATGGGAACTACATTGTAAAGCTTCTTCAATGGCTTTTGCTTATACTGCACCATGCAGCAATTATTTTATTTTATTGTTGGAAGGTGACAATGCGTTGTTGTGATGATGAAAGGCACACCTTGGTGACAATGGATTGTACTATTATTATTGTTATTATTATTGGAGGAGTCTCCATAAACAAAATAAAGAAGGCAGTCAAGACTCAAAACTATGAACTACTTGCTAATTTGTTGCAATATTCCCTGTTTAAAAACCTGAAATCTTGAAGGGGACCCTGTTGGAGATGGATTGAGTAAGCCTGATCTACTGTAGAGGGTTTGGTGTTTTAAATATGGACATTGATTGTACATAATTTAATGTCTATGACATCATGTTGTACTTGAAACCATTATTAGTTTTAGTGCGAGGTCATTGCAACTCACCATAACATGGATACCCTGAAGTATGAACAAATTAGTAGGGACTTGGTCTTAACTATGTGAAGGTCTTGAAGGACCTGTTGGACTCCATGATGCTCTCTCTGTTTTGATGGAGGTGGTGCATTGTTGAGGACACAAGAGGTACCCATGACAGACCCTATTTGGTGAAAGGGGTCTGTGTAGTAAATGATTTGGAAGCTACAACATGTTTATAATTGTTATGTTTATTGCTTGTACTGCATATGGCATTTGTACTTGGTTTATAATGTTTGCTGTATTTATGGTGCTATACATACCTCTGTTGTTGGTTCTGTACCTGATTTGTATTGATTGAATAAATGGGTTTACAATAGACTCTGATTTAACTATAAATTGGCATGAAAAACAGTTTGCACTGCTTTGTCAGTCCTGTATGTGTGCTCAAGTATGACCCTTGGGACAAAGATCTCTTGGCAGTTGAGTTGGAATCGTGATGTTTGACCTGTTATCTCACCTTCTTTGGTTTCCAAATGTAATCTAGATTCTTTAGACATTCCTAGTAGTTGAGAGATTGAGTATGGGTTCAATAAGCTTTCCAGAGTAGAGATGTGTTTGTTTATGCAATCTTTGAACATAGATGGTCATATTTTTCCTAGGTTCCATGGGGACGTGTCCCCCCGTCCCTTGTGTCCCCGGTACGGGGACGGCATCGGGGACGTTTCCTCACCGTCCCCCTTTCGGGGGACGGCAGGGGAGTCGTCCTCGGGACGTCCCCTGTGAGGCGACGTCCAGAGACGCTCAAACCCGTCACCATGTCCCAAGGGACGCTCGGGCCATCCTCGAGGATGCCCAACAGTCCCCAAGGCATCCCCAAAGACTCCTAGCCATCCCCCACGGCTGGGCATCTCATGCCCAAAATAAAATTAAAACTTAAGTTTTAAAAAAAAAAGGTATGGGGGGTGGGACCCATGGAAGTTTCCACCCCCTCCCCCCAACCCTAAAAAGAAACTAATCTATAAGAAAGAAAAAAAAAAACAGCAGTGCACACACAAGCAATAGTGAAAAAGAAGAAGAGTAGCAGTGAAGAAGCGATATCAACCAACAGGAAGCAGCAGCAAGGAGCAATAACAGGAAACAATAGAAGGGATAGCAACAGCAAGCAGATCCAAGTTTGTTTTCCAATTTTTATTACCTCATCTGAGTCTATTTTAAAATTTGCATATTTTTATTTCAAGATTCAACATGAGCAATAGTGAGGGCTTTGAATCAGACCCTTCAAATTTTGACATTCATATGGATATTGGAAATCCAAGTGAAAATGAAAATGAAATTTCTAAGCTTGTCGCCTCTACTGTCCAACCTGAACCTCAAACTTCCAAAGGGGACAGCACTAATTCTAATTTTGGCTGCCCATCACCATTGTTACAAGAATTTGCCAAGGGTCCTTTCAATATTAAAAAACCTCTATTGTAGTTTGTAACCAACCTTGACCAAGGCAAAACAAATTCTGGGGGCTCAAGAAGATGGTTGTGTAATTTTTTGTAAAACTGAGTTTAAAGGCAGTTATACTAGGGTTGAATCACATTTGATTGATAAAGCAGGAACAAGGGTTAGGGGATGCAAAAAAATGAATAGGCTACAAGTGAATGAAATCAATAAGCTTGTGCAACATGCCAAACTTAGAGGTTTACCTAGTTTAGGCATGCCTTTGCCTAAAGCTGGCCAATCATCTAGAGGTGGACTTTGGAGGCTCCTCAAAACAGCTAGAAGCATCAACCCAAACCTCTAATATCAATATACCACCGCTGCCCTCAAGGAAAAATCTCAAAAATGCCAAAGGAAATGTAAGTGACATGTTTAATGTGCAAACAAGAGAGGAAGCGAATAATGCTACATCAAAATTATTTTTTGCACATGGGTTTCCTTTTCATATTACATGTTCGTCCTATTTTAAGGATGCAGTAAAACAAATAGCCAAGGCAAGGCCTTCATATGCACCGCTTGGAGAAACTAAGCTTCATACTTCTCTCTTGGAAAAGCAATATTCCAAATGTAGTTTGGTTATGGAGGAGATGAGGGACACATGGTTGACAAGTGGATGTTCCATTGTCATGGATGTGTGTGGACTGAGATTTTTCAACATCCACTTATCAGCAGGTCCTTCTTTTCTTTGATCCATTGATTGCACGGGGAAAAGAAAGGATGTTGAGCACCAATACCTCCTGTTGAAGGAGGCTATTGAGGAGGTTGGACCCTCCAATGTTGTACAGGTAATCAATTTGACAATTTTCATTTTTCTTATGAAAATCAGAATCTATATGGTTGTGTAAATGAAACTATTTTTGTTGTGTAAACTATTCTAAATATTTTTGTTGTACACTACAGGTGATTATAGATGCAGCCCTTGATTGCCAACATGTGGGGAAAATGATAGAACAATAATATAGACATTTTTTTGGACCCCGTGTTGTGTTCATGCATTGAACAATGCATAGAAGGACATTGGGAGAGGGCTATGATTGCAGAAGCTAGAGACTTGCAAATGTTCGTTTGCAACCATCATACTTCCTTAGCCCTCTTTCGGTCCTTCTCAAAGAAGGCATTCATCAAACCAACAGAAACCAGATAAGCCACCTTCTACATTTTATTGGAGAGGATGATTGAGGTGCATGATGCTTTACAATCCATGGTAGTATGTACGGAGCGGAAGAGGTGGTCGGAATCAAGGACAGAGGAGGGAAAGAAAATAAAAGACAAAGTATTGGATGATAGTTGGTGGACTCAAGCCAAGTAAGAAATTTTCAAATTGGATTGCTCATATAGAAGTTATTTTTTTTATTTCTTGTAGGTACATTGTGTCTTTCATTGCCCCAATTGTTGCAGTCATTAGATATGTTGATACAAATTCTCCTAGTCTAGGAGAGATCTATGAGACTTTTGACAGCATGCTTGGGGAGATCAAAAAAATCATTGGTGCTAGAAATCCATCATTGTTATTCTCTGAGGTCGCCATTAGACCTATCATACAGAGGAGGTGGGATAGGATGAACACCCCCCTTCATATGGCAGCATATGCAGTAAAACTTAAGTGGTATGAGCCTAGGCTTGGGAGAGTGTTTCCCCATCGTGATTCGGAGGTGAGACAAGGGTTTTTGAATGCCCTTAAAAAGATATATACGAAGGAGGAGGGCTCAAAACTTAGAGATGAGTGGCTCCAATTTGTGAGTCTTAGGGGCGCTTGCTTCGGCCAACTAGAGTGTAAAGAGGATAGGGCTACCATTGCCCAAAAAATCCCATTGGATGGTGGACACTATATGGGGATGATGCATCTAAGTTGCAACATTTTGCAATTAGGTTTCTTTCCAAGGTGGACCAATTCCTCTCAGTAGTAGAGGAACTAGCAACCTGTGAAAGAACCCTAACTACAAAATGTTGCAAGTTAGGTACATCATTCCCACATAGTGTCCACCATCCAATGGGATATTTTTGGACAATAGTAGCCCTATCCTCTTTACACTCTGGTTAGCCGAAGCAAGCGCCCCTAAGACTCACAAATTGGAGCCACTCATCTCTAAGTTTTGAGCCCTCCTCCTTCGTATATATCTTTTTAAGGGCATTCAAAAACCCTTGTCTCACCTCTGGATCACGATGGGGAGCCACTCTCCCAGGCCTAGGCTCATACCACTTTGGGTTTACTACATATGTTGCCATATGAAGGGGAGTGTTCATCATATCCCACCTCTGTATGATAGGTCTAATGCTGACCTCAGAGAATAACAATGATGGATCTCTAGCACCAATGATTTTCTCCCCAAACATGTTGTCACAAGTATCATAGATCTCTCATAGATTAGGAGAATTTGTATCAGCATATCTAATGACTGCAACAATTGGGGCAATGAAAGACACGATGTACCTACAAGAAATTAAAAAAAATAAATTAAAAAATCTTAAATTATATGAGCAATCCAATTTGAAACTAAAAATGAACAATCATAAATCATAAATCATAAACTAATTTGAAAATTTCTTACTTGGCTTGAGTCCACCAACTATCATCCAATACTTTGTCTCTTATTTTCTTTCCCTCCTCTGTCCTTGATTTCGACCACCTCTTCCACTCCGTGCATACTACCATGGACTGTAAAGCATCCTGCACCTCAATCATCCTCTCCAATAAAATGTAGAAGGTGGCGTATCTGGTTTTAGTTGGTTTTATGAATGCCTTCTTTGAGAAGGACCGAAAGAGGGCTAAGGAAGTGTGATGGTTGCAAACGAACATTTGCAAGTCTCTAGCTTCTGCAATCATAGCCCTCACTCAATCTATCTTCTCAATGTCCTTCAATGCATTGTTCAATGCATGAACACAACACGGAGTCTAAAAAAATGTCTATATGATTGTTCTATCATTTTCCCCGCACGTTGGCAAACATGGGCTGCATCTGTAATCACCTGTAGTGTACAACAAAAATATTTAGAATAGTTTACACAACAAAAATAGTTTCATTTACGCAACCATATAGATTCCGTTTTTCATAAGAAATATTGGCAAATTGATTACTTGTACAACATTGGAGGGTCCAACCTCCTCAATAGCCTCCTTCAACGGGAGGTATTGGTGCTCAACATACTTTCTTTTCCCCATGCAATCAATGGCTCGAAGAAAATAAGGACCTGCTGAACATGTGACTAATATTGATGAGTGGACATTGACAAATGTCAGTCCACCCATCCGTGACAATGGAACATCCACTCGTCAACCATGTGTCCCTCATCTCCTCCATAACCAAACTACATTTGGAATATTGCTTGTCCAAGAGAGAGGTACAAAGATTGGTTTTTCCAAGCGGTGCATATGAAGTCCCTGCCTTGGCTATTTTTTTTGCTGCGTCCTTAAAATAAGGGGAACGTGTAATATGAAAAGGAAGCCCATGTGCAAAAAATAATTTTGATGTGGCATCATCCGCTTCCTCTCTTGCTTGCACATTAAACATGTCACTTACATTTCCTTTGGCATTTTTAAGATGTTTCCTTGAGGGCAGCGGTGGCATATTGATATTAGAGGTTTGGGTTGATGCTTCTGGCTGTTTTGAGGAGCCTCCAAAGTCACCTCTAGATGATTGGCCAACTTTAGGCAAAGGCGTGCCTAAACTAGGTAAACCTCTAAGTCTGGCCTGTTGCACAAGCTTATTGGTTTCATTCACTTGTAGCCTATTCATTTTTTTGCATCCCCTAACCCATGTTCTTGCTTTATCAATCAGATGTGATTCAACCCTAGTATAGTTGCCTTTAAACTCAGTTTTACAAAAATTACACAGCCATCTTCTTGAGCCCCCATAATTATTTTTGCCTTGGTCAAGGTTGGTTACAAACTGCAGCAAAGGTTTTTTGATATTGAAAGGACCCTTGGCAAATTCTTGTAACAATGGTGATGGGCAGCCAAAACTAGAATTAGTGCTGTCCCCTTTGGAAGTTTGAGGTTGAGGTTGGACAGTAGAGGCAACATCCTTAGAAATTTCATTTTCACTTGGGTTTCCAATCTCCATATGAATGTCAAAATTTAAAGAGTCTGATTCAAAGCCCTCACTGCTGCTCATGTTGAATCTTGAAATAAAAATATGCAAATTTCAAAATAGACTGAGATGAGGTAATAAAAATTGGAAAACAAACTTGGATCTGCCTGTTGTTGCTATCCCTTCTGTTGCTGCCTGTTGTTGCTCCCTGCTACCTGTTGTTGCTATCCCTCTTCATTGTTGCCTGTTGTTGCTATTCCTCTTCATTGCTGCCTGTTGTTGCTGCCTGCTATTGTTCCCTGTTGCCTGTTGTTGCTATCCCTCTTCACTGCTGCTCTTCTTCTTTTTCACTGTTGTTGCTATCCCTCTTCACTGTTGCTCTTCTTCTTTTTCACTGTTGCTTGTGTGTGCACTGTTGTTTTTTTCTTTCTTATAGATTAGTTTCTTTTTAGGGTTTGGGTCTTTTTAGGGTTTGGGGGGGTGGGTGGAGACTTCCATGGGTCCCACCCCCCATACCCTTTTTTTTTTAATTTAAGTTTTAACTTTTGTATTTTAATTTTATTTTGGGCATGAGACGCCCAGTCGTGGGGGATGGCTAGGCATCTTTGGGGGCGCCCTGGGGACTGTTGGGCGTCCTCAGGGACGCCCAACTGTCCTCGAGGACACGGGGATGGGTTTGAGTGTCACCAGGGGGAAACGTCCCCGATGCTGTCTGCCCGTACCGGGGACGCAGGGGACAAGGGGACACATCCCCCAAGAACCCAAGTTCTTTCACAGGGTGCTAGTTCCTCTGCTGCTGAGAGGAATTGGTCCACATAAAACTTCATCCACAATATGAGGAACATGCTTACCTCTAGCAGAGTGGAGAAGCTAGTTGCAATGCATAGCTCTCTTCGCCTTCGTGAGAGAGTTAAGCCAGAATACAGGCAATCTCCAGCTACACGATGGGATGTTGATCCAGAGGATCCAGGACAGATAGATGAGGATGAGGATCAAGGGGGTTTGGTTGGAGTTCCATTGGAGGCTCTTCAGTCAGATGATGAGGGCAGATCATCATAAACAGATTCTAATAGTGATAGCCCAGCAGAAGTTCCAGAGGAATGAGAGTATTTACTATTTAATTTTATGATGTAAACTCTTTTTGTTGTAAATGAGCATTGAGACTATGAGTATTTCACTATGTGGTTGTATTTTTGTTCTCTTTGTATTTCACTCTTTTTGTTGTAAATGAGCATTGAGACTATTAGTATTACTATAAGTATTTTTCATGATGACTAGTGGTTGAGTACTATACCTGTGGCTGTAATAGTAGTTGACCATTTACACTGTCATATTTGAACAGTTAGGATTAACTCAAAATGTCTTTGCTTACATGATGGGAACTGAACAATGGTGGTTGTCAATGTTTAAAATTTTAAATATTACTTTAGTGATTGGACAGCAGTGCAGAATTGCTAGAGAGTAGAGACTAAACAATGAAGCTATCTTGCTTTTATAATTTATATTGAGGGCTGTAAAGTTGTAAACTGATGACTATCTTGTGATGAGTGTCGTTTAATTCATCATTTGATCATTATTTATCAATCCGGGCAGGTGTCCTAAGGCTGTTTACGATAGTCAATTCAGGCAGGTGTAAGACACTCCATTCAGAAAATGGCTTTATTGGTAGAACAGTTAGTGTTTGCTGGGGGTTCTTCTGTCACTCTAAACCCTATAACTTGAAAGGAAACTAAATTATGCTTGCTGAAATAAAACTGCAGAAATGAAATGACAGTGAAAGAAACCTATTTACTCTTGCTGAATCTGAAAATGCACTCAAAAACTGAAGTAAAATTGCTGAAATGAAAGTTGCTGAAATTAGAATTGCAGAAAATAAACTTAACTATCTTGCAAAATAAAAGAACAGATCTAGAAATAAACTCAGAAATGAAAATGTAACTACAAATTCTAAAACTGGAAATAAATTCAGCAAAATAAGAAAATGCAGAAAAAATGACAGGTTTCCTGCTATTCTGCTGCAGACAGAATTAAACAAGAAAACCTGATATGAACCTTCTTCTGCTCCTGGGAGTGGCCCTTGCTCCCTGGTTCAGAAGAAGGTGAAGAAGTAGCTCTGGTGTTCTACCTAATCACTCCTTCAATCATAAAATAAAATTGATAAAAACTGCACTTTTTATTGATTTAAAAACATGCAGAAAAATTCTGCATATTATTGCTACAGAAATCTGATTTCACAATATTCAGAATTACACTAATTGCAATCCTAATTCTTCCTACATAGCTCAACCCATATGGGAGCCAGTTATTTATATTAAAAACAGCTAAATCAGATGTGGAATGATTCAAATTCAGGCATTTTAGGAATGCTGTTAAAACTGCATTCCTAAAATGCAGAATATGGTTACATATGAAATCTATTCATTGCACACTTGCTAGAGGTCTTCTGCGTTGAAAAAGATGCATAACAGATTTACATAGCTATCCCTATCATTCTCCTGCAATTTGCTGTCTTTCCTGAGCTGTTTTGGTCAAAACTGTGCATTTCCTGTTATTCCGGAGCAGTCCTGTTATTCCGGAGCAGAATCCCTGTTTTTTCCAGAGCAGCGCCAGAATGACTGTTTTCAACACTGTTTGTGGTTCTTTGGCCGAGCATTGGGTGGACCAGACTTATAAGTCTTTCAATAACCTAGTCACACGCTTTCCTAAGTTGAATTTGACCAAATCCCAAGCCTTGCAAATCTGGCTGGAATTTGTCCAAGTCAAAACAGTTAAAAATAGTTTTGCACAGCTTGCAGTTTTGACCTATTTTTAGTGCTATTTTCTGCATTTGACAACTTCAGAGTGCATGATATGAATGTTATATATTCCACACGTGATTGCACTAACACATTTCACAACAAATCATTATTTATCAACAAAACTTATGCAGAAAATATAGAAAATTAGTAAAAACAGAATATTATGCTTCTAAACAGTCAAATATGTAAATAGTAGTAAATATTGCATTTCATCAGCAAAATTAACATTAAAACATATCAAAAAGGTCTATTAAGGATGTCCAAAATAATAAAAAATGAGGCAATATTTGGCCTCATCATCCCCCCCAACTTATTCTGATGCATGTCCTCATGCATTCTGTGAGGCTACAATAGAACAGAGATCCTTGTCCATAACTCTTTCTTGGTAGTTGAACTTTGGACCAGGAATCTTGTAAAACCCTCTGATTTCTTTTATCTGCTTGAGCCATGCCTCTTCCTTAGAATCGGAATCTGAATAATCCACCAAGATCATTGCAGGGCTGGATTTAGGTTCTGTTATGTTTGTAGCTACAGGTTCTGTTGATTCTGCTAATTCTGCAGGTTCTGTTGATTCTGCTAGGTCTACCTCTGCTGCTACTACCTCTTGACCTCCTTGGTCAAATGATGTTGTATCCTTTTGAAGTCTTGCAGACCTTCGTAATGTTTGAACAGGAGATTTTCTTTTCCTTGTTTTGGGCATTTTCTGAACAGCTTCTCCTGGTTCTGCCTCATCAGAGCTATTGGACTGCAACACAGTTACATCTGCTGAAAATGATACTTTTCTGCGTTTTTTAGCAGAGTCTATTTTAGCATGCTTTTTTCTTTGCCTTCTAGTTCTAGAAGAGGGAGGTCCCTATGGAGAGGATGAACCTGCTTCTTGGACAGACTTTGTTTCAACCACTGGCTCAGACCTAGGGCTTTCAACTTGTTCTGCAGACTTAGGGCTTTCAACTTCTTCTGCTTCATCTGCAAATGCAGGGCTTCTAGTTTCGTCCCATGGAGCAAAGAATCTGTCAAAGCTCTGTAAATTACCCCTAAAGTGATGTTTACAAATTATTTTTATCAAACCATGATGCCTAGGGGTTCCTTTTCCTTCCTGATATTTCTTGGCCATAGTTTTTAAATCTTCATAAAAATACAGGGGAAAATTAACTTGGAATTCAGGGTTTGTGTGGCCATATCTCAAATAAATTAAAATCTTCATATGATGCCCTGATAAAACAACATATCGACCTTCACAAGTGATAAATCTAATCATCCATTCAGCTACTTCATCCCAAGGAGATTCCAGACTTTCCCTTTTAACTCCTTTACAAACATTTTTGCTCATGACATATTCAATCGGTTTATCATTTTCTGCCCTAAACTGGTTGGCCAATTCACTTAAGGTATTTCTAGCTATTTTCCCAAGATTAATTCCTTGCAAAGGAAATTCAGTAATTTGGCTCAAAATGTCTGGAGTTACCTGGATTGTCATGCCATTGATGTTGATCCTGTTGTTTCTGAAGGTTCGTGCAAATTCTGCAGCCAACCCTTCGGAGTTCCCATCAAATTTCTGCAGAAACGGCATCAAACCAGCATCGGTGAAAATCTGCAGCAGCATGGAATTTTCTAGTATGAAACTGGCATTTTCTGGTTCGCTCCTGTTCTTCCTACCGCCCATTTTTCCTTGTTCTGTTTGCAACTATGTTTCGAAAGCGCTGGAATGACAGTCTTAGCATGCATGCACTGGAATGACAGTTCTATCGTACATGCATTGGAATAATAGTTCGTGCGCCGGAACAGAGCATGTAAAACCGACTTGTTGATTCATTATTTTTAAAACCGGTGGAATATGCTGACAACGCGGAAAAAATTAATGCCAATGCAGATTTCACGATTACGGTTTGCTGAGTTGGCATCCATGAATTTGATGTGAATTTTTCAAGGCAAACAAAATCTGTTTTCGGTGTGCTTTGAGGCGTGTGCCATGATTACGCGTATCACGAAATTATGATATCTAAATATCATAAATTTCAAAAATCACGTGTTCCACAATCGTTTGCCACGTGTCCCTGCATGAATTTTTTTAAGAAACGTTAACTTATTCCGATGCACTGCGCACATGTCGTTATTTTGTCGTTCCAGAGCATATCTGTCAATTCTCATTCCGGAGCACAACTGTCATTACCCATTCCAGAGCACAACTATTACGGAGCTTTTGCTGTTCCGAAGCAGTGGTTATTCGGAAGCAAACTTCATTCTGAAGCATATGTCATTCCGGAGCATATGTCATTCCCCCCTTTTCATTGACTAATTTAGACATCCCCAATTTAAACCTTATGAATGCTTTGAATGCTAATCAAGTGAATCTATACACTATATACTTTAACTATTTACAATATTTAAAATGTAAAGAAACACATACCTGTCTTGACTACCTTTCTACATTTCATACAATTGATTAGCTTTGCTGTTTGTCTGCTGACAAGTGCAGTAATGTAATCCTGAAAAACACAAACAAAATGGGTGATGGCAATGACAACAGTGGTGAATGACAATGGCAAAAAATGTATGGTGATGGAATGAATGGCGATGGAATGGATAGTGATGAAATGGATGGTGATGGAATGGGACTTAGTAAACATGCCAGATAACTGGTTTTCATGTAAACTAAATGTTTTTTTTTTTTTCTTTTTTTTTTTTTTTTTTTTGACAAAAACTATACTACTGCTGCTTTAGTGGAAGAAGGGAATTCTTCCATTAAATGCACATCCAAGTGCTCTATTTGTTTTAAAAATTCATTTTTAGTTAGTGGCTTATGGTAAATCCGGAGACGATGTCCATTAACCACTAACTTCCTTCGCGAATCATCAATTGGTGAGAGACGAACTGCTCCATTCGAGAAAACCTCTTCAATCTGGTATGGTCCAAGCCACCTTGTTTGCAACTTCCCAGGAAAATCTTCATAACGGGAGTCAAACAATAATGCCCAATCCCCTTGCTGGAATTTTCGTTCTTGGATATGCTTATCATGCCGGATTTTACGTTGTGCTTGAATCATCTCGTTCTGATGCAAAGCGTCTCTTCGTATTTCATCCAATGCATTGAGTTGCAGGATCCGGTCCTTTTGTGCTCGTGACAAATCAATACCAACTTCCAAAGCAGTTCGAAGAGTTAGTAATTCAAATTCAATGGGCAAAAGGGGTTTTTTACCATAAACCAATTCAAAAGGGGTAAATCCCGTAGTGGATTTCCAAGTAGTGTTATAAGCCCAAATTGCTTCAGGTAACCTTTCTACCCAATTCCTTCTATGAACTGCTACAGTTTTGGTCAATATTTTCTCTAATTCCCTATTTGTCACTTCAACTTGACCATTGGCCTGTGGATGATAAGGAGAGGACTTCCCGTGCTTGATTTCATATAATTTTACAAAGGCTTCAACAACCTTTGAAATAAACTGAGGTCCTTGATCAGATGTAATAGATTGTGGGGCTCCAAATCGTAGAAAAATCTGTGAATACGTAAAATCAGCTACTTTGTCTTCTCGGGCATGCTTAAAGGCACGGGCTTCTGCCCATTTGGTTACATAATCAACACATACTAGGATGTGCACCTTCCCTTGGGAGGGTGGATCAATAGGTCCTACAAAATCTAACCCCCACCTCTCAAACGGTTCTACACCTAATTGAGGCTGTAAAGGCATTTCATTTTTGAAAGTAGGCTTACCCATTCTTTGACATGCATCACAATTTCTAATATACCTTTTTACATCTTTATGCAATGATGGCCAGTAGTAACCAGTACCCAAAATCTTTCGAATGGTATGTTTTACTGAATAATGCCCTCCTGAAGGTTCATCATGACAGGCTCTCAAAATGTCATATATCTCATCCTTACGAACACACCTGCGTAAAACATGATCAGGACTGCATTTAAACAATATTCCTTTTATCCATTCAAAAGAAGAGCTTTGCTTGATTAACTGTTTTTTTTGTTTTGAGGTAAAATGAAGTGGAATCTTCCCTGTAGCTAAATAATTAGCTATATCCGCAAACCATGGAGTTTGAACAGAGACAACAAACAATTTTTCATCAGGGAATGCGTCTTCAACTAGTTCTTCAGTTTCTGCATTTGGCAATCTTGACAAGAAATCTGCCACTACATTAGCCTTTCCTGGTCTATTTACTATAGTAATATCAAATTCCTGCAAGAAAATCAACCAGTGAATAATTCGTGCACTAACCAAAGGCTTATTCATCAAATATTTGATAGCAGCATGATCTGTATGGATGAATACAGGGTATCCTGTGATATAGTGTCGAAACTTGTTAATGGCATATACTATAGCTAAGAATTCCTTTTCAGTTGTAGTGTAATTCTTTTCAGCTCCTGTCAAGTTTTTGCTAATATAATAAATGGCATAGTGTTGTCCATTTTCAATCTGCCCTAGTGCGGCTCCAATAGCAGTATTGGAGGCATCAGCCTGAATATGAAAGGGCAGCCCCCAGTTAGGTCCTCTTAGTACTGGCGGACTGGTTAGCTTTTCTTTCAAAGCTTCAAAGGACTTGTGGCAATCATCAGACCATACAAATTCAGAATCTTTCATTAATAATGCAAACATTGGATTAGCAATGGTACTGAAATCAGTAATGAATCTGCGATAAAAGCCAATATGTCCTAAGAAACTACGGACATCAGTTTGAGATTTCGGAGGAGGAAGACTCTTGATGACCTCTACTTTCTTAGGATCAACCTTAATACCGTGAGCAGAGATATGATGTCCTAAAACAATTCCTTCCTCCATCATCAAGAAACATTTTTCAGGATTAAGAGATAAATGATATGCTTCACAACGTATTAGAACCTTTTCAAGTTGCTCTAATGTATACTCAAATGTGTCACCAAACACTGTGAAATCATCCATGTAAATCTCTACACTCTCATTGGTTAAATCAGAAAAAATGGCCAAGACAGCTCGTTGAAATGTTGCTGGTGCATTACATAATCCAAAGGGTAATACTCTATAAGCAAATGTCCCCCAAGGACATGTGAAAGTTGTTTTTTCCTGGTCTTCTGGTGCCACTTGGATCTGGTTATACCCACTAAAACCATCCAGAAAACAGAAATATTTCTTACCAACAAGAGTGTCCAGCACTTGGTCTATAAAGGGTAATGGAAAGTGGTCCTTGTGTGTGACTTTGTTTAATTCCCTGTAATCCACACACACTCGCATCTTTCCATTCTTCTTAGGCACAATAACTAATGGAGAAACCCATTGACTGTCTCGAAATTGGATAAATGAATCCTACTTCCAACAATTTTTCAATTTCTTCTTTAACAATGTCTTTTAAAGCAGGATTCGGACGTCTCTCGCGGTTGTCTAACCGGTTTGACATCCTCAGTGTATATCCTATGTGTGCATACATCGGGGTGGATTCCAACCATATCCGTATAATTCCAAGCAAAAGCTTGAACATGTTTCTGCAAAACAGCAAATAGTTTGGCTTCTTGATCGTCAGTCAACCAACTGTTAACATTTACAGGTTTTCCTGGTTGAATTTCAATTTGCTTGACTCCGGGATAAACAGAGTTAACATGTTCATATTTTCTGATCAAAGCATTTAAAGGACAATGATGTGGTTGCAGATCATGAAATACTCTTGATTCTGAGTTAAATGCAATACCTGATGGAAGCATTGGCATAGGACAAGTGAAAGAAGTCAAAAGATGATGATGCCACCCATGTGGCAATGTAAAGGAACTTTCATGAAGTGGAATAGATGGTAAATGTTCAACAACTTGTTCATCATCTTTCCATAATAGGCGATTGACCAGAACTTGATCATCCCTGAGGCCTTCTTCATGCAATGTATTCACCAAGACTGTTTCATGTTCAAAAATTTCTCTCTCTGGTGAATTCAATTCTTCAATGTGTTCCTGTACTACAATGGTGGCAAGGGTAACAAGAGGCTCCTGTTCTTCATCGGACTCAGGATACCATAACTGTCCAGAAAATTTAGATGATGGTTTAGCAGGTGGATACAAAGAAATTTTCTTAAGATCTACTCCATTTGAAATAGTCATTTCTCCTGATCTACAGTCTATGAAAGTGGCTGCAGTAGCAAGCCAGGGTCGTCCCAGGATGATAGGATAGCCATTAGTTGTACTCCTAGGTTGTAATACTAGGAAATCTATAGGGTATTCCCAAGAAGATACTTCAATGGGAACATCCTCCAAAAGTCCTTCTGGTTTGGCAACTGACCTATCTGCCATTTCCAAAACTGTAGTTGTAGGACTCAAATCAGTGAGCTGCAATTTCTGCATAATATCTTTGGTCATGACATTAATTGCAGCTCCTAAATCAATAAGTACATTGGGAATTTGAACCAATCCTACAGTAATGGTGATTACTGGACTTCCTGGATCACCATATTTGGGAGGTACTAATTTCCCGGAGAGAAGATCAGCCAACTTTCCATCCACTTGTACAGCTTTGTGGAAAGGCTTTCTTCTTCTTGCCAGGTTTCCTTATGCATAAATCCTGAATGGTTTTCTTAATCAATGGTACATCCTTGATTGCCTGCAACAGAGGAAGTGAGATTGACATTTTCTTTAATTCTGTGATTAACTCTGATTCAGGGGTAGTGATGGGATGATCAAACCTTTCAGGAAATGGTAAATCTGATGTGACACGTTCAGATTTTCTTTGTAAGTTTTCTGCATTCTTTTGCTCTGATTGTATTTTTTCTGGACTTGAAATTTCTGGAATTTCTTCAACTGTAGGTGGAGCAGGTCAGGTAAGACCTTCCCTGAGCGTAATTGGATGTTACCACAGTCAAGTACATGAACTGCAGCAGTATCTTCAGACTCAGCCTCATAAACAGGGGCTGCTTGTCTGACATTATTGGGGTTAGTCACAGGCTGAGCTGGGAGTGGAGGTTGTCTTACTGGTTGTGCTTGTTGATGTTGTGTTCTTCCCTGAAAATTTGGATTAGGAGCTGGTAGCAAATTTTGAGTTTGGCCTTGATACCTTTGCTGTCCTTGATGGGACTGATATTGCTGGCCTTGATAAGGTTGATATTGTTGTGGTGGAAATGGCTGTCCTTGATATTGCTGTCCCCATCTTTGTCCTTGTTGTGTCCATTGTGGAGGCATGGTATGCCAAGGTGGGTTCATCCATCCAGATTGTGACCAATCTGGAGGAGCTGTCCAAGGTTGGTTCCAAGGTTGTGCAGAAGCTTCTGCTCGTCCCCATGGCATATTCATATTCCAAGGAGATTGTCCCCAGTTTGGAAATCTAGGAGCATTGGGATATTGTGCATAACCACCACCGGGTCTTTGCCCAATAGCATTGAGTTCTTCTGCTTGGGTGCCCAAAACAGATTTTAGATGAGGCAACAAAGGGCATTTATCTCGTTGAATGTTCCTTGGAACAAATTCCACAAATAGAAGTTTTGTTTAGGGGGCAATCCTCGCAAGGCATGCTTACTCCTACACCTTGGGCAATAAATTGCTAAAGGTGGTGTAGAATTATTTCTTGTGTTTTTCTCACCTAATGCAGTATTAAGTTGAACAAGGATATCAGTTTTTAAATTGGCCATTTCCTCCATCAACTCTTTCATACCATTATTGCCAAGATTCTTTTTCTTTCTTCGGTGATGTGTACGGGAATAATTTTTGCATAACTCCACAATCTCATCAAGGTCAAGTTGATCTATGTCTCCTTTTCCCATTAAATCTAACACTTCCCTAGATTCATCCTGTAATCCTCTTAAGAGAATAGGCTTTAAGAAATCAGGCTCTACAGCACCACACCTCTTTTGGACAAAGGCAAAGCGATCAAGATAATCTTCTAAACTCTCATCCTCTTCTTGCTTGATCCTAAACAACTCATCTTTCCTGTTTCTTACTCTACAATAATCCTGATATTTATTTAAGAATGCAGTCTCCATCTCATCCCATGTAGTAATTGAGTTAGGTTCAAGATTGCTCATGAACCATCGGAGAGCGACGTCCTTAAGTGTAGAAGGAAACAACTTCAATTTCTGATTATCATTTATGTAGTCATAAGTCCGACATAACACTTTGAATTCAAACAGAAATTGATCGAGATCTTCTCGTACAGCTTCCCTAAAGATTGGCAATATAGATGGGGAGATTGTTTTCATGGGGGCATCTAGAAGTGGATCCAACCGAATAGGATATTCAAAAGTTTTAGGAGCATCATCAGGATCAACATATCCTCCTGCTGCTGCTGCTGCAGCCATAGTTGTCTTCTTTCTAAAGGATGCTGGAAATAGTTTAGTCAGAGGGGAGTGTTTAGCAGCTAGTGCTTCAAAAAGCTCCTTTTCTAATTTTGCCAACAATTCTTCTGATGAAGAAGGTATGTCTGGCTTTTCCTCAGTGATGTCAAATGAAGGCAATTCTTCATCAGACCGAGTAGGTCTCTTTGGTGGCTCAGAGCCACTTCGGATAAACCTCCCTCTTTCGTCTCTCAGCCTATGCATTCATGCACATTTACTAAACAGACTGTAGAATTTGCAAGAACTGTTTTCTGTATCCAGCCTACAGTTCTTGACCTACTTAGATTTGACTAACAACACCATGATCCCCGACAACGGCGCCAAAAATGATGAGTGTCGTTTAATTCATCATTTGATCATTATTTATCAATCCGGGCAGGTGTCCTAAGGCTGTTTACGATAGTCAATTCAAGCAGGTGTAAGACACTCCATTCAGAAAATGGCTTTATTGGTAGAACAGTTAGTGTTTGCTAGGGGTTCTTCTGTCACTCTAAACCCTATAACTTGAAAGGAAACTAAATTATGCTTGCTGAAATAAAACTACAGAAATGAAATGACAGTGAAAGAAACCTATTTACTCTTGCTGAATCTGAAAATGCACTCAAAAACTGAAGTAAAATTGCTGAAATGAAAGTTGCTGAAATTAGAATTGCAGAAAATAAACTTAACTATCTTGCAAAATAAAAGAACAGATCTAGAAATAAACTCAGAAATGAAAATGTAACTACAAATTCTGAAGCTGGAAATAAGTTCAGCAAAATAAGAAAATGCAGAAAAAATGACAGGTTTCCTGCTATTCTGCTGCAGACAGAATTAAACAAGAAAACCTGATATGAACCTTCTTCTGCTCCTGGGAGTGGCCCTTGCTCCCTGGTTCAGAAGAAGGTGAAGAAGTAGCTCTGGTGTTCTACCTAATCACTCCTTCAATCATAAAATAAAATTGATAAAAACTGCACTTTTTATTGATTTAAAAACATGCAGAAAAATTCTGCATATTATTGCTACATAAATCTGATTTCACAATATTCAGAATTACACTAATTGCAATCCTAATTCTTCCTACATAGCTCAACCTCGGATGGGAGCCGGTTATTTATATTAAAAACATGCTAAATCAGATGTGGAATGATTCAAATTCAGGCATTTTAGGAATGTCGTTAAAACTGCATTCCTAAAATGCAGAATATGGTTACATATGAAATCTATTCATTGCACACTTGCTAGAGGTCTTCTGCGTTGAAAAAGATGCATAACAGATTTACATAGCTATCCCTATCATTCTCCCGCAATTTGCTGTCTTTCCCTGAGCTGTTCTGGTCAAAATCGTGCATTTCCGTTATTCCGAGCGACCTGTTATTCCGGAGCAGAATCCCTGTTTTTTCCAGAGCAGCGCCAGAATGACTGTTTTCAACATCGTTTGCGGTTCTTTGGCCGAGCATTGGGTGGACCAGACTTATAAGTCTTTCAATAACCTGGTCACACGCTTTCCTAAGTTGAATTTGACCAAATCCCAAGCCTTGCAAATCTGGCTGGAATTTGTCCAAGTCAAAACAGTCAAAAATAGTTTTGCACAGCTTGCAGTTTTGACCTGTTTTTAGTGCTATTTTCTGCATTTGACAACTTCAGAGTGCATGATATGAATGATATATATTCCACACGTGATTGCACTTAACATATTTCACAATAAATCATTATTTATCAACAAAACTTATGCAGAAAATACAAAAAATTAGTAAAAACAGAATATTATGCTTCTAAACAGTCAAATATGTAAATAGTAGTAAATATTGCATTTCATCAGCAAAATTAACATTAAAACATATCAAAAAGGTCTACTAAGGATGTCCAAAATAATAAAAAATGAGGCAATATTTGGCCTCATCATCTTGATTGACCATTGATGGCTAAAAAACAAAAAACAGATAACTATCTTGCCTGAACATTGATGACTGAGAAAAGTGAAAACCAATGACTATCTTGCTTGAACATTGATGGCCAAAAAGTAAAAACTGAGAACTATCTTTGTTTGAACATTGGTGATTGAAAAAAAAATTAAAAAAGATAGTCTTTGCTTGTATATTGGTGGCTGAAAAAATGATGACTGTTATTGTTTGAATGTTAAAACTTAAAAGTTGAACAGTGTGGCATTCATTACTTGAGCAATAGCAACTATTTTGGTTAACTTTTAAAGATTGCACTTGATATCCTTGGCTGAACCTTCAAGTTACATTTGTTAAAATGGCTGCACTTAGGAATAGGCTAATAGCTGAGTTCATTTCAGATTGTAACATGTTTTAACATGCATACTTTTTAAGTTTTTAGTATTTTTCATTTTTGTTGTGTGTAGAATTTGTAGATTATTCTAAATTTCTAAAAATAAATCATAGTATTATACCAGCCGTCCCCTCAGCCATCTCCCAACCGTCCCCTAAAATCGGCCTGCCATCCCCCCAGTCGTCCCCCAACCGTCCCCTAAAATCAGCCTACCATCCTCTGCAGTCTCCGAAACCCATCCCCCCGTTCCCCCGTCCCCCAGGCTCGTGGAACCTTGTATTTTTCCTATCATGTTGTACTTAACTCCTTTAAGGTTATATGAAGTGATATTGGAAATTATCTAGTTGTACCAATACTCTACCACATAACTTTGTGCTCGGGACTCTATTTTGATCCATTCAAGAAGCATTGGAAAGATTAAAAGAACAACAACAATTTCAGTAGGCAACTCTGTCATAGATAGAGTTAAAAAAAACTTTGTGAAAAAAAAGGCTCCGGAGGCCCTAAAAAATGCAAAACAAAAAAATTATTAAAAATAATAATTTTTTATTTTTAGATTTTCGTAGCCAAAATGAATCTCTAGCCATGTTGACACATCAATATAAGATAAAACACAAAAGGACAAGTCATATGTATGTAATTCTCATTAAATATGCACTTTGTGACTCATGGAAGGTGAATCACCACATTTCCATATGGGTGACCTTCTTACTCATGGATGTTGAACCACCACATTCCCAAATAGGTGACCTTCCATGTTCAATACGGTGGATTTCCAACACACCAATTATTGCATCAAGATAGATATATCCCTGCTGCATAAAGCATAAGTAATAGATGCAATGTTATAGCCTCACATCTCTTCCTAGAGATTGCTTGCATTTTACTCTGTTTTTTGAGCAATAAAATCATTATGCTATTTTGCTTATATATTTTTGTGTTCTGGTTTGTTATACTCTGTTATTTCTAAATTGCACTTTTTCTTAATCTTCCTTAACTTGAATTTTTGAGTTTTGGATCAGATACGCTCACAGATATAGAAACAAGCATACAAAAAATAACGACAAAACCATATACATATAGATTAAGACATTGTAGTCCCATTTCTAGCCAATCAACTTCGCAGTTGTGATTAGCCTACTCACGGGTTCCCGAAGGCTAAATTGGATGTGTGGGAACCCATGGTGATCTTAATCAGGCCACTCTCAGCTGTCAGTTGCCAGTTTCTGTGGCTTATTTGGGTAAAGGAGATGGGACTTACTATTTATAGTAAGTCAATTCTGGGGTTTCAATCAAAGCGGATGGTACCTTTGGATTGTTCGTCGAAATGGGTATCCAAATCCATGATCAGTTGGAAGGTTGGTTTGCGGAGCTTAGAAATTTTAATGCCCAAAGATTATTTATATAAAATTAAATTAATAATTTAATTTTATATAAGTTATGACTTTATAATAAAGGGGGAGGATTAAAGAGTCACTTAAGTTAAAATTATTTTATAAAGTGACTATTAGAATTGCAAAAAGGGGACGCTATTTATAATGAGGAAAAATAATTTCTATAAGACATTTTAAATTGCCTTTTCCCTCCAAAAAACCATCGACCCCTTGTGAGCTGTATAAAAGGAGATTTGGTCATTCATTTCAGGCATCTAGGTTTATATGTTTGTTTTGGCATTTGGTGAAGAAGCTTGCAGAGAATCTTTGCAGGGTTTCGAGCTTATTGGGGACGGCAACCTCCAATAGGGACATCCTCTTCGGGTATGAGAGATTACCCCTGGTGGATTAGGGTGGTGATTTCATACAGAGATTGCTCAGTGCTGATTGTGGAGAGATTTGCAAAGTTTTTTCGAAAGATTATACAAAAGTGTTTTCAGAGGTGCTGGACGAAGTTGCTGATTTTTGGCTGTACAGCACAGGTCGTACAATTACCAGCCAGGCGTGATATCTTTGGGGAATTGGGGCGATCAGTCCATAAACCCCTATCTCCTCCTTCATTGGTGCCCAAGGATTGCGAGCTGCTAGTACATCATTTCGTGGGTGAAGATTTGCTGATCAAATAGTGGTATGTACAGATTTGCTGATCAAATAATACAGACTGAAAATTCCAGATCGATATATCTTTGTGGTATTTGGGTGTTTCCTCGATTCCTTCACTGAGTTTCTAGCATTACATCTATAAAATCTGCATCTCAAGTTTCGTTTGATTTGGTTGCATAGTTACAAAGTTGTGAAAGTTGCAAGTGGACTGATTTAGAATTTATCTGATTTTTTTTATTAATTTGAAAAAATACAAAAAAAAAGTACATATTTGCAAAAAATTTAAAAAATAATTTTAGCCAGATTTGGGGAGGGTTGTTACAGACATAAACATGAAGACGTATACAAAACACTACATACAAATTGATGAAGACCCACTATACTTCTAAGAATCTGCATGCCTTCGAGACAAGATTGGATTTGTATTTATAAGTGTCTTATGGTGATAAAACCATAGAAACACCATTTTCTGCACAAAACCAATGGCGGTATTTGGAAACCACCTGCTTCTAGAAATTTCTAGTTAGTGGCAACATTATATTTATTTTTAACACAATCAACCGCATATGTCCTATCTCAACAGAACCAACTTCAGGTGGTGGAACATAATGGATCCCTTATCAGCTCATGCCAGTACCAACCAAATCCCTTTTTATTTCCCTTAATCCCAGAGATAGCAGCAACAGAAGACATCTAAATGAGAGATTTTTGCATAACTGCAAAAGCATTTTCTACATGATGTGAAGCTTCAATGTAGCAACAAATCAACATCCAGGTGTTGTAGGTGAGTTGGAGAGGAGAGGGCAATCCTCCGAGGGAGGTCCCAGGTTCGTATCTCCACCCTACCAAAAAGCTGAATTGGGTACCAAAAATCCAATTGATAATGTTGGTGCGGGCAGGGCTGGGTGCGACTCCCGGGTGACTTTGACGGTGTAGAACCTCCCTGTTCGTGGTCTCTCAGACCAAAGCGGCCCCGTAAGAGGTTTTTCGCTTTTAAAAAAAAAAAAAAATGTAGCAACAAATCTGTCTGGTGCTAACTATCACAGTACCAACTCATTGCTAAAACTTGTAGCACCGACTATTTAGTAAGCATTGTGTCTAATATTTCCTATGGTAATGACGGTATTTGGAAACCACCTGCTTCTAGAAATTTCTAGTTAGTGGCAACATTATATTTATTTCTAACACAATCAACCGCATATGTCCTATCTCAACAGAACCAAGAGAATTGATTCAAGTGGTGGAACATAATGGATCCCTTCTCAGCTCATGCCAGTACCAACCAAATCCCTTTTTATTTCCCTTACTCCCAGAGATAGCAGCAACAGAAGACATCTAAATGAGAGATTTTTGCATAACTGCAAAAGCATTTTCTACATGGTGTGAAGCTTCAATGTAGCAACAAATCTGTCTGGTGCTAACTGTCACAGTACCAACCCATTGCTAAAACTTGTAGCACCAACTATTTAGTAAGCATTGTGTCTAATATTTCCTATGGTACATAGATTTTGGAGAGAGATGTCACATGATTCTGCTATCTCAACAGAACCAATAGAACTGATTCAGGTGGTGGAACATAATGGATCCCTTCTCAGCTCATGCCAGTACCAACCAAATCCCTTTTTATTTCCCTTACTCCCAGAGATAGCAGCAACAGAAGACATCTAAATGAGAGATTTTTGCATAACTGCAAAAGCATTTTCTACATGGTGTGAAGCTTCAATGTAGCAACAAATCTGTCTGGTGCTAACTGTCACAGTACCAACCCATTGCTAAAACTTGTAGCACCGACTATTTAGTAAGCATTGTGTCTAATATTTCCTATGGTACATAGATTTTGGAGAGAGATGTCACATGATTGTGGGAGACAGACTGTCATTGCTTTTACATTTTTTCTAGAGATTCACAGTATTATACAGAGTTATTATATGATAGAACTCTAATGCAAATTTTATTATCAATACTATCCCATGCTTCATTTATGCACTTCACTAGTTGTTTAAAGATATTATCAAAAGTCTTTTATATTATAATGCATTAAATTAGATTTAACACAACAATTTAATACATTGTCCACTTGATTGTTTTTGAAATCCTAATTGATAACTTTGTTTTAGAAATTAGAATGTGGCATCAAGGCAATCCACAAAATGATGGGAAGGATGAACATCCTTTGAAGGGGTTAGAGATTGTAGAGAGCAGGCTAAAAGGCTTGACAAGTAGGCCTATTGATCATGGTTAGAAGAATTACTTTTGCTCCCCCACCATGGAATGAGCTAAGATATGGATCTCTAACTTCAAGCTAATTTAAAATTACCAAAGTCTAGACCTGGATATCTGAATTTTGCGACTTGTATTATGTTCTTGTAAACTTTGCCAATTAATAATAAATGGTCTAATATATAAGAACAGTCGATGACAGAACTTTCCTATGTTCTGCATTGTGCATATTTTAATTGCTTTTAAATATATATTGTTCAAGGGAAAAAAGAAAAAGAAAAGAAAAATAGTGCAAATACTTAGTAGCTGACTTCTAGAATGGACAGTTTGGGTACTGTGACTGTTGCACTTTAAGTTTAAAATGACATCGGTCTATGCTATGATTAATGAATGTTTGATGTATGAGTGTCTGAAATTTTGATTTGATTATATGGAATAGAAACAGGCGTCATATCATATGATATCATGAGCATATAGTGGTATTATGATGGCTTGACAATCATGTATGGTATTCTCGTCCTTGAAAGTTGAGGAATTCAACCGGTTGGTCCAATTTCATTTTACGAGTATCTGACATTTTTTAAATACTTATAATGCTTAATTTATGTGGATAATTATCATATGGGCATTAGCTCAACCGGTTAGATTCCTCAACTTCAAGGAGGAGACCGAGGTTCGCATCTTGCCAAGCTATACATGAATAATATCCAAGCTGTTGTAATACCACTACGTGGTGACATAATACGGGTGAGGTCATTTCAACCCCATTAAAAAAAAATGTCAATAATTTATCAGCATTGGCTCAACTGGTTAGATTCCTTGACTTTCAAGGAGAGTCAAGTATTAACTCAACTGGTTAGATTCCTTGACTTTCAAAGAGGAGTTAAGTTCAAATCTTGCGCATAATAGCCAAGCTGTCGTAATATCACTTTGTAGTGACATAATAAAGGTGAAGCTGTTTCAGTCCCATTAAAGAAAAAAAAAATGTCAATAACTTATCAGCATTAGCTCAACTGGTTAGATTCCTTGATTTTTAAGGAGGAGTCAGGTTTGAATCTTGTCAAACTCAACTGGTTAGATTCCTTGACTTTTAAGGAAGAGTCAGCTTTGTCAAACTATATATGCATAACAGCCAAGCTGTTGTAATACCACTTTGTGGTGATGATGTAATATAAGTGAGGCCCCTCAATCCCATTTAACCAATTGAAAGAAAAAAATTATATGGATAAAATAAAATTTAGATTAATTTTATGGCCCCACTAAATTATGTACAGGATTTTGGGCTGATAAGCTTCGGGGATCAAATGCCAACCCGAAGTTCAAAGCTTGGTCTGCCTGAGGATTAAACCTAATTGGAGGAAGAATCAGATAAAAGCCCAAAAGTCTCACTTACTCTTACTAGGAAAGAGGGTTTGCACTGTACAATTGAGGATATAATTGTTCCATGTAAAATCCTTTGGGCCCATCATTGATGTAATTTGAAAAGAGTAAAGAGGGAAACTTAACCTGATAAAAATAGCGCTTCCCTGATTTCAGTCCCTGCATGACAGCATCGTGGATGTAGCCTGGATCTCTCCAGCCCAAGGTCGTATTAGCCGGCGCATCACACATCTCCGACTGCTTATAAGTCAAGGACTCCGCCTCCGCTACCTTGTCCAGCTCACCCTCCTTCGACCCATATCTGACATAGCTCTTGATTTCCTCCTTGGTCACGAACATGACACGCATCTCGTCCTCGTTGGATGTGAAGGCCAGGTGGAGCTGAGCTGGATCGTTTAGATTCCTAAACGTGACGCTCTCGCTCTTGGCCAGAAGGTGGGCAGTGGAGGGCAGGGGGTTGTGATCGGAGTCCACAGGCGTTGTGTTGGTGATTTGGGATTTGTCCCAGTGGAACACCCTGAACTCGTAGGGAGATCTCAGATTGATGAGGCGAAGTTCCACGGAACCCGACCCCTCCTTCCACGTAGGACAGGAGGACAGGAAAATATAGCCTATGAAATGATCGTCTGTTGAGTCAGCGGGGGAGTAGATGCCCAGCCAGTCCATGTCGGATGGGGAAGGAATCCCTTTCCATTGGAGGGTGACGTTATCTCCAGAGCGGTTCAGTGTCTTTGGAAACGCCTCCAGCGTTACGCCATGAGCCGACCCACTTACCAGAACGGAGACCACTAACACGAACAATGCGTTCTTTGGATTTTGTTTGCTGAAATCCATTATTTCTGAAACGCTCCACAGGTTGATTCAGAGTGAATATCACAGGGCTCCTCCCTTTCCTCTAGTATCAAGGGGCACGTTCACATTGGATTTGAATTTTAATGGATTTGATGAGAGTGGATTCCTTGCCTTGTGGAACTGTGGATGAACTCCTCACTGGTAAGGCATTGAGTTCTAGGTAGGCATATGCTTCCGTCGTCATTTTGTGTTGACAGGACGGAGAATCTGAAGCGGCATCTCCCATGATACTCTTGTGCCCGTAAGTCAAAAAAAAAAAATTGAGGGGTGATGTGACGCACACTGGAGTGGTATGCAGACGGGTAGGAACCCTCCACCTTCTACTCTTGTATCTGAAAATTTAATATTATTTAAATATTTAATTTGTTTTTATTTAATAAATAATTTTTTATTTTTTTAATTTGGATTTTCACCTTATACTCTTGTGCCCAGCTGCCCATAAATTTAATATTAATTAATATAAAAGGAATATGATATTCAATTTGATTTCTTTAATAAATAAAAATATATAATTTTTTATTTAGATTTTCACCTTATACTTTTGTGCTCGTAAATTTAATATTAATTAATATATATTTTGAATTTGAATTTGTATTAATGTCCATCGGTGACCAAAAGAGGTCAATAGGACTATAAAGTAGGACATATCTAATGCAGCTCCAAAGAAAATAAAGTAAGAAAAATAGTAAACAGAATGATATATGATATACAAGATATGTGGATCAAGGATTACTCCCAACATTCAAGGTCGAAGAAAAGTAAGTGATGTAAGAGTTGGATGTCGTCGTAGATGTTCTTTGTTGGAGGCAACGACGAATTGATCTTGTTGTATCTCTGTGATCAACCCGACGCTTCCTATTCGTGGCCTCTGGAGGCTGGAAGAATAAAGTGGTAAGTCTTATCTTCTACAAATTGTTACGAAGTAGTTCTTTCGTGAGATTGCATAATTCTCGGATGAAAAGGGCAATGCATCTCTGATAGGACGCTAAGGACGCCACTTACTCAACAACAAATATATATATATATATATATATATATATATATATATATATATATATATATAATGATAGAAATATATTCAATTTGTTTTTATTTAATAAATAAAAATATATAATTTTTAATTTTTATTTATTTATTTTATTTGGATTTTCATCTTATATTTTTGTGCATGCAAATTTAATATTAATTAATATAAGATAAGAACATTGTAGATTGGTTTAGCTAGATATTTACCAAGAAGAGACTTTAGGTTCAAACCTTAGAGGCATGCATATTACAAAGGTAGTAGTATGTTGTGAATTCTTTGAGTGTGCGTTAGACCGACAACAATACGAATCCTAAGCGATCGATAGTCTTCACGTTGAGCCAACAATAACAGCGTGGTATAGGCTTGTTGGGAGCAACCCATGTGGTTTGAACCCTGCACTTGGCAGTTACTAAAAAAAGTGTGGATGTAACCAACTCCCCTATGTATCCAAAAATATATATAAGACAAGAACATAATATTCAGTTTGTTTTTATTTAATAAATAAAATTAGAATTTATAGAAGTTCAAAAAATTTAGGAAGGTTTGCACATAGTGCCATCATCATTGCATGCAAAAGTTTTAGTGTAGGTGAAGAAAATACATAGGACATACACGCAACAAACATAAGAAATCAACAAGGGCCTGTAGGCCTATGGAGGAGTAAAAACATGGGAAAACCACAGGATGATGGTGGGATGATGGGAGGAGAAACTGGCACGGAAACCCTTTCTACTAAGTAGCTTCAAATATAAACAAGAGGATGGAAATAATGTCAATCTTATGCAGTAAGATCATCAGTATCCACGGAAAGTGATTACAAACCAATAGGACCACTTACGTATAAAGGATCACAACAATTTTTAGTTTACAACTCAATCCAACGAGGAAAAGTCTCAACTAGCAAAGAAATAGTCCCAATAGCAAAAGAGACCAAGGACACAGATCTAGAGAACAGATAAAAGAAAAAGGAATTAGTACAAAAAACCCAAATGGAAGCAAAGCTCTCCAAACCTGATATCCAAGCTCACCCAAAAGGACCAACCATAGTAACACCTATGAAAGAGAAAGATAATGGGGAGATACCCCAAAAAATGAGCTTCAAAGATGCCCTCTAAGGAGGCCAAGCCCAAGTAAGAGGCATTAACAACCAAGAATGCCAAGAAGAACATTGAGGATGCCAAAGATGGATCTAAGGAAAATGGAAGCAGGATGCATAAGACAAGCAGATGCATCCCTGATAGTAAAATTAGAACTAGACAATATTTAGGATGACATAGATGCCATGGAAAGAAGGGGTCTAATTTGTCGATTTATGGGTTTTTGTTCGATCCTACTAGCGTTCACGTTATGGGCTACCAAACAATGGCAAACCAAAGGTGAATTTCAAAATTTTGATTATCCTAATGGATATTTTCTAGTCATGTTTGCTACAGAAGATGATAGAGTAATCATATTTCAAGGAGGGCCATGGTTCTTTGGTAGATCAGGGCTCTTCATGAAGCCCTGGCATACAAAATTTAAAGCAGATAAGGAAATGCCCTCAACTGGACCCATTTGGGCCAGACTTCTTGGTCTCCCAATGAAATTTTGGAACCCGCAAGTCTTAGCTGTAATAGGTAACACCCTAGGCACTTTCATGATGATGGCTGACATTACTCAGAAGTTTGAACATTTTATTTATGCATGAATCTGTGTGTTGTGAAAACCCCTCCTAGAAAAGGTCACATTACAATTTGAGGAGGATACAAGGGAACAATAGGTGGACTATGAGTTTATTCCATCTAGATGTAAAAGTTTCCATGAATATGGTCATCTTGCTAAGGATTGTCCATATAAATTTTAGGAGCAAAAGATAGAAGATAAGGAACATGAGGGATTCCAAATACCAAAGAAAAATAACACACAAAGAAAACCTGTAACTAAGGAGAAGGAAGTGCTTTCCACAAACATGTTTGGAAGCCTAGCCATGGATGACCTCCCAGATGAAGAAGAAGATGGAGCTGAAACAAAGATTCTAGAAACACAGTTTGAGGAAGTATGAGGAGAAACAAATATGCAAGAAATCAAAAGATAAATGGAGAAAACATTGAGAGAATGAGGAAAAACTAAAACCTCAAGGGAATGGACAATCTGCAACTAGCAAAGGTTATAAAAATAACTGTAGAGGGGGAAGGCCATATCAAGGCAATCAACAAGGAGGTCAAAGTCGATTGCAGTATGATTTGGAAGGAAGGCCAATCATAAATTATTGCAATTGCCAATAGTGGGGGCACTTTGCAAATAATTACCCTTCTTCCTAGACATAGGAGACAACACAAAATAATATTACACACATGTGTAGATGGTGTGGTCCTGGTAACCACAAGGAGGTCAATTGTCCTAAGAAATGGAGTACAAGTGGCTCGTAGAATGTCAAATTCTTGGACATTGATATACCCTCAGTTGAGGATGAAAACAAAAAAGAAGTATTAGTCGTGACACGGTGTTAGGCTAAGAAAGACAATTACCTATAAATTGCTAAAGAGAAGGAGAGATGGCAAAGGAAAAAAAGGTAATTGAAAAAGAAGCACAAAAGGCTAAATAGATAAGGCTAACATATTAGAAAGAATTAAAGAAGCCAAGTGATTTAGAAGACAAAGCATCTGTGCAAAATATGATAGCACAAGTTTTGAATACAATGGTAGAAATCAAAATGGTTGTTGTCAATTTGAGTTATTTTATGTTGTCATTGATGTCACATGGATCATTGATGTCACATGGATCACATTGAGTTTTGGTGGCCAAAGCATTTCATAAATAAGCATTTATGATATTTTGGAGAGCATGGATATATATACAGGGTTTTTGTGAAAACCAAGGCAGGCAAAATAAAAGGTTTTATTTAAAACCATGGATGGCAGATTTGAAATGGGTTTTTCTTAAAACCCAGATTGGTTTTTCGTTTTGTCGAAAAATGTGCCTCGGTGATGGAGATATTTATTTTTTAAATATTTAGTTTAGAATTTAAATCATTTAAAATTTAAATTTAAATTTTAAAATTAAATATATTAATTTTAGCGCCAACTAAATAAATGAGGAAAGGCATGTATATATATATATATATATATATATATATATATATATATATATATATATATATTTTGCCAACAAAATATTAGACTTAATGACCCCCTGTGCTTATTTTTCGAATGCCTTTGATTAGGGAACGAATTGCGAAAAGAGAGAGAAGTGTGACTTTGGTCTATTGAAAAATCATTTGCGGAGTTTAATAAGACGCATAGGCATCTTTGGCCTAGTGGTTTGTGCGTTGTGTGTTACACAGGAGGTCCTGTGATTGAGTCCCACCGTGGTTATTTGCTTTGTTGAAGCGCTCGAAGAGCTGTTAAGTTTTTCGAAGGGTGTAAAAGTTTATGATATAAGTTTTTGTTCGTGTCCCTTTGGACACGTGAGGGCGTGTGGCCCAACGACAAGCTGGTTGTGGTTAAAGCGCTGAGGAAGGAGACCTCACAAGATCGAATCCTGTCAGGGACAGAGGCAAGTTAATAAATTTTTAATAAATTTTATTTTTCTAAAGTTGCCCTAGGAGGAATAAGGGTTGTGATGCATGTTTAGAAAAAGAGAGATTTTTGGTGTCTCTCCTTTTGAAAGTATATCATATTATATATCGTTGGAAAGCTTATTTCGAGGGCTATTTGATTAACTTTCTTAGAGGGATAATGTAGACACCAAAACAACACCAATCTGATTATGTGACAACAAGCACTGACCGAATTGGCATACATAGCCCCTAGGGCAGCCCCCAGAGGTTAAACAGTGGTCCTAACCACTCCCAAAGCAATTTTGGAAGGTCAGAGGTCAATTTGGAACCTTTCAAGCACCTTTCTCCTTATTCGTTCCACCCTAGGATGATTAGAATGCTATTCGCCCCACCCCGGGACGATTAGCAGCAATCGCTCCAGGGTGGGGCAAATAGCAGGTTTGACGGGCAAAAAGTCAAACCTTGACAAATGGCAGCCCAGATCCACCACTCAACTCCACCTTCAATGCATGGGAGTGTGAGTGAGCATTTCAAAGCTCAAAGAGGTAGTCATAGAGGCAATCATGGAGCCCTTAATCAGGGAGGAATCTTCTCTCCCCTACAAGGCATGATGGCCAAGTGGCGCCCCTACATGCACATTCAAAGGAGACCCTTAGGTCTATAAAATGGTGAGTCTTCTCACCCAAAAAAGAGGATAGAGCAAGAGCATTTGGAGCAACGGAGTGCTATCGAATTATACCCTCACCCTCATTGTGCTTCCTACATCCTTGATCTCTCTTTTGGAAGGGAGGTTATCGGGTGAACATTAGGAGCGCAATCCGGACCCAAAACCCAAAAAATTGGCCACAATCCCACACCCAATTTTCTGACACAACCCCCTAGGAGGTTTTGGACCCATCCCAAGTGGATTGGTGTCAAAACCAAGCCCCAAACGACGGGCGTCCTACCCCGGGCGCCCCCGCACTATTGCAGTCCTAATCGCCCCACCCCGGAGCGATTAGAAATATACAATATATTTCTTCACTATTTCTTTTGCATCATGTTTTGTGTGTTTCATATATGCTGTAGTTCAAATTTCAATGCATTCTGACTTGTTTTGACTGTGTTTTCATTGTTTTACGCTTTTACTAACATACAGGGAGCACCTTCGGATACAGGGCGATCGGGGTAGAATCTACAAAATCCGACCTTCTGGGTCGTCTCAAAATGCCCCATTTTACCTAACCCCAAGTTTGTAGGTGTTTTGGAGGCCTCTGGATGGGACATTTGGGAGGTCACTTTCGGACATTTTATGACAATCCTAATCATCCCACCCCGGAGCGATTAGAAATCTACAATAGATTTCTTGACTGTTCTTTTTGCAATGTGTCCCTGATGGTGTTTACATGCTTCTATTTAAATTTCATTATGTTCTGATAAGTTTTGATCATTGTTTTAATTATTTCATGTATGCATTAACCGGAGGCCTTGGGGATTGCATGTTTCCCTCCATCCGCATGTGCTATTAATCATTTGTTGTTTCTTTGTACATAGGATCTCGACACCATAGGGGTAGCAAGGAACCAAGAACATATTCATGCAAGTGGTGATGATGTTTGGCCCACCCATTTTGAATGTGGGCACGCGAAAGATCCCGAAGGGAAGCGCACCATCCGTTGGTGTAACAAAATTGTATCGAACACTCCGAGCCCCTAAAAAGGGGGGGGAGACGTATTGTAACCTGATCATAAGAAAAATTAATAAAATAGGCTGCACCTTTGTTTTTTCTTTACATCTCGTTTCATTCATGCTTCACTTTCCTTTTTCATGCACTTAGCATTTCGTTAATACAACTGCTTTTGTTTGCATCACACCCGGTGCGCCTATGCTTTCGTAGACATGCTTTCAATGGCGATCACGGTGGGACTCTATCCCCTGATTTTGGGATCAAGTTTTTGATCAAAAATTTTGTGTTTTTGCTTGTAGGTGTTAATCCTTCAAGCGCTGGACTGCTGCTCGTGCCACCCTGTGACGAATACAGACTGGAATTCATGCCACCCCGGGATGAATAAGGCATTCATCCCACCCTGTGACGAATACAGATCTGCTATTCATCCCACCCCAGGACGATTAGCTCTCTGTGCATTTTTTGGGCAGAAACTCAGGGGCATCTGGTGTGGGCAGAGAAGAGGTAGGTTTTCTGAACATCCTCTATAATTTTTTGTCTCTGTTTCTATGATTTTTCTATTTTCTTTGCTTGCATAGAGAAGTTTGCTGCATGTTTTCTTTCTTTGTGCAAGTAAAAATAACCACACACACCACGTGATAATATAAACATCAAGGATTTGGTCATAAAACCCCAACACTTGATCAAGACCAATGGTGGATTTCATCACCACCTTGGCTTGAATTTTGCATACATAACCTCGATCGCGATTGTTGCTAGACGTAAATCCTGATGAAAGCTGACCAAGTGTAGCTGGGGTGATTCCCATCGCATGAGGATAAGTCTTCTATGGTAGGTGTCAAAAATAGAGTGATTCCCCTTCCGTATCGCCTATGTTCCACGTACTGTTATGCTCTCGCGTACCAATAGTTTCCCTCACGTAAGGGCGGGTATATTGAGAGGTTCGATATAATGGCCTGGCAATGGTATATTGAAGGGGCGACCATTTTGGGAGATATAAGAGCCCTCATATTGCATGTACAACAAAATTTTCTTTACAAGGCTTTCAAAACAAAAATCAAAACACATTGAACCAGATTTAGGGCACACATTTAATCTATAAACGAGATAATCACTTCTTTGTTTGTGTGGCCCCTTTTTGTTTAGTGTAGCATAAAAAATCGTAAAGAAGATAAAAACATACATATCTTTTAGAGAACCACCACCATGGTGTACACCCGTAGCCAAGCCCAATCACGGGTAGAAGCTACGAAAAGTGTACAAGGGGGCACAAGTCGCCTCCGTTATAGCCCCAAGGACTTGGTTATACCACCTTGGCGCCCGACCCACAACATAGTCCACATCATACCATGACGGAATAGGACTATAGAGGCACCCCTTCGAGGGGCACTCCCATTCAACACAAACCCTTTCAGGAGGAGTACATACATAGGAAGGCCCCCTTAGACACTCATTATGAGTGGCCACCGTGTGATGAAGCGCTAGAACAACATAGGGTCCATAAGGAGGGGCCACATGATTACATCATCCCTCCTCTACGCCTCATTATTGTTAGAAATAATAGGCCAAATCTAGAGCGCAAGGCTCTTCAGAAAGGGCGAGCCAACTCTGCCCACCCCTTTCACATATATGAGAGGGAGCATGAGGAAAACCACTATATCCCTCAAGAGCAATACACAACACGGGAGCAATGCGCCTCCGCACCTGCTATTTATCAAGATCACCTACTAAGGCCAGAGCCTCGGGTGAATACCGCTAACCTCGACAGAGGGAAGTGACCTATAGAGATCTCGGATCACCATGACCGAGATAGACATGTAGGGGAAGCATCTAGGCCCCCTAGACCTAAGACGGTAGAACAAATCAACTTGGCATTTGCCAAACATACCGCCCGCCAAGCGCAAATCATGCAACTTGAGCAAGATCAACAACAGTTAGAGCACCTGTATCGTCTTAGCAAAGAGCGCATTCAGCGTTATACAAACGAGTTGCTCCACAACATTGTGCATGAGAGGATTCCAACCCCTCGCACACATAAGACAAAGCTTTATGAGAGGCACAACCCCTTGGTGTGAGATAGGTCTCCACGACCTTATCAAGCGTTGCCTCCAAGACCTCCTAGACTTGAGCGGGAGGCCACCCCTAGAGCCAATGATGGGCACCCTCCTCGGGCACCCACCCATGTTTATAGGTCATGCCCAGGAACTCCTCAAGAATCCTATGAGGAATTTGAGCAAGAAGAAGAGTGGGCTGAAACACCCTACCAAGGCAGGGGGGTGCTATCCGGCTACCCCTCCATAGGCCTCAAGTTCCTCGTAATTCACAATGGGAACAAACCAAGGAGGAAGAGATCAAATCCTCTGATGCATACAAAGCGTTGCTAGAGCGCTTAGAGTCTATGGAGACCAAGACTTTTGGGCCCCAAAAGCCCACTTTACGCCAGCTCCGCAGTCACCCTGTGCATCCTTCAGTGTCGGCACCCCCATACCCTGAACACTTCAAAATGCCTCAATTGGTAATCTTTAGAGGGGATGAAGATGCCCAAGAGCACGTGACAAGATTCCTGAGCCAATGCTTTGGAATTCAGGATAATGATGCATTGCTTCTAAGAACGTTTATAACCACGTTCGCAGGCCCTACCTCGGATTGGTTTACCCAGTTGTCGAAGCATAGCATCAATAACCTGGACCAGCTAGTGGATGCGTTCCTCGAACGTTTCACCTTCAACACCAAGAAGAAGGCATCGTTAAGCGACCTAGCTAGCCTCAAACAGTATGAGGAGGAGACCATGGCGGCTTATGGAAATCGATGGAGAACATTGCTTTCAAAGCTTCCTTACCTCCCTCCCATGGCCGACCTAACCCAAATGTTCTCGAAAAGTTGCCTAAGGTCGATCTCCGTGCTATTGCAGCTACAACAATATGCCACTCTCGAGGAAGCCCTGGTGCAAGCTAGAATCATTGAGGAGATCAAGATACAGGATGGCGAGATTGCCAAGCCACGCAAGAAAGAGTGGCCCAAAAATTCCAAAACTAGGTCCATGCAACCAAAACCCGCTGCGGTCAATCAGGTTGCCATAAACATACCAAAGCCTGCACAGACGACACAGCCCCCAAAGGCTAATTATCAAGCAGTTCCTCTTGACAGCTATGAAAAGGAAAATCATAGGCAAGAGAAAAATCAGCAGCGTCACCCTAGGCGACAATTCACACCCTTCACAGAGTCTAAAGACTCCTTGTTTGACCGTTTGTCCGTGGTAAACTTGATAAACCTACCAGAAAGTCAACCCGTAGACCCCAACATGCCAAAACCCAAGGGCTATAGGGAAGACTTGTACTGTAGATTTCATCGACATAAAGGACATGACCTTTACGCGTGTTGGAAGTTCAAAAGCTTAGTGCAAGACCTAATAGACAACAAAATGCTAGCGGTGGATAATCTCGTAGCACCAAGCAACCAACAGATGGAGGTCTTCAAAGACCCCCTGCCTGCCCATGATGCGTAGGCAAAGACTCTACAAGTCAATGAGGTGACACAAAACTGCCCCATGCAGGGGTATGTAGGGATGATAAGCATAGTGACACGAAACAAGAGGTACCCAAGCACAGCTGCCCTCGCTGCAGCTATAGGAGAGGTTCCATCAACGTCACAACCTCAACAACACCCTACGCAACCTCCTTCGCCTAGACCAATGGCCACGATTCGGACTAAACTTACCCAAAGTTTAAGGACCACGTCGGCTAGGCTCTCCATCTATGAGCTCATCCAACAATCATCGCCCCATCGGGAGGCTCTAATGGAGATACTCAAAGCCATCGAGCTACAGCCCCACGAAGAAAACTATTTCAACAACTTTGTGGGACATGTAAAATGATGTATAAAACCAGTCATCACCTTTAGAGAAGATGAATTGAAATCGATGACTGGTGATATGGCGGATCCACCCCTGCACGTCATTGCTCGGGTCAACGGGATTCCATTTAAGAGGGTGTTGGTGGACACTGGCTTGTCCAATAATATAATCACAATGACGACATTGAAACACCTAAAGCTGCCAACATCTCATATTATGGCCTCCACCTATACTCTTCAAGCATTCAACGACGCGATATGCTCGACGGTTGGCACAATTGTCCTGCCCATCCAAGTGGGACAAAAGACTATTCCTACGTTGTGCCACATCCTGGAAGGTGAGATGGCCTACAATATCTTGTTGGGCCGACCTTGGATTAGGGACATGAAGTGTGTCCCTTCAATAGCCCATCAATGCCTAAAGTACACATACAAAGGGCAAGTGCATGTAGTCCCGGTAGACTTAGAGCCCTTCAAGTATTGCAATGCGGTGTAGCTGATGCCACAATTGACCCTCCCATCGACACATTTGGACTTTCAGTTGAATCCATCCAAATAGGGTCCGATTTTGCATACATCCTCACTGTTAAGTCCCTCAAATCACCAATCGGGCCCATCTTCATCGTCTGGTCCTTCACCAACGACACCACCTACGATGGCCACACCGAAGGACAACGGGAAGAAGCCCCTGGAAGAGATACCACCATTGGTCTCAACCATCTCTACCGAAGAGGTGCCCAGCCGAATGGAAGTCAAGACGTCTGGTTCACCCAACATGGAGTGGACCTAGGAAGAACTCCCATTCCCTCCCCCTCAATCGCCAATGATCACCGTTGAGATGGCCAATACGGGCCTGGGGGAGTATCTAGTGCGGAACATTATAGCAACACCCATGCTTGAGTCCATGCAGGACATGGGGAGACCTCACCTCCCCATCGACACTATTGTCCCTTTGGGCTACCCACAAAATCAGACAAATTTTGTATATGGGGGCCTCGACAACGACATTGAACCTTACCTGCAAGAGGAAGAGGATGAAGAGCCCTTTGTTGAGAATGTCAACTATCTGTCCAACCCAAAATTCGCTTTGAAATACCTTGGCCAATGTAATTGGCATGGATATGGGTTGGGCAGATATGAACAAGGGGTGCGCGTTCTTTGTCAACCAAGATATCAAATGCCATATGATAAATCAGGAGTAGGGTTCAACCACCCTCTGCCCCTTGACATCTTGGTAGAAAACATGCAAGGCCTAGGGCTAGGCAACAAGGATGGGTTGGCACAAGATCCATATGCCAATCCTAACACAACATACACATTGGGGGATTATCTCCCATTGCTAACAACAAACCTTGTGGGCCTCAACAACTCCTCCCCTTCGATCGAGAAAGGGGAAAGTTCAAGAACTTGCCTCCAAGAGGGATATAGACAAGGCCAAGAAGGATCTTCAGAAGATGAGTTAGAGTATGAGGTAGCACCTTGGGACCCTTTTGAGTCTGATAGCAATCACTCGCAAGTGATGCCCATAGATGACTATCAAGAGAACTTCATGGCGATGTTCCCCTTGAATGCTCCAATCGAGCAATTTCCACCTCAAGAGAATCAGGTCCTCCCGTAGAGAGCGGAACAACCCCGATGGGACCAAATTAACTTGCTCGAGCAGAGCGAGCCCCACATGCCGCAAATAGTTATCGAAGCCAATGAAGGCCTATGGATATTTGATAGCGATTATGAAGATGAGACTGAGATGGCATATCTCAACCATATGCAGCAACGAGAATACCCCATGGACATTGACGATATGTTTGAACAACTAAACATGGGGCCAAGGCATAGGTGGCACCTAAACCAAGCACAATTGGACCAAGTACTACACCCGCCACTTCAAGCATACAGAGAGCACCCTCCGCCTAGAGACCCTATAGAGCCATCAATGCCAAGGGCAGACCCTGTCCTTTTATCTGCACATAGGGCCAATCCATTTGTGCCAATACCCACAGAGCTAGATCTGGGGTATAAATATCACCAAGGAAGTCCGAGTCAACACCCGCATGGTAATGGAGATCAAATTCACTTCATCAACATGATCTCCATTGACTTAACCGCCCCCATCCGCAATCCAGCCGATCCAACACGACCATTGTATCTAAACCTAGATGCCATAGACTGGATCGTGCTAACTTGCCACCATCCCCATCAGAGTATTGGCCTTGTGGTGAGATGCTTCATTTCACCCCAAGACCAACTCAGGATATCTTCCATGCTGAAGAGGAACCCGATGTTCCAAACACATATTTAAATTTAGCAAATGATATCCACTTGATCCCAACTCCACACCAGTTGGAGGACGGATCCCACATGTCAGTCGAAGAGACGACTGACGTAGACATCGGTTCTAATCCAATGAATCCGTAGATCATCAAGCTAGGGGTAAGTCTATCCCCCGAAGAGCAAGCCGACTACATTGCCCTTCTCAAAGAGAAGAAGGAGGTTTTTGCATGGTCCTACAAAGACATGTCGGGGCTAGACCCGTAGCTAGTCACGCATAACCTAACGCTTGATTCGACAGTCAAGCCAGTCAAGCAAAAACTACGTAAGATGCACCCAACAATGGCCTTAATGGTAAAAGACGAATTACAAAAGTTGTTGGATGCACAATTTGTCATCTGCATAGATTACCCACCATGGTTGTCCAACATGGTGCCCGTCAAAAACCCTAACGGGAGGATTCGCATATGCACAAATTTTTGAGATCTAAACAAAGCGAGTCCCAAGGATGACTTCCCCTTGCCTAGCATCGATGTATTGGTAGATACTACAATAGGCCACAAAATTCTTTCCCTCATGGATGGTTTCTCGGGATATAACCAGATTTGCATCAATCTCGAGGATCAACTAAAAACAGCGTTCACAACGCCTTGGGGGACATTTTGTTATAAGGTCATGCCCTTTGGCCTTAAAAACATTAGAGCCACCTACCAACGCGCTATGACATACATCTTCCACGATCACATGCATAAAACTTTGGAAGATTATATGGATGATTTTTTGGCCAAATCTCTTTTGTGCCCAGATCATCTCGATGACTTAAACAAGATCCTCGATCGCCTCATCGAACACAAAGTCAGACTAAACCCCAAGAAGTGCGTATTTGGCGTCACATCTAGAAAACTCTTGGGTTTCATAGTCTCAAAACGAGGCATCGAGGTAGATCCACATAAAGTCAAGGTAATCCTTGAAATGCTTCCCCCAACCACCATCAAGCAGCTTAGAAGCTTGCAGGGAAAGGTCACGTCGATCAAGCGCTTCATAGCGCAGCTATCTAACAAGTGCCGACCCATGAATAAATTATTACACAAAGGGGTAGCATTTCACTGGGATGTCGAGTGCTAGTCAGCCTTCGACAACATCAAACAATACTTGGCTTCACCGCAAGTATTGGCACCACCTAGACCAGGAGTGTCATTCTACTTATACATCTCAACTACTGAGGTGGCACTGGGCGCCATGCTAGCCCAAAAAAATGAACTACACAAAGAACAGGCTAATTATTATCTTAGCTGCACCTTGGTCAGTTATGAACTTAACTATGCATACGTCTAGAAGCTATGCTTGGTGGTGGTATTTACCACCAAAAAGCTATGCCACTACATGTTGAGCAATACAACGTATGTTGTGTCTAAGGAGATCCATTGCGGTACATGATGAGTTGCACTTATCATAGTAGTCGCACGACAAAATGGATCATGTTGTTGATGGAGTTTGACATCGAATTCATTGGACAAAAGTCCATCAAAGGTCAAGTCATCGTCGATCAACTAGCAGAGGCTCCTCTCGAAGATGATCAGCCTCTGATCGTAGAGCTACCCGATGATGGGGTCTTCCATATCTCAGAATTGCCAGATTCTAATGAGCCTGAGTCACAGGTCGACATAACCCTATTTTTTTATGGTTCTAAATGTGAGCAAAGGGGTGGCATGAGAATCGTATTCTTCACATCGCAAGGGGCTCCAATGCCTCTATCATTTAAACTTGATTTCTCGTGCACCAATAACAATGCTGAATACGAAGCCTTGCTCATAGGTCTTCAGACAACCATCACCATGAACATCAAACACTTGAATATCTTTGGTGATTCACTATTAATTGTCAACCAAGTGAAAGGGGTATTCCAATGCAAATGCCAAGTTCTGCAAGCCTACAAAGCCCTTGTGGATAAATTCCTGGCAAAGCTTGAATGGTACGATATCAAGGCACTCCCTCGATCATCGAATCGTTTTGTGAACACTATGGTCTCCTTGGGGACATTAATCTCGCAAGACATTTCTAGTGATATGACAACCATTCAAGTCAAAACATTATCGCAATCTGGGATAGAGCGTGCAAGCTCTGACCTAACTCCAAGAATCCACTGATCCAGATTGAACCATCTTAGGATAGGTTCTCTCGAATCCACGATAGTCTGAATCATGCCAACTTGGGGTCCTTGTTCTCCCCGACCCCTCTTAATAGCAACACAACACTATTCTTACAAGTTCTTTCCTGCTCAGCTTTTGCTAGGGACAAACTTCAAGAGGGATTGGCAGTTCATACCATCGAGGTTTCTGATCAGCAGGATTGGTACACATCCATAAGACACTACCTCAAGCTAGGTAACCTCCCACTTGGATTGATGCACATCGCGAAAATATCATTCAAACAGAAAGTGGCAAAACATGTATTGCTAGGAGACATTTTATATCGTCGAAGCTACGAAGGAATCCTCCTCCTTTGCTTGGACCAGTAGGAGTCCACTTGGGTGATCACCCAAGCGCACGATGGTACATGCGATGGCCACTTTAGTGGTATGGCCATCGTAAAGCACATTCTTTGCATGGGCTATTATTGGCCATCTTTAGAGCGAGATTGTTGCACGTATGTAAGGAAGTGCATGAAATGTCAACACCATGCTAATTTGACACACGTACCTTCTCAGGCCTTGTAGTCGATCCAATCGACTTGGCCATTTTTACAGTGGGGCTTAGATCTATCGAAAAGATCTCCCCTGCGTTGTCAAGTCATCACACGTTTATCATAATGGCCACAGAGTACTTCACCAAGTGGGTGGAAGCAATTCTACTTACCTCTACGATTGGGACCTGCATTGCAGAGTTTATTTTACATAACATCATATGTCGTTTTGGTAGTCCATCCAATATCATCTCAGATAATGGGACGTCATTTAAGAACAAAGACGTGCGTGCTTTGAAAACAAAGTACAAAATTTAGGATAGTTTTTCAACATCCTATTATCCGCAGGCAAATGGGCAAGTAGAGGCATCAAACAAAACACTAGTTGCCATCCTTAAAAATATGGTCACATATAGTCATAAGGATTGGCACATTCAAATCCCGCTTGCTCTATGGGCTTATCGCACTAGCATTCGGATGCCCATTGGGGCAACTCCATTTTTGCTAGTGTATGGCTCTGAGGCAGTCATGCCTCTCAAGTTGGAAATACCTTCCCTGCGCATATCAATGCAAGAGTTCATCGATGATGACACTACGTAGCAAGCTCGGTTAGACTAGCTTACGTTGCTCGACGAACGACGCGTCAATGCTCTCGAGAATTTACGTATCTATCAAGAGCGACTTAAGAAAGCATACAACATGAAAGTTCACCCGAGGGACTTTCAGGTTGGTGATCTGGTCTTAAAAGAGAACCAAAAAAATTCTAACTTGCCACACCATTTAAGGGACAAGTTCATGGCAAATTGGTTAGGTCCTTATGTAATCGACAATAAAATAGGACCTGGAACATACTGGCTCGCATCTCTTGATGAAATCAAGGAACTGGAACCCTTGAACATCAGTCATTTGAGGCCATTCCATATTTAAAAGAGCCATGGACCACCCCCAAAAAGCTCTAAGGGTTCCCACAATTGCCTGGTCACCCAAAAATCCCCAAGGATCCTCGTAATCGCTTGGTCACCCCAAAAGGCTCTAGGGGTTCCCACAACCGCCTGGTCACCCAAAAATCCCCAAGGATCCCTGTAATCGCTTGGTCACCCCAAAAGGCTCCAAGGGTTCCCACAACCGCTTGGTCACCCAAAAATCTCAAAGGGTTCTCGTAATCGCTTGGTCAACCTAAAACGTCCCAAAGGTATCCATAAGCCCCTTTGGTCAAACCAAAAGCTCCAAGGGTTATCGTAATCGCTTGGTCAACCTAAAATGCCCCAAAGGTATCTATAAGCCCCTTTGGTCAAACCAAAATCTCCAAGGGTTCTTGTAATCGCTTGGTCAACCTAAAATGCCCCAAAGGTATCCATCAGCCCCTTTGGTCAAACCAAAATCTCCAAGGGTTCCCGTAATCACTTGGTCAACTTAAAATGCCCCAAAGGTATCTATAAGCCCCTTTGGTCAAACCAAAAGCTCTAAGGGCTCTCGCAATCACTTGGTCAACCTAAAACGCCCCACAGGTATCCATTAAACTCTTTGGTCAAACCAAAAGCTCCAAGGATTCCCACAATCGCTTGGTCAACCTAAAACGCCCCAAAGGTATCCATAAACCCTTTGGTCAAACCAAAAAATCCAAGGGTTCCCACAATCTCTTGGTTAAAAACAAATATTCAAAAACAAACAAAAACAACATATAAACAAAAATAACAAAAACAAATTGCGTCTCGCTTCCATGCATACTCTTAAAAATCAAAACACAAAAAAAAAAAATTGCATTAGGTATCGCATACATAAATTGCATATTTGTTGGTCATACAGGTCAAATGCACCATAGACTGTAATCACTCGGCAATCACATCATTTTCCACATTTATCCACTTTGTAAATGATCCAAAAAAAAAATAATAATAATAACGCCATGCACATTCTCACCATACAACGAAACGGTTATCTTGCTCATCCCCTTGTGCGAATGACCCCAAGAATGCTGAGAGTTGGCAAAAGGACAAGCATCTTCCCTACCCAATTCCCCAAAATAAACAGTGGTTTTCACCACTATCAAAAATCCCAAAATTCTCAAAGGGTTGCAAACATAAAAAATTGCAAAAGTCAAAATACAAACTCCAAATTTTGATATCCAAACCCCTCAAAGTGCACACATCAAAAGGCACAAGAAATAGTGATCCTCATCACTCAAAATTCAAATCCCTTGCTCAAAAATAAAAGCAAAATAAACAGTGATTTTTATTACTATATCTAAGAGCAAGTTTCCCAATAAAACTGAAGAAAAAAATGGAGTCAAACTTGAATCCCTAGAACTCTCAGCATTCAAAAGGTCATGAGATGATCCTCAGTCCCGGTTTGGTGGATAGCCTGTTGGCACTGGTGGTAAACCTCCCATATGATGATATATCTATCACATTAGCTCTTGGGCATATGTGCAGATCAATTTTTGCATGTGGATGAGCTAGCTTAGGGTATCTTAGATTGCATCGCAGATTAATCCTACTAAATACAACAAAGGAGTTAGTGGAGCTAATTAGGTGATCCTCAGTACATGTTTGGTTGACAGCCTATCTGGCACTGGTGGTATCCTGACAAATACCACATAAACAAATTCAATCACACACACAGGGATGTGCAATAACTTGGTCAAACTCAAGTTTGATTCGTACCTTGTTCAAAAGTCTTGTAAGATAAACGTACAGTCTTGGCTAGTTAGTTAAAATATCTGAGTCTCAAAAAAACTTTAACTACATTATAAAATAATTGTTGTAAATTTCATTACTTACATCACCATCAAAAAATACAAATATATTACACATACAAAGTCATTCCACAAAGCAATCACATAGTACAGAAATCCAGTAAACCCTGTACAGTCTATGGTGCCATCGCCTATGTATCAACAAATCAATTCATCCATTTCATATGCATACATCCAAATAGTTAGAAACATTGGCATTCACAATAACACATGCATACATCAACATAAATAAATGTGCATCAAATAAATGATAAATCACGACAAGTGTATAATAAAAAAGATAGTCATGTATATATATCGCCAAAAAATGCCCGCAGGCTACAATAAGTTGGTCCTCTGACCTCACAAAAAAATCAAAAACTCAAAAACCCCAAGCCTAGGGAGTCGGACACCATGATCATGCAGGATTGGTGCGATTGGAACTAGCCCCAGTGGTGTAGGTCCTATGGGACCTCTCAGGGCGGCTACTGCTAGCCCCTGTAGCATGCCCACTAGCGCTACCCTCACCCAGTTGCCTGTGACGAGAGGATGCTGATTGCTCAGTATCGCTGCCTCTCCTACGATGTGACGATCCACCTCCAGTGAGCTTAGGTAACTGCCCATCGAGGTGAATAATCTCAGCCTCCAACTCCACCCGGCACCGACCCCACTCCACATCCCGTCGACATTACGTAGCCAATCCGTTATACCATTGTGCTAACTGAGCCCACAGGTGATCCCTCTCGACATTGTGCTCCTCATCTCATCTTCGTAGTAGGTCCTCCAATCATGCTATCTCAGCATGAAGCCTAGCCTCCATATTCCTTGGGACTGCCCGAGGCATGGGCATCTCCGGGATGGCATGCTACTTCGACACCCACTGCTCCGAGACGTCCTATGTATCTGACTGCTTTGAAAACCCTAAATCATCCCCAATAAAATCCTCAACCTCCACCATGTCTGCATCATCAAGTAGAGCCCCCCAACCCTCCCTCGATGCCTCTACATCCTTGCCTCCTAATGTTGTCGCATTCGTGCCTCCTAGAGGCCCCTCACCTCGTCATCGTAGCATCATCCACCACTGGTCGTACTATGCAGTCACCCCAACATTGTCCACATCGGGGACATCAATCACCGCATCTGACTCCTCACCTAGCGGCTCAATGATCGACTAGGCCAGAGTCTTCTCGTCACCCCGACATCGATAAATCAAGGGCTCACCAGGAAATCCCTAGCGCACCCCAAACTATCGAGTCACTCAAACATATAGGAAGTACTCCTGCTTGGTCTCATGCTGCCCGATCAACCACCTACCCCTGCACACCCGCTGGAGCCACTCGCCAGCCTTAGGCCACGCTGGACAGTCCCGGTATGCCCACCAAAACACCTCCCCTGGAGCAATACATGAGAAGGCATCAGTATAGTGCCCTACGAAACCTGCCTACCGTCGACTCTGTCCATGCTCCTTCGACCTTCACCATAATGCGGCATAGCCAATCTCCTTATCCACCATCTCTCCCCAAGTGGTCCAAGGCAACCCGGTTGCTGCTCCACAGCTATGTGCTGCCACCCTCAGCACTGCAACAAGTAGTTGTACCCAATCCCCTTCTGCCTTCGACAGTGGACCTCGTACAACTCATCATAAAGTTGTGCTAGTAGCATTTGACCCCACCTCATAATCAATGGCACTACTATCAGACACTCCACAAGTTTGAACACTACCTCAAGCAGGTTCCAAAGGAACCTCGCACCCGAGGAGTTGAGAAGTAGCATGTTGGAGATGAGGGTCATAAGAAATGCATGCCTCACCCCAAACATGCCCTTCTCAAACCACCATCGCACCAGAATCCTACCAATTAGGCAATCCCCTTCTGCCCTCTCCACTGCCCCATCCATCCCCATCTCTGTCGCATGCCCAAAGCACCGTGTCAGCACTGTCATCCACTGATCACGAGGAGTCATCCGAATAGGCAGTCCGTCTATCGAAATTCATAGAATTCGATACACGTCATCCAGAGTCACTATCATCTCCCCTGTTGGGAGATGAAAGGTGTTGGTGCGGGGATCCCATAAATTGATCAGGGCAGTCAAATATGCCCGATCCCCCACCACAGGCTCCAGCCGCGTCACTTGCTTGAACCCAAGGGCATCAAGCCAATCCCAATCTGCCACAGTCAACGCATCCCATGCATCAAAAAATACCATCGGCTGACGATACCGACTCTTCACAACCTAAAAAACAAAAACAACACAAAAACATTAAAACATGACCAAAAAAAAAACTGTACAGCAACAAAACAAATGTACATGTATACAAAAAAAAAAAAAAAAAACCAAAAATTAACTAGGGCTTACATTAGTCTACACGAAAAACAAAAAAACATTAAAAAAAAATCAAATAAACAACACAAAAAAATACAAATTTAAACTAGGGTTTTTAATCTTAGTCTAAACGAAAAAAAATAAAAATAAAACAACAAATTCATCCTAGGGTTTTTAACCTTAAGTGTGAACAAAAAATCAAATAAAACAAACAAAATCATACTAGGGTTTTTAACCTTAAGTGTGGACAAAAAAAAATCAAACAAAACACATTAAAACTATACTAGGGTTTTTAACCTTAAGTGTGAACAAAAAATCAAATAAAACAAACAAAATCATACTAGGGTTTTTAACCTTAAGTGTGGACAAAAAAATAAAACAAAAACATCAAAACTATACTAGGGTTTTTAACCTTAAGTGTAAACAAAAACAAATTAAAACACAAAAAAAAAATCATCTAGGGTTTTTTAACCTTGTTATGAACAAAACAAAACAAATAAAACCATAACATTCATCTAGGGTTTTAACCTTAATATGACCAAAAAAAAAAAACAATGATAAAATACGCGTTTTAAAAAAGTTCATATAAAAACAAACAAATAACAAGCAGAAGGAAGGAGCACCTACCGGTCTAGCCTCGGCTTCGCCACTCGAAGATCCGGTCCTTGCACTCATGGTGTCTATGAAATTTTGATAGCGCTCCGCTTCGCAAACTAGCACTCCTCCTCACAGCTCCAAATCGCCAGAAAAAACAATTGCAAATGAGCCCAAAACCTAGTTTTGGCCCTTATATAGGCTCTTAGGCCTGTAATCGTTCTACCCTGGGATGAGCGCTCTAGTTAGCACTTGTCCCACCCTGGGACGATTACAAAATTGGTATTCGTCCCACCCTAGGACGATTACAGAGCAAGAAAATAAAAAACAACCAAAAAATCATCCAAAATACACCAAAAATAGCAATAAAACTATTGAACAAAGGCACCTTTGCGCATGCGATTCATGGCATCCAAAATCGATGTTGGGGTCACAAATACTCACTATCATACTCTCTAAGAAGGCTACCTTAGCTGGACCGCTCCATGGGAGGACATATTTTTGACAAATAAAACCCCAAAAGGCGTCATAAAAAGGGTCAGAACCCACTAAAAAACAACAATAAAACTACTGAACCAAGGCACCTTTGCGCTTGCAATTCATGGCATCAAAAACCAGTGTTGGGGTCACAAATCCTCACTATCCTACTCCCTTAGAAGTCTACCATAGCCGGATCACTCCACGGGAGGACTGATTTTTGATAATTTCAACCCCAAACGGCATCACAAAAAGGGTCAAAACCCACCAAAAAATAATAATAAAATTGTTGAACAAAGGCATCGTTGCGCATGCGATTCATGGCATCAAAAACCGACGTTGGGGTCACAAATACTCATTATCCGACTCCCTAAGAAGGCTACCATAGCTGGACCGCTCCACGGGAGGACGAATTTTTGACAATTTCATCCCCAAAAGGCATCACAAAAAAGGATTAAAACCTACCAAAAATAGGTCCAATTGTTGGGAAATTGCATAAGCGATCAACGAAAAACAATAGAAGGCACCCTTATACAAGTCATCTTGGGTCAAGCAACTCATCACTTTTCTCATGTCTGTCATTCCCTCATCAATTCATCGCTTGAGGGGGTAGTCACACTTAGTCACCAATCAACAAATACACACCCAATCAAGGAAATGGCATGCATTCAAAGAATCATTGACAAAGACAATCACGCTCTTGCTTGGGACAGTAAACAAGCAATAATCACAAGCTAATCAAACACTTGGCATTCTAGAATCATGAACTCAAGGTTCCCACAGACAAAAGGTTGCACCCTTTGCCTATTCATGACTGAACAATGTCCAAGATCAAGTAACACCTCACCAAAAAAGGTTAACACTTGAATTAAGCTCCTTAGCTCGTCGAAGCAAGGATTCAAGAATGCGTGCCCTTTCCATACTTGGGGCATAAAAATTTGGTTAGGTTACTGAGAAACCCTAATCATTAAGTGCTTTGGTTAACTATTTTTTCTCAGCACTGCGCCACGCGCAGCGCATCCCAAAAAGAGGCATCTATAGACACCAAAACAACACCAATCCAATTATGTGATGATAAGAACTAACCAAATTGGCATACACAGCCCCTAGGGCAGCCCCCAAAGGTTAAACAGTGGTCCTAACCACTCCCAAAGTAGTTTTGGAAGGTTAGAGGTCAATTTGGCACCTTTCAAGTGCCCTGCTCCTTATTCGTTCCACCCTGAAATGATTAGAATGCTATTCGCCCCACCCCGGGACGATTAGCAACAATCACTCCAGGGTGGGGCGAATAGCAGGTTTGATGGGAAAAAAGTCAAACCTTGACAAATGGCAGCCCAAATTCGCCACTCAACTCCACCTTCAATGAATGGGAGTGCGAGTGAGCGTTTCAAAGCTCAAACAGGCAGTCATGGAGCCCTTAATCAGGGAGGAATCTTCTCTCCCTTGACAAGGCATGATGGCCAAGTGGCGCCCCTGCATGCACATTCAAAGCAGACCTTCAGGTCTATAAAATGGTGAGGCTTCTCACCCCAAAAAAAGGATAGTGCAGGAGCATTTGGAGCAACGAAGTGCTGCCGAATTATACCCTCACCCTCATTGTGCTTCCTACATCCTTGATCTCTCTTTTAGAAGGGAGGTTATTGAGTGAACATTAGGAGCGCAATTTGGACCCAAAACTTGAACAATTGGCCACAATATCACACCCAATTTTCTTACATAACCCCATAGGAGGTTTTGGACCCATCCCAAGTGGATTGGTGTCAAAACCAAGCCCTAAACGACAGGCGTCCTGCCCTCGGGTGCCCCCTCGCACTGTTGTAGTCCTAATCACCCCACCCCGAAGTGATTATAAATCTATAGCATATTTCTTCACTGTTTATTTTGCATCATGTTTTATGTGTTTCATGTATGCTGTGGTTCAAATTTCAATGCATTCTGACTTGTTTTGACTATGTTTTCATTATTTTACGCTTTTACTAACATACAAGGAGTGCCTTCAGATACAGGGCGATTGGGGCAGAATTTGCAAAATCCTACCTTCTGGGTCATCTCAAAATGCCCCATTTTGCCTAACCCCAAGTTTGCAGGTGTTTTGGAGGTCTCTGGATGGGACATTTGGGAGGTCACTTTTAGACGTTTTATGACAGTCCTAATCGTCCCATCCCGGAGCGATTAGAAATCTACAGAAGATATTTCTTGACTGTTCTTTTTGCAATGTGTCCCTGATGGTGTTTACATGCTTCTATTTAAATTTTATTCAGTTCTAATAATTTTTTATCATTGTTTTAGTTATTTCATGTATGCATTAATCGGAGGCCTTGGGGATTGCATGTTTCCCTCCATCCGCATGTGCTGTTAATCGTTTGCTGTTTCTTTGTATGCAAGATCTTGACTCTGGAGGGGCAGCAAGGAACCAAGAACATATTCATGCAAGCGACGGTGATGTTTGTCTCGCCCATTTTGAATGTGGGCACGCGAAAGATCCCGAAGGGAAGCGCACCATCCATTGGTGTAACAAAATTGTATCGAATGCTCCGAGCCCCTGAAAAGGGGGGGGAGACGTATTGTAACCTGATCATAAGAAAAATTAATAAAAGATGCTGCACCTTTGTTTTTGCTTTACATCTTGTTTCATTCATGCTTCACTTTCCATTTTTCATGCACTTAGCGTTTCGTTAATACAATTGCTTTTGTTTGCATCGCACCCGGTGCGCCTGTGCTTCCGTAGACATGCTTTCAGATAAATAAGGTGTATGTAAAGAGATATTTCTATTCTTGTAAAAGGTTTCAAAAGTGAAGGTTGTTTTGTTCGTTTCAAAGGTGATTAATTCTTTCTTGAGGGGACATGTTGTATTTTATTGAGTAGGAGTGATAAGGTGTTATTTGGATATTATTGTTGTGATATTAATCATGATCTCTAACCCTTTATAAAAGTTGAAAAATAAGTTTTTTGAGTGTGGCAGATTTAGTGGACATCCAATAAGACATCAAAAGGTATGAGCAATATTCTCCATTGACTTTGTCTATGGTGGTTGAATTCTAAAATATCATTGGAGAGAAAAGGATTGATTGTGGTTTCCTTTTCAAAAGTGATTGGTTGAATGCTTCAAGGTTTTCTGGTTTGAGAGTTGTGTTTAAACCTTGTTTTATAAGCATAGTTGTTGAAGCCCATTGGTTATGCAAAAGAACTTGAGTTAGAAAAGAACATGAGTATCATTGTTATGTGAGATTTGTGGTTGAGCATTGTTGGAAACATTTGAGTTGGTTGATACATGCTTGGACTAGGGTTTTGTGAGAAAGAGTTGTCCCTTGTGGTGATTGGTTGAGTTGAGTTGATTAAGCCTAGTCAAGTGATTGTGTGAGGTGATTGTTCAAGTCCCATGAAAGAAACAATTCTATAATTCTGATTTGGGTTGAGATTGAGCTTTGAGATTAGAACATATTGAGTCTCTAACAATTCTCTTTATGCTTCTATAAGATTTGAGTTGAGTTAAGATTGACTTGAGTTGAGTTGAGATTGATTTGGGTTGAGATTGAGCTTTGAGATTAGAACATATTGAGTCTCTAACAATTCTCTTTATGCTTCTATAAGATTTGAGTTGAGTTAATATTGACTTGAGTTGAGTTGAGATCATTGTGGATCATTGTTGTCATCCATTGTAGAGTGCATTGCCATTCATTGTTGAATTCATCATTGAGCCTTGCCTTCATAGATTTGTGGATGAGATTTGAGTGCTACTTGAGCATGATTGGTTGAGCCTTTGAGAAGATTTTTGGGACAAATTTGTGGATAGTTTTAGGACAATATTTTGAGCAAGTTCTTGGTGAGCTTATTGAGCAGATTTTTGAGCAAGTTCTTGGTGAGCTTGTTGAGTAGATTTTGACCAAGTTCTTAGTGAGCTTGTTGAGCATATTTGAGTAAGTTCTTCGTGAGCTTGTTAAGCAGATTTTGATCAAGTTCTTAGTGAGCTTGTTGAGCAGATTTGAGCAAGTTCTTGGTGAGCATGTTGAGTAGATTTGAGCAAGTTCTTGGTGAGCTTGTTGAGCAAATTTTGAGCAAGTACTTGGTGAGCTTGTTGAGAAGATTTCGAGCAAGTTATTAGTGAGCATGTTGAGCATATTTTGAGCAAGTTCTTGGTGAGCTTGATGAGGAGACTTTGAGCAAGTTCGTAGTGAGCTTATTGAGCAAGTTCTTAGTGAGCTTGTTGAGCAGATTCTGAGCAAGTTCTTGGTGAGTTTGTTGAGAAAATTTTGAGCAAGTTCTTGGTGAGCTTTTTGAGCAAATTTTGAGCAAGTTTTTAGTGAGCTTGTTGAACAGATTTGAGCAAGTTCTTGGTGAGCTTGTTGAGCATATTTTGGGCAAGTTCTTGGTGAGCTTGCTAGAGCAGATTTGGGCAAGTTCTTAGTGAGATTTCTAGAGCAGATTTGGGCAAGTTCTTGGTGAGCTTGCTAAAGCAGATCAGTGGATTGCCTACATGAGCAGATCAGTATTGCCTTGCTGAGCAAATCAGTGGATTGCCTACCTGAGAAGATCAAGTTTTACTAGTTGAGTAGATTAGTGGATTGCCTACCTGAGCAGATCAATGTATTGCCTAGATTTTAGCTAATCAAAGTAATCATTTGTATTGGGATAAGGATCCTTATTTCTATGTGAAATATTATAAGGATATTATCTTGTGGAGTACCCCATATTTGGGGAACCACATTAAATCTTGTGTCTCAATTATGTGTGGTGATTTGTGAACTTGTTTACTATTGTTATCTATGTCATTAATAAACACTGCTATATTTGGTTATTGCAATTAAGGACACTAATTGATATTGGTTTGGAAAGAAAGTAAAAGTGGGCGTTATACTATTCACCTCCCCTCTTAGTATAAGCTTGTGTTCTTCAATTGGTATTAGAGCGGGTTCCTTTGGAAAGGCTGACAGCTTGAGGGTAGATTCTATAAGAACACAGATGGCTTCACATAATGGATTATCTACAAATAAGGCTCCACTATTTGACGATAACAATTATGTTTTTTGGAGCATGAGAATGAAGAACTACTTGATATCACAAGAATATTAGCTATGGCAGATGATTGAAAAAGAGTATAAGGTTGAAGGTGATCCCGAGGTAGATAAGACTATCAAGAAATTGGTTGAGATCAATGCAAGGGAAATGAATTGTATTTTGAGTGGGCTATGTGAAACAAATTTTACAAAGGTCATGGTATGTAATTTAGCTAATGAAATGTTGACCAAGTCATGGAATACTTATGAATGAGATTCAAAGGTAAAGTTGGCAAAAATACAAACTCATAGAAAAATATTTGAGGAATTGAAAATGGAAGATTTCGAAGATATTGCAAAGTTTTTACTTCGAGTTGATGAGATTACTAACACCATGAGAGGCCTAGGATTTGAGATGAAAGAATCAAAAGTTACTCAAAAGCTTTTGAGATCACTTCTCATCAAGTATGATGCAAAGGTTTCAGCAATAGAAGAAACAATGGATATAAACAAGCTAACAATGGAAGAACTACAAGGAACTCTCACAGCTTATGAGATGAGGGTAAGTAAGCATTAGGTTCCAATAAAAGAGATTGCATTCAAGACATCAAAGAAAAAGAAAGGGAAATTTCCAGAGACAAATAGAGATTCAGATAATGATGATAAAGCTAACTTCATCAAAAGAAAAAGGACTTAAGAAATTACAGGGATATGAAGAAAGTAAAATGCTACAAGTGTGGTGATTTTGGTCACTATGCACACAAGTGTCCACATGAAGAAAATAGTGATGATGAAAAACAGGGTCACAGAAGAAAAGAAGATGGAAAGTATAAGCATGACAAAGATAACAAGTACAAGCAAAGCAAGTATGAGAAGAAGAAAAGTTTTCGTAAGACAAAGAAAACTTTCTACATTGTAGAAGCAAGTGATAGCTCAGATCACAGTGATAGAGATAAGTCAGATGATGAAAAAGAAGAACATCTATTCGTAGGAATAGAACGTGAAAGAGAATAGTGCTTTGTATGTGGTCAAAGAGATCATAGATCAAGATATTACAATGGTTTTAGTGATAGTGAAGATGAGATGACACATCAAGAAAACAGGCATGGTCAAAGAAATCATAAAATTTTGTTTGCTATAGAAGATTATAATGATCTTAGTGATAGTGAAGATGAAGAAGGGTTTTTCTATGGGATAAAAGAAGTAGAAGAAGAACATTCACTCCAAATAGAAGAAGTTAAGCAAGAGAACATTGTAAGAAAGACAAATGTCTCAATTGATCTAAAGGAAGACTTCAATGATATCCATGAGCAACTACAAGAGGTTAAGGAGAATCTAAAAGAATTGAGATGTTCCATACTTGAGAAGTTTGATCCATCACATGACTCAAAACGTCAAGATATTTTCACTAATAAGGAAACATGTATTTTAGAGACAATAAATATGGATGCTTGTTATTTGACACAAATGAAGAGAAAGAAGAGAAAGGTCCCAAAGCACCAAAGGTCTCATATTTCAGGTTTGGGGAATCACACTCAAAAGGAAAGGAAGTTCTAACAGATGAAAGCAAGGAAGCACCTTAGTTTTATGAAGAAAGTTCCATAGTTCTTATGGCTTCTAATATTCAGTTTGGATCTTGTTTTGAGATAGGTGAATCAAGTTCAAAAGGAAAATAAATTCTTGAAGAGGAAAGCAAGGAAGAAACTAAGGAAGAGGATTTAGATACTACAAAGAAGGTTCAATGATGCAATGCACAAGTTGAAAATGATCATAAGGATAATGGTCAATAAAGGTATGAGGAACCAAGGCATGAACAAAGGGCTTTTCAAGGACATTGTTTTTCTTGTAATGGATTTGGACACGAGCTATACACTGAAGGATCCATGGATCAAAGAAGTTTGATTTTGCTAGAAGAAACTTCAAAGGAAGAAGGTATGGTTTTTAGGGACATTGCTTCTTATGCAACAATATTGGTTATAGAGCTTCTCAATGCAAAGAAAATGAGCAACATGATTTTGGTTTTAGAGATACACAATTCAGAAGTCATGGTCATAATGATTATGAAAATAGAACTTCACAATACAAGGTTCAGGAAAGGAATGGATATGGAAATTATTTCAAGAAAGAATTCAGGATATGGGCACCATCCAAAGGCTACAATATCAAGTAATTACTTGCAATAACTTTGGACATATTGCAAAATGGTGTAGGACTCAATTCCAAATAGGTTCAAGGCAAGAAGGTCAAATAGGTTCAAGAAAAGAAGGTCAAACAGGTTCAAGACAAGAAGATCAAGTAATTCATCAAGAGAAGGTTATCAGAAAAATATAGAAGGAAGTTGACAGAGGAAAGAAACAATGTAATATGGGAGTTAAGGTTATAAGATTTGAGTTGAGTTATGATTAACTTGAGTTGAATATTGACTTGAGTTGAGTTGAGATCATTGTGGATCATTGTTGTCATCCATTGTAGAGTGCATTTTCATTCATTTTTGAATTCATCATTGAGCCTTACCTTCATAGATTTGTGGATGAGATTTGAGTGCTACTTGAGCATGATTGGTTGAGCCTTTGAGAAGGCTTTTGGGACAAATTTGTGGATAGTTTTGGGACAACATTTTGAGCAAGTTCTTGGTGAGCTTGTTGAGCAGATTTTTGAGCAAGTTCTTGGTGAGCTTGTTGAGTAGATTTTGAGCAATTTCTTAGTGAGCTTGTTGAGCATATTTGAGCAAGTTCTTGGTGAGCTTGTTAAGAAAATTTTGAGCAAGTTCTTGGTGAGCTTGTTGAGCAGATTTGAGCAAGTTCTTGGTGAGCTTGTTGAGTAGATTTGAGCAAGTTCTTTGTGAGCTTGTTGAGTAGATTTGAGCAAGTTCTTGGTGAGCTTGTTGAGTAGATTTGAGCAAGTTCTTGGTGAGCTTGTTGAGAAGATTTCAAGCAAGTTTTTGGTGAGCTTGTTGAGCGAATTTTGAGAAAGTTCTTAGTGAGCTTGTTGAGCATATTTTGAGCAAGTTCTTGGTGAGCTTGATGAGCAGATTTTGAGCAAGTTCTTAGTGAGCTTGTTGAGTAGTTTTGAGCAAGTTCTTAGTGAGCTTGTTGAGCAGATTTTGAGAAAGTTCTTGGTGAGCTTGTTGAGAAGATTTTGAGAAAGTTCTTGGTGAGCTTGTTGAGAAGATTTTGAGCAAGTTCTTGGTGAGCTTGTTGAAAAGATTTTGAGCAAGTTCTTAGTGAGCTTGTTGAGAAGATTTGAGCAAGTTCTTGGTGAGCTTATTGTGCAAATTTTGGGAAAGTTCTTGGTGAGCTTGCTAGAGTAGATTTGGGCAAGTTCTTGGTGAGCTTGTTGAGCAGATTTTGAGCAAGTTCTTGGTGAGCTTGTTGAGTAGATTTTGAGAAAGTTCTTGGTGAGCTTGTTGAGAAGATTTTGAGAAAGTTCTTGGTGAGATTATTGAGCAGATTTTGAGCAAGTTCTTGGTGAGCTTGTTGAAAATATTTTGAGCAAGTTCTTAGTGAGCTTGTTGAGCAGATTTGAGCAAGTTCTTGGTGAGCTTATTGAGCAAATTTTGGGAAAGTTCTTGGTGAGCTTGCTAGAGTAGATTTGGGCAAGTTCTTGGTGAGCTTGCTGAAGTAGATTAGTGGATTTCCTACCTAAGCAGATCAGGATTGCCTTGCTGAGCAGATCAGTGGATTGCCTACCTGAGCAGATCAAGATTGCCTAGCTGAGCAAATCAGTGGATTGCCTACCTGAGCAGATCAATGTATTACCTAGCTTTGAGCAGATCAAAGTAATCATTTGTATTGGGATAAGGATCCTTATTTCTATGTGAAATATTATAAGGATATTATCTTGTGGAGTACCCCACATTGGGGGAACCATGTTAAATCTTGTGTCTCAATTGTGTGTGGTGATTTGTGCACTTGTTTACTATTGTTATCTGTCATTAATGCACACTACTATATTTGGTTATTGCAATTAAGGACACTAATTGATGTTGGTTTGGAAAGATAGTAAAAAGTGGGTGCTATACTGTTCACCCCCCCTCTCAGTATAAGCTTGTGTTCTTCAATGGCTAGTTTTTTTGAAGCCATACCATCCATACATAGGATGATGGGAGATGAAATGCAACCATAAAAGGTGATGGAAGTCCAGAGCCAACCGATACAAGAAGCATAAATAAAGGATTACTTTATGGATCCAATCATATTAATGATTAATGTTGGAAAGAAACCAACATTTGTCTATATGGAGATAATAGGGCATAAGTTAACACAAGTTATTGTGGACATAGGTCCAGTGTTAGTGTGCTACTAGAAAAAACTTGGAGAGAGATTGAAGCTCCATTTTTGTGGGCACCAAGTTTTAGATTGTATGGTGCTGACTAGTATGAAATTAAGACTAAGGGAGTGTTGAAAACACAAAAGATAATAATAGCTAACCAAAAATTCATATTGGATTTCGTTGTGATTGTGATGCAAATACTTGCATATGATGCACTGCTAGGGAGAGGTTGGCTGTGAGTGGCCAAAGTTAATCACAACTGGGGAAAATATTGGATTATATTCAAGAAATGACAACACAAGTATATGATTAACCTAAAAAATAAAAGGATTAGCGAGGATATCACTACAACAGATGAATTAGATAGTTCTTCAAGTGGAGAAGAACAACATGAACCCAACAAAGAGGGAATGTTGTACCTTGAAGAATGTAGTGAGGATGAAACTCGATATGATAGTGGACTTCTCCATTGGTATATGGAGGAGTACAAGGTATTTCAACCCAACTACCTTTGTATTAATACAAATGATATCAGAAAAAGGCAAGATGAGAAGAAGGTCAACAAGAAACTGAAAGAAGAGGAAAAGAGAAATGGACATTTCCTAAGAATTTTGCAAAATATACAATTGGATATATAAAGATAGACACAAGACCAACACATCCAACAAATATAGAAAATGCTAAGGTGGAACCAAAGAATATTAAGTATTGGGAACTGATAATGAACCTAGGATGATTCATTACGGTGATGATTGGGATCTGGTATTGAAAGCAACAACTTTCAAGATATTCTTGGAATACATAGATGTTTTTGCATGGATGTATAAGAACCTGAAAGACATACCACTTGAATTATGTGTCCACAAGATTACATTAATTCCTGGGATGCAAGTAGTGAGAAGGAGACCTTATAGGATGAACCCAAAATATGTAGCTTTGGTAAATACAAAAATAGAAAAGATGCTAGATGCCGATATTATTTTTAGAGTTACCATAAGAGAATGGGTTTATTCTATAGTGGTCACCTTGAAGAAGGAAGTGGATATGATTCATATTTGTATATATTTTTGGAGTTTGAATGCAGTAACGATCAAATATCTCTTCCCTATTCCATTCATGGATTCCATTCTAGAGGAGATTGCAGGACATGAAATTTATTTATTCTTGGATGGTTTTTTTGGCTACAATCAGATTAGTATAGCCAAAGAGCATACATTGAAGACCACATTTGTTGTGGAGAATGAAATTTATATGTATAAAAAAATTCCATTCAGGATATGTAATGCCTCGACCACATTTCAACAAATTATCTTGCATATGGAGGAGCCATATGACACAAGTTCACTAAAAACCTTCTTAGAATCCATGGGATATTATTGAAGGTTTATCATGAATTATGCACATGTGTACTATCCATTGGACTCATTGACAAAAAAACAATGTTCCCTTTAGCTGGACAAATGAGAATCAAGGAGTTTTTGATGAGTTCAAAGCAAAGGTCGTATGTAGACTTATTTTGGTATTTCCATATTGGGATAAGGAGTTCCATGTCCATATTGATGCTTCTTATTTTACAATAGGATGTGCGTTGACTCAAGAAGGGTAATTTAGGTTGGACCAACCTATTTATTTTGCAATACTCCTATTTTCAAGGGTGGAGAGGAATTATAGAATAACAAAAGAGGCTTTGGGAATGGTATATGCAGTGTAAAAGTTTAGGTATTATGCATTGGTAAACCTATTTTCCTTCTATGTTGATCACCAGGCTCTATTGTACTTGATAAATAAACCTGTGATACAAAGGCAAGTCAGCAGGTGGCTCATTACCTTGTAGGAATTTGTAGTCCAGGTGGTGGTGAGACTTGGCAAAAAGCATGTGATCGTAGACCAATTGTCTCAGATTTGATCAAGAGAACCTGTAAGGACAAGAATTCTAGATGAATTCCTTGATACACAGTTGTTTGCAATTAACGTTGTACCATCATGGTATAAATTAATTGGGGAATACTTATATATAGGAGAGTTGCCACAAGAATTGATAATGGTAGAGAAAAATAAGGTAATCATGAAGTCAACACCTTTTTAGTTGATAGCTAGATTATTGTACAAAATGGGTGTGGATGGCATTTTACGAAGATGCATAATGGAGGAGGAAGTTAAAACAACATTAAAAGAAGCCCACAAAGGTTTGGCAGGAGGACACATGGGGCCAAACACTACTACTAGAAAAATACTTTTGGCACAATTGTGGTGGCCTACAATGTATCATGATGCAAAAGAATATGTGTAGGCATGTGAAACTTGTTAAAGAGTGGAAAAACCACTATGCAAATATTTTATGCCTTTGCATCCATTGCAACCTCAAGAATTGTTTGAATGATGGGGTTTGGATTATATCAAACCATTGAGAACAACCCATAGGCAAAAATGTCGGTATATCGTGATAGCAATAAAATACCTAACTAAATGGGTAGAGGCAAGGGTGCTACAAGATAATACGATAAAAAGTACAACCTGATTCTTGTATGAATAGGTAATTACAAGATTTAAAATTATGCTACGAATAACAAGTGATAATGAAAATCACTTTGTTAATGAGGTTATTAAAAATTTGACATTCAATTTTAGAATTTTGCATTCTTTTTTAAGTCTGTATTATCCCAGAGCAAATGGACAGGCAGAGGCAACTAATAAAACCTTAGTTTCTACATTGTATAAAACTTGTGGAATAGGAGCAGATTGGAAGGAAATATTACCATTTGTTCTATGGGATTATAGAAAAACCTTCAAACCAATAATGGATCATACACCATTCCAGTTAAGGTATGGTCAGGAGGCAATAGTGCTAGTAAAGTTCTTAATACCTAGTTTATAGGTAGTTGTGAAGCATCACTTGGGTGACCAATAAATTTTGGAGGAAATATTGGCAACACTCATCAAGTTGGATGAGAGAACATTCATGGCACAATGGGCAACAAAAGTGGCCTAGAAGTGAAGTAAGTTGTGGCATGATAAGCATCTTTGCAAGTTAGAACTTAATCAAGATGATTTAGTTCTAAATTTTAATGATAAACGAGAAATCAATCCTGGGAAGCCAAAAAAATTGTGGCTTGGTCCCTTTAGAGTTATAGATGTGATGGACAATGGTGTAGTCAAATTAAAAAATTTAGATAGGACAATGGTATCGAAAATAGTGAATGGTTCAACATTGAAACCATATAAAGCACAGTGTATGTTCATCACTTTACAAGAAATAGAACAGAGATAACAATAAGAAGCATTATCTAGTGAACCACGACAAATAGCCCAAAATAATAAAGATTCGCCATAAGGGGACAACAATATGGGGATTACACATATATTTATAGAAGGGGAGGAGGCATAGACAATCATAGAACAATAGGAGTTAGCACCTCACCTTGGTGAAAGGAGAAGGATGCAAGTACACGTGAGGTTCGTGAATGGAACAAAAAAAATTGAAGAGGAGGAATGGATACCTCCCAATAAAAAAGAAATCAAGAGCAAGTACCATTAGCAATAAATTGAGAGAGACAGGAAGAAGCTACCCAATCAGAGAAAGTAGTAGTGTATCCACAATTGGAGCAAAGGGAGTTACCTTAGCAAGCAAAAGGATGACATAGGATACGACTAGCAATAATGCATGAAGACATGATGGACACATTCAATATGAAAATTTTGAATTCAAATGAAGGTATTGTAGAGGAGGAATTAACAAAACTTACTTCGTTAGCTTAGATAGGCATGATACAACAGAGGATGCGACATCAAGCCCAATAGTTAAAAGCAGAGTATGAGGTATTACAAGCACATAATATAAGACTTAAAAGGCAGATCATCTAGGAATTGGATGATACCATACAATGAATTGAGGAGCAGATGACTACACAAAAAAGGGAGCTTGAACTATAAATGAAGGTAATGATGAGGTACCCCAGATACAAGTGAAACAACAAGAACACCAAGTAGGTTCGAGTTCAAGTGAGTAAGAAAGATCACAAGTAGAATTGAGGGACCCGATGCAGGATCCACCAATTACAAATGAAGTAGTCCAGATAGTTTGGTAGGAGATTGAAGAATACCTTACATCACTTGAACCTCAAGGGAATCTACATAAATATTTGAGTGAGTCTAGTGATGAAGGAATACCCTTACTAACGAGGAACAACAGTCAAGATAGTAGTTACTAATTCTTGGCAAGAGTATAGGAACCTCATGTTCGTCTTGATCCTGATGCCTATGTGACAACATATCGATGATTAAGAAGGTAAATAAGGGAGAGAGGAGGCTCTAGTGAATAATGGACTTGCCAATGAAGTGATCAATAATGATAAGACAATCGTAATGACTCAAGCACTGATTCTGACTTTTCAAAAGAATATAGGGAATCCTTGGCAAATTTTTCCCCACAACATTGCTTTGAAGAAAGAATATGGATAAGACAACTAGCATGTAATGATCATAGAATAAGAGCATTATGCCAATTGTCACCAAGAGCCCAAAGGAATGAAGGACACCTGGACAATATAGAATTTGTCAATGTGACTCCTACCAATTGGGTGTGAGGAGAGCCAAGTTGACCACGAGATCGTCAACTAAGAATTCTGAGTATCAGAGGACATTAGCTAGGTCAAAGAGGAGGATTACAACGAGTGAAGGAAGTAAGAATTTACTCAGATCCCTTACCTAATGTAATTAAGGGAAGGAATCAACCTCCTACTCCAAGATGACATCAACAAAAAAATGATATATGACATGCAACCTTTAATTTGACAAGACATACTCAATGAGGACATATCTCTCGGTGGAGCATTGCGCAATTTGAGGGGAATGCATCCTAATAGAGGGAATTTGGGGTGACCACCAATACATTGATAAGGGTCAAGAAGAGTCAAAGTAGGAAGAGGATTACTTTGAGGGGGGAAGGTCCATTCAATATTCAACAAGGTTCCATCGTAAGAGAACAAATATATGGTAGAAAAATGCGAGGAAGAGAACTTGTTGGCATGGGAAGAATATGATTTCAAGAGGAGAGAATTCGAAGTAGACAAAATACTCGTTCACCAAGTTTGGAGGTAGATTTAGTCTGAGATGATAGGAGTCGAAGTTGTCCAAATGAGAATCAAGTAACAAGGGTGTCTTTTTGGCATGAAAAATGGCATCGAACGAGTAGGAGGCATGCTCTAAGGTTTCCAACCAACATTGAATGATCTCCCGACCTGAGAGAGATAGAGGTGATTGATCTTCGAAGAAGGTCGGCTCCTTCGATTCCAACGAACTATGCCACAAAGAGGAAAAGGGGGAAAAGAGAATGAGAAAGAAATAAAAGGAGGTCATAGAAAAAAATAAAAAGGATGGTGCATGGTTACATCAAGACACACTCCTTTGATGTCACTAACGCAAACAATAGCAAACCACCTAACAGATCAACCCAACCTGCCTATCAGTTATCCTTCGGATTGGTGTGTAGGGGTGAACTCCAGAACCAACAAGAAGGTGCATGAAATCCAGGCAGTAAAATTAGAGCACTCTCACCCAATTGGATTTAATAACAATAAAACCCAATGCCTAGTGGTGAATGCGAATTCCAAAACCACCCAGATCCATGAAATCCAGAAAACAGAATTAAGCGGACCAACTCAGATGACCATCACAAAAATAAACATTCATACAAAGGCAAAAGTAAAATGAAGGATAGATTGAGAGACCAAACAATAATTCACTATTATTTATAAGGGATGAATAATTACATATGAATTGTAAAGGCCACAAAGCTACCCTTTGAAATGGCAAGCATTCCACTATTTATAGAAGATTTTACAATGAATTTGAATTACAACATTAATGGATTCAAGTGGGAAGAATCACACTAGAACGGTTGGAAGATCTATTGATGCTCTTCTCTAGGAGGGATGGCAATTATTTGGAAGGAATTAGGCTCTTCTGCATGGATCTAGGCCCTTTATCACTCTTGTCGGACCTGTTCGAGCAATAAATTTCACCTACTTCACCCCTTTCGAGCAACTGGAAGTCTAGTTGATCTTCTAGATGCTTTATGTACTTTCAACTATTCTTTGTCAGTTCGTACCAAGCTAGATGTGTTTATTAATGGCCCAACTTGAGGCTTCCTTCCTCTTGACATCAACTTTGATCAGGAACACACCATCTTCTCATTCTTCCACACATCATATTTTAGGGACGAAAGATTTAGCTCGAACTTTTCATACTACTTTTCCAAAGTTTCATCCAACTTCGAGGATGGGGACTTGGGACTTGTGATGATTGAGCCATAGTTTGATTCTTTCATCCCAGGATTTGGGATCCCATTCCTTCGCCCTATGGTCAGGGTTGGGATTTTGTGTCTTCATTTGAGCATTCCCTTACATATTCTTCCGTTCGATCTCAATCTTGGATATTTTTACTGTTGCTCATCCACCTGATTTTAGAAATCTACCTCTTTCATCAATGCTTCAAAATTAGTTGGTTCTAAGACGTCATCATATTCAAAGAGGAAGAGTGGGTGAAGGGCATAAAATTTTACCCATAATCTTGGCAACTTAGAGGGACTTTTCCTCTTATGAAAAAGGAACTCAAAAAGAGATATTGGTTTTATTTCTCCTTTTAGCAGGGGAAGGGAGAGGAAAACAAATATGGAAGAATTGCTAACACAAATAACCAAAGAAGGTGTAAAACTAAGGAAATAAGGGGAGAGGAAGTACAAAGTACCCAGGCTTTGACTGGGTAGAGTACAACAGGAAGGGAATAAATAGGGAAGCCAAGGGGAATAGGAAAGGGAGAGGGAAGAAAAGAGGAAGGGAAACGAGACAGAGTAGAGGGATGAATTGGAAGGCAGTTTGTATGATATCCATACCAACCGCACTTCCATCAACATACCCTACCAAATACCAATGCTAGTTCAAGAATAGATAAAATGCCAATAGCATCTGTCATGATATTTATTTTTTATACAGTCACGCAAAAAATTCCTCAATATATCACCACTCCTTTGGAGAATCTCTTGCAACAACATTATTTTCATCTTTTACTTTCTTTGATTGATGCTGCTATTTACCTTCTTGAGGTTCTATTTATAGTTGATGTTCCATTTGATGGAGGAATTGACACTACTTTCAAAATTGCAGCGCATACCCTTTTTGGAGATTGCATGAAGTGATGTATGAATTTTGAGCCTTGATCCATTGGGTATGGGGTCACATTAAGAATGAAGGAGAGAACTTCAAAATAAACATTTATTCTGAAAAAACCACTTCAAGTCACCATTGAATAGGATGATGTCATTGACCACATGCTAATAACACTTTTATTTAATTATCAGCTTATGTACACAAAACTATGGCGCGAGTGGCATGCCAAAACCATTAACTCATACTGGATATTATCTAGTGAATCTGCAATGTTTGAACCAGATTATGTTAAATTTTATGCACCCTCCATAGTCTAATTTGATTTGCCCAAAATGTTTCCAAGTTGCACTCATATTACAACTTGGGAGATCATCATGCATATCAGTACTTATGCAATTGATAATTGATGTGACAATAAACTTTGCCACGCAGGAACTTCCCTCAGGTACTGATTCTGGGTCATGTAGCAATAGGCTCCATTATTGCCACTCTTCGTGGTCCACTTGGCATGAACTCCCTGCTAGGCATGTCTCTGTCAATCCCACGCATGTTGGACAACATGGCTCATTAATTGACCCTATCATGACCAGGATTTCCTCAGGATTGGTCTTCTAACTAGTCGCCCTATTGAAGCTAGCTTGGTCTTTGCTCATCATGCTCCTTGATACAAAAAGGGTACAAAAATGCTTCCTCTTTGTGAGTGGAGTTGTCGTCCTGGTCCAGATTCTCTATTTATTGGGAGAAAGTGCAAGCAATAATATTGTTACTTTGAGGACTAGTGCGTGCATTCCTCCCACATGGGATTGAGAAGCGATTCACCCCTTGTATTTTGCATAACTGTAGCCTTGGATTCTGCATAGCTTGTGATGGCACACTTGGCAAATGTTGTTCAATGGAGAAGGGGACAACGATGGTTGGGAAAGGGAATGGAAGGTCGAAGTCATCTAAAGATATAATTTCTACTTGAAGCATGAGTTTCTCTACCCGTATTGCCTCCTAAAAAATTTGAGGGAATCTTCTTTCCCCATATTGATACAAGAGGAGGCTGATATTCGAGCTAAGAGCCCAAATATAGTACAGGTGAGCCTGGGAAAGGGATGGCTGATATTCAGGGGGGATCCTATCCCAGCTCCTTCTGAATTGAATGTTAAAATATTTTATGGATTCTAAATGGGTCCTCTTGATGTATGAAAGATGCATCAAGAGTTGGAAAGGATTTAAGGATCCATCAAATGCATCAACTAGAGCTCCTGCCAAATACGTCCATGAGCGAATGGTTCTTTGCCCAAGGGTACGATACTACCAAAGCTCCCTTCCTTCTAGAGATAAGACTAGGAGCCTGATCATGACATCTTCGTGTGCTACACTATGAAGGAGTGATAATGCAACACCATCTTCTATATGTTCTCGAGCAGTTCCCAAGGTGCCATTATATTTGGTCAAGGATTTTAAGGCACCCTTGGGAATTTCATGCCAACATTGGAGGTCTAGCGGACCAGGATCATTCCACTATGGGCAACATAGGTAGGCCATTGAGGCATTGGCCTTCAAAGGTCTTGGTTCGTGCATCAAAGTTTGAGTCAGAGTCACTAGATGAACATACTATCACCATTGATGAGGTTAAGGTTGTTCATCAAAACCTTGGATCCTCCAGGAGATGAAAACTTATAAGCATAAGAAGGCAATTGATCTTATGATGTGGAGATACTCCCTAGTTGGAGTCGCTAAAAATTGTTGGTGTGAAAACCAACACTGGACAAGCGGGAGGTGCACCTGAAGGTTTTTGACCAGCATTGAATGGTCACTCGACTTGGGAGAGGCAGAGGTAGTCAATATTCGAAGAAGGCCGTCTCCTTTGGTTCCAGCTAACTATGCCATAAAGAGGAAAAGGGGGAAAGAGAATGAGAAAGAAAGCAAAGGAGGCCATAGTAAAAACTGATTAGAATGGTGTATGACCGCATCAAGACACACTCCTCCGACATCATCGATGCAAATAACAATGAACCACCTAACAGATCAGCCCGCTTCGCCTATCACGTCTCCTTCGACTCGGCATGCAGGGGTGAATTCCAAAACCAATGGGAAGATGCACAAAATCAAATCAACAAAATTAGAGAGCTCCCACATAATTGGCTTTAACAAAAATAAACCTCGATGCCCAATGGTGAATGCAAATTTCATAACCACCCAATTAGAACCACAAAATCTAGACAACAAAATTAAATGACCATCATAGAAATAAACATTCACACATGCAAAAGCAAAATGAAGGATAGATTGAGAGACCAAATAATAATTCACTATTATTTACAAGGGACAAAGAATTACATATGAATTATAAAGGCCACAAAGTCGTCCTTTGAAATGGCATGCATTCCAATATTTACAGAAGATTTTACAATGAATTTGAATTACAACATTAATGACTTCAGGCGGGAAGAATCACACTAGAACGGTTGTAAGATCTACTAATGCTCTTCTCTAGGAGGGATGGCAATTATTCGAAAGGAATTAGGTGCTTCTACATGGATCTAGGCCCTTGATCACTCTTGTTGGACATTTTCAAGCAATAAATTTCATCTACTTCACCCCTTTCGAGAAACTGGAAGTCTAGCTTCTAGATGCTTCATGTACTTTCAACTACTCTTTGTCAGCTCGTACCAGGGTAGATGTGTTTATTAATGGCCCAAATTGAGGCTTCCTTCCTCTTAAAATCAAATTTTATTAGGAACACACCATCTTCTCAGTCCTCCGCATATCATATTTCAGGGACGAAAGATTTAGCTTGAAATTTTGATACTACTTTCCCAAAGTTTCATCCAGCTTTGGGGATGGGAACTTGGGACTTGCGACCATTGAGCCATAGTTTGATTCTTTTGTCCTAGGATTTGGGATCCCATTCCTCTGTCCTATGGTTAGGGCAAGGATTTTAGGTCTTCTTTTGAGCATTCCCTTGCACATTCTTCCGTCCAATCCCAGTCTTGGAGATTTGTTTTGCTACTCATCCACCTAGTTTTAGAAATCTGCCTCTTTCATCAATGCTTCAAAATTGGTTGGTTCTAAGATGTCATCATCTTCAAAGAGGAAGAGTGGGTGAAGAATAGAAAATTTCACCCACACTCTTGGCAGCTTATAGGGGCTTTTCCTCTTGTGGAAAAGGAACCCAAAAAGAGATCTTGGTTTTATTTCTCCTTTTAATAGGGGAAGGGAGAGGAAAAAAAATATGGAAGAATTGTTAACACAAATAACCAAAGAAGGCACAAAACTAAGGGGAGAAGGGGAGAGGAAAAAAAAAATGTCGAGGCATTGACTGGGTAGAGTACAACAGGAAGGGAATAAAGAGGGAAGCCAAGGGGAACATGAAAGGGAGAGGGAATAAAATAGGAAGGGAAACAAGATAGAGTAGAGGGATGAATTGGAAGGTAGTTTGTATGATATCCATACCAAAAACACTTCCATCAACATATCCCACCAAAGACCAAGGCTAGTTCAAGAATAGACAAAATGCCAATAGCATCTGTCATGATATTTCCTTTTGCTGCAATAACGCAAAAAATTCCTCAATCTATCACCACTTCTTTGGAGAATCTCTTGTAGGAACATTATTTTCATATTTTACTTTCTTCGATTGATGCTGCTATTTACGTTCTTGAGGTTCTATTTATAGCTAATTTTCCATTGGATGGAGGAATAAGCACTGCTTTCAAAATTGCAGCGCATATCCTTTTTGGAGATTGCATGAAGTGATGCATGAATTTCAAGCCTTGATCCATTGGGCATGGGGTCACATTGAGAACAAAGGGGAGAACTTCAAATCCAACATTTCTTATGAAAAACCATTGTAAGTCACCATTGAATAGGATGATGTCATTAACCATGTGCTAACAACACTTTTATTTAATTGTCAGCTTATATACACAAAATTGTGGTGAAAGTGGCATGCCACAAACATTAACTCGTACTTGAGATTATCCAATGAATCTGTAATTTTTGGACCATATTATGTTAAATTTAAGGTGCCCTCCGTAGTTTGGTTGGATTTACCCAAAAATTTTCTAATCTGTACTTGGATTACAACTTGGGAGGTCATCATGCATATCAGTACTTATGCAATTGATGATTAATTTGGCAACTTTACCACATGGTAGATTCCCTCGGGTACTGATTCTAGCTCATGCAACAATAGTCTCTATTGTTGCCACTCTTTAGGGTCTACTTGGCATGAAATACCTGCTAGGCATACCTTTATCAACCCCATGCACGTTGGACAACAAGGCTCATTGATTGACCATACCGTGACCAGGATTTCCTTAGGATTTGTCTTCTTATTGGTTGGGCCCTCTCGAAGCCATCTTGGTCTTTGCTCATCATGCTCCTTGATACAAAAAGAGTGCAAAAATGCTTCCTCTTTGTGAGTGGAGTTGTCGCCCTGGTCCAGATTCTTTGTTTCTTGGGAGAAAATGCAAGCGACAAGATTGTTACTTTGAGGACCGGTGTGTGCATTCCTCTTGCATGGGCTTGAGAAGCGATCCATACCTTGTATTCCATATAACTACAACCTTGGCTCTTGCATAGCTTGTGATGGCACACTTGGTGAATGTTGTTCAATGGGGAAGGGGAAAATGATGGTTGGGAAAGGGGATGGAAGGGCGGAGTCATCTAAAGATGTAATTTTTTCTTGAAGCAGGAGTTTCTCTACCCATATTGCCTCTTAAAAAATTTGAGGGAATCTTCTTTCCCCATATTGATACAAGAGGAGGCTGATATTTGAGCTAAGAGCCCGAATATAGTATAGGTGAGCTTGGGTGAGGGATGGCTGATATTCAGGGGGATCTTGTACTAGCTCCTTCTGAATTGAATGTTAAAATATGTTATGGATTCAAAAGGGGCCCTCTTGATGTATGAAAGATGCATCAAGAGTTGGAAAGGATCTAAGGAGCCATCAAATGCATCAACCAGAGCTCCCACAAAATCTATCCATGAGCATATGGTTCTCCTCCTAAGGGTACGATACCACCATAGCACCATTCCTTTTAGAGAAAAGACCAGGAGCCTAATCATGACATCTTCATGTGCTACACTATGAAGGAGTGCTAATGCAACAACATCTTCCAGATGTTCTCGAGCAGTTCCCAAGGTGCAATTATATTTGGTTAGGGATTTCAAGGTACCCTTGAGAATTTCTAGCAGACCAGTATCATTCCATTGTGGGCAGCTTAGGTAGGCCATTGAGGCACTGGCCTTCAAAGGTCCTGGTTCATGCATCGAAGTCAGAGTCAAAGTCACCAGATAAACATACTAACACTGCTGATGAGGTCAAAGCTACTCATAAAAACCTTGGATCCTCTAGGAGATGAAAACTTCTCAACATAAGAAGGCAACTAATATTATGATGGGGAGATGCTCCCCAATTGGAGTCACCAAAAACTATTGGTGCAAAACCGACACCGGACAAGTGGGAGGTGCACCCGATGATTTCCAACCAGCATTGAACGGTCGTCCGATCCAAGAGAGGCAGAGGTGGTCAATCTCTAGAGAAGATTGACTCCTTCGGTTCTAGATAACTACACCACAAAGAGGAAAAGGGGGAAAAGGGAACGAGAGAGAAAGCAAAGGAGGTCATAGTCAAAACTGACAACAACAGTGTATGGCCGCATCAAGACACACTCCTCCAACATCACCAATGCAAACAACAATGAACCACCTAATAGATCATCCTACCCTACCTATCACTTCTCCTTTGGCTCGACGTGGAGGGATGAATTCCAGAATTAGCGGGAAGGTGCATGAAATCCAAAAATTAGAATTAGAGCACTCCCACACGATTGGCTTTAACAAAAATAAACTTTGATGTCAAGTGGTGAATGTGAATTCCATAACCATCCAGTTAGACCCATGAAATCCATGTAGCAAAATTAAGTGGACTAACTCAGACAGTCATCACAGAAATAAACATTCACACAAAGGCAAAAGCATAATGAAGGACAAATTGAGAGACCAAACAGTAATTCACTATTATTTACAAGGGACAAAGAATTACATATGAATTATAAAGGCCACAAAGTTGTCCTTTGTAATGGCAATCATTCCACTAGTTATAGAATATTTTAAAGGCCACAAAGTTGTCCTTTGTAATGGCAATCATTCCACTATTTATAGAATATTTTACAATGAATTTGAATTACAACATCAATGGCTTCAATTGGGAAGAATCACACTGGAACGGTTGGAAGATCTGCTAACACTCTGCTCCAGGAGGGATGGTAGTTGTTTGGAAGGAATTAGGTGCTTCTGCATGGATCTAGGCCCTTGATCACTCTTGTCAGATCTATTCGAGCAATAAATTTCATCTACTTCACCCCTTTCGAGCAAATGGAGTCTAGTTGATCTTCTAGATGCTTCATGTACTTTCAACTGCTCTTTGTTAGCTCGTACCAGGGTAGATGTATTTATTAATGGCCTACCTTGAGGCTTCCTTCCTCTTGACATCAACATTGATCAGGAACCCACTATATTCTTAGTATTACACATCATATTTTAGGGACGAAATATTTAGCTCGAACTTTTGATACTACTTTTCCAAAGTTCCATTCAACTTTGGGGATGAGGACTTGGGACTTGTGAAGATTGAGCCATAGTTTGATTCTTCTATCCTTAGATTTGGGATCCCATTCCTCTATCCAATGGTCATTGTAGGGATTTTAAGTCTTCCTTTGAGTATTACCCTGCCCATTCTTCCATCTGATCCCAATCGTGGAGATGTTTTCTGCTACTCGTCCACCTAGTTTTGAATACCCGCCTCTTTCATCAATGCTTCAAAATTGGCTGGCTCTAAGATGTTATCATCTTTAAAGACAAAGAGTGGATGAAGGATAAAAAATTTCACCCACATATCTTCACCAAATGATCGACCAACAGGGTAAAGGAGAAGCCTCAAACGAGATAATATGACTTTGGCAAGAGGGAATTGTGCAATTTCAAATCGTATAGTTTACAATTGTACAACTCCAAATCATATAGTTTGCAATTGTATAGTTCCAAATCGTGCAATCAACAATTGTATAGTTACAAATAGTAAAATTGGCCAGCAAGAGGCAACAAATCATACAATGGAATGCATTGAACTAGTACAATTACTCAACCCTTGGTTGCACTAAATGAGGTGGTAGAACCTTCGGTTGACACATCAGTAGAAGGAATTATAAAAGTGAATGTCACTGTACAATTCCCACGACGGTAAGTTAGAAAATTAGACAAATTTGAAAAAAATACAAAAATAAAAATAATCTTGGTTGTGAAAATCCCTCCAAGACATAATCAAGGCAAAAGTTGGTTGAAAACCAGAAATGGCAGTCTCTTATAAGAAAAAGAAAAGCAAGAAAAATAATAATAAATAATAGAAAAAGCAAAGAAAAGGATAAAATTACATGCAAAAAGGACTGAGTTGGTAATCATCCGTACAAATAGACAAAAACACATGCAAAGAGAGCTGCAGTGGCATATTTTCATGCAATAGGACATTCTATTTATAAAAGAGGGCGCTAGGACAAATTTAAAAAAAATAGTTGGATGAATTGCACAACTAGAATTAGGTGATTTCAGGAGCAAGGAACAATGCAATACAATAAATTACTGTATGGGCATGCAAACAACATAAATTTACCTTTGATTTTCCTTACCCGTTACGAATTTGTATAGTAGAGTTTATTTTCTTCCAAACTGGTAAATAAAAAACTAGCAGTAGGTAAAGTGCATGAAAAAATGGAGGGCTTTTCCTGAAAAACAAAAAAAAAGAAGCTAGGGTTTCTATTTCCAAAAAATCTAGGGTTTATAAAATTCTTTTGAAGACAAACCCTAAGTGGTGGAGTTTTTTTTTAAGCTTAGGGTTTGTTGGTTTTTTGGCAAAGAAGCAAAGGAAGGAGTACATAATTAAAACCCTGACTTGCATATGGGAAAATTGCCATAGAGAAGATTTTTTCAGCCATTGCATGCATTGGAGTACAAGGGAGAAGGTCGTACAAACTAAGAAATTACACAAAATTGCCAAGGAAGATTTGTACATCTAAAGAATTACATAGGGCAGATTGCATAAGTAAGCCAAAATTGTATTGGAGAAGAAATTGCACGACAACAAAAAGCACAAGGGAAAATCGTACAAATTTGACAAGAAAATTTTGGGGTTGATTGCAAGCTTCAAAAATAGATTGTATGATTTTGGAATGAAATTGTATGATTTGAAACCTATTGTACGATTTGAGGCAAAATTGTATGATTTGAGTGCAATTTTTATGATTTGAGTGCAATTGTATGATTTTGGGGCCTAATTGTATGATTTTGAATGCAATTGTACAATTTCGAGTGAAATTGTATGATTTTAGATGTAATTGTATGACTTCAGGTGCAATTGTATGGAATTAGAGTTTAATTGTACAATTTTAGGTGTAATTGTACAAAATTGAAGTGTGGTTGTATGATTCCAAGAGCAATTGTATGATTTTGAGTGTACTTATACTGGGAGAAATTGTATTATCCTAGGTGTATATTATATGGAATTGGATCTATTTGTATGATTTTAGTGTAGATTGTATGTAATTAGGGTAAATTGTACGTTTTTTAGTGCAAATTTTCAAAAATTGTTGCATTGTACGAAATTGGTGGAGTGGTTCCAAAAAGATGAAGATCTATGAAGGATGAGAAATGAGTGGAAATTCTAGGCTCATATACGACATATTGCAGTAACAAGGATAGAACACTCAATAGGACCACTACATTAGAGGGATCCATGACCCAGGCAAGGAGAAGTAACCTACCCTACATAAGACCAAGAATGAGTGTTTCAACAACAAGGAGGACATGACTACCATCCTTGGAGGGGAAGAGGTTATAGGTCATGGAGGGGATGCAAAAATTGGTGTGGTGGTAGATGAAGGGAGATCCAAATGGAACCACATAGAGAACATTAGAGGGAGCTTCAGAGTGAATTCCATAGAGAAGATACCCTGGATGATCAGATAGACCTACCCAACAAGGATGAAGGAGGATAGGTGGAATTGAATGTCATCACCTTCACATAGCTGATAGGTGAATTGTGTCAAAAATGATGGAGCGAACATGATGAAAATCACTCGTTGAAAGCAACATTAACTCAGGATAGAATGAGTGTATTGGCACAAGTACCTCCACTGGATAAAGTTTTCTTTAATGACTATTTGTTGTAAATTATGCAATCATATGATGCAAGTAAGAATTGCACCTTTGTAAGGATAGGGAATCGTCATCTAAATGTGGAATTCATGGCCACCAATTTTATGAAGCAATTGGGTTTCCAAATGAAGGTTTACCAATTAAGAAAGAACATGTGGATCCCAATGAGAGCCATAAGATAATTAGTGAGCTGACATCCATAAAGTCTCCATCAGCCACTAAGTCTTTCAGTCCTGGAGGATGAGGTATTGTTGGTCAAATATCTGCCTAATCAATAAACACTACGTTTATGCGCCCTAGATATGACCAACATTGAAAGGTCGAAGGAAAGAGATGTCCTCCGTGCCAATCTCCAGAGAGGGTTGGTTCCCGAACTAATTCTAAAACTGGTTGAAGACTAGAGATGCAGGAAAGAAATTGCAAATTGCGAAAAGAAATAAGAAATATGGCCACAGGCCAAAGTGCAGGTTTCGGGTCAGACTAAAAGCAGGAAAACACTCAAGCACAAAACAACATCGAATAGAAGGAAAGGCAGTAGAATAAACTTGCAATCTTGCAATAATAACTTTTAACTCAACACCTCGGTACTCACTCTTCCACTGGCAACACTTAAATCCAAATATAGAATTTAAACTATATAGCAAATAAAAAGAGCGAATGTTAAAAGAAGTGCACTACACAGAAAGAAATTATATGCAGAATCACTTATCAATTCAGAAACCTGATGTCTTTCATTAATGCAGAGAACTTAGAGAGTATTCTCGCAAAGTGTCTAACCTCCCTTTTACAACAAGATTTGCTTAGTATTTATAGAGGTTTCCGCCTCTTTCATTTAATACATGTGAGAGAAGAATGTTCTGGGATCAAAGACAACAACCAAAAAAATCTCCTCGATTTCTTGGAAAATCCGTGCACTTGAGAAACAAATTCCAAAAAATCTAAAATTCGGACATAGATGCGCATGACAGGAGAAATCATTAAATTCTTTAAACAACTTTGATACATTGGAAATCATGAAAACTTATTTCTCCTCGCCTTTGTCCTTGCGATTCACAAAACAGAGTTACTGAGGGCGCCCTTCATTAAATACACACAATTCAATATTTGACCATTTTCTTGTTCGCCTTAAATTCATCTTCGCCATATCAAACGCGCGTGCGATCTTCATTAGGAACGTTCACCCCAAAGGAAGGGCGAACGGGACGTTCGCCCCTGGGATGGGCGAACGCGATTCTTCATTATTGAAAGGAAGTTCACCCCTCGACCAGGGCGCACAACATTTTTCAGGCACGCGGGCAACCAAGTACCCCAAGGCACGTTCGCCCCAAGAAAGGGCGAACGACATGTTCACCCCTAAGGAAGGGCGAACGCGATTTCATACTTAAACATTTTGCCAATACATTTTCAAAATAGGTTCACCCCAAGAAAGGGCGAATGAGGCGTTCGCCCCTCCTTAAGGGCGAACGTGAATATCCATAAATACATAAAGATTTTTTTTAAAAGTGTCTTCGAGATTTTTCTTTGTGTTTTTTGGAATACAATATATCAGACTTCTACATACTGAATGGAAAGTATATTATCACTTCTTATAGAAATTAATACAAAATTTTCCCAAAATTCCAATGAAATACAAAATGGCCAACATTTCTTGGCGACTCACGGGGTATCCAACTCGCATGGATGCAAGCAATCCCAGGCCTTTATCCATTGGGTGCAGAGTCTGTGCAAAGGATGCAAACATCTTATCTTCTGGGGGCCACCTGTGTGCAGCTCTGCTTCTTCTACTTTCGCTACGACCCTAAGCACTTCAGCACGTTCAACTTCTTCCATCGCCTTTTCTGTTGCTTCACGATCTGCTGTCGCCTTCGCTTCCTATTCTGTAATAACCTCCGAAAGGGCCTCGTATGTGCGTACAACGTCATGCCAAGCTTTAGTGGTAAACAAGCAATGAGTACTGAGAGATTCATAAATGAAGTGAAGACTTTGTACATCTGTCAAGTTGAGGCACTTCGAACGCTGAGCCAACTCGTAAAGGGAAAGCTCCAAACATGTATATTTCTCCATCAGCGGCAAGACCTGTGCTTGAGTGAGAGGCTCGGCCAAGGCATCAATGTCTGCAGTATCTTCAATAAACACACTCCAGAGCTCTTGCAACTGCTCCATCGAAAGAGGCTCACCCCAATCATCTAGGAAGGTGGTGAAACCCAACCGATCGATAGTCTCAAAATGAGACATCAAAATAGTATGCTCCCGCTCAATAGTATTGAGGATAGCCCACCCCTCATTTACAAGGTCCATACGCTAAAAATAGCTTCGTAGAGTTACCCGTGCTCGGGACCAAGCATAGTCCATCTCGTTGAGAGGGCGAATATACAGGGACGTATTCAACAAAGCTTGTATCTTCACAGCCGTCTCCATATGGGGTGATAGCAACTCCTCCACTGAGTCAATCATTTGTTGCCCAAGCTGGATTTGTATCCCTACTTCCCATAAGTATTGCAACACCTTGACTGCGTGCGCGGCCAACTTTGTGGAATTTCATACAGAGCGAAGGCGAAGGTCTCTTATGCTATCATGCGAAAACCCCACAACAGGTGCGGCCTTAGCTTCAAGCTACTTTTTGAGTTCTTCGACCTATTGTTGCAGGTTATGCATCTCAATCCGAGTGGCATCACGCTCCTTTAAGTGCACCTTGACTTGATTGCAAAAATATTCCCTTTCAGTGGCCATTTTTTCTTCTGTTGCCTTGCTCTTAGCTAACGCACTCTCCAACTCAAGTACCCTATCTTGCAGCTCAAAATATTTTTCTTTATAATGCTCCCCATGCAAATACAAAGAGCTCATATCTACTTGCATATTGCCCATTTTTTCAATGGGATCAATCCACGTCAGATCTTCAGTTATAGTCTCAAAAACATAGTCCTCAGGCTGCAACTCACCTTGAGGTTTCTGAACCATCGGAGTGAATGTTGTCACATGAGCCTCCTTGGCAATTGGATCAAAGGCCACCTTCTTGATCGGTCGTGCTGGTGCCAAAGCTTCTTTCCACCGCATACTCTTCAACCATTGAGAGGAGCTCAGGTGCGCTCGATTTAATTTTTCAACATCCGACTGCTTGTGAGCCACTTGCACGTCTGGAACAGTCTGCAGCTCCAAAAATGGGGTAAATGGAACAAAAATCTCTGAGCGACTAAGCCCAGTGGACACGGACGACACATACTGAAGTGGAGGAATGAACACAGGGATAGTGGAAGAGAGGGAAAGAGTGGATGAGATGGAGGGCACAGAGGACATAGATGCAACCGTGGTTACGCTAAGCCTAGATGGAGCTTGCATACTAATAGCCGCAATGGTGGAAGAAATGATGACCGAGGGAAGGGGACACGAAAAAGGATTAGTCCCTGATGCATAAGAACTAAAAGAAATGGAGGGCGAGGAAGCGGGAATGAAAGGAGCAATAGTGACTTCAAAAATGGAAGTAGCAGAAGCGGAAGAGGGAACCATAGAAAGAGAAATGAAAGGAAGACCGAAGGGTGGGAAAGTAGAAAATGGAGGGGACAAAAATGAAACTGAGGGGACCGAAGAAGAAATCACTGCGTGCCCGATGAGGGAAAGGGAAGATGAAGGAAGAGATGACGTACCTTGGGGTGCAAGTGCCACTGGTTCTATGGATGGTGGAGGTTGTGCAACTACCTCCTTTCCCCGCTCTACCTCCTGCTCACCAACATTGAGGGCTACTTCTTCATCCAGAATCTCAACATGAGAATCTTTCGAAAGTTGCTCCTCCTCTGGTTGCGCCATCAAAAATATTTGCGCTACTGATGTAGGGTGCTCACTATTGAGGACAAGGTTCACTACTGGTATAGAAGCAACTATGGAACTCGATGTAACAGGAATCATAGTACCCAAAGACATGGGTGCTGTAATAGTTGAAGTAGTGGTCGTGCCAGTTTGGGGCCGCTTAGCTGCTTTAGGAAAAGGGGGCGCCACCGGCCATTTTTGTTGCTTAGGCGAGGGAACTTCTTCAGGAGGGCGCTTCGCCCTTTGAGTCCACTTTTGAAAAACATGTGAGTGTTCTTCTTCTTCCTCTTCTTCTTCAGTGTTGTCCTCAACCATAGGACTCTCCTCCTTCGGTTCACTTTCGCCACTTTTGGACTGCTAAAAACTTTGTGGCAAAATGGTGGCAAAGGCGACAGGTTGATAAGAATCCACAAACCTATCATAAACCTGAGAGAACTGGGTATCAAGCTTCAATCCATAAGTAGCATAGGGCTTCCTTCGATGAATGCGCATTACCCACCAGTTCATAATTTTCTCCTCCTTCCAACGAGGGTTTACCTCTTGGACAGTCCCAAACAGGCCTGGAGGAGGAATATGCATTTTATTCTTTCCTGGATTATACTCCGCTTCCTGCTCATAATAATCATGCCATGGAGGAAGGGAGGACATTTTTTCCACATGCCAGTTCATGTCTGGCCCATCAAAATTATTTCGGTGCTTCTGAATATCCGGGTGCGGGCAACAATGAAAGGTCTTCGCCTTAATAAGCACCAAAAATTTTCCAAGTGGATCATACCGCCATCGTTGCGGCAACTCAATTAGTCCCAGGTCTTGAAGCGCCACCGTCAAAAGGTGATTTTGCCCAACCTGGTTCACTTCTATACTCCCAAACTTAAGAGGCATAGTACAGGTCATTTTCTTCCCTCGTCCGGAGCCATATATATCATTAATATAATCCATCTGGCGCACAACTTCCATAGCAAAAATGCGTGCAGTGGCAAAATAAGGCAACAAAAAAGGTTTACCTGTATATCCAAAAATTCGAACAACCACGCCCTGAGTGAGCAAAAATATGTCACCCTTCTCCTCTGAAACAATGACATCTCTCAGGTCGCGAGGCACTCGATCACAACTACCACAAAGTAACTCAATGGTTGGGCCCAAAAACCAGCTATTAAAGCTATATACAGACTCCTTCTTAGTCAATACTTGAGTCCACTTATAAACTGGCAGAGGTTCATTCTTTTTGCCTATCTGCGTAACAGAAATAAAAGAAAAATGTCGCTGCATCTGAAAAAAGAAAAACCATACCAGCAGCGAAGTATGCCGAAATGCCCTAGTCTTTCCTTCTTGCAACCTCTGCAACTGCGAATTAATTCTCCGAGAAACAAATTCGGCCCAGTCAAAATAAATTGGATTCCCCCCTGCCTCATAGCCACGGGAGAATAAAATTCTACCTTGCAAATACATTGGGCCATAGTTGCCTGCCACTTGTGCATAGTTTCATCAGAAGGTAACCCAAAAACCCAGGCAAGCATGGAATAAATATCCTGGCACTTGAATTCTGAAAGGGTTTTAGGCAAACTCGGTAGCTGCCCCATTTGTGGCTCCTTGACGAGCTGCGTCTCCATAAATTACCTCATAGCAACAGTGGAAACATACTTTTCCTCTTGCTCATCCGTATGAATTTTCTTATTTACTGCATAGCTCAGTGCACCCACCCCACAGGCAAAAGCCTCTCGGACCTCGTCCGGTGTAATCGTAAAAAGAATCTCATTTCGGGCATTTCGGACAGCCCTAGTGGAGGAGTCATAAAATTGTGCAATTAATCGAATGAGTTCAGGGCATGGATGCACAGACGAGCAAAGATACCATGAAAGTTGTGCATGGTGAGGCATCGTGAGCCAACTATTATGGGAAACCCCTTGATCGACTGCAGCTTCAACCTCTTGCCTTAATCTATCAATTCCCTTATGTGTGATCAAACAATCACCAATTTCGGCCATTTCATCTTCATGGGGATCCAAATCAACATAGTCATTCTGTCGGGCCTTTTTAGCCCTCGAAATTCTCTCTCATTTCTTGGTTGGTTGTACTTCAACATCCTCCGACGCCTTTGTCTGTTCTTTGCTACGTCTTCCCATCTTGTCAGATAAAAACTGTAGCTTTTTCTGCAATTCCCTGCTTAGCAACTTCTGAAAATTCCTCTGCACCTTGGAAAACAGGATACAACGCAGCACGAAAAGAAAAACAAATAAGGAAAACAAGACTTGCCTTTTTTCTTCGAAATTTTATAGGAGCGTTACCAACTACCGCAGTAATTATAGAATTAAATGCAGATGCGCCTTCGGAGAGAAATATTCTTCGAAAATCGCTCAGACTCCTTTCTCGAAGCGCAAAAAAAAACTTCCCTTTGGTTCACCATCGGATTCTACTTGGAAATCATGCCCACAATGCAGCGCAATCTCATAGAACAACGTGCCCTGATGCCAGCAGCTCACTAGGAAGATCAAACCTGCCATTAATCATCAATCATTAATTCTGTCAGCTGCCTTGAAAAGCTCAATCTGAGCGCCTCCCATGTTTGAATATCATCACTTAAAGTTGGCACCGGCTACTTCCGATGATCGCCACGTAACCTTTGGGTGAAATTAATTGCTCCGAATGTGCGTCTTAAGAAAGCTTTTCCAATGAAAGTGTCTCTTAAAACTCCATGGCGCGCCTTCTTTTTCTAAAGCAATCTTCACTATGTTTTTCTTCCTTTTTGTTTTGTGTTTTTTTCCCTTTTTTTTTTAGAAAAAATGCCATGCACAACGCCTTTTTTTTTTTTGGTGACGTCAACAAGACGCGTTCGCCTTAAAAATGGGTGAACGTGATGTTCGCCCCTTCCAAGGGGCGCGCACGAACCTGTGTTATCACTTTGTCATCCTTGAGTCTCATTTTTTTCTCTTTTTTCTTTTTTTTTTTAAAAAAAACAACATATATTACATATGTACAAGGTACTACCTTCGATTTAAAATCATGAAATATAGGCCTTCAAATGAAGGCCATTCACTGGAATGGGGAGCTCACACCCTTCCATATCATAGATTCGAAATGCATTAGAAGAAGTGACAACCGAAATCCGAAAAGGTCCCTCCCAAATTGCATCAAACTTATGATGTTTCCCAGGCTTAGATTTTTTTTCGTTCCATTTTAATACCAAGTCACCCACCTGGAAGCTTCGATCAGTGGTTTTACTCTGGAACCACTTCTTCATTTCAGCAGCATGTTCTACAAAAGTGTGATAAGCTCGCTCCCTTTCTTCTTCTAATTGTAGCAACTGTGCCAACCTTGCCTCTATGGGATTATTTTCTTCGTTTTCATCTTGAAACATCTGCAAAGTTTGAAGCACAGGAAGTTCAATATGGGTAGGAAGGACAACTTCTTTCCCATAAACCAAAGCATACGGGGATGTTTTAATGGACTTATTTACCGAAATGCGATCGGCCCAAAGCGCTTGATTTAACAACAAATGCCAATTTCTCTTATTCTCACCCATTATCCTCTTTAGAATCCGAAGCAAATTTTTGTTGGTTGACTCAGCTAATCCATTTCCCTGTGGGTAATAATTGGAAGATGTCTTCAAATAAATACCATACCTACTGGAAAATTCGGTAATTTTGGCTCCAATGAAAGGAGTACCATTATCGGTAACCAAGGAATCGGGTATACCGAAATGGGTGATGAGGCTCTCCAGAAAAGAAATAACAGTCGCCTGATCAACCTTTTTGGTGGGTATAGCTTCTGCCCATCTGGTGAAGTAATATATTGTAGTCAGGATATACTTATGCTCTATAGAGGAGTGCGGATCAATAACACCTATAAAATCAAGACCCCACTATTGAAAGGGTGCCTCTACCTGAATCAGATGCAATGGTGATGCTCCTTTTCTCATTCGTCCCACATATCTTTGACAATTGTCGCACTGCTGACTTATCTTGTGTGAATCGAAAAATAGAGTAGGCCAATAATAGCCTACCCAAATAATTTTTAGAGCCATAGGTCTACCAGCATAGTGCCCTCTTGACAACCCAAAATGGAACTCCTCCAAAATTTTTGATTTTTTAGAATCTTTCACACATCTAAGGAGTATGCCATCAATGTTCTTATAATATAGGTCGTTGGGCAACGACACATACCTGAGTGCCTGCAATCTGAACCTTCGATGCTGTGAGGGGTTAAAGTGGCTAGGACACCTTCCAGAAGTAAAATACTCAAGGAGTTCCTCGATCCATTCTTTGTCACCCGTTGCATGATTCACATAAATTACATCTTCAAGATTTGTCTCAACAACCACGCTTTTGGCCAACTCTTGACACAGAGCGCGCCCACGAACCAACTTCATTGGCTTGATCTCTACATCATACTCCTGGATCTTTGAAACCCATCCGACTCTCTTATCACCCAACTCTCCTTGAATTATAAAATTTTGAACATCAGGGTGAATGACGTAAACCACAGTTCTACTCTGAGAAACGAAGTGGCAAAACTTCTTCAAGGCTTTCATAACTGCATAAACCTGCTTCTCAATAAAATTGTACTTCTCCTGGTGTGGTGCAATAACCTAACTTAGAAAAGTGATAGGCTTTTCTTCGCCATCATCTTGTTTTTGTGTGAGCACGACAACATAGCTCTCCTGCTCACCTACTGCATATAGTATAAAATATTTGGAGTAGTCAGGATTGATCAATACTGGCGCCTGAGTTATCCTCTCTTTGATTTCTTGAAAAGCTCACTTCCTGGCCTCCGTCCATTTAAACTCAACATTCTTTTTCAAGAGCTCTGTCATTGGTTTGATGACTTGGGCAAAATCAGCAATAAACTTGCGAATGAAGTTTATTTGTCCGAAGAAGGACTGCAAGTCTTTCTTATTCGTAGGTAGCGGCAATTTCATTAGCGCTTCAGCTCGCACGGGATCTATGGCCAGTCCTTCCCATGAGATCACATGGCCCAGTAGCTTCCCTTCCTTGACCGCAAAAATTGACTTCTTCGGATTTATGGAAATCCCGAATTCTCGGCACTTCTCAAATATTTGCCTTAAATGAGAAACATGATCTGTTCTGCAATGTGAAAACACCGTCATATCATCAAGATAAATTACAATGATTTTATTTAGCAACTCACCGAAGGTGACGTCCATGGCTCTTTGAAAATTTGCACCAACATTTGAAAGCTCGAAAGGCATCCGTTGATAAGCGAATGTACCCCACTTAGTTGTAAACGTTGTCTTGTATTGATCCTCTTCCTTAACCCAAATTTGATTGTACCCAGAGAAGCCATCTAACAAGGAAAATCTCTGAGCACCAGCCACAACATGAAGAATCTGATCTATCTGGGGAAGAGGATAATGATCCTTAAGTGATGCCTGATTTAAATTTTGAAAGTCAACACACAGACGTATATCTCCATTCTTCTTTCTTACAGGAACCAAGTTCGCTACCCAGGTGGAATGTTTAATAGGATAAATGATCTTTGCTTCGAGCATCTTTAATAATTCTGCTTTCATGAGGGCTTCGATCTTTGGATTGATAGGACGTTGCTTCTACCAAAAAGGCTTCACCCCTTCTTGCAGCTCGATGGTGTGTTGGATCACGTTTTTGTCGTACCCTTTCAAGTCTTGATAACTCCATGCTACAATATCTGGGTATTCATAGCATAAACTTCTGATGCCCTCAATTTCGTCAGATTCACAATCGGTACCAACCTTAATGACCTTTCCTGGCTCCAACTGCAATTCTCTGTATTCCTTGGCATCCACCTTAATCCTATGTTTATCAGCTCTATCACTTTGATCAAACAGGATTTCTAGCAAAATCAAACCTCTGGGGATATGATTATTTCTCAACTGGATCATCTCTTCTTTTTCTTCTTCCACAAGAACTTTACTTTCTGCGCTGGCAGCTTCTTTGAGGAGAAAATTCACTATTTTCTCATCATTATCGAACACCTGCCAATAGAGGCCCTTATCTGGAATGGAAGGTCTATAGATTACCCTCACTGTCTTGGGTTTTTGGACCACTTGCTCAACAGGAGAATAATTAGCACCCAGGGAAGCTAAAATGTTAGCGTGTCTATTTTGCTCCCTAGGAATTGCTTGAATATTCAAAGCTTTAAATACTTCAAAAATATCCCATACCCTATTGTGATATGCCTTCAAGTAATGTTTCTTAGACACACATCTGTTTGTAACTTGATTGACTATAAGCTCGAAATCGCCAAAAATTTGCAACTGCTCAATTCCCAATTTCTCGGCCTTTTTCAAGCCAAGGCATAATGCTTCATATTCAATGGCATTATTTGTACAACTCCAGGTCAATCTATAGGAGTACATTTTTTGTATACCTTCAGGAGAGACCAATACCACACCTGCCCCTGCACCATTCTTACATCGAGCGCCATCAAAGAACAACTTCCATAACTGATGCAAACCAGGTTCTGAGGGCTTAAGGGCTTGTTCTTGAGGCTTTTCTACCTTCTGGATGGAATAACAACCAATGTCCGTTCCGATCACAGCATTGAAGTCTATCAACAAAAACTCATCTTCTAGGTGAAGCTCCTCAGGTACTTCTTCAATCGGACCAACTTCTTTCAATTCTTCGGTCATCATATTTACCGCGCCTGGGGCTTGTTCTGCCTCCTCTATCTTCTCGATATGAAAAGGGGAAGGTTTCTCATTATGAATGTGAATTCGCCTACCTTTGAACAAAATATCCAAATGTGAATAATCTAAAGATAGATAACCTCCCATCTTAGCTGTGAATTCCCTTGAAAGGCACATGCTAAAATAAGGTTCTAAATCAACAACCACAACCTCCTGAATGACAGTGATCTGTGGCATGCTATGAAGCACAATTGGAATATCTTTGATTACTCCAACCATTTTAATCGGGGTACCATCCAATTGTAACACTCCTGGACTACTCCTTGTATAATCCATTCCCATCACTTCGCATATCGCCTTGGGCATAACAGTAGTGGCAGCACCAGAGTCTATCATGCAATTATGCACAATCTGTTAGTTTCACAATGACACTGAGAGGGGGGTGAATCAGTGTAGCTCTTTTAAAACTTAAATCTTCAACTCTTAAAGCCGAAACAATGAAAACTTGAAACCAAATAAAGCAAGTATAACAAGAGAACATCACACAACACAAGATGTACCGAGGTTCACCGATTTGGCTACATCCTCAAAATGACTGTTTGGACTCCCATCCAAATCCAGCCTTTGCAAAGCACCAACTTTACAATCAATTTACCAGCACCCACTGGAAGGAGCACCAACCCCTGATTTATCTGCACCAACAGAAAGGAGCACCAACCCCTAATTTATCTGCACCAACAGAAAGGAGCACCAACTTATTATGGCCTCTTTGAATGGCGTATTTAAAACCTCTAAAATTTTTTTGTTTCTCCTTCCATGACTGTTCGTTTTCTCCTTCCCTTGTGCATGCATGTGTTTTGGTTTCCAAAAAGGCTTTTCGTTTCTATTTTGTGGCCCTTCGTTTCCTTTTCTCCACATGGGCATGCGTCCGCTTCTTTCCATGTGTAACGACCATCTTAGATGATTTCAAATCATTAAAGATTCCTTATGTAACGTTTTGTCTTATTCATTGAATTTTGTCCTTATGTGACAAATTACCTTATTCAATCTTCGATTTATTCCTTATAGGTCCACGTCACTATGCAGTCTTCAGTTTCACTATCCTGGTGTTCATCACTAATATCAGATGCATTGTCAACTACTCTATTCCTTTGGCAAAAATGCAACATGTCGCGATATCGCGACACTTTTGTTTCTCTGCCTGCCCTTTTTGAGTCACGAAAATGCAACATGTCGCGATATCACGACACTTTTTTTCTCTCCCTTTTGAGTCGAGAAATGCAACATGTCGTGATATCGCGACACTTTTCCTCCTTGCTCTTTCTCTTTTCTTTGGACGAAAAATGCAACATGTCACGATATCGCGACACTTTTTCTTCTTGCTCTTTCTCTTCTCTTTGGCTAAAATGCAACATGTCGCGATATCGTGACACTTTTTTCTTGTTCTTTCTCTTTGTTCGAAAATGCAACATGTCGCGATATCGTGACACTTTTTTTTGCTTTTTCTTTGATCTTTAGCATATGGGCCACTTCGGTCTTCTTGGAAAATATGCAAAAAGGTGGGTCCCCAATTTTGGGGTACGTTGTGGAGCAGCCACAACATGACGATTTTTTCAACTTTGCACAAACAACCTGTAACAACTTCACCCAAACATCAAAAACATCCTCATAAGCATTTAACATCACTTGTACATACTCTGAATAACCTCTGAACTCCTATCCACTGCATCAACCGATCTATCTGACTGTGTTGACAACAATGACAATACTGTCGTTGCACCTTGCTCAACAATCTCCCCCTTTGGAATTGTTGGCAACACACGTGCAATTTCCTGTAACTCTTCTCCCCCTTTGACAACAATACCAAAGGGCTGCTGCAAACTCCCCATGAGTCCATGCACAACATTCTCAGGCAAAAATTATTACACTTAGCAAAAATCACAAACATGAGCAAAAAGATAAACAAATACACAAATGCTCCCCCCGAGAATGTGGTCCCGATAGCTAGTCAATTCTTGGGAAGCGTGACCACTCCCAATTTATTGCGAAGGTACTCAAAGACTTCCTTGGGCAACGGTTTTGTGAAGATATCCGCTACTTGCTCTGTTGTTGGAACAAAATCCAACTTAACCTCACCTTCCGCAACTTTCTCCTTCAAAAAGTGATACCGGATAGCAATATGTTTTGTGCGAGAATGCATAACCGGATTCTTTGAGATGTTAATGGCACTGGTGTTATCACACTTAACTAAAATTGGCTCACTGAAGTTAATACCAAGATCTTTCAGGGTTTGTTTCATCCATAATACCTACGTACAACACGTTGTCGCTGCAATATATTCTGCCTCTGCTTGTGGATAAGGAGACTGACTCTTGTTTCTTATTGTGCCACGCGACCAACCTTGTCTCCAAGATAGAATGCACCTCCACTGGTACTCTTTCTATCATCTACACATCCTGCCCAATCTGCATCTGAATACGCAATAAGGGTGAAGTCCTTACCTTTCGGATACCATAACCCATACTCCATAGTACCCTTGAGGTACCGAAGAATCCTCTTCACTACTGTCACATGAGTCTCCTTGGGACTAGCCTAAAATCGTGCTACCATGCATACTGCCTGCAAAATATCTGGTCTGGTAGCTATCAAGTACAATAAGCTCCCAATCATAGATCTGTACATGGTTTGATCAACATGTGGAGATTTGTCATCCTTGCTCAACTTGCAACCTGTCGTCATGGGAGTGCTAAGCTGGCTTACAATCCTCCATTGTGAACTTTTTTAGCATCTCTTTCACATATTTAATTTGAGAAATAAATATGCCCTTCTCATTTTGATTAACTTGCAACCCGAGGAAATACGAAAGTTCACCAATCATTGACATTTCAAATTCTTTCTGCATCTTATTTGCTAAATCTTTACACGACTCATCTTTGTTGCTGCCAAATATGATATCATCTACGTATACAACAAGAACAATAAGATGGCCATTTTCTATTTTGACATACAAATTACTATCCACCATACCTTTCTTGAACCCTTGTTGAGTAAGATAGTTGTCTAGCCTTGCATACCATGCTCGGGGTGCCTGTTTTAAGCCATATAATGCTTTCTTCAACTTGCAAACCAAGTTGGGATCATCACCAAGTTGGAAACCATCTGGCTGCTCAATATAAACCTCTTCTTCAAGTTTCCCATTCAAAAATGCTGATTTCACATCCATTTGATAAACTTTGAAATTCTTGTAAACTGCTAAAGCCAGAAACATTCTAATTGCCTCTAGTCTAGCCACAGGTGCAAAGGTTTCCTCAAAGTCAATACCTTCAACTTGTGCATAGCCTTTACATACCAATCTTGCTTTATTCCTGACTACCTGTCCGTCTTCATTCAATTTGTTTTGAAAGACCCATTTAGTACCGATTATATTTTTATTTGCAGGTCTTGGTACTAACTCCCAAGTTTTGTTTTTCTCGATCTGATCTAATTCTTCATTTATTGCCTTCATCCAACTTTCATCTTTGCTTGCGTCAACAACATTTTTGGGCTCAATGTTGGATAATAGAGAGTAGTTACTTACTACTCTTCTTCTTGTCTGAACACCAACTGTGGGGTCTCCAATTATTTGCTCTCTAGGATGATCTTTTACGCAATTGCTTGTTTTGAATTTCTTATTTTCTTCCACTTCTGAATCACTGTTTGAATCATCTGAGTCAATTTTTTGTTTCTTTTCCGTTTCCTTTTCCTCATCTCCTTCAATAACCTCTTCATAAATTGGGTAGTTCTCTTCATAGCTAATTACTCGTTCCCTACCTTCATCAACTTTAACATCGACACTATCCACAATTTTCCTTAGCCTCTTGTTGTAGCATTTGTAAGCTTTGCTTTTTGATGAATAGCCAAGAAAAATACCTTCATCCGCTCTATCTTCAAACTTACCAAGGTTTTCTTCAGTTCTTTTGATGTAACACTTGCTGCCAAAAACTTTAAAGTATCTTATTGTTGCCTTTTTACCGAACCACAACTCATAAGGAGTTTTGCTTTCATGCGTCCTCAACATGCACCTATTTTGGATGTATACCGTAGTATGGACTGCCTCTTTCCAAAATCTATCTGCTACTTTGCTCTCAATCAACATAGTCCGTGCCATTTCCTGCACTGTCTTGTTCTTTCTTTCTACCACACCATTCTGCTGAGGTGTCCTGGCTGCTGAAAATTGTCTCCTAATACCATATTTTTCATAGTACTCTGTAAAATCCTCTGAAATGAACTCTCCTCCTCTATCTGATCTTAAACATTTAATCTTTTTTCCTGTTTGATTCTCAACTTGGTTTTTGAAAACCTTGAACATCTCAAAAGCTTCTGATTTATGCTTCAAAAATAGTACCCATGTCATCCTGGAATAGTCATCTATACACAACATAAAATATTTGTCACCATTTATGCTTTGCGTTCTCATGGGTCCACATAAATCGGTATGTATTAGTTCCAAAGGTTTGCTTGTGTAGTACTCTTTTGTTTTAAATGAGACTCTAGTTTGCTTCCCCTTTTGGCATGAAGCACAAATGCTATTTGATGGTTTTCCAATGGTGGGAATATCTCTCACTTGCCTTTTTTGAGCTGATTTTTACTAGATTGTCAAAACTGATATGACCGAGCCTCTTGTGCCACAACCAATTTTCTTCTTCCTGTCCAATCAAGCAAGCTCCTTCTAAAGTCTCTGAGAGAGTGTACAGGTTGCCAGATGTCCTCGATCCAGTTGCTATCAACTTTCCACTATTTGCTTTTTTGACTTCACAACCCTGCTTCTTAAAAATCACTTCATGACCTCTATCACAAATCTGACTTACGCTCAACAAGTTATGCTTCAGACCAACCACAAACAAGACTTCTTTTGACTTGATTTTTCCATCACTGATCTTAACTGAACCTTTGCCAACTATCTTAGCTCCATCATTATTTCCAAATTTCATTGAACCACCTTCATATTGCTTGTAACTTCTCAAATTTTTGTTTGTCACCTGTCATATGACTGGAGCATCCACTATCAAGTATCCATGGTGCAGATTTATTCTGTGCTTTAAATGTTGTTTGTACGATCAGGGATTCCTTTTCTTCCTTAGATCGCTCTTTTTCTTTCCACTCTGGTTTGATTACAGTTTTGGGCTCTTGTTTTGACTTTTCTTTTTCAGTAGCTTGTGCATGTTTTTCGAGAAATTTTCTATTTTGTCTCATTCCATTTGGTTGAAATTTTCTTCCCTGAAATTGATTTGATGCAAATGTACTTCGACAATTTCTTGCAATGTGCCCAAAATTATGACGTGTTATAACATTCTCCTGCATAATCCATCAAAGGTGAAAAAACATTTCTCTTGGTAAAATTCCTTGGTCCTACATTATACTTGCAATCTGAAATCTTATGTCCATAACCATTGCATTTAAAATAGTAACCAGAAAAGAGATGATTGAACCTGGGTGATGGTCTTTGCCATGTTGTCGTAGGAGCCATAAATCTTCTTCTTCTTTGATGTGTGACATTGGTGAATCCATCATTGTCAATTCTCCTTTCGTGCCTTGCATTATTGCTTTCTTTTGCATGAGTCAATTTTTCTTGATCAACCTGTTTCTTATCTTCATTCTTTATGGATTCTTCATTTATGGCCTTTGATCCATTTGATGATTCTCCTTCAGTCAAAGCCCAAACCAAATTTGATGCCTGTAGTCTTTTGGTTATTTATGATCTTATCCAACTTCATAGAACTTTCTTCACGTTTGTGATAACAACTAATTTTACGATTCATCTCTTCTATCTGCATCCTTAAACCAACAGTCTCTTCTTCTAGCTTGCTTGCAATAATCTATTTTCATGGTTATTTGCACTTCGAGATCTTCAGATATTTTCTTGGATTCTTCTATCTGTACTTTCAAACTGGTTATGATTTCATTTGCATCCTCAAGCTTTCTTGAAATTTTCTTATTCTTTTTTCTTTCTATCTTCAATTCATCCAGAGCTGCAATTAGTTCCTCTTCCAAATTTACTTCTGCATCAATTTCTTCTTCATCACATTCCTGTTCTTTTTCTATTTTTTCTTCTTTGAGTGCCATGAAAAGAGCTTCACCTGTTTCCTTTTCAGAATCCTCACCGCATGTTGTCTTCGATGAACTGACATTCTTGGAGATGAAACTTTTCTTCTTGAAGTTGCCTTTTCTGAAATTTGTTTTTTTCTTCCAGTCACTTCTTTCTTGGTGCGATCCTTCATCACTTTTGTTCTTCTCATTAAGTGGACATTTAGCTGCAAAATGCCCAATGCCTCCACAATTGAAACATTTAAACGGTAACTTTCCTCTGTATTTTCCTTTTCCCCTTTTTAGTTTTCGAACAAAGTTTGCTTCCATTTCATCTGATGTCTCTTCTTCCTCGGATTCTTGTTTTGCTTTCATATTTTTATGGGCTTTAAAAGTAGCTTCTCTATCTGTGGGTTTAGATTTTCCTATTCTCATCTCATATGCTAGTCAAAGAACCATGCATCTCATCCATACTAAAAGAATTTAGATCTTTAGCTTCTTCTATAGCTGAAACTTTAGAATCAAATCTTTGGGGAAGAGATCTTAATACCTTTTTCACGATGACAGAATCTTTGATTTCCTCGTCGAGTCCTCTAATCGCATTAATGACTTCATTAACTCTTAGCATATATGCCTCTATGTTCTCATCGTCATTCATCTTTAATACTTCGAACTGAGCTCGATGTGTTTGTAACTTGGCCTCCTTGATCTTAACGTCTCCTTCATGAATGCTCCTCAGTTTGTCCCATATTTCTTTTGCCGTTTTACAACTCATAATCTTTACCAGTTCACTGTCCACTAATCCGCACATGATAGCATTCTTTGCTTTTGAGTCATTCTCAAACAGTTTCTTATCGACAACATCGGTTGGAGAAGTGGTGGGTATTGTGTATCCACTATCTACTGAATCCCAAATGTCGTATCCCAAAGCACAAAGATATGTCTGCATCCCGAGTCTCCAAAATGCGTAATTAGTTTCGTCAAACAATGGTGCTTTGTTTGATGAGAAGCCTTCACCACCTGCCATTGTGTCACTTCCAAGATCACCCTAGCCGGTTAAGCTTGTTCGGGAACCTCGCTCTGATACCAATTGTTAGTCTCACAATGACACTGAGAGGGGGGTGAATCAGTGTAGCTCTTTTAAAACTTAAATCTTCAACTCTTAAAGCCGAAACAATGAAAACTTGAAACCAAATAAAGCAAGTATAACAAGAGAACATCACACAACACAAGATGTACCGAGGTTCACCGATTTGGCTACATCCTCAAAATGACTGTTTGGACTCCCATCCAAATCCAGCCTTTGCAAAGCACCAACTTTACAATCAATTTACCAGCACCCACTGGAAGGAGCACCAACCCCTGATTTATTTGCACCAATAGAAAGGAGCACCAACCCTTGATTTATCTGCACCAACAGAAAGGAGCACCAACTTCTTATGGCCTCTTTGAATGGCGTATTTAAAACCTCTAAAATTTTTTGTTTCTCCTTCCATGACTGTTCGTTTTCTCCTTCCCTTGTGCATGCATGTGTTTTGGTTTCCAAAAAGGCTTTTCGTTTCTATTTTGTGGCCCTTCGTTTCCTTTTCTCCACATGGGCATGCGTCCGCTTCTTTCCATGTGTAACGACCATCTTAGATGATTTCAAATCATTAAAGATTCCTTATGTAACATTTTGTCTTATTCATTGAATTTTGTCCTTATGTGACAAATTACCTTATTCAATCTTCGATTTATTCCTTATAGGTCCACGTCACTATGCAGTCTTCAGTTTCACTATCCTGGTGTTCATCACTAATATCAGACGCACTGTTCAACTACTCTGTTCCTTTGGCAGAAAATGCAACATGTCGCGATATCGCGACACTTTTGTTTCTCTGCCTGCCTGCCCTTTTTGAGTCACAAAAATGCAACATGTCGCGATATCGCGACACTTTTTCCTTCTTGCTCTTTCTCTTTGCTTTGGACCGCGAAAATGCAACATGTCGCGATATCGCGACACTTTTTCTTTCTTGCTCTTTCTCTTCTGCTTTGGCCGAGAAAATGCAACATGTCGCGATATCGCGACACTTTTTCTCTCTTGCTCTTTCTCTTCTCTTTTGGCCATGCGAAAATGCAACATGTCGCGATATCGCGACACTTTTTTCTCCTTGCTTTTTCTTTGATCTTTAGCATATGGGCCACTTCGGTCTTCTTGGAAAATATGCAAAAAGGTGGGTCCCCAATTTTGGGGTACGTTGTGGAGCAACCACAACATGACGATTTTTTCAACTTTGCACAAACAATCTGTAACAACTTCACCCAAACATCAAAAACATCCTCATAAGCATTTAACATCACTGTACATACTCTGAATAACCTTTGAACTCCTGTCCACTGCATCAACCGATCTATCTGACTGTGTTGACAACAATGACAATACTGTCGCTGCACCTTGCTCAACACAATCCACCATTCCATTCGCAAAGATAAATAAAATGGATGAGGACGATTTTTACCTATCATTGAAGTGGGGAGTGCTTGAGCCAAGACTGTTTGCAAACAATCTTTCTTTTGGTCTTTGGCACTCTTCAAGGATTCTTGCAACAAATCAATCTACCCTGGTAGCTGTAATGCATCATACAAGTTAATCCTAGCTGAGATTTTCTTCATTTCCTCCACGATACTATAACTATGAGCAGGTGGGACCTTTTCTTCTAAGGACCGCTCGTACTTATCTCGATAATGCTGCGTAGCTTCTACTCTTTGCTTTTTAGTCAATGAAGGATATTTGAGTTTTTCCTTACCTTGCTCCTTCATTTCACCAGAGGTTGGAGCAATGGCCATGTGTTGTGAAGTTGAATGCTAAGCTTACACTTTACCTTGTGCTTGCCCAGGTAGTGAATATTTTGACTTGACAAACTCAGGGGTATTCATCTAGGACGTTTGCTTTTCTTCTAGAGCTTTTGGAACCATGGGTACTTTCAACGACTGTAATTTTGTGAGATCCACGATCACTGACATCTTTCTAGACCTGGTAAGAACTAAAACCTGCTTAGGAGACATCACCATACAATTATGTTATGCTTCTCGAATCATGTTAACTTACCTAGCTGAAGAACTTTCTGCCAGTGTCTGAACATAGTTTAGATGTACCATACATGTGTCTTCGCCATGAGGATAATTACAAGTAGAACACCATTATGCCTTTTTGGATGCATTAATATCATCATTTGATTGCATCATATTATTCTTCTCAGGCCCCTTGTTGGTGGATGCTTGCTCTCAGGTGATCTACGGAGTTTGGAACCTCCTCGATCGAAACTCAGCTTCAGCTTGCTTCTTCCTCATAATTGTCAACTCATTGGATAGTGTGCTCAAAGCCACATTATTGGATTTTACTTCTTGTAACAAAATTGTGAGGGGGTCCATACTAGATGATGGAATGGGTGTGGGTAATGGCAAGGGCACTTGTGATGCAGGCAAAGGTAAAGGGGTTGGAAGTACTAGAAATGTTGGAAAAGAAATAGATGAAGGTTGTGATGATACTATTGGAGCAAAAAAATATGGAAAGCTTATAGCAGATGACTGCGGGGCAGGGATAGGAGCTACTTGAGGGGAGCCTGAATTCCATGAGGGAACAAGATACATTGGAATAAAGATATTGTGGTAGGTTCGAAAGAATAGGCATTGTCGCCTTCGAAGGAAGCCTTCCTACAACAATCAAATCTGATTCGACCTTTTGATATTTTGTATAGAGATCTAGGAAGGAGGTCACATTAGCCTGGTGCACCACCATACCAATATCAGTACTGAGCACACAAAGATAATGAAATGTCGCTTGTTCATAAGTTGGCCGCAAACCATCTGGAACCTGTTACCAGCTTCGTGCAAATCGCACATTGAAATCTACAAGCTCCTCTTGAGGATGTCTTTGAATTGAGGTGAATTGATGTAGCAGTGAATACGGATCAGCTTGCTCATGAAAGTTCTTAATTAGTAATTTCGCCAATTGATCCCATGAAGTAATTGTGCCAGGTTGCAAAGATCGATACCAATAGAGCAATTTTCCTCTTAATGATAAAACCAAAAGCTTTATCATCACATATTCATTAGTTATATCATGAATAGTTGCAAGAGATGCTACATCTTGGATATGCTCATACGCAGTATTTCCAGTACCATCGTATGTTGGCAAAGCCTTTAGAGCAGCTTGAGGTACTGAGTTTTGCACTTGCAAATTCAGCGCGCCCGAGCTATTCCAAGCCAGAAACTGTCTAGGAAGCTGTTGTTGATGTGGTGGGGGATTCTGAGCCATATGCACCAAAATATGAGGAACAGGTCATGAAGCGTTAGTGGCTATAGTATATGAAGGCTGGAGAAAACTAGTGGCGGTACTTACAGGACTTACGGGAGCGGGAAACACATCGGCTAATTGGGAAGATGAAATAGTTGGTATGGATGGAATATAAGGAAGTGAGGACGTTCTTTGAAAAGTGGCTACTTGAGGATGCTCTCCTAGCCTATGGATGTCTAATTCGTAAAAATTTTGATTATCAATATTCTTGGATTTTGATATTGTATTCATGAGAGACAACTTTTGCCACTCTCACGCCTACGAAATTTTGGGTAACAATTGAGTTGCCAGATGTTCTATTCTCAAGCAGGAAGGTGAACACCGAACCTAGCGCTACTGAAGGTGAAACCTTGAAAAATTCCTACCAGGCGTGCCAAAAACTATTGGTCAAATATCTACCTAATCAATAAACACTAATTTTTATGCGCCTTAGATATGGCCAACATTGAAAGGTCGAAGGAAAGAGATGTCCTTTGTGCCAATCTCGAGAGAGGGATGGTTATCGAACTAATTCTAAAACTAATTGAAGACTAGAGATGCAGGAAAGAAATTGCAAATTGCGGAAAGAAATAAGAAATATGGCCATAGGCCAAAGTTCAAGTTTTGGGTCAGACTAAAATTAGGAAAACACTCAAGCACAAAACAACATCGAATAGAAGGAAAAGCAACATAATAAACTTGCAATATTACAATAATAACTTTTAACTCAACACCTCGGTACTCACTCTTCCACTGGCAACACTTAAATCCAACTATAGAATTTAAACTATATAACAAATAAAAAAGAGTGAATGTTAAAAGAAATGCACTACGTAGACAGAAATTATACGCATAATCACTTATCAATTCAAAAACCTGATGTCTTTCATTAATGCAGAGAACTTAGAGAGTATTCTCGCAAAGTGTCTAACCTCCCTTTTACAACCAAATTTGCTTAGTATTTATAGAGTTTTCTACCTCTTTTATTTAATACATGTGAGAGAAGAATATTCTAGGATCAAAGACAACAACAAAAAAAAATCTCCTCGATTTCTTGGAAAATCCATGCACTTGAGAAACAAATTCCAAAAAATCTAAAATTCGGACATAGATGCGAATGACAGGAGAAATCATTAAATTCTTTAAAAAAATCTGATACATTGGAAATCATGAAAACTTATTTCTCCTCGCCTTTGTCCTTGCGATTCACAAAACAAAGTTACTGAGGGAGCCCTTCATTAAATACACACAATTCAATATTTGACCATTTTCTTGTTTGCCTTAAATTCATCTTCGCCATATCAAACGCGTGCGCGATCTTCATTAAGAATGTTCACCCCATGGAAATGCGAACGAGACGTTCACCACAAAGGAAGGGTGAATGTGAAGTTCGTTCCTGGGATGGGTGAACGTGATTCTTCATTATTGAAATGAAGTTCGCCCCTCGACTAGGGCGCACAACATTTTTCAGGCTCGCGGGCAACCAAGTACCCCAAGGCACGTTTGCCCCAAGAAAGGGCGAATAACATGTTCACCCCTGAGGAAAGGCGAATGTAATTTCATACTTAAACATTTTGCCAATACATTTTCAAAATAGGTTCACCCCAGGAAAGGGCGAATGAGGCGTTTGCCCCTCCTTAAGGGTGAACGTGAATATCCATAAATACATAAAGATTTTTTAAAGTGTCTTCAATATTTTTCTTTGTGTTTTTTGGAATAGAATATATCAGACTTCTACATACTGAATGGAAAGTATATTATACTGAATGGAAAGTATATTATCACTTCTTATAGAAATTAATACAATTTTTTCCCAAAATTCCAATGAAATACAAAATGACCAACAAGTATCAAGTAGAGTATGTTGAAGAATAAGGAGCTTATGTGTGCCATGAATGTGGTTATGTCTCAGCTGGTAGGAGAGGCATGCTATTTTGAAATATCAATTTGGATGGTGCAATATGTGGAGGGCATCACCAAGGGAGTGTAGTATGATTGGGGCACATACTTAACTCAAAAAATTCAGTGGTTGTTGTAGAGGACAAGGAAATATTTCTTAATGATATTCCATGCAATCACTATAATTTTAGATGCAGTATATTAGGTAGAAATCCCATTCTATGGGTTAAAAACTCCTTGAGATCTACCGAAGGATTAACCTTCCATACTGCGATGGGTAAAGATAGTTTCGATTCACAAGGCTACTTCAAAAAAGCCAAAACAAAGGAAGAACACAAGGAAACTGAAACCTGCCTTGTCTTAAGAGAGTGAGACTTCGAAAGAAGAATTCCATAATTGGAGGAAAATATATTGCCAACTGCATCTGAAATCTAATCAAGAGTAGTAGGCACCTACATAAAATTTGTAGGAGCAACCACTGTCTCACAAGGAGGAAGTAATAGCACAAAAAACAAGTCTAGTGAGAACACGAAGGCAACAAGAGAGGCAAACACGAGAAAAATCTCCTGTATAGAGTGAGCAATTGCAAAAAATGCTCATAGATCCAGTTGATATGCACTTGGAATAGGAGGTATTGGAGTTTGTAGATATCAATGTGCCAATGGAAACAGACCAGTTAGGAGAAGCAATGGGATCTCCTGCATTGATCGATGCCAACGAGTTTGAAATATTGGAGGTATCCAAACATTGGATGGATAGAATGGTAACACCACCACTGATGAAAGAAAAATAAGTGATGGTGGCCCCGTCAGACAAGAAAAATAAGAGAAGAAGCCATAATTAAGGATTGTTGTGAGAGGTGGCAATAGTCAAATAGTGGAGGAGAATATTATACAAGCATAGGAGTGATCCGATCTGGTACCTATACCTACAAAGATGATATAAGATCAGTTGAAGTCACAAGAAGAAGTGTAATCAAAGCTACAATAAGTTCAGGTACTTGAGAAAGAACAACAGTTGACCAAATAAATCAACGACGTCGACAAAATTAGATCGGAGGAAGAGGAATGCGAAGCACTATCCATAACTCAAATTTTGCTACAGAAAGAGACAAGAAGAGGTCCCATTAAGGGAATCGAAGAAAGTTCACTTTTGGAGGATGAAGAGGAGGGAAAGGATCAGATACATGAGATGGATAAAAGAATTTGGATAATATTTTTTCTTGAAGTACCACAATTTGTGATTTCTAATGATGAAGGCGAAGACACAGATGAGCAAGTACACTATTTCTTGGAATAGATTTGTGAAATGTTTCTAAGTACCCGATTACAATTTTGAATAGGATGTATAGGACAACTGAAGCAGTGGAGGGAAAGAACCTTCATGGAAATGGACAAGGTCATGGAGTGGGTGTGTAGTGAAGACCAAAAATGGAGAATAGCACAAATACATGCGCAACACCCATGGCAGTTGCCTAGAGGAGAGGTAACAAATATGTTAGAAATTTATGATTTGTCTGAAGGGATGAAGATAAAAATCAAATGTGTCCATTGAACACAAAAAATACAAAATACCGGAGGGCATCACCAAAATTGATCTTCATTTTTTGAAAATTCAATTTCCTAACACATTGGATTGAATGGCTTAGCTTGGGATTAGACCAAATCTATCAAGCTAAGGAAGCTTAGTAGGGAGAAGCAAAAGTGACTAAGAAATAAATGGTTGCAATTGAAGAAGAATTAGAACACAACAAGAAAGAAGTCGAGAAGTTGAAGAATGTGAAAGTAGTAATGACCAACATGAAGCAAGCCTATAAGGATAAGCTAAATATATAAGAAGAGGAGAAACAACTTATGGTCCAACAAATGGAAGAACATAAAAAGCAACTACGAGAACATGAAAAGTTGTTACAATGGTATGCTACATAGATAAAGCAACAAGAGGAGCAGTTGAGTTTGAATAACCAATAATTCAAGCAGCAGGAGGAATAGTTGGTAGTCCAAAAGGAACAATTAACAAAGAATGAGGATCAATTGAAGATGTATGAAGGGCAACTGCAACTGAAGGACCGTACAATTTAGGAAATGGCAAAAGGTGCAAACCGCTACCATTAGATAATTATGGATCTATTGGCAATTTTGGCACCTTACCACATTGGGAATTTATTTGGAGTATTTTGATGCAATATTTTGATGAAGTTTTTTATTGTATATGGAGACTTTTATTTTAGAAATAATTTCATATGTCCCTTACTTGTTCACATATGCATTCTTTTTGCATCAAATGTTATAAGTATTTTTGTAGACTTCATTTGGGATTCAAGTTCACCTTGTTATGAATGTATCAAGAATGAAGACCCCAATGAATGATTTAGTTAAAAATTTAAAAATTATTAAGTGTTTTGGAGACATCAGTGCGTTCACCCCAAACATGGTGCGAACACCCCATTCACCCCATGATCGAGCGAACGAAACAATAAAAGGTTCAAAAAACTCAAAGAAAGAAGCAAGAAGTGGCGCAGCAAACGTTTTCATGTTCACCCCAGTTGAGGGCAAACGTCTCGTTTGCCCCTCCTTTGGGTGAATGCATTCCAACACCCAAATACGATTATGTTCTCTCAAAAGTAAAATAATATTGTGTTTGCCCTAGTTGAAATTACCTCCTTTAGGTGAATGTACTTGTTGACACTTTTTGTCACATTATACAAGGGGTAGAAGAATAGCAAAATTTTGTATGATATTAATTATTACCTTTTAAAATGTATGTAAGTTATAGCAATTTTGGTTTTCCTAGCCATTCCCCTTGTACACCAAAGAAGATAGAAAGAGCTTCACAACTAGGATAGCTTTGTGGAGGGGAGGAAGAATAAAATGAAAAAAACTTTGGGCCCGAGGATTTCAAAAGCTACTTCGGGTGGAAAATCAGCAAAGCAATATTTTCAAAGAAAAACATGAGGAAGGCACCAGAAAAAGCTTCGCACCTGAAGCATTCCCAAAAGCATTTCGGGCGAAAGTTTTGCGAAGTGACTCTCCTACCGAAAAGAGAAAATCCAAGACACAAGGCAAACTGGCTAAGGCAAAGAGAACTACTTTGGGCTCGAAACATTTCCAATGATCGCTTCGGCCCAAAATTTTGTGAAGCAGTTTTGCCAAAGAAAAACACGAGGAAAGCACTAAGAAAATCTTCACACCCGAGGCATTTCCAAAACTACTTCGGGTGGGAACCCAGTGAAGAGATATTCAAATGACAACTCTGCCCAAAGAGGGAAGGCCCAAAAATCAAATTCCAAAGTCGCTAAGGCAGAAGAACTACTTCGGGCCCGAAGCATTTCCAAAGGCTACTTCGGCCCAAAAACTTGTGAAGTAGATCTTGAAGCAAACATTGAAAATGCTTTGCCAGGAAGTCATCGAAATACCCACCTCAGGCCCCTCCGCCTGTGAACCATTTTTGCTTCGGCCGCAAGCCTCCTGAACCATAGTTTCAAAGAAAGATCACAACGAAGCATTGCCTTGAGGCATAAGCGAAGTAATTCAACCAACGAAGTAGTAGAGCATGAAGGGGCCCCACCAAAAGAGATCTACTTCGGCACTCAAACCTCCCGAAGTTGTGCCGCAAAGCTCAACTATCTGAAGTACCAAAACCAGAGGAAGGATCTGCTTTGGCCCAAACCCACCGCAAAGCAGAATTGCAAGAAGAGATCCAGCGAAGCGCTTCCAAGGCACGCATTTCAAGTCAAGTATTTTCTCGAGGTGGTTAGTTGCTTCATAAATGCATTTTTTCTTGCCTAACAAGTTCGTCGATCATTTTGGGCAGTTGGACCTAAAGTACCAGTCCAAGAAGGAGAACCCGTCAAGCATGGTGGCTACTCGAGTATTGCACCCAAAAACTAAGGACAATTCAAGCGGCCCATTGAATGCCTATTTCCCCAATGAACCCGGTTGCAATTGCTATTTGTAGTAGCCAATTTGAGAGATCAGTCGCAGTAACCACAAGGAGCCGACTTCTTGAAGCTCGAGGATGCACTTTGCCGATTTTGTGATAATGAATCAGAGGGTCGGGTCCTCTATAAAAACCCAAGTATTGTAATGTAAAAGGGGGGGAACTATCTGCTAGAAAGCTGCTGTAACTTGATGTCCTGCGATTAATACTAAGAGATTTTGAGCTCAATTCTTCTCTTTTATGCTGCCTTATGTGCTTGATTCTTCTATCTCTCCTTGTTTGTATGCTGGATGCTGAACTCTGCGTCCGGTGTGCGATCAGGGATAGTGTCCTGAAACTTGTTTTGAAGGATACATAGGAGTAGAAAAGTGTTGTATTAGCTTTCTTTTATGCTGCCTGCCTTGCTTGATTCTTCTATCTCTCCTCTTTCGTATGCTGGATGCTGAACTCTGCGTTCGGTGTGCGATTGGGGACAGTGTCCTGAAACTCGCTCGAAAGGATACATAGGAAGGTTGATATTACGTTTCTTTCGTTTTACTTTTGGTGTTCCTTGCTGCTATTCAAGTTATCCGTTAGCGATCATGCTTCCTATTCTCTCCCACCTTAAATAACCAATTCCTCTTCCCTTAACCCTTATTTATTTATTTCTCTAACCCTTATCCCTTTTATCTATTTCCTGCAATCTTGTCTTCAAAACACCCAAGTAGTTTAGCATAGGAGCTGAACTTCTCCGAAGATTGGCACGAGGGGCATCTCTTCCCTTCGGCCTTTCAATGTTGGTCCAGGTCTAGGGCGTGTACACTTACACAAATCCTTACCTAGGTGGATTTTATGACTAACAGTTTCTGGCACACCAGATGGGACCCGACTGTGTCTGTCTCAGTAAGATCTATAACCAGTCAAGGTCCCATATTTTAATGCACAATCTCATTTTCATCGGGGCCAATAGTTCTAATCAGTTCTCGATGTGACCCGGTCAGTCTCACCTAACTAGTGGTTGTGAGGACTGATGCTCTCATTATTGAAAGACTAATAGCATCTGGCAACTCTGTTTACCCAAAAGCTTTAAGTCGTAAAGACCAGTACCCAAATCTATGCCTTCATGGCAAAAACCCCCATGTTTTAAGGAAGCCCAAGTTGGTGAATCTCTGGCTTGCATCCATTTGGTAAAATCACCTAGCGACTCTGACTGAGCTGAAGATCCAGATTTCTAAGTAGGTGCCTTTTTAAGCTAAAAGAAGACATCCCGGAGGAATCAAGGTTTGGTGAGCAGCCTTGACCTCACAAGCGAAGAAAAGTATGTTCACCTGGAAACTCCGACTTAGTGGCGAAGACCATGATATCTAAAGGCCACTGCTATAATGGAGAGGGAATATCCCAGTTGGGACGATCGTGGCCCTCTGAATCTCTCAAGTTACCATGAAATTCCTGAAAGTGCCTTGAAGACAGTGAAAAAATATGACGACACTAAGGGAATGGCCTTAGAGCACCTTGAATACCTTATTGATTTAAGGTCCATCTTTGACATAGTCCACAAAGATGTCATGGTCAGGCTCCTACTATCTCTAGAAGGAAGGGTGTTGTAGTGGTTCAGATTACTCGAGTATGAAAGCATCGGCTCGTGGAGAGATTTAGCCAAAGCTTTGATCAAGACATTCGACGACTCTCAAGATCCCTCCCAACTTTTGATGGATCTATTCGCTATCATAAGAGCACCTCTGGAGAGCATCACGAACTTCAATGTCCGATTTTGTAGAAGCTGGAAGAGCATTCCAGTGGAGATCCAACCGACGCATGCCCAAGCTCACCTCTTCTATGTTCGTGCCTTTCACCCGGACATGTGCCTTCTCTTACTGCAATCAGGGGAACAAAGATTCCATTAGATATTTGAGGAAGCAATACGAGTAAAAACAACTCTTGTTCCTATCTGGAAAGTGGTAGTGGGGAGAAAACCCATCACTGTTCACCGCCCCTGGCCATCCTACATAGTATTCATCATGGCAGACTCCTCGTAATGAGCGTAGGTTTGAGATGCAGTCATTCGAAGGCTTTCAAGAAACAAATTTTGCCCAAGAACAACAATGGGAATATGCAAGCTTTGACCCAACATGAACAATGTGGCTGCTTGCAATCTCCATCAGGAGGTAGTCCAAGGAGAGCAGTCTCAAGCGGTAAGGCCTGAGAATGAGGAGGGCACCTTTTTGCACCCTTTTTGTATCCCAAGGGGTGAGATACAAGAATTCAACCAGAATCAATTGAATTCGTCTCGAGAAGCAGAAGAGGAGGGAGAACCAGATACATAAGCGCTCCTAGAGGGAGAGAGGAGAGAAGGGACTGGAGGTGACTCTGGCCCAATTGATCAAGGCTAGAGGTTCTCCCACCCAAATGAGCTCGTTGCCCCATGAGCCATTAATAAGGTTGACACTCTTGTCACATTTCACAAGGGGTCTTCAAAAAAAAAAAAAAAAAGTTTTGATAATCTCCTTTGGAGATTTTTACCCAAAGTAATGGTTGCGACAAGGTAAAAGGCCAAACCAAAGTTCAAACAAAGGCACAAAAGAGCTTCACACCCGAAGCATTTCCAAAGAACCACTTCGAGTGGAAATTCTACGAAGTAATTTTCAAAAGCACAAGCTTCGATAGGTGGTCCTTGCAAAGCACGAAGAAGGATAAGTACCTCGGGCCCGAAGCGCAGAAGATCAACTCGAAGAAGAAGTTCACTGCAAAGCATTCCCAAGTCCACCCAAGCTTTGCTGAACTGATTACGCACAGGACGGGAGCATTTAAAGCACATATCGAGAAATGTGCCGACTACCACCTTGAAAAGAGCTCGAAGCGGATGAATTTAAGGTGAAGGTGGTAGGACGTATCCCGAGGCGATCCAGTTGGGAAAAGGGCTCGCACCCGAGTACAAGATGTGCTTCCAATGCAAGGTGTAATCATTAGGGCACGTAACTCCGCATATGATGCCGTCGGATAGCCAATCGGATGGTGCAGCAATTTCCTAGGCCACAAGCATAGGTTTAATTATGGCAAGAGCCATAAATAGGGGTAGTTGCCCCTTAAGGATATAAAGGGTAGGCTTTAGCAAAGAAAAGGTTATTTGAAAGCGCAAGATTGAAAATGCATTGCTTGTCTGCAAATTTTGCTGCCACTCGTCGAGAAGCTCCTTGACACCGAAATAGTATGTGCTGTTGGTGTTGTCGCCATTATTATTCAACATGGAAAAGAAAAGTTCTACGCAGAAAGGAAAGGAGCCAGAAGCGACGGTGCCTGAGAAAACAAAAGGTTCGAAGGAGAAAAAGTAGAGACCGAAGAAGGTCAATCCGAGCCTTCGCCTAGAAAAACAAGTTGTGGAAGAAAGAGAGGAATCCAAAGATGAACAACTTGTAGAGCCACCAGTTGATAGGTGGGGGAAAATTAAAGATACAGAACTCTCAAGAAGCATAGCTGAGCTCAGGTACACTATTGATTTTATGAAGAGCAGGCTCACACTAGAAAATAAGAGAGCCACCGTGTATTACTCCCAAATATATTGGTATCTGACCCCTCCTGTGCACCATTGCCTTGAGCTGATTTACACCATCGCACAGAACTACCAACTAGCTTCCAAGCAAGTGTTCAATGCCACTGGCCATAAGTTGTTCTCTATCCTGAAGGAGGACGTGTAGGCAGCCTTTGCACCATAGCAAGGCCCTCCTAAGGGGTACACAATTTGCAATGTTATTCTTAGCGAACAAATGGAGAGGTTCATGTCCTCCAACTACATGATCAATTTCTTGCAACAGAGCCTCAAAAGCGGGCTCCCTTCGGGTAAATTTCCCCAAATGCCCCTACCCTTGGAGGCCTTCAAAAATGCCGACATCTTCTCCATCATTGCATGGGTTGCAGGCCTATCTACCGATGCTTCGGTGCACCCGTGGCAGGTGTCCTTGGATGAGTGTATTTCCAAAGGGGAATTTTATGCCCTTGATGCTTCGAGGCCGATCACCAACCCAGTATTTTTTGACTGGGCAGAATGGGTGGCTAGGACCCTACACACGCGGCTCACCAACATGAAGAATGCTGGGACAAATAAGTACTTGTCGCCTTGTTCTCTTCTTGTTTGGTTATTTTTCTTCCATGTACATAAAAGTTTCCCTTATGTTGCTATTATGACAAGTGGCGAGGATGGAAACCCTCTGCTTGTATACCAGTGGACCCCTCTCCTATTGAAGACAAGGTCCTATTATTCTTTTAACCAACAATTTTTAGGACCCGTAATGCACATGCTAACAGGTTCTTCCCCTTGAGTTACCCTCCTCCTAAGGGATAAGATGGTACAAGAAAAGAGAGGAGAAATTTTTTAGCTGACACAAGGGCTTATAATTCACATATTCGACTTCGTAGGGAAGCCTTTCCTACTGCCAGTCTATCCCTCCCAATACCAGTTCGCATTGGAGGTCTCGGTAGAGCGATGCAACAAATGCCATTTATGGCCATGGACAAAAATGGGCTCACACCTATGATTTCCCTTTCAAAATGGGAGTTATCGAGGTGTTTGCCCTCAACCAAAATGTTTTCTTGGAGGAGAAACTCGCCAATTTTGGCCTAGTCCAACTTCCTTAGCAATGGCTCTATGACCCCTTGGGGGTAATGAGGGACCATCTTCGATTCAAAAACTTCCACGCTTGCCCCTATCCAGAAATTATGGAGCAAAGGAACAATCCTAATGGGAAGGATCTGGAGTGGCACTTGGAGAAAATGGAAACGCTACCTCCCTGGCATGAGTTCTACCCGATGGAGGTCGCATATGACCTAGTTCGACACCCTCTCCCGAGCCCCAACTCCACCTTCTGGAAGAAGGCAAAATATGATTTGAAGGAGGTAGTGAAAGATTGGGACGTGGCTCAGCTAAGCGAGTGGTGGATAATGAGGGTCCATCATCGAAAGATGAATTCTTATGGCTTTTTGTCATCTAACAAGGACTTCATGACGGCCTATGAAGCCAATGCCAGGACATGGAAGCCCCTGTCTTTCGTCGACCTCATTCCTCCAGCTATCCCAGGTTTGGGTGAAAGCCCAAAAAGAGAAAATAAGCCTTTGGGGCCGAAGAAGGAGAAGAAGGCCAAAGCCACACCACGTAGATCACCTCAGGTACCTGTGGGAGGCCAAGACATGAGTTTCGAAGAGTCAGAACAACCGCTTGTAAGAACAAAAAGAAAGAGGCCAGAACAAGGCCCAGTGCCCTCGAACTATCCAAAGCAACCCCGTACAGGTTTTTAGAGTTCCTCCACTAGACAACCTACACAAGGACCATCTGAAAAAAACATTGAAGGCATAGCACCACCAAGTGCCAAAACTATCTCGGATATCAATGTCATCAATGTGGAGGAATTCCTCCAATCCGAAGGGGACGCTGAGGCAGAAACCATGGAGGTTGAAAATACCGAGGTAGAGAAAGAACAGGAGATGGCTGCACTTGAAGTCACTACAACCACTTTTCCAGGAGGGCACTCAGGTACGCATTCTCCACCCTTTTCTCAGGACTCACCCATGTCCACTACGGCCACGGTCGAAGGTTCCCATCAGTCTCCCCTGTAGGGTCACTCATCCCCTCACGTGTCACCTGTGGCTAGTCCAGGTCCATCCCATGATTTTGGCTGGGATAAGTCCATTGATATCACTTCACCCACCCACGCTTCCACTCTCTTGGTCTCTAGTAGATGTGGAGAGGCTACTTCGATGTCGATCCCCAGTCTTCGATCGCCCATATCACATGAAGTGGCCCCCATTGCCAAAATGCCCACTACACCCATCGTCGGACCTTTTGATGAGACATCCTCCATCCACTCCCTGTATTTGTTCACTCCTTCGGCTGGTGACCCAACCTTGTTTTAGTCTGAAATTTCCTTGATCAAGGAGCGCCCCCTTGCCGAGAAGCTGCTCCAAGCCCAATAGAATACCGATAGAATCCTGAAGGAGGCAAGAAAGAAAAGGGGGCGAGCAAAGACTCAGGTTGAAAAATGCGTCATATTTGATTTGAAAGCTGGAAAAATGCATAAAATCAAGAAAGTCCCTAAGGTTCAAAAGCCTCTGGATGAAATGACTCCAGCAGACTATGAGTACCAGGAAACACCTAAGGACCTAGTGAATCTAAATGTTGACAACGAATCGGCATCCATGCACGTCCGAATCGAGACCTTTAGGGTGCATGCAATCATCGCCAACCAACGTAGGATTGAAGCCGAGGTCGCCAATGTTAAGCTAGAGGAAGATTTGGTGAAGGTTCGCTCCAAGTTGGCAGAGGCTGAGGAGTAATGCAAGGTAATGAAAAAGGAAACACATGATCTAAAGTGGCAGGTTCTGCAGCTCTAGTGTACAGAAGAAAACTGGGCGCAGAGACAGATCGAAAATGAGTTAAAGGCCAAAGATCTTGAAGGCAAGGTCATGCAAATGCAAGCTCAACTGTATGAGAAGGAAGACCTGACGGTGTTTGATAGGAGCAGAATCAAAGAGATTCACGCACATTTGCTCAAAAATTTTAGGTCTCGGTGTTCCAGCGCCCTTTCCATATTGACCTACGTCATCGAAGCCCAACATGCTATTGTCGAGGGAGGGTCGGTTATTAACGAAGTCACGCAGAAAGCCAGGAACCGGCTCAAGTTGGCCTTTGACGTCCATAATGCTAGATATCAGGACCTGCAGGTCATTGTAATGACCCAAACAGCTACGGACTGGTCCACAACCCAGGCCATGGTTCGCGCCTTCTTCTCTAAGGTGCAAAAAGATTAGAAAGCTAGAAGCCTCCAGGAAATTTTTGACAACGAGCAACGCGCCTCAATGCATTATTTTCAAGACCTTTCTTCCTTGGGTTTCTTGAGTTTCACAGACGATGATGGAAATCTTTTGACTAAAGACGAGCTCAAACTAGTCTGGCTTCAGTTCGAGAGCAATTTCTTAGAAATAGATGGGTGGGCGGAGCCGATCTCAGAGGGGTAGATAACCGAATTCATCTTAAGATACTGCAAGATGGTAGCATGCCTAAACGATCTATTCATCAGGGCCAAACATGCTGACATCGGGCAAATTGATCGATTTTGCATTCTAGTAAAGGCATTGCAAGATCAGGAGCATTTTTAGAAGGGTGCCTGGGCTCATGTTCGACGAACGATGAAATGTATCCGGGATCACCTTGAACCATCGTTGCAGCAAGAGGACACACCTGAGGAAGCCACACAGGAAGAAGAGGAAGAGGAATCAGAAGGAAGAGTAGAGGCAGAGGAAGGGCAAACCATAGAAGTGCCCCAAGAGACAGAAAAATGAGAAGGTTCTAGGGGGGATCAGTGACTCAGCAGCCCAATGGATAAGGGCCAAAGGGTTCTTTTGCCAAGGCGAGCTCGTCACCCCGCGAGCCGCCAAGAATGTTGACACTTTTTGTCACATTATACAAGGGGTAGAAGAATAGCAAAATTTTGTATGATATTAATTATTACCTTTTAAAATGTATGTAAGTTATAGCAATTTTGGTTTTCCTAGCCATTCCCCTTGTACACCAAAGAAGATAGAAAGAGCTTCGTAGCTAGGATAGCTTCGCAAATGGGAGGAAGAATAAAATGAAAAGAACTTCGGGCCCGAGGCATTTCAAAAGCTACTTCGGGTTGAAAATCAGCGAAGAGATATTCAAATGACAACTTCGCCTAAAGAGGGAAGGCCCAAAAATCAAATTCCAAAGTCGCTAAGGTAGAAGAACTACTTCAGGCCCGAAGCATTTCCAAAGGCTACTTCGGCCCAAAAACTTGCGAAGCAGATCTCGAAGTAAACATTGAAAATGCTTCGCCAAGAAGTCACCAAAATACCCACCTCGAGCCCCTCCACCTGCGAACCATTTCTGCTTCAGCCGCAAGCCTCCTGAACCATAGTTTCAAAGAAAGATCACGGCGAAGCATTGCCTTGAGGCATAAGCGAAGTAATTCAACCAGCGAAGTAGTAGAGCATGAAGGGGCCCCACCAAAAGAGATCTACTTCGGCACTCAAACCTCCTGAAGTTGTGCCGTGAAGCTCAACTATTCGAAGTACCAAACCCAGAGGAAGGATCTGCTTTGGCCCAAACCCACCACGAAGCAGAATTGCAAGAAGAGATCCAGCGAAGCGCTTCCAAGGCATGCACTTCAAGCCGGGTATTTTCTTGAGGTGGTCAGTTGCTTCATAAATGCATTTTTTCTTTCCCGACAAGTTTGTCAATCATTTTGGGCAGTTGGACCTAAAGTACCAGTCCAAGAAGGAGAACCTGTCAAGCACGATGGCTACTCGAGTATTGCACCCAAAAACTAAGGATAATTCAGACAGCCCATTGAATGCCTATTTCCCTGATGAACCTGGTTGCAGTTGCTATTTGTAGTAGCCGATTTGAGAGATTAGTCGCAGCAACCACAAGGAGCCGACTTCTCGAAGCTCGAGGATGCACTTCATCGATTTTGTGATAATGACTCAAAGGGTCGGGTCCTCTATAAAAACCCAAGTATTGTAATGTAAAAGGGGGGAACTATCTACTAGAAAGCGCTGTAACTTGATGTCCTACGATTAATACTAAGAGACTTTGAGCTCAATTCTTCTCTTTTATGCTACCTTCTGTGCTTGATTCTTCTATCTCTCCTCGTTTGTATGCTGGATGCTGAACTTTGCGTTTGGTGTGCGATCAGGGACAGTGTCCTGAAACTTGTTTTGAAGGATACATAGGAGTAGAAAAGTGTTGTATTAGCTTTCTTTTATGCTACCTGCCTTGCTTGATTCTTCTATCTCTCCTCGTTCGTATGCTAGATTCTGAACTCTGCGTCCGATGTGCGATTGGGGATAGTGTCCTGAAACTCGCTCGGAAGGATACATAGGAAGGTTGATATTACTTTTCTTTCATTTTACTTTTGGTGTTCCTTGCTGCTATTCAAGTTATCCATTAGCGATTGTGCTTCCTTTTCTCTCCCACCTTAAATCACCAATTCCTCTTCCCTTAACCCTTATTTATTTATTTCTCTAACCCTTATCCCTTTTATCTCTTTCCTGCACTCTTGTATTCAAAACACCTAAGTAGTTTAGCATAGGAGCCAGCCTTCTTCAAAGATTGGCACGAGGGGCATCTCTTCCCTCTGACCTTTCAATGTTGGTCCAGGTCTAGGGCGCGTACACTTACACAAATCCTTACCTAGGCGGATTTGATGACTAACATGTACCTCAAAAGGAAATTACTATCATGTTCACCCTGGTTGAGGGGCGAACATACTATTCACCCCTCCCATGGGTAAACACACTTTTAAAGAGGGATCATGCATGCGTAAGGAGAGATCAAGTGAAGTGTATTTTTATTAAGATGCGAACGTAGTTTTGAGGCAAAATATATCATGATCAAAATTTCCAAGGATGCCAAATTTGTGAGCATTATTTTAATGGTCGTGAGAGTAACTCATATCATGGATCCCGAGCATAGAAGAATTTGAATGAGAAGAGTAGGGGAATTTTCATGACTTCTAAGGCATTGAGATGTTCCCAAAATATTTAATGTTTTCCAAATTATCTATGCACCGACGCCGAGTTGCTGGTATCCTGGAAAACGTTCCCTTAAAAATGGATCGCAGTTCCTGAGGAAGATATTTTCAATGATTCCAAGGAGGAATTTCTTCATTTTTGTTTTCAATCTGTGATCATTTTGTTCTCTTATGCATTTAATGAAAGAGGCAAAATATTCTATAAATACTAATCAAATTTTCCATTGTAAAAGAGGTTGGACATTCTGCAGATAAACTAATTAAGTTCTCTGCATCAATAGAAGAGACTGAGCTTCTGAATTCGATTCTCATATGTGTGTGTGTGTGATTTCCTTCTAATTTCAAGCATTTTTGTTTATGCTTGCTGTTTATTTTAAAATTCTATCTCTGGATTTAAAACATTGTTGGTGAGTGAGTGGAGCTCTGGAATGTAATCTGGAGGTTATCTCTACTAAAGTATAAGTGAAATTCTGCTGCTGTCTCCCTGTTACATGCTATCATAAGCTTAGTAGAATTCTTGCTGCTAGTCTACCCCAAATCCTACACTTCGGCCTATGGCCATATTTCCTATTTCTTTCCATATTTTATAGTTTCTTTCTTGCATCCCTAGTATTCAACCAGTGTAGAATTTAGCTTGGGAACCAACCCTCTTTGAAGATTGGCACGAAGGACATTCCTTTCCTCCAACCTTTCATTGTTGGTTGTATCTAGGGCGCACAAACACAATATTTGTTGATTAGGCAGATATTTGACAAACAATTTTTGGCACACCCGGTGGGACTTCAAAGTTTCCACTTCCAACTGTATTAAGGTTTGATGTTTGCCTTGATATTATAACATTAGAACATCTAGCGACTCAATTACACCCAAAAATATTCGAATGTGAGAGCAACGAAAGCTGTGTCTCATGAATACAATATCGAAGGCCAAAAATCGATATCATCAAATCGAGTTCTATGAAATTGATATTCAAAGATTGGGGGAACATCCTCAATTAGCTACTTTTCGACATACATCCTCACTACCCCACATATCACATATACCATCTATCACATCCTCACAGTTAGTCGGTGTATTTTTCGCTCCTATAAGCCCAGTAAGTACTGCCACAAGTTTCCCTCCACCTCCACCTCATATGATTATGAGATTTCCCAATACTACACCCCATATAGCAGTCCATATGGCTCAAAACCCTCCACCAAGGCAATTCCTAGCCTGGAATAGCTCAAGAGCTTTGAACTTGCAAACACAAAATTTGGTCCTGCAAGCTGCTTTGAAAGCTTTGCCGACCTACGACGGTATCGGTAAAACTGTATATGAGCATATCCAAGATGTAGCTTCTTTAGCAACTATCCATGACATAACAAACGAGGATGTAATGATAAAATTATTGGTATTATCATTGAGAGGAAAATTGCTTTATTGGTACCGATCGCTGCAACTTGGTACTATTACATCATGGGATCAGTTAGCAAAGTTGCTAATTAAAAATTTTCATGAACAAGCCGATCCATATTCTTTGCTACACCAATTTACAATTATTTAAAGACATCTGCAAGAGGAGATAGTTGACTTTAACATCAAGTTCGCATGAAGCTGGCAAAGAGTCCCTGATGGGTTACAACCCACACATGAGCAAGCTGCATTCTACTATCTCAAGGTATTTAGCTCTAAAATTGGTATGGCTGTACGGTAGGCCAGTGTGACATTTCCATACTTGTATATGTAAGCTCAAAAAGCTAAGTCTGATTTGATTGCTATAGGTAGGCTTCCCTTGAAGATGACTATACCCATTGTCCCTGATCTTCCATAGTACCTGTTGAAAATTTTGTCACATTGCACAGAGGGGTAGAAAGATTGAATTATTTTTGTAAAGTATTTCCTTTAATTTCATGAATTTGTTCCCTTGTTTTTTTTTTAGAAACAACATTTTCAAGCATTGCAGCAATTTTGGCTTTCCTACCACCCCCTTGTACATAAAATTAAGGAGAAAGAGCTTCGCTGTCGAACAAGCTAAGGAAGATAGCTTCACCGAAGAAATTGCTAAGGATGAAAACTACTTCAGGCCCGAAGTTCCTCAAACAACTACTTTGGGCGAAAAACTTACGAAGTAGTGTTGCCGAAGCAGAAATTATTGCAAGGCGTAAAAAAGAGCTTCGCGCCCAAAGTATTTCCAGCGGCTACTTTGGGCAAAAGTTTTGCGAAGCAGAATTCAAGCAGCATTTCAAAAGAACAGCTTCGTCAAAGAAAGACTGCAAACCGAATTAGCTAAGGCAAGAAAACTACTTCGGGCCCAAAGCATTTCAAGTGGCTACTTCGGGCGAGATTTTGCGAAGCGGTGTTGCCGAAGGAAAATACGAAGGAAGAAGAATGAAAACTACTTCGCACCCGAAGCATTTTAAAAGGCTACTTCGAGAAAATTTTTTGCGAAGCAGGATTTGAAGGAGCGCAACATTGAAAACACTTCACCGAAAAGCCATCGAAGCATCCACTTCAGGCCCCCATGCCAGCAAAACATTTCTACTTCACTGGAAGTCATTGCGAAGCATCTGCTTCGGCCATCTCTCATGCGAAGTACTTTCACCCGAAGTAGTAGTGGCCATAAAGAATGCAACATCTTTCAAAGGCAGGAATGTGCTTCGACCAAAATAACCCTGAACTACAGTTTTGAAGAAGGTTCGCGGTGAAGCATTTTTAAGCTCACTAGCGAAGTATCTACTTCGGGCGAAGGGCCTCGCTGAAGTAGTTTCGACACATCTTCCAACGAAGTAATTATGAAGAGCCCATCTTGTGAAGAAGATCTGCTTCGGCCCTCATCACCCCCGAAGTTGTTTTGCGAAGTACAAATCAAGGAGTTATTGCTTCGGCTCAAGTCCATTACAAAGTGAAGTTACAAACAAACATGTAGCGACACGCTTCAGGGTCACGTGTTCCAAGATGGGTATTTTCCCAAGGTGATCAAGTGCCTCATAAATATGTTTTTTCATGCCCGATAAGCCCGCTGTTCATTTTTAGCAATTGGAAATGAAGTATTAGTCCATGATGAAGAGCTCGGTGAGCATGGCGGCCACTCAAACACTGCAATCAAAGATCAAGGACGCCCAAGCAACTCATTAATGTGTCTTTCCCCAACTGACCTAGTCGTAGCTGCCAGTTTTGATAACGAAATTGAGAGCTCAGTCACGAGAGCCACGAAGAGCCAACTTCTCAGCTTCTGAGGATGTACTCCTCCATTTTGTGTAATTATGGCTCAGAGGGTCGGGTCCTCTATAAAAATCCAAGCATTGTAATGAAAGGGGGGGGGAAATTTCTGCTAGAAAGCTACTATAACTTGATGTCTTGTGATTAATACTAAAGAGCTTTGGGCTCAATTTCTCTCTTGTATACTGCATTCTATGTTTATTTCTTTTGTCTTTCTTCATTTGCATACTGTAACTCTGAATCCTGAATTCGATGTGCGATTGGGGACTGTACCCTAAAATTTGCTCGAAGGATACATAGGAGAGGAAAAACGCTATATTGGTTTTCTTTTATGCTACCTGATGGGTTGTGGTTTCTGTTATATTCGCTTGTCCTAATTGTCGTTACTCTAAACCCTGAATTTTGATGAAAGGGAGAAGGAGAATCCTAGAGCTCATCCAGAGGATACATAGGAATATTAATGTGGCATTTATTTCATTTATTCTTGGTGTTCTTTGCTGCTATTCAAGTTGTTAGTTAGTGATCGTGCTTCCTATTCTCTCCCACTTTAAATTATCGATCTCTCTTCCCTTACCCTTTTTTTTATTTCTTTCTCTAACCCTAACTCTTTTTATCTCTTTCCTGCATCCTTATCTCAAAACACCAAAGTAGTTTAGCATAGGAGCCAACCTTTCTCTAGAGATTGGCATGAGGGGCATCTCTTCCCTTCGGAATTTCAATGTTGGTCCAGGTCTAGGGTGCATACACTTACCCAAATCCTTTCCTGGGCAGATTTGATGACCAACAGTTTCTGGCACGCCCGATGGGACCAAAGTCCCATAATTTAAGAACACGAATCTCAAACCCGTCTCCACGGGGCCAATAGTTCTAACCAGTTCTTGGTGTGACCCGGTTAGTCTCACTTGACTAGTGGTAGTGAGAACTGATGCTCTCATTACTGAAAGATTCTTAGCATCTGGTGACTCTGTTTACCTGAGAATCTTTAAATCGTAAAGACCAGTAACAAAGTCTGTGCCTTCATGCAAATGAGATGGAGAGTTAGGAATAGAGGAGAGGAAATCGAGTTCTTTGAGCTAGATATCGATGCCTTTGGCAAGCGATCAAGGTTGGTCACCCCTGAGTCACTATTACATGGAACATCCTCACAAGAGGTTGCTATTGACGAACAAGGCCTAACTTTTGATAGTACATCATCTAGTTTTCCTCCCAATCCTCCCAACTCATCGAAGCATCCTAGTGCCTCCATTCCTATTTGCAATCAAGGAGGAGCTTTGAGGATTCCTGTTTCTCAAAATCTAGGAGCAAGTATGACACAACAACAGCAACAACAACAATAACAACAACAAATGCAGTAGCAATCACCGCCTAGGTTGTTCCCAGCATGGGATTCTTTGTTGTCGCTAAATCTAGCGAGATAAGGGCAAGTGTCGCCTACTGCTATGAAGAAGATTCCAAAATTCGATAGAACTGGGAAGACTGCTCTGGAGCACATCCAGGACATAATCTCTCTGGCGATGATCCATGACATCATAGAGGAGCGAGTTATGGTAAAGCTTATGGTTCTTTCCCTTAGAGGAAAACTCCTCTACTGATATAGATCTTTACCACCCGGTACTATTACAGGATGGGACTAGTTATCCAGGTAGTTGATGCGAAGCTTCAATGAGTCCTTCGATCCTACCTCTCTCCTGCATCAGTTCACTTCAATCCAGAGACACCCACAAGAAGAGATCTCTAACTTCAATGTTAGGTTCACTCGAACCTGGAAGAGAGTTCCAATTGGACTTCGGCCAACCGATGAAGCTGCAACATACTATTTCCTTCGAGCTTTCAACCTTGATATCAGTATCATGGTAAGATATTCTAACATCAACACTTTTCCTGAGTTGTATGAGTTAGCCAAGAGGGTGGAAATGGATTTGATAGTTGTGGTTAAGCTTCCCCAAAGGATGTCGATGCCCATACTTCTCAAATTCCCTCAATCCCAATATGCGAGCGCCGCCACTTCGCAGATCTCTGTAACCCCAACATACCCGATCTCATCTTGGAACCCGAATCCTATTGTGTCTCAAATCATCGCTCCATAAATTCATTTTCCCACATTTTCAACTCCACAGCCCACTGTCACTTCGACATTCCTTGTATTACTAGCACCACCTCAACACCTCGTCCTACCTCCAATACCGATGATGGCTTCATTGCCACTCATTCCAAAAGTTGATGATATGCAAGCTAAAATTTTGCAAGAGATGCAGTCTCTGAACTCCACATTTCAGACGTTGTCCAATGACATGACCATTATGAAAAAGAAGCAAGCGCAACAAGAATTTCTATCGAGAAGGTCTTATCCTATGCCTGTGCTTACCAAATACTAAGCAGTCCAGCAAGGGAAGGCTTCAGCAAGAAATGTTGCGATTGATGAAGCTCCGAACATTTCAATTATGTATATTGGTGCTCTACGTGTAATGATCCACATGGAGAGAATACCTGCATGTTGTAACAACACTATGTAAAAATGCTGACGAGTAGTAGTCATGGCGGTCAAGTCAACGTCATTAGGAAAATGAGTCAGAACCTGGCGATTGGTGAAGAAGAGCTGATTGCAGTGCTTACAAGAGGAGGAAAGAAGGTGATAGAAGTGGATGCTACTCAGATGGCCCCATTAAAAGTGCACGCTCGACCCGAGAAGGGACAATCATCTTCTTCAGTCCTGAATGAATTTCCTTCACCTACACTGATCAAAGAAAAATCTCAAAAGGCCTCTACTAAACCACCTCAGGCAGAAACTAAAGAGTAGGCTAGGAAAAAGCTCAAGTTTCCTTCAATGACTAAGCAACAAAGAGTTGAAGCTATGGAGCAGTATCACACCAGATATAATCTAAGAAAGGAACCCAAGGTGCTCAGTTCCCTGGCGTACAACATTGTAGAGGAGTTAAAGAGGATTCTAGCCAAGATCAGCTTGTACGATGCATTGCAACTTCCTGGACAAGTGGATCTACTGCAAGAATCATTGAAGACAACTAAAGCAAAAAATGCAGCATCGCTTGCTCTTGTGCAGACCCTATCCAAATCTATTATAGGGAAGAACATACCACCTTTGTTCTACCTGTCTCTACAGATGGAAGGGTATATTGTACATAACTATATGATCGACTCTAGGGCCACGATAATAGTCATGTCGAAAGCAGTCTATTTTGAGAAGAATTAGCCCATAAAAAGTCCCGCAACAATTTTTCCAGCTTCTTATAACAAGCTTGAGAGGGAACCCAGCAGGAGGAATAATAAACATGAGTACTGGCAAGAATTTTAGAGCAGATTTGGAATTTGCCCGCAAGGGACAACTTCTTGGTGATCCAGTAATTTATCTTGGACTCAACCTTTTGCACTACAAATTCCATAGTTGAGAAGGGGAGCTTTGAAAAGCAAAGGCAATGCCTAAAAATTTGAACATCTCCCCGGATTGTATCCAATGCCATTGGTAATGCTCTAACCAAGGTGGAAGGGGATGTGATGATTACCTATAGCAAGCAGTTTTCCTCCATTGAATATTGGAACCAAAAGCTTTGCAAAACAAATCTAGGCTGGAAAGAGCCTGTGTGACAGACACTTCATCTTATGAGAGTGTTAAAAAAGAATCATCCGCAAAGTGTCCATTAATGAGCTGCCTTTGCCCTCCTAGTAGGGAAATCCCCTTAACCAGTCCTTGCGAAGCTTTGCGGGAAAGAAGGTACCCAAAGGCTTCAACTACAAGCACATAGAGGGAAGGGGCAAGAGGACAACCCTGGCGAATAGATCTGTTCAAACCAATGCCCTCTGACTGCATGCCATTTAGCGTAAGAACTGTTGAGGCATATAAAAATAACATTTTTACTGTAAGGATAAAGCCAGGTCCAAAACCCAGAGCTGCAAGCATTGAGAGAATGAAATGTCATTCAATTCTATCATAGGCTTTTTCAAAGTCAATTTTAATAAAAAGCACATCTTGCTGAGATTGTCGTGCCCAGTCCATGCCTTCCCAAACTTCTAGAACGTTATCCAAAATATAACGATTGCGAATAAATCTTGTTTACTCTGGCCTGACAATAAGAGGAAGGAGAGGCCGAAGTCTAAGAGCAAGAGCTTTAGCAATGATTTTATAGCTAACATTCAACAGAGTGATAGGCCTCCAATTGGTGATTAGCTCAGGATCCCCAGGCTTGGGAATGAACTTTATGTTGCCTTTATTGATGAGCGCTCCTAAAGAACCAGTAGACAGGGCTTCTTGATAAACCCGAAAAAGGTTTGGCCTGACCATATCCCACAAGGTTTTATAGAATTCATAAGGAAACCCATCAAGGCCTGGTTCCTTGTCATTAGTCATATGAGATAAAGCTTCAGCAAGATCCTCTAAAGCAAGAGGTTTATCACAGGCTTTAGTCTGAGAGGGCGAAAGCTTCTTTGGAACAACCGAGCAACATTCATCCAGCGTTTGTTGTCTTTCAGTAGAAAGATGTTGAGTAGCAAAGACCTGCTAGTAATGTTGAACAAATGCCTTAGAAATATCCGGCAACTCTATAAGCCTTTCGCCATTATTCACAATGGCTTTGAATTGAATCGCCTGACGAGGTGGTCTATGGTGTTGGAAAAATTCCTTGGAAACCCTATCACCAATCTTGAGCCAATGCATTCTGCCACGAAGCTGAGCGCCTCGAGCCTCATAGAGCTTAGTCTTCTTGAGCTCATGCCAAAGAATGACAACATGCTGCTGCAGAGTGACACTGAGAGGGGAAGCATCAAGTCCAACAGATGCTGATGCAAACTCCCGCTTGAGGGCCATATTTGAATTTTTACGCAATTGAGCAAGCTTAACACCAAGGTTGCGAAGCAAAATGGTTGTGCGACTAATAACATCATTCCACCATTCAATCCAACCCAAATGACCAGTAGGTCTAGGAACCAAGTTCCAAACCCTAGTAATGTGCGCAACAGAAGCAGGGTGCTGGAGGAAGGAAGTATTCATAAAAAACTGAGAAGAGAAAGTCTTAGCAGGCAGAGTGTGCAAAGAGATACAAAAGAGAATAGGAACATGATTTGACATTGTAGATCCCGAAAGAGCTACCACAGGAGGAGCAGAAGACACAAGGGGCTAAAAAGTAAACCCAAAATGATCAATAAGCATGGCTTTGTCCAATCGCTTGAGTATACGATCATCTCCATGCTGAAAATTTGACCAAGAAAACCAGAGAGAGTGCGGGAAGTATTTAGAGGAAGAACAAGCGTTAGGGTCAAAAAGCCCCAATTTATGTTTCATAAAAAACCATGCTTTGCGTTCCCCAACACACCACCGCATTGGGAGACGACCCACTTTATCAGAAGCTATCTCAATCATATTGAAATCACTACAAAAGAGCCAGACAACAGGAGGTAAAGACAAAGCTAACCACCGCCATAGGGCACATCGGTCAGGGGCATGATTGGAAGCATATATATTGACAATACCAAAAGGATGTCCATCAATTTCAAAAAGAGTCCACACCACCTAATTAGAAGAGTCCACACCCCAAGTAACCAGATGAGATTGCCAAGTGGGAGCCACAAAGGTGACAGCTCCACCTCGACCAACTGCATGATTAGTTGCATAAAATTGGCTGCCCGACCAAATAAATGTATAGGCACATTGCAAATTAAAAGCAGGAACCTTAACTCCTTTTAAACAGAGAAAATCAAACCTGCCATGCAAACGACAAAGTTTATCAACCTCACTACGGACCAAATACTTACGAATTGGGTCCGTTAATCCTCTAACATTCCAGGAGAGAAATATCACGAGGAACTGTCAAGCTGCATATCACCTTCTATAATCTCAGAAGCCCCTAGATCCCCAAGCGAGGAGTAAGAGTTCGAGATAAATCTGTCGTGATTTCCTTCTAAAAACATGGTATAAGGGCGTTTATCAGAGGTAGGACTACGAGATCTTCTTGCTCGAGCCTTTTCCATGGCCGCTTTTAAAGTATTCTACAAACCCTCATGCTCTACCACAGAAGAAACCCTGGGAGAGGACGAAGGTGCGACACCCTACATGACCATTTTATCCTTTGGCGCATGAACTAGAGGAGCCATTCTCGAACTAGAAGGCTTACCCAAGGGCTTGATTGGACGATTTCGTTTAGCAACAGTGGTCCATGAATCTTGCGAACCAGTCTGCGAGGGTCGTTGGTCACCGGGCGCAGCTCTAGGTGGCAACGCATGCGCAGAGCTTGTGGGGTTATCTTGGACCTTATTATGCCTGAAACACCCCTCCATAAGCGGGCAGTCTCTGATCATGTGAGCTGTCGATTGACAGTGAAAGCAAGTATTCGGGAGATTGATATAGACAAACTTTTGAACAAAAGAGGTATCCCCAACACAGATGGTATGATGGTCGCGGAGATCCTTGGAAAGATCGATTTTCACATAGACCCTGCAATATGGCCGAGCACCAAAGAATCTAAGGTTCTCAATGCAAACAAAATGACCTAGAGGAGCAACTAGGGTTTCCAAGAAAGGCCACAGAGCGGGCGGGAGGCCAGAGAATTCAACCCACACTGGCACCTCCAGAGAAGCACCTTCTTCAACAGAGAAGTCGCGGGACCAGGGCTGAAAAACTAACAACGAATTACGCACATACCAGGGGCCATGATTAAAAACTTCACGTACATTTATGTATGTGCACACTTACATACTTTTCACGTTTCAAGCTTCATAGCAAACTTTATTATTTTTCTTTTAAATGACGTCCAAAATTTCTTCCAAATTTAAAATTTGCCAAACTTGGATTCATACACAAACGCTTTAACTAACATTAAAAATAAATAAAAAAACAAAGAATGACTGCAGCACTAAAAAAAAAACAAATAGAAAAGCTGCTACTAATGTGCCCCTACAACCTTATGCCATAAGGCTTTATTTGGAGAAACTGACCTTAAATATTGTTCATAAACACAGCTGGAAGGATTAAAAGGCAACAGCTTCCCTAAATCAATACCAAGATTCCATTTAAACCACAATCAGTAGAAAAACAAGATGAATAGTATTACAAATTATTTACTTCATTCTCATTACCATAAGAGAAGTGCAAAAAGATGTTAATAAATCACATGTATGTGGCTTCATATAAAGAAAACATTGGACACAGCTAAGATCACTCTACTTTTACTAGATATAAATGGTTCAACCTACCAAGCTAACTTTCAATCCCATGGTTGTACTTGTAACCATACAAGTACTTAAGGTCTGTTGAACTGAAGTATCACATTTTAACATTAATTAGCTCCTCTCATTTTATCTGTTTTTGGGGCACGACATACATAGAGCTCAGAGGTGTTCAGTCCTGTCCATTTAGAATACAATAGGTAGCCAACAATAAATCCAAATAAAGTTCACACCAGGAATAAGGAGCTTGCCTTGAAAAACCAAATCCAATTCCACGATGCCTTCCCACCAATTTATTGATGGATTTGTAAAAGATCATGGACCTGTCCATCATGATTGCCAATGTAGGAAAGTGTCAATGTTTCCCTAGTTGCATGCAGTCTTGTATAACCAAACTCATTGCTGCGGTAAACAGACCTAGCAGGCTGTGGGTAGATTGGATCTGTGGGATGATCAGGTCTAGGCTCCCATATTGGTTGCCAGTCTTGTCCTGCCATTCCAATCACAACATGTACTGGAAAATCAGCACCCGTTCCTATGGTTCCACATGACAGGTTTTTGAGTGGACAAAATCTCTCATACTTGTGAACATGGCCCCACAAGACAAGATTGACTTTATACTCCACTAAGAGAGGTTCCAAGTGCTCAATCATTTTTTCCCGTAAGGGTGCCTCACGAAGTCGATAGTCAGTGGTGTACATGGGACGGTGGCCTTGAACAACTACAAACGGGGTCTTGCTTCTGTCGACATTTTTCAAGTCTTGCTCAATGTAGGCATATTGATCACTTCCTCGTAAAAAATTAGTTTCAGTGGATATATATAAGAAATGTACAACTCCCAGGTCAAATGAATAATAGAGATTTTTGGTTGACGGTGCAGAAGTTCCAGTGATAAGAGAAGAATTGCCAGGCATATGAAACTTTAGGCTATAAGGAACCCCACATTCACCACCCCCATCGGTCCCATAAATTGCGGTTGCCCACTTTGGTTTCCATGGTTGTAACGGCCAATCATACTCGTGATTCCCTATACAAACATGAAATGGAACCTTTGATGCAAGAGGCTCAATCTGAGTGAAGAATGAATCCCATAACCATGCATAACCTCTGGCATAGCTAATATCGCCTATGTGTGAAATAAATGAAGGTTTATCCCCAAGTTCTTCAATGTCACGTTTTAACCATTTGACTGTAAGCTTGCTTTCCTCCTGGGTCCAGAGAAAAGTTCTGTATGGAACTGAAGTACCCATATCACCAAAAAGGAAAGCAATGGTCTCATCTGAATCTTTGTCTCGAGATACAAAACTCTGAACTGAACTCCAGCCACCTTGATCACTTCCAACCTGTCAAATTATTGCCTCAAAATAAACTTGGATCTCTTTAAAGAAAAGAAGGAAAAGAAACTAGGAAGAAAAGAAGTTGAGGAAAGAGCATTCTGTATCCCATTTATATTAAACAAAACATATGATTTGGGAGATATGCTAACTTTACCAAAGACTACATTCAATCATTAAAACCATAGCAGATGAAATGACAAAACTTTCGGTACATCTTATGCATTGAAATTAATAACTATTTAAGTTTCTTGAAAAAAGGAATGTAAGGAAGCAGCTTTTAAAAGTCGAATTTCAAATCTTATATAAATCCAATGGGGATGGAATCCACTAGTGAGCTTTCAGAGTTTCTCACCACACATGACAGTTCCACTGACATCTAAGCATAAATGAAATATGCTATACACTTCAGACCTTTGGGTTGTGTTTCAAAATATTTCATTAAAAAATGAACTTACGCAACACATTATGGCCACATTTAAGAATTATTGTATCAAAGATATATAATCTTTAATTTTTAAATTCCAAAAACAAAAGCAACTATTTTAATTAGATGCTTCTGCCCTTTTTAGCTGGAAAATCCTAACAAAGTTATTTCCACAAGATGAATAAGAGAAAAAGGTTACATCATCTGCAATCATCTATGTTTCTTAAATTCTTTATTACTATGAAAGAACCATTTATTTTTTCAAATTCCTACCAGTATATTAACAAGTGACTTTTCACCGAGGGATATTTACCAACCAGTGCAAGACTTTGATTATTGCAATGCTTACATAGTTGTCATGTTTACCAGCTTAGCACTCCCTCCTTTACTTTCCTAGTTTAGCCGAAATCAACCTTTCCATATGATTCTACAGAGTTATGCTAGAATGGCATTGCATTCAATTTCAAAGGCATGCGTTCCTGAGGAAATGTATCTTTTATAACATTGCTTTTAGAAGTTCAAATTTCAAATATTCTGAAATATAACCCATTGCATGATGGACAGAATTCTACTGGAAGTACAAATATGAAGCCGACTAAAAATAGATGTTTCTCACACACAATATCTCCACTAACACAGAGTTACATTTGTGCCGTTTCTTTTCAGAAGTACGAGTCCAGCTTCTGTCTGATCTCTCTGATTATCAAGTTATATGTTGAGTTCCATGGATATTCTCTTTAATTTCTAGGAAAAATATGTTGATGTCGCAAACTAAGCAATCATCATACCACACTTGTAATTATCAAGGGTTGATTAAATTTTATAATTGCCCCTACCACAATTTCACCTAATTAATAAAGGATAAGTACAATGAAAAACTTTAAATTCTGGCATGGCACTTATTACACAGTTACTCTTCTATGTTATATGAATATATGTCTCCATTGTGGATACTTTTCATAGTCAATTCAGCAAATTTCAGATCTGATTTTATGCATTGTTTCATTGTGTAAGAACTAAAGCATCCATTCTAGGACAGTATTGGGGCAAGGCATTTTGAAGAGGATATGGTGGTTAATGAAATCAGGTGAAGGCAAGACATGTATGTTTTAGATGGTGCTGGCTCATGCAAGCCAAATTTAATTTAATTTAATTCAATAAAAGTATTACTGTCCACTAGCAGCCAAATTTGACAAATGTATGTTGTAGATGGTGCTGGCTCATGCAAGCCAAATTTAATTTAATTTAATTCAATAAAAGTATTACTGTCCACCGGCCAAATTTGACAAACGGGACCAAGGAAAATACACAAAGGGAGATACAAATAGATAGTGTGAATGCATCTCCAAAAAAACAAAATGAAACCATACAGTACATCAGAACACAGAAAGAAACTGAAGGACAGAGGCAGAAAAAGGCAAGCAAGACACGAGATTGAGAGGAAACAATGAAGACCCAACCGAGAAAATGGCTAAGAAACCAAGGGGTCTCGATAAGCAAGTAGCATGTCTCACCATGGTACCTATCCTAAGAATTCAAGGCCAAGAAGAATATAGTATAGGGACTTGGAACTATCGAGTAGAAATCATGATCTACACTGCCCGACAGATCTTGTGACTTGATCTAGCAATCTGTTTCTGGTACCTTGTATAACCTGATAGTAGGAGGTAATTAACCTGGAGTTGATTCCTTAAGAAGACCACAAGTTGAACATCTTGCACCTCTAGGCCTCGTCATGTGCAAAGGTCTCTGAACAACCTTGTGAATCTTTGAAAGGTAATAGTAACGTACTTGGATCTCAATTCAAATAGGGTATCTAAGAACAAAATTATCATCAGATTTGGATTCTTGGAGGCACAATCCTCAAATGCAATGCTCCATTTGAAGGTGACGCTTCACCTGAGTAAGAAGCTGGTAACAACATACTGAACGCTGTGCTAAAGGAACTGAAACACTTACAGGGTAGTTGTAATGTGATGTACATCTAAGAGAAGAGATATTTATCTTGAGAATATAGATGATGGAAATGAAGCATAGGACAACAGTTTTTCTCGTTTAATCCAAGTGGTCTTATGGAGGACTTAAAGATATGACCTCTAGTGAGATGCCTCAATTAGAAACTCAGGGGAAAAGGCGGATTTTGAAATAAGTTTTCTGATTCTACTAACTGGTTGGTTAGTTTAAGGCACCAGAGAGTGGAAAAGGCGGATATAAGTTTTCTCCTAGCTTGTTCATGTAAGGCAACATGTGCAACTGCTTAGAACCTCCCTGCGACAATCTCCTTTATGTTTGAATCGTGTCAAAACGTTTCCCATGGGCAAAGCATCAATGTTATGCATATTTGCATATACTCTTTTAAAATTGGCTCTACACATACCATAGTAACATTACTCTACTCTTACTCTTGTGTCCTCTGGTGTATTTACTACCTTCTTGGTATGTACCAGGTTGGAAGGCATCCCCAACAATCCCACTTTCTTCTAGAACACTGCGTTTTCAGCACTAAATAAAGTTCGGAATTCTAACAATTCTGCATTGTACTGGTTCATCCTCCAAGATCATAGTCTGATAACACGCTTTATTCATTTATTATCCAGAGTTTTCCATCTCTTATCAGGAATGTCAGAATATGTGAGACAGTAGCACTTGGTTATTTTGCTACTGTAGTGAGATTTTTATATCCAATGTAGCAGTCGTACCTGACTTTGGCCTTTAGCAGCAGTTGCAATTGCCTTATCCCAAAATGATATCTGGCAATGCAATGCTTTTAGCGTGCATCTTGCATACTGAACTAATATTCTATTTTTCTTCTCTGTGCTTATGGCACCTCCCTCAGGCTTAGACAGATTGGCAAGATTTGACTTACTTTTTGACCATGGTCAAATGATCAAAATCCGAAGAGATATACAATTGGACAAACATATTCAACATAAGTTGTAAAATTTCCATTGCTTTCACAAGGGGATCTCATACACCCAAATACCATGCTGGCTTGGTTGTTATCTAAAAACACACCGTCACATTTACCTTCATAGTTTCTAATCAGGCGATATTGGGAAAAAACAAAAACGGTAAATATAGGATTCCATTTTGCCAAAGCCGGAACATTTGGTTGTAAGAGTTTTCATTATGAGTTAAGCTAAAGAGCTAAAGACTGAAGAGTTGATTCCAGGAAGCAAAAATTGTTCTGCGAGATGTTCCATATTCTATTTTGAACTGTATGTTATGTGTAGCCAGATCCATCATATACATAACACGGTATCAAAGTTCAAGTCTTTAGATCCTTGGGAAAAGTGATTTTAGATTTGGATTCAGTAGTGACAATAGAAGATATATTCTCTACAAATTGAAGGTGAAACAATGGGTAGAACTGTTTGAGTAGAATATAATGGAGTGATACAAAGATTTAATAAAACAGGATCCCACCTTTGGGAACTCAAAATTAGGGCGTTCCTGATGGTGAAGGCATTATGCTAAGGATTGCAGAAGGCCATCCTCTGAAACCAAACCATTGACCAAAATGAAATTGGTGAGTGGAAGAAGAGAGAAACAATGGCTCTTGTAAATTTTTGAATTTATTTATTTATATGGCATTATGGCTCTTCATGATAGTAATAAAACTAATTCAAAAAGTGCATGGGTTCATTTGATAAGCTTGTATAAATCACAAGATGTTTATATAAAACTTAAAGGAAGATGTGTCATATGAAGACTCTAACAGTCAAAGTATAAGAACTCATATCAATTAGTTCAAATCACACTTAGATCAAATGGCAATATGTGGATGAAAGATCTGATATGAAAATGTTGTACATATCTCCTTGCCAGCTTGCCAGAGACCTATGAAACCATGTTGTAGCTTTGGGAACACAGTATGGTCTAGCATTTTAGAAGGCCCATTTAGCCTTATTGTGGAGAGAAGTTAGGGGAAAACATTCCAGATTGGTCACAAAAGGGATATGTAAGCGAAAATAAATATAGACCAAAAAAGCATGAAACTAAAAATTGCAGTAAGAATAAAATTTACAGTAGGATCTAAAAACAATCTTGCAAGGGAAAACACCATTCATAGATGAGACCTGAAATTGTTAAGTGGCGAAGCAAAAACTCTACAGAGTTAAAAAAATAAAAATAAAAACTCCATTGCTTTTTTAAAAGTAAAAATAATCTTCTAGAAAACACAACAGAGAAAACCCAAAAGAAAATGAAAAAGTGACTATGGCAGTCCTCTATCTATAGCATTCTTATAAGACTCTCACAATTCCCGCAAGTTGCGTGACCTTAAAAGAGTCTCTTCTTGTAACATTCGCTATATTTTATAATTTTTTCCTAGATTTCCAAATCATTGCCAAGTTTTGCCCAAAGCTTATGTCCAAGTCAAAAAAAAAAAAAACAAAAGGCGAGATTGCCTAATCCAAGACAAATCCCTGTATTGATGCTATGATTTAGAAAGTGCCCTTGAAAAAAAACTTACACATAAGAAAGCTTCTTGTAATAAGAGATCCTGTTGTAATTTGGGTCTGTGTATATTTGCTTGTGCGTTTGATAGACCTTGATTCTGTGATTATTTGCTTGTGTGTGATGATAAGTTGATTGTAAATTAATGAAATATTTTTAATTTCATGCACCAGATATCCTATAGAATCTATGGGACAGAAAAGAAAAGAAAAGCAAGAAATAGATTACTTTAAAAGCTTCTTTTTTTTCTATATCTCATGCTTCAACTGGAATTCACTTCAAAAATGTTGCTACATCAATCCACAAAGGACTTGTCTGTGTTCAATTTGTGATGCTCCAAAACATCCTTAAGATATCCACCTATTTTCCTATTTTTGTTGTATAAACTGCTCAAGTCATCATGTTGTACCAAGTGCTTTTGTCTTAGATGTTGGCATGCAAGAGTATATCACATGACATGTTTCTCATCCCCAACATCTCCCTGCTTGCAGAGTAAGCAAAAAAAACAATTTTCCAATCCTCAACTTCTCCCTGCTTGTAATAATGGTGATGCCCATGTTTATTTATGCATTGAAGTTATTTAGATTCTGATGGATCATGATGCCTAATCTTGTTTTATTGATGGCTTCGACAACTTACCATGACAAATAACTTGGTTGAGTAAGTCCAACGCGATAACAAACACTCACAAGCAGTTTAATTGTATTTATTTATTTTAATACATAAGAGAATGGGTTACATCCACAGTCCTTTTCTAATCTTAGAACTTAAATCTGATTATTTAAATATATACATATGTTTACTAACCCCCACCTTAAGTAGAACCATAGAGGCAATAGACAATCACATCTCTCCCAGAAAATAACATTTGGGTATTCTTATTGTTGCATTTATACGGGTTGCACAAAGTAGTTGTAATAAAGATATTTATTTCTGTGCATTATAAAGGGTGAGTGTGTATAGTTAAACACATATTGGGATCTTCCATGTGATGGCACTTATCTTAATGTCCTAAAAGCAGTAGATAAGTTTAGAAAAAGCATCTCCTCCCATGACACTTGTGGTTAGGTGGAATTCCAAGTAAAAGGATAATGACATTGCTTCACCAACATGCTCCAGATGACATAACAATTGTGTTTGGATTGAAATGTAAGGTTTATTCCACCAATGGATATGAAAAGGTGAAGAAACAATGTGGGGAAATTTTCCCTCCTGCATACACTCACTACTCCACTGTGCTCTTCACTCTCATTGAACTAAACTGAACTATCTCCCTCTTTCTCCACATGCTTGATGGAGAGTTTGTTACTTTGGTTTGCATGGAATAGTTGATGTGCTCAAGGTAGTGATAGGTTGTTTGAATTGTGCTTGAAACACTATAAATTATCTCCAGTTGCTGCAATGAAGAGAAGAGTAGCGAACAGGAGAAGAAAGACGAACTTAAAAACCTTATCCAAAATATAAACTAACATGTAATTTTCAAAACAAAACACTCAAAATTTTCAGTCATAGAATTTTTGAA